>CM070784.1:7301757-8644257 GCA_036346955.1 Dipus sagitta
CAATGTAGTTTTAATCTGCATTTCCCTGATGACTAGGGATGTAGAACATTTTTTTTTTAGATGCTTATATGCCATCTGTATTTCTTGTTTTGAGAACTCTCTATTTAGCTCCATAGCCCATTTTTTTTTAATTGGCTTGTTTGATTTCTTATTATTTAACTTTTTGAGTTCTTTGTATATCCTAGATATTAATCCTCTATCGATATATAGCTGGCAAAGATTTTTTCCCATTCTGTAGGTTGCCTCTTTGCTTTATTCACAGTGTCCTTTGCAGTACAAAATCTTTTAATTTCATGAGGTCCCAGTGGTTAATCTGTGGTTTCATTGCCTGAGCAACTGGGGTTATATGCAGAAAGTCTTTTCCAAGACCTATATGTTGAAGAGTTTCCCCTACTTTTTCCTCTAGCAATTTCAGAGTTTCAGGTCTGATGTCAAGGTCTTTAGTCCATTTGGATTTAATTCTTGTGCATGGAGAGAGAGAAGAATCTATTTTCATCCTTCTACAGATACATATCTAATTTTCCCAGCGCCATTTGCTGAAGAGGCTGTCTTTTCTCCAAATGAGTATTTTTGGCATTTTTATCAAATATCAGGTGGCTATGGCTACCTGGACTTATATCTGGGTCCTGTATTCTGTTCCATTGATCTACATATCTGCTTTTGTGCCAGTGCCATGCTGTTTTTGTTCCTATGGCTCTATATTATAGGTTAAAATCAGGTATGGTGATACCACCAGCTTTATTTTTGTTGCTCAGTATTATTTTAGATATTCGAGTTTTTTTTGTGATTCCAAATGAATTTAGAATTTTTTTTTTTCTATTTCCGTGAAGAATGCCTTTGGAAGTTTGATGGGGATTGCATTAAATGTGTAGATTGCTTTTGGTAAGATTGCCATTTTCACAATATTGATTCTTCCAATCCAGGAACAAGTGATGTTTTTCCATTTCCTAGTGTCTTCTGCAATTTCTTGCTTGAGTGTTTTATAGTTTTCATTGTAGAGATCTTTTACTTCCTTGGTTAGGTTTATTCCAAGGTACTTTATTTTCTTTGATGCAATTGTGAATGGGAGTGATTCTATGATTTCATCCTGTGTGGTTTTTTGTTAACATATAGGAATGCTACTGATTTCTGTGTATTTATTTTGTATCCTGCTACATGGCTGTAGGTGTTTTTCAGCTCTAACAGTTTTCTGGCAGAGTCTTTAGTGTCCTTTATATACAGAATCATGTCATCTGCAAATAATGATAACTTGATTTCTTCCTTTCCAATTTGTATCCCTTTTATATGTGTCTCTTGCCTTATTGCTATGGCTAAGACAGTAGACACTCTTGCCTTGTTCCTGATTTTAGTGGAAAAGCTTCCAGTTTTTCCCCATTTAGTAGTATGTTGGCTGTAGGCTTGTCATAAATAGCTTTTATTATATTGAGATATGTTCCTTCTATTCCCAGTCTCTGTAGGACTTTTACCACGAAGGGATGTTGGACTTTGTCAAACGCTTTTTCTGCATCTAATGAGATGATCATATGATTTTTGTCCTTCAGTCCACTCATATATTACATTTATTGATTTGCGTATGTTGAACCATCCCTGCATCTCTGGGATAAAGCCTACTTGGTCAGGGTGAATGATCTTTCTGATATATTCTTGTATTCTGTTTGCCAATATTTAGTTGAAAAATTTTGCATCTATGTTCCTGAGGGAGATTGGTCTGTAATTTTCTTTTTTTGTTCTATCTTTGCCTGGTTTTTGTATTGGGGTGATTCTGGCTGCATAGAAGTAATTTGTTGGGATTCCTTCTTTTTTTATTTTATGGAAAAGTTTAAGAAGCAATGGTGTTAGTTCTTCCCTTAAGGTCTGGTAAAATTCAGCAGTGAATCCACCTGGGCCTGGACTTTTTTTAGTTGGGAGATTTTTGATAACTGCTTGGATCTCCATGCTTGCTATAGGTCTGTTTAAGTGATTAATCTCATCTTGATTTAATTTAGGTAGGTCATATAAATCAAGGAAATCATCCATTTATTTCAGATTTTCATACTTTGTGGAGTATATGATTTTATAGTATGTCCCTATGATTTTTTGAATTTCTCTGGCATCTGTTGTGATGTTACATTTTTCATCTCTAATTTTATAAATTTGTGTCTCTTCTCTCTTTCTTTTGGTCAGATTTGATAAGGCTTTATCAATCTTGTTTATCCTTTCAATGAACCAACTCTTTGTTTCATTGATTCTTTAGATTGTTTTTTTTTTTGTTGTTGTTTCTATTTCATTAACTTCTGCCCTGATCTTTGTTATTTCTTCCTGTCTACTGATTTTGGTTTGTCTTGTTCTTCTTTTTCCAAGGCTTTAAGGTGAAGCATTAGGTCGTTTACTTGCGACCTTTCTAATTTCTCAATGTAGGCACTTTAAGCTACAATTTACCTCTTAGGACTGCCTTCATTGTGTCCCAGAGATTTTGTTATGTTGTATTCTCATTATCGTTTCAGTCTATAATTTTTTTGATTTCCTTCTTTATTTCTTCATTGACCATTCATTATTTAGTAGTGTGTTGTTTAATTTCCATGATTTTGTGTATGCTCTATAGCCTTTCTCGCTCTTGATTTGTAGTTTGATTCCATTGTGGTCAGATAGAATGCAAGGAATTACTTCAGTTTTCCTGTATTTGTTAAGATTTGCTTTGTGTCCTAACATATGGTCTATTTTAGAGAATGTTCCATGTGCTGCTGAAAAGAATGTATATTCTGCAACATTTGGATGAAATGTCCTGTAGATATCTCTTAGGTCCATTCCTTCTATGACCTCATTTAGTCCAGATGCCTCTCTTTATTTTTTCCTGAGATGACCTGTCAATTGATGAGAGTGGGGTCTTGAAGTCACCCACTACCGCTGTGTTTGGTGTTATCTGTGACCTTAGTTCTAATAGTGTTTGTTTGGTCAATTTGGGGGCCCCATGTTAGGTGCATATATGTTTAGGATTGTAATGTCCTCCTGTTGGAGGGTGCCTTTAATCAATATAAAGTGACCTTCCTTATGTTTCTTACCTAATGTTGGAGTGAAGTCTACCTTGTCAGATATTAGGATAGCAACCCCTGCTTGTTTTCTAGGTCCATTTGCTTGAAACACCATTTTCCAACCTTTCACCCTAGAATAGTGTCCATCCTTTGTAGAAAGGTGGGTTTCTTGGAGGCAACAAATTGAAGGATCCTGCTTTTTAACCCAGTCTGCGAACCTATGCCTTTTGGTTGGGGCATTGAGGCCATTGATATTAAGAGATAATATCGAAAGGTGTGTATTCATTTTTGCCATGTTTTTGTAGTTCTTCCAGTTTTACCTTTGCTCTCTTGTATTAACTAGTATTTGAGTATTGTTTGTTTTTTCCAAGTTCCTTAAATGTGTGCTTTTCTTTTTCTTCAGCATGGAGGATTCTTTCAAGTATTTTCTGTAGAGCTGGTTTTGTCTTCAAATACTCCTTTAGCCTGCTTTTGTCATGGAATGTCCTTATTTCTCCATCTATTTGAATGGATAGTTTTGCAAGATAAAGTAGCCTTGGTTTACAGTTGTTATCTTTCAGGATTTGGAATACATCACTCCACGCCCTTCTGGCTTTTAAAGTTTGTGTTGAGTAATCTGCTGTAATCCTGCTGGGCTTGCCTTTGTAGGTAACTTGATTTTTCTCTCTGGCTGCTTTCAATATTTTTTCTTTGGTTTGTGTGTTTGGTAGGTTGGTTATAATATGGTGAGGAGAGGTTTTTCCAGGTTTTGTCTGGCTGGTGTTCTAAAGGATTCCTGTATCTTCATTGGTACCTCTTTCCCAATTTGGGGGAAGTTTTCTTCTATGATTTTGTTGAAGATGCCTCCTATGCCTTTAGAGTGAAATTCTTCTTCTTCTACTATGCCCTGAATTCTTATGTTTGATCTTCTCGTAGTTTCCCCAATATCTTGAAATTCCTACTCATACTTTTCTATTAATTTGTCGTTCTCTTTGTTGGACTGTATTAGATCTGCTACCTGGTCTTCTAGCTTAGATATTCTGTCCTCTCCTTCATCCATTCCACTGGTGAGCTTTTCTACAGATTTTCATTTCACTAACTGTGTTCTTCATTGCTAGTAATTCTGACTGGTTTTTCTTTATTATTTCTATTTCCTTATTTATATCTAGTATTGACCTCTTTATTTCATTAACTTGGTGTCCTGTGTTTTCTTTGGTTCCTTTGATTTCCTCTTTCATTCCTTTGATTTCTTCTTTGACTTCTTTGAACATATTCATAATCATTCTTTTGAAATCTTTCTCAGGCATTTCCTCTAACTCATTCTCATTGGAGGTCATTTCTGATGCATTAATACTTTCTGGTGGATTTATATTGTCTTGATTTTTGGTGTTTCTTGTGTTATAATGTATATATTTTTGCATCCCGGATTATTTAATGATTGGATTTTCTAGTTAGCTGGGTATTATTAGATGTATCAGACAATCTGTTGTTATATAACTTCAGGGTAGGAGCTTAAGGCATTAGGTTTGGCTCTCAAGACTCTCAGAGTATCTACAAAAGTGACCCTAGGTGTAGGGTTTGACTGCTATGAGAGTATTCAAGTAGGCTGATTGGAACAAAATACAGGCAGATTCTAAAATTGAACTAAACAATGTAAACTTTCAATGAAAAACAGCTCAGAGTATTTATCTGAGTAGGTATTATCACAACCATCCTCTAACTGTCCCTTATGCTGTGTGGTGCCCCACCCACACCCTTAATCCTGACAACAAGGAGGTTAAGATTTCTGATCTGCTGAGGGTTCCAAGTCAGCTTGTGACCAGGTGAGACCCTTCCCTGGTGTAATCCCAGTTACTTCTGCTCCTGCTTGGGTCCTGCTGTTGGTTCAAGTTGGCATGGCCGGGTCCCTGGACCACTGCTCTGTTCTCTGGAGCTGGGCACTGGCGGTGGGGGAGGGGAGGCTGCTAATGCTGCTCTAGTTCGCCCGCTGTTCCACGTGTTCTTCTACCTTGTGATCTCCTCCTCCGTTGTTCACTGCCGTTCTCCCTTCACATTTCTTGAGTTTGCAGAGAGCTTCAGTGTGAGTGGAAAATCCCATCACCTGGCTTTTCCTGCGGCTCAAGCCAAGCCTGGTGGCTTTCTGGCATGCTGCTGCCGCCACTGCGGTCTGCGGACCTGCCGGAGCTGCTTCTGCCGGCCTGTGTGGGCTCTGGATGCTCTGGATCTTTCCTACTTCTCTGCTGCCACTTCAATTTGCTAAACACCTCACTTTTTAGTAAAAGTGTGTATTTTGCTGAGTTTTTCTTTTTGGTTTTTTTCCTCCCTAGGCTGATTTCGCGTGGTACCTATGCCGCCATCTTAACCGGAAGTCCTCTGAAAGGCTATTATTAACCATTAATCAGGTTAATGGAGAAAGCCTCTGCAGTTTCCAATATTTCAAAAAAAATTCTTGTCAAAAACGAATTGTCAAGCCAGCTGTGGTGGTGTATATCTTTAAGCCCAGCACTTGGGAGGCAGAGGTAGGAGGATCACTGTGCGTCACCCTGAGACTACATAGTGGGCTAGAGTTAAATCCTACCTTGAAATCCAAAAACCAATCCAACCAACCAACCAAACAAACAAACCCCCATGAATTGTCTTTCAAGCTTAAAAAAAAGGGTAGTTGGCCGCATCCCAGACTAACTGAACCAATCATCTGTGGATAGAGGTCTTACCATTTACAAAATTCTACAAAGGACTCTACAGTATACTGTGGGTGAGCTATTGCTTGTTTTTAATAGATCAGTTTCATTGAGAGTATAACTGACATATAATAAACTACACATGCTTAATGTGTACAGTCAGAAATGTTTTTAGTTGCTACTTACCCCCCTGCACATACACAGAAAACTACCACCGTATTTAAGAAAATCAGGATCACCACCACTGGGGAGATCTCTCCCTCCTACCACTATCTCTGAGAAGTTTGAGTACAATAGATAGTAGATTTTGATGTCTTCCTTTGTTTTTTTATAGTTTTCAAGAAATTTGTGGAATTTATGGCCATTATTTCTTCACATATTTCTGTCCCCCATTCTCTCTTATCTTTTTGGGGACTCTAATTGTATCTATAATGAGCTGTTTGAAGTTATCCCATGGCTCAATGATACCTTTTTAACTTCAAAAATTCTTTTTGAGAGTTTTAATTTCTGGCCTTCATTTCTCTATTGTTTGATCCTGTAACTTATAGTCTGCTATTAATCATAAGTAGCACATTTTTATGTCTCTCACACTGAAAATTTTTGTTTTCGTTTTTATGAGAGAGAGCAAGAGACAGAAACAGAGAGAGAGAGTGTGTGTATTGGCATGCCAGACCTCTAGTCACTGCAATCAAGTTCCAGATGTGGGCACTATCTTGTGCACATGTATCACCTTGTCCATATGCATTATCTTGCACATCTGGCTTATGTAGGTTCTGGAGAGTTGAACCTGGGTCCTTAAGCTTCACAGGCAAGCACCTTAACTGCTAAGCCATCTCTCCAGTCTGAAATTTTTTTAAAAATTTTATGTAGTTATTTATTTTGAGAGAGAGAGAGAAAGATGGAGAGAGAGAGAGACAGAGAGAGAGAGAGAGAATGAATGGGAACATCAGGGCCCCTAGCCACCGCAAACAACTCCAGACACATGTGCCACCTTGTACATCTGGCTTACATGGGTACTGGGGAACTGAACCTGGATCCTTACACTTTGCAGGCAAGAGCCTTAACCGGTAAGATATCTCTTCAGCCTAAAAATTTTTATCTTTAAAAATGTGATGGTTTTGTCTATACATTTTTCTACTTGTCTTCTAAATTATCTAGACTCCAGCTTGAATTATTCTGCTCTGATCACTTCCCCATCTCTGTTAGTTATAGACTGATTGTTGTAAAGGAAAGATAAAGAGAATGAGAGAGAGAGAGAGAGAGAGAGAGAGAGAGAGAGAGAGAGAGAGAACATATGATGAGTAAGAAGGACCAGGAAAGAGAGGCTCCAGGGTGAGACAGAGGCCCAGCCAGCCCTGCTGGTCCAGCTACAGCAGCTAAGATGTGAAGTTGTGAATGAAGTCATCACAGATTTCTCAGACCAGTGGAATCCCTTGACAAAGCCATGTGGGACAGAGGTAACCCATCT
This sequence comes from Dipus sagitta, assembly GCA_036346955.1. NCBI lineage: Eukaryota > Metazoa > Chordata > Mammalia > Rodentia > Dipodidae > Dipus > Dipus sagitta. The sequence continues at coordinate 7,308,894 of CM070784.1, forward strand.
CTGAAAAGTCCTGGTCGACATGCAGATCATTAGCAGATAAATGGAACTTGGTTTACTGAACCAGTATATATTGGGGTGATTTGTTATGCAGAAGTTGGTAAATTAAACAAGTGGGAAATAGGATTGGCCAATGTTATCAACAAAGGGCTAAAATAGGAGGTTCTCCTACACTCAAATTCCCAAATGTATAAATATGTAGACTTTATTTACAGGATATCCATTTATTTAATTGCTATAAGGAAAAAAAATCCCAAAGAATACATTACTTTTCCCAATAGCACAGACAAAATTCACAATGGTGATAATATTCTTTCTAGACTGTTAGAAGCCTGGAACATTGCTTGATAGGCATCTTCCAGGAGCAAGACTGAAGTAAGCCTGTGTCTTCCCAAGGGAGGTTACTCTCTGCAGCCAGGTTAGGCCGGCTCACATGACTTGCTTAGCCAATGAAAGCTGACCCAGTCACCACTGAGATGGAGCTCTGTATGACTTTCTTTTCTCTCCTCCTTCTTCCCCAGACCAGTGTATCACCATTAGCACGGTTCCTTCATCATGGGTCCAGGAATATTGTAAACTAAAGTGAGCTATGGACACCCATGGGAGATATGTGAGGAATCAATTTTTATTGTTGTCAAAGCACTGAGACTTAGTTTACTTGTAGCACAGAATATGAGTCTATGCTTGCAAACACACCATGTGGTTTCTAAGAGTCTCTGAGAAATCTAGGAGGCCCCAGCTCACAACTCAACTTGCTCAAGTCTTTTATATTAAGTGGAGAAATATTTGCATATAACCTGTGCACATGGCCATATGTTTTAAATCATCTCTAGGTTACTTACAACATTGAACTCAATACAAATTCTGTATCAATAGTTATCAAACAATATTGTTTTGGGAAGGGCAACAGGGATAAAACTCAGTATGCGTCCAACAAGGAATTTTGATTTTAAATGTTTTTAAAGGTTGATTGGGTCTACAGAAGTGGTAGCTGCAGATATAGGGGCCACCTTGTTGTCATGTGTCCTTCACAGGGTGGCTACAGCTTTACTTTCTAAATTCACGTGTATGTGTGTATGTGCATATGTGCGTCTATTTAGCTATGATCAGCTGCTCCAGTACTTCTCAGTTTATTCTTCAAAATATACAAGATGTCTCAAAATACAGCTTTGTTTCTGCTAGAAAATTGAAAGCAATGGGCATTAATTAGAGAGAATCATCAGATTTGAATACAGAAGAAAGCTCTTAGGTGGCAAGGCAAATGGCTATTAATTGCTGACAGATTCTATTGCCATTTAAAAATGGTCTGGTATGCAAGCATCTCCAGTGATAGTATTGGTTATTCTAAGAGCTACTAGGGAAATACATATCCCATATACATTTACAGTTCAAAATAGACACGATTTAGGCATGTGCTTTTCTTACACAAGTGGTGAAAGAACAGTTCTACAACAAAAACCCACCCAGTGGGCCAGGCTATGTTGTGTGGCTGAACATTCAAACCAGGTTGTGGGTTGGGAATGTGTTGAAGAGAAATTCTCTGAACCCCTGGACTGGGTTCAGCTACCAACAGCTTATTCTGTTATTACTCATACAACATGGAACAGACAGACCCTCCAGATACTGGTAAACAATAGCTATAATAGAGAGTCAAGCCAGCTTTGGGACAAACTTCCTGTGTTCACAGTGTACAGATAAGGTTACACAGCCCTGCATAGCACTGGATAATCCTATTTGGCTGGCACGTCTCCACGCTCCCTCCCACACACACACCAATATAACTTTATAGGTGGCTGTAACCTGAGATGTGCCCATATGAGTCAGGAAAATTTGTCTTGATGGGGAGTTACATATAATGCCCCTACATTTGGTTCTGAGATCTTTCTTTTCTTGGATGAAATTCACATAACATAAACATAAAGTTAAAAAATTTTTAAGTACACAATTCTTCAAGTTTCATCCATGTCATAGTATATCAGAATTTCATTGTTCTACGAATAATATTCATGTGCATACACATATTGCAATTTGTTTATCCATTCATCTTCTGAGGAACATTTGAGTTGCTTCCTTCTTTGGCTGTTGTGATCAGAATTGTTAGGAACATTTTTGTGTAGGTGATTATTTGGGTACCTGTTATCAGTTCTTTGGGGTACATACCTATGTGTAGAATTGTTGGGACATAGGGTAATTCTGTTTAACTCTTTTTTAAAGTGCTTTTATTTCAGACTTTAAAATATGGATTTACTACAAATTTATTGAATTCCCTTCAGGTTATTCTCTTTTGTTCATTCTCCCCCAACCTCATTTCACTGATGGCCATCCTCAGCAGGGGCACTGATAATCACTATGGGGTAAAGAATGCACCAGTCAGACTGCTTAACTCTTTAAAGAACTGCTAAACTATTTCCATAGAGGCTATACCATTTATACAAGCAAAGTGTGAGGGTCCTAATGTCTACATCTTCTCAATATGTTGTATTATTTTAGTTTTAAAAGATTATATCCATGCCAGTGGGTTTAAAATGATATCATGGTTTTGATTGCATTTTTGTTTTCTTATTCTTTTTTTTAAATAAAATTTGCTTTTCTATATTGAGACACTTTTTAAAAAGATTTATTTATTCATTTATTTGAGACAGAGAAAGGAAGAGAGAAAGTGAGAATGAGTGCACCAGAGTCTCTAGCCACTGCAAATGAACTCCAGACACATGTGCTACCAAGTACGTCTGGCTCATGTGAGACCTGGGGAATAGAACCTGGATCCTTAGACTTCACAGGCAAGTGCCTTACCACTAAGGCATCTCTCAAGCCTTTGATTGCATTTTCTTCATGATTAATGACATTAGGCATCTTTTCATACAGTTATTGGTTTTGTACAAAGTCTTTACAAAATAAATGTACTTTCAGGTCACTTCCATTTAAAAAAGTTGAGTTATACAGACATTTAGTATAATTTTCATAATTATTTCCAAAGGTGGTGCTAGATATATGTTGTATTTCAGCCACCCAGAAGCACATTCCATGCAGATAAAGAACCACTTTGTGGAGTAACCAAAGAAAGGGATAAACTTTTCTAGATCATGTTACAATAAGTAATTTTATTTTTCAGGATTTGGAGTTGTGTTCAGTTTTAAAAGAGATTTATGTTTCTAACTAAACTAAGTCTTTCTTCCTTAAAAGGTGACGCAATATGGTCTCTTGACATTAGCATGTGGTATAAAGCAAACTACAAGTTCGGTTCAAGTCACAACTCTTTCCCCTTGATGGAAAAATTTGAAAGAGCTAATAATGCTAATGGAGCTTCAATTTCTACATACGTAAAAAGAAGACAACAACAAAATACCAACAAAGTTGTGAGGAACAAATGACGTAATGTACACGTGCACACTCTGTGAGTAGAGGGGCTGTACAAATGATGTAATGTATACCTGCGCACTCTGTGAGTAGAGGGACTATACCAATGATGTAATGTACACGTGCATACTCTGTGAGTAGAGGGGTATACAAATGATGGAATGTACATGTGTACACTCTCCGTGTAGGGCTATAAAGTGTGAAGTATTTTTAATGTGGCTAAGCCACAGAATAATTACAGTTGTATTTAGTTCAACATTGCATTGAATGGTACAATACAACAGGCAAAAACGTATCCTAACTAGTCTGAATTCCACAGTGAAACATATTAAATCCCTGTCATTAAAGTCCCTGTCAGTTGCTGATTAATACCCCACACTCTACATATGTGCTATTACTGTGGAAAATAGATCTGCATATTCATGAGGACTATGTGAAGGCCAAGGTTTTCTTGATGTCTTGTTTTTATGCAAGTAGAAAAGTCTCTCTTTTGGTTAAGAAATGTATTATAAACATAATATTCTGAATATACATGAAACATGTCTGAAGAAATTGTAGGGCTTGTTTATGACTAAAAATAGATAAGTGTGAGAAGAGCCGTATTTATGAGCTCTCTGTTAAGGACAGTGGTTATCTCTGGTAGTAGTTCAGTCAGTGAATAAATAAAAAGTGAAACCATAATAAAACTCTGTGGGTTCTTCTTCAGCATTTGAGTGCTCCAATTTAATAAAATTTTTTGAGTAGTTTTAAGCAACTATTTCCACAATATCCCAACAAAGGCTGTTTAATCAATGAGTGATGGCCATCAAAAATGATGATTTAAAAGGAGCCATGGTGTATGGAGGGATGTGAAAACAAAACAAAACAAGATAAAACCACTTGATAGGATAAGAAAAGGGTTTCTTTTTTAAACATCGTACAAAGAAAGTAAATTTATATTGGCTATTCATTTTAAAATATTTTTTTTATCTATTATCTGAATCCAAGATGAAAGAGAGGGAGGGAAGAAGGGAGAGGGGGAGAGAGAGAAAGAGAAAGAGAGAGAGAGAGACAGAAGGAGAAAAGAGAGAAAAGAAAGAAAATACAGAAGAGAGAATGGGCACACCATGGGCTTTTGCCCCTGCAAACAAACTCCGGATGCATGCACTGCTTTGTGCATCTGTCTTTACATGGGCAATAGGGAATTGAACATGGACCTCAGGATTTGCAAGCAAGTGTCTTTAACCACTAAGCCAGTTCTCTAGCTCTGGCTATTCATCTTAATGTCATTGTAAACATATAAATTATGTACTTAAATTTTATTTAAAATGTAAATAGTTAAACACATTTGTAAAGATGTGGCTATGACGATGTTCAGTGAAGAATTGTTTCCTTTTTCCTTTTGTTTCAGTGAACTATAATTCCTGTTTCCCTAAAATGTGTTTGTTCTAGGGCTGGAGAGATGGCTTAGTGGTAAAGCGCTTGCCTGTGAAGACTAAGGACCCCGGTTCAAGGCTCCATGCCCCAGGACCCACATTAGCCAGATGCACAAGGGGTCGTTTGCAGTGGCTGGAGGCCCTGACGCCTATTCTCTCTCTTTCTCTCTCTCTCTCTGTCTGTCGCTCTCAAATAAATAAATAAAAATAGACAACAAAAAAGTTTAAAAATGTGTTTGTTCTATTTTTATAAATATTTTTATTTGTTTATTTGCATGGGTTTGTGTATGCATGCATGTGCTCCAGGCTGTCTTGCTGCACTACATTATGTATCCTTCTTCATGTGGGCACTGGGGATCTGAACGTAGGCCAGCAGGCTTAAAGGTTAAAGTGCCTTTAACTGCTGAGCCATGTTTTATTTGAAACCAGTTTGTAAATAATAGGTGGGGCTGTTTTATCTCCATAACTTTTTAAATGCAGTTTCAATATTTTATTCACGTTTTATTTATTTGTTTCTTTATTTTGTTTCCTCCGCCCCTGCCCCAGGGAGGTTATCACTCCAGCCCAGGCTGACCTGGAACTTTGTAGCTCCAGGCTGGCCTCAAATTCACAATGATCCTCTTACCTCAGCCTCCTGAGTGCTGGGATTAAAGGCTGGCTAAGTTTTATTTTAAGTGATGTTAATTACAGCATTTGAAGGGGAGGATCTAATTCCACACAAATTGGAAGACCCTAAAATGTACCCATTAAACTGCAAAAATAAATAAATAAATAAATAAACTGAGTGGTGAGAATACAGCAGAAGTCCCACTAGATTCTTTTTGTTTTTTGTTTTGCACAAGTGCAAACTTGTACAAGCACTATGAAGACTCCTGAAAAAAATGGAAATAGATCTACCATTTGATCCAGCAATACCACTTCTGGGCATAGACCCTAAAGACCCCACTCTTTCCTACAGAGAGACTTGCACAGGCATGTGTGTGGCTGCTCTACAGCCCAGACGCCCATCTACTGATGAACGGATAATGAAGATGTGGTACATGTACACAATGGAATTCTACTCAGCAGTAAGGGAAAAATGAAATAATGAAATTTGTAGGAAATGGAATTGGACAAAATCATCCTAAGCAAGGTCCCACAGGCACAGAAAGACAGACGACACATGTACTCTCTCATATGCAGCTCCTAACTGGGATCAGAGATGAGTGTAAACCATAGTCCGCACCAGAAACGTGGGCATAAAATTAGAATGAGAGCAGGAGAGGGAAGACAGGTTAGGGGAGAGATGGAATGTCAGGGTGGGAGGGTCTTGGAGGGGTAGGGAGTGGGGAGGGTGAGGAGGGAATTACACAAAAGTTAAGACAACACGAATCAGTTCCATAGAAACCATCACTCTGGTTAGCCTTCTACAAGATATAACTACCACTAAAGGGGATGGGGAGACAGTCCAGACAGATTGAGAGAAAAAGCTTAACCCTAAAACCATGGATTCTGGCAGATAAATCCCAGGCCCATAATTGGGTTGTCCTCCACAGGGAAACCCATGAGGTCCCCAAAACAATGTAGGCCACTGCCAAAACACTTGATTACCTGCCAGAGCTAAAAAGTAAGACCCTATTGCTGATGACAGCACAAGCAACCAGCACAGGACATCAGAATGCCAGGCTGGAAGCAAAAGTGAAACTAGCTCCTTCCTGGCTAGCCCTCGTAGTGCTAGAGAGCTCTATGGGAGCCTCTGGAGGACAGCAGTCACCAGCAGCATGGACAAGCAGGGGACCCTGCAGACTATGAAATCAATCAACCAGGAAAGAAGCACACACCTGTACAATAGTGGCACGCAGCCTCCATGAGGTTAAATGCTTGTTCGCTGCCAGACACAAGGCCTGCTCAATGGGACAGAACCCTATGGGTACTGGAAACCAAGTCAGAATCCCGTGGTCAGGAACCTCATAGACTGCTCTCTGGAGGACAAGAGAGGGCTTACACACCAAAAAGTATCTCAAATAACTTTACATATTACTCCCTTTAACCCAAGCTGCTCTTACTATTGGTTGAATAATCTGTTTTATTTTAATGATGGCAGAGAAAATGGAGGAGTCAAGATTTACTGATAACATTCTTAAGAAGGTAGCCTACTGCCCATAAAGAGACGTGCCACCTCTACCACATCTGCCAGAACCCAGGAAAAATTGCAGAGGAAGTGGCAACATGAATACTGCTCTTTCTGCTAGCTGATAACCAGCTCCAGGGTGATCATGGCAGACATGGAGATCAATCAAAACCCACCAAAGCAGAAATCCAGAGGTTACAGAGAACTCAACACTAAATTAGACTGCCAATAGGCCTGCTATGGCTCAGGGAACACTGCAGAAGAGGGGGGCAGAAAGATGGTAAGAGCTACAGACTGGGTAGGTATACTCTGAGGCATGGTCCCCCAGCCACACCATAGGGACTGAGTGAGGCCTTCATGACCCCACAGTGAATACCATAACCACACTAAGAAGGGCCCCCAGGGTAAATGGAGCCAGAGCGAGAGGATAAAAGAGTATAACCTGTTATATACAAAATAAAATTTTAAAATCGATTATATTAAAATTTACATAGTAATATAGAAAAAGGTTCACAAGAAATTACTAAGAAAGGGCTTGTGAGATGGCTCCATGGATAAAGTGCTTGTGAGGATCCGAGTTCAGGTCCCTGGAAGTCACTCAAAGCTGGACATGGTAGCATGCGTGTCTATAATTCTAGTGATCCTATGGTGAGAGGGGAGGTGGGGTCAGGGGAATCCCTGGAAGTTCCCAGCCAGCTAGGCTGGCTGATGAAGTGAAAGGTCTCCAGAGACCTTGCATCGGACAAGATGTAAGGCAGAGACTGACACCCATGATTGCCCTCTGACCTGGACTAACACGCATGTCTGCACTCACACAAGAACACACACATCATAAATAACACACAAACAATATCCTGGGTTGATGTGCTCCATTCTAGAATTATCCAGCCCAGCTGCCAGCCTCACCATGGTCCAACACATGAATGGATAAGGCAGGCTCTTCCAGTGGGGCTTAGAGAGCATCTGTGATTGTTTCTTGGTTTACGGATTTCTTTGGGGGTGGCTGGAAGGTGCTATTCCAGCTTTCAGAAGTGCCTCTCTTTCTACACAGTGCTTCTCAGACTTAGCCTGCATCGGAGCTACATGGACAATAAAGCACTCTCCACACAAGCATGAGTGTCTGAACTTGGAACCCTGATGCTCATATAAAAATCCAGATGCTCTGGCATGTCAGCAGTGCCCACAGAAGAGAAGGGAAGAGGTGACAGGGCAATCTACAACAAGCTCAGGAACCAGGTGGACTGGCAGCAGGGAACATGAGACCCACCTCAAAGGACTGGCCAGGCAAGGACTGGCACCAGAAGTTTCCTCTTGACCTCCACACACATGCTGTGGCATGTGCATGCCCAGTCTCACACACATGATCACATGCATCATACAGCATATACAACACGCACATACTGACTTAAAAATGATGCTGCTTCCTGGGTGCTTCTCCCCTGAGTTTCTGATTCAGGGTCTGAGGTGGGGCCCAGGCAGCTGCTTTTCTTACAGATTCCCAGGGAATGCTGATGCTGGCTGGACCAGGACTATACACTGAAAGTTACTCTCTCCTCCTAGGGCACTTATATGCTTTTCTCTTATTTGACTCCTTTAAAAAAAAAAACAGTGGATGTATCAACAGATTTACTTACTGTGCTATTGTTTACTCTTTCTTTACGGCCTGTTCATAACTTTCCCAAATACTGTAAGTGGGAAGTTTCCAGAAGGCAAGTACTGCATATTTAAACTTCATTTTACCAGAGAAAAGAATGGAGACTTGGAAAAAGGGAAGGTGGGCAAGGGGGAGGGTTTTCGGTGTTGAATCAGTGGTTGCCCTGCACGTAGGGCCACTCCCCCACTTGTCTCTGTTGCCTGCTGAGCCTCACAGGGACTGCAATGTTCCTTCCAAGCAGGCAGCTCTACAGTTATGTTTGTCTAGGGTTCCTCCTGGCCCTTTCCTGGGAATGAAGTCTCACCTCACGGTCACAAGTCTGCACACAGCAGTCACCTTGATCTAAATGCTCACATATGAACAAGACAAGGGAACAACCTGGTACTTCCCGTCTTCATGACTTAGGTTCCTCTTTTTTGTTTAGTCTTTCCAAATTCTACATAACTTTTAAATCTCATTTCATTCACAAGACTTTTCCTTTTTGATTTTTTGAGGTAGGATCTCACTCTAGCTCAGGCTGACCTGGAATTCACTGTGTAGTCTCAGGGTGGCCTCGAACTCACGGTGATCCTCCTACCTCTGCCTCCCGAGTGCTGGGATTAAAGGCGTGCAGCACCATGCCAGACTTTCCTTGGCCCTTTAAAAGAAGCTCTTCTTGGGTTTCGGATCTTATCCAAATGGAGCATAAAGCAAATATAACCCTCACTTTTACATCTTTGTGTATGCACTACTTTTTGCTAAAGTGCAGTTAAACCAAAGAAAGAATGAATGAAAGAAAGAAAAAAAGAGAGAAAGAAGACACCTCCACCGCATTTAGCACAGTGCAGTCAGTTTTCAGGTGCAGGATAGCAGGATAAATAAAACGTGCTGGCTGAACCAGTGAAGAGAAGAAACATCCCCAATAACCAAAGCCCGCCTGCCAGTGAGAGCTACTTCCTGAGAGAAAAGCTGCACAAGAGCTGCAATTCTTTCGGGCAAGCATTTTCCGGGGTCTTTTTTTATACACTTGGAGTTAACAGAGGAATGTCAGAGCTACAGCCTCCTACTTGTCAGCCTTGATTCCACACAGACCTTCTTCTTCTAGTTGTAGCAGCCAAATTATAGCCCAAGGGAAAAATATAATTATATTCCAAAAGGCCAGGGACGGCTGCTGAAAATGTCCTATGAGCTAAACAACAACGAGAGGAGATAATCCAGGATTATGCAGGATGCATAGCAAATCCAAAATATTCCAGAGACTTTCATAAAACGATCTCACATTTGTTGTCTTCTGCTCTTCAGTTTAAAAATAAAATTCTAAATATTTGTCTGGATGACTGACAGGGACAGTTAAATCTAGCACAATTACACATGTACATTTTCTGACAACCTTGGTTCCTTCCAGTAAGCATACACTCTCTCAGAGACCCACATTCACACAGATAGCTCTACCATTCCCTCAGGTGGGCTCCCCTGTCAAGGAGCAGAATGAATCCATCCATGCATGTTTATGTACACAAGGAGCTTAGTAAGATGCTTGCTAACCTGTTTGCAATTCAGCTGAGGCAATTCATCATAATTGTATCTCTGTTCCTTGTGGATAAACTTCAAACAATTTCATCTATCCAGAGCACAAAGGAAAAAGCAGGAGGCAAGGTCTGTAAGGAATGAGATATACTGTACTTGGGACTTAATCAGCAAGTAAAATGTAGATTTCCAAGTTAGATATTTTAATTGACCAATCTCCAAAAGCTTCATGTCTTTCTGGGTTATCCTGACCAGTGAACTAGAGACAACGACTTTGCAGTGAGTGGGCCGTGCCCAGAGGTCACACTGACAGCAGAGGAGGAATGGAGCCAGAAATGCTTGGCTCATCCATGGAGGCCCCTGGTAGCCAGACAGAACTCCAATTGCTTTTTGGAGCACAGTGTTATTTAGAAAAATGTACAGGTCATACTTCTGGGTCAGGATATCACCCACAGCTTCTTAGGAATATACATGGAATTTCACAGTGAGGCACGTCAACTGAAGGCAGAGAGGCAAAGGAACCAGGAGAAGCCCATTCTCAACTCTCCTTCCAAATCACTCAAGCAGGATAAGGGCAGGGAAGGTTACTGGGCAAATGGAAGGATTCGTGAGGCATTCTTTGACCATTTCAGCTTGAGTCTCAAACCCTGAAGCCCTGCAGGAATGGGGAACATCTGACTTCTCTTGATGCTGTCTGAGCAGTCTCAGGGTGGGATCCTCTGGCTGTGAGCCTGTGGGGAAGGAAGGGAGGTCTCCATCCAAGAGTGTCTCCTCCTAACTCAGAGCAAGAACAAGTAAAAGCCACCTGTGCACCATAAGTGGGTCAAAGAGCAGAGAACTGTCTTAGGCTTGTTCAAGTTCAGGCCACGAATACTATGTGGGGTACGACAACTTAACAGAAGAGCTCCTTGTGAAGCAACAGCTAGAAATGCAGGGTTCAGGAGAAAGTGACCCCTTTAGGAATCTGTACACTGCTCAAGTAACTCGGGGTCTTCTCCTTAATTGTTCCAGCCAGCGAGTAGTTCCACTTGGTGACTATTGTACTGGTGAAATTACAACTATCTGCCACCACTCCACTCATTTTCATGCTCCTTCTCTGGTTTAGAAGATGAGGGGCCTAAGGTCACTTGAGTCATTGCCCTTACCATTTTTAACTAGTATTGATTTCACAAAGGGGAGAATGGTAAAGTGGATTTACTTTCTTAGTATCAGTGTGCTTACATTCCTTACCCACCTTATAACACAATTAATCATAACACAAATCAAATTACAAATGAAAGCAAAGACATGGTCCCAGACCTCTACAGCACATGCTAATTATGCAGAGTGCCTCATATATAATAATATATATGGATATAATATATATATAATAAAGTCCATGTATGGCACAAAAGTATATCATGCTACTACATGTAAATTTCTAAGTTTATATTAATGTAAACCTTTATCATGAATCTATTAGAGTAATTTAAAATCAGAGTCCCCATGGAGATAAATAAGTTGGTAAAGTGCTTGCTTTGCAAGTATATGGACCTAAGCTGAATTCCTAGCACCTATATAAAAAAGCTGGACCAAGGCTAAAGTGATGGCTCAGCTGTTAAGGCGCTTGCCTGCAAAGCCTGAGGACCATGGTTCAATTCCCCAGTACCCACACAGAGCCAGTTGCACAAGGTAGTACATGTTTCTGGAGTTTGTTTGCAGTGGATGGAGGACCTGGTGTGTCCATTCTCTCTCTCTCCATCTTTCATAAATAAATAAATAAAATATATTTTTAAAACTCTGGACTAGACATTGTGTTACACACCGGTAATCCACTGCTGGGGAGGCAGAGGCTGCAGGATTCCTGGGGCCCAGTGACTAGCCAGTCTAGCCTACTTGGTAAGCTCCCAATCATTTACAGACACAGTCTCAAAATGAGGTGGATGACACTCATGAGGATGACACCCAAGGTGTCCTCTGGCCTCTACACATGCATACACATGCATCCATACACATGTATGCCTGCACTCATACACTCATGCACACATGTACGTATACCACAGCACACATATGTATGTGCACAATAAATAAAATCAAAGTTCCATTTTATAATTTTGTCTAAGTCAATTCTAGTATCCATTTATGTGTTGTTCTCAAAGTCTTAGTGCTATTAAGCACACACACACTCACACACAGACACACACACACGTAACTGAACTCTGAGGTATGAGCATATGTGTGCTATATGACTCATGCTTTGTTCTATATGTGTAAGATGACTGACCAATGATGTATTTTTCCAAAGGTCATCCATATCTCAACTTATAAAGTAGATTTTTGTACCTAAGATAGCAAAGCCAAATCTAGCCTAAACCATGGAATACAGATGCTAACCAAACCAAATATCATAGCATCTCTGATCCACTCCATCAGTCCTTACTTCCTGTCTCCAGCAGCACTAGAGTTGCTGTAGTCCATTTCACTCTCAGGCCCATCCCGCAACTCCGGGAAGATGGACAGGGGTGTGTTTGCTTCTGTGGATGAATGTGTAGCTGTTTCGGATAAGTCTCTGCCAATTTCTAAACCACTGAGGCAGAAGTGGGCTCATGTTACAACTCTAAAAGACCCTGAACTTGTCTGGATATATTTGGCTGAACACAGTTGCCCTTGGAAAACCCTCAACAAGACACCTGAGAGATACATGTAGAGAAGAGCCAGGACATCCTTGCCAGTGGTCAGCTCTGGGATGGAATTTGAGATGATGACCATGGCCAAACCCACTGCACTTTACATAGAGTGACCACTAGCCAAGCGTATCAGCCATGGGCCCAAGTTCCAACTAATGAAGCAGGAGTGGGAAGAGTCCTCAGACAGCTCCCCAGCATCAGCGTACAGACTCTTCTGTGCAGTGGAAAAGGCATCCAGGGTTTATATCTCAGACCCTTTATGCTCTTAAACTTGATTACAACACCTAAAACTTCCATTTCTGTGAGTTATACCTATTGACACTAAGAAAGATCATATTCTATTAATTCTGTAAAAATTAAAGCATTAAACCATATGTCCTATGTGTTAGTACATTAATATGAAAGTTAACCTTATTGTTCCCAACTAAAGCAATCAAAGTGCCATTATTTTACTTTTTTTGTTCAAATCTCTTTATGTACCACTTATATGAGGACAGTTGGTGGCTCATACCTGCTTCTATACCCACTTAAATTATATGTACATGTATTGTTTTGGATGAAGAATATGAAACAAATGCAATCCAGGTGTGGTGGTGGACAGCTTTAATGCCAGCACTTGGGAGGCAGAGGTAGAAGAATTGCCAAGAGCTCAAAGCCACCCTGAGACTATATAGTGGACTCCAGGTCAGCCTTACTTCAAAAAACCAAAAAAAAAAAAAAAAAAAAAAAAGAATATAAATGCAGCCTTAAAGGCTCACAGTTGAAGAAGGAAAATCTTTAGGAAATGGTCTGAGGTGATCTCAGGAGCTTTAGGGTCCTTGGACCACACTTTAAGTCTCAGTAATTCAGAGCCAGTGACAGCCCAAGTATGTCAGTAGTGCTGGTCCTTGAATGAGCAAATGGAAAGTTGTCCAACCAGAAACACTCCACTGTCCCATGACGCAAATTAGAAATGACCTTGACTGCTTCAGCCGCTGAGATGTGGGGTTGTATGCTACAGTGCATAATCTTATTCTAAAGGAAACACTGGCTATGTTATGACCCTGCACTAGGCTTGTTTAATTATTCTACATTTACTAATTTGATCAGTCCTAACAATAATCCCACCAAATAGTTGCTTTTGTAGTCCTCATGTTGCAGAGTATATGTAGCTCTAAATCAGAGTATTAGAGAATTAGTGCAAATCATACTACAAGTAAATACAGTCTGTTTCCAGAGCTTTTGTTCTTAAGGATGTCACATACTGCCTGCAGGCACTACCTACTTATTTATCATCATCATCTTATACCTTACACTCCAGACAAGTAGAATAGACACGAGTAGAAAATACATACTTGCTTGATGTCTTGTTTGCTTGCAAGAGATATATAGGTAGTGGCTAATTTTGAATTCTCCAGAAATGATGGGAGTTGATAAGGAATAAACAAATGAAAAGAAGTTATCAAAGAAGAGAGCTGGCAGGACCATCAGAGGTTAAGGTAGGCAGAATTCTAGATCCCACACAGGCCTGCTGCTGTGTAGCCTAGACTCTGTTCCATTTTCCTGAGACCCAGCTGACAGCCATACCACAAAGAAAAGAGAGAGGTCACTTAGGTGCCCTGGCCTGGACATGATACACATCATTTCCTGTCATACTTCACTAGTTGGAAAAGCCCTGCAGCTCTGCCCAGACATAAGGAAGCTAGGGTGTGCATCCTGTCATTGCCTGAGTAGTGAGCACGTACACCAGTAAGATCCCAAGAAACAGCATGAATCGCTACCACAGAGATCACCGTGGAGACCGTGATAGAGAGTAGCACATCGTGAGTATTACTGGGTGAGCCTCCTATTATTATTACCAAACCTATAATGTAGATAGAAATCATAGATAAATAAACACTGTGCTTTGTGGGGCCAATATAATGGCTTTGTGAGCTCAGATAATGGCAACATAAAATCCTCCCAGAATCGCCTCTGAGGACCAGAAGGAGAAGTACATGGAGTTGGAAAACCTCTGCCAATTTGAAGGCAGGGGTGGAGAGGGACATACTTCCTGGTTTGCTCCTATATGAGTCTTGGACTACCAGATATTATGTTTGTTTAAAGAGAAACTAGAAATTGAAGTTTGTAAAATCTCCAAACTAAAAATATATTTAAAAATAATGTTCAAACCAGTCAAAATATAGCTTTTAGTCAGCTGTAGATTATGAACTTAATTCATGGGCGAAGTCTACATTGCTATGCAGAGTTATCACTTGTGACCATCCACTGACGAGAAGAGAGCACGAACACGTGCTGGGGGAAGACGGCCAAACGCATAATCTCACAGTGGTAAGGAAAGAGCAGTGAGGGATCCAGTTTGGCTCACTGGTGGAACTCAAGGCTAAAAGGGGTTGGGTCCTATAGGGTCCATGCTCCTCTCAAGAAAATGAAGGCGGGAGCTTGTAAATTCTATCAGATCTAGGTCTGGTCTTGTTTGTGGACCACTGAATGTTAAGGCTAGACAAATGGAAAGGTCTCAATAAGTATATGGTAAGCCAATCTGAATCTATTTCTACAGAGGGAAAGCATATGTGATGGCCTCTTTTTCACCCAGGGACACCAGAAAAAATGATTTCTTCTTCATGACATTCTTCATAGCTGTATACGATTTACTTTGGGCAGAACTTCTAGTGCTAATCAAAAGAATTATAAAACTAAAGTGGGGGTTTGCCAATAAATACAATTTCCACAATGGCAAGTTCAGTAGTCTCATACTGTCCCCGTGTAGCCCTACATTGGTGGCTGGCATCAGAGTGACCCTTTCCCTGTCACTGTGAATGGAAAAGATTTGGCCTTGAAAGGAGGCTGGCCATGGGAATCTGGGCTTTCGAGTCTAGGGCACAGCTACAGATGGGGCCAGGAACAGAGATCAGAGCAGACAGGGTGTGAGCTGTCACTGGACACTAATGGAACCCTGACAATGCCCGAAGCCCCACGAAAAGGTGATGTTAGCCCAGGGAGGAGAGGAGACAGGGAACACCTGCATGGACCAAATTTGTCCTGGTGACAAAGATAGCAATAGTTGTTTTAGGCAGCCTGGAGGCTTGAGAAGATATTCAACAAAAAAGAAGAGAGAGGGCTAGAGAGATGGCTCAGCAGTTGAAGCACTTGACTGCAAAGCCTAAGGACCTGGGTTCAATTCCCCAGCACCCACGCAAAGCCAGTTAGAAAAGGTGACAAGATAACGCATGCATCTGGAGTTCATTTACAGTGGTAGAAGACCTGGTATGCTCGTTTTCTCTCTTTCTAAGAAAAAATAAAAAACATTTCTTAAAAAGAAGAGAGACTATTTCCCACTTCCAGATTTTGCCTGGGATTTCATATTCACTGCAGGATTTTTTCAGGCCAGATCCTCTGGAAAACAAATTTCCAGGGAAGCAGAAGGTGCTGGGAGCAAAACTGGGTAGGCTGAGATGGTAATGCAGTTCAGCACGGGCCTCTGGCTCCAAGGGATGCTGAAGGGAGGCTGCTCCTTTGAATTGTTACAAAGGTGGGCAATGGATCCTAGCTTTTACATACACATTATCCGTCATCAGATGCCGACTTTGCACCATGCAGCTGATGGGCACTGTGCTACAGATTATGTACTGATTATCCATTGAGCTCACTTTATGTATTGTGGTTAGCATGAGGTCAGGACATGGTAAGTCTGAAGTAAATGCCCATGTCATTTCCTTCTTCCCTCCATGGGAGCTGACATCCAGTGACTCTGGGAACTTAAGGCATTCCCTTTGCTGAAGATTCTGAAGGCAAAGGTCTTCTCCATAACATTTCATATATGACTTGGTGTTGCACAGACAGGCCAAAGTCAAGAATGGCCTGGGGCAGTCTGAACAAGGAAGTGGGATTAACAAGGCAGATATGGAGAAAGGAACAATAACATTGTAAGTTATAAAATCAACTCTTCAACCTTTCTTTTGTTACTCATTTGCTTTTGCCCCACTTCCAGAGACTGTAAGTTTTGACAATGCCTGACACTGAAAGCGTTCCATGGCCAAATAACATGGGAGGCATTCTCATCTCAACCCTGTGGAGATGTGAGTTTACCAGAGCCTGCTGAACATCACTGCACAGGAGAAACTTATTAAGCTCTGTGAAATATAACTTTACTGAACCACTGGACGATGCTTTGACATGTCCCAAGAAGACTACACAAGTTTGACAGGTTTGTATGCATGCAGCAAGCAGCCAAATGTCTTCTTTTGGCTTCTCCTAGGTGAACATTTCCTTTGAAAAACCAGCAGTGATGGACACACTGTTCCTTTTAGAATGCATTTTCAAATCCATGCAGGAGAATCTTGCTGGGACTACTTCTGGGCAATGGAGAGTCACTCACACTGGAGCAAGAGGCAGACGAAGGAGATGGCTGGTAGACATAAAAATGGTTTCCACATTTGATCTTAACCTTCCAGGAAATAGCCAGGAAGTTATTTTCATTTTTGCTAAGAATCTGGAACTGCCTTCTAAACAGACCTATGCATGGATTGCGTGACACACCTAGTTCTGCGGCTGTCACACTGTCACACCAGGAGGTGCATATACTACTGTCACAGAGGAGCTACTCTGCATGAGAGGTGAAATGAGGCACCCCAGGCCCAGAGACACAAGGGAGTGGCACCCAGGTAGTGTGGCTCTCTGCCTGCACCTCAGCCACACTTTTGCATTCAACCTTCTGACCACTCCACTTCAAATGGGTCAATAACAGTGCAGAAATGACAAAGCCACCCTTGAAGCTAACAAACATAACCCTCAAAAGCAAGCAACATGGAAAACATACAAATAAACAACTCCTGACCTTGTGTGTCAATATGACAAAATGGAGAGGAGCTGTTTCAAAGGACAGACACTCACACTTTGCTATAATTCTAGGGCTTTTATGTACACACACATACACAAATCCAGGAGTCTCCTCACTAACAGTCAGCCAACCTCAGCAAGAAGGCACTGCAATTGAACTCCAGACGTGTGTACACCATCTTGCGCACATGTGTGACCTTGTGTGCTTGCGTCATCTTGTGCGTCTGGCTTACATGAGATCTGGAGAGTCAAACATGGGTCCTTAGGCTTTGCAGGCAAGCACCTTAACCACTAAGCAATCTCTGCAGATCCTGTCTCCTTTTCTTGGGTCACATTCCTGATTGAGGCTACATAGGCATAACATCACTCAAGGAGAATCCATCTACAAACTAGACATATCTAGCTTATCTCATGCCCTTCAATGCTAAAGACTTAAACCAGTAGCCTCCTTGGATTCCAAGAATAGCAGGCTAGACCACGATCAAAGGAAGGCAATTTTTAATGATGGCAAGACCTACATCCTAGAGCAGAGGTAATTATCTTGTAGAATTCATTCAAGCAAGGACAGTGACATCTTCTTGGGACCACCTTGCAGAGCAAGATAGGAGAAAATGATCAATCAGACCTTGGTATTCCCATGACTCCTTAGCTATATGTATTTCTTGCCCCTGCTCCAAAGATAAATTCTCCGTCTATTTAAACCTGCAGTTCATGTCAGCACCAGAAGAAAGACTTGAGGTCACTGCCCTCTTTATCTGTTTCTCTTCCAATTGTGTTATACTGATTAAATCTCCTTTGACTGTTTTTTCACCATTAGTCATCTCTTTAAATGCCATACTGTGACCGGTAGTCAAGTCTAGTCCACTAGATTTTCTGGTAACCACAAGTTTTTCCATCTTTCCTTCCTCCCTTCCTTCCTTCTTTCCTCCCTTCATTCCTCTTCCCTTTTTCCCTCCCTTCTTCCTTCCTCTGTCTTTCCTTCTTTCCTTCATTCCTCTCTCCCTCCTTTCTTTCTCTTTCTCTTTCTTTCTTTCTTTTTCTACTTTCATCATCAAATATCAAGTTCCTTTATGCACACAAGGTAATGGACTGCTTTCCTTCCTGTGGAAGTGATTGAGGTATACTACTTGACTCTGAGTGGCTGAGCACCCCACAGGGAAGACCCTCATAGACTCTGGCAGAGTGTATTATTCCTCTATTGAAGGCACAGGCTTTTAGGGGTATCAAGGGAAGAGAGGAAGGCTAGTAACATTCCAGAAAGAGCTGGGCTATTCCTCCTTCTAATCCAATTTACTCTATGCTGGCACTGTGTGGTATAATTCCCACTTATGCTAAAATCTGAGAACCACTCAACTAAGAAGGTGAGCATGCTCACCCATTACCCTACCATTAAGTGTACATTCTCACTGAGTTGACAAAAAGCTTTCCCTGTAGCTGTCTGTCTTGTCATAACCATTTCCATTTCAATATCCATTTAACTATTTAAATTACTGAGTGACTCTTTTATAGACATTAAAGTTTAGGGTTTGTGAAGTCTGGGTTAATGAGTATTTTTATTTTATTACCAGATTCAAAGTAGGTTTAAGGAAGGAGTATTAGACTTGTACCTTTACAGATGGGAGATGGAAAGAAGGAAAGACACAAGAATAAATTAATTCACTAAACACTCGAAGTATATGTCTAAAGTAAGTGGTGGGGTGGGGGAAAAGGCTGCATCTTGGATAGATGAGCCCTTTGTCATAAGAGAGCTTGGTGGGCTCTGTTCCTCTAAAAGAAGTGGACAATGGCATTTGATTCTCCCCACCCTTACTCAAACCTAGTGAAACATAATGAAAAACAAACTTAGGTCTGGAAAAAGATGAGAATGTCATCATTTAAAAATTCCCCATAGAGGCCAAAGCTCCCTGTTTGTTCCCCACCTCCCAGTTCCCTGGTCCTGGTACCCCTGCCGCTGGCTCGGGGGTGCCTGGGCTCTGGGTACATACTGCTGAAGAAGGTTCCTTGCACCACCTTCCTGATTGGATGGTCCCTGGGACTCCAACTCCTGGATCTGCTCTGGAGGGTGCATGCACATGGAGTGAGTAGGCCAGAGCTCCCTGTTTGTTCCTACATCCCAGTTCCCTGGTCCTGGTACCCCTGATGCTGGCTTGAGGCTGCCTGAATGCTGCATGTGTGCTGTGCAAGCAGGTCTTTTGCACTGGCTTCCTGATTGACCTGCCTTTGGGTTCCCCTGAGCCAGAGGGTACACAGGCCACTGTAGGAGCTGGCCTCTTGCCCCTGGCTCCTGGTTTCCCATCCCCTGGCTCCCCTGTGGTAAAGAGTGCATGCAAGTGGAGTAAGTAGGCCTGAGCTCCCAGTTTACCATCTCCCAGTTCCCAACCTTTGATGTATTTACATTCTCTATAATCTGTGCATCAGTGGTTATAACCCCATTCTAGTCCAATCCAGCTCACATTTAAAACAGAACAGTCACTGAAGATCCTCCAAGGACAAATATTTGATCCCTCCCTAATGAAATAAGACTTTTACCCAGAGATGGGTAGACCACAATGAAAAACAACAACAACAAAAAAAAACCCCAAAGAAACAAAAGTCAGAAAACTGAGAGATCTCCATTGAAGATACCTAGAACCACAATGGAAGCCTCCAATGAAATCATAGAGAAAATAACAGAAATTGAATCCCAAAATGAAAACATAACAAGCTATGTGACCCTGATTTACAGAATTGCTGAATTAGAAGCAAAGTATCAAAAACCCAACAACTGCATAAGTAAAATTGAGCAGAATCATATCTTAGAGCACTCAGCTTTTGTCACTAGTCTTAAATTAATTGAAGAAAATCAGAGAAACCTCAAAAGAGAGAGAAATGAATTGAAGGTGAGTCAACAAATAGAGGATCTCAATAACCAGGTATCAATAATCAGCTAATTAAGCTTAATGAAGACATGATTACATGCAAAAATGAATTCCAGGAAGCATCAAGAAAATTCAGACCTTGAACTGAAATTATACTTAAAAAAGAAATAGACATGATGCAGAAAAAACACAACAGAAAACAAAAATCAAATAGAGCTTTAAAAAACCTCTAGAAATCCTCACTAACAGAGTCACTCACGGGGAAGACAGAACTTCTGAGCCGAATGACAAGACTGAAGAAACTGATCAGGAGTCCAAAACCTTTGCTAAGTTTAAAAAATCATGTGGATAGACTATGAGGGAACTGTGGGGTACCCTAAAATGACCAAACATTCAGATCATGGGTATACCACCAAGAAATCTAGGCCAGAGGCATAGAGAAGATATTCAACCAAATTATTGAAGAAAATCTTCCCAATCTCACAAAAAGGGGGCCCATCCAGATTCAACAAACTCATAGAACACCAAACACACAGGACCAAAGAAGAACCTCTGCAAGGCACATCATAGTTAAAACTCTAAACAATAAAAACAAAGAGAGGTGCTAAAAGCAGCAAGAGAGAAACAAACTTACTACAAACAAAGGCAATTCTATCAGAACTACTTCAGATTTTTCAGTGGAAACCCTGAAAGCCGGAAGTGTCTGGAATGGAACTCTTTAAAGTTTAAAAAAAAACTATGGCTTCCAACCCAAACTATTGTACTCAGCGAAAGTATCCCTCATAATTCATGATGAAAGGTAAACTTTCCATGAAAAAAGTCAGCTCAGTGATTATATGAACACAGAGCCAAACCTACAGAAAACACTTCAGGGAATAATCCACACAGAAGAGTCAAACAACCAATCTTAAGAGCAAACAAGAAGATCACAATTACCAAAACTAGAGCAGGCTCAAAAAAGTACAAACCCCAAGAAAATACCAAATCCCATAAAGCACCCCATCATAGCAAGGATTAAATCGAACCTCACACTTATAGCCTTAAATAGTAATGGTCTTAACTCACACATCAAAAGACATAAGTTAACAGGGTTGATCAGAAAAATTGACCCTTCTATTTTCTGTCTTCAAAAAACTCATCTCACCTCTGAAGACAGGCATCTCCTCAGGTGTTGCTATATTAATATATGACTCAAGGAATTCCCATTGTGATTGGGAACAAGATAGGTGTGTCCACTCTCACCTCTGCTCTTCAACATAGCACTAGAAGTCCTAGCTCAAGCAATAAGACAGCAGAAAGAAATAAAAAGGATACCAATTGGAAAGGAAGAAGTCTAGTTAGCCCTAGTTGCAGATGACATGATCCTATATGTAAGCGACCTAACACTATCCATCTCAAAACTTCTAAAGGTGATTATTTCCTTCAGTAAAGTGGCAGGATACAAAATCAACACACAAAAATCAGTAGCTTTCTTAAGCAGTACCAAAAATTGGGGCTACTCACATTGAGCTGTTATCAGAGAGACCTACAAGGTCCCCAAAACAAGACAGGCTTCTGTCAAAGCACTTGATTACCTGCCTGAGGTAAAAGGCAAGAACCTATTGCTGAAGACACCATATGCTGCTGGCACAAACACAGAAAGACTTGGTGGGAATCTGGAAGAGAGCCAGTCCCCAGACAGTTAGCCCATCTAGTGCTGGAAAGTGCTACATGAGCTACTGGAGGAACGTGGCCAACAACAGTGTTGGAAAGCAGGGGTCTAAGCTACTCAGAAACAACCAGCCTGATAAGAAGTACACACCAGCAATGGTGACACACAGCCTTGGTGGGTAACTAATGGCTTTCTGATTTGCTAAGAGATCTGCTCAGTGGAAAGGAACCCATATCTGGAACTGGGAACCAGGTTTAAATCCTATGGAGACAAAGATTATGCTCTCCAATGCCAAGCTCCCACTAGTCTTTGACTAAAAGAGGGGTTACATCCATCAAACTCTCCCTAAATTAATTAACACTTGTATAATTTAACCTATGCTGACTTCACTCTCCATTGGAGAATCTGTTTTTCTTTTTCAGAGGGTAGTGTGACCCAAAGAGATAAACCACCCCTCCTATTTCAGTCAAGGCCCAGGTGAAACCTTAGAGGAATTAGGGAGACGAGCAAGAGTGCTGCTTCCAGGGTGAGCCTGACAATTAGTGCCAGGGTGAAGGAAACAGACACTGAGGACACTCAACACACAGCAAAGCAGAGATCCAGAGGCTCCTGAGAACCCATCACTGAAGTAGACATAAAACACACCCACCAAGGCTCAGCCAATTTTGTGAAAGAGGTGGAGGAAAGATTGTAAGAGCCACAGGTTGGGATGTCATGCCCAGAGACATTGCCTCTCCACAATAACTGACTGCTACTCTCACAATACATGACACACAACCCCATGGAGAATACAAGCAACCCCACTGAGGAAGGCCTCCTGTGGAATGGGGCAGGGAGGAGAGAAAAATGGTACCAACACATGATGCATCCATACAAAGTATGTTCTTAATAAACAACAACAACAACAACAACAAAACCAAAACAAAACAACAACAACAAAAAACTTGCTTGGGCTCGAGAGATGTGTTGGCAGTTAAGGCATTTGCCTGCAAGGCCCTAGGATCCAGGTTTAACTCCCCAGGACCCACATAAGCCAGAGGCAGAAGAGGGCACATGTGTCTGGAGTTTACTTTCAGCGGCTAGAGGCCCTGGGGTGCCCATTCTTTCTATATATCTGCCTCTCTCTCTGTTTCTCAAATAAATAAGTGAAAATAAAAATAAGTATTGTTTAAAAGTTGCCCATAGGAACTGGAGTAGAAGCAAGGCTGGGCTACTCAGATGGCCCTCTTGCCCCATGCACCCCTCCTGTCTTGGCTCTCTCTGTGCCTTCATTCTCAGACATCCCCACAGATGGGTGAGATGGCCATACTCAGTCCATGTTGAAGTTCTGTGCCTCAGCAAGGTCAGGAAGAAAGAGCTCACTTCTTTCTAAATTCTAGCAAAACCCATGGGTTACTGGTTCCTATGCAGAACAGAAGATTAGGATCATGCCACAGAGAAGTGAGCAGTGGTATCTGAGGAGGTAAATAATTCTCAATAAATGCTTTGCTTCGAAGCTGTAAAATAAGTCACAAGGCACATTCGTTTTCTTTGTCCCTGTGGTGTACAGGAAAGGAGGGCTGATCAAAGTCAGATAAGCCAAGTTCTGGCCATTAGGTACTAGTTAGTACTTGACCTGCAAATTACTAGTCAGACGATGCTGGACAAATTGCACTGCTTCTCAAGGTTCAGTTTGCTGACATAGTAGACATAGAGGCTGTTATGAAGCCGAATGAAATAATGTAGTCTATGAAGGATTAAAAGCTATGACATACTGGATAGAAGTCAGGTTCTTTTGGTGGAAGACAGCATAATTATTTTCCCAGTTTTTAAAAGGATCAAGCATAACAGAAGTCCCATATAACATGAATTATTTTATATGATGTTTGTATACACTGGTATATATATATCCTGTTACAGGGATAGTGGGACATGTACAGCCTAAATTATAACTTATTTCTGGCTTTCAACTTGAGTATCAGTGATAGGTCTTCAATAATTTTTAAGCCATCAAGTCATGTGAGGCCAATGAAAGTCATGTGTATAAACATTAACTTATTTTTCTGATGGCTGGACTTCATTAGGCTCACAAATAGGGACTCAGAACACAGTGAAATATTAACTTTCTAGAAACTTCAAAGTGATTATGTATAAGGAGAAACAAAATCAATCGGACATTTATGAACCGTCTTCATAAAACCCAGACATGCCATTGCCGAGAAATGAGTGATGTCAGCTCTGAACCCGCTCCAGAGGCAGTGGGGACAAAGCACCTCAAATGTGGCTGGGACAGACTCATTTCCATTAACGTCAGTGGGAACCTCTCAGGAAACAAAATCCATTCTCTTCCCTTGGGGAAAAATTTCCCACAAATACTTATGGGTCAAGCAGCATTTTTTTTTCCCTTCAGGGACTATGGATTTCTGGCTTCCACCATCTCCTTGATGGATGACCTCAGAGACCAGCATGTCAGAGGCATCTACTACAGGGGAGTCATGTTTCTTTTTGTTTTGTTAACAAAAGGTTTCCTGGAAATGCCAGGAGTTGAGAAGAGTTTACTGAGGCTCTTTAGCATGTTGCCTTAATCTTACTGTGTTTAATTATTAAGAGGTCTACAAACGCACTTCTCTAAAGCCAGGAGGCAAAGGGTGGATGTACATATATATTAGAAGTAACTCAGAAGGGCTTAATTCCTATGCCTGCCAGGTAAGTGAGGTGCTGTGTTCCTACGCACTCAGTGAACACTGTCCTTGTCCTAGTCAGTGCTCCCCACTCTGACCTGTATCCCGGCTCACCTTCCTGTCACCATCCTTGGCCATGCTCAGGTATCCACATTCGGGTTCATTTGTGTTTTAGCAAATAATCTAAATTATCTTCTCCCCAGTGGTCATGCAGGTCAGAAGTGGGGAGCACTGATTGATGGGGTGAGTCACAACTCTGGTTATAAAGACAGAGCAGCAAGCTTAAGCAGTTCAAGCATTTTGTGACCTCTCTCTAAAGCAAACCAGGGGATTAACTAACAACTGAAACCCAGGAGAGGGAGGCGAGCTGGCTCAGAGCCAACCTCAGGGGTCTGCTTCAATCTCTCCCTGTATCACTTATCCTCTCTCTCTTTCTCTCTCTCTCTCTCTCTTTCCCACTCAAGACTCTAGAAAGCTTGAACAGCTGAGATTCTGCTTCCTGTTGGTAGAGAAGGAGTGAGAGTTCTTCCTACATTTCCAGTGAAAGTCTGTCGTGTTCCATTGGCTTTGAGTTGACCCTTGAACCAGGAAAATGTGATCTCCTAACCTTGAGTCACAATGCATCTCAGGGGCTGGTTCTATAAATTGAGAATAGTGGAGAGGTGGCGCTGGGGACTGTTTCCAGAAGATGGTGGTAGGTTCGAAGCAGGGAAAATGACAGTCATTCATTATGGGCGTGGGGAGACCAACATCTCCTTATTAGATAGAAACACAGACGGTGACGGGAGAACACTGTAGAAGAAAGGGCAAGGGCCACACCTGCGCTAGGCCAGAGAAAGAAAATGGTGTTTCATTCACCATGTTCAATGTCACCCTGAGCTTTAGGCCTCAGGGAGGAATAACACTGGGTTGGTGGCTCTTCATGAGTGGCGCAGTCAGCCTTCCAGTTCCAGTTTGCCCATCCACGGGTTAGACCAGCTGAGGCTTGAAAATGCTTGAAAAATATTGTGTCCTGAACACACACATGTTTATCATTCCATAAACAATGGGAATCACTACTTACATAGAATTTGCATTGTATTAGTGATCACAGTAACTTCTAGATGATTAAAGGGGAGGATGTGTGTAGGTTATATGTAAATATTACCTATATAATATAAATGATATAAACATCTATGGAGTTTTGGTATCTGAGGGGGTGTCCTTAAACTCATTCCATGTGGACAGTGAGGGACAAGTACATATATCAGAATTACCTGGAAAACTGCTTCCAAATGATATAGGGCCCTGGGCTCAGGTGTGTTGCTCAACCTCTGTCTAGACCCACTGGGGGGAGCTCGAGCTCTGAGTTCGCAGGAAAGTAAAGCCTTCGAGCTTCAGGGAGGGTGATGTAAGTCGTCACTCTGGTCTCTGGTGGAGTGGTTATCCCAGGTAATAGAACCATTCACCTCTGCAGTCAAAGGTGACGAATGTGGCACAATAATTTCTCTCAAATAGCACCCTGGAGATGCACCTGCATACTTCCTTACTGGTGCCTGCAGTGTTTGAAGGTGTCAAGGTCTTGTCAGAGAGTCCACAATGCCAAACTAATTCCATTGATTTCCCTTTTAAGTGGTTGATGTTAATCTTTAGGAAACTTTGCTTGTTAATTTTTTTCTAGTATATACTTTTAAATTCTATATTTCATCTGGGCATGGTGGTACACACCTTTAGTCCAAGCAGTTGGGAGGCCAAGGTAGGAGCATACCATGAGTTCCTAGAGCTACAGAGTGAGTTACAGATCAGCCTGGGCTACAGTAAGATACTGCCTAAAAAATAAAACAAAATAAAATAAAATAAATCTACACTTACCTGGAAATTATATATAAACATTGCCCTACCTTTTTTGCAGTCACACATCTGTGAAGCCATAGCTTGTCTCCATACTTCAAACAGAACAGTGAGCCATCACAGGCTGGATATAGAGCTGGTATCAGAATCCAGCTGTCTCCTATTATCCAGACACAGGAGTGATAGACCCAAACTGTAACAGCAATGCTGATACTCTGGTTTCTTTTTATTTTGGAACACAGGGTTAGTTTTCATGAGCTATACTATTTGCACTAACACATGTTGGTCATGTATTGCCTTTAAAAGAATTAATATACACTGACGTTTTTAGTTTTATTTCCAACACGGTAAATATAAATGGATATAATGCACATAGTTGAAAGCTCTCTAAGTCCAAGGGCCCCAAAGTCAAGAAGTTTGAGCACCTCTGGGCTACAGTTCAGATTTTGGGGACTAGTTTTCATGTACTGTCACAGGCTAGCTGATCTGCGCAGATGCTTTTGCAAAAAGTGAGCACAAATGCAAAAACAGACACCCCAACTATTTTAGAGCCAAATCTGTACTGTAAACCTGAGGACGTGGTGGATGAGTCAATGAGTTTATTGCTGAAAACTCGTTCCTGCCCATTACTTCCACATCTGTTAGTCTGTAGCATGTAGCTTGCTGTCCAACCACAAGAGGGCAGTGTTGCATTGTAAACAGCAGACACTGGGATTCCTGGTTTCAAATAGAATTGAAGTAGGGGGGCTGTAGTGGGGAAGAAGAGACTCAGGGGGAGTGGGAGGGAGACAGGAGAAGACAATGATGGATGAATATGATCAAAATATATCATATACATGTATGGAATTGTAAAAAACTTAATTAAATACACCAATCCACACAGAATGTATTAGTTACTTCCTCTTTGTTCCTGTAAAGCTCCATGCTTGAGAAAACTGATAGTGAGAGATTGGCATGAAAGATGTTTCTGATAACATAGCAGTCCAGGGGACAGAAGCTAAATCAGATTTATGGTTATTCTTTTGTAACAGTGGTTTTTAACTCCAACCGCCTACGAGAAGCACCCAGAACTTTTAAAATTCTGAAGTCCAGGCCTTATACTAAGTAGTTAAATCTGGATTTCTTTTTCTTGTTATTTTTTGGTGGTGCTGGGGAATGAACCCAGATCCTTGCACATGTTAGGCAAGTACTCTACCACTGAGCCACTGAGTCCTCTAAATCTGGGTTTCTGAGTGTGGGGTCCAGATGTGTTTCGTGTGTGTGTGTGTGTGTGTGTGTGTGTGTGTTAACTCCCCAGTACATTCCAAATGTGCAGCCAAGGCTGAGAGTCACAGTCTTGTAAACTCTGTCACTGAGAACCCCCAGCTGGCCCTGAGAGAGGTACGCTCTTTCTGTATTCTTTTGTTGGCTTCCCTTAGTCCTGTTCCAGGTAGTTATTTTCCCTTATTTAAATGTTAGCCTCGGATGTGGGGGCAAAGCCTGCACCGGCTCAGGTCCCCACTCTGTCTTACAGGTGCATTCACACAGGACTTTGCAAGAGGCAGAGAAGGAGCGACAGAGTCTAAGCCCTGTCTAGGTCACACACGAAAGTCTCTGAAATAGAAAGGCCATGAGCAGAGGTGGAGCTACCTTTGGGGACAGTGCCCCTCTGAATGTCTGGTGGCCTTTACCTCTTTGTCTCACATGTGACCTGGCCCAGGCCCTCAGCCTGCCCACACTTTAGAATCACCTGGAAAGAAGTTAAACATCACAAATGGTGACTTGATGCAACAGGTCGGAGGGGCCAAACACAGGTGTTCCTTAGATACTCACTAGCTAAGTGAGTAACGGCTTCAGGCTTGAGAACCTCTGACCTAACCAAGTTAGATACTGCTTGGACAGGGCAATAAATTCCACATTATGAGGGGATTCTGATATAAAATAATGCTCAGCTAAGCCTGGATTTATGGGAAAATGTACACGAAATTCGTATCTATCTATTCTTATGGTGTTCTATGCAATTCCGTTTTACGACTGCGTATGTGCGGTAGGAAGATGGATGACCACAGTCATTACTGTGCCTGTCATTTTTACTAGCAAAGCTATCTTCATTTATCCTTGACTCGCAAGGGAAGACTGGTTATGCAGTTACATATTATTTCCAAAGAACCTCCTGTGGATAAAATCTACAGGTCCTCCAGACCTGGAAATCTGAACATATATATCTTTTCTGTCCCCTTCATTATGCTAATGATTCAGGCTCTTTGTTGTTTTTGCAAATAAATGCAGTACCTCTGCCTGGTGAAAGTCACTGGGCAACAAACATCATGTTTGAATCTGATGAAGACACAAAGCTACTCCATCCTTTAATGGCAAGATACTCCCACACTGCCCAGCAGAGGGCTCACCCAAGCACAGGTCTATCACATTGGCATTGTCCCACTAGAATGTGTGTTGGCTTCTAAAGTCAGTTGAAGTTACACAGATCTCGAGAACAATGCTAGAAGAAAGCACCTTGGTTGCCATATGCCCAGCTGGTTCTATGTTCTATCCAAGCTATTCTCTATACCACATCCCTTCCTGGCTCTTTCTCCTTCCTGCCTTTCCTGGTAAGAAGGCCACTCCTGGGGACTGCTGCGCTCTGTCTTTTGCAAGCGCAGAATCAGATGGCAGAAAATCAAATGGCAGGAGGAGAGGAAATGGAGTATGGGGTGGGACAGCAGTTTGGGGTGTCCCCTCCTGTGGGAGCCCCCATGCCAGCTCTCATGAAACCTCACTAACCCTTCTGCCTTTCTTGGTACCTTGAGTACAGGGATGGTAACCCATGCCTGTTGATATCCTCTAGGGAAAGCTCCCTTGTTAAGCAAATTCTCTTGGGAATCCCCGCCCACTGTCCTCTCCATTTCATGAATTCAGCCTTTACTTCCTGGTGATTCATGTAGGAGCCACAGAGGCATAACTTGTGAACCTTGGAGGTCTTGACTACGAGGTAATCTGCCATCTTTTTCTATATGAGCCTCCTAGATGTCTCTGGAACACTCTTCATGCTGCTGAGCTGGGGACCTCAGTTTCCTGTTCTGTAAGAAATCCCTTTTCCTTCAGATTCTGGCTTCTGAGGCTGCAATGGACCCAGGGCCACTGGAAGAAAGGACTTGCCCAGGAAGGTGAGCTGGGAGACACGGATCCAGCTCTGGGCACGTCTGATATATACTGCCCCTCATCTGAGACATGCTGCCCCTCGATGGTGATCTTCAAGCTGGCTGCTATGTTTTGAAGTTACCCAACTATGTTTCATTCAACAATTGTCTCCCAGTGAGCCTTGGATGTGCTGGGTTTCGGAATCAGAGCTTTTGCTGTACTTGGCCAACCTGTAATTGGGGAGAAAGATATCCAAACCACACGTCCCCCAACTTGGCCTACAGTGGGTCCACTAGAGATGATGAAGCATATATTGGCAGGAGCCACCCAGGAGAACTCAGCCAGTGGCTCTGGCATGGAGTCCAGCACCTGCCCTTCTAACTACCCTCCCTCATGAAGCTCACACTGCTGCTTCCTCACAGCCATACTCTGAGAATCACTGATGTGAACACTTACCAAAGACACTGGGTTTAGCCACTATAGAGACTATGTGCTAATCACTGGTGTAGTTCCAAGACCAGAGATGAGTTCCAGGATTTAAATATATTTATTTATCTATTTGAGAGAGGGGAATAAGGAGCGAGTGAGCGAGCGAGAGCGAGAGAGAGAGAGACCGAGCACGCCAGGGCCTCCAGCTACTGCAAATGAACTCCAGACACATGCCCCACTTTGTGCATCTGGCTTACATGGGTCCTGGGGAATCAAACCAAGGTCCTTTGGCCTTGCAGGTAAATGCCTTAACTGCTAAGCCATCTCTCCAGCCCCCGAGTTTCAGAACTTTTAAAGAGAGGTGGCATATACTGTACCCAAAGGGTTGCAGAGAACCTGCAGATCACAGGAGGGAAAGGCATGGACACAGAGAGAGGAAGTGAGGCGAGGGTCAGGAGGGTTACCAGCAGCACGAGAAATTAGAAGGTAGGGAAATGTGAGGCGAGACTTCAAGGGGTAATGGGCATTTTCATCATCCTTTGAATGTCCCTGGTCACCTCCTGCCCACCTTTTGCCGCAGGCCATGCTATAGCACCAGGCTTTGCCCTCAGCCTGCTAGCACCGCTCACTCTTGGCATCTTCCACTTTCTACAAAGATGCCAGTTTATGTGCAAGTCACTTGCATGTGGTGGGAGAGGTTCGACCTTTTCCAGCACCTCTCGGCCACAGAGGATAGGAGGTGATAGATAAGTCCCATCCCCTCAGTTCCTCCTGGGACTGCTTCTACAGAGCTCCTCAAAAGATGCCCAAAGTTCATGGACCAACTCAGTGATGTCCATTCAAAACAGCCTACTGTCCTGTTTTACTTTTCCAACCTTGACCTTTCCTTCCTACAACTTTGGATACCATCCCAGGTTATCTGTGTGTGCCAAGCCCTTGTCTCAGGCTCTGCTTTCCAGGGTCAGACAGGCTGAGGGTCATACTGAGGAATCTGAACTTTGTCCTGTAGACAAAAGCAGTACTTTGCCAAGATTAAAACAAGGACATCACTCTGCTGAGCAAAGAGACACCAGAGCACCATGAGGTTGGGAGAGAGCACCCTGAATGGCTTCCACCCATTCCTGGGGTTTTGCCAGTCAGCTCGGGCTAGGCATTCCTTTCTTGGCATGACTAGGCCACCGCATCCCATTCAAGAACAATGCAGGCAAAACCACCTGGAGGGCCAGCTGCTCACATGTGAAAGAAATAATGAAAGAGTCACCTTGATAGTAAAGATAGGCATCCAGAAAGGAAGAAAACAATGACTCCAGCGAACTGACACCAAGGTGGGTGGGAGGGGTGAAGTAGGTCCTCATGAAGGGATGACATCCAAAGGAGGTGGGAACACTCCCCTCCGGATATAGGAGAGTGGAGACCTTGGGGGCTGTTGTCTGTGCTGAGAAAGCAAGAGGCATCTGTGGGTGGTTCCCACATTACCAAGAGGGAGGTGGTGTGAGCTGGGAAAGGGGATGGGAGTGTGTAGGGAGCTGGTAGGGCCCAGGGCACAACTGGGAGTCTATAGATGATCAGTGGGAACCCAGGGATGTGACAACAGCCAACCCACTTGCAGGGGCAGTCATCTTTTACTCTGTGACCATTTCTGCCCTGGTCCAGCTTCCAACTTTCAGTCAATCCTGCTACGCATAGACTCTGGGTGAACAATCTAGTGGGGAAGGGTAGGAATGAAAGAAACCCGGTGGTATCAACATGGGGAAGGAGCGAGGAGGAGGGGTGGGAAAACAGTTTTGGAACTGCTCTGTTCTGTGTGCCTGACTACCTACCTAGCATAGAAAATGTTACTCTAACATTTGTGTGCTTAATCTTTTGAATAGATGCTGAATACATCATGGTTCAAAATTCAGCGTACTGAACAGAAGCAAGAAAAATGCCTTTCCCGCACTTGCATCTTCAGAGAGCCATTCCCTTCCTTATAGTAAACCAGTGATACTAACTTTTGTGTCTTTTGAAACAGACTTTATGATCTGGCATGAAAAAAATACGTAAAGCAATTTTCTCCTAACTTACACAAATGATGCATACTACACACCAGTTGCTCTTTCATTTTCTGTATCAGCCCATCTCAGTCTTGTACCTTCTGTTCCCTTACATAATTCATTAAGCAGATTGTAGCAACTTCTGCTACAATAAAAAAAAAACCCAGTGAAATGAATGGATAAGATATAATACTGGTCAAGTATCTATAATTCAAAAGACCAAAGGATGTTAGATCTTTGGATTAAGGACAAACAACTGATAGTCTATCCAAAATCTGAAACATTGCTTTTCCCAAGAATTTTGGGCAGGGGAAACTCAGCCTGTATATTACTAAAAGTGCTTTTATTACATCAAATATATAGATTATTTTCCCCATCAAAACTCAAGTACACAGTCCTTGTGGGTGCAAAGCAGCGATTGCAGTCATTGCTATTATTATCGTCACAAGGCCTGTACAATATTGACTCCATCAGCATTTCAACATGAATATTGGAGGACAAGGAAACAAAGGAGGAGGAGGAGAGACAGAGATAAGATAGAAGTAGAGTTGAGCATGGTGACGCATGCCTTTATTCCCAGCACTCGGGAGGCAGAGGTAGGAGGATCACTGTAAGTTCAAGGCCATTCTGAGACTACATAGTGAATTCCAGGTGAGCTACAGTGATACCGACCTCAAAAAACCAAAAAAAAAAAAAAAAAAAAGAAGTGGAACTAGTTGGAAAGAAGGGGTTCAGTGGTATGGTGTGGGAAGAGGGAAGAAGGTAACAGAGGGGGGTTATGATTAAATTGCAGCATGTTCATAAGTGAAAATTCTCAATAAAAAGTTCTAAAAACAAATGAAATTTAATAAGTCAGGTTATATCCATTTAATAAAGATGTCTTCTGAGAGCATTATTGTCACAAATATTTGATTCAGTGGGACCTCTTTGACAAAAAGATTGGTTCTCACAGCTAGTGACAGCAGTGTAGTTTCCAAACCAGATCATGTAAAGATTGAGTGATTTTTAACTCCACTGGCTAAGTATGAGAAACCAAGAGTGTTTCCTTCGAGCAGTCAGGACAAGATGTGGTTCAGTTCAGTTAAGATACTCTGTAGAGTTAAGACACTCTGGACAGGATTGGGAAGTCTGGGTTTGATTCCTTACCCAGCTTCATAACAAAATGGAGATGGAAGATCCTTCCCTATCAATCTACAAAATTGCTCTGAAGATAAAATGGGAAATTTCTTCACATATGTGAGATGTGGTTGAAAACCCAGGTGTCTGAGCTGATGTTGAATCCTGCTGTTATTCACATATTGCCAACCATGCTGTTTTCTGAAGACAATCCACCTATGGAATAACTTCTAAAATACATTTCATGTAAGAAATTACATTAGACAAGATCATTTTAATTAAATACATTAAATAATGACTCCTATATACTACAGTGATTTTAAAACCAATTAAATATAAATAAAGAATTAGAAAGGGTACTGGTTATGCCATTGCAACTTTTTAAGGTGTGTATGTGTTTGTATGTGTGTGCATGTGGAAGCCAGAGGTCGACATGGGGTGTCTTTCTCAATTACTCACCACTGTGTCTTTTGAGAGGGGTCTCTCACTGAACCTAATGCTCACTGACTCAGTTTGACTAGCTAAACCAGCAAGTCGCAGAGGTCCTCTTGTCTCCACCTCCCCAGCTCTGGGATTACAGGCATGAGGTGCTATGCCCCGCTTGGTTGTTGGAGATCTACACTAGGGTCCTCATGCTTGTGTGTCAAGCACTTTATCATCCGCTGTATCATCTCCTGGCCCCAGAGTTTTTTCTCTGCATCCTCCCTGTTTCTGCATCTCATCTAGAGTTATTAAAATCAAGCTCACTCCTAGGAACCTCAACAGAAGAAAAATATGGATACCACTCAAACTGGATGGAGTAGAAAATATCTTTTTAACAATTAGCATTTCTAATGCTCTTGGAGTCACAGATAACAGTCTTTCTTTTGGATTCACTTGGAAATGATTGATAAGAGGAGTAATCTGGAAATGGACATCCAGATAAATCTGGATTTGAGAAATATTGGGAAACCAACTTATTTCACTCATTAAAAATCTTCAAGAAGTACCATCATGGGAGTAGACAAGGACCTCAGGCTCCTTTCAGCCACCCCATTCGAGTTTTCACTACCTTTCTCTAGTTCTGCCTCCATGGCAACAAGCCACTGACCTGCCCCTAAGGGAAATAGAATCTCTGGTCAGACTGAGACTTTTAATAATTCCACTTGTCAGTATAGGCCAGAATAATGGATGGACTCATACCAAGTTACTTCATAAGCTACTAACAAAATCAGTGGCCGCCAGCAAGTGACCAGATGCGGTACGTGGAATATTCCCCAGAAAGCCAGGCTTCACATCATTAGTGTCCAAGAAAATCCACACCAACGCTGACACATGTCCATCAAACCACTTGCTGAGTATGGACTTCTTCCTTCAACATTTTCTTCCTTTTTTTTTAACCTTTTCCCCAAAATGTAAAAGTATACTGGTTGATTCATTGAATGTGCTTATTAACCCATCTCTCCTAAGTTTATTTTAAGAATATTTTTATGTATTTATTTGCAAGGCTGGGAGAGAGAGAGAGAGAGAGATAGAGAGAGAGAATGGCGCACCAGGGCCTGTAACCACTGTAGTCAAACTCCAGGTACATGCGCCAATTTGTGCATCTGGTTTCACATGGGTACTGGGGAATTGAACCCAGGTCATTAGACCTTCCAGGCAAACACCTTAACCACTGAGCATGCCCTCCTAAATTTATATTTTTAAATGAATATAAAATATCTACAGAGAAGGACATAGTTTGTTATGCCAGTTTCATGATAAGAATATCAGCCAGAAATATCAGCTTCTGTTGACCAAACTTCCTGAGACATATTCTATGTGTCCAGCTGTCTGTGACCAACTACCTTTTTGATGGCACTTCTCTCTGTTTAGAAATATAAACACTACTTCAGAGATTCATATCCTAATTTATTGTCTGTGTTGTTGTGACCAAGAAGGTCGCTTTCCAGCCTTTTTTTTTTTTTTCTACATTATCTTGGAACACATTTTACAAACAAATTAAGGATTGGCTTTTATCTGCTGGAATAAACTGAAGTTGTGACTCATGTTCCTCCCCCCGCCCAACCTCCTTCTCACCCTCCATCTCTTGTCTCTTTTGCCAGTTAAAATGCAAATAATCAGCAGTCCCCCAATTTCCCAAATCCATTATTTGTAGAAAGAATACACAGGTGCTATGGGACACTGGAGTTATAAAAAGAAAATGGGAATTATTTTTTCATGGGCCAGTTGCTCAACCTCTTTGATTCTGGAGGTTTCCTTGGCTAAGACTCAAATAACAAATCAATTAACATTGCCCTTCACTACCACCAGACTGTCGTGGCCACCCTCTGCATCTCAGGGATTCCCCACCACTGATGTCCACTGGGTCGACCTGAGCTTCCACCAGCTCTAGACAACAGGGCCCTGCTCTTGTGTAGTTAAGGTGTGGCAGTCACCAAAAGTTGCAGCACTATCATCTTGCCCCACTTACTCATTTATCTCAGTCCTTGTTTGCCTTAGAAGTTGGGCTCAGCTCAGCCACAGTGGGGGTCAACAGTGTGGCTGTCTGTCACTTTCTTTCAGTAAAAAGTAGATATGACTAGTCAAAGAAGATGGTCCTAAAGGGGCTCATCCAAAAATATCTGCTAGCCAACTGTGGCTGTGCCTTTCAAATGAGCAACAACTTACTGGAGAGGAAAATTGACTTTCCTTCACCATACCTTGCCACTAACATGATACACCCAGCATGCACCCTCACCCAACTTGGGTGTGTTCTCACCCCATGTAAGGCACAATGTGCCTTGGCTTTCTAAGCATTCCAGATAGCAATTATCACCAAAAGTGCTCCTGTGTCTTTCAATAAGGGTTTTATCTAGAGGATGCCCTGCATCAGAGGGTGCATGGCAGGAGTGGAGTGAGTAGGCCAAAACCCAGTTCCTCTGGGCTTCTCCCAATTTACTGGCCCTGGTAGGTCCCCCTGCAGCTGGCTTGGGACTGCGTGGACCCTGCCCACTTGCTGTGGAAGCAGGCCCCTTGCTCTACCTTCCTGACCAAATTGCCCCTTGGTCCCCAATTCCAGAATATCCTGGGCCAGAGGGTGTGCATGGTGGGCCAGGAGTGAGTAAGCCAGATTCTTGTTTCCCAGTGCTCCTTCCAGTTTCCTGGTCTCTGTAGGTTTCCCTGAGTCTGGCTTGTGGAGGCCTGGTCCCTGTGTGGGAGATGTTCCAACCCAAGCTACTCTACCCACTAAGAGTATCTCTCATAATAGATGGTGAAAGGAAAACTTTCCATGAAAAGAGTCAAATATACAATTATATGAACACAAAGCCAAACCTACAGAGAATACTTGAGGGAATAATCCACACATAAGTCAAACAACTAATCTCAAGAGCCTATAAGAAGAAGATCACAATAACCAAAATAGACTAGGCTCAAAACAGTACAATACACAAGGAAGCATGAAACCCCATCAAGCACCTCACCACAGCTGGGATTAATTCAAATACCACAGTAATAATATTAAATATTAATGGTCTTAACTCACACATCGAAAGATACAAGTTATCACGGTAGATCAAAAAATGGACCCTTCTATCTGCTGTCTTCAAGAACCCCACCTCACCACTAAAGATGGATATCTCCTCAGGGTGATAGGATAGAAAATGATATTCCAAGCAAATGGAAATACAAAAAAACAAGCAGGCATTGCTATTAATATCTGATAAAACAGACTTCAAACCAAAAGTAATCATAAAGCACAAAGAAGACCTACTCATCAAGGGAATAATCCAACATGAAAACATTGCAATCATAAATCTATATATGCCAAACACAGGTGCACCACAATTTATACAACAAAACCTACTTGACAACAAAACAGAAATAAACACCAATGCCATCATAGTCAGAGACTTCAATACTCCACTATCATCAATAGGCAGATCATCCAAGCAGAAAATCAACAGGAAAATAATAAAGCTCACAACACCATAGATCAACTAGATCTAACAGCCATCTACAGAACATTCCACCCCAAATCTGCAGAATACATATTCTTCTCAGGAGCCCATGAAATCTTCTCCAAAATAGATCATATATTAGGTCATAAAGCATGCCTCCATAAATTCAGGAAAATTGAAGTAACTTCCTGCATCATATCAGATCACAATGCTTTAAAGCTAGTATTCAAAACCAAGAGTCTCATTAAAAACTCCACCAACTACTGGAGATTAAACAACCCAGCTTTAAACAATGAATGGTTTGTGAAAGAAACCTAAAAAGAAATTGTAAAATTCCTAGTATTGAATGATAATGAAAACACAACCTTATGGGACACAATGAAGGCAATTCTAAGGGGTAAATACATAGTGCTAAATGCCTTCATAACAAAGACAGATCCCAAGTCAGTAATCTTATTGTCCACCTAAAGGCCCTGGAGAAACAAGAAGAATCCAACCCTAAGAACTCCAGATGGAAAGAAACAATCAAGATAAGAACAGAAATTAATGAACTGGAAACTTCATAGGGTTTAAAATTTAAAAAAAAATCAATGAAACAAAAAACTGTTTTTTTTTTGAAAAAATAAACAAGATTGACAAATCCCTGGCCAATTTGATCAAGTAAGAGAGAGAGAGAGAGAGAGAGAGAGAGAGAGAGAGAGAGAGAGAGGTCTCAAATTAACAAAACCAGAAATGAAAAAGGAGAGGTCAAACAGACATCAGTGAATTTGAAATAGTTATCAGAGCATACTTCCAAAATCTCTACTCCACAAAGTTGGCTAATCTAGAAGAAATGGATGAATTCCTAGAGAAATACCACCTACCAAAACTAAACTCAAAGCATATTAATCTCCTAAACAAACCTATCACATCCATGGAGATTGAAAGGGTAATCAAAAACCTCTCCAAAAAGAAAAGTTTAGGACCAAATGGCTTCTCAGCCAAATTCTATCAAACCCTTATTGAAGAACTGAAACCAATTTTTCTCAAACTATTTCATATACTTGGAGACCAGGGAGTCCTCTCCAGCTCCTTTTATGAAACCAGCATCACCCTAATACCAAAACCACACAGAGATGCAACAAGAAAAGAAAACTATAGGCTTATATCCTTGATGAATTTAGATGCAAAAGTCATGAACAAAATTCTTGCAAACTGAATTCAACAACACATCAAAAGCATAATTGACCTCGATCAAGTAGGCTTCATCCCAGGGATGCAGAGATGTTTCAACATACAAAAATTGGTCAGTGTAATACACCACACAAGTAAACTTAACCATAAGAGCCACATGATCATCTCAATTGATACAGAGAAGGCCTTTGACAAAATACAACACCACATCATGATGAAAACACTGGAAAGAATAGACATGTAGGGTTGATATCTCAACACAATAAAGGCTATATATAAAGCACCCAAAGCCCAATTAATACTTAATGGGGAAAGACTCAAGGAGTTCCCACTGAGATTGGGAACAAGACAGTGGTGCCCACTCTCACCACTGGTCTTTAACATAGTAATAGAAGTACTAGCCCAAGCAATAAGACAGGAGAAAGAAATAAAAAGGGGTTCAAATGAAAAGGAACAAGTCAAGTTACCCTTATTTGCAGATGACATGATCCTATACATAAGTGACCTGAAAGTCTCCATCTCAAACTTCTCAAGGTGATAAATTCCTTCAGTAAAGTGGCAGGATATAAAATAAATGCACAAAAGTCAGTAGCCTTTCTATATGCAAAGGACAAATGTACAAAGAAAGAAATCAGTGATGCTGTCCCATTTTCAATAGCAGAAAAAAAATTAAATGCCTTGGAATAACACTAACCAATGATATGAAGGACCTATGTAATGAAAACATTAAAAAAAAAAAAAAAAACTTAAGAAGGCAATCGAGGAGGACTTGAGAAAATGAAAAGCCCTCCCATGCTCCTGGATAGGTAGAATTAATACTGTGAAACTGACAATTCTACCAAAAACTATATATAGATTTAATGCAATACTAACAAAAATACCAGCATTATTCTTCACGGAGATTTAAAAAAATGATCTTGAAATTCATATGGAATGGAAGCAGGCCTCAGATATCTAAACATATCCTCAGGAAAAAAAACACCTCTGAAAGTATCACCATACCTCATCTAAAGCTTTATTACAAAGCCATAGTAACAACAGCCTGGTACTTACATAAGAACAGAAACATACACCAATGGAACAGAACTGAAGACTCAGACTTTAGGTGAAGTAACTACAGCTACATGATCTTTGACAAGGAGCCAATAGAAAAGATAGCATCTTCAACAAATGGCATTGGACAAATTTGATGACCATATGTAGGAAAATGAAACTAGACCCACCCATCTCTCCATACACAAAAATCAAGTCCAAATGGATGAAAGATCTCAATATAAGACTTGAAACTCTTCTTCTACTGAAAGAAAAAATAGGAGACACTCTCCACGATATAGGAGTGGGGAAAGACTTCCTAAACAAAATCCCAGTAGACCAGGAAACTAAACTAATCAGATCACATGAAGCTACAAAGCTTTTGCACAGAAAACCACACCATAAGCAGAGCCAACAGATTACCCACTGAATGGGAGGAACATCTTTGCCAGTGATACCACTGACAGAAGCCTAGTATTTAGAATCTAAAAAGAACTCAAAAAAAATAAACAATAAAAAAATCAAACAACCCACTCCAAAAGTGGGGCAGAGAACTGAAAAGGAAGTTCTCAGAGGAAGAATTACAAATGGCTAGCAACCACTTAAGAAAATGTTCAATATCCCAAACCATTAGGGAAATGCAAATTAAAACAGCCATGAGATCCTACCTTACTCCAGTAAGGATGGCAATAATTCAAAAACTCTAACAATGACAATGTTGGCAAGGACCTGGGGAAAGAGGAACCCTCATCCACTCTTGGTGGGAATGTAAACTTGTACAAGCATTATGGAAACCAATTTGGAGATTCCTGAAAAGGATGAACATACAGCTACAAACAGACCCAATTATTCTCTTACCGGGCACTTATCCTAAATGCTCCATGCATCAATACAGAGACATTTGCTCAACCATGTTTATAGCTGTTCAATTCATAGCTAAGAACTGGAATCAATCCAGATGCCCATCATTGGATGAATGGATAACAAAGTTATGGTACATTTACACAATCGAATTCTACTCAACAGTAAGAAGAAATGATACAATGAAATTTGTAGAAAAATGGACAGACTTGGAACATATCATGCTCAGTGAACTCACACAATCACAGAAAGCCAAGTACTGCATGGTCTCACTCATCTGTGGTTCCTAACCTGGACCTGCTTGAGTTGCTGACATACCCAAGGCCCAGACAATAGGGATGGCAGGGCGTGGGGGTAAGGGAGAGAAAGGGGAGGGGGAAAACAAACACAAAATTAAATCCAAAATGAGCTGATACCATAGAAACCTTTATCCTTGGAGATAGCCTAAAAGATATAACTCTCAAAAGGAGTAAGGGGGGGGGGGGGAAGCATCTGAAAAGTAGGGCTCTGGTGAGGGTGGGATGAATCCTAACCTTCAAAGAAAATTCTCCTTTTTCTTTCTCTAACATGAAACTCCCCATACCAGAGACTGTTTGCTACCTTCACTGAGCTGTTGATCAGAGAGACCTACAAGGTCCCCAAATCAAGACAGTTTTCTGACATAGCACTTGATTACCTGCCTGAGGCAAAAGCTAAGACCCTATTGATGAAGACACCATATGCTGCTGACACAGAGCATGAAGAGACCTGGCTGGAATTCAGAAGAAAGCCAGTCCCCAGTCAATTAGCCTGTCTAGTGTTGGAAAGTGCTACATGAGCTACCGGGGTGGGGGTGGTGGTGAAGTAACCAACAACAGTCTGAGCAACAGAAGTCTAAGCTACTCAGAAGCAAGCACCCTTACATGATGTAAATTCCAGTGCAACACACAGCCTCAGTGGGTAACCAATAGCTTTCTGATTGGCTAAGAGATCTACTCAGTGTAAAGCAACCTATATCTGGAATTGGGAATCAGATCAGAATCCTATGGAGACAAATATTGTGCTCTCCAGTGTCAAGCTTTCAGTAGTCTTTGGCTAAAAGAGGGGTTATAGCCATCAAATTCTCCCTAAATTAATAATGCTTATCCCATTTAAACTATGCTGACTTCACACTCTGTTGAAGAATCTGTTCTTCTTTTTCAAAAGGTAGTGAGACCGGAGAAGATAAACTACCCCTCACACTTCAGCCAAGCCACAGCTTAATCCATAAAAGAACTGGGGAGTCGAGCGAGAGTTTTGCTTCCATTCTATTCCTGATAATTAGTGCCAGGGCATAGGAGACAGACCCTGAGGATACTCAACACCTACCAAAGCAGATATCCAGAGGCTCTTAAGAGCTCATCACTGAAGTAGACTTAAAACTTACACACCATGGCTCAGGGAATTTTGTGGAAGAAGGGGTGGAGAGATTGTAAGATTTACGGGTTGAGACATCATGCTCAGAGGCATTCCCTCCCCTCAAAATAACTGACTGCTGCTCCCACAACACATAACCCACAACTCCATGGGACCTGCAACCCTACTGAAGAGCATCCCCAATGGAATGGGGGCAGGGACAAGGGAAAAGAGGGTACCAACACATAACGTATCTATATGAGACATCTTGTTAATAATAATAATAATAATAATAATAATAAATGGGCTAAAAAGATGCTCAGTGGTTAAGGCACTTACCTACAAAGACTAACAACCCTGGTTCAATTTCCAAGTACCCACGTAAAGCCAGATGCACAAAGTGGTACATGCATCTGGAGTTAATCTTCAGCACCCAGAGTTCCTGCTGCACCCATTCTCTCTCTCTCTCTCTC
Organism: Dipus sagitta; assembly: GCA_036346955.1. Lineage (NCBI taxonomy): Eukaryota > Metazoa > Chordata > Mammalia > Rodentia > Dipodidae > Dipus > Dipus sagitta. The sequence continues at coordinate 7,350,944 of CM070784.1, forward strand.
TCTCTCTCTCTCTCTCTCTCTCTCTCCAAACCAAGAAATAGCAATAAAAAAAAACTTAAAAGGTTTCATCCAGGTTAGACCACATTCAATACACAGTTGGCCCTGGCCCATGTATAGTCACCTCTCCCCAGGACAGGCAAATACAAATGTTATGCATTTGGCTAGCTAGGTGGAACTCAAGATGGAGCCAGCCAAGCTTCAAATGGTAAGTTAAAACATGTTACATCTTTTTGTTCATCATTAAACAGTAGTGGGGCTTTGTTTTTACTTTCAAATTACCAATAAGATCATAGATGGTTAAGCCTTAGCTCTTACTGTATTGGGTGTGGGCAAATAATCGAACATTTCTGGGTCTTGGATGTCTCATGTGTGGCTCATGTGGTGGTTGAACTTTAATATTTCTAAGGTTCCTTTTGGTTTCCCAATCTAGAGTTGACTGGATGGGGATGAAACTCCTCATCTATCACTAACAATTAACATGAACTAAAACTAGGAGCCCGCTTCATGACGCACACCACTCACCTTTTCCACTGGTGTGTGTCCCTCATTGGTGACGCTCGCTTTCCTTGACTCGTTTTTAGACCTGCTCAGCCTCCTGGACACTTTTTCTCTGAGTAGAGTGGCATATCCAATGTGTTCATAGATAGGGTTTGTTGTCATTTTTGAAATGTATTCAGCAGCTTTTGTTTCTATGTACAGCGTTATCAAGCCATCTGTCACCAGATCGTGAATAGATTCGAACCTCTTCTCACCCACAAAGTGTTTCCCATCATGGAAGAGCCGGTAGTTTAAAGTCTGGTTTCCAAACCTGCCCATCAGAGAATGAGGAGTCACAGAAGTGTGAGGATGCATGTAAGGAACAGTAAAGGCAGCTCTGAACACATACTGCATGCCAGGCACAGGGTTGAGTACTTGACATTGAATCACCCTTTGAAACGGCTACAGTGTCATTATCCCAGTCTTACAGTAGAGGCAACTGAGGCAAGAAGAGCTGTGGGGGGGGGAGGGGCTGCTGGAGATTACATGACCAGAAGGAGGTCGAGGCAGAACCTAACCTCAGGTAGTCATTTGGGGTCATTTGATCACTCAGGTAATTGGGCTGTACTACTCTCTTGTAAAAGTCCAAGCAAGCTCACCTGCTACTGTCCCTGGCTAGCCCTGCTTGGTACCTCCTGGGACTGCCAGCTGCTGCAGGGCACTGGAAAGTCATACCTAGCCAGCTGGCAGCTTTTGAGAAACTTCATCATTACATCATTTGTCATTTAAGATATGTTGTAGATGCCCCAAGGTCATTGTATGGAGAGGGCATGCTGAATACCTACCCTTTGAGCACTGGCCTGGGAAGCCTTCCCCCTGCTCCTATTCTCTGTATAGATAGCTCCAAATGTGAACTTCTTCTGGTGATTCTGATATTGGATCACCTCTCCCAACCCTCATCAGATTGTGATGAGAAGCAAATGGTATAACATATTGAATGCAGGTATGGAAGTTCAGCACATACAATGCCCTTCTGTCATCGCTGTATTTAGAACACACAATTCCCACTATTTCCACCATCATAACACCCAGTTCCCCACAGGGGAAAAAATGCATCAGTGGGAAGGCATTGGTAAAAAGCTCAAGAGATCCCTGCTGCACTGGCTTGTCGGTATGCCACATAGGGTTTGTTGTGATGAGTTTGGGGTGAGGGAGATCCCAGGGAAACTCTGTGAACAGTGTGCTGTGTGTCTATAAACTGCTGCTCACCTGCAGTATTGGAGGCTAAGGACAGATGTGTGGCCTCTGGTATGCTGCTGGCACTTGGGAAACAGTGTGAGAATAAAAAGAAAATTGAGAGGGAGGGAGTCTCCATAGGTGCTGAGCTTCTGATTGGGATGATGAGAATGTTCTGGAGCTGGACAGTAGAGATGGTTACACAGAACTGATAACGTACTTAATGTCACTGTCTCGTACACTTAAAGTGGTGGAAATAGTAAATTTTACATTATATAGATTTTAGTGCAGTTTTCAACAATGGCAAAACCATAAAACCACTTACGCAAACAGTGAGTGAGACTTTGCTTACCTTAGAGCCAGCGTGTAACATCCTGGCTGCCGCTGGCTTTCTCGAAGGATGTAGGCTCCCTCCACACCTCCAAGGAGCTCATCAGCCTGCTCCCGGGAGATGATCCCATGAAACCTGGGGGAAACAAGGCCATCACCACCCTGCACAGACCCTGTACAAATGAGATACTACACTGGCTAAGCTGCAGACAGTGGTGATATTGGATGGCATCCACAGGCCCCTGCCACCTGTGTGAAGAGGGCTGTGCCCATGGCATATGTGAAGCACCCCGAGTATGTCCCCAAACAGATAAGCGTTCAAGTGGCAAGCTCAGGAAGAGCACCCAGTCCTTGTGGCTTTCTGCTATTGTCTTGGTTCTGGAGCTGAAAATGAAAACTGAAACAAAAGCCAGGTTAGGGCTCCTTTCTAAACCATGGAGAATAACAAAAGAGCAATTACCAATTTAGCTTTCAGCTGCACCAGTGAGAACTATGTATTATCCTGATTGCAGATGAACATTTATTGATCAACAGCCTGCCTGCTTCAGGTGCAGGGCCTTGTTAATTTCAGAGGAGCATGCTCTGGAAAGAACTGGCTGCAATTCTCATTCTTCTAGTCCTTCACATTTTCAGAGTAATTGATTAGGGATGCATTTGGAAAAGGGACCTGTTTTTGTATTTTAATGGCAATGTTTGTCTTCTTTTTCTGTCATAACACATGTGAGACTAGAAAGCATGGCCTAGTTTCAGGCTGGGCCAAGCACTGCATTGATCTCCTGGATACAGTTGTCTGAGGCCTACAGCATGAGCAAGGTGAGAGGATGAAGACAGGTGGTGTTTTCTTTGTTGTTGTTTTCAAGGCAAGCACAATAGACTACCTTTTTATGTGAGAGTGAGTGAGAGAGAGAATTGGCACATCAAGGCCTCCAGCCACTGCAATTGAACTCTAGATTCATGTGCCAACTTGTGCACATATGCGACCTTACGTTCTTGCATCATTATGTGTCTGGCTTATGTGGGACCTGGAGAGTTGAACATTAGTCCTTAGGCTTAGCAGGCAAGTGTCTTAACTGGTAAGTCATCTTTCCAGCTCAGGTGGTGGTTTTAAAAAAAGATAGAGGCTGACTGGAGATTTGGTTACATGGATGTTTCAGAGAAAGGGCATGGGTGCCCATGGGCCCTAAGCTTCTGGCAGAGGGATCAATACCTCTTTCTAGGGCTACCACATCTTAGAAAACCTTGGGGGATAAATCAGATAAAGAATTTTTAGGCAAATAAAATATCTTTATCATTTTGGAAGGGGAAGAGAGGAAAGTGCAGTCAGATGGACAAGTATTTCTGCCCAGGAAGGCAAAGCAAAGATTAGGTTAGAGGACAAATGAAGCTAGGCCATATTTTGGAGGAATAAAAGTCATCATTCAATATATCTCCAAAATCTCCATCTTTTTAGTGTGTGTGTGTGTGTATGTGTGTGTGCGTGCGTGTGGAGATCAGAGAAGAACTTTGAGGTGTTTGTACTCCACCATCTGTGACACAGGCTCTCTTGCCACTACAAATGAACTTCCAGACTAGCAATGGGCATCAGACTATGTGAGCTTCGGACTCTCCTGGCTCTGTCCCCCATTCTCGTAAATGAGTTGGGATCACAGATGCATATACCATTTTGCATTGGTAGGCTTTGCAAACAAGCACTTTTCTCCACTGAGGTATCTCCCCATCCCCTAATTTTCTTTCTTTCTTTTGATCTTTTTGCATTACCCAATTTTCTATCTTTTAAAAGTAGACCTTTCAAGTTGATGGTCTTGTCTCATGGGAAATAAGAAGCAAGAAGAAGCTATAGTTCTGTGATCCAAACTGGTGTTGGTCTCAGGCAGCATTAGCTTGGGGAAAGGGACTTCATGTGGTCTCCAGGTTTTGGATTTAAATTACACTGAGGATAGGTGTGCTAAGCCCTAACAGAAGCCTCCTACATACAAGGGTACCAAAGCCTCCATTGAAGAGGGTTATACTGGTGGGTCTGGGAGAGCTTCACTCATCAGAATCATTGGGTCTAAGTGGGCTCTGCACAGTGTACATGAAATTAGACCCGGCAGGATATTTACGGGGAGCCTGGAACATAGGAGTTTGGCACTTTGATTGTGAGCAAGGCCACTGGATCCTGAAAATTTTGGCATGAACTGGGACTGGGGCTGACTTTAGCAATGAGACCTGAGGGCAGCCTTGTACACGTTTGCGAATGGGGTGATGGGGAACGGAACTTTGGGAGTAAAAAGCAGAGGACATGGGAAAGTGTCCCACATACGTCAAAAAAGTACAAAGCTCATTCCAGAGGTGTTGAAGAATGAGATGCCCAGAACATGCCTGCCATTGGGCCACAACAGGGCTTAAGTGAGCACTACGGGATAGGACAAGACACACGTAAGTGAGCAAAGGAACCTTATATCCTAGCCACTGTCACTCCTGCTAAAGCAGGTGATGAAGAGCATGAGGAGTGCTCAAACAGGTGGGGAATGTGACAGCAGCTAAATTCTAACTCTGCTGAGCTGGCCAGGTAGTGCCAAGAATCAAGTTCAATTACTCAAAAGGAGGAGATGACAATTTTATGTAACTGAAGACATAGCCTATGGCTTATGATCCTTTTTATGCATGGCTTTAACAGTCAACATGGCTGTGAGAAAGGGAAAGAGGTAACAATGGCTCTCTCGTGGGGACAGGCAAGCCATGAGTGTTCTCTACCATCTATTTTCCTATGCATTTCATTTTCCCAAGTTATCAAAACAGGATCTGTTTACAGTGGGAATACTTAAAGTTTAAATGTTGAAAGGCACAAGAGAAGAAAAAACTTAAATAAAAAAGTAAATGTTCTCTTTCCCTAGAGATCTTCACTGTCTTTCATTTACATTCATCAGAGATTGGAAGATGAGATCTAAAAGGTTATTCAATTAAACTCTTATGCAAACAAGAAAATACACAGTAAGTAGAGGAAATTTTAGAAATCATGTAAAAAAGTATAACTAGTTGCTTCTTTTGTTTTCTCTTTTCTTAATTTTCTGTGTCATTTGTAAGCAAACATCGAGTGAGTATATTGAAAAAGGAAATTATGCTACAGTATGGATTAAATGTTAGGGACATAAGGGTAGATGAAAGAGGCAGCATTAATTCCTGGGCAGGTAACTAGACTAGCTGGCTGAATTGCCAAAGCCTGACAAGGAAGGTTCTGGAGTGTACCTGTGGCAATTAGGAAGGACCACTGGGCGGGACCCCTGAGCAAGACATGAATCACCAAGCCAAAGCTCTGCTGGGTACAGGAATAAGAGGAAATGGCCCAAGATCTGCCAGGAGATCTTAGGAGGAGAGAGAATTTGCCTTATAATACCTCCAGATGGGCCTTGGGAAGAAGAATGACTTATGCCTTCCTTCTTCTTTTGATAGTCCACCAACTTCTCTCTATAATGTGCTTTTCACATCAGTTTTAGATTGAAAATAACTCTTATGGTCATGCAGATTTGCTTTTCAGTAGGTTCCTGAGAAAGTGAAATGAAATTTCAGTTGGAATTAAATGTAAAATGGGTTGGGGGTAATGATGGTTTTAAGGCCATTTGGCTAATAGATCAGGAGAAATCACCATTTGGGTTTTATGAGTCTGACAGGAAATGGGTTGCCCTTCTTGACCACTGCATTTATGAGGTAAATGAAAGTCAGGAATACAACTGTAGTGTATGGTCTTTGACACCCCCAAATGTTTGTATTGTATCAATGTAAACCATGAAATCAAATACCAACAGAGAGTTCAATTATAAAAATGCTGCCTTACACTGCAAATACTTGCCAGGCCCTTAGAAGCTGCTTTTGTGGAGAGAATTGCAGAATGAGACTCTCCCTCCTACCTTAATGGAAACCAAGCACCTGTGTGTTGTAAAGAGAATTCAATACAAAAGAGTCTGATTGCACTTATTATTAAACTCTTACACAATGGACATGTGATGGAGATCATCTATTAGAGAATTTTTAATATTTAATATTTAAATGACATAGGAAGTGACTACTTATTAAATTATTATAACAAAGAATAGAATAATACATACTCTCTTCCATAATATTTTGGTCTGTTCTCCACCTATATTAAAGAGAAGAAAAATATTAATAATGCAACTGAATTCTAAGAAGTAGGTAACAATACTACTCAAGTAAAAACAGCTGACCAGAGTCTCAGTCATAATTTTATTATAGATTTAGTTCTGGAATCAGAGATCCATGAATCTTGGAGTTAGTTAATACATTCTCTTTTGGTAGGAAAGACCTAGAATTATTATATTTCTCTAGTCTGTAAGCTCATTTCCTGTCTAACCCCAATCACCCAGTGAAAGAATTTTCAGAGGAAAAAAAGTGATGGTTATTTTAATAGTAAGGAATTTATCAAGATATTTTTAAGCCTCATTATAAAGGATAAGACCAATGTCTCTGGCATGAATAAAACATAGGCATTGATTTCAATCTTCATCTATTTGTTCTGTTATATACTTAAAAAAGATGTGCACTTGGATTATAAAATAAATCAGGCTTACTGTGGCCTATTTCTAAAGGTTGATATTCTAACATTATTGTTTTAAACAAATGGCAAACATTGGGCTGCAATTTCTTTGACACCAGAGATATAGGATGGAGGACAAGATCTATAACACTAACAACCATGCTCAGTCTATACAGGCTTTTTAGTCACACCTTTAGCCTTGGGATTATCATAGCAGATGTTGATCATATATATGACAGATAAGTCATTTTTTTCTAGAACTTTGCTTTCTGATATGTATGGCATTAGAGTTGCTGAGAAATTAGCATTAATTCTCATGTTCAGCTTTCCTTCTTCTACTCTCAAAATATAGCTGGGCCATGTAATGTTAGGAATTTTACTGACAGTTATACACATGGCAGAAAGAGTACTCACTGGTATAGGAGGCCAGCCTCACAGTTGTTCACAGTCAAATAGAGTTTCCTCAACAGGGTTTACCGACAAGCCCAGTGGTGGGATTTTAAAGCAGACAGCTTGGTAGCCTACCAGCAGCTTCCAAAGTACACAGCGGACCTTGAACAGACAGCAGGGTACTATGGACTAGGCATAGAGCTCAGAAAGGGAAAACAAGAGCTCTAAAGAACACCTCAATTATACATAGGACAACCTTAGGTTGGCACAAAACCAATCATCAAGTCACTCTTCTGCGTAAAATACACCTGGAAAGCACTCAACCAAAAGAGCACTCCCAACTCCTCACTGTGAAAGTGCGAAGCCTGCTCTGTCTTTATGGAGGAAGCTTTAAACGTCACCTTAATTAACTAAAGCACCAAGTGTGTGAAATGGCCCTGCTAGCTGATGCCCTTTCTATTATTGTTACTTTACATGCTGGCAAGCTTTGTCATATGAACTGAACTTTTTTTTCACTTACATCATTCTACTAGCTATCAAAGTTCTTGCTTATTTTGATGATACTGTTGATATTTGATCACAGTACCAATGTGTCATAGCATCCATTTAAGACTAGAAAAGCTAGTGGACAAAGGCAATTTAGAATGAATGACAAATCTCTTCCCACTCTTGGAGATATTAATATTCCTAAATTTAAAAGGATTCTTTTTATAGGACTGATTTTTCAACCTATCTTTTTGGCCACGTCCTAACACAAGTTTATAAAATCTGACATAGATTCCCACATGGTTATCTTTCTCTATCCTCCCATTTATCCCCTAAGAGAAGACTACTTAGTCTGTCTTCTCATGTGAATAGCATGGTAGAGAGAGTCAACTACTAATCACATAATTGACTCTTAACTACAACAGTTGCTTTTAGTTCATTCACCAATCATGCAAACAGACAGCACACCTAATAGGTTCAGGGCTCTGGGTTTAGCCCTGTCACTCCTCATATAGCAATGACCTTGCAGGTGCACAGAGGACATAGCCATGAAGATCTCAGATGTGCTCTGTGTTTGCAGCTGGTGGGAAACACGTAAGAGGGAATCTATCAAGGACTATAAAATAGGGAAATAAATGTTAATGGTGCTCTGAGGTCTACCAAACAGGATCCTGCCTAGAGAGGACTTTGATCCATATGTGGATACTTATATGTATGACGCCACTAAAAAATAAAACAAGAGCGCCAACTCACAAGGGGTACCATGCACATGGGATAGGGCTAGGGAAAAGGCCTTAAATATTGGTAGAAGCATATGGTAGAATATTACTCCTCCTTTATCTGAAACTCAAACACTGCTAGGCATCCTGGATTTCTTTCTTTTCCATCTGGCAAGTCTACACAGGAGGAGAGAGAAGTAGGAAATCAAAAAGGGCAAAGACAAAGTGATACTTGACCCCCGACCCCATCCTTGCTGGTCACGGTGGCTCTGATGGCAATCTCATCCAATCTCTTCTCCTTTTGTTGTTTCTGTTTCTCTGGCAATAAATATCATTCTCCTTGCTAAGGTTAAAAAGACAGACTGACTCTGATTTTGAAAAATCTTCTTTTTCTAAAGTATTTAAGAACTATTTTACTTATTTATATGAGAAAGAGATAGGGTGACCGATAGAGAGAATGGGCATGCCAGGGCCTCCAGACACTGCAAACAAAACTCTAGACACATGTGCCACCTTGTGCATCTGGCTTATGTGGGTCCTGGGGAATCAAACCTGGGTCCTTAGGCTTCATAGGCAAGTGCCTTAAGCACTAAGCCATCTCTCCTGTCCCTTCCTTTTTCTAAATTTGATTGTTTGCAAAAGTCTACGCATAGTGTCTTTGCATCTCACTAAACTTTCAGCCAGTTAAAAGCTTAATTTTTAAGGTATAAGGCCCTGAATTCATAGACCATCGACAGATCTTCAAGTTGGCTAATACTTGGGTCAGACACAACCCAGCCAGCTTGGTGTCAGGGCTCAGAGGGCCAAGGGCCTGCCTGGTTAGATTGGTGGCCTCTACACCATGACCCAGCACTGCTTCCCAGAACCTGACCCACTCATTACTCATTCCCCAAGTGCAGCTCTGCCAGCACTCATGGGGTTCGGGGCCCACCTGTGAGCTTTGGATTTGTTTTGTCTTTTTATAGAAGCTGTAGCACTGAATTTAAGTTTCAGCTATGCAAATTCTTCCCTTCAGTGAATGTGAACAACATAGAGGACAGCAATGAGTCAAAAGGAAGGCAACTCAGAAGTGACATTTCTCCCATCCAAGGACTAACCAGGCTTGACACTGCTTAGCTTCCAAGATTAGACTAGATAGGCATGTCAAGGGTGGTATGACCATAGACCAGAAGTGACACTTCTCACTCTTGTAGTCTTGTCATTCAAAAAAGAAACTTTAAAATATGTGTTAAGTACTGCAGATTTTGATTTCCACTTGACAGAACAGGAACCAGAGCTAATGATGGGGAGTTGATGTGTTTTTTTTTTTAAATCAAGTCCCCACCCTGAGATAATTATAAAATGTGTACCAAAATGAGAATCCATATCATCTAGAAATATATATATTTGAAAGCATATGCCTGTAATCTTATCATTGACAGAGGCTGAGGTTGGACAGCTAAGACTTTGGAGCCAGTCTGGGATATATACTGATGAGTACTGGGGCAGTCTACACAGCAAGACCCTGCCTAACAGTCTCTCCACAACTACCCCTCTCTGTTTGGAAAATGAAGTAGAGTGAATATTGTTTCAGTCAGCAAGAATGACTCATTCTGAGTTGTCAAACCAGGAAGTACACTCAAGCCCGGTTGGGGCAGGATCACAAGATAAGATAGAGTTTCACAGTGGCTTGTCCTATGGGTGCTTCAGAGGAGCAATGAGACCTGATAAAGTACAGCTTCCCAAGATGACAGATGGAAACAGAGCATTCCCTTTTGGCATACAGTCAGCTGGCCCTCCAGATCTTTCTGTTTCATGTGCATACATTAAACCCAAGGAAATGGAAATTAAAAAAAAATCAAGAAAGAAACTTCAAAAACACAAGACTTCAATCGGCTAGCTACATGTCAAGCCCTATGCTGTGTGCACATGGATGAAGTGACTAGCAGGCATTAGATTAGGTGCTATATATAAGTCATTTGGCTATGGTATGAGCTATATTAAGGATGGGCCTAAGACATATGTAAATATTATACTGTTTTATATGAAAGACTTGACAAAATGGATTTTGGAATTTAGGGGGCATTTCTTTAACCAATACCCCCTGGATACTAAGGGTTGACTTTTTATGTTAAAATATGATGTATTTCATGACTTTGTAGTCTCATTATAACTAAATTTCTAGCACTGCTGTCTACTGAATATGGTTTGGGTCCCGTTCAGTTCTGTTCATACCATCAATATGCTGTGCTCTTACATATCTAAACTCAGTGCAAACGTTACAGCATGCAGCCTATGGTCTCTTCATCCCTTGTTTATCCTATGTTCCTATCACATGGAATCACCTGCCATTCTACAAATGTGGTCCCTCCAGTATATCTGTCATTTTCATATGTTTATTTTCTTTTAAGGTCCTGATTTATTTTCAGAACATAAAGATCACATGAGGGCAAGGGAAGAAGCCCTGGACGTCGTCTGCTTTGCTGTGAGTCCAGACCTGTAAGATCTTGAGCAAGTGACTAATTTCTCTGCACCTTATTTTCTTTACCTCTGAAGTGGAGCTGATAATACAAGTGCCTTCCTCATATGTTTGCTGTGACAGTTAAAGCATGGAGCACTTGCATCAGTGCCTGCAACACAGAGCTCCTCATTGCATCCTAACTATTACTATTGGGACCTAGAAGTCTCCCCTACGTTGAAGGAAGAGCCTGGTGGATTTTTTCCTGTAGAGTATATCTTCCTTTTTCTATCTCATGGAATGTGAAATATTTGCTTATCAGTTTCGTTTCTGACTGTTCTGTGAATATTTTGTTCTGTTTTTGAGAAAGGGTTTTCCTATGTTGTGTAGGCTGGTCTCAGACTCCTCAGACTTAAAGAGATCGTCCCACCTCAGGCTCCCAAATGCTGGTCCTATGGGTGTGTACCACAGTGGCCAGTGTTGTATGCACTTTCTGAAGCATTAGTTTCTTCATCTTCATTGCATTGTCTGGGTTTTCTGCATGTCTGGCACAGAGTACATAGAGACACCCCTTGTGATCTGAATCTCTTGCATGCCTACAAAATGAGTGAGGAAGCAGAAGCCTAACTTCTACTACTCTACATGAAAAAAATCATTTTAGGGCATCCTATAAAAATCAACACTGCTGAATGCTCCCAAACACTACCTAAGACTGTAATAAGAATTTTTGCTTAGTAAAAGGCAGTTAGGGACAAATTTCCTCACAGTTGAACATCCCATGGAGCAGTCCACAGCTGAGGAGAGCAGGAGTTTCATTATCTTTCTCAATGAGCATGAACTGTAAGAAAAATATGCAGTGAAACACTTGTCAATGATCTGAAAGTTGCTCCCTAAGTGGGTCAGAGTGGGCAGTGCCCTCAGGTGTGCTGAGGGTTACCAAATACGGTTGCCAGTCCCTCATGGGAAAGGGGGATAATTATTCTGTATGTTTAGACTGGGCCAATTAGGACACCATTGAGATCTGAGGGGAAACAGCCTGGTCTCAGTGTCATAGGAACCAGTGCTTTCAGGACCAGCAGCCTTGCCCTCACCATCACCACGGAACTTGAATCTGCACCTCAGAGAGGGTTCATAAGATGCTTAAAAACCAGCCAAAAAGCTGCTGCACATCTGACAACTTGGTAAGGAGATTTTTGAACTGATTATTTCAGCTAGAACTTCTAGTAAGTCACAGCAGATATTCAGAAAGTGAGCACTCACCAAAGGAGCTCTCTGCTCATTAAAAGTTTGCAGAATGAGGACCAGAGAGATTGCTTAGTGGTTAAGGTGCTTGCCTGAGAAGTCTAAGTACTCATATTCAACTCTCCAGATCCCATGTAAGCCAGACACACAGGGTGCACATGCGCACAAAGTAGTGCATGTGTCTGGAGTTCGATTGTAGTGGCTGGAGGCCCTTGCACACCAATTCTCTCTCTCTCTCTCTCTTTCATAAACAAAAACCAAAAATGTTTGCAGAATGAGACAAAGTATCTGGATGTAAATGCCTGCTCACTGTCAACCCAACTGCTCTGTGATAATAGGTAGGTTATTAAACTTCTATGAAAGTTATTTTCTTCAAGTTTCAAAAGTTTTGGTGCTATAAAAATATGCTATACTACTAAGGCTATTTCAGAGGTTAGGTAAGATATTGTCTGTAAAATACCATGTGACTTGGAACACTATGGCAATAATTTGACATTATTGATACTCTGAGGCAGGAACTGATGTGTATGTTTCTCACTTAAGTCGTCCAGTAACATAATAAGGTAAGCGAGGGCTATTTTACAGACAGCCACTAAATAGCTCACTGGAGGTCACAGAGCAAGTAAGCATCTGAGCCTGGGAAAGGCACCTTTGATCACTGGGCCTCACTGCTTCTCCAGTAGAGACAAGTCAGTGTTAATTCCCATCCTGGCTCTCAAAACTCTTCACTCTAGTTAAATATTGCATTATCAGAATGACTTTGGATGAGCACCTTAAAATCTCTTTCCAATGATCTAAATTCTACAATGAGTTAGTTAATGAGAATGCTGGATAAATTTGCCTAGATGCTCTGATAATTTAGATCTCTTACATCTTTGCCTATGATTTAGAGTTATATTTATCTTAAACTACCTGTTTGATTTTCTAACTTCACTAATTTTAAAGAAGACATCCTATTTTGCAAAGCTTGAAAGAACATTTGGTGACAGCTGCTTAGTGAGAGGCAGGAGGCATAATCCTTAAATGAGTTTGCTTTATCATCAGATTATCATTGCCTAGATAAACACAAGTTCTTTTATTTCCAACACAAAGACATTGAAAGAATATTGTGAGTCCTCTGTAAACAAGGTTTCCAATTATTGAAAAAACAAAGCTTGTATAATCCTTCAGCAGCTGGTATATGTTAAGTTTTTACTTGACAGAAATAATTAAAAAACCCAATTTAGCAAACTCTTCCATAGGCAGCCAGACTGTTGGCATCTCTGAGATGCAGATCAAGTATAGGAAAAGAAGCCTTTGATGGGGAGGGGGTTGTAATGGTGATATTATATACAAAATAATAAATACAGGTAATTCCTTTCTAATTAGAAACCAAACATCTCTGTTGAAATGGAGAGAAAGAAAATGCAAGTCCAGTCATTTACATTTTTGTAGTTAAAGTGCCTGATACAGGATAAAACTGAGAAAACATCAAAATCTCCCATCTTCTGGAACCTAAAGGCTTATTTCCCCCACATGGCATCACTTGAGCACTTCTAGAACCGTAACTGAGCATTGGGAAGTCAGTTCCTTCAGGTCGTGATAAAAATGTGCTATAAGTTCTACGGTGCAGACTTTCTGTCACAGATCCATTACACAGTCATCAGTGGCTCTGCTCAGCTCTAAATGCAGAGAATGACCTAAGATGTAAACAGTCTGTGAATGAAGAGATGCACATGGACGATTAGCTGAGGGTGCTCAGGGCCAAATCAGTCCCATTTCTTTCATTTACTTTTCACCTTCAATTTTTCTCCCTAGATTTCCCCAGGAATTTGTTGTAAAAGTCAGTGATACCTTTTACAGAAAACAAAAGGCCTTTCTCTAGACCAGCAGTTCCTAATTATAAAGGAAGGGAGCCCTACCCCCACATAGCCCAGGGACACCGACCAAAGGCTAGAAGGATAGAGATGGTTCTGGGGGTGATAACTGTGGGTGTGGGATAGGAAGTGCATTAGCAATAGTTATTAAGTACCTGGTAGGTAGAGTCTGGGATGCTGCTCAACATTCTATAATGCATCTACCCCAAAATGTCAGTAGCGAGAAACACTGCTTTAGGATAAAAGAACTTGAAGCCCAGCATGGTAGTACACGCCTTTAATCCCAGCACTTGGGAGGCAGAGGTAGGAGGATGGCCATGAGTTCGAGACCACCCTTAGATTACATAGTGAATTCCAGGTCAGCTTGTGCATCTGGCTTATGTGGGGTACTGGGGAATCGAACCTGGGTTCTCTGGCTTCACAAGCAAGTGTCTTAACTGCTAAGCCATCCCACCAACCCTTTAAACTTTGTTTTAAATATTTTATTTATTTGAGAGAGAGAAAGAGAGAGAGATAAAGGGGGAAATGCTTATTTTTGATATAAAAATCATCTGTAATGGTATTTTAAAGAAGGGACAATACTAGTAAAGTACCTCCAACAAATCAACAAAACAGCCCAGGTGAATAGGAAGTAGAACAGAGTGAAATGTTAACAAGATTGTTAAGAGAATCCATTCCATGCCTAGAAAAATGTGAACAATAAAAATATTAAAGGAAATATTTGAGTTATTTCTCGGGAGTAGCCAGCTGCATTATGCACCCATGAAAATTGCTATGTAAATCCTTCACTACTGAGGGACTCCATGCCTCACTGCCTGTGGCTTTCAACTCTGCTCTGGTCACGTGCTAGGAAACAGAGCTTGCACCCCTTGCAGCCCCCTGAGCACAGATCACAGTGGCTAAAGCATTGTCTGAACGTCTGGCCAGGATGGACCTCCATGAATCCCTGACTTCCTAGACTTCACTAGACAAGCAACTGTGAAAGGTATGCAGCTACGTCCAAATTACTGATGTTACACATATTTGAAAAGCAACAGAAGGGCAGGTTCACCCAGACACACACCCAGACACCCTCACACACCGGGTATGTGCTCCTGGTTCCAGTCAGACTTAGTGGCCCTGACCCAGAGCTTTCTTGAGGGCAGTACTGGGAGAAGCAGAAGAGATACAATAGACAATGCCCTTCACTGTGGGTGTTCTTACAACAAGCAGGCCAGGTAGTGATTGTGACTCCCATTTTGCAGATGAACAGAAAAAGGTCTGTAAGGTTATATAACTTCAAGGTCACAAAAAGTCATGGAAAGAACATCCACCCCAGGAGCTGCTGGATACTGATGCTCAAGCCCATGACTTCTTCTATATCAAGCAGAAGGGAAAATGTCCAAAGGACAACAGAAAATTCATTCATAGAGAACACTGATTCTGTTATGATAGATTGAGCTTCAAATTATTTAAGTTCTAGGGCATGTTTATTCTGGGGACATGGGCAATTTGACAGTTACAAGAAAATCTTCTCACCATATCTGATGGCTCACCTATCTCTTAACAGCTCCACATGGATCATTTACTTATTGCCCAAGTTGTCCTTGTCATCTAGATTCCTTCCTCTTCCATTCCCAATTCAGTGTGTCAGTCTTCCCATGGTACCTATCTCTTAGTTGCTCTTGAAATGGTTTAATTTATGTCCATGTCTATTTACCCAAACCTATGGACTATCTAGAGTACATTTCTCAGATGCTGTTCACTGTTTTTGAGACAGGGTCTCTCACTGGCCTGGAACTTCCCAAGTAGGGGAGAGTAGCTGGCCAGTCAGCTCCAGGGCTCAGCCTGTCTCTGCCTCCCTGGCACTAAGATTATAAGTATGTACCACTGCAAGCTCCACCACATCCCTTTCTTTAATACAGGTTCTAATGACTGATCTATCTCCCTATTCCACACCGTGCTCTTTCTGAACGTCTTTTTTTTCTTTTTCTAGTATTTGTTTGTTCTCCTGTGCCTTCATGGCAAAATCTAACTGGTTTTAAAGATAAGAATACAAATGCCATCATCTTGGGGAGTCCTGTACTGGATATCACTAGCCATCTTTGATTTTGTTTCTTGTTCTTTTCTGAAATTCATGGAAGGAAGAGTTAGGGCCATGACAGCCATATTATGATAGGTTGTTGTCCTTCATGAGCTCTGAGCGTGAGCCTGTTGAAGTAAGGGCTCCGGTGTGATGATCTCTGTTGGTCATCTCCCACAGGCACATCCTTCACAGAGCTTGGTATGCTGGAAGGCACAGACTGACAGAAAGACAGGCCTGCTTAAAGCTCTGAGATTCCTTTCTGGGACTGGTTGGAATGAAAAGCCTGTCTTGTTAGAACAACCATGACTGGTGTTCATGGAAAAATTGTGGCTAAGACCTTGATGCTTTGTGCCTTTAAGGCATAAGATAAAGCCGTTTCTCCTCCCAGAATTTTCTATTTTCAGAGTGAAGAGTGATATGTAGCCAGCGGATCCACTAATCAAGGTCTCCTAAATTCTCCAGACAAAGGAGTGAATGTGTAAGCCCTTGCAAGCTACTCAGCTGTTCTGCCTCTGGAATTTGTGCTGTTAAGTGTTTGCTCAGATGTATGGCATGCCTGCCAGCAATAATCACCAAGCCATTAACAACCTGCTATGAACCAGGTGTGGTTCTAAGAATTTTCCTCACACTCATTTGATCCTCATGACTTCACACTAGGTAAGATTTATTATACTCACTTAGAAGTAAGACAGATTAAAGCAGATAGAAGCAAAGTCTAAAAACAGGCTGTAATACTTGGAGCTCTGACCCTAACCACCACACTCTACTTCCCTGAAATGCCTCAGTCCTGAACTAGGGCCCTCTTGAGATGTTCTACATTATTCCTAGAGCCTTTGATCAGCTTTTCTTTCCATCCAGGAACTTTCCCACCATCTCTCTCTCCCCCTATACTGTTTTTGGTGCCAAATTTTCTCAGAATGGTTTCTATTACTCATAGTAGAATCCAAAATAATACTCCCCATGAGCTTAAATCTCCAGGGCGGCAGCAAGGGTGTCACAAGGCTCGTTGAGTCCCACGGGTGACTCTGACTTACACCCAGCATTGGAGAGCCAACTTTGGGCAGCAGCTCCAAAACTTGAGAGAACAAACACCTGCTAAGAAGCTTGGGACAACTTCCCAGGACCTCTGCATGGATCTTCTAAAATATGTTTTAATAGGGCTGGACAGATTGCTTAGTGGTTAAGGCACTTACCTGTGAAGCCTAAGGACCCAATTTTGGTTCCCCAGAACACGCATAAGCCAGATTCACATGGTGGAACATGCATGTGGAGTTCGTTTGCAGTGGCTAGAGGCCCCAGTAAACCCCTTGTCTCTCTCTCTCAATAAGTAAATGTTTTTATTAACATATATTAATTATACACAGTAGTGGGTTTAATTATGGCATTCTCATACATGTACACAATATATTTGGATCACGTTAACCCCCCATGACCCTCTCTTGTCCTGCATGGATCTTGATCTACTCTCAAAGTACCTTCCAGGAACACCAAACCCTTAGCTATGGATGACACCCTCCAGCTCATCTCCCCAGAGCTTATTTTAACCCATTCTGCCTTGCAGTAACTTCCCTGGAGCTGTGACGCTATAGATTCATCACTGGCTCCTTGCTTTCATCAGCCTGTCTTGTTAGAACAACCTGACTGGCAAACTGCTCTGGCTCTGACCTGCTGTTCTCTTGGCTGGACCTTTGTCTTCCTCTTGACATCTTAAAGCCACAGCTCCAGAATAGCTGTTTCCTCCCATCAAGCCAAATCACATGAAGGTTGGACTAGCCAGGCTGCCTGCCTGGCCTCTGACCAGGGCAGGGAGACCAAATATAGGTTGACCTGTCCATCATTTTGATATTTCCTACAAATACAAATCTTACTTCAAAATAATAAAAAAAATCTTATAAAAGGAAATGAAAATCCAGGATTTAATCATGGCCTGAAATTTTATCTTAATATCTGACCTTATGTCGCTTTTGCTTAAAAATATGATTCTTCCCTTTCTTGAGTTTTTAGTGAAAATGAGAACTGAGACTATTCTCATGAGAATAAGGATCACAGATTAAAAGCCATCTTGTGCCACCTGATTGCCTGTTCTTCCTCAAACTAAATAATCCTTGTTCTCTTGACCTTTTCTATTAGTCTCCACTTTCTGACACTTAATTCATCTTCATTATTCTCCACTGTGCTCTTTTTAAATTCTTCACATACCTCTTAAACTCAAAGAGCTTGAAGTACCCAATAGAATCGAATCAAATCAAGAGAAAAAGTACTGCTTCTGCTAAATTTCAATGGGGGAAAGATTAGGTGCACATACTCATTTAATTCTTCTCTCATGCTAGTAAGTTCTTTCCTTCAAAGTTTAATGGTATCTGGGTTAAGTGGTACTATATATACTTTGGAAGAAAGCAAAGAACATTCTGCTTTGCACTTTCACACTGATGATTAAAATTTAATATCCTAGAGAAAAATGAAGGAGGAAGAACTAGGGATATGATAAAAATGAAAACCTTGTCTAGGGAGTGTTAATCCCTTACATCAGTCATAGTCACCTATGGAGGAAGCTTGGATAGGTACCTAAAATTTTAATATTGAAAACTGAGCATTCATGTTTCTAGATAATAATGGTGCCATAAAAGTCCAGGAAGCTTCACTCTAGGACTAAAATAAAGGTATCTAATATGGAATGTCTAAAGCATGTGCCAGCCTCAGAATGATTCCCCACAGGGTAATAAGTAAAAGAGGGAAAGGACCTTATTAATGTCTGCCCATGATCCTGGCCATTTCTTTTTCTATACATTGTCCACATTACAGATTCCTAAGTGTTGCTTGTGGCTTTCAGCAACTATAACTTTGAGGCTGTCTCCCACTTGTCAAGAACTGTGTGCCCCAGAGAACGTCGTTCTTTCTCAGATCCACTCCTAATACATGTTCTAGCTTTTTGATGCAAGATTGGTGGTCAGTGAAATTTTTTGTGGCTAGAGCTAGAAAATAAAGAGATTTAGGCATTGAGGACCATATTGTCTCTGTCTGAAGGAATCAGCACATTTGGAAACAAAGATGCTTTGCTATGTTCTAATTAGACTTTATTATGAATACCGTCAGCAGGCTAGAGTTTGCCAATGTCTCCCCTTGACTGACATACATGGAAGTCCATTCTCAAGAAATAAGGGTCACAATATCTTATATTTAGCTCATCACACAGGCTCCTTAGGCCTTTCTAAAGCTGGGTTAAGTTTTCTATTTGTGTGTCTGTCTCTTGATTCACTGTATGAATTAGAAGGAATCACTGGTTTTTAAGATATGTTATGTTAATGCCAAGTTTAAAAAAATCACAATGAACTAAAATAGAAAATGTTCAAATTATATTTTGAAGCAATTGCAACTACTTCATCCTTGAATTGGGAGGCATTGGCAAAATGGCATTAAGACTGGTCTTTGGGAGTCCATGGAACCCTGAGGACCACAGCAGAGCAAAGGCACATCCAGGGAAGTATAATTATAGACTTGGTAGAAATAGCCAGGGAGACACAGGAACAATTTACCATACAATCAATCTGTAATTACCTAGCAGGACACAAGGTGCTGGATGGGAACCAATATGCCTTTGTTGGGCTGTGCCTAAGCTATTTAATTTCCTCCCATAGTAGATAGGGAAATGACACTGGCTATGTAAATAAGGAGGAAGGAAGAGATAGCATCACTGAAGCAAAGCTGGCTGTTCTGTCCAACAAGGCAGAGAGATACGATGTACTTAGCACTGATGTCAAGCAAGATTTGATTTGTTAAAGGGCACAGCTGAGAGCAACTGATTACCAAGGACTCAGGCAACATTTGCCTGCAGATTGCAGGGGAATGGGAGACTGAGGCAAGGAGAGTATCAACTATGGACTGGCATTTATTAGCAAACTAGTTGCCGAAACTCCCACAATGAAGTCTAAGCACACTAATGGTGGACTGTATGAAGAAGGCAGTATTTTACGAAATGCTATTCAAAGTATTCCTGGCACAATCATAATGAATGTATAAGTTTTATTAATGCACAGGTTCTCTCCAAACAGGAAGAAATATAACAAGGATGTTTCATGCAGCAGTCATAGATAAGGAAAATATGTAAAACACCCAAAAGAGCTCCACCTCATAACATAATACATCAAATATGTATAAACATGAGTATAAATCATCTCATGAGATATGAATTTGAATAGTTTTTCAAATAGTAGTACAAACAAAATCAGTGGTATAATATCACAAAACAGGTGGAGACAGAAGATCAGGCTAAGCCAGGCACTGATCATACCCTTACAAGGATCCGTATTTTGTGTCTGCAACATAAGAAAGTATGGGAAAGTTAGACATAGCAAAGAGGAAAGGTAAAAATATTTTTAAAGTGTGTAAAAATCATCTAGCAGAAAGTACATCTGGCAGAAACAGAGAACAGACTCGACATGTGCTTTGAAATTGATGAGAAGTCTAGCACCGAGATGTGCCAACAGCACAAGAGGTGATGGTATCATGATTCCTTTCTCCTGGTAACATAGGGAGGGCATGCTGTTGAAAGTGGAGCAAAGCAAGAGCAGTCTTCCAGACGGTGGTCTTCACACTTGAGCAGCAGGACTCCTGCAGAGCTTGCTAAAGCATAGGCACTTGGGCTCCTTCCCCAGGTCCTGATTCAGCAGGTCTGGGTTGGGCCACACAATATGCATTTCTGGAATGTTCCCAGATGGTGCCCTCACTGCTGGTCCAAGGACCCTACTTTAACAACTACAAGGTTAGAAGCCCATTCCTGGATGTGAACTATCAGAGTGGGAATATGGTCTTTTCCTGTAGGGCACAGCATACTGTTAGCCTGGTGCTCACAGCACTATGCATGTTGTTCTCACTACTATGATAAACAAATAATTATTTGCACTATCCATAGTTCGCTGATGGAAAATAGTGTCAAGATTAAAACTTAGTTTTTAAGGACAGTCATGCTTGGTTAGCGAGGCTACATTCCCCTTGGAGATAAGGCTCTTTGGGGAGCCTTTGGCAAGTTGCCTTTGTCAGCATTATTTCTCAGTTATAGTTTAACCAGGGGAGCAAAATCCTGAAGCATGTCTGTAAAACCCCAGCAGTGCCACAGGCTGACTTCTTTCTGGAGAGCCCTGATTGTCAGGGGAGACCAAACTCACTGCCTACTGTCTGATGTAAGAGCAGCTGGTGTGCATGTGGGGAAGAACATTTGCTTTCTGGTTGGTTGTTGTCTTCACATAGTTTCTCTGTTATAATAGGCCAGGTAATTTATCAACAACAGAATGTATTTGGTACATGCTTCTGGAAGCTGGGACATCCTAGAGCAGAGCCCAGGACATTCATGTCGCATCACAACATGGCAGAAGGTCAAGAGAGCATGCAGAAGACAGAAGCAAAATCGGTTCGACTCATCCTTTCCATGTGATAACTCCCTCCGGAGAGCATCGATCCATTCATGAGGATGTGCCCATGCCACTGCTTAATTATCCTACTTCTCAGCATTGTTGTAGCTGGAGGAGTCATGCAGACCTTAGCTTAAGGTTTGTCTTTCAAAGGGCAAAGCTTCCTTATTCTTTGTGTCTCAGTGTGTGTCACCCCACTGCCACCCCATGAAGAGGAGATGGAAATGGGTTTTGGCTCTCCCAGGCTATAGGAGGGTGACAGGGCATATGCTATAATACATGGTGCTATCAATGATCTTTTGTTTCCCCCTAACAGTGAACCACACAGCACTCCAGTGTGATTATATAAACAGTGAAAACACAGATCTATGTTAAGACTATAAGACATGAAAATCACCTGGTGAGAGTAAACAATTTCCTTAGAAAACTGCCTTTGTCAGTTGCTGTGTCAGCTCTCCTTCATTTCCCTTGATCCACTTTCACCTCAACTGATTCTTTAGCATTGGTGCTGTTACTTGCTGACTTTCCTCAGTCCCCTCTGCTTCCCTGAGTGCTGAACTCCTGGACTCTACAGCAGCTGGGCCTCCAAGTGCAGTCCCACCACTAATGAGTTCACTTTTGAGGTACCTTCGTATCTTCCACATGCACACCTGCAAGTCTGTGTTAATGCAGAAGTTCAAAGTATTCCAAAGAGAATGAATTCTTCTTGTTTGAAGGGGAGTGTACATTTAGGTTAATCAAAACATTTGTCAAGAAAGGGCTGGAGAAATTGCTCAATGATTAAGGCCCTTGCCTTCAAAGCCTAACAACCTGAATTCGATTCCCCAGTACCCATGTAAGCCAAAAGCACAAAGTGGCACATGCATCTGGAGATCTGGAGTTCATTTACAGTTGCTAGAGGTCCTGGGTGCACCCATACACTTGTTCTATCTCTCTCTGTCTTTCTTTGTCTCTATCGCTGTACGTACAAGTAAATAAATATTTTAAAATATTTGTCAATAATATTTTTGTTTAAAAATAACAAAATATAAAATGATGAAGTGAAAATTATTTGGTTTCATTTTAAGGTTGAATCAATTATTCCTTTTCTAATATTAGCTTACTGAAATGTGGCCTTCCTTCCCTGCCATAGCAATCCTAAAACCAAAGAATGACTAAACATCAAGAAAAAAATGTTGACTGTTTAGTGAGTAAGATGAAAGCCTGCTAGGAAAAATGATGGGCAAAACCCTTAATTCTTGGCTGTGTGAATAGTAAGAGACCAGTGAGAAGGTTGAGGATGAAAATAATGGAAATATTTCTTACTAGGGAACAAATTGTTTTCTGATACCTGCACATAGAGCCAATTAAAGGGAAATGAGATTGATTTGTGTTTGTGGCTTATAGAATCAATCTCACTTTAGAGACAATCCTTTTCCCATGTCTTCAATCTGTACTTTCTCATATCACCAAAAGCACTTTGTTTAAAAACACTTATTTTGGAGCTGGAGAGATGGCTTAGTAACAAGGCACTTGCCTGCAAAGCCTAAGGACCCATGTTCGACTCTCCAGGTCCAACATAAACCAGACACACAAGGTTACACAAGCACACAAGGTTGGTCGCACATGAGCATAAGGTGGCACATGCGTCTTGAGTTTGATTGAAGTAGCTGGAGGCCCTGGCATGCCAATTTCTCTCTCTCTCTTTTCCATAAAAAATTACAAAAACCCCACCTTTTTCAATGACTAAAAGATGAAAAGGGAGAGATAAAAGTGGAATAATAGAAAACCCTTTTGCGTTTACTTGAAATCTGTGATTAAAAATGTATTGAGCCAGTTGAGAAAGAGTTGCCCAATCTTTAAGGCTTGTTAACCTCTCCCGGACCGGCCTGAGACAAGACACCTGCCTAGAGCCATGATCCTAGGAAGTTTAAATGTGACCAAGTGAGAACTTTAAAAGGCATGATGCAGATGCAGAAAGGCTTCAAAGAGCTGTTTTACACAAAAAAATAATAAGAAGAAGGAAGAAAGGAAGAAAGAAAGAAAGAAAGAAAGAAAGAAAGAAAGAAAGAAAAGAAAAAATATGAAATGGGTAGATACTTAGAAACAACAATAACAAGAGACTATTCCGCAAGTGAGGGAAGGGACATTTATGTGGTGTTTAAAGAAGGAGCACACTTCCCTGGCAGGTAAAGAAGGGCAGGGAGGTGGGACAGCAACTGAAGCTGGCTTTCGTCCCCTGCGCTCCGGCCAACCTCCAGCAGTCAGGAGAACACAGCAACCTCAGCAACCCCAGCTCTAGGACCCACTTTACTTCACAGAGAAAGTTTACTCGAGTAGACTGGTCTACAGTAAGTGAGAGGGAAAAGAAGCTGCGTGGAGTGAGAACAATTTGAAATGGGAGGTTGTCATCTTAGTTCCCTTTTTTGGAGGTGAATTTTATAATCTCATATTCTCCGCAGCAGTTTCAAAGTAGAAAAATGACACTGAACCATTTACAGTCACAGAAGAATTTCTACTTATTTGGTGTATCGTTTAGGTAATTCCAGTGGAATTTGACTTTAAATTAGTCATACAAGTAAATCTTGACATTTGGGCCTTTTGAAGAGGCCAAAAAGAAACTTGAACTATTCCAGGAAAAAATATTAGTCTGTGTGTAAGTAAGCACCTTCACAAGTGCCAGAAGCCCTAATAACAGCATCCAGTAAACCTGGTATGCTGTTAGCAACAGGGCTGGGATTCTGAAGTCCCGATGTTACGATCTCTACCCTTGTCTTCATGATTTTCTCTATATTTACCAATTATCCTGGTGCTTGGTTGTGCTCAGTGCCAGGGTTAGACTTGTCATGAGGACTGACAATCTCTGGACTATATGTTCTTCTGGGGAGAGACTCACAAGCAACAATTAAACAGGCATGTTTGGAAAGCATGTTAGAGAGTGTACAAAGTACGGTGGTTCCACCATACCATATCAGTTACCCACAGAAAATGTTATATAGAAAATTCCAGAAATAATTGGTAAGTTTAGAACAACTTGAATTACAGTATATTGTTAAAATTGTTTTGTTTTATTATTTTTTTTTTGCTAATCTCTTACTGGGCCTAATGTATGAATGAAACATTATGATAAGTAAATAGAACATATGTAGGGTTCAGCACTATTGGCTGTTTTAGACATTCACCAGAATGTCTTGAAATGTATCTTTGTGGATAAGAGGGAATACTAGAGACATAATAAATAGGATCTTAAGGCACAGAATATCTGACAGTTAGAGAGGTGTTTATGGGGTACATAGAGGGCCTTTGTTACTAGGCAACATTTTTGTGTGTAGGTATATGTATGTGCATGTATATGTGTAGGCCATAGGACAACCTTGGGTGTCAACCCTCAAGTATGCCTGAGTCTTGTGATGGATTGAATGTAAAGCTCATGTGTTTGAAGAGTTGATCCCCAGTTGGTGGAACTAACTGGGGAGTTTGTGAAGCATTTAGGAGGTGGGATTCTGCTGGAGAGGTGTGTTGCTTGGGGTGAGCCTTGGAGTGTTCTGTCCGCCCCTTCATGCTTTAGACAGTTTCACTTCTCCCTGCTGATATGAGGATATGATGCTGGCTGTCTCCTTCTGCTATGTTTTCCCTACCAAGATGGAAACTTCCCCTTGAAACTATAGGTTGAAATAAGTAATTTCCTTCCATGAGGTCATATTTTGTCCTAGAAAAACACCTATAAGAAATATCAATAAGAAAGTACTATAAGCTCATTAAGTAGACTAGGCTGGCTGGTGAGTGTCACAGACTTCCTGTATTGGCCTTCCCAATGCTGGGATTACAAGCATGTGCCATAATATCTAGCTTCTTTTTTAATGCAGGCTCACACTCAGGTTTTCATACTTGAAAGGCACTTTCCTGAATGAGTCATCTCTGCAGAAAGTTAGGGACTCAAAGAACCTGTGGTCCGTGCAAGAGATACGGAAGTCAGGCTGGCACTTGCTCAAAATGGAAGAAGGAATGAGGGCAGCAAAACCCAGGTTTCTGCAAGTATTACAATATGTGAATCAGGCGTGGGTCTCTTTGGGACATAGGTCTGAGAAGCCTGAGAGCCATCCACCTGCAGAGGCCAAGTGGACAGATGGATGGAGGTGTTGGGAGCTCAGGGGAGAGGTCTTTGCTAAGGAAACAAATTTGGGAGTCAGTATTCTGTACAGTTCCTGGCAGACCACCCAGGCACACACTTGGTAATTAATAAATGCTTATGAAGTAACTGATTGATAATTGATGAAAAGGGCAAGTGAGATATTGCAGCCTGGAAGAGGTTTTGAATCTCTTGGCAAGGAGCATTCAGGAAATGCCTGTAGAGTGCCAGGTGTTGGGGTGGCTCAGTAAATATTAATTTACAGTGATGAATCTCAAGAAAGCAATGAACTGTTGTTTCCATGGCTGACCCTGCCTGGTTTAATTGGTGCCAGAGCCGTTGTTCAGCTGCTTGTACCTTCTGTTCCTTGGCCTCTGTGTCTCTTTTCCTGGTGGTTTGATTTCTGACCTGGGCATCTTGCTCTGTTCTTTGTTACTCTTTACCCTTACATTGAGGGAGTGCTTTCATCACTCTTACTGTCCCAGGGAGTGACTCCAAGCTGGCTCTCTATGGCTTTCTGAATCTGCCTTTACACATATTTGTTGAGCACCTATCATATGTCATAAGACATGCTTTAAGCTTGACATAGTTGTAGCAACCCTGCAAACCAGATGTTTACCCCTGGGTTTGGCTGTCATCTCCCTGGAAGACAAATGGTTGACTCCAGGTCAGATGGCAAGAAATTTGTAGAGCAAGAAGACAAGTCCAAGTTGATTTTGCAACTAGCTGGGGTTAGTTAGGTCTTTAGATTTTGCCTATGGAGTCAGCCTGTGTCCATGTCTCACCTAGCTCCCCAGTGGAGTCCGTTAGGTAGCTGGCATCTCGAGCTTGCCATCTGTTATCAAGTCAGGCTGGCTTGAAGCTTTAGCCCAGAGCAACACTGTTTCTTCCTGTCTTTGATACTGCCGATTTCACTTGGCATTCTAATGTGGCTCTTGATCCTATAAACTTGAGGATTGTACTCTTAAAGGTTCACAGACCAGGAAGGGATGAATCATCTTCAGAGAGTGAGAGAGAGGAGAGTGAGGATACTGGAGCAATAAGCCACGGACCAGGACAGAGGGACTGATAGGAGAAGGGCTGAAGACAAAAGAAGACGCCAGCAAAGCAAGGTAAAAACAGAAGGCATGGACTCTCTCTAGCTTACTAAGTTGCAAGAAGTAGTAGAAAAATACACATTATAAAACAAGTCACAGTTGAAATGAAAAGCCTTATGACTTGCGAATGCATTAAAAGCTACACTGTCTGGTTCCATTGCATAAGAGAGGCCCTCTGTCTTCATTAGGCTGGTCTCCAAGCAGGCAGGTATATCTCAATGCAAAGTGGTGGTTCACTAAATACTGCAATAATCACTCCCAAAATGCCAGGTCCTAGGAGGCCCAGCAACACAGACATGAGTGACTCAGCTCACATCGCACTGGAGGACAAAATGAACTGAAGCTAGGCTTGCTGTCACCTCTCTGAGCAGTTCCTCCAGCAAAGGGAACTCCTCTCACCCGACATCTGCCTGCTGCTGAGGAAACAGAGCTGATGCTGAGCCACTGCTTGTTAGGCATCACGGCAGAAGTGGGATGTGGACTCTCCAGGGGCCAGCTACCTGTGGAGTAAGCACCAATGGCAACACCTGCTACCGAGTCAAATTGGTAAGGGTGGAGAGCTCCGTACATGAAAAGACAGACAAGAGGGAGGGAAAACCCATACGTACCATGTCCTTTAGTGACAGAGTGGCAGCAGATGAGGTCTGTGCAACACTAAATAGAAGCACAGTGGACCCTGAGCTCCTGGATGTCTGAAGAGCTTCACTTAAACACTAGGAAGAGTTTCTATGAAGAGCATGTGAATGAGCCATTGCTTCTGTTAATAGTCACCTGACTCTAAGGGCAACTGACATGATTGCAAGGACTTTCAGAAACAAAATTGTGTTCTCTCACATAGATAGATACCTAAAGCCTTAAGCTGGTTATATCATAACTTTGTTCACTTTTATTGTGACATTCAAATTGCCAATCTCCAAGTCTTTGCTGTATTTCAAATACATGGACCAAGGCTAAAATAAGCTGTCCCAATACATTTGCTGAATATGTGAACAATGACTATTTACTGTCCCCTAGTGTTTCCAGTACTGGTAGTAGGGCTCAAGTTTGCCTAGTAAACTTGTTACTAACTCTAGACAAAAATTTTAGATTTGAATTCTTATTTATATTATTATTCTATTCTTTACCTCAAGATACCTAAACCCTCTCCATCTATATACATAGTTATCATTTCTTCTGACAGAAAAAAAAATGAATGAGAAGTAGAAATGGATTTTTTTAAAGTTAGTTCATTTAAAATTCTTATTGAAGACACTGTTACTTTACAAATATCATTTAAACTATATTTATCCTTTCTCTTATTTGAGTATTATTGAATTA
The DNA here is from genome assembly GCA_036346955.1 of Dipus sagitta. NCBI lineage: Eukaryota > Metazoa > Chordata > Mammalia > Rodentia > Dipodidae > Dipus > Dipus sagitta. Next base: position 7,378,640 of record CM070784.1, read on the forward strand.
CCAAAGGAGAGCAGACTGAGGAGTTAAGGACAAGATCACATTGCCAAGTAAATGGGAACTCGTCTGGGATGTTTTCATAAACACCAGACCTTTCTTCCTCTCTAGTGATATTCCTGGGATAAGTCTAATATACTCTCTATTAAAATCCCAATCATTTGATGTCAGTACCCTACTACAGGAGTAACATTTTATGTAGAAAAAATTCATTAATTCATGATGTTAGCTCTGGCTATGGGGATACATGTACCCAAGCGTCTGAAACAGGTTCAAAGCAGACCCAGAAAGCCCTGATGTTCAAGAGTAAGTCCCAAGAGTGTTTGTTGATTGGAGCCTTTCGCCCCTCTCAAAGCCTGCAAGTACATTACAGGCTCTCAGCTACTCTATATTTAATCAAAGTAATAGCAAAAAGACACAAGGACCCAAGGGACTTCAGTTTGAAGGATATTAGTTTGTCTATTAAAAAATACTGGTCTGGAAAAAATAGAAACTAGTACCTTCATCCTGCCTTTCAAATCCTGGTGGTTCCCCAGATGCTGAGAAAACCGATTCATGAAGGAAAACCTAGGAAACTTTAGTGGTCTGGCTAGAACTTTTATGAATTGATATCATTTGAAAGCTATTTCCAGGATTAAAATATAGTTACTTTTCATAAAAGGCTTTAATTTTAAAATATGAAGTAAATGAAAAGATTTTCTAATTATGAATGTTGAAAGTACCCAGATATTTATCATGCTCAATACTTTGCTTGAAACATTTCATAATTAAACATGCTGAAGTAGTCAAAACGAAAGTAACACAAACCATCAGATTACACATTGTGAGGGACTTACATGGATGTTTAATTCATCTCTTCAATGGTTAAAAATGTAAGACTTCTGATTCTAAGTTAGTTTCTAAGCATTGAGATAATATCCAATTTCAAAATATAGATTATGAAGAGATTCAATTTGTGACACTGTACCAAATGGTAATAGAAGTCAGCTCCCCGGAAACCTGCATCCCCTGGCATCATCAGCATAGTGCTGCCAATTCATCGTCTCTAACAAGGTGCACCAGGAAGAGCTGAGTACTGACCTCCCGAGGACAAATGATCCTCTTGGGACGAGGTGCTTCTTGCTGCAACTGATACACTGCCAAAAACATAAAAAAGATGATTATAATGAGAAAACTGCAGCACATACACCAGCACAGCTTCAAATGGCCCACCTCCATTCATCTTTGGAACTGAACATGTAAGAGGCAAAGACAGCACAGGCACATTTTCCAGACTGGGTGAAGTCAGATCATTTATATGGAAATTAGTCACTGTGAATGTAAACTGGTGAAATTGATTTTTTACTCTTATAAGGCAAATTTAGTTTCATAATTGTTACTGGCATTATTCATTTTAGGGATTTCTTGGGAGACTAGATGCAACTAAAATTCTTTTGACTGTTTCAGAGATGAAATTCAACTTGTGAGTGAGTACCGGAATACAGTATCCCTGAATTTCAATGTTCATGGCTCCTGACACAGCTGGGGACAGGTGGTGTCAGGAATGTCATTCTCTGAAATGTTGCAGTTATGTTCAGAGATAATGGATTCTGTGAGTGAATGAAACACCAAATTCCTCCCTCTGTGACACACACACACACACACACACACACACACTCATATGCATACACATACCCCTCTGCCCAACCTATCACCATGTGCTCACATTTATTTTATTATTTCCCATCCATTGTCATTCCTCTTTTCTGGATCTTTTCACATATTAAATAGTAACTGTTTGAACTTACTTTAATGACAGATTTCAGTCTATAGTTGGAGAAAGTAGGTGACTGTATACAATACAGTTTATTAGACAATTGTCTGTTATATACAGGCTACACATTTCCTTCTACTTGGCTAATCTGATTACATCCTCCCCTCCCTCTTTCTCTCCCTTCTCCCTTTATTCCCTTCCTCCCAAGCTAAGCAGATCCAACTCAGGGCCTTATACCTGCCAGACAACCACCCTGCCAATGAGCTGCACCCACTGTGTGTGCTCTCTCTGAGGAAAAAAGCTGCCCTAGGCCAGGATGTTTGGACTCCACTTGCACAAAAGTATAGGTATAAAACAAATCAATTTAAATCTTATATTCAGAATCTTGAAGATGAAAGAATAATTTTAGACAGAAGAAACCCATAAAAAGATAAAATCAAAATTATATAATTTCTTTCAAGAAAATATAAGTACAAATACACAATTTATTCTTAGACCAAAAAATAGAACAGAATAAAGCTAATTGAAGGGCAGTCATACAGACATAGGTATGAATACAATGGGATATATTTTGTAATTGTGGCTCCAGATGCCTATAGCTCAGTGTGGCTGTTTTCTTACCTCATTAAGTATGGACTACCCAGTGTTAGCACAGAGGGGGAAACCGGACCTCTTCCTGATGATCTGCTGCATTTCTAAGCATGGGGTGCTCACACTAATGATGCATGTGATGACCTAAGAATGATTGTACACATATGCAAACGGACATTAGAGCCTTTTGGCACAGGAAGATACCAAAAATGAATGACAGCAAAACACATGGCCTCTAAATAGCTGCCTGGCTTGGAGGAAGATCCTAATGGAGAAGCATACAGAAAGAGTGGGTGGAGGAAGGACTATTATTGCTTGGGTGTAGTTACACAGCCCGGACCCATGTTTCCACAGGCTTCTGAGCTCCCATCATGCTCTCTGCCTCCCTTGAACTTGGCTTTTCCTTTTCCATAACTGGTGTGGCTGCCTCTTTCTGTGCCTAGTCACTGACCATAGTGGACTTCCAAGGCTTCTTAGACCACTTCTTCCTCTAAGGATCCTCATACACTTCACACTTCCATGCAAAAGGCCACATCTCTGCTCAGAACCCAAGTCTAAGTTGCAGGCCATATATTCAATGTCCTAGAGATCCCTCAAAAGAATTTCAGATTCAACATGTCAGAAGTAGAACTCAGGATCCTTCCTTTGGAGAATCCTGATATCAGCAAAGGTGCTACCACCCACTGCATCTCTCCAGCCAACTTCTAAGATTCATCCATGACACCCAGATGACAAGTTTGCTTAGGTCTGTTCACTCCTCTGTATCCATTTCACCAACACTCCATTTCAAGATGTAGATTCTAAAATCCCTTCACTTGTTACCTACCTGGTGGATAGATTATTTTAAAATGAAAATCCCTGCTTTCTGGCTTGCAGAGCTCTCACTGCTTCTGGATGAAGAACAGAGTCTCTGTCATGGGGCAGGGCCTCTCATGTCCTGCTTCACTATACACTGTGTTCAGCCCAGTTTGTTTCCTTTCCTTTCCCAAATGCACAATGCTCCATTCAACCTCAGCACTGCTGTGCATGCTATTCCTTCTGTCTGTAGTAATCTCTTCTCTCATCATCCTGACTTTATTTCAGGTAGCGACTATGTGAGTCAGACTTCTTAAAATCTCTCACCACACCCAACCACAACAGCTATTCTGTGCTCTTGTAATCTGTGTTTTCCTTCATATAATTTATCTCATTACAATCCTGCAGTTATTTGTATGAATTCTCAAAACATTGTCTCTCTCCTTTAGAAGAAAATTTCAGTGATAAGGGTGGGACACCCTGCAATGGTGTTGGTTAGGGAGGCCTACTAGGCCCCCAGACAATACAGACTATTGCTGATGCTCTTGGTTGCCAACCAGAACTGGAGAGTAAGATCCTATTGCTGAAGACACCACATCTTGTAGTTGTAGGACACTGAGAAATCAAGCTGTAACTGAGCTGGAAACCGTCTGCTGGCTAGCTGCCACAGTGCTGCAAAGTGCTATGCATGCTGCTGTGGGAGAGAAATCATCATCAGCCTTATCTAGCAGTGGATCTTGAATGCAAAACAACCAATCAGGCAAGATGTGCCCACTGGTTGAATGTGCCCACAAAAGTTAAGGGTGTTAACCAACGTCTCACTGTTTGGATTTGAGGCCTGCTCCATGAGAAGGAATTCATGCCTTGTACTTAAAACAAAGTCAAAAACCTATAGTTTGGAAGGTCATAAGCCCTATGGGGAAGTTACCACTGTTCTCTAGCTAAATGGTAATGACATGCCCATCAAACTGGTTACAGAAGCTTCTTTTTCAGATGGCAATGACTGAGGAAACCCAAGACTCATCAGGTGATGAGAAGAAGTGACTTTCTCTCTGTTTGCCTCTTCCTCTCTCTGTCTGTTGCTCTGGAACAAATAAATAAAAATAAAAATACAAAAAATGAATAAATAAAAATAGGATGGGCATGGTGGCACATGTCTTTAATCCTAGCACTTAGGAGGCAGAGGCAGGAGGATTGCCCTGAGTTTAAGGCCAGCCTGAGAGTACATAGTGAATTCTAGGTCAGCCTAGGCTGGAGTGAGACCCTATTTCATAAAAACCAAAATAAATCAATAAATGAAAATTTAAAAAATAAAAATAAGCTGTCCTCTTCGCCAATGTCGTGAGTCCTGCCACGAGTGAAGGAATCATGTTTTCTTTTGCTTTGTATTCTAATTATAGTGTTAATCAAGGCACTGTATCTATAAATCAAACAAAGCCATAGTTTCTGTTTGCAAGGATGCCTCCCACTTTTGTGAGAAATCCAAAATAAGAAATATTTGTATGAAGTAGGACAGTAAGTGCAGAGCTGGCAAGATACCAAGTGCTCAAGTCCTGTCGGAAGGGACAGATGAGTGAACTATGGCACATTTTCCAGTGGGCGCCCTGCTCCTGTGGTGAAGACTTATACAGCTCTGCACCCCAACATGGGATGGCCTTCAGGGTGCTCTCTTGCATTAAAATGCCAGGTAAAGATATACACTATCTAGTTGGCCCCTAGTACTCCTGTCTTCCTTTTCTGAGGATTCAACTTAACATTGACTGAAGACATTTGGAAACAACTTACACCTGTTGTGAATATGCACAACTTATTCTCATCACTATTCTTTAGGAAATACAGCATAACAGCTAAAGACTTATGTATAGCAATCATATTGTAGTAGGCATTTTAAGTCATCTTGAGATGATATAAAGTATATGGGAGACTTTGGGTGGGCTACATTCAAATTCTGTATCATTTTGCAGAAGGAACCAAATCCTCTGCTGCTTTTGGTACCTACAGGGGTCCTAGAACCAGTCCCCATGAATTCCAGTGGATTACTGTATAAATATATGCACACACACAATACATACACTTTTATTTTAAGAAAGGAAGTAAAGTAATAACATGCATATGTTCACTTTTTCTTTTCTCTATATAAATGAACTCGGGGACGAATGAGGAAGCAATAAAAGCAGTTATATTCACGGAATAAAAAGCAGTGGAAGAAAGAGCCCCACCCATGTACATCTTAGTGTAGTGTTTTGATTTGGGGACCATATCACTTACTTACAACAGGAAGGAAATGGCTCTGAGAGATGGGATGAGAGAAGCTTATAGGTGAAAAGAGGGAACATGAGTGTGAGCTGGCCCAGGACAGAGAAGCAACTGTGGACATCCTGGCAGCTCTCCCTTTCCTCAAACCCCCAGGAAGGCTGCAGGGAGTCCCTTTGTTCCTCTAGAAGTTCTTGTGTGCCAGCTTGCAGCAGGATGTTGCTGTTAGGAAGTATAATGCGAGCCAGGGAGGCACTCCTCATGGGCAGAGGTTTTAATGCAAGTGGAAACTCCTGCCCACTGTCAAGGTTTTTGCACGCCAACACTTATAAGTAGGGGGGAGGATGGCTTTGTGAATACTGTGTGTAGTGGAGGAGAAAAAGGAAGGAACTTGTTGCAAGGGAGAAGTTAATTTTAGCTAAATGCTCCTTTGCAAGTCATATCAGCAGATACGTGAGCATCTGCTGTATTACAGAAACTACCATTGTCACATTATGTGGAGGTTCTGAGGATAAGCACAAGAGAATGGCTTACTGAGAGCCCACCAATATCTCCAGAATAATGCTTGAGTCTTCCCAATGGCCCAGAAAATACAGCTGTATATCATTATTCTTGCTTTATAGATGAGGAAAGAAATGCAGAGGTTAAATATTTGCTCAAGGCATTCTACTACCCTGCAATCTTTTGGTTTATTGAATCTGTGCCTCAGATCCTTTGTTGCTGCTCCTTTCATCTGCATGGCTCTTTCCTAATATCCAAACAATAACAACTCAGTGCTTTCTTTCAGGTTGCTACCTAAACACTAGGGTTAGTGGGGTAGAATCTTGCAATCTTACTCTGATCCTTCAGACTGTTGCATGTTTTTTCAGTGCACTTATTGGCAGAAGTACTATCAACACATGAAGCATGAATATTTTATTTGTTTTATATACCACCTGCTTTGATTACCTTGTGAAAGGGGCTATTCCCTGTCTGCTGCAGCTTCCCAAGCACTGAGAGCAGTGTTGGTTACTGAGAAGAAACTTGATGCACATTTGGTGAATGAATGCACTGTAGTACAAGGCCCATGGGCCAAGGACTGTGCCTCCAAGGAGACTGTGGTCCCATGAGGGAGATGTGATAGGAGACACAATGTCTAGAACAGAAAATGAGGGATAGAGAGGGGATAGAGGTACAGGAGAGAGGATGAGGCATGGAGAAAGGTGCCGGTATAGAAAAGAAAGGATGAGGGATGGAGAGAGTATGAGGGATGGAGAAGAGTGCTGGTATAGGAGAGAGAGGGTGAGGGATGGAGAGATCATTCAGGTACATGAGAGAGGATGAGGAACGGAGAGAGGATTCAGATATAGAAGAGAGGATGAGGGATGGAGAGAGGATTCAGATATAGAAGAGAGGATGAGGAATGGAGAGAGGATACAGGTACAGGAGAGAGGGTGATGGATGGAGAGAGGATTCACATACAGAAGAGAGGATGAGGGGTGGAGAGAGGATTCAGGTACAGGAGAGAGAGGGTGAGGGATGGAGAGAGGATTCAGATACAGAAGAGAGGATGAGGGACGGAGAGAGGATACAGGTACAGGAGAGACAGGATGAGAGATGGAGAGGGGATGCAGGTACAGGAGAGAATGATAGGTAGAGCAGCTAGAGTGGAAACAAGGTGTGAATCATGTAGTGTGGCTACTATGGCTGCCTTAACAAGGCATGTGTTGTATGAGAAGACTTTGTGGAGCTAGAGTAAGGGTGCAGTTGGAATTGAGGAAATAGTTACATATTTTTAGTAGGGAGGCAACATGGCCTGAAGTGTCAGAAGAACCGTCATAGGATAAGAGAATTCAGAACAGCAGAAGCTGCCATTTTCTGGGCACTACTATGTGCCAGACAATTTATATACCTCTTTTCTGTGAATCTTGCTCATAAACTTCCATGATAATTTACTGTCTCCTTCTAATAAAGCCATGGAGATGCCTGCTCACGTTGATGACAGATACCAGACCAGAACCAAATCAAGATTCAAAACCTGGGTTTTGATTTGTCCAGAGGACTTCTGGGTAAGATGACTGCATAGGAGTCACACAAAACCAGCCTATGGAGGGATTTAAGCAAAACCACAGCAAAATACACGGTTCTTCTTAAAAGTGAAGGTGTATAGGTTTTTTATCAACCACAGTGGAGAAGCAGGAGAGAATAAGACCTACAAGAAAGGAGGAAACCTACCAGAATCCTGCAGAGGCGCTTGCAGACCGGGCAGATCCTTGCACCCACCTGGCCTGAGCCCACCTGCAGGAACAAAGACCAAACAAGGGATCTTCCAACCTCATCAAAACCTGAAGGGGAGACAGCAGAGATCAGCTAAGAAGCTGCTGAAAGGGATACAGGCAGGACTAGCAGAGCAATTCCAGTACAACCCCAGGCTTCCTGCACTCTCCCATCCTCCAACCGTCAGTACCAGGAATCTCCAGAGAACACATTCAGCCCCTGGCAGCAAGGCAGCACAGGGGATCAGAGCACCAGCTCCACAGCACAGAAAGGAGGGATCAAGGTGGGCACTCAGCACTGGTGAGATTAGAAGCCACCCCAAAAGGTGAAGATGTTGACTGACACAAAAGCAGGGACATAGACCTGCACTGGAAGTGGTAATCTCATTTTCTATGTCAGCGCAGGTTATGGGTTACATATTTGGGTTGGCTTTACCATCCTCAATTAACCTGTATTTGGGGGTTGACTACTGTTGCCTTTGATGCTTTCAAATTCATAGGGTTTGCTTTGTCTTTTTCTTCTGTCTTTATTGGGGGACAGGGTCTGATTCCAACCCAGGTTGACCTGGAACCCATTTCAGAACAGAAATCTCAACCTCTCAGCAGACAGGATTAAGGGTGTAGAGCAACACACACCCTTAGGGATTTTGGCTTTATAAGGGTGTCTGTTTGTTTCAATCCCCACGTTTGCATACTCTGTGCTGGATTTATTGAATGTGTATATTGCTTAGTTTAATTTTAGAATTTTGCCAGTAAATTGCTCCACCCAGCCCACTAGAATAGTTGAATAGCAGCAAACTCAACACCTAGGATTACTTCTGAAGTTGGATTGGACTACAAGAGCTACATTTGGCACCTTAAACTCCTGCTCTGAAGGAACATAAAGTTGGATTTCCAAGTCTAAGAGCACTGCATATAATTAGAAAACTCAAGCATCAAATCAACTAAGAATGTAAAAATCACTACATTATGATACAAGAAACACAAAGAATCAAGGCAATACAATCCCACCAAAAATTATAAAGCCATGAGAAATGACCCCCAATGAGACTTTTTTAGATGGAATGCCTGACAAAGATTTCAAAAAAATAATTTTATCTATACTCAAAGAAATCAGAGGAATCAAAGAAGAAAATAAAGGAATAAAAGTAGAAAACAAACTCCTGAAGGAGTTCCAAATGAACACAGAAAACCAGCTTAATTATATAAGAAGGTCATTATAAGATATGAGTAAAGAAATAGAAATACTGAAGAAAAAACAGGCATAAATTCTAGCACTGAAAAACACAGTCAAATAAAAACTCTGTGGAAACTCTCACCAGTAGAATGGATAGAGGAGAGAATATAATACCTAAACAAAAAAGACAAGGTGGCAGTTATAATACAGTCCAACAAACAGAAAGATAAGCTAATAGGAAGGTATGAATGGGAATTTCAAGATATTCGGGACACCATGAAACGATCAAACATAAGAATTCAGGGTATAGTACAAGGAGAAGAATTTCAATCCAAAGGCATTGTAGGAATTTTCAACAAAATCGTAGAAGAAAAATTTCCCAAAATTGGGAAATAAATGCCAATGCAAATATAGGAAGCTTTTAAAACACCAAACAGACAAACCCTAGAAAGAACCTCTCCTCTCCATGTTATAATTAAATTTCTAAACATGCAAACCAAAGAAAATATACTGAAAGCAGTTAGAGAGAAAAAGGAAGTCATCTATAAAGGCAAGCCCATCAGGACAACAGCAGATTACTCAACACAAACTTTAAAAGCCAGAAGGGCTTGGAATGATGTATTCCAAGTTCTGAAAGATAACAACTGTCAACCAAGATTACTTTATCCTGCAAATTTATCTATCCAGATTGAAGGAGAAATAAGGACATTCCACCACCAAAACAGGCTAACAAAATTTATGACAACTAAGCCAGCTCTACAGAAAATACTTGAAGGAATCCTTCATGCTGAAGAGAAAGCAAAACACACACATGAGGAAACAGGTAAAAATAAACCATACTCAAATTTCAGTTAAAACAAGAGAGTAAAGGGAAATCAGGAAACACTACAAAACAAGAAGAATGGCTAGAATAAATACATACCTTTCAATAATAACTCTTTTTTTTTTTTTTTTTTGGATTTTCGAGGTAGGGTCTCACTCTAGCCCAGACTGACCTGGAATTCACTATGTATTCTCAGGGTGGCCTCGAACTCACAGCGATCTTCCTACCTCTGCCTCCTGAGTGCTGGGATTAAAGGCGTGCGCCACCACGCCTGGCTTACCTTTCAATAATAACTCTTAATATCAATGGCCTCAGTGTCCCAACCAAAAGACACAGGATTGCAAACTGGATTAAAATGCAGGATCCTGCTGTTTGTTGCCTCCAGGAAACTCATCTCTCAATAAAAGATAGGCACTATTTTAGGATGAAAGGATGGAAAATAGTATTTCAAAGAAATGGGCCTAGGAAACAAGCAGGAGCTGCTATTATAATATCTGACAAGGTAGACTTCAAACCAACATTATGAGAAAACATAAAGAAGGTCACTTTATCTTTATTAAAGGAACACTCAACAGGAGGACATTACAATCCTAAATGTATATGCACCTAACATGGGGGCTCCCAATTTCATCAAACAAACACTGTGAGACTTAAGATCACAGAGAATACCAAACACAATTGTAGTGGGTAACTTCAATACATCACTCTCACCAACTGACAGATCATCCCAGCAAAACATAAACAGAGAGACATCTGATTAAACGAGGTCATGGAACAAATGGACCTAACAGATATCTACAGAACATTCCATTCAAACGCTTCAGAATATACACTTTTTCTCAGCAACACATGGAATATTCTCCAAAATAGACCATATGTTGGGACATAAAGTGAATCTTAACAAATACAGGAAAATTTAAATAATATCTTGTACTTTATATTACCACAATGGGATTAAACTACAAATCAGCAACAAGAAAAACTACAGAGCATACAGAAAATCATGGAGACTAAACAATAAACTATTGAATGATGAATGGGTTGTTGAAGAAATCAAAAAGGAAATCAATAAATTCATAGACTCAAATGATGATGCAAATACAACAAACCAAAACCTTTGGGACACAAAGCAGTTCTAAGAGGGACATTTATAGCTCTAAGTGCCTATATTAAGAAATTAGAAATTTGGTATCACCCAGATGCCAAAACTAGACAAAGACAGAACAAGAAAAGAAAATTACAGACCAATCTCCCCCATGAAAATAGATGCAAATATTCTCACAAAAATACTGGCAAAAAGGGAAAGATCATTCACCCAGACCAAATAGGCTTTATCCCAGAGATGCAGGGATGGTTTGACATATGCAAATCAATAAATGTAATACACTATATGAATGGACTGAAGGACAAAAATTCACATGATTATCTCAATAGAGGCAGAAAAGGCATTTGACAAAATCCAACATCCCTTCATGGTAAATGTCATACAGAAACTGAGAACAGAAGGAACATATTTCAACATAAAAATAGCAATTTATGGGCTGGAGGAATGGCTTAGCAGTAAAGGCATTTACCTGCAAAGCCAAAGGACCCAGGTTTGATTCCCCAGGACCCATGTTAGCTAAATGCACAAGGGGGCGCATGAGTCTGGAGTTCATTTGCAGTGGCTGGAGGCCCTGCACACCCATTCTCTCTCTCTCTCTCTCTCTTTCCCTCTTTCTCTGACAAATAAATAAAAAAGAGAAAAGCTATTTATGACAAACCTACAGCCAATGTAATACTAAATGGGGAAAAACTTAAAGCATTTCCACTAAAATGAGGAACAAGACAAGGGTGTCCATTGACCCCACTCTTATTTAATATAGTACTGAAAGTCTTAGCTATAGCAATAAGACAACAGACACTCATAAAAGGGATACAAATTGAAAGGAAGAGATCAAATTATCTTTATTTTCAGATGATATAATTCTATAAATTCTATACATAAAGGACCCTAATGACTTTAACAGCAAACTGTTAAAGCTGATAAATGCTTTTAGCAATGTAGCAGGATACAGAATAAATACACAGATATCAGTAGCTTTTCTTTATACTAACAACAAACATATGGAGGATGAAATCAGGGAATTACTCCCATGGTTGCCACAATAAACAAACAAACAAACAAACAAACAAACAAATAAATAAAGTACCATGGATTAAATCTAACCAAGGATGTGAAGGATCTCTACAATGAAATTTTAAAACACTCAAGTGAGAAATTGCAGAAGACACTGGAAAGTGGAAAGATATCCCATGTTCTTGGATTGGAAGAATCAATATTGTGAAAATGTCAATCTTACCAGAAGTAATCTACATATTTATTGCAATCCCCATTAAAATTCCAATGGAATTCTTCATGGAAATGGAAAAAACAATCCTAAAATTCATTTGAAAGCAGAAAAAACCTCAAGTAGCCAAAACAATTCTCAGCAATAAAAATAAGGCTGATGGTATCACCATATTCGATTTTATACTAATTACAAAGTCATAGTAATAAAAACAGCATGATACTGGCACAAAGAGAGATGTTGTAGATCAATGGAACAGAATAGAGAACCCAGGAAATCCAGGTAGCTATAGTCATTGGATTTTTGACAAAAATGCCAAGAAAATTCATTGAAGAAAAGACAGCCTCTTCAACAAGTGGTGTTGGGAAAACTGGATATTTATGTAGAAGGATAAAAATAAATCCTTGTCTTTCTCCATGCACAAGAATAAAGTCCAAATGTATCAGGGACCTTAATATCAGACCTGGAACTCTGAAACTGCTAGAGGAAAAAGTAGAGGAAACCCTTCAATATATTGGTATAGGTAAGGACTTTCTGAATATAACCCCAATTGTTCAGGAAATAAAACCACTAATCAACTGCTGGGATCTCATGAAATTACAAAGCTTTTGTACAGCAAAGGACACTGTGAATACAGCAAAAAAGCAACCTACAGAATGGGAGAAAATCTTTGGCAGCTATACATCTGACAGAAGATTAATAACCAGAATATACGAATAACTCAAAAAACAAAAAAAAAAAGAAAAGAATTCAAACAATCCATTTAAAAATGGGCTATGGAACTAAATATAAAATTCTCAAATTCTCAAAAGAAGAAATACAGATGGCATATAAATATCTAAAATAGTGTTCTACATCCTTAGCCATTAGGGAAATGCAAATTAAAACTACTGTGAGATTCCATCTCATTCCTGCCAAAATGGCTATCATCAAGAAAACAAATGACAATAAAATGTGAGGATGTGGAAAAAGGGGACTCTTCTACACTGTTGGTGGGAATGTTGCCTGGTACACTCATTGTAGAAATCAGTGTGGAGGTTCTTAGACAGCTAAAGTACATTTACCATATGACCCAGCACTCCTAGGCATAACTCCTAAGGACTCTTCTCACTACTTTAGAGATACTTGCACAACCATGTTTATTGCTGCTCTACTCACAATAGCTAGGAAATGGAAGAAGCCTAGATGTCCATCCACAGATGAATGGATAATAAAAATGAGGTACACGTACACAATGTAGCTCTATTCAGCAGTAAAGAAAATTAAAATTATGAAATTTGCAGGGATGTAGATGGATCTGGAAATGATTATACTAAGTGAGGTAACACAGGCCCAGAAAGCCAAATGTCACATGTTCTCTCTCATATGTGGATCCTAGCTACCAATGTGTAGACTTGTGTGTGGCTGGAACCAAAAATTGGTAGCAGAGGCCAGTTAGCTAGAAAAAAGCCTCTAAAGGAGTGAGGAGAGGGAAGGCCTTAAGAGGATGCTATTATATATACATATATATATGTAAGTAGAAGAACAGATTACAGGGAGTGGAAGGGCCTAAGTGAGGCCAGGGGAAGAGATTGAGTAAAAGAAGGGTGGAGGGGGAGAGTCAATCAAAATTCAAGATATTCTAAATAAGACACGAAATCTTACTTTTTTGGATAATGGCACATCCAGAAGCCATAAATTGTTACTAGAAAATTTTCAGTGCCAGGGATGGGATACCTTCCAGTGAGTTGTTGGCCAGGGAGGTCCCTGTTGCCTCCAAAACATTACAGGCTACTGCCAAGGCCTTTGGTTTCCCACAAGGAAACAGATGGTAAGTAAGACCCTATTGCTGAAGACTCCACATGCCTGAGTGGCAAGATCACTGAGAATTCAAACTGGGGCTGAGCTGAAACCTCCTCCCTGTAGACCAGCCTACTGAAAGCTGCACTGCATGCAGCCCTATGGGAGACAGAAGTCATCAGCGGTGAAAACAGTGGACACTGGAAGCCACAAGTTTGGCCAGCTAGGGCAAATGACTGAACAGGTGCAATAGTGGCATGTCTGCACTATGGGAAACTAACTGCTCTCTAATTGGACTGGAGGCCCAATGGGAGGGAATACATGCCTGGTACTGAAAAGTTAATCAAAAGTCTATGGCAGAGGAAGTCAAGAGTCTTAGGGGTGTAAAGCCTGCTCTTTTTTGGTTAAATGCATATATTATGCTCACCAAACTGCCTAGTAAGCACCACACTTAATGTTCATATTCATATATTAATGCTACTATCACTTTTGGTTAGAGAAGCTTCTCTTTTCAGATGGCAGTGACCACTAGGATGACCCAAAAGGCTACATAGTGCTGAGAAGAAGTGACAGGGGAGTGTTTGGCACTGAAACATCTCTATCACACCCTCCATGGCTCAGGGTCTATTCCAGAAGAGGTGGTGGAAAGAATGTAAGAGCCAAAGAAAGGATAGGACTCCTTACGTACAACTGTCTAGACAGAAATTGGCCTCAATATCAATGACCTTGTGGTGCCTAGCAATACCTTCACAAGACCCTCATAATAAAGGAAAAGATGATGACATCAAAATAGAAGAGAGACTAATGGAGAGAAGGAGGGGATATGATGGAGAGTGGACTTGTGAAGGGAAAGTGGGGGAGTGGAGGGAATTATCATGATTTATTATCTGTAAGGATAGAAGTTGTCAATAATGAAGTTATACATTTGAAAAAAAAACCCTTTTAAAACTTTGGCTCCATCAACCAGTTCTCCAACATGAATGGTGGAAGGTACCATGTGGGGCTGCTCACTTGAGAATCTATGAGAAGTTTCTTTACAGACTTACAGACTCCATCCTGGTAATGTGCATCTGTCAGTATGGCAAGGGATTCCTGAAAATCTGTACCTTTTAAACCTTTTCTCAGGAGATTCTAGTTCACACCCAGGAGTAACATCGCTGTCCTTTCCCTCACTGAAAGGGAGGCAGATGAGTGACAGAAGACAGCCTGACTTCCCCATCCATGTCCTCTGCGACTTTTATGCACTAAAGACAAATGCAGTACCTCCCACCTTGACCTGGAGCAGAACCTGGAGAAGAAGGAAGGGCCTCTGCAGCCGCCAGCCAGGGAAGATGCCTCTCTCTCTTGCTCCCTCAGAAGCATAAGTCACTAATTGATTCTCCATTTCTTAGTCACCAGGTCTTAGAATCCACAAGATTTGCTCAGATATTCTAGGCAGCTTGTTTGCTGTTCCAAGCAGAAAAAGTTGGCAATTTGGCACAGGGGGCTGTGCAGAGTGTGGACCATGTGTCATTCTATCTACCCAGATGATGAGGTGATGGTCAACCACAACTGGAGACAAACAGAAACTTGCCCACTTCCTATGTTAGCTGCCAGTAGGAGCCTGCCCATCAGTTACAAGGTTACCTGTGACAATACAAATAGCCAGTGCACACTAATGTGACTGAAATATGTCATGTAATCTGAGCGTCACTTCCTGATTTTTTGTTGTTGTTCATCCAACACATTTCCCAACCAAAATGTAATAATGAATGCCACTGTTTAGGTAGTTCTGTTAGCAGAGTGGAATTTGCCTCTACAACAATGACCCAAATATGTTCCAGGCACCCCCAAGCCCTAGGGCTCTCTGGCACTGGAGGAAGTGCTCCCACGGGAGTAAGTTGTTTGTCCGGGTGAGGGACAGCTCCTGGGAAATGTGGAGAAGGGGATGACAGCTCAGATTCACAAGAGGTCTAAGGCAGATTGAGAAGGCTAAAGTGTTTTTTGTTTCCTTTCTTTCTTTTTTTTTTTTGGGGGGGGGGTCTGGGAACAAAGTCCACATATCCTGTGGATGACATGAGAAAGCCAATAGCCTGGGAGTGCTGAAGCCAGTCCAGACTCATCAGCTTTTAGGACCACTTGCGAAGCCTCTGCCGTGCACTTCCCACTACTGAGGGCTTGTGGGTGTGACATGAGCCAGCATCACTTGGCCTATTTTCCATGCCTTTCCAGTACTCACGGAAAACCTCTAGATGTGAGCAGAGAGTAACAAGTGCTGGAGATGTCTTCCTTGGCCCAACGTTACCCCTCTCCATCTATTTTGGAAAGGATTGTCTTGCTAACAGAATGTCATCTTAAAATTTACTTCTTGGTGAAAGACACGGTGACAACCACTAGTATAAGGCTCATGGAGTGTCAAACCAGGGGGCCAGGCATACGTGTGCATTAGAAAAATCTGTGGGGAATGATAAATTCTGGACCCATACTTTTCTTACTAAAAGATCTGTACTAGGAGCAAATAATAATTATTATAAGCACTCCTTTCAGGTCATTTTAATGCAACAGCTCCGCAAAACAAGGTTGTGCCGTTCCAACTCCTATTTAGGAAAATGGGCAAAAGTTCTACTGTCCAGAGAAAAGATCCAGAGAGAGCTGTCAGTCCCAGCACATGCTCTCTGATTGGCTTTTGACCTCTTAGAATAGAATGACTTAGAGTATCCCTATGATGGCTGGCTTTTGAGCCTATCTGTTTGGGTCATACTGTTCCAGCTTAAAGTTCCAAATGACTTTGTTATTTATTATTATTATTATTATTTTTAGTTATTTGCAGACAGAGAGAGACAGAGAGAAGAGAGACAGACATATCAAATGGACTTGCCAGGGCCTCCAGCTACTGCAAACTCCAGATGCATGCACTACTTGGTACATATGGCCTTATGTAGGTACTGGGGAATTGAACCCGGGTCATTAGGCTTTTCAGGCAAGCAAACTGCTGAGGCATCTCTCCAGCCCTGTGCTTTTACTTTTATGTGAACTTGAAAGTGTATTTTTTTAAGGCACTTAATCCAGCTTTTCTCGATGATTTTGTCCATCATTTGGGAGTTGCTCTTGAGGGTTAGGGTTTAGGGTTTAGAGATAAGATCATCCTATAGGCAAAGTCCAGCAAGTGACAGTTTGAGCTACTTGGAAAAGGAGACAAAGTATTCTATAATCCCTTGAGGAAGAGAAGGCAGGAACTTAGCACCACCAAGTGACATCATGCTTCCTTGAGGCATATTCCGATCTCATGTACCTGTGTAGCTGCATAGTGTCAGGTATAGCATAAGGCAGAGATTTAATACACATTTGTTGAATAAGTTAACTAAAGAGCACTATACTTTGTATGTAGTCCTAGGATATTTGATTTATAAAGCTCTGTATACTTAGGTGTCTAAATTTGACATATGTCGTTATGTTTCCAACATCCATTCATTTCCACCTTGTTCCTTCCAGTGTGACCCCATGCTTTCCAGTCATGGGCATTGTATAAGATTGACCTGGCAGTGAGTATTAATCAGCTTAGGAAGGCTAGAAGATCCTAACACCCTAATCACAGTAATGCAGTCAGAAATAGGAAACAGGCAAATTACAGCTGAAAATTAATTTTGACACTTGTTTTGAAGTGTTAATAAAGTAGTCTCTCCCTGTGCCAGCTGCTTTTGAGGGAAGAAGCAATATCTCTGTTAGTGTTGAAAACCATGCTCAAAATATGGCTGAACAAGTGGGGTTCAGAAGAAGAATCATGGGGGGGGGTGTGGTGACATCATTTGAGAGGCTGGTGCAGGCCATATCTGAAGCCAGAGCCTCTGGATATTTTCAGTCAGTCTATTGGATGGAGTGGAATATTCTGTTCCAACTCTGCTACAGGTAAGAAGAAAGCAGATGGTGGAAGAATACAGATTTCAGAAATGACAAGCTAGTTAGTTTAATTTGGCATCAGGATCTAAAGTCAAAGGAAGATTTGAGCCCATATTGAAGAGCAAAGCTTGGTGACTCCTGAGGTTCAGAATGTGTCCACCAACCAGTTATTCAACAAAAAACAAATGGCATATTCTGCTATTTTGTTGGACAATGCAGCAATTTAACCTGTTTAGATTTTTAGATGTACCTCTTGAGGTCCTGCAATCTCTCATGTGCCTTCTTATCATCCTGGGGCCACATGACAGGTCAGCCTGTTTGGCAGTGCCCTCCCTTATCCCAGCAGGTAGAAAAATGGTATTTGGCTTTTGATAAGAGAAGTTTCTTTTTGCAATTGGTAGTGACTACAGTGGAGACTCAAAACTTCTCAAAATGCTAAAATAAGTGTTGAGTGTTCAGCACTAAATGAGCCAACTATGTCACTCCATCCAAGGCTCAGGGGACACTGAGGAAGAAGATGTAAGAGCCAGAGGATGGGAAGGAGTGCTTTGGGGCACTGTCTAACGAACATGAAGTGAACATTGCACCCATGACCTCACAGTGACTCTTGTTACCTGCACAAGACCTGTACAGTATTGGGCCCGCCACCCCTCTGTCATGCATAGATGGTAGAGAAGGGCAACAAACTCCAACCACACACACAAAACCAAGACAGCCAAGTAGATGAGGGACCAGTTGGAAAGAAGGGGGTTAGTGAAAGGGGAACAAGGAAAGGGGGACAAGAGAAGGTAACAGGAAAGTATTCTGATCAAAATGCATTATATACACATGTGAAAATTGTCAATACAAAGTTAAAGGGCTAAAGAAATGGCTCAGAAAGTGAGAGCACTTGTAGCAAGCATGAGAGCTGAGACTCCCTGAGCTAGATTTCCCAGGGCCCACATAAATGGTCAGACATGGCTATACAGTCCTGTGAATAACAGTGACCGCAGAATCCTGGGGTTTGTAAAGACTGCAGCTGTGTGTTCAGGGAGAGAATCCGTCCCAAGGAAATATGCAGAGGAGCGATAAAGGAAGGGCACCCAATGTTCTCCTCTGTGTGTGCACAAGTGCACACAGCTGCACATACCAGTGCACATACCACACGCACAGAGACACGCACTCCACACATACTACACATACCAAAAACAGATGTTTAAACGAAGAGAAGAGTGGTAGTGGTTACTACAATTCCTTTGTGTTTGGAGTTTATGGGCTTTATCTTTTACTAGTCTGTAAATTGGAGGTAAGTGTGGGCCATATGGTTTTCATTGTTGATTCCTAGTACTTATCCTTGAATGTTCCAATAGTGCTGGGAGGTCCATGGGTGGATAGTAACATTGGAACAATATGGAGCAGTGTGAGCCTGATAACAAGACACAAGGCACATTTACAAGGGGAGTAACACTTAAATTCAAAGATTTCATGGGCCCAGGATGACAGGAGGGAGTTCCTTCTCAGTGCTATTCTATAGCAACTTGGCCAGCATGTTTTTCTTCCTGTGGCTGACATTCTCCCCTTATTTTTGAGATCTGTCTTACTTGAGGTCCTCAAATAGAGCCCAAATGACAGTTGGGTATAATAGATAAATTTGCATATGTCATTCAATTTCTATTAAATAGTCTGAACCATCCTTTTGCTAGCATAACTTTATAATTCTAGAGCAAATTAAACAATATACAATTGATATCCAAAAAAAATCAGTTAAGCCCAATATACTAAGGTTAAGTTGATATTGTGGACATGTAATTAGCAATGCTCTTTCTAGCTTTATTAGGACAGAAAAGTACCTCTAAGAAATAAATTGGGTGGCCCAAGGTCACTTAGAAAACAACAAGAAGATTTTGAGCCTATGCCATGCTTTTGCCTGAGTAAAGCTCTTGGCAGTGGCATTGGCTCAACAAATATTTATTGGGTCATTAATGTATGCAAGGCTATGTGCAAGGGAGTGTGCAAGGCATGTAAGTCATGGAACATCCAATACCTCTCACTATAGATACGTTGTTGATTTACTGTCAGAGCACTTCACACTCCATTAGGAAACAAACAAACAAAAACATCCAATTACTGAGTCATTAGCAAGGCGTTTTAAAATCGAAGCTGGGATGCAGAGCACTAGATTGGAAAGGCCCTTAGAGACCCAGCAGAGCCCCTTATTTCACAGATGGGAGGACAGACTCATGTAATAAAGCAGGAGGTGCCTCTGTACGTGCTGCACGGAAAGCTGAGAGCTGGACATTGGTGAAGGAAGCCAGCCACCTGAAGAACACAGGGATGGCAGAAGGCCATTTGGACAAAGCCACGAAAGGCCTGAATTCTAAGCACTGTTTTAGATCATGAGAAGGATGTACCTTACAAATCCGGCAACAGACAGACACTGGGAAGGATGGGAGGACTGGAATAAGATAGGAGCTGATTTGTGGGTCATGGGAATTCTGACTCTCAGATATATGTATTTCTCTAATATTTATTTTTATGTTCCTTTGTATTGCTTTTGTAATAATATATACATATGTGTGTTTGTGTATATTTAATATATAATCAGTCAAGCATGCTTTATGATAGAATACATACTTAGAAATGTGTTGTGCAATTTCTGGTTGTGTAAATCCCAGAGTCTACTTACACAACCCTAAATGGTACAGCCGACTGTACATATGGACTACATGGTGTATATGGATAGCCTATATGATCATATGCAGTTGATTGTTATCCAAGGTGTCATTATGTAACATGTGATAGACAGACATATAGATAATCTGCCTAAATTATTAAGTAGGCAGAAGAAAAGTCTTGGAGATGTGCAGGCTGGGGGTTAGGCTTGCCTCTGGGTCTCACTGTGAATGCCACCCACCACTTTTTGAAAAGACTTTCCCCAGTTACTTACCTTTATTGAGCTGTAATTTCTTTGTACAGGAGGTAGAATTGATGGTGGTGTCAGGGCAGTAATGAGAATCTGAGACTTAGTGGCTCAGAACAGTGGCTGGCTCAAGTCAGGGCCTCAGTGGGCAGCAGCAGCAATGGTGGCATTCATAATGGCAGCAATAAATATTATGGCTGCCTCGCAGGGGAGTCTGAAGGCATATCTGTCCCTCTCTCCCTCAGCACAGAGCGTTTATACCCTACCACAGTCTTTCCTTCTCCAAATAGATAATTCTAGGTCAAGCATAGAACACCAGGGAAAAAGAGAGATTGGAATGGTGGCCCTTGTTTGCTTTCATGAGGGGACCTTCTGTGTGGCTGACACTCAGATGTAACCTATGTCTCTTAGGAGTCACCCTTAGTGACCAGCCATTTTTCACCATCTGTTCATGTGTTAAGCAGTTCATGTAAAATGGTATTATAGTCTTGGGATGATCACCTAAGAGCAGTATTAACAGATGTAAATACATGCAACCCTGATGATCAACTCAATTGAAATAAAGTCCCAGGCTGAAAGCCGAAGGTATCTCTCTCTTCTGGATTTTCCTGAAGAGAGTCTCAGGTGGGTGACTGTGGGGATCTTTTACCAAGGAAGGATAGGTAAGGCTCTCTGATGATTGTGCCTCCTCAGTGGAAAAGAAGAGCTGGGGATTTTTAGGGTTGTGAAATGGGATCACTCATGTGCATTGCACCCCAGCAAGAACCCTTCCAGAAGGCAGGCCAGCTAAAGATTTGCAGAGATTTTAATTTCTGTACTCACAGTATGATTTCCATATTGGAGGTTGGTATTCTTCAGCATCTAGAATGAAAAGAAAAAGTTTTCCTATAAGATTGTGGGTCAAAAGGCAAACCTGTGTCCTCTCAGGAGTCGCAGTGGTCTGTCAACTACACCCAAATGTAGGCCTCAGGGGACTTTCTGTCCACCAAGAGGACAGCTCCACACATGAGAGCAGAAATACACATAGGTAACTTGAGGTCCAATGCTACATTCTTCAGGTTTCTCTAACAGAATCAACTGCTTAGCCATTTTTACAGAGTCTAGTAGATAAAAAAAAAAAAAAAGGTTTTAAAGCCATTAACTTGATTGTGCTCCCTAGTACTTCTTTCAAACAATATTTACTCAACACAGCACAATACAGATGTAATTTATCTCAGAGTTTCCAATCAGACCTTCAGCCCATTTATTAAGACTTTGGGGAGCAATGCAAAGCGGCAAGCATGTCATATAAAATGTGGCAAGTTGTGCAATCAAAACCACCACACTCCTGAAATACTGCCTGGCAGCAGAGACACCAGTGCTTCCACTGGAATTGTATTGGCTCCTTGAATAAACTCCCATATGTGACTTTGAACAGAGGCCACCCTGAGACTACAGAGTGAATTCCAGGTCAGTCTGGACCAGAGTGAGACCCTACCTCGAAAAAACAAAAGCAAATGAACAAAGAAAAAAACAAAAAGAATTAAAAAGATTAAAAATAAAATAAAAAGAATACTTGTACTTGTTCAAGCCTGTCAGCAATCAAAAGTGCCAGGTTAGAGAGTTATAACAAAGCAGGAGTATGGCATTGTTCTTCTCACTCTGGGAGACAAGGGCAAGAAAGCTGCTTGTGGACCCGGCCTCCTGTGGTGACGGCCCAGCTTCTTGTGCCCATGAAGTTCTCAGCCGGATGCGTGCACAGCTTCCACACCTGGCAGAACAGCCTTTCCCCGGGGCCACGGGCTGGGTCAGACGACATCTAGAGTTCTCTACTTCAGCTCTGCTGTGTTCTCTCCACTCCCAGGACAACCCACAGCCTGTCCCTACATTGTCCCCTCCTTGGGCTCCTGTCTTGCTAAAACTTTTCTAGCTTTGTGCAGGAAGATAGTTTGAGAAGGATTTTCTCCTTGAGAAACATTTGTGCTACTTCTTAAGCAAACCAACCCCAAATGGTAAATTTCCCCGAAATTCGACTCTACTACACTTGTTAGCTTAAATTAAATGATCTTAGGATGAATATCTGGGACCCATTCCCCCACACTGCAGCCACAGTGACTCACTCAAGCACGGAGCGCTGATGATTCGTGTTGTTATTTAGACTCAACTTGCCAAACACCTGCATTAACTCAATGTTTTTGCCAAAGAAAGAGAACAGTATCTTACAATGGTGAACTTTTATCTTAAATAAGCAACTAATTACATCCTATATGCACTGTACATTCATTTTAAAGGGTCACACAAGCATCACAAAGGCCATTCAAATCAAGTTAGTCAACTTGCTGAGTTTATAATAAAATTCCAGACCTCCATCTCATGCCTCTTCACCAGAAGAGCTAGGTTCTATATGTTAAAATGCAGATAACATCCTCAAAAATATTTTTCAAAGGCACACAAACCACACATTGTATAGAAATTATATTTCTAAGATGCCTCCTATCCAAACCCATACTGCTTTATTACTTCAGACAAGTTTTATCCTGTAAAGCAAGTACAACTCGCAGACCCTAATGTGGTCATGATTGTTCACGTTTTGCCTGTTGAGGGCGGGAGGTACCAAAGCAGAGGAAGTAACCTGTTGGTGTGGCTCCTTGCATGCTTCCCAGGATCTGCTAAGACTTTCTCCTCTAAAGTCACAAGTTGAAATTAGATGACCTCTCACTGTCCATGTCAGTCTTGTCCTGAGGAAAATATACAATTCTGCTTCCTCGTATGCAGCGGTTCCTCACTTAGTCCCATGCAGGCTTTCCTGCAGGCTCCACAAGCAAATTTCCCCTTTTCACTTGCTCCCTGTTGTCAGCACAGCTCAGAAGTGAAGAAAGCTGCCTAGAGATATGGAAGTTGGCAGTACCCCCCCCCCCCCCGGCATAGAATCCTCCAACATCTTGCTCTGTGTACGAAATAAGCTACACAGTGTCCTGCAGGGCCCTTGCGTGGTCTGGAGCTTGTACCCCTCTGACTCCACTGCAGAGACTGTGCCCTTCCACCCCACCCTCTGCCACACTGGGCTTCTCTGTGCACCTACAACAAGCCAGGATTTCCCAAGTCCCTAGCCTTTGCTTTCCAGTAGGTCTTCCATGGCTCATTTGCCCTGTCATGTAGGGCACAGCCCAAATGTCACCTCCCATGGGGCCTTCCCCCTACCGCAGTCCCTCTCCTAACACATAGGATGCATGGCAATTATTCGTTTACAGCTATTATTAGTACCTGAAATTATTTATTGATTTTTTGGTCTATTGTGACTGGTTTCACACCACTATTTGTCAAAATCCATAAAATAGGACATTTGCCTCATTTTGGCATCACTAGCCCAGAGAAGGCTGTCTAATGTACATAAGGTATTCAATAAACAAAAATGAAGATGCATGGATGATTACTAGTGCTCATAGCTACCTTTCTAAACGCTGAAACTAAAAGGTGTTAAAGAGGTGAAGAGATTAGTGAACTCTCAGGTTCAAGGTCTACCTCTTCAACTACTTCTGAGTAACATGAAGTGGGTCCTTTCAGCTCCTAACCTATCTCTTAGGGTATCACAGGGAATACATGAGATGGTGAAGGTGTGTTTTCAGGGTGGTGCCTGGCAAATCACAACTTGTCCCTCCTCAACGTCCCCTAATGTGGCTATGCCACTGCTTCTGTGACATTGCCGTGTCCTGATCCTGCCCAGGGGCAGTGTTCCTGCCTCTCCTCTCTCCACTGCAGCCATTTACCCCAGACCTGAAGCCTGGAATTAGCTCCAGTGATATTGTTATGGAAGATTTTTCTATCCTATAAAAGAATTCAAACTGAGAGGCCATTTGTCATGCTTCAGTGGAACAACTGTAATTATGCTGGCCTTAGAGACACATTTCACAAACTACTAAAGCACACTTCAGAGGCTGTGGTCAAGGGAAAAAGCAAATCTTTTTAATATGTTGGAATAAGTCTCTGGTCGCCTCCAACAATACCCCACCAACACACAGTATTTTTATTTATTTATCTATTTATCTATTTATTTATTTATTTGACAGAGAAAGAGGGAGAGAGAACGAGAGAGAGAGAGAAATAGAGAGAGAGAGAAAGGGAGAGAGAGAACGAGAGAGAGAGAGTGACAGAGAGAGAGAGAATGGGCATGCCAGGGCCTCCAGCCACTGCAAACAAACTCCAGATGTGTGTGCCCCCTTGTGCATCTGCCTAACGTGGGTCCTGAGGAATTGAACCTGGGTCCTCTGGCTTTGCAGGCAAACACCTTAACTGCTAAGCCTTCCCTCCAGCCCCCACACACTATTTGTACCAATCCTACATAATACTTTGTAGTGGCCATGACCTGCTTCACTGTTAAATAGCCTGACACTCTTTTCTTTCCTTTTTCTACAGTTGTATTTCTTTCTTTTTGACAAGGTCTCACATAGGCCAGGCTACCCTTGAACTCCACATGTAGTCAAGGATGATCTGAACTTCTGATCCTCCTATCCCTACCTCTTGGAACACTGGGATTACGTATTTACCACCATGGCCAGTTTGATAGCGTGGAAGGGATGGAACTCAGGGATGTCAGGCAAGCACTCTACCAAATGAGCTATTCAAGGTCATTTAGCTCCCCTTCATTACTTGGCAAATGAGGGAAATGAAACATGGAATTATTAAGTGTCATCCTCAAGGTTATAAAACAAGTTAGAGGCAGAAGTGGGAGTCTGTCTTGCAGACGTGGATGCATTATTCATCCTTGCAAGGCAGACCCCTTTCCCAAATTTGCATTTATTGAAATCAAGGAAAAAAAACTAACATATAAAAGACTTATTATTTTCATTCTTGTGAAACTTAAAAAAATAAAAACAGGAAAGAAACTTAGTAGTATGAAAAACTGCCACTAAGTCCAGGGGTGGGACACTTGCATTGATGCATCCGCCTCATATGACAAAAGTCAGGAGACACAATCTACCAGAACACTGATGATGAAGACACCATACTTTGGAAAACGCATTGTTTTATTAAGAATTTTATGGAAATAGGCATAATACAAAAATAAGAGAAAGCAAACCTTAGAAAAGGTTTGAATTTTTAAAAAATCTATTATTGAACTTATAATGCAATGAATGCATTTCTGGAAAGGAACATGATTTATAAGGATTAGAGAGCTTTGGGAACTATATTGCTTAAAAACATTCTCTCTTTCTCTCAAAATAAATTAAAAAAAAAAACATTGGCTAAGGCATCAAGCCTTTAAAGAATGTCAACTTCTGACTTGATTTGGCAACTTTTTTTAAACTTTATATATTTATTCATTTATGTATTTGAGAGAGAGAGAGAAGAGAGGCAGTCACAGAGAGAATGGGCATACCAGGGCCTCTAGACACTGTAAACGAACTCTAGATGCATGTGCCCCCTTGTGCATCTGGTTTACTTGGGTACTGGGCAATCGAACCTGGGTCCTTTGGCTCCATAGGCAATCCCCTTAACCACTAAGCCAAGGTGATAACTGAACACAGGCACAAAGGCGTAGACATGATTGCAGTATTCCTCCTGGTCTATGTGTAATAGTGAACCTGAAAGCACAGCTGGAGGATGAGATGCTTAACTGTTGCCATGTACCTAATGATGAAAATGATACTCTGGGTCCCAGATCTGTGTCCATGTTGAACACCCTACCTTGACACTGGACATGTGACCTCAGTCGGGTCACATGTTTTTGTGCCTCAGTTTTTAAATCCATACAGAGGGAATAAGATAATGTTGCAGTTATCTTTCCTTGCTGGGACAAACATCCAACCCAACCAGAAGTAGCTTATGGGAAAAAAGGGTTTACTTCTGGCTTATAGACTCCAGGAGAAACATCATCAATGGTGGAATAAGCTGGCTCATTTCCACAGATCCATAGCAGAGAGACTCCACCAGACAGCCATCAAACACAAGCAGCCAGAGCCAGACTTTAGGGCTGGACTACAAGATTGGTCCCCAGTGACACCTCCTCCAGTAGACTGCTGGAGACTTAAGTAGGACGTTTAATCTTAACCAATAATGCCTGAGTCTACGGGGCCATCTATTCAAAACACCACAGATACTACACAGCATAGAATACTATGATGACTGGAAGTTGATGAGTCTATAAGGAGAAAATAACTAATATGCTACATGTCATGATAGCCAAATGCAGGGGAAAGGTAAAGAGGAGACATAGATGGGGTTGGAGAGACAGCTTAGCAGTTAAGACGCTTGCCTGCAAAGCCAACCTACCCTGGTTTGATTCCCCGGTACCCACATAAAACCAAATGCACAAAATGGTGCATGCATTTGGAGTTTGTTTGCAGTAGCTAGAGGCTCTGGCACACCTATTATGCCTCTCTTCTCTATCTCACTGCTTGCAAATAAATAAATTTAAAAAATAAGAAAAAAAGAAGAGACACAGAGATGCCAACAAAATTGTAAATAAAATGTAAAGGATTAGTATAAGATAAATTGGGAGAAAGAAGCTAAATAAAATACCCAGTCTTGGACTGCAAAGTAAGTTCTGTACTAACTCATGTTGTGGATTTATTTATTTATTGGTTTTTTTTGAGGTAAGGTCTCACTCTAGCCCAGGCTGACCTGAAATTCACTATGTAGTCTCAGAGTGGCCTTGAGCTCTCGGTGATTCTCCTACCTCTGCCTCCCAAGTGCTAGGATTAAAGGTATGTGCCACCACGCCCAGTGTATTATGGATTTTTAATAACAGTAACATACTCAAAGCACAGTGTTCCTAATAAAATTTCAAAGCAATTTAGTAGACAGGATCCAAGGCTTTTTGGAAACAGTGTCTCACTCTGTATCCCATCCTGGACTAGAACTCACAGCAGTCCTTATGCCTCAGCCTCCCAAGTATTACAGGCATGAGTTACTCACCATACTGAGCTTCAGTATCCCACCCCACATTTAATAAAGATTATATATATTCCAGAAGCTATAAGCCCAACTATGAAAAGTTGTTACACCTGAGAGTGAAATTGAGTTTTTCTTGTATTGCTTACCTTCCCCTTAAATTTTTCTGTATATATTTCCTGTATAAAATGTAAAAAAATGAAAAAATACCATAGGTGTGCTAGGTGGTTATCTAACACACTATTTAGATAAATTAGCATCCTGAAAAGAAGCTGGTATGACAAACAACAAAAATAGTTCTTGATTGACACAGACAGTGTGCTCACTAGTAGTGCAGGAAGACCAAAGGGGGAGATGAGTGAAAGGGGATGCATTCTTATAACAAAAAGTCATGCCTGCCACACAGGGGCTGTCTGAAATAAACACCTCTGAAATAAACATCAATGAGCAATTATAAGCAAGCCAAGAAGCAGATATGTCTCTCATTAAAGAGAGAAAGGAAGGGGAGGGAAGATACAGATGCTTAGAAAAAACTGATTCAAACGTTACAAAAAAGGTGAGAAGAAGTAAATTAAATCATCCATAAAGAATCTTAATGTACTATGTGAGAAGAGAAGAGGAGACAAGAGAAGAGAGAGAAGACAAGAGAAGGGGCTAAAGGGGCTGAGAGAAGCAGGTTGAAACTTGAAAGTGACCTTGAGCAAACCTTACATGCTGAAGTAACTAAGCCTTGTAAAGACGGCACCACCATCTTGGTCTTTGGGGAAAACAATGAATTCTGGGATGAGTCCCTGAGGCGGCCTGAAGGAACAGCAGGGCTCTTAGAGAACATGTGTGGTAAAATGTCATTTTTCTAGGTCAAGTATGGAAAAATAATACAGGACTTCTATTAATTCCACTACTGTTAAAGATAACACACACTTACTATTAAAAACAGGAAAACTATAATAATTTTTAAAATGTGTATTTCAGAAAGCCTCCTGCCTCAGAAGAAAACAAGCACCATCAAACAGATTTGTATTAAATCCTTACAAATTTTGCTCTATAAATAGCTACAATAAACATTTATAAAGTGATCTTATACCACGTATATTGGTCTACAATTTGCTTTTTGAATATTCCTTTTTTTACGTTTCTTTCTTTCTCTCATCCCTCCCTCCCTCACTCTTTTTCTTTCCCTCCCTCTTTCTTTCTTTCTTTCTTTCTTTCTTTCTTTCTTTCTTTCTTTCTTTTTTTCTTTCCTTCTTTCTCTTCTTCCTTCTTTTTTTCTTTTTTCTTCTACTTTGTTGTTTTGAGACAGGCCTCACTATGTGGCTTAGACTGGCCTGGAACTCACTATGTAGCCCATGCTGGCCTCAAACTTGGTACTCACCTGCTTCAGCCTCCAAGGTGCTTAAACGACAGGTATGTGCCATCACACCGAGACCTTGTACATTTTCTACTGCAAGCGAACTACAGAAGCATGTGCCACTTTGTGCATCTGGCTTACATTATTACCATGGAATCAAACCTGAGTCCTTAGGATTCGCAGATGCTTGCAAGCCATCTCTCCAGGCCCTGTGTGGGGTTTTTTCTTGTTTGTTTGTTTAACTGCAGCTTGGTCTTTCATTGTATGAGTTTACCAGAATGTAATTCATTCATTTATGTAAATAAATATCAGATAGGTAGACATTTATTTTCCAAGTTTTGCCACTGTAAATAATGTGGCGACAAGATGTCTGCTGCATTGGTTGGAGGAAGTTGAACTCCAATAAGTAAAAGATCTTGTGTGTTTATTTTAAACCTTTTATTAAAGTGGTATTCAAAAACAGCTGTGTTAATTGGAATGCTTAACAATGCCTGCAAGGATATTCTCTCCCACTGGCTCTTGTCAATTTGTATCTTCATTTGCGATGCCTTTAAGACTCAATTAGAAAATTCACAAATGAGACTCTATTTTCAAAGTAGTAAATGGAGCCATCGAATGATCTTGGGAGTGAATCTGGGGAAACATATGGCCAGGAAGTGAGGTGAAAGTCCTCGGAGCCCATGTGTTGTGAAGGCTGCAGCTGGAAGACGCACTCTCCCAGGCACTGGTGGCCCCAGAAATGTGCCAATTCGATGGCATCACCTGAGGAGCAAGTGTAAAGGAATTTGGGGACTGATTAATAGAGAAAGAAGGCATGTGCTCCACTTGGGTAAGTGACAACTGAAGAGGAATCCTGTAAATGCCCAGGAGAGCCAGGTTTCTCCCTTTGACTCAGTGGAGGGTGACTAGACCAACAGAAACGCACATGCCAGGTTTGGAACCCGAGAGCAGTCAAGGCTTCCCTGGTCCTGAGACTGAGCTCACAAGGAAGTTGGGGATGACATAGTCCTTCGAATACTTCAGATAAAGATGTGTATCACAGCAAGGGTGTCATCTGGAAAACACAGGGTGGAAGGATGGAACATCTCTTTACTATTCCCTTTCTCACAAATGCCAGGACTCTGCTGTCATCTTGATTTATTGATGCACACATTTGCAAATGGGCCACAGTGGGCTTTTTCCAGGGAAGTTGGGTGAAAACAGGTTTTTCAATCAGGCATGCAACAGCCTCACAATGGGAGAACGGGTTCAAGATTTGTAGTGTGATTAGCTTAATGGGCCCAGAATGGGTTTGAATTCAAATGAAAGCAAACAACAACAGCAGGCACGGGGTGCTGCGTCTCGTCTGTGTGCGTGCTGAAGTACGCGGCTGTGGCCAAGCTTCAGAAGGCCTGAAGTATGTGCGGCCAGAGATGCAGTCTGGGCTATGGTCTTGTCATGTCCCCATAGCCAAATGGTGCCAGGCCCCAGTTTCAAAACAATCTATGGGTTATCCAAGCTTTCATGCTAATGCTTATCACTTGGTGATAGAGAACCTTGTTCTCTGAATTGTCCTGAGAAATTAGATATTCATATATATTCTCTTTGGAAACAGCTTGCTTAAGAAGAAATAATAAAGGCCAGATTACATTGACTATGGAGCTTATAGTAGGGTGTTTATCACCAAACGAGCCTCACTTACAGAGAATAACACAAATCCTAGCAACTTGCTGGAATTTGCTAGACTCTCAAACTGGGCCTCCCCAGACAAGAATACTGAGGGTGGGAAGATCTCTAGGGAATGAGAGGCAGGCAATGGAACAGAGCAGGGGATGAGGTAAGGTGGAACCAAAACTAAGGATGAGATTATCTGCAGACCATGAGTCCACCAAGGGCCTTAGGCTATAGTTTGTGGTCACTAGAGGGCACTGGGGCCACACAGAGCTTCTGTCCTGGGCCGTTCATGCTGCAAACAGAGACATGGTGAGGTTCTGCCAGGTAGGTGTTAGTTCAAGGAACACAAGGAGCCCTTGGCCTTGGGTGCCCAGTGAGCAGACAGGGCTCAGGAAGTGCCTCATCACCTGCCTCTGGACACCTCCCTCTGGCCATTGCATTTGTTTCTCCCCCTTGCACCTTATCCCTCAGCCACTCTGGCTTTTCTTTTGGTCTTGAATGCAACAAGGTTATTTCTGTGGCCTGTGTCTTCTGATGGCCATGTGACCTGCTTCCTTACCATTTTAGCTTCAGTATCCTGGCTCCTCGGGACACTTGTCTCAGGCTTCCAGGCAACTTTCTTTGGTGCATCACAGAGTCTTTCCACTCTAGAGGAGGCTTTGCTATGAGCTTACAGATTTCTTTGTTTATATGTCTCCATGCCAGATAGGCAACACAGTGAGAACAAGAGCCCCATTGATCTTGTTTTCTGCTATTTCTGCACAGTCAGCCTACTGGGTCCCGTGAGGAGTTTAGGAAAAGGTGTCCTTCTTGGGCACGTGGTCTGCCAGTTGGACAATGATTGTATGTAAAGAAGATACTTTTCTCTTTTGGGTCACACACCCACCATCCACAGCACATGGCCTGACCAGGGGATCCCAGGTTGGGTTTAGTCCCTACTTAGCTCTTCAGCTGGACACAAATAGCAGGTACAATTTGAATGGTGCTGACCATTGCATCCTAAGACACAGTAGGTGGTCAGTAAAGTGCTGGCTAAGTGAAAGACAGAAACGCAAGCATATGTTCTGTTGTAGACACACAGACACAGCCAGCAAGAGGATGCGTGGGAACTGTGACAGTGGCACTTCCTGGACTGGGAAGGTGGGTGGGGCCGGGTCATCAGGTGCTTCCTCGGGCCTTCATCAGTCACCCTGGGTAGCCCTGTCTGGGGTTTTTCAAGAGCAGTCCCAGAGGAGCCACATTTAATAGCAAGGCCTCAGGTCCCCAGGAGGAGAACGAATCACTTCAGCTATCACAGCATACTGAGCTTGCTTGAAGGGCCACTCGACCACTCAGATGTGGAAAACAACAGCCAATGGCAAGGAGTGCCTTAGGGACAAAAGGGACCATGAAACAGGACACATTGACCAAGGTCTGGTCTGTTAAGACTGGCGGCAGGCCATAAAATGACACTGAGAACTAGGATAGTGCAGCCCGTTGGCTGTGACGGCTGATGGTGTGGAGCGTTCGGTGCCTAAGAGTGGCTAGAGACTCATTTAAATAAGAAGGTTCAGATAAGTAGGGTTGATGGTTGGATGAAAGGTTTACCTGTGCATGGGAAGAAAGGGGAACATAAACACGAAAGACATGGACCTACTGCGTGTGGTACAAATATCGCTCCCAGTGGTAGCGCGAAGGTGGGTTAGAGGAGAAGAGAGCGGGAGGGAGGGAAGTTGAGGGGCAGTGAGACCAACCCAAGGACTAACTGGGAATCTAGGTCTCAATGACCGGCAGTCTGGTGGTGTCCATGGGGACGGAGGAAAAGGAATGGAGGCTAAAGATACTGAGAGCAGAAATCTACGGGACTTGGGATGAGCTGGCCCCAAGCACAGAGGAGGTGGGTAATGTCTTCCAGCCTTGGCAGAGGAAGATGAAGTCTTTGGCCTCAGCACTTGGCTAGAGGGTGACTCCCTTTGTAGAATGGGCAGACCAGAGGGGAAGCAGGCTTGGTAGATGTGGATGCCCTCAGCTTTTCACTGTTGGAAGGAGATGACAATGGGACAGTTGAGTGCACCTGTCTAAAAGGCCGGCGGGCAGTCCAGACAAGAGACTGAGGCTGGCCTTCTAGGAAGGGAAGCCCCGTGTGAAGAGGCTCCAGGTGCTGAATTACAGGACTTTGCAGGACATGATGAAGACCCATGCGCAGGGCGTGTCGAGAGGCCTCCGCAGGCCTCCCAGGAGCACACACACATAAAGCAGGAGAGAAAGAGGAGAATGAGCAAAGGAAAGAGAGCAGAGACAGGCAGACTTAGGAGGTGCAGCACAAGCCATTTACAAAGGGAAAGCTGTACAGTATCAGAGTCTGTTCCAGCAAGATAAACAGCACAAGGACCCAGTACGCACAGACAGGAAGGCTTGACGATCTTGGGGTAGAAGCCACAGTCAAGAGAGGCACTGGAGAAAGAAAACTGAGAAAAAGAAATTGTGAGTGGAAAGTGGGGGGGGGCGTGAAAGCAAAGGGCAGCAATAAAGGGAGCGAAGGCTTGAGACTTGGGGCAACATGGCTACTACCCTCAATACCTTTGCCAAGCCACTGGCCACAGCCCTTTTCTTCCTCAGCGTCACAGTCCTTCTCTTGCTTAGTGGCTTTGTTTCTAGAAAATGGAGACTGTCCCAGCCCCTTGTGGACTTTTCTGGTGGGCATTTTCCTTCTCTGCTGCTTCTTAGAGACAACCTCCACACTGCTGCTCCCTGCAGCCTAGACCATGATCTCCTCCACATGCCCCTCTAGCATCTGCCTGCCTCCTTACAAATTCCTTTCATCAGAGGAGTGTCTTCCTGGCTTTCCTCCAGAGCCCTCCAGGGCATTCATTTATTCACCTGACAAATATTTACCTAGAGCTTATGGCCTACTTGGCATCAAATATATCACGAAACATGGGTGCTGATAGAAAGTCAAGATATAGAATGCAACTAAATGGAATCAATTTGGAGATAAAATAAGGCATCAACCCACTGATTTGTTCATTCATTCGTTTGTTCACTCAATAAACACTGCCACTGCTTGGCATCTAGACCCTGTCCCCACCCTCACAGACACAAACATCATAATACAAAGCAGGATGTGTGTTATAAAGCAAGACTGGACCTATAGCATGGTTGGAAGGAAGAAGAGAAATAAATTCTTATAGCTAGTTATTTCTCAGTAATTATTCTTTTGATCATCTTCTTGCTGAGCACGTTAGCTGTTGGGGAAGAAAACGATTTCAAGGTGCCTATAACCAGCTCTCCACCCCGGCCATGTAGAAGGGCCACCTTTCTTCTATTATGTTAACCTTCTTTTCATGTTTCGAGTTTACTGGGGGCATCTGTGTCACTTCAGACATATGATAGTCATGGCCATGATAGACTAAATTCTTATAAAACAACTCATAAGTCATAGTTCTGGCACTGTTGCTACTAGCAAGCAAAGAGAAACTTTCCCCATATTATCTTCAGAGTGAAATAGGTTCAAAGTATGAAGATAGAAGAGAAAGTAAAAAATTGTCCACCAAAAGTAGAAATATTTTAAGTGCTTGGTATATTCCAGATTCTGAGGTAGGCTCCTTACATAGATTATGTTAAATGTTTACCATTTTTGTGAATTTACTTCTACCCATTTATCCATTGACCTGCCCATCCAGCTGCCCACCCACCCACAGTTGGAACCGTAAGTGAGGTGAACCAGTTCTCTTTATCAAGGTGCCGTCCGTGGGAGCAGAGTGACTCTGAAAGTGTGTGTGTGGGGAGGGGGGGGAGAGGAGAGGAGGGGAGAGGAGAGGAGGGGAGGGGAGAGGAGAGGAGAGGAGGGGAGAGGAGAGGAGGGGAGAGGAGAGGAGGGGAGAGGAGAGGAGGGGAGAGGAGAGGGAGAGGAGAGGAGAGGAGGAGAGGAGAGGGAGAGGAGGAGAGGAGGGGAGAGGAGAGGAGGGGAGAGGAGAGGAGGGGAGAGGAGAGGAGAGAGGAGAGGAGAGGAGGGGAGAGGAGGGGAGAGGAGAGGAGGGGGAGAGGAGGGGAGAGGGAAGAGGAGGGGAGAGGAGAGGAGGGGAGAGGAAGGAAGGGAGAGGAGAGGAGAGAGTGAGAGGAGAGGAGGGGAGAGGAGGGGAGAGGAGAGGAGGGGGAGAGGAGAGGGAGGGGAGAGGGAGAGGAGGGGAGAGGAGGGGAGAGGAGAGGAGGGGAGAGGAGAGGAGGGGAGAGGAGGGGAGAGGAGAGGAGGGGAGAGGAGAGGAGGGGAGAGGAGAGGAGGGGAGAGGAGAGGAGGGGAGAGGAGAGGAGGGGAGAGGAGAGAGAGAGCAGGTGTAAAGCAGCACACAGCACAGCTCCAGGAGGTGAGCACTTTTGTCTCCAGGAAAGGAGCAAGAAGAGCCTCAGAGATTAAGCCATTTTCCCAAGGCTGCATGGCTCATGAAACAGAATTCAAATCCAGATGTTCTTTGCTTCAGAACCTATTGATTTTTCTCACCATGGCCTTAGTCCCATAGAAGAGCCAGCCATGCAAAACAAAAATGAAATGTTCAGGTCCTTGGTATTTCTGGTCTGTTGCAATGAGATAAATGGCCTAAACACTGTTAAAAAAAAAAAAAAAAAAAAAAAAAACTTAAGAGAAGTAGAATTACTCATGGCATTATTCAATTTTCTGTCATCTTTTAGAACACAAAAAGGGAAATCATAGTACAATGGCCTCTTTCTCTTCCATTCTTCCTTTCTCTTTCCTTCCTTCTCTCCTCCCACCCACCCACAGTTCCCACCCCAGTTCTTGCTCAGGGGTCCGTTGCACACACAGGCTTCATGTCAGCAGGTCCTCAGCCCACACCCAGGCCTGGCTTGTCAGCCTGCTACTAGTCTGGCAACAGATGGGCTCTGTGATGTAAGCACAGTCATCCCTCACGACTGGTGCTGTTCATAACAATTGGTGTGGTTAGTTTAATTGTAGTAATTCACACAAGCGCAGGCACACCAGCAGCCACTCACTCCCTGTGACCTCTGATTGCCACCGTTTGTCTCTCTGGCTGAAAATAGAGCTGCTGTCTTGGAACTTGCCTGAGGGTCACTGACTCTTCTTCTACATGTGAGTTCTAGTGATGAGTCTCTGGCAACGTCAGGTACTGGGCCTCGCGCAACACCCACAGGAGCTCGGGAGACAGAAGCAGGTGGCCCGGCTCCTCTTGTGCTGTGCTGGATGGTGTCTGCTACTTCTTCAACCTCAACCCCAGACACCCCTGTTCTGTCATCTATGGAGACAGTGGCAGAGGTCCTGAAGTGCTCTTTTGGTGGCACACTGCTATTTAAAATGAATCTTGTAAAAATCTACCATGGAATACCATGAAGTCATCAGAAGGAGTGAGTGGGCTGACATGGATGCTTTTCCAACATGCATGACCCAGAGATGGCAGCCTGAAAACAGTTCTGGAAGAAATGCTAGAAGTTGAGGCTTTTTCTGTCTGTCAAGGAGATTTGGGTGGCTAAGGTTACGAGAGGTCAAGAGGCTTAGTTTTTGCTAAATATTCTTTTTAAAAAAATCATTTGAATTAAAAGAAAAAAGAGAAAGGGTGGAAGAGCAAAAGGAGGAAGGAGGGAGTGGAGAGAAACTTTCATGGAGGTATTTATGTAACTTTTGCAATTATGACTATATATATATTCATTTCCTTTTAAAAATGAATCCATTAGGTGACTCCTGCAAAAAGGGCAAAACCATTGAAACTATTGTTGATTAAGATAAATTTTGGTTTATTGAGTCTTTTCTAAAACATGGGATTCCAAACAAGGTAATTGAGTAATCCAATGGTCTCTCTCTCTCTCTCTCTCTCTCTCTCTCTCTGTGTGTGTGTGTGTGTGTGTGTGTGTGTGCGTGTGCTGAAGACCATACTAAACATACATTCTACTAATGAGTTACATTCCCAACTAAAAGAGATTTTGTATAAAATACAATTTAAGAAAATATCCTGTTTCTGAAATTAATGATCTTGAGGCAAATATCACACAGATCTAGAGATTTTACCCATTGCAGACAGCCTTGCATTACATTATATTGTTAGGTATTCCACATGCTATATCTTATTTAATATTCAGAATGAGAGGGGTGTCCAGTTAGGGTGACTGGACCCCTGAAGGTAAAAAAAAAAAAGGCAGGAAAGTTTGAACTTGCTAGAAATCAAAGATGATCTGACTTCTTATCTCTCACCTAGTTTCCTAGACCTGTTTTTCCACAAACAATCAGAACCGCTCCTGGGAGGGAGGTCTTTCATAGGATTTAAACAATGTGGTTGGTCAAGTTTAGCCCCAGAACTTGGTGCCAGGGCTAGCCTCTTCCTGAGACGGCCCCTTAGCCCTAACAAACCAGCTGTCCCTCTGGTTCACCTGAGCCAGAACACAGGGCCCACCACTATAAAGTATAAATATCTTTGCAAGGAGAGGGAAGGCTCTCTGACCACGTGGGAACTTCCAGTTATGGATGAATTTTCCCTTAGCTGGGCCTGGGCTGGGAGGGTCCCCTAGCCCTTACAGTCCGCATGGGCTCCTTTATCCCCTCCAGCTCCCCATGTGGCAGGAGCTCTTTGAACTTAGTTTTTTCTTTTACACTTTTTTCCCAGGCCCTCCATGTATGATCTATAGCCACATGGGTATCTTTTCTTGGCTTTATACTTCCCTCAATAAATATAATAATTTAATAATTATCCTTCTCAACCTTCTTTTATATTCAATTCTTTGATTAAAATTAGAAACAAATCTAGGGTTTGGTGTTCAAAGACACTCCGGGACCCCTAACACCCTGTTACAAGAATAAGTTAAACAGATATTATTCATCCCATTGTATAGGTGAGTTAACATGGAACTGAATACTCAAACCTAGCTCTCTTCATATTGGAAATGACCATTTTTCCATTATGCAACCCTGCCTCTCATACTGGTCCTGGGTATGTCCTGGCAGTGCACACCCATTTTCACATTGGATTTCCAGACAGCACTCTGAATTGGGTAGTAGCATACCACTTCTCAGGTATAGAACCCAAGTCCTAAGAGAACAGGTCTCACTCAAGTTTGGCCAACTAACTCATTTGCATCTGTCGACATAAATTAAGGCCAGTCCTCTATTACCCAATAGTCATCCTTGAAAAGCTGACATATCACATTTTATCATGAGAACGAAATATATTAACTTTATAAGATTAAACCTGTTATTGGGTCACTATGCAGGGTTTTTTTCTGGGGGGGCAAGGTCTCATGGTACCCCAAGCTAACCTGGAACTCATTCTATAGCCCAGGCTGGCTACTTAAACTCATGGTAAGCCTCTTGCATTGGTCTCTGCTATGCTGGGATTACAAATGTGCGTCTCCATCCTGGCTTTCAACAAGGTTTTAAGAATGTCTTCATCTATACAACTTGACTGTTGGCCTTGGTTGTCAACCTGACTAGATTAAGGTCAAAGGTCTAGGACTGATGAAAAGCATGTATGCATCTATGGGGGACTTTTAAGAGAGGATTGACATGAGGGAAAATGAGAGCAGTGGGTAGAGGAAAACAATTTAAAAGGTGAATGCATCACTCAGCGGTCTGAATGGAAGAAGCTAGAAGTGGGTGTGCATGTGTGCGCAGGCCTGCTTTCCTACCTGGGTGTGCCCGTTGCTGCTGCCATCATCCCCTGACATCAGACCAGTTTCTTCAGCCTTTCAGAGCAGACAATGCTGGGTGACTCTCCAGGGAGCTTCTAGACCTTCTGCCCTGGATTGAGACTACTGAAGTGTCTTTTTGTTTGTTTGTTTGTTTTAAATAGCACCTACCACGTAGTCTGCCTTCCCAGCTACTGTTAGACTTTCCAGCCCCTATTGTGTAAGCCAATCCAATAAATCTCCATCTAATATATAGATTACATAATGTGTTTATTCTGTTAGTCTTTCCTCCAGCACACTCTGGCTAGTACATAAACTTAACCCTCACTTCTTAGAGAAAGCCAAATGAAAACAGAGGGACCAAGTCTGTCTAGGGGACAGGTGGGCTCAGTTACAAGAAGCCTCCAGACACTTGGAGCTCAGGTTCAGTTTTGTTCCTGAGTTTTGATGCTCTGTGGATTCTCTATCACGTGCTTTAAAATTTTCTCTGCAGGGAAAATCCTTTTAAGATCACAAGCACACAAAAGCAACACTTCAGACACCTTGCCAGCCAGACCACAAAGCACCAAGACCAGCACAGGAAGCCTGTGAGGCACAGGAAGTGGAAGGGAGAGCCGGGACTCAGCATGCGCCTGTCTCAGAGCGAGCTGCAAGAATCCACGGCAGCACACGCTTATCTCTTTGGTGCCAAGTGCTTGAGCAAATGCATGCAGGAAGGAAAGCCTTCCTGTCACCTCGGGCAGGCTGGTGACAGCATTAGTGTGTCTATAATTAGAGGTTTAAGGAGGCAAACAACAAGTGGCCCCAATGATTTCCGCCAGAGAAAGTATTTGCACTGCATAAAAGAACAAGAAGAATGGAGCTCGCCCTGTCCCCCGCTGTTATCTTGGTGCTCCATGTCTTCATAGGGTTGGGGACAGCTGTGCCTCATGTGGTGGCAGTCATATCCACTTGCTGCTTGCACAGTGGGACGTTTGTCTTCCCAATCGGGCCATGTGAAAGTTGCTACTTCCACCACCAGAAACCGGAACCAACTATTAGAAGGAACTTTTCTTCACAGTCACTCCCATCGGAGGCAGTTTGTATGGATACTCCCTCTTCATCTACATCCAGCGGCCTTGGCCTCAGGAACAAGCATGCCTTCAACACACCTGGCCTCTTATAAAAGGTCTCTTGCTCATTTCCTAATGTGTTGCCCTATCAATCACTTATCACTCTGTTCCGAATCCCAACTAGGGCACTGGGTATGCAAAGATGACAACTCCCAATGCCACAGGGAACACAGTTGAGTGGAGTTGGTGGGAGAGATGTGCACAATGCTGAGTCAGGGCTGGGTGGGAAGGTAATGAGGACGACATCACACAGGAGAGCACAGTGAAGCTGGCTGTGTAAGAGGGCTGGGACTTTGCCAGGCTGTGTGCTATGGCAAGGCATGGGAAGGTGGAGGTTATCATCAATTCTGAGCACTCCTGGAAGCCAGGAGTGTTGGTTTGTCCATTAGGCATTTTTGCAAAGAGAATGGTTTCTCACCAAGGCTACTTAATCATTTCCACCAACTGTGTGTCTTGGCCAGAGCTATCTTTCCTTAATGATACTGCAAAAGCAAATAGGGTTGGGAACCTTGCAAGAGAAGGGGCATGTGCCATCTGCTAAAGGGAAAATTGAGAGTCCTAGGCGAGGTCTTCATGAGGGATCCTCTTTGTAGGCAGGTGGCCCACTAGCTTGGCATTTGTCCCAGAAGTGCCATGCTGACTACTCTCTGAGAGTGTCCTCTGCTTTCAGAAGAGCGAGTGACGGAGGTGTGAGTCCCAATGGTAGCCACCCTCGTGGAGCTGCTTCTGTGTCCCCCAAGCCTCAGTCCTAGCACATAACATTGCTGTTTTCAGCAGCAGCCAAGGCAGAAATGAATACCAAGTACAAGCCAGGTACTGGAACAGTGTTGTTCCATCTTTCACCCTGAGTGCTATGAAATGGGGGACAAAACAAAGTTTGAGTGTCCTAGGTGATGCCTTTACCAGCCATCAATCATGCAATTCCAGTGCAAGGCTTGCATGAGGCCCTCATTTACTGCTCAAGATGTGGCCACAAGAAGGCAATCACTAGCTGGCAAGTCTAGCCAGAATAGAAAAGAGCAGACCAACTTATGGAAATCTCCTCCCTCACCAGACCTTGCCTCTTAGCTGGCACCTTCATGTCTAACACAGAGCAGTAGCCAGTAAGTCTGAGATCTAGCTTTCAAATCTCAAAAAGCAGGAAATAAAATGTGAAGGCAGCAGCAGCCGCCAGGTTAAGGGCACTGAAACCACTCAGTGACGGGCCCTGAATCCCCTGTGTTGAGTCCACTGAAGGAACTGGGAGCTCTCATGCCCACGCTGCATCTCCTCTAGCAGGGGGTGGGCACTTCTTTCCAGTGATAACAGATCACTTACCACTACCCAGGTGAAAAGGCCCAAAATGAGGTCTGGGGAAGAGATTGAGTAAAGGAAAGGTGGAGGGACAGCTAATAAAAATCTAAGAGGATATAAATAAATCATATGGAATCCTACTTTTTTGGACAATGGAACACTCAGGTGCCATAGATTGTGGCTAGAAAATTTTCAGTGCCAGGGATGGGATATCTTCCAGTAAGTTGTTGGCCAGGGAGTTTCCTGATGCCCCCAAAACATTATAGGCCATTGCCGAGGCCCTTGGTTTCCCACCAGGAATAGATGGTAAGACCCTATTGCTG
This sequence comes from Dipus sagitta, assembly GCA_036346955.1. NCBI lineage: Eukaryota > Metazoa > Chordata > Mammalia > Rodentia > Dipodidae > Dipus > Dipus sagitta. The sequence goes on from CM070784.1 coordinate 7,419,387, forward strand.
AAGACTCCATATACTTGGGCTGCAAGCACACTGAGAAATCCTGCTGGATCTGAGCTGATAACCTCCTCCATGTAGACCAGCTGACAGAAAGCTGGAAGAAGCCATTCTTCATGCAGTTCAATGGGAGAAAGAGAAATCACCAGTGAAGATACTCAACAGTGGACACTACAAGCCTTATGTTTGGCCAGCCTAGCCAAATGACCCAACAAGTGCAATAGTGGCATGTCTGTTATGGGGGAAACCAACTGCCCTCTGATTGGACTGGAGGCTCGCTCCATGGGAGGGAATACATCCCTGATACTGAAAACTTAAAACAGGGGTAGTCATGAGCCCTAGGGGTGTAATGTCTGCTGTTGTCTGGCTAAATGTATATACTATGCTTATCAAACTGCCCAGTAAGCACTTCTGTTAATGTTCACACCCTTATATTAATGCTAATCTCACTTTTGGTAGAGAATCTTCTCTTTTCAGATGGCAGTGACCTGGGGACAACTCGGAAGGTATCATGGTGATGGAAAGAAATGACCGCAGTGCTCAGTACTGCAAATCTCTATCACATCTTCCAAGGCTCAGGGTCTAATGCGGAAGAGGTGGCAGAAAGAATGTAAGAGCCAAAGGAAGGGCAGGACTCCATACAACATGCTCCCTCCAGACACAAAATGGCCTGGATATCCATGGCCTCACAGTGCCTGACACTACCTGCATAAGACCATCATAAGAGGAGGAAAAGATCATGGCATAAAAAGTAAAAGAGAGACTGATTGAGATGGGGAGGGGATATGATGGAGAATGGAGTTTCAAAGGGGAAAGTGGGGGGAGGGAGGGTATTACCATGGGGTATGTTTTTATAATCATGGAAGTTGTTAATTAAAAGTAAATAAATAAAATAAAAGAGTTTAGGACACTTGCCTTCATCGGGAGCTGTTTGTGGAGCTGGCTTTTTAGGAATGGGCTGACTTTTCAGAAGTAATCTGTTCTACTATAGTAGGCTTTTCTCTTAAGCTCACAGTGACAGAGAATGCATGATTGACTTCCTATTATTCCATTTCTGTGAATACTGTTGTACCTAATAGATCGTTCTGCAAAAAAAGTGCACTTAGTTCTTGACCACCACTGAAATGTTTATTATAGAATTTTAGATGCTCTTCAAATTGCATTTCATGTCACTAATATTGTCAAAACTATTAAACTCAAATTATCCTCAATTTGCCCACTAATTAAAAGAATGTATTTGTGGTGATACGATAGAAATGTATGGAGATACTCCCCCATGTGGCTTCCTTTCTATAAGTGGGGCATTTCTGCATGTGATTTTCTCTCTCTGCTCCGGTCCTCTGAACCTACTTCTCATACTTAGGGGGCAGAGATATGACAAGCATGGGATCTGATGAGTATTTTTTCTAAATCCATTTCTTTCCAAACAGAACTACAAGAAGAATGTTTCTCATTTTTCACCATGATCATATCATGATCACCTTGTCCATCTGCCAGAAAATTCTACATTCATCTTGTATGGTGAACTGGCACCAAAATTCAAATTACCTACCACTTGGTTTTTCAGGTGTATTTCAACCCTTCCCCACTTTTTTTTTTAAAAGAAAAGCGGTCAAATTTACTGATGCCAAAGGCCAGATGCTCTTCAGAATGTTATGACTTGCTGTACTCCATACTGTGGTGCAGTTTTCAATATTCTCATCAGCTCATACACACTCACCTCACCCTCACTTGTCTGTGGCTGCTGAAAATTCACAAATTCCATAAGACATTGTCCCCATAGCTGCTCACTTGTAGGAGGGTACGGGCTGGGGTGGAGTATTAGCTAAAACCCCAGTAAGAAGTTTAAGGCTACAGAAAAAAAAATCAGCTTGGAAAATGCTAATGGTAGGTTCGTGACAGGTTCACTATGTGACCATAACATATTTCATGGCTTAGAGAAAAATTATGCTAATTTTTAAGCCTGCCACTATCTTTGTGTTTATCCAACCTGCTTCCCACGTTCAGTTATGAAACTATACAAATAGAATATGCTGATATGAGGACTCAATTCCATCTGTAGTTCTACTGGATCATTGTTCCTCAAGAGACCTCACTTTTCCTGATCTGTTCTGCATTAATGTCTTCTGCTCACTGGCTGTCTTCCAGTGAGTGGCCATTTTCTCACAACAGGATTCTGAACAGGGCACTGAGAAACCTTTCCAGGGTAGCCCCAGCATGAAATTTGGTGGAACAGAGTGGGTGGGGGCTAGGGACACAGTCTTCTATAATGTCCATGATGCCTGGTGTGGGACAGAAAGGAAGAATGGGGCTCAGCACCAGGATGGACCTCCATGGAGCTGTACACATCCCAGCCTCAGGCCTGTTGTGGAGGCATCTACCACCATATTCTCCTTCAGTAAATCTCTCTAGCCTTGCCTCCAGATGTTGGGAGTGAGGTCAACAGCATCAGGGAGATAATCAAATCTCTGCCTCAGCTGCAGGAGAAACTGGGCATCTGTATGGTGCAAGCATGGCTTCTTTCCATGCAAATCCGCACAATGCTTGGTTCTCACTGCCATGAAGTGAGAAGTGCTGAGCTGTGGGACAGAGCCCAGCCAGCAGAGTGACGCTTTCCCCAGTGAGCTCTGCCTGTTCAAGAGCTAGAGGGAAGTTGTTACAAGGCACAGCTGCCCTTTCTGCTTTTTTTCTCTTCACAAACCTGTGGCCCTTCCACTTTGTGCTGTGAGGCGAGGCAGCCCAAGAATTATCCCAGGAGCCCAGCAGATGTCAGCGTCATACACTTGGACTACTCTCGTAATCATGTGCCAAATAACCTTCTTTTCTGTAAAGAAAACTTACTCAGTACTGTGGTTTGAATACAAAATGTACCTCCACAGGTTTGTGTATTAGAATAGTTGGTTCAAACAATGGTGCCACTGGGGTGATGGTGGAAACTTTAAGAGGTGGAGCCCTACTGGGGGACCTTGGTCACTGAGAGTAAGGTTGGTGTTTTATAGCCTGGTTCCACTTCCTGTTTGCTCTTGTCTTCCTGACTTGAGGTGACCAGCTCTGTTTCTGCGGTCACACCTTCCCCACCATAGTGAAATGTATCCCTTCAAAACTATAAGCCCGAAGAAACCCTTTCCTTCCTTAATTTGCTTCTGGTCAAGTATTTGTTCATAGCAATGAGAAATTTACTCACACACCCGGACTCCAGCATTCTGTTATAGCAACAGAAGAAGATTTAGAGTACTCTTCATCCCACTGAAGCTCACACTCACTTATTTAAATTTATTTATTTGAGAATGACACACAGAGAGAGAGAGAGGCAGATAGAGAGAGAGAGAGAGAGAATGGGCATGCCAGGGCCTCCAGCCACTGAAAACGAACTCCAGACACGTGCGCCCCCTTGTGCATCTGGCTAACGTGGGACCTGGTTAATTGAGCCTCGAACCGGGGTCCTTAGGCTGCACAGGCAAGCGCTTAACCACTAAGCCATCTCTCCAGCCCTCACACTCACTTTTAATAAACAGAAATGCCTTATGAGTATGTTGTCCTCCCATCTACCTGACTCCCCGTGCAGGCGGCAGGCGTCTGAGAGCCACACAGGAAGCCTTCTCTCCAGTTTGAATGAGCACTTGGCAGAACTTTTTATGTAGGGCTCACAATGATCAGGGCCAAGTACTTTTCTTTTTCTTTCTTTTCTTTTCTTTCTTTTCCTTTTTTTTACCTTTCAGCCTCACAAGGATCTCTCACAGAGGTCTGGTCTAATGACCTTGTTGGAAACCTGAGCAACAGAGTTCCAGAGAGGAAGTGCTTCCAGGCAGTCAGCTGGTGAGGACCAGGCATGGGTCAAACTTGGACCATTTCACTCTGCTGCACATATCCTTAACCATTCCTCCCATGGCTCACTGTTTATTTTCTCTTTTTAGTAGATAGAAATCATATTAGAATATTAGTCTTGTTTTTTTTTCAGATGCATAAGACAAACTTCCACTCAAATTCCAATTTCTCAAGGGGACACTGCACTTCCCTTCTTTTTACCACTATGACATCTCTATCTTCCTGTCAATGCAGTGAAAATTCATTGTATTGAAACCCCCAGATTTTGAAGGGATGAGCAATCTCCTTGACAGTTGGCCAGTTGATCTTCTGTACCAGGGTCTTCCCTGTTCTAAGTGCATAGCACAGACCCCCTCCCCCCACCTCTGGCTCTGTCAAGGGGAACTGCTGTGAGGAAGCCAGAGGCCCAGAGGTGAGAAGTGTTTATTCCGCTGCTCCCCCAGCATGGTGCTGCTTGCAGATGGCAGATGCAGCCTTTCATGATGCTCCAGTCCCAGTGCTTTTGTGGCTGTAGCAGACCCCGAGGAACATGCACCCCACCTGCTGCCTGTTCAGGCCTCGGGCTGTATGGCCTGCTACACTGGCAACACCTAGATGTTTTGGGATCGCTTGGTCCTCTTAACCTACAGATCCTTTACCAGCTTCCCTTTCACAGCCCATCTGAGTGTCCCTTCTGTCCCTGTGGCACAGTGACGGGTGGTCTCTGTCACCCCACTCAGGTCATATAAAAGACTAAAACAAGACCTGAATATGGTCTGCTCATCTACTTCTGCAGTGACTTTTCTCTCACTTTTTATAAACTAGATTCATATTCATTGTGTAGCAGGAGGGAGGGAGCTCAGATCCTCTTCCACATCTCCAAAGCTCTGCCTCCTCTCCACATGGAGGGGAAGTGAGAATGGCAAGCCCACCAGCCAAAACAGTAAATTCACTTCCAACTGCAGCCATTAAATGCAGGTTAAATTTAGAAGATGAATAAACATTTATCCTTGCTATGTACTGCATAATTTCACATCTGTAATAAACGTCTACACTGACTCAATGTATATCAGGAGACTTTCATCTGTGCCTTTGCTTTTTCTAAAAATAGCATCACTACCAGGCCCCCCCCTTAACCTTTTGTGGTGTATTCTGAGAGTATCAAGGCCTCAAAATTATGTGGGTTATTCTTTGTTTCTTCATCTACTAGAGATTCCACAAATCTGCCATTGTGGGATATCTGAGAATTTAAATGGTATGGTGGTAATACCAATTGATTACTGTTTTTCTCTAGCTTGTGTGTGTGTGCGCGCACACACATGCACACACACACACACACAAATGCACAAACATACACAATGTCCACATACATGAACTTTCTTGAAGGTCAACTGGTTACCAGAATTAAACTCAAAAACCAAGTTTCAGAAAGGTCACATTTATGGATGCTTGATTATAGTAAATAAGTAAATGTATGCCCATTAGAGGTAGGTATTGTCTGTATTCTCCAATTTGAATGTTTCTCAGAGTGGTAACAGCTATCAATTATTCTCACATGAAAATGGCCCAATCTGACCTGTGTGCTGGATGACCTCACCCAATCCAGTACCGCAGGTTCAAATAGAACCTGTTGGGTACAACACCCAGACCAGCTTACATACCCACAGTTAGTACCAAAGCACTCCACTACAGGACACTGCAGAATGAGATCAAGGTAACATTTCAAAAGAGACTGTCAGGGCTGGAGTGATGTCTCAGTGCTTAAGGTGTTTGCCTGCAAAGTCTAAGGACTCATGTTTGACTCTCAAGGTCCCATGTAAGCCAGATGCACAGTGACACAAGCGTGTAAGGTCACACATGTGCACAAGGGAGCACACACATCTAGAGTTTGATGGCAGTGGCTGGAGGTCCTGGCCTGCTAATTCTTTCCCTCACTCTCTCTCTCTCTCTCTCTCTCATTATAAAGGCAGTCTATTGGGCTTGCCTCAAAGCCAAAAAAAAAAGAGACCTTCAGGCTAAAGAGATGGCTTGGTAGTTAAGGTGCTTGCTTGTAAAACCTAAAGTCCCTGGTTTGATTCCCCAGTGCCCCATAAAGACAGATGCACAAAGTGGCACATGCATCTAAAGTTCATTTGCAGCAACTGCAGGTCCTGGTGTGCCCATCCTCTCTGTCTCTCTGTCTTCTCTCTATCTCTCTCTGCTTGAAAAATAAATAAATAAAATAGTAAACAAAATAAAAATAGAGACTGTCAAAATGCTCCATCTCAGTATGACTTTATGACATTAAAATGGGCTGTGGAGAAACTTACTATTTGAATCAGAAATGCATTTGATCATTATATGTAATTAAATACTACACAAAATCTTGCTATGATGACTTCACAAGCTGCTGATTTAGGAAATGAATAAATATGGAGACGAATCTTACCTTCGAGGGATTTATAGTCTGGTCAGGCCATGGCATCCAAAAGAATATTAACAGCATATAAAATAGACACTTAAAGGTGAGAAATTAATGGTCCAGACTGTAGGAGCTCTTGGAGTATAAAAACAAGACAGAAACCACAGAGAGCACCATCAGATCCTTCAAAGAAAAAAATATATTTTCTCTGGAAAAGCAACAGTTCTGTGATTTTTTTTTTCCCTAAGTAACAGGAGGAAGCTAAATTACCTAATTCAATCAAACGCGTTTTCTTTATTGTAGATGCTTGCCGACCCAACAATATAATACTAAGATGCTTTATGGTTGCCCAAACAATGATTGAATGCTCTTATTTCTTGATAAGCATGTGCAGATTAAGCCCACACTACACATTAATTATTACGAAGGTGGCAGGAAGTACATGCAGCTTGAGAACAGCAAGCTTTCAGGGAAATGAAGGCATGAAATTATGTCCTCCTTCCTCACCATTTTTCTATTGATCTTCTTAGAGTAATTTCAGAAAAGTTGCAAACAAATAATTTACACTCTATAAGGATATAGGCTCAGATAAGATAGGGGATCAGAAAAATGAGAAACTATCTCTGACTGAACTGTATTCTACAATGAAGGGCACACCATCCCAAATGGTTGGCCATTTTTCTTGCCTTATCTGAAGGTTTAATTCTAGTATGGAAGCTGAGGAGTTATTCTCTTCCTTTGTGTTTCTTGTCAGCCCTTGCTACTTGCCAGACAGAGTACTATTTCATTTCAATGTGTTGCTTAGCAAATCCTCATTAAGCCCTGTGGGCGACAGAGTCTTGGATTCAGCCAGAACTCCACAAAGAGATGGAACAGATCATCTCCTCCCCTGCCCCTCTCTCTACAGTCTGCTGACCAATTCATTTTTGACTTAGTTGTACTTGAAGAGGAAACACTTACCAGCCTGCAATGAAAAACCCCAGAACGTTGTAAAACTGGGGCATCTGCTAAGATTGCATCCATCTTTTTTTTGGTATACCATTATTTCCTGGGGAACCCATAATGGGTGGATGACACTCAGGTGACACTTACCTGTCATGAATACCATGACTGAGGAATTTTGGGATGTCTCTACAGAAGTAATAAGACCATTAGCTTAATGGCCAACTTTCTGTTTATTAATAAATGGCAGATTTTTAAATTTTCGATGTTGAAAACTTTTCTCATCCTGTCATTTTAGGCTACTGAGAGCATACGACCTCTAGCACAAGGCGCAAGGAGAAACAAGCCTGCTTGCTTGCTACTTAGTTTATAAATTCATGTGCTGATTTGGAGACGAGATGATCCCTATTTTGCTGTTTTTTTTTTTTTAAACTCAGCAACAGTGTGTAATTTAAAATGTCAGGAAATGGTAATAAAAGGATGGAGGTTTTTTACTGCCCAGTAATTATGCTTCAATATGTAAGTTATAAGATGCAAAATAAAACTATGGTAATTTGCCATTTACCATTTTTCTCCTCGACCACATTTTTGGTATTCTGGCATCTTTTGTGTGCTCACCAATTGACTATCAACTCACATTTGCATTCTTCATGGAAGTTCAGCCAGAATCAAATGTTTAAAAGCAATGCTGTTGCGAGGCCTAGATCTGCCTCTTCTTTGGATGTTCAGTTGCTTATGATGAAGGGGGAAGAATATTCCACAATGGAGGGAAACGAGACAGACTGCACATGAATATCTAAACAGGGCAAGGCAAGCTTCCCCAATATGGATGGGTTTGCTGAAGTTGAAGAAAGATTGACAGCATAGAGATAATGTTCAGCCCTTTTGCACTCCAAATAGGAAAGGAAGGGTCGCTGTTCCAAAGTGGAACAGAGGTAAAGATACCACCACCATGAAGCTGCTTTATAGACTCACACCTTGAAGCAGGGCCCACACCTGTAATCCCAGCACCTGGGACAGTGAGGCAGGAGGATTGTGACAAGTTGGAGACCAACCTGGGCTATACAGCAAGTACCAGGCTATAGCAAGACCTCCTCTCAAAAAACACCAAACCAAAATTGACTCACAGCTTAGAGTCTTAGAATCTCAAAGACCCGGGGCTACTGTATGCATAAATGACCTGACCTCTGTGCTTGCAGAGTATTGGGCTTTGGGGTTCAAAATTTCTGTGCAACTCATGCCTGTCGACCAGCCATGATGCTTTGACCCAGTTATTTACTCAGAAGACACTTATTTTTAAAAGTCCTCCCACCTCCTTTCTCTGGAAGAATGACGGAAGCATAGAGGAGGAAAAATCAGACTACAGAGAGAATTTTTTAAAAAGTGAAAATATCAAACTGTTAAAGTAACTTCAAACTTTACAATTCAGGTAAGAAATTTTAAATGTGTCAAGCTGTAGGCGGCATTTAAGGCCGTAAAGTGGTTATTATCCTACAGTAGTTATGCGGCACTCTGGGCTCCAGATGCTTCCCAACCACTAATTACACATTTGTCTAGCTGTCCCAATATGGAGCGGAGCGCAGTGTCGTTAACCACAGCGCACAGGCGTAGTTAAGTGATGGGCCTCGGGTTACAGACTAAACAGAAGGTAGGAAGAGAGAATGATGCTAAGCTCTCAGAACAAGCAGACATATTGTCTGGCTTTATTCTAAAATATGCTGAAGTTAAGTATCAGTGCAGATTTTGAGCTTGTATTACCATATTGAGGAAGGTAGAAGCTTTTCCACTCTTCAGAAGCAAAGCCAGTCCCTCGAGTGGTTCTCAGCTGTGGTCAGGAATGCTAGTGTATGTGGGATCCCTTGAGCCCAAGGCTGATCAAAGCACTGGGCCTCTTCTCCAGCTCTTCTCACTCAGGAAGTCTGAGGTGGGGACTGAGACTATATTTCTAGAAAGTTCCTGGTTGTTGCTGAGGCTGGAATGGACCTTCCACTTCCCATCAAAGCCCTTTCTTTCTCTCACAGCCTGGGATCATTCTCCAAGTCTTATCAGACCCCTGTTCCTCTTACTGTTTCCATGACTTTTGGCTCCCTCATCCCCTGACCTCATCAGTAAATCTGACAGATGGACGTGAGGCCAAGCACAAAGGTGATCAGGGATCTTGGTTCTGTTCTTTACCAGGGTGTTTCCATTCTACTAATGCCCTAGTTCTTTTATTGCTGCATCTGTAAGAGGGGACAAACCACTTTTTATCATGGCAAGTTTAACTTAGTTGAAGTCACCTAGTAAAGTACTGTAAGGGTATGCCCGGCATCGACAATGAACTCATTACTAATTATCATTATTTCATTTTTGCCCCACAAGCATTTCTTGACCACATACTGACGACTCTATGATGGGCAACAGGAAGAGAATGACAATTCCTGAACCCTGTTTGCAAAGAGCTTAATATTTAAATTTTATGTTCTATGGACTTTTATATTAGTAGGCCAGAAGCAAAGCCACAGCAACCTAAACCCTGTCTTCAAATGAAGGCATGTGCAGAAGACCCACATATTAACCTTGATCTGGTCTGACTGGATGGTGGGGAGGATGGGTGTCCCCCTCAGGCCTCTGTCTGGGTCTCCTCAGCTTGTGTGGAGCTGCCTGTTCACTTAGAAAACTGCAGCCAGGGTCATAGCTCCTTCTCTGAAACAGAAGAAGGCAAAGCCCAGAAAGCTGATACAACTTGCAGATGGACACAGCCAATGGTGGCACACCGCCGAGACAAACGGGAGCAAAGCCCTGCAGCTCCATGTGTGGGGTGGGCTTTAGACGATGTAAGGCTGACTCACCACTCTCACTTTGAGAAAAGCACACAAAGGTCTCAGAGCTCAGGTAGAAGCAGATCCTGGCAACATCAATGGGGCCCAGAGCTCACTGCTGACTCCTAATCCACGTTTCTATCTGACATACTCCTCTGCCTTTTCTTCCTGCAAAGAAGACTACAGAGTGGGGCATTCGTTCCCCCCACACTGAAGTAGACATTGATTCTTCTGGGTCAGGGTCCCAGGGGGGTGAAGTGTTTCAGCCTGTCCCAACAAGGAATTCATGGGGTTTTATTTAAAACTCACCCCACCCTGTCCCTGCAATTGCGCAGTTGCACAGATGGTGCACACAGGTGGCAAGAATTACTTCATTGATTATTTTATGTTTCAAAGTACTATCCTTTTGAGGACTATTAGCATTTTATAAGGGTCTCTTCAAGAGGAGAAGTAGTATTTGAAGGGTTTGGTGACGGTGGAACCAAGAGAAGACAAAAGAAGGCTTGAGTCAACGGGCGGGCGGCCCCTCCGTGACATGTGGAGGGATGTGCACAGTTCCCTTCCTGTGGCCCCTAGCTCCACAGCTAAGGAGAAATGCCTTTGGACTGCAGAGCGTAAGCAGATCACAAAATACAAACAGAACCCAAGATAGGATGAACTGGACAGGTCAAGAACATTCGACTAGTCCAAATAAGTTGGAACCTTACACTTGTGTTGGCTGCGCCCAGCTCACAGGAGGCTTTCAGTGAGATGGGCAGCCTGCTGGAGGAGGCTTGTAAGGGAGACATGACTCAGAAGGGTAAGGCCAGAAGCAAGGAATAAAATAAACTCATCATTTTAAAAGGAGCTTTTCTAACATGTAGGTAGTTGAGTAGAAGTTGAAAGCAGAAATTATCAATGTGACCAGTTATAGAGGAAACTGAGCATGGTGGCGCCCTGGGAATGACTCGATCTGTCCCAATGCCAGTGACTTCTTTTCAGGAAAAGCCACAAAATTGAGAGAACAGGGAAAGGGAATCAGGCAGGAGGAACCTCACAAAAAATCTTGGACATGATGACAAAACACAAGATTGAAACTGTATTATTGGACAGATGAATAACTTGGTGATTGGCCACTGCAAAACAATTATTTGGTAGAAGAAATATAAATATTTTTTGGCCTTATCTCAGAAAAATTTTAACAAAAAGCAGATGTATTCTTATCAAAATTGCCCTTGTACAGTGGATTAAATTAAGCTTCACATTTGCAGGCAGTAAGCTGTCAACCTTTTCTAGAATAAAATATTAGGTGCCTGGGTTTCCAGCTGGGTGGGATAATGATATAATAAATGGGAAAGTGTGGATTTTAAAAGAGCTGAATAGCCTGGCACATCATTCAATAAAATGTTAATTTAACTGACATAAACATAACTTTTTGCAAGAATTTTAAAGAAATTCATTGTCAATGTGGAGTGACTCAAGATAGTATTGGCACTTGGGATACAGATGTAGAGATGACAGTTTACCCAATTTCAATAGCATAAAGGCATGACAAACATACTAGGAAGCTGGAAGCTTGGGTTGTATTAACAGAATAATGAGGTGGCCACTTTGGTCAAACTAGTGTGTTGTCTGGGTACAAACTATGAGGGCAGGCATTAAGGAAAAATTGCAATGTTTGGAAAGAATGTGAGGATTCAAAACCTCCTGGTGTAAGATCTAGGTGAAGTAAGTCAGTTTGCAGTGTTTCTGTGACCTACTGGCACACATCTTCAAATAGCAGAAGGGCCAGCTATGGATGTGTTCTGTGCAGCCCGGGCAACAGAACCAGCACCCTCACAAGGAAGCACCTTCTCCAGCCTCCTTCACCTTCTCTAGGAGAAGGGAGTACCTGTCACAGGTACCTCTGGGGTTTTGGTAGGCACTGCTCCCCAGTTGGGGCCATGCCCATCCTTCTAGTGTCCCAGACGTAGATGGTGTTAATTTGACTAGATGTATAGCAGTAATCCTCTTCTGGAGTAAACACCCAGGACACTGACCTGCCAGCTGGAAGAGTGGCTTCCATGAGCCACGGAACCACACAGAAATCCCAATTAAGCTGGTCTAATGAGTTACTGGGGTTATGAGAGCTTTCATCTTCAGAGTGCAGGGCATTTTCACATCAATCATTGCTCTCTATCATCACAATACTCCCACTAGCTGATGAAGAGGAGAAGAAGGAGGAGGAAGAAGCAAGTTTCATATTACCCAGTTTGTAGTTGGAGAAGCTTGGGGAGACTTGGCAAAGGTCATTTCATCCTGGTTGATAGCCTGGTTGTTTATCAGCCTCTATCAGAACTGGTAAAGTCCACATTCTATCTTTCTGAAGGACACAGTCCTCTTGCAGAACATCAAGGACTGAACTAAAACTTACAATCTCAGGATCAGGCAGGACCCTCTGAGGGATCAAAGCAGAGCAAGTAAGAAACAGTGCAAAAGAGTCATGTGACCCTTACTATATGACAAGTAAGGGAAAGACAGCTTCTAGAATAGTTGCCTCATCCTACCTCATTTTTCTCAATTATGAGGGGAGCTTATAAATTTCTGGGATGGAAAATAGATCCCAAATGGCTTTTCATATCACATGAAAGTATCCAGGGCTTATGTGAATTCTCTTTGTCTTGACGTTGTTTTGTAGAAGTTGATGTTTCAGAGATCATTCTAAAGAAAGGCACTTTCAAGGGCTCTTGCAACTCCCAGCTTTGGGTCTCACTCTAAATGACTTGGGTTCTGAAGGCTGAGAACAAGAAGAGACAGAATCCAATCATGGGTGTAAGTGTGGTGGATTCCCTCTGCCACAAGATGTGCAGTGACAGGAAGTGTGTACATCAGAAGGTAGAGGAAGAGGACCAAATAATGCCACCCACAGAAGAAGGTCTGTCCTTGGCTGGCAAGTAACACCTCAAGGCCAAAAAGCAAGCAGGCTGGAAAGAGAACCTAAGGGAAACAGGCCTCTGGGTGTGTGACGAGGCAGTTTACTGACGGGTGATGACGTGGGAGCTGCCATTGTTATCTGGATTCCAACTCATGTCTTGGGATCAACAAGCTGTCTGATGATATTGAGGAACGATGCTCTCCCCTAGAAGGAGCTCTCTGTTGGTTTGGGTGTTTATTTAATTTTTAATTCACTTCCTCTCTTTTGATAAAGGGAATCTCTTATCATGAAGTTGAAGGAAACTTGTGGTCACAGGTCTGTGGGGACGCAAACCAAAAAGCCTCATTTGCAAAACGTTGCAAGGGCTTCCTTGTTCAGAACTGCAGAGCCTGTAACCCCTGGTCTTCTCTCTTGAGACAGAAACTGAAGACATCAGAAGCCACATTTGGTGGCTCTGGGACACAGATCTCCGCTCTCTGAAGTTCATGGTGCCAATCAGTGTGGTGGCTAACAGAGCCACATTGATCCAATCCTACTTTCTCACTATCTGGTCTTGACATGTTGGTCAAGGTATTAAACTTCTCTATGCCTCCTTCTCTTCCTGTTTAGTAGAGAAATCTATTGAGCCTGTCTCCAGGGCAACTGGGCCCATTCGGCTTCCATGAGTGCAACCTCTTAAAGGCTGAGCAGGGCTGCTCCCTAAATCCCGTCACCATCCTCAGCTATCCTCCGCTGCGCCCTCTAGTGGACAGTCACAGAATGGGGATGTAGCCACAAGAGGGACCCTGGCCGGGGGGAGGGGTTGCCGCTTGAAGGAGCTAGGCCTGCAACACTGGCCCATTCACCCTCCAAGAGTGAGAGGTGACAAAGTGCTCTGTGCCAGAATAAACAGCGATTGGAGGGGCAGGGCTCTGTCAGAAAACCCCGACGTGGCCACACTGTGGGACAGACACAGGCAGGCACCCCTAGGGAGGGGAAGAAGCACTGGAAGAAGTGGTTTTATGAAAGTAGAGACCGACTCTGAACCTATCATGTGGAGACGCAATCCCCCGCTAAACCTCGTACTGTCTCCCAGGTTTATCAAAAGGACTCCTGGAATTACTCAGCATACAGAACTTGTGTCCGCCCTGAATCAGCGGTCTCAGCAGTTCTGATACATCGGAATGCCCAGGAAGCAGCATTTCCGTGCCTGGCATTAGAAAGGATCCTTCTGTGGTGAGACTTGCACTTCTGCACTATTGCAGAGGTCCCAGCTGACCTCCCATGCACCCTGTTCAGAAACGGCCACCCTCACCTGGGAGCCAGCACGCAACCCTGTCTGCATCACGTTTCTATCCAAGATGTGCTGGTGCCTGAATCCTGCCATTTTCGTGATGTACCCACAAAGACCTCTGTAGAACTCCCCAGAGTTCATAATTTCTTACTGAGAAAGTCATAGTTATGACACCAAATGGCTTTACATGTGCAACTTTCACACACACGCACACACACTCCATTTTTATTCACAGGCCTGTCATCTACTGCAGGGGCATGCCTTCCCCCGTGCAGCATCCACTGAACTTCTGCTAGGTGTCTGAGGGGCAAATGCCTCTCAGCTGGGCAAAGCCCCGAGAGAAGGCAGGTTGTGACCAGCACTTCTCTGGGGCTGTGTTAGTAGGATAGGAGCTTGTAGCAGCTCTAGAAGCTTCTTCAGAGTCCAGATAGACTCCAAATACTTCTATGTGGAAATTAGTTAACTATTTCATAGGAAGATGAGAGTTCTCTCTGTTGTGAAGCCCAAACTATTATGATACTCACAGCTTTCATTAAAAGGAATGAGTTACGGGTTACCAACCAGCGCCTGCTAAGTTACCAGCATTATAAATTATGTACAGGGTGGTTCTCCCAGCTACTGGAAATTTCTTGACTAAATCATTTTGCAAGTGCCACTATAAAATAAAATAATATAACTGTCATGAGAGCCATTATTTAAAAATTTGCTTTGGGGCTGGGTAGATGGCTTAGCAATTTAGGCACTTCCATGCGAGGCCAAATAACCCAGGTTCAATTCCCCAGGAACCACATAAGCCAGATGCACAATGTTTGTTTGCAGTGGCTAGATGCACTGGCATGCTCATTCTCTCTCTCTCTCTCAAATAAATAAGTAAGCAAATAAAATATGTAAGATAAAAAATACTCTGAAAACTGCTTTGCCAGGGAAAAGTTGCTTCCCGGGGCATAGAGAAGGCCTGGGAAGCAGCCTGTTCCTTGCGTGCTGACCATGCCCCTGTCTCCTCCCATTGCACACCCCCTGACCATCCTTGACTCCTGTGAATTGCACACACTCTTTCCATCCCACGTCTCTCCACAAACTTCTGGTGAAGGGATGGAGAAAATATACCTCAGTCTTTGTGTACCATATTATCTCAGTTGTAGCTGCTCAGTTTGGTCCTTATAGTATGAAAAGCCAGGCATGATACATAAACCAGTGAGTGAAGGTGTATTTTGATAAAACTTTATTTGCATATGTAAGTCTAGGCCAGAATTTGATCTGGGATGCCAAACTTTGCTGACTCTAGCTCTTAACTCCAACTACCTGGTACACATAATTACCTGGAAACTCCATAGCTGCCTCAAAACTCAGGACCTTACGGCTAGACATGCTCTATTTTTATTTCTAGGAGTCTGTCAACACAACATCAACACCCATGGACCAAAGCCTACCATTGGGGCATCACCCATATCCTCACGTTGGCATCTCACAATCAAGCACAAATCCCATCAACACCAGCTATCAGTGCATGCACACATTCTGTATGTACTTTGAATGCAAGGGACATGCCTTCTTATTGTAGCTAGCTCCCTAACCCAAGGCAGACAGAAGGAGCTCCAAAAATGCTTGATGAATGAAAGAAACAACTAACCTAGGGAAGACGGTGCTTCTTGAATTTCAGTGTGTGTATACGTCATTGGGAGACTTGTTAATCACAGATCCTGATTCTATAGGTCTATAATGGCACCTAAAAATCCTATGTTGCCATCAAGTTCCTAGGGTGCAGAATGCTGCTGGCTCACCTTCCACCCCTGAGTAAACAAAGACCTAAGGAACACACAGTGCCATACACTAAGAGATTTCTCCCCCAGTTGCCTATGTTGATTTTTCTCCCATTGTTATTTCATGAAATCATACTTATACCTATTCAAAATTTCAGAGACATTAATAAAATGACTTAAATTTCCTGACTTTATACACATTTATAATTCCATGTTTCAGACTATTTACTGCTTCAATTATTTCTTCATTCCTTATCTACCTCTATCCCTTGGTGCCCACTTAATTGAATTTAGACCTAACTCTGTTCATCATCTGTAAAACAGTCCTTCTGCAGATGCTCTGCCAGTGTAGGTTTTCTTATCAAGATTTGTTACTTATCTTGATTTTGCAAAAGTCTTAAATAAATTATTATTGTTCAGAAATTCAAAAGAACACTCTGTTTTTCCAGAACTCTAGTACAATGACCAAATCAAAACCTAGTTTCTGGCTACCTACACCCCATTTTATGGCAACAAAACACTTTTTTTTAATCAGCAGAGCAAATAGTAGCTTTCACGGAACATGTGATTCTGCTCTTGCCCTACTTCAGAAGGGAAGAATATGCACAGTGATCAGGAGAAACCCCGGACTCCATGAAACCTGAATTATTTTCTTTGGCACGTTAAAAATGAGACTCCAACATTGTTGCAAAAATCATATTTCTTTGTGTGAATTCAGTAGCATTAGTGTCACATTGAGAACAGAAGCTCTGCCGACACTCCTCTCTGCCTGGAAATTGGCTTTCAGTATAAAGATGCCATGGATTCATGGCTTGCAGGCTAATTTACACAAGTAATCTCAGCATTTTGGATAATTACATTTCCTTTGACAATTTCTAAAGAGCCTGCATGGTACTGAACTGTGTCAGAAAATAGGTGTCAATGTGAATGTGTGACTCTAACCAGGCTTTTTCACAATGAAATTGTAGCAAAATGCACTATAATGAACCCATATAAATTGATCTCTCCCTATACTTATCTCTGGTGAGGAAAATTAAATTGCCTTACCTGAAATTATAGAAAAAAAATAAAACAATTACAATGGTATGGTAGTCTTATAACTGATAAACAATTTAAATGTCCCAATTTTATTATGTGATATATAATGTGAAAATTCTAATTTATTCAGAATCTCAGTGACCAGAAACCTCAAGAAAATGTATTTGAGTAGTCATCCCTTGGTATGTACAAGAGACTAGTTACAAGACACCTAACAGACATGAACATACTTGGTTTTCCACTCATTTATGTAAAGTGGCATAGTCTGCATATAATCATATTCACCTGTATATGCTAAGCCATCTCTATACAACTTATACTACCTAATACACATCATTGTTAGACTGTAATGTTTAGAGAATAATGACAAGGCAAAAAAGGGTGGTACCTGTTCTGTACAGGAACAAAAACATTTAGTCCTTGGTGGGTAAATCCACAATTGTAGAATTCAAGGATACTGAGGGTCTTAATTCTGAATTCATGTAAGTTTATCCTACCAAAAACTTCAACACCTACCAAAATACTTTAGTAGTCCTTGCTGTCCTAGCTTTTTCTTCTTGGCATTTTCACAATTCTCAAAAGTCATCTCTGTTCCTCATTAACAGGCAAAACTGCCCTGAGAAAAGAGCCTTTGCCTTTTATTCACTATTACATCACGGCAGTGTTGAGCAAAGAGTGAGAGAGTCAAAGAACACTTCCCAAACTGAATCATATATGATAATCCTCACATATGGCTATGTTATCAGAATAGCTCATTTTTCTCATTTCAGTTATTTGATTTTTTCAAAAGTTCTGATATGTCAGGCATTTTACAAGGTTGAGGTTAACCTCAGAATAATAGGTTTATTTTATTCATTCAGAGGGCTTAATTTAAGGTGATCCCATTATCGTACCCTCCTGATGCAATGTCATTTCTTATCAGCTTAATTCTTCACTCTGCCTCTGTATGTTCCTCCCTGAGGGGATTATTTTACCTTCAACCTGAGGTTGGGACTCTTATGATTCAGCAATTTGCTCCCTAGGATCATATGGGGAAAATTGCCATCTTTGCACTTGCCTGCCAAAGCTGGAAAAGCGAATCAAAAAAAGCAGGCTTGGCCAAGCAACTTTGACTTCTCTCTCTCTCTCTGTCTCTGTCTCTCTCTCTCGCATATATATATATATATATATATATATATATATATATATATATATATATAACCATAATGAAGTAATGCATTCATGATTAGGGGAAGATTCTGTTACCAAGTTATGCATAATGCAAGGTGTCTTACCCTTCTGGTGTCTGAGGAAATACATGAAACAGAACTTAATGTATGTTTGCTTGACAGAAGTAAGAAAATATCATAACTTCAAAAGAATCCAAGAAACTGTACAATATTTTCACAACTAAATGCTAAATTCCAATAAGCTTAAGCTCTCTGCACTGAGCATGCAGGGACTTCAGAATCATTTCTGTTGGATTTGGCGGCACTTGGTACTATTTTGCCCACATACACCCACAATCAGATGATACTTTACTGAAGGGCTATCTGGAACAGTTTTAAGATACCAGAATGAAGGGCAGTCTTAATTATTCATCTATCAGTAAAAACAGAGGTAATTTAAAAAAAATTTCAGTTTACTTCCAATTCGTCCTTGGCCTTCTCAGTTCATCTGAAATGGAGAACATCTTGAATGGGCTCACTCCTTGCTATGGGAAATTTCTTTAAATTTTCATTGAATTAATATTTTGTGCATATCTTCCTGTTCTAGTCACACCAACATCTCCTTCAGGACATAAGCCATTCTGTATTTATCCTTATTGTCCTTGGCTTTCAGAATTTATGGATGGTAAATTTTTTAAATTTTTGGTAATGAATTATTTGACATTTTTGTTGTTGATGTATAACTTCAATTTTTCTTTCAATGTCAAGTGTTCAAAGATTATTTGCAATTGTGGTAAAAGATACAAAACTGAAAATTGTTCAACATAACCATTTTTAGGTTTAAGGTTTTATAGTGTTCATTACATTCATGTTGTTGTACAGACATTCTCTACAACCCTGTTAATCTTGACAAATAAAACTACACCCACGAAAATAACAATGCTGTATCTCCTTGCCACCCAGCCCCTAAGAAATCACCATTCTAGGTGCTGGAGAGATGGCTTAGTGGTTAAGCACTTGCCTGTGAAGCCTAAGGACCCTGGTTTGAGTCTCAATTCCCCAGATGCACAAAGTGGTGCATGCATCTGGAGTTCGTTTGCAGTGGCTGGAGGCCCTGATGTGCCCATTCTCTCTCTTTCTCTCTCTCTCTCTCCCCTCTTTCCCTGTCTGTCTGTCACTCTCAAATAAATAAATAAAAATAAACAAAAATGAAAGAAATTACCATTCTACTTTTTGTATCCCTGAATGCCCTAGGTACCTCATATACATGTAATCACAAAGTCTTCTTTTTTTTTTTTTTTGACTTGTATATTTTACTATTATGTCCTTAAAGTTCATTCATGTCATTGGATGTTCCAGGATTTCATTCCTATTTAAGATAGAATAATACTCCAATGTACATACCACATATTTTCTATACCATTCATCTGCCAGTAGATCACTTCTACCTTTTGGATTGTGAATGATACTGGCATGCACTTGTCTTTCTTTCTTACAGCTAGAAACCCACGAGTAGAACTGCTGGACTATCTAGTTCCAAGCTAATTTTAGCATCAGTGTATATGTTGAGACATTCAGTATGGGATATGTATTTTTTTATTATTTTTTTAATATTAAATATGCTTTATTTTCATATCATCAAATATATATGAAACAGTATATAGGAAACAGTGGAGTTTTCCAAGGCTTTCTGTGTTATGATAACATAAGCCATACATATTGAAACTATAAAAGATATGTATACACATACAGCCATAACCACAATCAACACAAGCAATCCATGCATCTACCTACAAAAATCCTCAAACTCTTCGTATTTCTTTCCTTCTTTTACCAACCCAATCCATGGACAAACTGTCTATTTTCTTAATTTTCTAGAATTTTCCAGGTAAGAATGTGGAAGTTACTATGCACACACACATACACATATCAGAGACTATAGTTCTCTCATTCCATCTATCATATTTATTCAGGATTTTGTATCACTACAACATGAAGTGATATTCCTTTCAACTGTTATGTGTTCTTACAAATATTTCTTAGTGTGGATAGGGATATGTATTTTTTAAAATACTTTATTTATTTATTTGAGAGAAAGGTAGAGAGAGAGAGAGAGAGAGAGAGAGAGAGAGAATGGGCACACCAGGGCCTTTAGCCACTGCAAACAAACTTCAGACACATCCAGCTTTGCATGGATACTGGGGAATCGAACTTGGATCCTTTGTCTTTGCAGGGAAGCACCTCAACTACTAAGCCATCTCTCCTGGCCTGGGATATGTGTTTTTAAAGGAGGGTTGCAAGAATGCCATGGAAGAAGGACTTTAAAAGTGAATAGTGAAGGGCACTTTCTGGCCAGATGTTGAGTGTGGGACTAAGAGGCTCTCATATTCTGGACAATTTCCACAGATGAACACCCTTGGTGAACTATGTCTCATTAACTACCATAAGACTCCATCTGTAATGAGAGCAGATAAAAGGCATGAACATGAGAAGCCAAGGGGGAGAAGCAAGAGAAAACACACACCAAAGTACCAAGACAAGTTTTTCAGAGGAATTGTCCAAGAGAAGCACCACTGTGTGGAAGAGTGCTTTCGGGTTATGAATGAGCAGGCCATTGTTGATTAGGCTAAATTAATGATTCAGGATCTCTAACTATAAAAGGCTAAAGAACTGAGTGGATTAGTGGAATAAGAAGGCAGGTCATATTTGGGGGACAGAATTTGTGAGAAAAAGAATACATGCAAAAATATATTATCCTAGAAATCTTGGCCAAAATTTGGGGAACTACTGGAAAAGGTAGAAGCTTTCTATGTTGATGCTGTGGCAATTAGAATTTTAAGTAGGATCTAAGGTTCCTACTTATTTTCCATGGTGACTGGAGAGGGGGCTGGGGGGATAGGAAGAAGCAGCACATGCTGGTGGTATATTTTTAAGCTAGTATTTTACAAGTATAATAGGACATTGCTATTCCTGCAAGAGTCTATTTCTTCTAAAATAATGACATTATTTGGGAACAGTTCGAATTTCCTAATACTTTGATTTCATTTTAATAAATGAAAACCAGGAAAAATGCATGCATCAAACACAGTGATTTTTTTCATGCTCCATTCTAAAGGGGGTAATCCACAAGTTGTAGAGCAATATGTTTTTCTTGGATCTTTATTATTTAGGTGCCCTTAGTTAATTATTAGGAATTTCTGCTTATTAATAAATCAGGAATAATGCCCAAATTGTAAGGTTACTCTGATCTCCAAAAAGAGTTAGTTTTTCTTTTTTCTTCTGACCTCAAAGTAAATATACAGCACTTCATGACACAATTTTGTCCACATTAAGTCTTCTCCACTTTACCTACAGGTTGAAAGAGAAAGTTGCAAGGTGTTTTGCAAGTTTTGATAACATGTTCAAAAATGCACCTCTGACAAGGTTTATGGAAATGGAAGACTCAGAAGAAACGCGGGCATAAAATAAGGGAGGGAGGAAGTAGTGAGAGGAAGTCAGAGGTTTTCCCAGAGAATAGAAATGGAATATAGAAGTTAGGGGAAAGCTGCATAAGAATGCTTTAGAATGAATTGCTCTATCTACCTGTCTGTCTGTCTGTCTTTTATGAGAGATTATGCACATCAAAGTCTCTTGTCATTGCAGACAAACTTCAGATGCATGTGCCCCTTTGTGCATCTGGCTTTATGTGAGTACTGAGGAATCAAATCTATGTTGCCCAGCCTTGCAAGTAAATGTGTAACTACTGAGCTATCTCTCCAGCCCTGAATTGCTACTGCAAAAGAATACATATTCAAAACAGCTTAAGGTTGTAGCTGATTGGTTTCCAAGCTTAGATGCAACAGTGGGTGTGTGCTATTTCCAAGACTGTCATTGTTTCAAAGTATACTCAAAATTTAAAATAAAAGAATTTTAGTGTAATTAGTGGAGCATGGATACAGAAGATGTGAAATGTCACCTAAATGATGCATCAACTATCAACGTGTCCTGTATATTTTTATTAGAATCTAAGTCAGAAGCTTCCCACATAACAGGTAGAAATCCTGATTCTTCTTGTTACTTATGTGTTTCAGGTGCTAGAACAATGTCTCAGGAACTAAATGAATGCCTAGAAAATGACATGTACTCAATAAATACTTGTTGCATAGTCATTGGTCAATGTTTATATAGATTTCTATATGCTAGTTTCAAGGCTTGCAAAAAAAAAAACGTAGATGAACATAAAATGTGATCTGATCACTTCTCTAGAATGTGGTGGGAGGGAGAACAAGAAAGGGCATGATAGTTAAACTTCATTTGACTGGAGAAAGAATAAAAGAAAGGAAGGAAGGGAGGGAAGGAGAGAGGGAGAAAGGGAAAGGGGAAAGGAAGAGAAGAAAGAATGAATGAAAGAAAGAAGGAAAGGAAGGAAGAAGAGAAGAGATGGAGGGAGGATTGAGTGAGGGAGAGATATAAACAAGGGTCAGTTTTAGGGTCGGGGTAGGGGCTGTCAGGTAAGACTCCAAGAGAACATGTGACTTTAGAACCTAGTACCTTAAGGTAAGGATCTTAAGATAGTTTAATTATTTTTTGTTACTATAACAGAATACCTAATACTGGATAATTGGTAAAGAAAAATCATTTGTTTAGCTCATGCTTCTTGAGGCCAAGAAGTTCAAGATTGAGTGGCCACATCCTGCATCACAACACAGCCAAGATCACATGGCCAGAGAACCCTTGAGCATGGCAAGCAGTGTGTGGGAGCATGCAGGGGGCCAAACTCCAAGATAACTAACCCTCCTTAAGAGAGGGCTCTACCTCACCATCCAAACGCAGCCCCAGGAGGCTTGACCTATAGCCAAATTGAACATGCGGCTTTCGCAGGGACAGATCTCAGCCCCTATGTGACAGGGTGCGGGTGGAGGGCAGAGGAGCACAGCCACACACTCTGCGCAATGGACGGGAAGCAGGATAAGGTGAGAAAACACCTTTATGGACCAGGGAGTGGGACCTCAGAAGACACTGGATCTGCCAGACCTCCAAATGTGCGAGTAGTAAATCTCTGCTGTTATAAAGCACCTTGTCTTTTTGCTATAAGAGACAACAAACCTGAACCCACTGAGAGAGTCATTTAATTTGTAAAATAACATTTTAACTCTTTATGTCCTTTTTCAAAAGTAATGTGCGCCAGTTATAAAAAAACAAAACTGAAGAGGACTAGACACCAAGCATAAAAGAAAATTAACTCATAACCTATTCACCAAAGTAACTATCTGCCTTTTGATATTTATCCATCCATTCTGTATGTAAGTATACTTATTATACATTTTTAATGTAATCATACAGTATCTACTGTTTTATAGCCTAAGTTTTAAAAATTAAATGTGAACACAATTACATGTCATTTAATATTCTTCTACATGATCAATTTTAATGGCTTTAAGTACTCCACTCCATGAATGTACCATAATTTATTTTTATCTACTCCTTTATGTGAACATTTGCATCCATTGCTCTCTATTACTGAATATTCTTGTTGATAAATCTCTGCACACATCCTTGACTTTCCTTTTATGTTTAATGAATTTCATTTTCATGGCAACGTTAAAGTGAAGGAAGGGAAAGAAACACACAGCACCTTAGTGTCCTCTACAAGAGTCACCAAGCACAGCACCATGGCTCCCACCCGTAAGTGCATGCCTTTCGCATGAGAACGAGCAGGGCACGAGAGAGCCGTGTGAGACTGAACAATCCTGCCTGGATGAGGATCCCAGAGAACAGGTGTCTGGGGCATCACCTCTCCCTCATTTGCAACACCCTGATAACTGGGACCCATGCGGGAGTCCAGGTGAGACTGGCAGGCACTGTCTTTACCTGCAGGAGATTTGACAACATCAAATAGCCAACAACCCTCCTTAGGGTCCTGCCAACAAAAATGAGGAGAGGTATTTTTTGTGACGGCAGCAGAATCTTTTCCCATCAGCCCTGGGAATTGTGATGTCTGTGAAACAATGGACAAAATTGTAGGCAAAGCCAACTTCCAATGGCCCAGCTGGACTTCCTTATGCTACTTCTTAGGGTTGGTCTTCTCCCTGCTCAGACTGCCAAATGCCGCTTGTGCATGCATGCTAAACCAAAAGGACAATGACAACGGAAATGAAAACATGGCGTTGCACAAGAAAAGTCAGTCACCTGCCAAGGTTTGCCTTGCCCTGCACCATCACGCATAGACTAAGCAGAGGAAGAACTGCTTGGCTTGGCAGGGAGGAATGAGGGAAGAGGTAGGAGGCTGTCCGAGGGGGTCTGAACCCCACTGAGAAATGGAATGAGAGAATACATCAACGCAACCAGGGTGCTCACATGGAGGATTGCATTCAAACTAAACCCAAGTGACCAGCGGCATTCCAAACACTTTTTAATCCCTAACCCTAATTCTGCTGTTTCTAACTCAAAATTAAACAACCAATAGGCCTTTGGTTGCTTATTAAAACTTACTATTGTAAAAGACCATGAATAATTTATTGTTTTTACTGTAACAGTGGATACCATCAAGACAAAGTGTCTTATTCATCCGTCTGATGGCTCATTCAATCAATCACCTATTCCTTACACATTAATAATCACTGATGGATCATCTGCTCTATGCAGGACATAGTGTTGCCAGATTTGTACATATGCTTGTGAGAAAAACAGGAGTCCCTATCCCCATGTTGGAAAAAGGGAAGTAAGCCAAACTAACAAAGAGGAAAATGAATGATTGTAAAGTACTATGGAGGAAATAAATGAGGTCCCATCTCAGAGGGCCCCAAGGCAGACTTCTTAGTGAGGCATCACTGGTGAGGGAGAGCAGTGCTCTTATTCATACAATTGCTAAATTTCCTTCCTGGACGGGGGAAGACCATGTGCTCAGCTGTTCTGCACCTAGATTTGGGGTCATGGATTGGTAGCACAAGTGGCTTTTACCACTTCCTGGCCTGGCCTAACCAGTCCACACATTTCTGTGTCTCAGCAGGTGAATGCAGATGCCACTCCTGTGAATTTAGAGAAAAGACAAGCGACAGAGTGACAGTGAAGAAGCCACACAGAGCACAGTAGAATCCCGGATCTCTCCTCCTAGAACACACACAGGCACAGCATAACTGCACTGAACTGTGTCCTGGGAACACGTGTGTTCTATTGTGGTTACCTCCTGAGACCCACAGCTCTGTGGGGGATCAGGACTGTACTTAGTATCCAGATGAACCTGAACATGACTCCTCCCTGCTGTTCCTCAAAGAATGGTACCCGGTCGCCCCCTTGAAGAGCTATCACAAGAACATTGTATCTTAAAGCTAAGCCGGATTGGACATTACCAATCATGTTATCAGAGGCAGGGGATTGATGGCTGCACACACCACTGACCATTTCTGTAGGAAAATGCTCATTTATAACTAGGCAAGAAGACAGGAACTGGGTTACACTGTGGAATACAGATCATCCAGAGCCACTCCATCTGAACTGCCCTGAGTACCCCACAGGGTCATCCCTCAGAGACTAACAAAGCAACTGGGTCTAGGGGCAGTTATTGATTATATTGGATTCGATGATCTGACACATATTAGCATAGTAAACAAAACTCTTGAGCTGGGAATGGTAGCATAGGACTGTAATCCCAGCCCTCCAGAGACTGAGTATGGAGCATTGTCAAGTTTGCAACCGACCTAGGCCACATAAAGCCACCCTGTTTCATACAAGCAAGCAAACAAATATACAAATATTGAAAATCCGAAAAGAGTATTGATAAAACAGCAACAAAAGAAAAACAAGGAAAGGAGGGCTAACAAAACAAACACCTGCATCGGACTCCCTGCATACTTGTTCTCGGAGACTGATTTTGGCAAGGACAAGGCCGTAGCAGTGCATTCAGCATCGGCTCCATAGACTTGCTCTCTCTTTTAGAAACATCGGTTCCTTTTCTGGCCATGTGCCCTCCTCTCACTGTGCCCTCATCTCCCAACCAATCAGCACGCTCTTGAGTGACATGTCAGAAGGGATTCTGCCTTTCAACGACTAGTCCCACCTTGTTGGTGGATCTTCCTTATTATTTATTAAACAAACTACTTAAACCATCCCCCCATTCTCTTACAGGATGCTGCCACTTCCATTTCCAGAAGCCACTAATAATTAACTTCTCAGGAAACGGTTTCCTTGCCCACAGTTTTGAAGCTTGAAATACCTTCCCAAGAAACCGATAAAGCACTATGATGCTTTCAAGTCTGCTTCTGAGGACACAGACAGTTTGAAGGCTTATTGGCTTGAGTCATGTGCTGCTGACTAAATCCATGAAGACTCTCCTAGCAAATGCTGAAGGGGACCTAATTTACAACAGAGCACAAAGAATATCACAGCACAAGTTATATTTTGTAATACCTACATAATACCCTATATTGTCCACCTACAAGTGTGTATTATAGATATGGGCACATAATCTAATATTTAAAAGTGATTCAAATAAGTAAGGTTTGGTGTAGGAGGAAGGACGATAAGAGGGAAAGAGAGGGCTGCAGAGGAAAAGAAGAAGGAAAAGGAAACAAAAGACGAGACAAGGAGGTCTGAGCATTACTTTCTGGACAGCTAAAATGGTTTTTATGTGTCGCTTTCACCAAACTTTTCATCCTATGCCATTCAAACCAAATAGCAAGCTCTACAATTGCCGGGATTACTTAACCTCTAAAAACCATCGAGCTATTGATTCACCTTTCTACTCTATCATGTCTGCAAGCATTAACAATGCACATTGTTCTTAAAAGTCCACAAGAATTGTAATAAATCAGAGTACGTAGAAAAATTAAAAAGAATAAAATTTGTTTGAGACAAATTTCCTCTTTGAAGGCCAGGTGTTAAATCTTTCTATGGCTGGAGTATGAAGAGGATGACTTTCCTTCTGTGCAGTTACTATACCTCATTCATGATACACTTTGCCTGACCTGGAAAAGTGCAATAACAAGCCAGGTGTGGTGGCATGAATCTTTAATCCCAGCACTCAGGAAGCAGAGGTAGGAGGATCGCCGAGAGTTGGAGACCATCCTGAGATGACATAGTGAATTCCAGGTCAGCCTGAACTAGAGTGAGACCCTACCTTGAAAAAACAAACAAAAAGCTCAGTAACATTTGTTCAGTATGGACATTTCATATCTTTGGGAATCCTTACCATATATATGTAAATGACTACTTTGGATAAGCAAAAACCTAGTTATAAGTTAAAAGCAACATTATTTTTATCATTCACTATCCCCCTTGAATTAATTATAATAAATTAATTCTTCCCTGGCATGAGATTGATCATCTAGGGCAAATGCCAGGTTTAATTTAATTTATTTATTTTGGTGTTGAGATAAAAACTGAGGTCGTACATGTACTAAGCAAGTGCTCTATCAGTGAGGTATGCTTCTACTATCTGACTTTCATAGGGAGAAGTTTGTCAATGTCTCAATGCAGTAGAATAATCACATGCTAAAACTTGATGGCAAACTGAGCTTCTCTCATTCCCAAGACTCCACCTGTGTCAATTCAGTGGCTTGGAGAAGATAAACTACCTTACCATCCTTGTTTTCTATCCTTCCTTCTGGTCTGGTCTTGGAGTAAGTGCTGCCCTAAGACTGTGCAGGAAGCTACTGTCCCTTGCCCTCCCTCCCCATTGGCCACTAGGACAAGATATGAGTTGACCCCAGACTGTTATCCCTAGGGCCTGGACCACTCATGGTTCATAGGAAATGCTCACATTCTCTGCACTTGGGACCTAGTCAGTCCCAAAGAACAATCCCAGAGTAACCAGCCACTTAACTTTCCCATAGTGAGACTGGTCTTTGTTAACCATGTCCCACAAATGCAAAGGATGCTATTTAAACCCTTCAAAAAATCTACTTGTAGCACCCTCCTTGGGTTTGAGGTAAAAAGCAGGCATATTTCATTCCTCCCCTTTTCTGGGGAAGGTGAGATTTAAGTACCATATCAGTTGTCTCAAAGTTCTATTGAAGGTGTTGTGTCACAAAACCAGGTTTTGTACCTGTCTTGGCATTTCTACTCTGTAGTCTCACATCTACTGTTGAAATGTATGCATTGGGTATGCATCCCAAACTAAGACTGCAACTATTTTGTTTTATTTATTCACTTATTTATTGTGCCAGTGATCAAATTTAGGGTCCTGTGCATATCAGACAATCACTCTAACATTGAACTACAACCATGCCCCAAACAGTTTTATTTAACATAGTGTAATATAGAAGTTTTACTTTACCCTAAAATGTGAAATGTCAGACTTCCAAAGCAGATTGATTAAAGCAGTAATTATTCACTTGACCATACTTTACATTGCTTCGAGCTGCTTGGTATGTGATATCACATCTCTCTGTGTTATGGCTGGGTTAAGCCTCTCTTAATAGGACATATTATATGCTTCCTATGTCAGCTTTTGGATTCTTAACTCTCAGATGCACCTCATATCACATAAATCTCTTGGGAATAGCAAAGGTTCAGATTTTTGCCATCTGAAAATTTGGTTGGCTTTGTTCCTTCTCTAACTTCTGTCCTTCTCTGTTCTTCTAGAATTTCTATTTCTATACCATAAAATTCAAACATTGTGGTCAAGAGAATATTTTGAAGCACTGACTCCAGTGGTATTTTTGAGCATTTGTTTTGTACTTTGTCCCTGTGCTCAATGATCCTGGTCTGTTTATGAGCTAATGGCACAGAGTAAAGATTTCCATTGCAAAATGACATAACAAGGAGAGAATGGACCAATGCAAAATAAATAACCAGGAGGTAAATATCAAATATCTGCAGTTACAATCCCAGCATCCATAGCCATTGATGAAAAAGTCTCTGGGTCCAATTGTGCCCCTCCAGCTTGGGCTGCTCATAGCCCTGAGCCAGCAGCTCTTCATGGAAGCCATTCTGCAGTCCTGGTGTATCCAAAACATCTTTGGGTCCACATAGCACACCATAGTTCATCTTCATAGCTCCATATAATACCCTAACTTGGTCTTCATACAAGGGCCTTAGCCCTGTTTCATACTGCCACATCTCTGCAGCTCCTGGAACCAGTTCACCTGTGTACAATGGCCTTAAAGGACCTCCACACAGGGATTTCCACCCTGCATCTTAGCATCAGCTTCTGGAACATGTGCACTGCATGACCTGTGTCCATGCATATTTCATCCTTCTGAAACCGATACCACGTTGGTGGCATAGCCAAATTTGGAAATTTAGGGGTGAATAAAACTTGACTTGATGAGGAGCATACTCCTTCATCAGTCTTCCTTCGAGCCACGTCCTTTCAATGGCTCCCCTTAAGGTCATCATTTCCACTGTTTCAATGAAAAAAAAAAAAAAAAAAAAACAGTTGGTCCACCCTTAATGGTGATAATATGCTTTACAATTGCAGCTCAAGTAACCTTAAGCCATTCTCTGTGACTAACTTAAAACTGTCTTGAATTTTACCTGTGATAAACCACACATCTTTCACATCTTTCTGTTCTATATCTACTGCCAACAGACTACTCCATTACTTTTAAATCCAACCTTGATAAAACTCTCTGAGTATAGGCTAGTATTCTCAGTTCAAAAAAAGTTATTTCTTTACTTTTCAAATATTCAGAAACCAAGCCTACACAGTCCACAATTCTCTCTGCATTTAGAATCTTAAAACTCTCACCAGAATAGCCCATCAAGCTACAGCACTGCAAGAATAATACCAAACCTTGCAAGGATTCTCCAGACCAAAGTTTCAACTCCTTGTGTATTCCTCCCACCAACATTATAAAAAAACAAAATTGATATGGTCAGATTCATCACAGCCCCAGCCCTACTTCTTGGTACCAATTTTCTGTTTCAGTTATCTTCTCATTGATGTAACTAACATCTGACCAGAAACAGCTTAAAGGAGGAAAAGGTTCAGATTCCAGGCGGATGCATATTCAGTGGTAGAGATATCTGACTCCCTTCAGCATCGAGACAGAGACAGGGGGAGAGAGAGAGAGAGAGAGAGAGAGAGAGAGAAGACACCAATAATAGCAAGCAACAACAACAAGAGCTCAAACTGACTCTCCACACACCTAGTAAGTAGGGCTGGACTGAAGATCACTCCCAACAGAGTCCTGCTGGACACTTAACCTAAACTACCTCAGATATGGGGGACATAAATTTACATTCAAATGCATGAATATCACAGAGGGAATTCATGTCTAGTACTGAGAACAAAGTCAGAATCCTTTGTTTGAGAAGGTAATAGACCCTGGAGGGAAGCTCCCACAGTTCTTTGGCTAAAAGGAGAGGTTATGCCTGTCAAAAAGTCTTCTAAATGTATATGTTTATCCCATTTGATCCATGCTTCTCTCACACTTGGTTACATAGCCTTCTCTTTACAGATGCCAATGAACACCAGAGAGACCCAAGACCCATTAGAATGACAAGAGAAGAAAACTGAGCCCCATATTCCAGGGCCCAGGAAACATTGCAGAGGAAGTGGAAGATTAAACAAGAGTGCTGGCCTTACAGCTATCCTAATAACCTCCTCTGGGGAAACAGCAGACACTGAGGAGACTCAAAGCACATCAAAGCAAAACAACAAAAAGAAATCAGAGGCTTTTAAGAGCTCAACACCAAAAGAGACTTATAACATGTCATCCAAGGCTCAGAACAGGGAGTGGAAAGAAAGTAGGAGAAGAGCCACAGGGTGGGAAGGTGTAGTCTGGGGCAATTGTACCCTCCATAGTGACTGATTAGTGCATTTATGACAACACAGTGATTACTGATAACCCCACTGAAATGGGTCCACAGTGGGAAGAGTTCAGGGGAGACGGGAAATAAGAGGATAACGTTATGGGAATATGACCAATTTGCAATGTGTTCCAATATTAAAGTTCCCAATAAAAATTATAAAAATGAAAGAAAAGGAAATACAAATGGCACAAACATGAAAAATAGGTAAAGTAACTGTCATTAAAAAAAAAACTCTGAATTGTCAGCATTGTGACTATTTCTCAAAAAAAAATGCAAATATAACTACCATATAACCCAGCTTTGCCACTCCTAGGGATATACCCCAAGGACCCTATACACTATCACAGAGAAACTTAATCATGCATATTTATTGGTATTCACAATAGCTATAAAATGGAATCAACCTAGATTCCATCACAAAATATATGGTATATTTACACAATGGAATTTTATTCACCTATAAATAAAAATGAAATTCTGAAATTTGCAAGAAAATGGATGGATTTGGGAAAAGATTGTACTTAGTGAGGTAACCCAGGCCCAGAAAGACAAGCACAATATGTTCTTTCTCTAATTCAGGCTCAAAAGACAAACACAGTGTATTCTCTCTCATATGAATATTCTGGCTTCAGATGTGTGTGTGTGTGTGTGTGTGTCTGTGTGTCTGTGTGTCTGTGTGTGTATGGAAGTGTAAGTCAATGGAGGCCAGGGAGCAAGAAATGGTACAGGAGGAGGGGAGGCCTAAGGAAAGGAGACAGAAGAACACATGTGATATGAAAGTATAGGAGTGGAATTCTAGGGGGTTAGAAAGGTTTAAGTGGGGCTAGGGATGGGGCAATGGAGGAGAGGAGTGAGCAGAGTTAACCAAAACTACTGACATAGGAAAAAGCCACGTGGAAACCTACTTAAAAAAATATTTTATTTTGATGCCCCCAACACCTCATCATGGAAGCAGACCAAAAATGAACCCAACGTGGCACAGGGAAATTTTGCGGAAGAGGGGGCGGAAAGAATGTCAGAGCCACATATTGGGTCATGATATGCAGAGACATTTAGCTTACCCATAACTGTGGGCTAACTCCACAATGCATGATCCATATACCTCAACAAGGAGGGGCCAAGGGGAGAGGGTAGGTCATGGATGAGCCTAATAATGGTACCAAACTGACTGTATTTGCTGAATACAAAACTAATTAATAAAAAAAAAGGAAAAAAAAAAGGTTCATACCAGCATCACTGGGCTGGATAATTTTTTCTTTCTTTTTTTTTTAAAAAAAAAAAAACTTATTGTTATTTATTTGACAGAAAGAGGGAGAGAGAGAGAGAGAATGGGTGCGCCAGGGCCTCTAGCAACTTCAAACAAACTCCGAATGCCTGAGCCCCCCCTGTGCATCTGGTAACATGGGTCCTAGGGAATCAAACCTTGGTCCTTTGGCTTTGAAGGCAAATGACTTAATTGCTAAGCCGACCCTCCATCCTGAAACCTACTTTTTGTTAGCTAATTAATTAAAATACAATTTTAAAAAGAGTTTGGGGCCTGGGGAGATAGTTTAGTGGTTAAAGGTGCTTGGCTGCAAAGCCTACAGACCCAAGTTACATCTTCCATAGAACCCACATAAACCCAGACACAAAGTGGTGCGTGCATCTGTGGTCCCAACACACCTATGACAATGAGAGTCAGAGCCAGGTATGGGAGAGATAAACTGGCATTATTTGCAGTGGCAAGAGATTCTGTTTCAAAGATTGAGCACAGACATCTTTGAGTTGTTCTCCACATATGTGCTGTAGTATACATGTGCATGGATGTGCATATGCATGCACACACAAGCACACATACTCTCAAATAAATAAGTAATTTGTAAAGACTTTTAATGGAAATACTCTGCATAGTAACTAATGCTGCTCCCAGAAGTCCTAGGTTATTAGAGGGAAATTATAGTGTTGCTCAAGCAGTCCCCTGAAGTTCCAAAATAATACAAGATTATTACCAATGCTCTTGGTTGCCTATCAGAACTAGATAGTAAGACCCTATTGCTAAAGATATCACTTGTTTCAGTTGCAGGACACTGAGAAGTAAAGCCAGAGTTAAGCTGGAAGCTTCCTTACTGCTGGCTAGTTGTCATACTGCTGAAAGGTAGTATGCAGGCTTCTGGTTTAGAAAACTCATCAACACTCTTACCCAGCAATGATCCTGAGAGCTATACACCTGTTCATCTAGACAGGACGTGCCCACTGCAGCAATAGTGATATGACTGTTATGGGGATAACCAACTGCTCTCCAATGGGATTTGTGTTCTACTTCATGCATGGAAAGGAAGATATGCCTGGTACTTAAAAACTAGGCAAAAGCCTATGGATGGGGAGTTCATAGACTAAGGGGAAGGTGCTACTATAGTTTGGCTACAGAAGTATATTCTGTGCCCATCCAACTACCCTCTAAATATGTATGTCTATTCCCATAGATTAGTTCTGCTCTCACCTTTGGTTAGAGAAGCCTCTCTGTGCAGATGGTGATGAGTATTGAAGAGACTCAAAACTCATCTAAGTGCTGAGAATAATTGCCTCTGCAATGTTCACTGCTAAATGAAATATCTGTAATACCTCCTCTGCAGGCCCTCGGGACAGTGTGGAAGAGGGGGGAAGAAAGAATGTAAGATTTAGAGAATGGGGAGGAGTGCTGTGGATACTGTCATCCAAGCATGGCATGGCTATTGAATTCATGACCTCACAGTGACTGTCATACCTGCACAAGATCCACACAATTCTGGGCCCATCCACTTTCCATCATGGATGATAGAAGAGCAAATGAAAACCTTAACCCTTGCCTGAGGAGTTGTAGGCAGTTGATGGTAGGTGGGGCAATGAGTATCATTTTCTGCAGAGGTGTAGCCACTGGTAGTACCGATTTGCTCTGGTAAATAATCCTTCAGTTATGCTCATTCAGGTAATTGTAATTAAACTCAATGAGTCTCACACACAGACACACACAAAGACATTAAAGTAAAAAATGAAGGCAGAACTCGGTGTGGTGGCGCATACTTTTAATCCCAGCACTTGGGAGGCAGTTAGTTAGAGGCTCACCATGAGTTCAAGGTTGCACTTGACAGTACACAGTGAACTCCAGTTAGCATGGACTGAAATGAGACCCTACCTCAAAAAAGGAAAAAGATAAAGAATGCTGAGCATGGTAGTGCACACCTTTAGTTCCAGCAGCTAGGAGGCAGAGGTAGTAGGATTGTTGTGAGTTCAAGGCTACCTGAGACTACATAGTGAATTCCAGGTCAGCCTGGGCCAGAGTGAGACCCTACCTCAAAAAACAAATGAAAAAAAGATAAAGAAAATAATAAAAGAAAAGAAAGAAAGAGGAGAGGAGAGGACAGGGGAGCAGAGAAAGAAGAGAAGAGAAGGGAAGAGAAGAGAAAAGAAGAAAAATAATACGACAGCCTATTTGGAAAGAAGAAGGGGTTCAGAAGAAGGGGGTGGGGGACAAAGAAAGTAATAGGAGAGGATTATAATCAAAATACATTATATAACATGTAAAAAACCATCAACAAAAGCTCAAGAGTTCTTATTCTAGTGCAGTTTTTGATTTCAAGCCCGATAAGTTGGACGATTCCCATCTAGAGACGCACTGAGACAAGATGAAGCACAGTAGGGCTAGGGGCACTGGGGACCCTCTCTCTGGAACATGCCTTCTAGATGG
Source organism: Dipus sagitta (assembly GCA_036346955.1). Taxonomy (NCBI): domain Eukaryota; kingdom Metazoa; phylum Chordata; class Mammalia; order Rodentia; family Dipodidae; genus Dipus; species Dipus sagitta. The sequence continues at coordinate 7,453,879 of CM070784.1, forward strand.
CATTGCACTTAGATGGCAAATGAATCCAGAACCTAGACATACAAGTACGTCACACTTTTTACTTATGCACACGTCTACAGCAGGCCATTTCCGCCTTTGGCTATTGTAACAGTGCTACGAAGATTTGTGAACAAATACCTTTTTAAGTCCTTGCTTTTAGTGCTATTAAGTATCACAGAGGAATTTTTAAAGCACTCTATAAAAGAATACTAGGAACTGTTAGGAAATATAAAATAATTGATTTACCCCTTTTAAGGATCCATAAAGGAAGCTATTGTTGCTAGGTTTCCCCATTATAACAGCTTACCTTTTCACAAAAATTTTAAGAAACAAAATGCCAAAAGGTTTTCTGGCCTTCTATTTATTTAAAGACTCTATGAATGATGATAATCAAAACAATTATCAAAATTTAAACTTGTCTACTCAAAATTATAGCTTCATTTTCAACACTGACTAATAGATAATGGATATATACTCAGTTTCTTGTAATTTTCTGTAATGGTTACTCCATACATATAAAAATAACTAGTTTTTAAGATACTGCATGTAATGACATGAAACTCTGAGTAATATCATGGTTTATGAGATAAGCTTGTTCAAATCGTTCAAATGCCTACAAATAAATCACATTTTCAATGGGAGAAGGCTATGTAGGCTTACTGTTTAAAGTATGTCTAGAAAAAAGCTTTGGGGAAATGTTCCCTTTGTTATTCAAATAGTTACCCAATAAATAATTTGTCTGCTTCACTAACTAACTCAGAGAGACAGGCACTGGTGTCTTTGGAAACAAGGAAATTCAAATTTGAAAAATGAATTGCCAGTTTTTTCTTAAGCCTTACCAATCTGCCTTGCCAATTTGCCTCACCATATCATTTTGTTGGCTCAAAGTGATATGCTGAATCCTTGGTTATTCTGAGCACAGTTGAAAGTTGAAAATAGCACATGTAGGAACTGGGGAATAATAGAAGATAGCCATGTTCCTCTAAGATTGTGCACAGCCAGGAACCAAGAGCTCTGAGAGACACCTCACACACCCATGGACCTTGATTTCCTCTCTGACTCCTGTCACTGCCCACTTTTGTTTCTCATACTTGATGATCCATCCCATCTCTCTCTCTCTCTCTTTTGTTCTTTTTGAGTCTTCTTTGCCTTACCCTCCTCTCTGTTTTCTGAAATGTTCTTGTTAAATTCAAAGACACCTGCTCTATTGCTTCCAGTCACTCTCATCCTAAATCCTTCTTACCACCGCCTCTGTTTAATTCCTCACTTTGCAGCTTAACATTCAAGACCTTCTACTATTAGACCCCAGTCTTTTTTCATGTCTCATTTACACTTAGTGCCTTGGGTTCTGAATAGGTATACTCCCATTGGATTCTGTCTGGATTTCTGCCCACACATATTCACTCTACCTGGTTTTCTCTTCTACAAATTCCTCATCCCTTACAAGTTTCCCCACTCTGTGTCCCATCCCCATGCTGCTTTATCCATGAAGGCTTCCCTGACTCTCCTACTTGGAAATTCATGGCTTTGTCCACACTCTCATGGAGAGATATCCAAGTGTCTCGTAAGGTGTGTGGCACTTTCTGCCCTATGTATGCATGGTTCTATTTAGTCTTCAATGTCTCCTACTTAACAGATCAATGTAAATACAAGAATTATCATTGGCTACCAGGAAATAGTTTATTTAATCATTATACTAACTCTTCTAAGAAGTCAGGGCTTTGAGTTGTGTGCAACATTGCTATTTATATATGTATATACATACTTCTATCTATCATCTATCTATCTGTCATCTATCTATTATCTGTCTATCATCTATCTGTTTATCATATATCTATCATCTGCTGTATCTTCCAGAACTGTTGTCCATTGTCCCGAAACCTCTGAAAATGCTGACATAGCCATTCTCACTTAACACAAAAGCATGATGTTGTTGTACTGAGCAGAAATTTCTAAAAGTTCTAGAACAGAAAGCAATCACAGGCTCACACATCTGCTCTAGTCTCTGGAGAGCTCTACCTATACAGGCAGGAATGTCTTCTTGTTGCTGTTGTTATTTACCCCTCTTCCTCCTCCTCCTCCTCCCTTTCTTGCCTCTTTCTCCTTTCTGCAATGATTGAGGGATGTCTTCTTTTATGTGGATCATCATCATCACACAATAGACTTTTGGAGAACCCAGTGTGTTCTATGACAGAAATCCTGGCACATGGCACCATGCTGCTCTTTATGACAGACTCTCTTTCCTCATTCAGAAGAGCCACTAACAGGACACCTTCTGCATCCGTGCATCTTCCAAGTGCAAACCTCTCCTTCAGCCCAGACCTCCCCCACCCAGAAGTAGCAGTGCAGGGACTCTGGTTAATGGACAGCCTCCTATGAAGTATTTGCCTGTAGGAAGTCTCTCTGCACTTCACTGAGGCAGGTCTTAATGTGCTCATTACATATCTAGTTTTACTTATGCCTTCTGGGACTGTTAAATACATTTGGCTCAACTTCTCTCTTTTCCTTTTCCAGAAGAGTATATTTAAGACATTAAAAAGAAGCATTTTAAAAGAAGCCATTGGAAAGAAATTCAGCCCCATGGCAGGCAAATACCTGCAGGTAGAAAACAGCCAGAACTGTACAGAAATGTTCTTTTAGCGGCCTCTTCTAGTGTGGACTGGATCTCTGTAGTTTTATTCCATCGCACTCATAAAGAATGAAAGCCACTTACCTAATCCCATGGGGAATTCTGAGTATAGCATTTTAATGCATGTTTCATAATATACATTTGAAGGAGCAGGGCTTCTTTTAAAGGTGTGTGCCCATGAGCAGGACTGGCCACTTTTGGGGTAATCTTGCCTAAAGCTTCTCAGGTCCAGCCTGGGATATTTCCAGACTGTAGTGCTCGTGATCAGCTTGGCTGCCAAGGACATGCCAATGCTTCCTCCTCTGGGACCCAGAGCCCAGTGTCAGACAACACTGTTGCCTCATTCAGGACCCTGCTGGCTCCAGGCCCTTTGCCAATGTGCCTACTCACCTCTGCTGGCAAAGGCAGTAATGCCACCAAGGGCAGAGCTGCATTAGCAACTTTCTTATCAAAGGCCCCCTTAGAGCCTCTAAAAGCATTTTCTTGGTCTTACTAACAAATATTATGGGCAAATGACTGAACGGCCAAATGTTACTGAGATTTGTCTGTGGTGGCTGTGGTAGTAGGCGAAAACATGGGTAAAAACAGCCTCAATAACAATTAGTGCATTGACTCCCAGTTCTTCCTTTACTTTGGTGCTAGGGATACAACCTAGTATTATCTTGTGCGTAAAAAGCTGAGACTCACCACTGAGTCACACCTCCAGCACTGGCTCTCCGTTTTAGCTGAAATTTTAGCAAGAAATTGACTCCTGAGATTTATACCTGACTAGCTTCTGCTATCTTGCCTGTCATAAATACAATCTTATTTAGACCTCTAGACTGAGAGTTCAGAGATGTAGAGATTGCTAAGCAGCTGTGAATTTCAGAATAATTCTGTGGGTTGAGCTGTAGAGAACCTGCACAGGAAAGAATATATGTCAGGCCTGAGACATTCAGCAAACACTTGAAGGTAGAGAGGGATGGAGAGCCATGCCCATAGCTAGGAGTACTGCCAGTAGAAACAGCATGTACAAAGGTCCTGAAATGCTCCAGATATGAGCAACGAATTGATCATTAGGAGTTTCTAGAACGTCTGGAGCTGAGTGAGGGAACGAGAGGAGTAAGATGTAAGAACAGTGATATAGCAGTGACCAGGAATCTGAGGCAGGTGGAGAATCAGTATAGTGTGGCTTGTAGAAGCAAGGAGAAAAACACTCTATCTGGTGGAAGAAGTGATGATTATTAATCAATGGGAATGAATAAGGGGAAGAATGAGAGCATGGACCCTTTAAGTCTACACTGAATGGAAAGTGTGGCTTGCAGAAGGTATGGATATAGTGGTGGGCAAGGCTGACCACAACAATTCAAGGAAGATTGGAAGGGATGGAATTGGCAGTTTTCTGTAAAGGGAGCTGGAAAATGCTGTGATCACTAGAGGAGGGAGTACTATTAGGAAGGGTTATTTTATTGATATTTTTTTTCCAAATGAGAGAAGTAACAATTTGCTCGTATGCTGTTTGGAATAGAAAATCAATGCAAGGGAAAGAAGGCAGCTGCCAGAGAAGCAGGGGCACTAGAGGAAAAAAAAATAGAGGACTCAGTGGATAAGGGAATAGGCTATGCATGTGGCAACAGGGACAGTCGCCTCCAGAAACAGCAAGAAGTGTAGAGCACTGAACCCCGAGACTGGGAGGTAAAATTAGAGTACCAGAAACTCTTATGGATGCTCTTCTGCCAGCCACATATTCTCCGGGATTGGCACAAGCGGAGTAGGGTTACGTCAGGAGGATGAGGGCCACTCACCCAGGAGTCACCTCAAATTAAGCAGGCACTGTGACAACCTGGCTTATGTATATGGATCCAGAATAGACTGAAGGGGGTGTGGAAATAGAGCAGCTGGTAAAGGGGCTACTTCAGTCTAGGAAGAAAATGTTTCATTTTTTAAGAGTAGGATAGTAGCAATGGAAATGGGAAAATGATAAGCTTAAGAATATATTTTGGATCTAGTGAGATGGCTTAAGCAGTTAAGGCACTTGCTTGCAAAGTCTAAGAACTCATGTTCGAATCTCCAGGCCCCATGTAAGCCAGACATACAATGATGCAAACATGCAATGTTGCACATGTGCACAAGGGAGTGCATGTGTCTGGAGCTTGTTTGCAGCAGCTGAAGGCCCTGGTGCACCCATTCTCTCTCCCTCTCACTCAAATAACAAAAAAGAATATATTTTTAATACAGGTAAGTAAGTATGGAAAAATCAATGAGTCCCAGGATGTAGTCTTTATTTTTCTTCCAAAGCCAATACAACAAAACCAGGAGATATTATAACAGCCTTGAGACCCAAATAAATAACATTTCACCTGCTTTTGCTGACAACTATGCCATGTATCAAAGATTATTCCAAAATGGTGGTGTTATCAATATGTGATGCCAGTGAACAGATAAAAGTCTGCTGGCATTGCAAAGCAATATAGAAATGGAAGCTGTAGTTAAAAGCAAGGCATCTGCGCCTGTTCCAATAAGCCAATTGGCAGGAAGGAATCAATAAATCACAAAATCAGTGTGGGAAGACATTTTGAGCTTTCCAAGATCAAAGAAGGGATAGTAAAATATTAACTTGATGCCCTTTTAACTTTCTTGTCTCAATGTTTATTAGTGTTTGACCTTTCTTGAAGTGAAAGATCCATTATCAGCTCTTTTGATAAATGGATTGAAAGCTTGTCTGAAAGCACTCAAAGCTTCTCTAAGTATTGTCTATTCTCTAGTGAAAGACTATTAGTCTACATTTTACAGTAACTCAGCATATCAAAAACATGCATCTCTCTGAACACAGAGAAGAACTAAGGGACTGCTGCCCTCTCCCTCCCCACCAACCATGATGCCACTTAAAATATTCTTGTAGATGGAGGAGAGAGATGCAGATTTGAGTGTCATGATCAAGTTATCATGATAAATGGCAGTTTTATAGAATCATAAAGCCTACTCTACACATATTTAATATTTTGGGTTTGGTATAACCAAAATATATTAGGAGCCCAGTCCTTGTTTGCAAACTTATAACAGGCATACAAAACTTGCAGAGGAGCAGAGAGCAGAAACCTACTCCTCTTATCCTGAGCTGTTTGAGAAGTATTAGCTGAGTTTTGGTACTTCAGTCTTCTCTGCTCCGTATATAGGACATATAAGGTAGATCCTGAAAGAATCATGGCAGATTTTGACCGTACAATTAAACTTCTAGTTCACACTAAAGAAAAATTAAGGCAATACAAAGAGTCAGCTGAAAGAATGTTCATCATAGCATGGTTGATTAGGAAGAAAAACTGAAATCCATCTAGATATCTAAGAGTAAGTTACTATTTAGAAAAGTTCCATCCATGTAATTGGACTATGCAAAGCCATTAAAAGATTATGCCCCCAAAAGAATAATTTGTACAATTCAGAACTAAAAAATGATGCCCAATAGCTTATAAATGGGTAAAGATGTTCATAATAGATTTTTGAAATAAAATGAATATGAACAGTGTAACCATATTGTTATAAAAAGAAAACCTATCTTTATATGTGTATATAATTAAATGCTTGCCTTGTAAATATGAGAAACTGTGTTTTATCCCCAGAACCCATATTAAAAACAAAAAGTGAGTGTGGTGGTGGGTGCTTGTCATCCCAGCTCAGAGGTGGCAGAAACAGGAAATCCCTGGGGCTCTGTGGCCAGCCAATCGGGCCCACTTGGAGAGTTCTAGACCATTATGAGACTCTGCCTCAAAAAATGTGGACAGTGCCAAAGAAACCTGAACTTGTCCTCTAGCCTCCATATGCACATGCCTGCACACATACATACACACAACATGCATATATAAGCATGCACACATGAAAAAAATGAAAAGCATGAACATTAAGGTTTTTGCAATTCCTTCTAAATGTAGGATTTTCAGTCAGTTTGTCCCTGTTCCTCATCCATTCTTCCTTTGAACTTTTCCATTTGTATCATCTTATACTTATACTTGCTTAATGAAATGCTGTCACTGAAACCTGTTGAGCATGGTTTATAGAGGCAAACAAAACTCAAATAAGATGGTCTGGCCAAACTCAAGCCTATATTTTTTGACCTTGCTGGCTGTATAGCCATGTGGTTGTGTTTGAATAGAAGCAGTAATGTGCCTTCTTCCATGAATCTGTGGCCATCTGCTGAGTAGCCAGGGCCACTGTAGTCAGACATCAAGTGGAAGGACCTAGAACAGCAGCAGTCTCCCAGAGCCCCAGCATACAGGGAACAGAAGCCTTGCTGGGATGTGTCACAGTGCTTGTTTGCTCTATACAGAAGCAGCAAGTGAATCCAGACCCCAAATGTGCCCACAGCATATGGGAGACCTCTGGGAGAGGGACCTAATGGGACAAAGAGCAAAGCCCAGAGGGATCAGAGACCAGCCCCATAGGTCAAAGGTATCTTGTGCCATTAGTCACAGTAGTTAGGAAAATTCTAAGTGATTTCAGGAACAAAACCCAGTAGATGGTCAAAGCAATTTATTAAGATTCATTAACTTAACAGCAAGGTCCCCAAAGAACTAAACTTTAATACCTTGAACTGCACACGAGCTACTTCAAAAGTTACATGAAAAACATGAAATAGGTATATTAGTAAGATTTCAATGCAATTTCTTCTACCAAAATGAGGTATAACAGGGTTGGAATTTACAGGTAGCCTTGTTCCATTGACTGAGAATGATGGGCAGAAGGAGAGAAGGCCTCGGTTCTCTTTCTTGGAAACACCCAGAACGAAATCTGCAGGTAATGCATAAAAGAGGTGCACACACTTTGCAAAGCAAATTATTGCCTAATCTACATGGAAAGCGGAGCTGGGCTGACCTTCATCTTTTGTGCCATCTATTTGAATAAAGAAAACATAGGCCTGTCTGTTTGAATCCATTCCACCCTACCCTTGAGTAGTGCCTTTTCCAAGCAAGTGTTTGTTCCCTGCCTTCACCCTCTGTGCAGTTCTAGAATTTGCTCTCATTTAATATTGGCCTCTTTTCCACTCTGAACAGAGGGTGAAAGCATGCATGCTCTCCCTCCTACTGGCTTACTCATGCTCATCCTGCAGCCCCGCTGGCCTCTGTAATGCTGCCAGTACCCCTCTTGGAGACATCTGTTGCCTTGCTTAAACCAAGAAGACCCTGAGCATGTGACTGGCCCATGCAAACTGGGGATAGCAACTTGCAACAAAAGCCGTATGTCCATCTCGCCTCTCACCAGTCATTTCCTCCTTTAGCCTCGGCCTCAACAAGTGACCGAGCCTCACACAAGCTGTCAGGGACAGATGCTATGTGAAAAGAGGAAATTGGACTCAAAGATACTACAGCTTTTTTAATTAAGCCCAACCTAAAAGCCAAATAGTGAGGCATGAAATGAGAACTTGCTGGCAAATAAGCATCTGGGTTTTCAAAATTAAATGCACTGGACTGAGTTCGTGTGAATTTACTATTTTCTCAAGTGTCACACTGTTCTTTCACTGTCTCAGACATTCTTGCCTGGGCAGTGGACATGCATTTTGTGCGGGTACTTGAGTATCTTAAGATTTCCTTTGTAATTTTCTTCCTTGGCCCTCCCTGTGCTGGTGCAGTTGGCAGGATGAATGAAGTGTGTCCACACACAGCCAAATGCTCACTTTCATCTATTCATTTCTTGCCTCCTCACTCCCAACCCCCTGGCAGACTCATGAGTGCCCACTCCACGCCAGGCCTGGCTTTATGAGCTAAGCAAACAGAAAGAATCCTATCATTGTGGATTCCCTCCTGCCAGCTCTCTAAGCATTTCCACTCATTTCTTTGTATCCATTTTCTCAAATTTACTATTACTGTCCACTGGTCCTAGTGCCTTACTGTTCTCTGTGTACTGTCTGCTTATCAGTGCTGACTGGGTCTCTGCCACTGGTCTCAGCTCCAATGGCCAGGCTCCCTGTGAATGGTTAAGGGTGATGAAGGCTCAGTGAGCAGACCAGGGGAGCTTTTAAGACTGGAGAAAATAGGCAAAAAGACAAACAAAAACCTTCTTACAAGGAGACTAGAGGGGCATAACCTTATACTACACTCTATACATTTTAAGGTAATCACAAAATGTAGGTGTGTTTCTTCACCATTTTACTGATAGAGAGAATGGCATATGTTATTTAATTGCTTAAGAAAACTCCTATATACTTCAAACTCAATAAAGAGGGAACCACAGGGGCTGGAGAGATGGCTTAGCGGTTAAGCGCTTGCCTGTGAGCCTAAGGACCCCGGTTCGAAGCTGGAATCTCCAGGACCCACGTTAGCCAGATGCACAAGGGGGCACACGCGTCTGGAGTTCGTTTACAGTGGCTGGAAGCCCTGGCGTGCCCATTCTCTTTCTCTCTCTCTCTCTCTCTCTCTCTGTTAACAAATAAACAAAAATGAACACACAAAAATTTTTTTTTAAAAAAGAGGGAACCACAGCTGTCATTTTGCTTATTCTATAGACTAAGAAATCAGGGAGATGCAACTTGTCCAGGACCCCACACTAGCATACTTGCTTCCCACTACTCAGGGCCTCCCACAGTCCAGCCAACTATGGCTCCCTTTACTGTATATTTTTAGATAAAAATTTATGTTCAATATGTATTTATGTTTATATTTCATAAGTTTTTATCAATCCATCATTTTAGTAAGTACCATGAACTGGAGATAAAGGAATATAATCTTGGAAGTATATTCTTGTTGTGAAAATCTAGTTGCGATTTTTTTTAAAGAAATGCTGCTGTGGTAGTTTGAATAGATGGCTCCCAATATATTCAGTGTTTTGTTAGTTTGTAGTTTGCATCTGCAGCCACCTGGCTGGAGGTGGTGTCACTGGGCAGTTCTTAAGGTGTGGTGGTGGTTTTGAGATTTCAATCTAAAGATATGCAAAGTGTACCTAGCTGGAGTTCCTGAAGTGTGCTGCACTGTGTGGCTTTTGGGCTTGTGCTTCTCTCTCTCTCTCTATGTTTGGTCCTGTGAAAGCAGGCCAGATTCTTCTGCCATTATGGAACTCCCCCTGGGATCTGTAAGCTTCAATAAATATCCCTTCCTCCATAACTGTGCCTGGTCTGGAAGTTCATCTCAGCGAACCTGAAGCTGTCTGCTACAAATGGTAAAGAGCAAATTTCAAGAAAATATAATTAAGGCAATAAGGAGAGGAAATTAACCCATTCCATGGTCATTCCCATTGTCAGACAAAAATCAGAAAAGAAGCATGTCGTTATAGATTAACAGCTTACCTTAGGGCCATTGAGGGAGACAGGATTGAAGATGGAGTAAGAGTTGAATGTCAGTGACTCTATATGATGGGATTTCTTAGGGTTAAGTGACAAGAAAGTACTATAATCATTGGCTAATGTAAAAGAGAATTTACTGGAAATATACCAAGGCATTAAGTGGGCCTCATTTTAGGTGTGGCTTGATGTGAGACCCAAATGAAGGCTGACACTTCATGGTGTATACTCATTGTTGTCCTGCTCTCTGCATTTTTCTCACTAGCACTCTGAGTAGGATGGAATGATTCCCATCTCACAGATTTAAAAATAAAAAAACCTGGGGCAAACTTGTCCAGAGTGGCTCCTTCATGTTAAAGGCAAGACAATTCCCACCCAAGTGGTTTGTCTGCCTCCCAGGTTTACACTTTGCCCAGCCTTCAGAATCTGTCTTCAGAATCCCGACCTGCTCATTACTCCCCTTTACTTCCTCTGTGTTAGGACCTTTTCTTCAGATTCCAATTTTCTGAAAGCACAAGAGCTGAAAGTGACAAACTTAGAATCCCGAAGAACGAACTCAGCTAACAAGATGAGGGCTCTGTTGGAGACGCCCCTCCCACAAGTCTCTTTCTCTCTCTCCTTGACTTAAACCAACCAAGGAGAATTGACGTTCTGATTGGTCAGACCTACAGCAGATTGTGGCAAGAACTCGACTAGGAAGAATATGGTAACGTGTCCCCAGAGAAAGTGGAGTAATGACAAATATGATGAGCAACTACTGGGTGGTGCGAACAATAGGAATTCATTTCAATGTAAAATTTCATCACAACAAATCAAATGTTTCTTTTCCTATTACGCATTCAAAGTTGTTTTTCTTTAGGTAAAGAGTATCTATGGTGACCTTCGTGTTTCTATGATGAATGCGAACAAAGGATGAAAAAATGAGAAGATGTGAAGCAAGGCAGGATAGTGGAAACATGCCTACAGTCAATGACACTCTACCACGCACACTCCTGTGGGCTTAATGATCCCTCCATAAATGGTGAAATAGCAGAGTCTCCACTTCAGGGATGATAGGACACCTAGTTTATCTCTGTATCCCACATGAGCACAGCCTGTCCGAGGTGTGGTCATGAACAATTTCCCCTAATTTCCAAAGCAGGTATGAACTTCTCACTTTACCTGCTTTAAGGTAGGGCACTGCTAGTAGAGATGAAAAGTAGAAGGAAGGGATGCTAACCAGCCACACCCACCTTCTCCATCCTTCTCACCATCCCATCCAGCCACACCCACCTTCTCCATCCTTCTCCCCATCCCAGCCACACCCATCTTCTCCATCTTTGTCACCATCCCATTCCATCTGTACCACATCTTCAGTGCCTCTCTCCCCTTCCTGTGTCCTGTCCTGATTTTCATAATTCTTGTTTTGATACCCAAGACATACTGCCTTTCAAAATACAGATGAACTCTATTTCAATCTTGTGGGTACTTTAAAATTCACTGTTTTTAATATTAATATTAATTTTAAGTATCCTAAGATTATCATAATCTCCTAGTCTTGATGCTTACTGATGGGCATCTGAATAACAAAAAGAAATAAAAGGAGGAGAAAAGGTTGTTCATCAATGAGGACCTCAGCACACAGCACACATGGTTGCCCATCCTGGTAAAGATGCTGTGAATCATCAGCAAAGTGGAGCTGCTATGACCTCCTGGCTGGAAGGTCAGGGAAATTTGGTTCCAAGAAATAGTTCATGATGGTTGTGATGGTACCTGTACGAGCTGGAGAGTTACCATTAAATTATACAAATGGTTGATCTTATAACTGATAGCTGCCAGAGGGCTCTGACCTCAGCCCTGTCCAATTCCAAAGTTCTGTCAATAGCTCCAATGAGGAGAGTTAAGGTGATGCCAGGAAACACAGCAATATTGTTGGAGAATATCAACAGACTCACACAAGATAGTCTCCTGATTCCTGATGAGACATACAGTGATGAGTGTTAAGCCTGATTCAGATTAAAACAAACACACACACAAGTGCCTGACGGTAGAGACATATATATTTAAAAAGAAGCTTCAGATACTCTATGTGTGGTATGAGTCAACTGTACATTGTGGTTGCCAAAAGTAAATGCGGTCTCATGCTGCACTAATGGAACAGAATATGGAGACTGTGGATTATGCTAAGCTTGCTGTATTTTTATGTGAATCAGATCACACTAAGAGTTTTGTTCTCAGTTTCTGGACTGACTCTAGGAGACAAGTCGAAGGTGCAAACTGAAGTTTGGTAGGAAAGAAAGGACTACAAGGGACCTGAAGGTGTTTAGTTTGGAAGTTAGAAAACTTTGTGAATCATGGGAACTATGTTTAAAGATGCGATAAATTCTTCTGCGAAAGAAAGAGGAGAAGGAGGAAAGGGAAGAGAAAAGAAAGAGAAGAGGATCTGTTTGTTCCAAGTGTCACCTATGGCTAGATGTAGAACAGTAGCAGTAATGGGAGGAAATAGTGGAGGGAGGCATTCACACAGAGCCCATGATGTTGCAGAGGGAGGTGTAAAGATGCATTGGGTTGGATCAGTTGAATGGCTCTTCAGCTGTGTCCCTCGACGATGCCTTGAGGAGGAGAACAAGAAAGAGTTGTGGCTGAGTGTGGGTCTCTGCTGTGATACAACCTTCCTGTCTCATCTTCTACTGCAAGCACTAGTTCTCCAACCTACTCACACAAAGGGCTTCTACTGTGAAGGGTAGGTTGTATGGAGCCATTGGACTGCACGTTTCCCATTCAATCTGACTTTTCAGGATTAATACCATTGAGATGACTTTTGGGGCTACGGGGGAGAGCTCTGCTGCCAGAATCCTGAAGCTCAGACCTGTGCATGCTCATTTTTTGTTGCTGGGTAACAAATCACTGCAGATTTGGTCGATCAAAGCAGTTCCCACTTACTAGTTCACAGTCTCTGCAATAGTCCAGGCAGTGCGGAGCTGGGTTTCTGCCCAGGTCTCACTGTTGAAACCATGTTGTAGTTTCATTATGCTTCTCAAGCTTGCTGGAGGCACTCTTCCAAACTCACAAGTTTGTAGGCAGAGCTGTTTCCCCATGACTGATGACTGATGCCCTCCCTCCCTTACTAACTGCTAACCAGGGGTCATTCGTCCCTGAAGGCCACTCTCAGGTGCTTGTCACATGCCCCCCTCCCAGTGATGATCACAATATGACTATTTGGTCCTTCAGGGCAATCAGAAGGATCTCTTACTTCAAGTCTGTATTTTAGGGTCAGCCTAGACCTTCCTTGATGAACTCACCTGATTTAACCAGGCCTACCTAACACTCTTTCCCTTTTAGCCCCAAAGAGACCTCACTTATAATCTGCAAAAATCTCTTCCTCCTTGCTGTAACATGTGACCAAACCAGGAGATTGGACCCCACCATCTTCACAAGTCCTTTCCACACTGAGTAGGATAAGGTTCTACAGGGTATGTACACAAGGGGCTTGAACTTTAGGGGCATCTTAAATTTCTACCAATCATGCCTCACTTTTCCACTAAGGATTCTGACCTTGGGTGTACTGCACCTGCTTTCTGAAGCTCAGTCTATAAATTATGGATCACAATTCTTCAGGGGGATTCTCTAGGTTTAAATGAAATCATATGCAAAGCACTTGGAACAGGATTAGGTCCAGATAAGCTGTGGAGGAGAGCTGCAGGGTCTCCTTAGCAGGAACTTGTGGACCATGAGGAATGATGAGTTCAGTGGAGGGTGCTCGTCCTCCGGCCAATGTGCTCCCAGGCAGAGCAGTGAAAGTGGGTCAGACTTCCCTGGAGGGAGGTGGCTTCTGTTTCCTCTCCTACTGGCAGCTCTCCTTTTTGCTGACACTTGGTTTTAATCTCCTCTGCCACTTCAGGTGTCTACCACCCACAGTCACCCTTCCTCGCGCCGTGTGGCCCGTGTTTTCTTCTTCTTTCTCTGTTGCTTCTCTCACGACTCTCATGTTCTACCCTGAAATATTTGCTTTTGTCAGTCACTATCAGCGAGTGAAACCCTGTTCTTCCTTCAGTTCAGCAAACATCCAGTCATGAATTTAAATGGGTTTTCCTATCAGCATTCACTTTTCATAAGCTCTCAAAAAGAATAGCTTTTTAAAAAATATTATTTGGGCTAGGGAGATAGATGGTTTAGTGGTTAAGGTGCTTGTCTGCTAAGCCTAAGGACCCAGTATCAACTCCCCAGAACCCACATAAGCCAGACACACAAGGTGACACATGAGTCTGAAGTTTGACTGCAGTGGCTGGAGGCAGTGGCATGTCAATTCTCTCTCTCTCTCTCTCTCTCTCTCTCACACACACACACACACACAAAAAAAAAAAAATTAAAAGACTACTATGTGTGTGTGTGTGTGTGTGAGAGAGAGAGAGAGACAGAGAGAGAGAGAGAGACAGAGAGAGAGAGAGAGACAGAGAGACAGAGAGAGAGAGAGAGAGAATAGGTATGTGCATGCCAGATGTGTATGTGGAGGTCAGAGGACAACTTTCAAGTCAGTTCTCTGCCTGTCCACCTCCTTTGATGCAGGGTTTCATGCTATGGATTCTCTCTCTGTGGTTCTTTGCTAAGGTCACCTTGAGCTTTGGAGAAATTCCCCTTTCTCCACCTCCCACCTTCCAGTTAACATTAGCTGGGATCACAAAAGCCTGCCTCAGCTTCCAACATTGTACCTGAGGACTGGGGGTCAAACTCAAGTACTCCAGCTTGAGTGGCAAGTGTTTTATCCACTCAGCCAGCTCCCCAAACTTTCAAAAACATTTTTTATCTGTGTTTGATATTATTTTGTATTATTAAAGTTATTAAAATTTGACTTATTTTCCCTTTAGGTAAAAATTCTCCTTTACCAATCAGATAAATCAGAAGATAATGTTGTAGTTAAACAAGTCAGTGTCACAATTTCCTTTTAGTAGGGTAAGCCCCCAGTATAGTTAGAGCATTTTCCCTTCCTCATAATTCATTTTCAAACAGCTTTAAAGACCCTTCTACCATGCAGTGACTCGTCATTGGCTTGCAATCTAGTTTGCCAGTGAAAATATAATGAGCGGCAAGCAAAGGAAAACATAAGACAATCGTGGTCCACCAAAGTCACTGCAAACAGCGAACCCACAGGCAGGTGCCAACAGAATTTTAAAAATGTGCACTGTGCCCTGCACAGAGTAGGTGGTACTCAGTAGAAGTGTCTTGAGTTGAAATGAGATGTCTACATAGCAGTTGGTTGAACAAAATTGAGATGCTGTCTCAATAAGAAACAAGCTCTCGGTCCATTTACCTCACATTTGTTCCTGTGCCTAATTCCTAAATCCAACCTGCAAGTTTTCAAAACAAACAGGAGAATGATCAGCATAACAAAGTTTGCAGCAGACAGCTTGTATGGACAAATGAGCTGACATGTGTTATCACCTCCATCTTCCCTGCTAGTGGAAAACCGGGTGAGGTCATCGTTACCACACTGACTTGTTCTGTCATGCCGCCGCTGTGTCAGCATTTGCTTCTCTGCCTTGTTCACAGAGGACAGTGACTGGGAGTCCTGGGCCTGCCTATCACCCTGGCCACCCTCCCTTCTGGAGGCTGGAGGCAGAGGGCAGTGGTGTGCCCAGCTGAAACCCTCTGCAGCTCAGACACAGGAGTCCCAGGAGCTGGGCCTGAGGATGTGTGTGCTTTGTGGGATGATGGGACTTGTTTCACCAGCCCACTGGTAAGCTATCTCGCACAACCAAATGCTGGACAGAAGAGGGTCTCCTCTGTCAGGGAAGTGTCACTTCTCAGAGTGTGGCCAGCAGGCAAATGAGCTGTTGTGTAGAGAAGGAGTGTGGGGACCCATAAGACATGTGGACCTTAGTCCTTCCTTCAGCTCACACAGGCATCTTACACACATTCCTTCCTACGATCCTAAAACCGTGGGAGAACTGAGAAGAATCACTGTGGAGACATATTTGGCTATAATCACCAAAACACCAAAGGCACACTCATTCCCTTTCATATGGCAACTCCATTCCTTGGGATGTATCCTACAGACACCCTTACACATGTGTGAAATCACCCAGCAGTGTTTATAATAGCAGACAGCTAGAAACAACAGAATGCCCATAAACAGGGGTTTCAGTAAAAATTGTATTGTATACTTCAATGGCTATATTTTTCAACAAAAAATTGAGGGACAGAATAATGATTAGTATGTTAGCATTTTTGTTAAAACAGAAAAGGAAAGAAAGAGAAAAAAAGAAGAAGCAGTAATATCTCAAGAATGTGAAGATTTACAAGAAAATGGTGTTTGGGATGCTGGAGAGATGGCCTAGTGGTTGAGGCATTCAGTTGCGAAGCCTAAGGACCCAGGTTCAATTCTCCAGTACTCACTTAAGATAGCTACATAAGGAGGCATATGTGTCTAGGGTTTGCTTACAATGGCTAGAAGCCCTGGAATGCCCATTCTCTCACTCACTCTCTCTCTCTCTCTGTCTCACTCTCTCTCTCTTTTTCTCTCTGCCTCTTTCTATCTCAAATAAATAAATTTGTTTTTTTTTTTTTTTAAAGAAAATGGTGTTTGGGGAGAGTACTGGGGATGAGGAGCAGGGAAAAGGAGACTTGTCAAGACTCTTTCATGAATTCTGAGCTTTGAACTATGTAAATATCCTGCTTATTCAAAATACAGTTTTTAAAAGCACTTAACATTATCACTGCTAAGCAATCAATTAGTGTATGTAACAGTATTCACAAACTATCAATCCCATAAATGCCTAACTATTGCTGTGTCATGTATAAGTCTTGTTGTTCCGTTTAATAATGAAGTGAAGATCTTGGCTGAGAAGTGACTTTCTGTCACCCAGTTCATAGTAACAGGCTGTTCTCATGAACAACTTTCTAAGTGTATTGCTGAAAATCTATCTTCTTGACTGAGCTGTAAGCAACAGAACATGTGTACTCAGTGCCTGGCAGGGTCTCCTGCACTTATCTGCATAATTGTTACATAAGTGAGTGAAGGAACCAATGAATAAACGCTAATGTCCTGAGTGGCAGGAGTAATAGTAATTGCTGGGTGGCCTAAAATATACTGTAGCTCAGATGAGTGTGTCTTCCTCTAGTCACAGGTATGAATAGGTTCCTGCAGGTCCTAATTCATCCAGAACCACTGTCTTCTCATCTGGGTTTGCCCTACTCTCTGTTCCTTAAATGGTGGTGTCACTTAGGTGACTGTTTTTAGGTCTAGCCCTTCTTTCCTCTCTCCTTCCCACTCCCCCACCCACCCTTGCAAGTTAACTCATTCACTTCCACAGTCTGAATTACCATCTGTAGTTCACTGTGCCAGTCTATTCTTTGGGACAGGATCACATTACTCACAGAGTTTTGGCCAACTTCCTCTGCATGTCGTCACACTCCTCACTTTTTCTAGAATTCAGTTCATTTTCCTTCCAGCCTTCCTCTGCACTAGCAATCATATAGAGCTCCTTCTTAATCACTTAGGTGGTCTCCCAGGTATAATTGCTCCCTCCTACTCCCCTCCATCCTAGCTTCTGCTTCCTTAGTTGGGGTCCTCTTTACAACAGCCTCCCATTACAACCCAGCTCCTTTCCTTGCCCCCCTCCACAATCTAATTTGGCATTCCCCACTACCACCAACCACATCATGTCTGAAAAGAGAGAAGTGCCCACATTTCTTTTCTCCCCAAGAACCTTCTACAACATGCCAGAACACCAGGCTTCTTGGCAGATCTGTTTGCTGCTTTCCAGACTCTACTCATACAGACCTGAGTTCCAGAGACATGGTCACATCCTCGTCCTACCTCTGACAGACAGGTACCTTTATTCAAAGTGCCTTCCCTCCTTTTTCATGCTGAGGAGCCCTGTACAGCCGGGCCCACTCTAGCCTCTCGTCCACAGCTGTGTTCCTGACTGACCTTTAGCCCTGCTGAAGCCATCCTGTAGCTGTGTAAAGCATGCTCTTGTGGAGACAGAGCTTGGCCTGACACCTAGAGCAAACTAGCCTCAGTAAACATTTGTTGACTAAACTTATTCCAGTATCTAAATGACTAAACTTACAAAGACATGTTGTACACAAGGAACTGTCACAGTAAGTGCCACCTGTACTCCCAGTTTTCTTCCATCCCCGTGTTTTCGTGCTGTCCATATACAGGCCATCATCAAGGACAGCTCACATGAGAGGGAAGATTATGTAAAACATATTTTGATTTTGATATTTTTAAGAGCTGAAATATAATTTCAATCGCCATGAAGAACTGAGAAGCATTATTTCCTGGTAATCTGTTGTTAACATATAATTCCAACCCACAATTTCAGAGGTTGTGCGCTAGTATTACCAAGAGAAAATTGATCTACTAAATCTCTCAGGTGAAAAGGATGGTATCACTCAAGCGACAAGCCCAGAGCAGGCACAGAGATCAGTTTAAAAGAAAAGGAAGGGGACCCTGGGCAGGGTAAAGGCTACCTGCACACTGGCTTTACAGGAAGACAAGCCTGGAGGGCTGGGTACAGGCAGCAAGGGGAGGCCTGCTCATGACCGGGCCACCATCCTTATCAAACAGGCGGCACCCTTGTGGTCTTACTAATCCTTCTAATTACAGAGGCCTGGGCTGGTGGCCAATGCCAAGGCGGGCAGTTTTAACTCTTCATGGGGGAGGGTTGGCAGGACCCCCACCAAACAGGTGGTGGCTCATGGCAGGACTCCCATCCCACCAGGGAACTAGAGTCCTGAACACAAAAGGAGGCCATCGTAGAAACTCATGCATAGGGACTGGCTGAACCTGCTCAGTGTGCAGGAGGTTGGCGGCTTGAAGGGCGTGGGGCATCCAGGGTTTCCCAGGACACTACAAACACTGGATCCGATACACAGCGGGTTACATTCTCATTGCCCTAGTGATGGGACCCAACCAGTGGTTGACGTCACTGACACCAATCTCTGTCAAGATATGGCTCACAGGCTAATTTTTGCCAGACATGTGATTTTATAAATAAAGTTTTAGAGGGACACATTCATGTCCATGTTCATTCCTTCATGTTTCATTTCTGGTTGTTTTCTCTCAACTCAATCAGAGCTGAGTGGTTCCAACAATAGCTCTTGAAGTCTGAAATAAGTGCTGTCTGCCCTTTACAAATAACATGGCCAATTTGTAGTCTAAGAAATGCCTCCAATCATATCTCAGACCAACTACAAGCAGAATCTCTGGGGCAGAACCCAGCTTTTGAAAGCTTCCCAGGGAATGTCAGTGTGTAGCCAAGGTCACAAGCTCTCCAGGTCTCTCTGGGCCACTGTTTAAAGACAGGGACTCTAGAACCAGCAAGGAGCTACCTGTGAGGCCCTACCTGACCTCTCTCCTGCTGCATAAACTGAGAATGACAATGGAACCTCCTTCAAAGGGTCCTGGTAGAGCCGTGGGGTAGTGGCTCACGCCTTTAACCCCGAAGTCACAGGGATCAACAGACAATGCCAATTTACTTATTCCCCAATGTACTGGTGGGGTGCTAGCTAAATTTGGCAGGGGACAAAGAGAGTCAGGGAGTCAGGAACCAGGGATCTTTGCTGTGACAACACAGTCTCTGCCCTATACCTCCTGCCTACATCTCTCTCTCTCTCTCTCTCTCTCTCTCTCTCTCTCACACACACACACACACACACACACACCATGATTAGAAGTGAATCTACAGAGGTCATCCCCCTGCTACTTTGGAAGAGGCCAGAACCCTGATGTTTGTCATTTTCCCAAAGAATAGAGCATGAGGCTGAATGTTTTCCCAGCCGCATTACAATGATGGTCTTATACTAGAACAGCATAAGAATGGGTTTTATTTTGTTTTGTCATGTTATGTTTTGGGAACAGGCTTCCTTTGTTCCATGCATTGGCTGCAGACTGACTGGCTGTATCCACAGTGGTTCTCTCTAGCAGGGAGGGAAAGCCTGGCACTGAGCAGAACTAGCCACCGTCCTTATAATCCACTGCCCTCCACATAGGTTCATGTTGCCTCAGCCCTGCCACTGTCTCGATTAGAACGAGGTGAGGGTGTGGTTACAATGGACTGAGACAGTTCTGCACCCAGGAAATTGTGGATGAGTTGGTTAAAGTGCAGAGTTGTTGAACAGCTGAGTAACACACATTTCGGCTGCTCTTAAGTCCTACAAACAGAAACCCATTGCAAGCCTGAGCAGCAACTTCTCTATTATAAAGCTTTGTGCAATTAGAAAGAGGGAAAAAATGCATGCACTGTCCAGACTAAGCACAGTACTTACAATCTGAGGCCTACTTGTTGAAAAGCATGGGAAGGAGACTGTCTCATGCCCTGGATTATCATGTTTTCTGGTCCATGAACAAGAGCTTGGCCAGACTGCCCAGCAAGGCCTTCAATGTCAATGTTGTTTTACTGTCTCTGGGACGTTTTTGGAAGGCTCATGTGCACTATGCAAATGTCAAAAGCAATGAAATGATTTGCCTGGCTCACATACTCATTTTCTGCTAATGCAAAAACATCATCATACAATAGGGCCACATGTTACTCAGAGAGAGGTAGAGAGGAATTTGGTGTGTATGTGTGTTGGGGGGCAGGGGGACAGCATATACAGAAGCATTTCTACATGGCCTGAGGTGTCCTGGGAGTCCCTGAGACTTTCACAGGAGGTTTGAGAGGTCACTTTTTTTTGTTTATTTGACTTGTTCTTTCTCATCTCTCTAACAAGCATGGTTGAGTTTCCCAGAAAGTACATGATGTGATATAGCAGAGCATAGAAGCAGATGTGAGATCCAACCATCTCCCACTGAGAAAAAACAAAACACCCTCTAGGGAGGCTTGCAGTGAAGTAAAATAATGACACTGTTCTCATTATTTTAAAATATATTGTTTCTAAATTACAGTCATATTATTTAAAATAAACTGGTAAATAATTTTTTATTATTATTTGAGAGAGAGAGAGAGAAAGAATGGATGCATCAGAGCCTCCAGCCACTGCAAATGAACTCCAGATGCATGTGCCCCCATGTGCATCTGGCTAACGTGGGTCCTGGGGAATCAAACTGGGTCCTTAGGCTTTGCAGGCAAACGCCTTAACCACTAAGCCATTTCCCTAGCCCAATATTTTTTAAAAATGCAGTTTAGGTTTCAGGATATAGTAAATGTGAAGCAATATGACCTACATGAAACTGCTGGTGCCACTAACCATCGTTGAGAGGATAAAGAGGAGCTGAGCCTGAGAAACACTGGGGAGCCCCTGACCTAGAAGAATCGGGTACTTTCTTTACCAGGGGACAGATTCTTCTTCTACAGCCATCAGCAGAGACCATCTGATACAGACTCATCACCACCTTGGTCCTGGGTGCAGGCTCTTTTCAGCCTTAGGACTAGCTTTGTCTCAAATCTTTACCAATGTATTGTCTTTATTCAGCACAAAACTTTGATAGTGGAGGTTCAAAGCTGTTTATTTTCCATGACAAGACAGAGAATGGTTTTCCTCAGCCCCTCAGCTGTCAATCACACACCATCCGAATGCATATGGAGCCTGACCCATCCATCAACAAAGACAGATGTGCTTCTGTGGGTTGCCAATGGATAGGAGGTGCATCTAGACCTGGGGAGTAAGAAAGTATCCTGAGCCTGGGCTTCTGAGACTGAAGGAACCCCATGAATCACCGGTGCTGGGCAGGAGCTGCCAGACCATCAATCAGTGGGTGGCAGGGTTGCAGATTAAGTGTCCCTTTCAGTGTGTGAAAAACACTGTGACTGACACCAAGCCACAGGCAGAAACATGCTCCCTGCCTCCAGGGACCTCGGCACCACTCCTGGCAAACAAAGCTGAAGCCTTGTCTCCATCTCCCTCCTGTACCGCAGTGAGCTATTCACCTTCACCTAACTCACCTGCACAAAGCTGCTGTAGGACTCCTGGGTAGAGAGCAAAGACGGCTGTGGAATGGTCCCTCCCTCTGCCCTTCGGAGCCTTTCAGCAGAGAAATAGTTTCAACTGATTTCTGCACTTTGCCACTTTGTTAGAGAAAATGAGAATATGATGAGAAAAGAAGAACAACAACAAAATACTAAACAGAGAAACCGAGGCCCTAGATCAGCCACAACAATGAATAGTCAAGATCTGAGATGTAAGAACTGATTGGGCAAAAGTTGTTCCTCTGTGTCTTCGTTATAAATGTGATTTCCTCAAATTCATTTGTAGGCTTGCAAAGAAAGAACCTGATTTCCGTAGAAACTGACAACTGCCATGGCCACCCTGGGTGGCATCTATTTTAGGAAGCTCTGGGCAAGGACAAACCCAGACTGAAGCCGTCAGAGAAGTGGAAAGGACGCTGTATAACTTTTGATCTGCAAAGTTCCTCATCTTGGGGGCCTTTTCTGGTATCACAAAGTTCTGGGCCAAAAGGCCTGTCATCAAAACACATTTCACCATCACCTGTTTACTCAGCATGGCTAGGAGCAAAGGCCTGCTCAGTGCAAACAATGGACAGGGGCTGGAGCTTGTCTACTTGATGTCCAGTCAGGCAGAGACCTGCCACAGCCTGAGTTACAACACATTCCACATGAAGCCTAAGAAGATTCACTGGGGAGTTGTATGGCAAAGCATTTTCTGAAGGCATTTTATACATCCACCTCTACTTCCCTCCCACCCTTCCCTCCACTCCCTCCCACCTGTCCCTCCACTCCCTCTCACCTCCCTCCACTGCCTCTCATCTCTCCCTCCACTCTGTCTCATCTCTCCACTCCCTCTCATCTCCCTCTCTACTCCGGCTAAGGACAAACCCCTCACCTCTCCTTCCACTCCCAGCCAACTCTCCTTCTAATCTTTCTGATTTTTCCCTCTACTAGGTCTCACCTCTTCTTCCATATCCTCTCACCTCTATCTGGCCTATCCCCTCACCTCCGCCACCTCTCTCTCAACTAGCACCAATTCTGTTCTGTTCAATGAAGTTTTAAAATCCTGGCAACTGTCTCACTTTATACCTCCCCTGACTTTTATCGAGATTATCAAGATCATTAATTCCCAATCTGATGCACTAGGAGAATCAAAAGCCCATTAACTAATTTGTTGGATGCTTTTAAGAGTTGTGTGCATGTAAAATACTAGTTGAAATTATAAATACAAGTGCACATCACAGAATCACACTCATACCAGAAAAAATCTTTTCCTACAGCCACAAATTCTGCCCTTCTCCCCCCATTTCTCTATTTACCCCTTCCTCCCCTCCTGAGTTCTCACTTTCCCACCATACTCAGTAGCCACCCTACACCCTACATTGTGCATTACCCTGCATTCATTTGTGGCTAACTCAACAATTGAAACAATTCTAGGACATTTTTTTTTGTTATTTTATTTATTTATTTATTTGAGAGCGACAGACAGAGAGAGAAAGAGGCAGAGAGAGAGAGAGGATGGGTGTGCCAGGGCCTCCAGCCACTGCCAACGAACTCCAGACATGTGCGCCCCCTTGTGCATCTGGCTAACGTGGGTCCTGGGGAGTCGAGCCTCGAGCCGGGGTCCTTAGGCTTCATAGGCAAGTGCTTCACCGCTAAACCATCTCTCCAGCCCCAATTCTAGGACATTTTTTAATGGGTTAAAATCAAAGATGGTGAACGCAGCCCCTTCCTTTATAGGACAGTTTGTAAGAGAGTGTGTGTGCCTTTCTGAAAAGCACACCAGATCTAGAACTGCAGCCTACAGTGTGAGCTGAACGCCCAGGTGCACTGTTCCAACCCACCAGGAAGGCAGCCCTGAGAGCTGCATAGCGCATGCCTGCAAAGCGTTCTGTGCAATGCTGAGTCTGCAACATGACAACTGGTTGGCAAATAGTTGCTCTTACTATTAGGAGCTACTTAAAATTTAGGCCATGATTCAGAAGAGGAGGAGAAGTAGAAAGAAACTATATATTGCCGGGACTGGTTCTTAATCCATCCATGTATTCTGGTTAAATTTTACAGGGGATGAGGGACTTTTACACTAAATTTTCTGGTCCTCAGAAAAAGTCTCTGACATAGGTAAGACAGGTAGCATTATCCAACCTAATAAAACAGGAAGTGACGTCAGAAAGCTAGTACAATCGTTCTGGGCAGGACTGAGCCAGTGGAGAAGAAATGGAAAGAGGGCAGGAGCCGCATCATTTGCAGCCCCTGACGGGGCAGTGTTTCCTCTCTTTGGCTCATAACCTCGATGATTTTATTTCCATGGCCCTACCTCATCTTAAGAAGTAATCTTTAAGAGAATTTATGAATAAAACACTGAAGAGGGTGCAATAAAAATTAAATCACCAATTATTCAACTCTGTTCCATCAGAGGACTGGATGGCATTGTTCCTGGTAAGCTGGGTGCTAACCCAGGCTCCCTCCCTGTAGGAGAAGCAGCACAGACTGCTTTAGGGGCCAGGCCTCCTTGAAGGGAGCTAGAGGGAGCACAGTCGTGTCATCGGCAGGGACCTGGCTCCTTCAGCCCAGCGGTTGTGCTGTCTTCTGTGGCCCCTTCCCCAACTTAGCAGTGAAGATTATAAGCTTTCAGTGGTCATTTGCCAAGCCAGCTCGCCTTTGCATTCCACATCTGTCAAAGCCTTCCTGGGAAAGGAACCCACATGGAAGCACTGGTGCATACTCACCTCTCTTACTAGCTTCAAGCCTCCCAGAGAATACTATCTTCCAAGTGCAAAGATTAGGAGAAGTGGAAATGCACACAGTAGTTAGTAACATTTAAAAAATTCTCTTTAGTCAATGCTGGTACACAGGGAGTCACTAGTTTTTAAGTGGCATAAAATATAAATGATAAAATAATTGAAAATGGCAAATACACTATCAAATAATCTGTTACCTAGAATGGATGTCATCCTGAGCAAGGCACACACACTAAATGTGTCTTATTACTCAACCCTTAGTCCCAGAGTTCTAATGAAGCAAATAAAAAGATTCTAAGGACATCTGTCCCATAGCATGCCTAGAAAAATTATGGTGGGCACAGGGAAGAAAATGATTCATTACAAAATACTCAGCCTTCTCCATGGAAAGGAACCTAGTACATCCCAGGTCAATATCTCAGGCTGCCTCTCTGTATAGCTAAGTGGGGACTATAAAATTTGATTACTGTTAACAACAAGAAGTTGATTTGGCTATCATGATTTGGGGAGAGTCATCCAAGTTAGATGTCAGCCAAATTAAGGCTCCAATAATCCTGGCACATGAATATGGAAATCTCTGGAACCTGTCCTTGTCCAGCACCGTGGGAAGACTATGGTATGAAGAATGGCCTCATTCAACTTATACTATTCACCTAAACCAGAAATCCCAGATTCTCAGAACACAGGCATACCGACAACCTAACTCCCTGAAGCCAGGGAAAATTCAAAAGGCTACCTACCAGTGCTTTGTCCTGGGGTCTAGGACCTTACAAGTGTCCCTCCAAACCGCCAGGAAACTTTCAGTTGGTCACAATGAGCAGAGTTGGGCTATCCTGTAGAGATCCAGGTTCTATAGCCTAACACCCTGAGCAAGCCAGATCTCTGAAGCTGAGCAGGGCCAGGGCTGCTCACTAGTTGGATAAGAAATGCAGGGCAGTGTTCTGGATGACATGTGTGTCTGGGAGAGATGCAGAGGGAGGTCTGGTCCCACTGCTGGCTGTGGATAGGATGGGGCAGAGGCTGGCCATGCTCAGAACCAGTGTGCTCAAACTGAAGGTGAGTATACTGCAGAGAACCAGGGCACTAAGCTGGGCTCACCATCATGCTCCTCTCTCCCTGCTGGGCAATCCTACAAATGACATATCCTTCCAAAACTCTTTTCTCATCCATAATACAGGGTGATGTCTGACATGGTAGGAAACAACTGAATATTAACTAATGTATGTAAAGTTTAAAACTAAATAATTTGCACCTAAATGGTATATTTCATCCAATTGTCTTTAGACCAACTTGCTGTTCATTAAAATAATCCTCACCAAGATGAAAAGTCCTGCATTTTCTCATGAAAAGTGAAATTTCAAGAATGCTTGTTGTCTGCTTCTCCATCTAACAGCCAATGTGGTCCATTTGTGATTGAGCAAATACATTTTTTTCTGTTAGAAGATGTTTAGTATCTTAATATATGATCATCCATTCTTCTCATACTTTGCAGGGAATTATGACGGGACTAAGAGAGCAGAAGTTACGGGAGAAGAAACTATTGAATCTTCATCTCTCTAGACCAAGCCTTCTGCTTCGTAAGGCCTGACAGTGTTCCACTTTCCCATCCCTGTGAACCCTGCATTACAATGGCAGTTAGCTGACTTTGTGGAGGATGCACACATCGTGACAGTCCTCCAGCAAGAGGGGATCTAAATTGGTTCTTTGTGAGGTGGCTCTTCGCAAATGTGCTGATCAAGTTTTTACCATCTAAAACAACCTTCATATGTTGACTGAAATGCAATACCTTAGTCTTCCTTTTATTCTCAGCTGTCAAAGCAAACAGTATTCTTTGCACTTAGTGTAATAAGTTCTCAGAGGGCAGATCTTAGTCTGTCTGGGATTTCTACTGAATCACTGGTCACTCTTGGAGGAGGCCCTCATGCCTGCCCATAATGTCAGAATGAGCAGAGCTCCATTCCTTCATTCACAGCTGTCTCAGCTTCAAGGAAGCCTTGCCTTACAACCAGGAAGGAAAAGTAAACAAGAAAAACAGAGTTTGAAGAAGTTTGGTCAGTCCAGGTCCAGCAGAGCAAGGGAAATTTGGACCCTATTGTTGGGCACAAGGTTCCAAATCCAGTCAGTAATCAGACAGAAAGAAGACCTGGCAGGAGACCAAGAACACCTTGCCTAACAGTCAGGAGGCAACCTGGAGCCTCAGAAGGCTTGATTCTGAGTCAGTGGTGCTTCAAGAGTCAAGAAAAATGGAAGGAATCAGGGCTGTATGAACTTTGCAGTGAAATAGCAAAGACCAGAGAGAAAGGCAGTCCACCATGTGCCCCTAGCCTTCATCTTGCTTGGATTCTCCTGCCAAATATTTTTGTGTTTCAAAGTGAATAAGCCAACTGTAGCTCTAGTTAAGAAGAAAAGATTTTGTAGGGATGCAAGACAAAGGTTTCAGCCCACGGTTGCTTGGCCTCTTTTTGTGGGACAGTGGTGGGGCAGAAACATGATGGAGTGGATGTAGTGGCACAGAGAATCTCAAGGTAGAGCAGTCAGAGGAGAGAGAGAGAGAGAGAGAGGAGGAGGCTAGACAGAGAAGAGAAGAGAAGAGAAGAGAAGAGAAGAGAAGAGAAGAGAAGAGAAGAGAACAAGGGCCCAGGGTAACCCATGTCCTTCAATAAGACACCCCCAGTGACCTATACTTCCTACAACCAATACATTTACCTTTTGGTCCTCAGGATCTAATCACCTCTCAGTGACAGGACCCACCAGATGGGAGCCCCACCTTTATCACACTTTAGGGGATACTTCCTACATAAACCACAATACCCTGCAAGGGTCTGTGTGTTGAGAAGAAGGCAATTGCAAAGTGGCTTATTAACAATATAGACAATATAACATTCACTCTAATTTACATTTATCAGAGGGAAATAAAATGTGATGAAGTACACAAAGCATACTTGTCATATGCTGTGAGGAGAAATACATTTCCAAGTACAGCAGGAATGGTGTCCACAATTAGGCTGGAAAATCAGGCCAAAGACCAGGGACAACAGGAGAACCACGAGATAGGATGCTGTCCAATGCCTTGCTTTAGCAAGGACTCCTATCCATTGAGAAGCACCCAGGTTAGGAAGATGGAGGCCCTGGAACTGCCCCCTGCCAAGGTCATTTCTTCTCCAAGCTTCTCTCCTACTCCTACATGCTTTCACTCAGTACCCCAAGGAGCACCCTGAGCACAGTCTAGTGTTCCTCTCCAAACAGGCACCCAGCTCTACAACTCAAGCGTGGAAACATTTCCAATGAGGAAATGCAAGATTAATCACACTGTTCTGTTTCATGGGTGAAAGAATGGCATAAAAGACTGCAATATTTTATGTTATTTTTAGATAGAAAATGAATTTTCATGACTCAAATCCCAAATTAGACAGAAATAAAAGAACATACACAGAAAAGTCTTACTTATACTCCTATCTTCTGCAAGTAATCATTTTTCATTAGTTTCTATTTATACTTGCATTGCTTATCTGCTTTACTTCTGGCTTTACTGAGGCATAATTGACAAATAATATTGTGTATGTTCCACAGTGTGGTAATTTGTTATCCACTGACATTGTGAAATGATTACCACAATCAAACCAACTAACATCCATCACGTATCACCACATAGTTACTCTTTGTGTACAGATGGGCAGCAAGGGCACTTAAGATCCACTGTCTTAGTAAATTTCAAATGCACAATGCAGAGTTATTAATTATAGCCACCATAATATATGTAAATCTACAGAATTTATCTAATACTTGCAAATTTTATGTTTTGTCCCAACACAATCTTTCTTTTGTGTAAATAGGACAAATGCTAGATGTGTATATATAAACATACAGTGCATTATTCTTTGTCTATCCTTTCTTACACAAATCATAACACACAATATCCATGTTTCCACACCTTTGTCCTTTCTAGCATATAGATCTCAGCACATTCTGAGCCTTTATCCTTCTTTCTATCCTACAGAGTGCTCCATATTCACATACAGAGTTCATCCTATCTCTTTTGTTATACCCATTGTTTACTGTATCACAGTATACCCAATTAGTTCCCTATAGCTGGGACCCTGGTGTTTCCCACCTTTTGAGATCATAGTAGTGCCACAGCAATAACCTCATACATAATATATTATTTTATGTTAGTGCAGATAGAAAGTAATGGAATTGTATTTTTACTTCTGTAGAGAATGTCAGATTTCCTTTTGTAGAGGCTGTATAAGTTTACACACTTGTCAGTAAAATAGAGTTCTGATATCTATTTTGAAAGTTTTGCTCACAGTAATGTGTTCCTTCTGTGTAATTTTGTAGGTCTCATGCTCTGGGAACAGAAATATTTATAAGGGCTGATCAAAGACTGTCCTCACTACAATGAAGATTGAGCGCCTCATTGTTCCATTCACATCCCATTAGTCATACAGAAAGCAAGTGAATGAAATTGACTTAGAAATTTTTATGGAAGCAAAGGGATTGGACCAAGCCCTGGAAAAAATCAGAAGTTAGGTAAGCAGGGAAAGGCTGCCAGGTTCCCAAGCAAAAGATATACACAAAACACACCAAGAAGAATGAGCAAATTGGAGCAAAATGTGATGTCAGTTATTGAGTACAGTGCTAAGAAATGTAGTGTAGGTCCGACTGTAGAAAACCTTAAATTCCATAGGAATTGTCTGATCTTCTGGCCTTAGGCTATAATAGTAGGCACATCTGTTCTGGCTTGTCCAAAACGGTCTTGGTTTCTTCCTATTGCTTCAGCATTTCTTTTAGTGTCAAGAGATTGTTTGGATGATAGATTATACAGTCAGTCATCCTACATAGTGGTACTACCAATAATATGATAGAAGGTAGAAAAGAAGGCAACTGGGTCATCGCCAGGCTGGTAACAAGAATAAAAGAGGAAGGATGGTGGGCTGATCCTGAACCAACTACTCTAGAAGACAGCTGCACTTTGGTATTTGTGGAAAGAAGATACCGGGTTAGATACAAAAGAGTTCCACCAGCATTCTACTCCAGGCCCTCCAAGCTCATTACTATAGCCCAAGGACAGGGATATGGGAAGAGTGGAAAGTTCCTAATACTCCAGGCCCTTCAAGATCATCACAACGCCCTAAGGACAGGGATGTGAGGAGAGTGGAAAGGAAAAGGAAGCTGAGATGGTGAGGGACAAAAACAGCGGAGCAGTGAAGACAGCAGAGGCACTGCCTCCAAAGCAGGAAAACCCGAGCACCGGAAGCCTGACCCGGAAGTGATAGGTGAGCCCGACCAGGAAGTGGTATAGGAGCAACTCAGGTTTAGCCCACAGCTGCTGGACTGGAAACCACAGCAACCATTGACGTGGAGATTTAGACACACGGAAGAAGACACCATTGTGTGACCAAACCCAAGGGAAACTAGGAGTGGGATGGACAGCTTTTGGAGAGCTCTGACAACTGTCCTCTATGAGACTTGTCCCTCTTGACACAGAAGTATGGTCAGGGAAGATGGATAAGTATAAAGGCAACAGGCGAGCAAATAAAGTTGGAGATTCTGAGACAGCTAGGGAAAGCAAGGTAGGCCTTTGATGGTAAAAGTAGTTGATGTCTCCTGCCTTTATTGTCAAAGGCTCTGGAGGAGATATCTACTCCAACTGAGGTGTATAAGGAAGACCCATCTGCTCTGGGTGTCTGGGATCCCAGGAGTCGATGTGCATTGCTTTAGGTTTGTTCCTCTAATGGCAAAAGGGACTGTCAGTCAGTCTTCCCACTGGGGCTCTGTGGCTGATGGAGAATGTGACTGGTAGATGGGTGGTGTCATGAATCTGTTCCTCCTCATACACTCTTGAGAGCTCAAGTTCTCCAACCCTCAGGCTCAAGGAGTTAGGCCTCAAAAGGGTACCCATGCCAGGCCACGCTGAGGTGCCTGGGATTTATGCTAAATGGGTAGAGACATAAAAAATAAAGGCAGCTGTTTGTAGGAAAGTGGGTAAAACACTCATATTAAGCAAATTACACCTATCTCAAAAAATCCATATTTTCTCTGATTTGTGTATCCTGGATTTTATTTTATCCTAGATTTTAAACAGATACATAAAACCATGATTTTATATATGGCAATATAGAAGTAAAACTCCCGAGGTGGCCAAAGGGGTCTGTGGGGAAAGTAGAGGGCATGGGAAGTCAATGTAGGAAAATGTCCTTTTGAAACACAGTTCCATATACAATGAATACACACCAATTAAAACCTATCTTTAGGGCTGGAGAGTTGGCTTAGTGGTTAAGGTGTTTGCCTGCAAAACCAAAAGATCCCGGTTCAACTCTCCAGGACCCATGTGAAGCCAGATGCACAAGGAGGCACATGCATCTGGAGTTTGTTTGCAGTGGCTAGAGGCAGGCCCTGGCGTGCCCATTTTCCCCCCCCCCCCCCCCCCGCCAGTACATAAATTTAAAAAAATAAAAATAAGCTATTATTTAAAAAGGAAAATAAATGATAATGGGCTCAAAAATAATTCCTTGATACAAGAGGTCTAGTTTCTGGCAGAAGAAGGGTGGAAACATTCAATCCCAGCTTTGAGCAGTTTTTATGTGATGAGAACATAACCTCTTACGGACATACTGAGTGAAAGAAAGGTGAAAATTGAAATATTGGATTTATGCTCAATTTGAAAAAAGGTAGAAGTAGCTTCTCTCTTTTCGAATATTCATGTACAGTTTCTCTTCTTAAGAAAGTATATTTTCAATAAAAAGAATCAAAAATCAAGTGAAATGAGTCATAAAACTCCAGCTTCATTAGACATAAAGTGTTCTCACATTATTTGCATGACTTTATGATTCTGAGATTGCTTGACAAGTCACATGGGCATGAGGGTAGGACTATGTCTCCCATTCGCTCACCCCACACCTATGATACACACTGTGCCGTTAAAATCAAGTTCATGATATGATGGTACCTCCCTGTGCCTGGCACTGATTATAATCCAACAGTTACAGCTTACGGTGACATCATTCAAAGATGTTAAGAAAGAAACACACACACACACACACACACACACAGTCATGAAACAGGTACTTGTTATCAGCTAAATGGCTCTGTCTGAGAGATGTCTGCTATGGTTGTCAGGAACTTAAATACCAGAGGAAAAGTAAATTGAATTCCGTTACATTTGGAAGAACATTCCTGTAAGAGGCTTGGTAACTTCTGATTGCATTTAATGGCATTTTACAGAATCTGTTTCTAGAAAATAATTTTTATAACATATAAGTTGCATTTAGAGAGTCTGTCTTTACCCAAGACATACCAAAGTAGAGAACTGAGCTAACTATAGCCTGCAAAAAAAGAAATAATGTTAGTAAAATTCCCCACAGTTTCCTGCAGAAAAAGAAAAAGAGAAAGTAGGAGTGGGGACAAACCATGCCTATTTGTTCCATTGTATAAAAGATCCTTCCTGAACTTTAATTACCTGGCTTGCTATCTTAGTGGTCTGCAAGATCTGTTCCAACTAATTGCTGATTTGTTCTAGTCTCTGTTACACAGTCTACAGAACACAGAAAGTGAAAAGACAAAAGGAAAGAAGAGAAAGGAAAATGGCATCCAAGCTACTTGTTTTTTCTGAAGATTACTCGGGATTTTTTAATTTTTTTATTTTTATTTTTGCATAGCCAGGGAGGTTGGAAGAAAGGGTGCTCAGTGTGCTACGCACGCTGTCCCCTTCTTCCCTGACTATTCCTTTCCTCATCCGGAGTTTTAGAACGGAAGGAGGGAAAGGCAAGACAAGCAGTATGTAGCGAGCACACTGCACAGCTGCCTCACAAGCTCGCCTTTCTCTGCCAGAATGGCCTAAGTTGGTCTGTGAGGGAAGCTTGCTCATCCTGCTGGGCGGCACCCTTCTGTCTGAAGCTGTGCCCCTTTGACAGTGACCAAGTAAAGGGGAACACAGAAGCAGGTCTCTTCTGTTCAAAAGCCTACACACTGCTAGGGGCCACTACTGCCCCTCCCCCATCTGCTGCTCATGTCCATCCCTGGGTGCCTTCCCCGGGGATCCTGGGCTATGCTGCTTAAACTCTTTCTTGCTCATCTCTCAATGCCTCCTCCAGTGGCCTCACCACTCTGTGACCCGCAAGCTGTCTTGTTGGGACAGTTGCATACAGTTGTTCAGAATGACATCTGTCCAGCTAACATTCCCTGGCTAAAGTTTGTCCTTTATGCAAGCCTGTCTGATTCATGCAAAATTGCAGAGGCTGGGCTGCTAGAACTACATTTCCCAAGACCCATTGCAGAGATGAGGCTAAAAGTACACTGGGCTCTGTAAAGCAGACATGTTCAGGTGAACTTTGGAAGGAGGATAAGTGAAGTGGTGATTGTACAGGAAGATTGGCCCTTCTTATAGAAATGGTATGTGTAGTTTATCTCGGATAACTGACAGAGATTCTCATGGTCAGTCCCCAGTTAAGTCAGTGCTGAGCATGAGTGAACAAGGGAGTTATTGCTGGGAGCAATCATGGTTCAAGGCCCTTAATTCCCTGTAATAACTCTTTTTTACTGCTTAAACTTACACTTCTTGTACCAACCACTCTCTAATTGGACTGGAGGCCTGCTCCATAGCAGGGAACACATGCCTGTTACTGAAAACCTAATCAAAAGCCTATGGTGGGGGAGGTCATAAACTCTAGCCTGCTCTTGTCTGGCTAAATGCATATATTGTACTCACTAAACTACACTGTAGGCACTTCTCTTAATGTCCATACCCATATATTAATGCTACTCTTACTTTTGGCTAGAGAAGCTTCTCTTTTCAGATGGTGGTGACCACTGGGATGACCCAACAGGCACCATAGTGCTGAGAAGTGACAGAGGAGAATTCTGCACTGAAATATCTTTATCATATCTTCCAAGGCTCAGGGTCCACTGTGGAAGAGGTGCCAGAAAGAATGTAAGAGACAAAGGAAGGGTAGGGCTGCTTAGAATGCAATCATTAAGATAGAAATTGGCCTCAATATCTATGACCTCTCAGTGCCTAGCACGACCTTCATAAGACCCTCATAGTAGGAGGAAAAGATGATGACATCAAACTAAAAGAAAGACTAATGGAGAGAGGGAGGGGATATGATGGAGTGTGGATTTGTGAAGGGAAAAGTAGGAAGGGGAGGGAATTATCATGGTTTATTGTCAGTAATTATGGAAGTTGTCAATAAAAAACGTTTTTTTTAAAAAAAAACCACTTCTTGTCCTTTTACCTTTCTTACCCTTAAAGTAGTGGCCCTTCCTCTGTTTCAGGATTTGCTTCAGATATGTGCACCAAATATTAACTAAGAAGTGAAAAATCTCTGTCATTTTGAACATGCTTTATTTCAGCATTAGCAGTTAGTTGTTTTATCCATTCTTTCCCCAGCAATGATCTGTTAAAGGTACTGAGGCTGTCATGATGAACGTGTTAGACACACTTCTGGTCTTTATGGCAGTCTCCATCCAGGAGAAGAGGATTAACCTGCAACATTTAGCCTCTATGGTAACAAATACTATATAATTGGGCTTCCATATTTGTGGATTCCATGCCCAAGGATTCAACTGATTACAGATCAAAAAGACATTAAAAAAAAAAAAACAAGTGACTTTGTTAATTGTATACAGACATTCTGTCAGTGGCACTGCTCCACAAATAATTTAGCATTATAATGATTTACTTATATTAAGTATTATAAATCATCTGGAGACAAGTTCAAGAATATAGTGGGATGTGTGTTGGTTATATGTAGGTATTATTCCAATTTATCTAAGGGAGTTGAACACCCGGATTTTGGCATTTCTTCTTGCTGAAGGAACATGTGAAGCTAGAGGTAGGACTGTCATTTCCAGGCAGCAAGGGGGAAAGTCACAGGGAAGAAGAGAAGAGCAGAAAAATGAAAGGATCCTGGGTCCCTGACTGCCTTCCATATTAGCCCTGGAGACACGACTCCCGCCATCGTATGTGAGACTCTCTGGTTAATCCTTACTTGAAAGCATCTTTCCAATCTCCCCCTTCATCCCTATGCAGCCTTCTGTGCTGGTTGCTATCTTTTTCCTTTTCTTGGAAGGACACCAATTATCTTGGGTTTAGGGCTTCCATAATCCTGTGTGAATTCAGCTTCACTAATTACATCTTCTAAGCCATCATTTCCATTTCCAAGTAAAATCCCATGCTTTGGTTTTAGAAGCCGGAGGAGGGGCCATTTTTACCTCTCTGTCCTGACAGAGCCCTAACCTCAGGGCTGGTTTCTTTCCTCACCCCTGGCCTTCCTCTAACTGTTGTGTTTGGTCTACTGTTGTATTTCATAGTATGTTAAGCTCTGGAGATGAATATGAAATTTAAAGCTTTTTCAAAACCTGACAGGCTTTTAATTGTTTGAATAAATAATTCACCCTGCCACCCTGATTTTGATAGGTTGAAACCAGTGTGATGTATCAAGGCTTATACTATCTTAAATATATTGTCTCTATGCATATAATTGGGTTGCATTTCTGTGATGAATACCTTAGTAGTTGCAAATTTGGCTTCACTTTCACCATTGAAAATAAGTATTCACAGTTAACATGTACCAACACATTTCATTTGAATACTAGAGCATTATGCTGGGTGAGGGTGAAATCTCTGTTGATCTGAACATTATTAATATGTCTGGATTTACTCCGTTCTCCCTGAAATTCTGCGTGTGTTCCATAGACAAGGTTTCCTTAAAACTACTACTGAGCATTTATTCAGTACTCACAATAGGTGCTGCATATGCATCTGATCCCCTCCTAATCTGCAAAGTGATCTTCTAGAGGAATGGGTTTTATTTGAAATCACAATCCCCTGAAGAAGCATTGTAGCAGGGCATGGTGGTGCACGCCTTTAATCCCAGGAGGCAGAAGTAGGAAGATTGCCCTGAGTTCCAGCCACTCTGAGACTACAGAGTTAATTCCAGGTCAGCCTGGGCTAGAGCGTGCCCTTACCTCAAAAAAAAAAAAAAAAAAAGAAAAGAAAAGAAAAGAAAAGAAAAAGAAGCAGTCTACATGGTAAAAACATAACAACTGCCTATGTACTTTAGTATTTTTATTTAATTGGGCATCTTCCCTCATCATTTACAATTGATTACGAATTATTTAATAAATTATGAAGAAGTTTAGGTCACATGTGTATATTACTGAACAAGTGGGAGCATCTTAAGACCTTGTAGAAAGGTAAAATTTAGTGATTGTAAATGCCTTTATGTTCTTCAATGACTCATAGTGCAAGTCTTGCAAGTTTCCTGTCTTCTGTACACTTCTGAGTCAGAAACCTCTGCTAGCATCCTCTGGTTCCCTGAAAGGGGCTCTCCTTACATGAGCAAAATGTAAGTAATTTAATCTGCCTGCAACATTTCAGGATAAAAAGAAATGTTAATTCCCTTAAAGAATTATCAAAGAAAAGACTGTGGTCATTTAAGGATTAGAAAGAAAGCACCTCTGATCCAATAGCCTATCTAATTTCGATAATGGATATATAATTTCATTTTTTTCAATATAGATGAAAGGATATTTAAAAGAGAAAGCATCAATAAAAGTGTTGTAGAAACTATCAGTGACTGATCCTAGCAAGCTTCTTTCATCTCAGAGAATGCCACTAGAACTGTTAACAGTAATCTGAGTTAACTGGAATCTCTGGTGGTAAGTAAAAGCAAGCATAACAGACAAAATCATTGCATATGAATAATAAAATCACACACTTAATGTTAAATAAGGTTGTCAGTGAAGTCCTGGCATTGCTATTAAGAAGTCTTACGTTTTCTTCACAGGTAAGAAAGTAGAAGGAAAGATCATTCTTACTGTTGATTTTACAGCTAAAAGTGCTATTTGCTTCAATTCAGATTTCTAAATTTTAAAAAGCTGGAATCAGTTATTGATATTCATTTCATTGCTATTGCAGAGATGTTTTTCCTATTTCTTCATCTTAGATTGAAAATATCACAAAAGTAAATGAAATGCCTCCATATTTTGATTTGACTATGTGATTATAGAATATCTTTCACACTGAAGTGACTGTTACATACCAAATAGACATGGTTAAATAAAATGCACCTCAAAGAAGTAATGACTAAACCCACCCTAGAGAAGAGATCTGGGACACATCAGGACCTAGGAATGGCATGGCAGAGGTCCTGGATTCCAATACTGACTCATGCACACTTTTGTGGCAAGAGTTTAAAGCATAAAACACTCAGATCCCACCCCCCAATTTACTGTACCATGTCTGTGTTGGCTTGATTCTGGTGTCCCCCATAAACTCATGTGTTCTGAATGCTTGGTCTCCAGCTGATTGCAGTTTGGGAACTGGAGCCTCCTGAAGGTGTGTTGTTGGGGGCGGGCTTATGGGTGTTATAGCCAGCTTCCCCTTGCAGTGTTTGACACACTCTCCTACTGTTGTCCATCTGATGCTGGTGAGGGGGTGATGTCCAGCCTCTGCTCATAATAGGCTTTCCTGTGCCATCATGGAGCTTCCTCTGAAGTCTGTAAGCTAAAATAAACCCTTTCATCCCACAAGCTATTTTGGTCAGGTGCTTTCTGCCAGCAATGTGAAGCTGACTGCAACAGTGTCCCTCAAAGTGGAGCCTAAGTAGTGTATGTTTAACAAGCTCCCCATTGGAGTCTTCTGAGGACTGGACTGTAAAAATCTATACATGATGGGCATGTAGAGGAAAAATCCAGAGCACAGATGAGGCTAGGCAGATGGCTTGAGGCCTGAAATATCAGGTTCTAAGATCTGTGAGTATAATACTAACAAAATCTGAACCATCTTTCAGGTAAAAACATCTGATGGTGGTCCAGAAAGCAGACCCAGTGGGAGAGACTTGGGGCAGGAAAGTCATCACGAGGCCCATGTGGGCAGACTGACCTGGACTCACTTTGAGAGCTGAGGCGGAGCAGAAAGTCTTACTGATATGGAAGTGCCTGAAGGCTAGCCTCATGTGAGGACCCGACTTGGTGGCCAGTCTAAGGCCAATAGCAAGTGTCCTTTCTTCCTGATGTCACCTCCAGCCACCAGAACTGTTATCTGCTATCTCTTCCGGCCCCTAAAGCTATTCCTATTCACCTCTTGTCTCACCCTTCAGCTGCCTCCTCCATTACTTACAACAATGTCAGATCCAAAGATTGAGATTCACCATGATGCAGAGTGAAGTTTCCAAACTTCTGATATCCGCTGGACCCCACTCACCCCACTGCTAGCTGCTGGCCTCTGTATTCTGCTCTCATAGGCCTGGGGGATGGCCCTCTTAGGCACCAGTACCTGAGTAAGGCAGGGGCACATGGGTCCCACACAATAATGCTTTCCTTACAAAAGCAATGCCCCCCCCCCGAAAACAGTGCACACTGACCACCCCAAGAATAAAGAACAGAGATGTTTGGTTTGTTTGACTCTTGCTTTGCTTTCTTTTGTTTTTAGTTGGAAAGCAAAGCTATGGGAAGGGGAAGCTGGCAGAGGAAACAATAGAACAGTGTAGAACTCAGGTCCCAGTGGAGCAGGAGGAGATATGATGAGGGTCAAGACTAGCAATGAGAAGGTCAGGTCTTACCATGCACGACTGGGCACAGTAGGCCTTTGTTGTTATTGTTTCCTTCTATAGCCCAGGGGCTGGTAAGTGGAAAACAAGCTCTGGCCCTGGCTAGTTCCAACCACCAAAGAGAGTTCTGAGTAAGCCAGGGGGCACATGGGCCCACAAAGTAATGCAAACTACAAAACAATGTCCTCCCTGAAAACCACTGCACACTGACCACTGATAGCTAGCCAATTCCAATCACCAGAGGGGGTTTGGCTGTGCGGTAGATGCCTGCTGTCTTCAGTAGTCTGGCCTGGGCAGGTTAGGGAAACGTGCATTCCTGAGGCAAATGGTCCCTTGCTTAGGTGGAGGATGCTGGGCAACAAAAATCATAAATGATGAAGCAAGACGGAAGGCGAAGCCACAGCAGGCCTTCATCTTCAGGAGGGAGGAAAAGCTGGTTTTCATTTCTTCAGCTACCTGTGGTATTACAGAAATATCCAATATTTCAAATAGAAAATCCAAAATACATGGTTCTGGCTGCACCACACATCTCCACTCCCCATGCTCCAGTTATGCTCAACTGATTTCTCTTCTCTGAACCCCCTGCAGTAACCTTTCATTCTTAGCTTGATAAAAGATCATTTATCTTTGTCAAATTCAGCAATGATATCACCACTTCCATGAAATGTGTGTGACACTCTTAGGCATGACAGATCTTACCTTCTACAGCAGTAGGAATAACACTTCATCATGACATGTGACAGTTCACTGCTATGGACCATTTGTGCCCTCCCCACAAAGTCCTCTGTTGAAATCCTAACCCCTTTGGTGACAGTATTGGGACCCTCATGAATGAGATTAGTCCCTTTATTAAAGCACTGTTTGTTTAAATTTATTTCTATATTTATTTTAGAGAGAGAAAGACAGGGAGAGAGGGAGAGAGAGAGAATGGGCATGCCAAGGCCTCCAGCCACTGCAAACGAGCTCCAGATGCATATGCCCCCTTGTGCATCTGGCTTACGTGAGTCCTGGGGAATTGAACCTGGGCCCTTTGACTTTGCAGGCAAGTGCCTGAACCTCTAAGCCATCTCTCCAGCCCTGTTTTTAAATTTAAACAAACAAACAAAGAG
The DNA here is from genome assembly GCA_036346955.1 of Dipus sagitta. Lineage (NCBI taxonomy): Eukaryota > Metazoa > Chordata > Mammalia > Rodentia > Dipodidae > Dipus > Dipus sagitta. Next base: position 7,493,027 of record CM070784.1, read on the forward strand.
CTTCCTCATCTCTTTCACCATATGAGGCTGGAGTGAGAAGACAGGCATCTATGAAGCTTTCACTCAGGCACCAAATCTGCCAGTGCCTTGGTCTTGAACCAATGCCTGATGTTTATATGTTACCTAGGTTGTGTGTGGTATTCTGTTACAGAATCTTGAACAGACTAAGCCACGTCTTTAGGTCACTGGGGCCAGGATTCAGCCTTGGCTGTGCCTTATTTATTTTGGATTCTAGTGTCATTGGCTACTGTAAAAAGGTGTACACATCACATATTGGACTCACCAATTTACTAATGAGATCAATGAACAAAAACTAAGCCAATAATGGTGTGACCTTGATTAAAAGGAAACATGGAGGTATGAAACAAGAATATACCTAGAGGCCTATTCTGGCTAGCAACTCCAGCAAGTAAGTTCCCTCTGGGATTCTGTCCATCCCATGTCAGTGTCTGTCTCTTCTGACCCCTCTGAGCTATGTAGACAAGCGCTAGGAACAAGATAAGAAAACTCTGGAAATCCTAAGACAAAAAGTAATTCTCTGTGTAACATAAACCCCAATGACTTCATTCTGGGTGTCACAACAGTCCTATAAAACAGGAGAAAGCATTTCTGCATAGGAATCTTTCTCTGCATTAACAGGACCTTGCCAAGCACTCCAGGGAGATCTGTTAAATGGAGTAGAATTATCTGATCATTTTTCATTATGTTTTCTTACTTCATCATAGAGTCACCCTAATGGGAGAAGAGATGACCTTGGCATTAATGTGTTCATGTTGCTCTTATATGCAGGTCTACATGGACAATGAAGACAGGGAAGGCTTCAAGGAGAAGGCTCAGATGGGCTTGAAGCACAGGAGGCATGCTGCAGCTGAGACCTGGGGAAGGGGCGAACTCGCCAAGGGCCTAAAGAGCAGAAACAAAGGTTTGGAAATGAGAAGGCAGAAAGCCTGCTCAGGGAGCTGCCTGTCCTTGTCACATGGTCCCCCAAGCAAGGCATCGTCAATCCTGGAAGTTGCTGAGGTTCTGAAGCCAGGTGTCCACTCACTAGCTGTGTGGCTTTGGGCAAGTTCCTTAAATCCTCAGAGCATCAGTGCTAGTATATAAAGATAATACATTGCAGTTTGTCTAAGAATGGAGGATATATGGCAAAAATGTGATAGTGCATGAAATTAGTGCAAATCATTAATAATAATGGTTGTTATTAATGGCATGTCATAGCTCTTTGAGAATAATTTCGTGTTCTTACTTACCTATTCCATCTGTTATTTATTTTGCCTAAACTCAACAGGTACAAGGTTTTGTTGCCCTAAATAAATATGCTTTCTTCTGTATTCCCATCACTGTTCCTTGCTTTTTGTTTTCCTTCTTAAAGAAATGTTTACTAAATTTTGTTAGTCTGACTATACAAGGAAAAATACATAAATGGTAGAGGTGTGCTGCAAAGGTTCAACCACCATGAACTTACAAACTAACTAGGGACAGTGTGATAAATACATAGTCAATTGTAATAAGTGGTGAAGTAACAAAGGTTTCATAAAAGAAGTGCTATGGGACTCCACATCTAAAAATAACATTAAGGAGCTGGAGGGATGGTTTAGCGGTTAACGCACTTGCCTGGAAAACCAAGGGACCCAGCCTTTGTTAACCTCAGGACCCATGTAAGCCAGATGCACAAGGTGACACATGCAGGTGGAGTTCATTTGCAGTGGCTGGAGGCCCGGGCCGTCCTCTCTGTCTCTGTCTGTGTATATCTCTGTCTCTCTTTCCCTTTCAAATACATAAATAAAAATTAAAAATAAGCTGGGTGTGGTAGTGCATGCCTTTAATCCAGCACTTGGAAGGAAGAGGTAGGAAGATCTATGTGAGTTTGAGGCCACCCTGAGACTACATAGTGAATTCCAGGTCAGCCTGAGCTAGAGCGAGACCCTGCCTTGAAAAACAAAATAATAATAATAATAATAATAATAATAATAACATTAAGCAAAAGGAGGGGAAAGTAATGGACATTACATGCAGATATTACTTAGTAAAGAAGTGATATCCTGATGGTGACATATGGAGCATCTTCTAGAAACTGTGGGTAATCTGACAAGCCAGTGTGTTGGAACTTGAAGAGGTCTGGAGATTAGCATAGTGCCTAACTAAGAAAAACCTAAAGGTCCAGACAAACATTCAATACTTATCTCATGAACAGTGTACACCCAGGTACCATGGCCTGAGATCCTAGACCTGGATCTGAAAGCTTCACGCCTCTCTACAGGGCCGGGAAGCCAAGGCCAAGAGAAGCTAACTTGCTGGTGGTACACTGCTCTTAAGAACAGAATTTGAATGAAAGCTCCGGATTCCTGATTATCAGTCAGAATATCTAATCTCCATAAAGACAGTGCTAATAAATGCTGTGTACATCACTTCGTTATCCCTCACCCAGGGCACACGTGTCTCATCTATCCCAGCACTTCTTAGTCCACGCCCTGCTCTAGCTTCAGCACAATATTCTGCCGATACATGGCGCTAATCCAAACAGCCTTAGTGCCCTCACCCAGATGCCTAAATAAATAAATAAATAAATAAATAATAAATAAATAAATAAATAAATCAGCATGCCTTAACATTCTACAGAGGGCCAGAAGTGACCAGGGAATTTAAGCTACTTCCTAGAGTCTCAGTACATCCTCCTCTGTGGGAAGTGGACTCTCCCTCCATGGTCTAGGAATGTTTGTCCTCAAGCAGTAAGGGTGGTTACCCAGGCCACCTTGGCCCTCTACACAACATTCTCACCCCAGCACTTTCTCTTAGGGATCAAACTTACAACTGAAAGAAGGGGAAATCCCACACTCAGAAACGAGTGTAAATAAGTAAACCTCATTTACGATGATGGTAGGAAAAGGGGAAAATGGGTGTGGGGAAAGAAAATACTTTAGCCAACAGATATGAAATTAATCACCATTCAGTGTTTCCTTTTTAGTTTAGAAACCACTAAATAAAAATGAAGAAAAAAAAAAACCAGGAAGTTCCCTCCTCAGTGTTAACAATAGAACAATCCAGCGTGCTGGTTCACAGGGCCACTTCTTACAAAGCGGCACTGGACGTCCAACCCCAGGCTGTGCTTCTCACTTAGGCACTCGGCATCTATAAATAGTTCTGCAGTTGACTTCAGGCTTATTTAAATTATGTAATTCGAGATTGAAAGGATATATTGGCAAGAACATCAGCACCAAACGTGGGAATCTTGGATTCTTTTACCTCGGTAGCCTGAAGGCTTTGTGATGTGGATCTGGTACCTTTTGCTGTTGGTAAAGTTTTTTTTTGTTGTTGTTGTTTGTTTGTTTTGTTTTGTTTTTGAGGCAGAGTCTCTTGTTACCTATGCTAGTCTTGAACTCGCTATGCAGCCAAGGCTGGTCTTAACTGCCCCCCCCCATCCTTCTAAAACTGCCTCCTAAATGCTGGGATTTCAGGTAGGAAAGTATTAGGCTTCTTTTCCTCCTCCAGAACCCAGCTCCTGGAACTTCCCTACTTGTGTCCCTCCCCTCCTGCTGGTTTTGAACTTACTCTGACACTTCAAGGCCCTGTAACGACTACAGAGTTCCTCAACTCCTCCATGATTCCAGAATGTTCTTCCTTATGGTAGACACATCTTCATTTTCAAATCTTTACTCAGCTGTCAGCACCCTGAAGTCCATTTCTTTTCCCTTCTTTTTGTTCCTTTTGGTTGAGGATCAAATCCAGGTAGGTCCTCATGCATTCTGAGCACACACTGTACCAATAAGCCAAACCCCTAGTTCCCGCACCCCCACCTCCGTCTTTGCTTTGCAGCATCGCCATCTTACTGTTCTTTTCGCACTGCTGTGATTTGTTCCTGGTCATGTTTGTCTCCTGCGTGAGGCTGTGAATCTCTGAGGGGTAGGCTGCATTTCATCTTTTTTTTTTTTTCCTGTGCACACGGCACATAGTGAAATAACTGGCAACTAACAGATATTCAATATATAATTGTTGGGAAAATATAATTCTGTCTAGCTGCCCTGAGACTTGCTTTCTCCCTCCAATTGTAACTTAGTCACAATTTTGCAATCTTACCTGCCATCTGGCATTTAGCAGAGAGGTGCTGATTCAACAGCACCTACCTGTCTCACCTCAGAGATAAAATCAATAGTCATTCTGCTTTTGAAGTAAGATTTAAAACTTGGAGGGGAGAGAGCGGGACACCAAGTGTGTTCCTGTGAGGACTGGGCTAGGTGTCTCATTTTTTTGAAGAAACAGGAATTTGGGGTGCCAGACTCCAGGTTCAGTGCCCCCAGCAGCCTTCCTAGACTGAGGTAGTTCATGCTGTCATTCTGCATTAGGGAAAGCCAAGGTGGAAAACCCAAGAAGTGCTGGCCAGCAGCCCACTCCCAAGTCCAGCTGTCCACCTTGTCAACGGGGTCTTCAGTGGTCAAAGGCTTGATGTCTGTGGAATGCATTTGGGCCCCTAATATATTTTCCTTGATCCACAGGGGCTTAACAATGTTTGGATTAGCTACCGATGTTTAAAGATGGGGAGACTGGGAACTAATGGAAAAAGAAACTTTCTGGCTTAACTTTTAGAACTGCGGCTGACAAGGAGTGCCCCTCCATGTCTTAGAGGGAGGGGCGCAGTGCCCTCTTTAGGTAAGGGCATGCTCTCTGCGGTTCACCACACAGCCCACTCCAATCTTATTTCTGGAGCATTTTGGTACTGATTTTTCAAAGTTTGAGGCTAGGCTGGGCAAGGAAATCCAAGCATTGATCTGAGAAGAGGTGAACTGAAGGACTTGGACCACAATGTGGAAAACAGCCCTGATCCCAGGGGTCAAGAACTCCCCTAATAGTGCCAGGGATAGAGTCTAGGGTCTCCCATGCAGCTAGGGCCAAGCTCTTCTACCACAGGGCCATGTTCCCAGCCCAACAACAGGCATTTGTAGGATGTCTGTTACTCAGGCCAAGGTTGGGAGGTGCTACGAAAGGCAGTGCCAAGTCTAGTAGTGATGGTTTTTTGAGATATTACAATATTACAATAGAAGCCAGAGTTGATAGCTTTCTGGTGTGTGTAGTGTATAAATTTACAATCCCAGTCAGGATTCTGAATTGTAGACTCATATATCCAGGAGCCTATTTGGCATGTCTACCTAATGAGTATGTCAAACTCAATGTCCCAAAAATGAAGTGCTCAGGGGTCCCCCAAACCTATTCTTCTGCCATCATTTCCATCTTAGTCAATGCCATTTCCAGGCATCGTCTCAGGCCCACTGAGGTCACTGTGATTCCACACTCCTACTCCCAACTCCTGACCCTCCGTGCATCCACGTCTAGCTGCACTTGAACATGAACCCAGAAGCCCATCCCACCTCTCCAGCAGTCTGCCATCACTCTGACCTGCGCCAGCACCTCCCTGCTGCCTTCTTGAAGCAGCTCTCTAGCTTCTGCCCTTGACTCTTCTCAGTCTTCTGTTCTTACACACAGAGGCCAGAATAATCCTATGAAAATAGGTCAAGTCACATCATTGCCAAGTTTAGCACCCCACAATGATTACCCACCCCCACTCAGTGACAGACCATTGCCGTGACCTTCAAGACCTGCCCTGATCTGAGGGGTCCCTCCATTCACACATGCCAGTTTCAGCTACTGTTGTATCACGACTCAGCCAGGCCAGCCTTCTTTTCTTCGGCAAGCATTCAGCGTATGTTCCCACATCGGGGGCTTAGTGCTGTTCCCCTGGCCTAGTCTGTTCTTTCCCCAAGCATCTCATAAAGAGAATGCTTTAGACTTCATGAAGAAATCCTGATCTGAGAAAGTCCTCTGGTCACTTCATCTTAATTGAACCTTTCCTAATTATATCCCTGTTGCAGTCAGGTGCAATCACCCGACCAACAGCAGCTTGTAGAAAAATGGTTTATTTTGGTTTACAGGCTCGAGGGGAAGCTCTATGATGGCAGGGGGAAACAATGACATGTGCAGAGGGTCGATATCACCACTTGGCCAACATAAGGTGGACAACAGGAACAGGACAGTGTGCTAAACTGTGGCATGGGAAAACTGGCTATAACACCCATAAGCCCGCCCCCAACAATACACCGCCTCCAGGGGGCATTCATTCCCAAATCTCCACCAGCTGGGAACCTAGCATTCAGAACACCTAGGTTTATGGGGGACACCTGTGACAACATACCTGAGGGCAACTGAAGGCAGGAAGGATTCATTTTGGCTCATGCTTTCAAGAGATTTCATTCAAGCATGGTGGGGAAGGCCTGATGCAGGAATTGGTGGCCCATCTCCTCAGATGTACAGACTGGACACCAGAAGTAAGTCTAACCTTCAAAGGCCAGCCCCAGTGGCCTACTTCTACCAGCCAGACCCCACTTCCACAACCTTCAAAGTGGGGCCACGGCTAGGGAGACTGAGCACCAAAACATGAGCCTATGCAAGATATATCAGATTCAAACCACAACACTGTCCTTATCCTATTTTTCTTCCCTAATTTTTTTGTACTTCTGTGTATTGTCTGTCATTCCCCACTAGGATCAAAGCTCTCTTTAGACACCTCCCATGCTTCATTAACTGCCATGTTCTCTGTGTCCAGAAGAAGCCTTGGCATGTTGTTGCAAATGAATATATATTTTTGAGATCATACTTTTATATGATCATTATGATTATAAAACGAAATTTAAGGCTGGTCGTGGTGGCTCATGCCTGCAATCCCCAACACTTGGAAGGTGAAGGTAGGAGGATCTTATGAATTCCAGGCCAGTCTGGGGCTACAGATTGAGTTCCAGGTCAGCCTGGCTAGAGTGAGACCCTGCCTCGAAAACCAAACAAAAAATTGCTGGAGAGATGGCTCAGTAATTAAATGCAAAGCCTGACAGCCTGAGTTTAATTTACCAGTACCCATGTAAAACTAGATGCACAAAGTGGTCCGTGCATCTGGAGTTTGTTTGCAGTGGCAAGAGGTCCTGGCCTCATATTCATTCTCATTGTCATTCATATCCCTCTATCATCTCGCCTTGCTAATAAACAAATAACATTTTAATAGGAAATTTAAATTAGTGGCTGACACTTGTATTATGCCAAATTTTATTTTTATTTTCTGCTGAGACAGTGTCATATAGCTCAAGATGGCCTTGAAATCCTGATCCTCCTGCACCCATGTCCCAAATGTTGGGGTTTACAGGCCTGAACCACCTTGCCTGGCCTAAGTTTTAATTTTAAAAAGGATCGATGGTCCAATGTGAGTGACAAAGATTCAAAAGATGGGGTGATAGAAACTTATATAGCCACATAACAGTATAAGAAATATCAGGCCAACTCTTTTTAGATCCTGCCCTGGCCCCTTGGAGGCATGTACAAATGATGCAGGAGCTTGAATTTTAAAAGTGCAAGATCTGTTCCCCCTTGCTTAGCCCCTCTTCTGTCTTGTTTGTCTCTTTTGTGCATCTCTCACTTTTCTAGCTGGGGAACTTTTGCCTAGCTGGCTGGAGGTTCCCAGCCCCATTGCCTAATCTCTGGTTCAGATCACATCATATCTCTGGCCTCCAGGTTCACCCTTGTATCCTGAGTTCCACTCAGCTTTAGCCAGGAGGGTAGTTGCAAGGCAGAATGGAGCCTAAGAAAGTTTCTGAGGCGCTTCCTCCCCACTTTCTGCTTTCCACCAGTTTTTGAAGTTATCTGGAAAAAAAAATGCTGAAGTTTTATGATGATGCTGAACTAGGAGAACATAAAGTTGACATGTTCGGAACAGACAGATGCATGCTAAAAATCATGTCATGTTTGTCTAAAACTGTAACGCTCACTTTAAAAAGCAATGGGATGATGAGTTACTGAGACAGTCAGGAATCTGATGAGGAATTCACAGACCTGCAAAGACAAAGCCCAGAGCTAGGCAGCTTACTGCTTTCCAGCAGCCAACCCCGCCGAGCCAAGGCTGAGATAAGACACTGCTAACTCTAATCACACTGAACATTTGCTGGTGCACATATTATAATGAAAAATGGACCATTTTAGGATTATCTGCTTATCTGCTTCCACAGGTCGGTGGGATGGAGACCTTGGTCTAAAGTCCATTAAAGAAACTACATGGTTTGTGTTAGTGGTGTCCCCTTGTGACAGACAGAATAGTGGCTCCAAAGATGACACCTCTGGGTCTGCCACTTTATATGGCAAAGTGTGCAGACATGATTAAATTAAGGACGTGAGCTAGAAATTTATCCTGAATTGCCTACAGGGGCTGAATGTAATCAGAAGAGTTCTTACAAGAAGAAGGCAGGCTGGACAGATGGCTTAGTGGTTAAGACACATGCTTGTGAAGCCTAAGGACTCATGTTCATCTCTCCAGATCCCACCTAAGCCAGACGTACAAAGTGAACAAGCATGCAAGGTCGCACATGCACAAAAAGGGGCACATGCATCTGGAGTTCAAGTGCAGTTGCTGAAGTCCCTGGCATGCTAATCATTCTCTCTCTCTCATAAAAAAGGCCCGTCTGGCTGCATTCACCCTAGGAGTCAGACAGTGGCATTATTGCCATTTTGGACAAAAGCAAACAAGGCACGAAGAGAATATATAGTTCTTGTGCAGGCCATATGGCTAGTTTGATGACCAAGTGGGGCTTAAATGCAGACACTGGAATGTGAGTATCGAGCCTGTGTTAGCTTGTTCTTTTTCATCAGCTAAAGAAAAGTAAATAAAAGCGATCTGCAGAAGTACTGTAAACTTTAAAACTAAAAGATGGTAATTAAAACTAAGCTAGGCTGTGACATGGAATGTTCAGAAAACTGAATTTTACTACAGGCACATGAGGACAATTCAATGAAAATAATCAATGAATAGTCATTGTCACTACTCTTCCTTTGAAATAATGCCCATCATAAAAATAACTGAAGTTTTCATGGGTAGTATAAATAATAGTTTAAAAAGAAGCCTGTGAAATTTAATGTTATGCTGCATTCCACGGGCACTCAACAGTGCTGAAATATGTGAGTGCACACAGAGGGGACAGGCCATCAGCTCAGATGGAAAGCAATGTCCTGGGCCAGGCTCTGTCACCATGAAAAGATACACATCTGTTCTGAAAGGGAGACACACACCACACTGATTACCTGCCTTCAGATTTGAAGCTACCGGAATGAAATGAAGTCTACAGAAACCAAGGCCGACTGTTTCCTAAATATGGTGATTACATGTGCTGAATGCAATTCTGTGAGGGAGAAAGAGAGCTCACGTAACGTTTCACAAAGGAGAGAGTTATGATTCTGGGACAGTGATTTAGTAAGCCTTCCTGGCATGGACAAAAATAAGACACAATGAGAATATGAGCTGGTCCCTATACTAGAGAAAAGGTTAGACAAATACTAAGGATTCTTTTGGAAACAGAATTGACAGGAAGACAGGAAGAAAAAAAATAAGAAAAGTAAAATTTCCATTTTAAACTCCCATTTCACTCAAATCCTGACTTTTGTAAAAATGATAGCAAGTTCCTGGATCTATTGTCTCCTAATGATGGCCTCATAAAATGTTCCAAGTTTACAAGCCTGTTTACAGATCCAGTGGTGATTTCTGCTCTGGCCTCTCTCAACACAGCCAGGAGCCTGAGCAGCCCAAGTGCCCTCTCGGCTCCTCACAAAATCACCAGCAATTACATGATTCAGACGCAAGAGGCACCGGGGGAAGTTGCTACACTTTGTGTCAGGAAAGGTGGCTTATGCCAAGTGATGGATGAGTTCTTTGCTATTCCTAGTGATCAATACAAATACTCCAACTTCAATAACCTGAAGATAACACAGTCAGCAACTAGTGAGATGACCAGTTTCGTGTAGGAATTGAGATCTAGGTGAGAATGAAGGGAAGCAAATATTGGGATCAGAAAAGGAAACATGACATTTAACTAAAAATGCAAAATGTTTAAGATCAGTCTCTCATGCAGTGCAGCCAGTAATCTGAAGTGCTGATGATAGGATCCGTAGTACAATTTGGTCCCAAAGGAAGCATCTAAAAGGATAAAATAAATACGCTGGAAAAGACCCACCCGCCCTCAAAAGTCCGGAACCATTTTTTCCCCACATCTCCATAGTAGGTGCCCCAGTGGCTTTTTTGTTTTGCTGACAGTAATATATTCTTACTCAGGAGATGTCATCATTCCATTTTCATCAATGACTGAGGTATTTTTCACTTTAACATCAGTGGTGATGAGAAAAGTGGACAGCAGAAAGTGTCTATGTTCAAGGGTAGTTGAAATAATTTTGGGCAGATAGACTCCTAAATTCAATTAATGAAAAGAGGAAAAACAAACAGTATAACCTGGAATGTGAGGACTGGGATGGTCATGAGTAATGCAGAACAGACATGGAGATAAGATTGTCCTTTATATAGAAAAATGACACCCTAGAACATTCTCCTCCCTCCATACACACTTTTCTTCTACTGATTGAGTTTTGCTCATTTAATCACACTGTCTTCCCGTTCTGCTGACACACAACCTGTTTCCTGTGGCTGTAGAGCTCAGTAACAATAGTTAAGTTTCACAGCAAAAACCAAAGGCTTACCAGGCCCAGGTGTAACCAATTATAGCTGAAGTTAAGCCAGCAGATATAGAACAAATTATATATATAATTCTATGAAACAAGCACAGTCCTGAGCCAGACATACGCAATAGAGTTCATTGGAGCTGTTGGAGGTCTTCCTAACAGGCTCATAGTGTACTCATCAGTGTGCTCTGCTAGAGAAAAGGGTTCTTAGACAATGTGTGATCACACACCAGGCAACTTTCCCATGCTTCATCTGCAAAGTAGACCTAAGGCAAACTCCCTCTCTCATCTGCAAGACGGGTCTACTGCAAAGGCTTGCTGGCCTCATGAGATATTTGGAGATGGGAATTGGTTATACACCTACACATTTCATAAAAGGTCAGTATTACCAAAGTCCAAGGTCTAGTTTTAGTTCTAATGAAGAAATAAATAACTGTCATTATAGAAAACAAGAATATCTCTATAGTAAAGTCATGAAAAATATGTCAAGATTTGGAAATGTCATCAAGGATGGGTATTACTCTGTATTGGAAAAGGGACAAAAATGGGGGCATTTGACAGGTTTTCTATGCATGAAAAGCTTTCATGGAGCCATCAGGACAACGGAACTAAGACACGGAGGAACCAGGCTTGTACTATGTTATAAGCCTGTTAGGTAACTTTCCTTGATAGGGGCATTTTGAGTGGCCAAAGTGGAGACATAGAGATACAACACAATATTAAAACCTGGAAATCTATCTTAAACAGACAAAACAATTATCTGAGGCAATAAAACCCAAGCATTCTCAAAAAACACACCTGATATTGCCCTGCTAAAGCACAGCTGACAAACCTTTTCTATGAAGGTTCAGACAACTATTTTAGGCAGTGAGGGCATATGGTCACTGTCACTGTACTCAGCTCAGCTCTGCTGGTGCAGCGAGAAAGCAGCCATGGGCAATGCTTGGGCAGATGAGCCTGGCTGTGGTCCAGAATAACAGTGCCAGGTTGGGTTGACCTATAGGCCATGGTTTCCAGTACCTTTTTAAAGATTCCTTCTAGTTCTAGAATTGTAATCGGTAAAATGTAGCCTTAGCAAATGGTGATAACCCAACCAAAGGAAAGATTCCATCACATACTACCATCAGTTCTTCCTATTAAGATCTTGGAACTATACTTGATCCTGAAATCAGTACATCCAGGCAATATATCATTGGTAATATCTTTTTCCTTTTTAGCAAAACATAAAAATGTTTACATATGTTTATAGCCATAATATCCAGACTTTATAATCCAAGTGCACAGTATTACAATCTGCTACATTAAGCAGCATATGCCATATGCTAGGGCTCTTCATCTTCCTGCCAGCAGGAAGCATTTTTAGATAAAGGTAAGGACATGTGTGGGAAGATACTACCTCTGTCCTCCCTCCAGCTGCCATTCTTTCATCTCAACTTTCTTCTTCATCCCTTCCCACTCCTATAAAGAAGACTGAAACAGCACCCCCAGGCCAGAGAGATAAAGAGTGAGCAGTAGTTGGCCTCACCAGTTGAGGGGACCAGAACCGGGAAAACCATATCCTGAGGAGTACTAAGGGTTAAAGTCCAAACTGGATGCCATCCTTGAGTTCAGGGGCCAGAAAAGAGTGCACTGTATGTCAGTGTGCTGGGGAATGAGGCCAAACTGGAAGAGAGTGGGAGCAAAAGGAAGAGTGGGCGTGAAGTGAGAGTTCAGGAAGGAGATGGGGCCACAGTGCCGGAGGTGCATTGCTTGGCATGCTGCCCTGAGGCTGGTGGGCGGACTGGCCTCCCTGAAACCCTAGGTCAGAGCTGACAAACACCCCCGCCTTTATTACTGTGCCTGCAGCCAAATCACCTTGGACTTTGATCACATAGGAGTCTCTGCCAACTGTATTTATTTCCTGGTATGACCCAGTGAGAAGGCTGTGGGTGTTTTAGTCTAAATAAGTGAAATACATAAAATACTATTGGCTTAGTCATTCTGAAGATATAATGCACACAAATATGTGTGTATTATATATATGTATGTATGTATCACACTCACATATTCTGAGGTTACCAAAATTTCAAGTCGCATATAAAATGGCACCATGTTTGCATATAATTTGAGTTTATCATCCCAGATGCTTTAAATAGTCTCATTTACTTATGGTCTTGGAAATGATATAAGCACTATGCAAATAGCTGTTCTCCTATATTTCTTACAAAATGAGAATGAATGAACAAAGTCTGTATACGTGTTCAATGCAAATGCAATTTTTTTCTGGGTATTTTCAATCTATGGTTGCATCTGCAGGTGCACTGCCACAGAGGGCCCAGTGTGTGTGTGTGTGTGTGTGTGTGTGTGTGTGTGTGTGTATGCACATGCCAGTGTATATGTGTCTGTGTGTTTTAAGATAATTTTTCTGCTCACTAGAAGCAATGAGTTGTAGATACTGTAATTTTCAGTAACTTGATATTATGTTTACAATTTAGGATACAAATAGGACTAAAGACTATTTTTTATAACTTGAAACCATTTTTTGCAATAATTAGCTCATTAAATTCTAGCATATAAAGATTTTGCAACCTTAATTTATAAGCAGAAATATTCAGGATTAAGCAAGGAAAAAGTGATATTCCTCTGAACTTAGACTACATATACTTGGCCTATATTATTAATGGTTATTGCTGTTGTGAGTGAAAAATGTCAGAAACCCCAGTACTAACTAGTTTAAATGGAGAGGAAAAGCTGGTGTAGTCAAAAGATCATGAATAAAACATAAGCAACTACTGGATTCAGGGTCAGACAGTAAGGATCAAGACTCAGTTTTCCATCCCAGCTTCATTTCCACAGGATTGTGTCTATCAAAGCAAACAAAACCCAGAGCAAATGGCTGCTGGTTCCTGTGGGGATATGTGCGCTTCCTGGCCCAGTCCCTGAGGATCACCATGCAGCAGGCCCATTAGTCTCCCTCAGAAGCCACAGACCCAGAGACATAGCCTGGAAAAAGTATACCCCATAATAAAATAGGGGCCTTCACCAGGAGAAAGAGAAACAATGTGGAACAGTAGACAAAGCTCATCAAAGAACTAAGTGCATCACATCCATGGAGAGCAGGTGACTGATGGCAGAAAGGAGGCTCAGGAGTGTGAAAATGAATCCAAGTCAGAACCTAGGAAATCGATAAATGATGACTACAGGTGGGCTGTGGTGTCAGTAAGGCATGGAGACCTCTGCTGAAGAGCTGACCTATTTACAATGAGGATGCTGCCAGTAGAGCAGAGCCGATGGGAAAACACAGCATACTGATCATGCGAGGTGAGGTTAAACTCACCACCGAAACGCACAGAGCTGCACTATGCTCGCAGAATGGCAGGGCCACAGCACTGATGACCTCAGGTCCCAAACACTGCATCGCTCCTTTCCTGTGACAAGAGCTGTGTGTGCTCATTACAATTTCCTTCTGGAAACACAATAACCTTGGCACAGTTCATGGCTCTGGGCAGCTGTTTTCATTCTCTGATTTTTAGATTGGAAAAGTAAAAGAACTTTATCGAAAATAAGAAGAAACAACACCAGGCATGGTGGCGCGCGCCTTTAATCCCAGCACTCGGGAGGCAGAGGTAGGAGGATTGCCGTGAGTTCGAGGCCACCCTGAGACTCCATAGTGAATTCCAGGTCAGCCTGGGCTAGAGTGACACCCTACCTCAAAAAAACAAAAAAAGAAAATAAGAAGAAACAAAGAAAAATCAAATTGTCAAAACTTCATATTAACATCATCAGATTTACAATAATTATTTTGAGTATATCTCAAGACCATTAAAAGAAGTTGGGTATGGGTATGCCAGCAATCAGAGGCCAAGGTAGGACTATCACAAGTTTGAGGCCAGCCCACAGTCTCAATAAATTAAGGAAGGAAGAAAGAAGAAGGGAGGAAGGGAAGAAGGAAGGAAGGGAGGGAGGGAAGAAGAGAGTAAGGGAGGGAGGAAAGAAGGAAGGAAGGGTGGAAGGAAAGAAGGAAAGGAGGGAGGGAGGGAGATAAAAAAGGAGAAAAGGAGGAAGAGGAGGGAGGAAGGAAGGGAGAGCAGGAGGAAAAGGAGGGAAGGACAGAAGGAAGAAGGGAGGAAGGAAGAAAAGAAGGATGGGAGGGGGAGACTGAGGGAAAAAAGAAGGAAGGGAGGGAATGAGGGAAGTAAATAAAGAAATCAGGAAATGGAGGGAGGGAGAATAAAGGAAGGAAAGAAGAAGAGAGGGGCTAAGAAAGGAAAGAAGGAAGAAAGGGAAGGAGAGAGGAATGAAGAAAAGAGGGAAATATAGAAGGAAGGGAGAGAGGGAGGGAGAAAGAAAGGGGAAACCGTACAGAGAAAGAAAGGGAGGAAGGAAAAAAGAAAGGGAGAAATAAAGGAAAAAAGAGAAAGAAAAGTTACTATCACAAGGACAATTCCACAAAAATTGAAAAGTCATGGCATAGGTAAATTGGTAAAATTTATTTCTGATTGGTTTTTTATTCCCATAGTATAGACTGGGTGATTTTCAACTGTTCCATATTGCTCTTGTGTAAGAAAATATGACATTTCAGTCACTTCCTTAAAACACACAGACCCAGGCTCATGCTATAGGTTATTGCACACTACTAAAAAGAAAAAAAAAAAAAAAAGATGAAGGGAGGCACTAAGACAGTAACTAGGTTTTGTGTCAGGAAATATTGTTTATTTTTCAGTTTTTTTCAAATTTTTTTTGTTTATTTATTTATTTGAGAGCGACAGACACAGAGAGAAAGGGGGGGGGGGAGAGAGAGAGAGAGAGAGAGAGAGAGAGAGAGAATGTGTGCGCCAGGACCTCCAGCCGCTGAAAACGAACTCCCTTGTGCATCTGGCTAACGTGGGTCCTGGGGAATCGAGCCTCGAACCAGCGTCCTTAGGCTTCACAGGCAAGTGCTCAACTGTTAAGCCATCTCTCCAGGCCTATTTTTCAGTTTTAAGGCTCATAGCAAATGTGCTATTTTTCAGCTCACCATAGAACTCAAAAGCTCATGCATGTGTCTCATGTCACCAACCTTGATTCACTGGTCAGTCCCCAAACCTACGTAACTTGCTTACATTAGGGAAGTTTCCAAGAAGTCTGCATACTTTAGGACTTTGCCTCATTTTTTTGCCTCACTTATAATAACAGATTTCTGAAAGATAATTCAAAATGTTAAATTTCCCTTCATTTTTCAAAGCATCGGAATGATACAGGCAGTCAATTAAGAAAAGACAGCTCATTGTTCTATGTTTTTTTCCCACAGAGAATTTATGTCTCAAAAGACATTTTTTATAAAAAAGGAAAGTGATTTAATGTCTCCCTACCAGCCCAGAAAACTGTTATGAATTCAAAATCCACTCTTGTACAATGTTATTAATTATAAGATAAGTAATCTTTCTCTGCTCATTTAATTCCATCCTATTTATCTTTTCAAGTGGAATGACACATTGCAAACACTATTTGGGGAGTTTTATTAATAAAGGCCTAATCCCACAGCTTGTAAGACATGTCTGAGAATAATGTTTTAACTACAGGAAAGCTCAGTGATTCCAACACCTTGTCAATAATTAGAACTGCCCACAAGTGAAATAAGTCACCATCCCCGTGTGGTTAGTTGTGGGCCTCACAGCTCACGGTAGGGCATCATTACCAGCCCCTTGCTCTTGGGGATGGCAGCAAGGCTTACCAGCTTTGCTCTACATGCCCACATCATATAAAAGCAAGATAAATGCTAAACTACAGTTCTTAGAGAACTGAACTTATAGAATACTCTTTGGGGATTTCACTCTGAACAGAATGCATGTATCCCTGTACACATAAGCACAGGTACAATATGATATAACCCCTTTCCAAGAAAGTTTACTTTGATAGGTTGAAAAGTTTTCCAGAGTTAGTTCTTTTCTTTTTTAGTTTGTTTGTTCTTTTGTTGGTGTTTTAGTTATTTTGGGAGAAGGTCTTGCTATGCATCACAGACTTACCTCAAATTAGAAATCCTCCTCCTATCTCAATCTCCCAGGTGCTGGGATTATAGCCATATACACCTACCCTTTCCCCTCTTGATTTGGACAAATTATCTATTAATTTTGACTAATTCATGAAATGTGATGAAAGTCAGGAAAGAAGATGGCAGTCATTCTGTCTGCTCTGAATCTCTAAGGAATTTTAAGGGGACTCTGGCTTTCAGAATCCACTGCAACTAAAAGCAATCTTGCTTGATTGAAAATGGATGTGTCAACTCAAGCAGACTACAAATTTCCGACAGAGGGAATCAGCATATTAAATTACTTCTAAAGTCCAAATGATTCCTCCAGAATGGAAACCTGCCTCTATCCTCATTTTCGACCTCCAGGAGATATGTGTTTTACTCATTATGGATCATTCTCTCCATTCCTTTCTACTGAAGCCAAGGGGAAGAGCAAAATGTGCTTAGCTTACACACTGCTGGCACCAGCTCTGCTCAGCACAGCACAGAACAAATAAGATGGCCCACACTTTATCAGAAGAAGAAAGAGGCCAACCTTTGAATAGTACTTTACTAACTAAAAAACCATCCTAAGTGGAAGACAAAATGAGCACTTTGTTAACTATAAATTACCATATGGGTTAGTGGTTTTAGGTCAGTTCAGTTGTCCCTTACCACACTGTTTTTGATAAATAGAGAATATATGATTCCCATAATTTTAATAGATATCTAAGACTGAGAAAAAGACATTGACTATAGTCATGAAGTTAGTAAGACAGAAATAACCCATGTGCTCTTAGCTATTAATTCTATAATTTCTTCTTAAACCATATGGAGGTTTAGAAATAAATCTTGTTTGTATATTTAAGAACCTAATAATATTTTTACTTTGAGAATTTTTTGTTTTTGTTTTTGCATGCTGGAGATGGAACCCTAGACTTTCCACATGCTATGCATATGATCTACTACTGAGCTAAACTGGCCCTATTCCTTATCACAGCTTATATACTTAGTTAAGATTTAGTAGCACCCAACCATGCACTAACTGTTCCTTCAGTTATATTACTATGTTCATTGAGTATCACTTAATCATAAATGATTTCATAATTTTTCATTACTATGAAATCTATGGGGAATTACATTAGATGTTGAGGAGGAAGAGCTTCTTGAGTGGAACAGCAGTTGTCTTAATTGTTCTCTTTTGGTACGCGGCCTTCAGGCCTGACTGCCGAGCAGCTCTTGAGCCTATCTCGCCACCATGCCTGTTAGCTGTTGCTCCTGCTATGGGGTCTCTACCAGACTGGTCCAATGTCAAGGCCTTTCCCTTGATGAATATGGCACAGGAGTGGAGCCCAAGGCCCAGTTTGTGAATCACTCTCAGCAGGGAGTCATTTGTAATTTGAGAAAAAGAAAAAAAAAAGGAAATGTCCCTCTTTATCTCTCAAAATAATTCATATTTTAATATCTATTTTACTCACTAAAATAGTGATAGAGCTTTCTCTTTCTTCACTTTTGCATGATGTATCTAATTTAACATTATATGTCCAGAATCTACATGAAATATCTTAAACTTTAAACTTTGTAGAGTAGCCTAAGATTTAAATATACTTCAGTTGGTTATCTTTATTTAGGCTGTCAATCTTTATTTTTTAACTGAAATGCTAAAGCCACTACATGTAATATGATTACTGATGCAGTTTCTTTTAATTCCATCCTTTTGTGTGTGTGTGTGTGTGTGTGTGTGTGTGTGTGTGTGTGTGTGTGTATGTGAAGGTCAAAGGACAACCTTGAGGTGTTGACCTTTTTCCCCTTCCACTTCCTTTGGGACAGAACTTCTCTTGTCTTGTTTGATTTTGGTTTTTTGTTGGGTTTTTGAGATTTTCTTTTCTGCTGGGCATGTCAGTGTAGCTCGTCCCAAAGGTTATGGGGTTCTCCTGGCTCTGCCTTCCACAGGCACATTGGGATTACGGACACATGCAGCACTTTGCCTCTGGCTTGACGTGAGTGCTGGAGAACAGACAAATCCGCAGGCTTGCCTAGAATGTGCCATTCTCTGTGGCACCACCTTCCGGGCCCTAATTCTAACATCTTTTCATTTGTTTCCCATTCCTCTCAGCTATTCTTTGCTTTTATTTGTCGTCACTCTGTTGTCTTTTAGATTGTCGTATTTTACTTATTTCCCCCTTGTTAACATTTCAGTTGTAGCTTCTTTTTTATTTTAATGGTGACTCTGAAGTTTATAAAATACATCTTTGATTTATTTCAGACTTCTGTGTTAGTCATTTTCCCTCTTTCTAAACAATGTTCCTGAAGGGCTGAGGAATCACTGAATGTTTCTTGTGCTTACTTCACATGAGTACAGGCCTTATTGATTGCTGCCAGATCCTAGCTTTTCAGATTTGCAGTGTGTCAGAGCCACTGTGTCCCCATGATTCTGGGCGAAGACAAAGACACTGGGCCAGCTCTGACAGTGCCCGCACTGACTGCAAATAGCTCAAACTCCCAGTCTGTATCAAAAATTCACTTATAAAGTGAACCCTGCTAGGACCTAACCTTTCAACAGAGATCTTTAAGGACCCCACTTGAACACACTTGCATTCACTGGACATGGGCTGTATTGCCAGTATCTGTGGCTACAATACAGAGGGAAGGTAAGGAGCCATTATGCTGTGGAAAGTAAGGAGATGGGGTGAGGGCCAGGGATTAAGAGAAGAGAATATCACAATCCCAAATGAGACTGATTTCACCCAGGGTACTTTACAGTTTTTAACTATTACAATAAATTATTTTCTTTGAACTCTCTTTTGTTTTTCTAATGCAAGATGAGGAGTTAAAATTAAGGTGAAACTTAGTTTTATTAATGTCTGAACTCAACCAGTCAATTTCACATTTGAAACAAAAGTTAATATCTTCTGATTCCAGGGACCTCAGCAGCATGATAAGCTATTCAGGGTGTACTGATTAAACTGCTTCTGTCTGTCTTTTCAAATCCAGGAAGAGACTTGTGCTTTATTGCTCAGAGGCATTCCCTCCTCCTCAGCTAAAGCACTGCCTTCCAGCCTGCTGCCCAGGGGTGGTGCTGAGATGGCAAATTATCAGCTCTGCATATTTTATTTAGACACCCTCTCTAAAGGAAATCACTTGTTTGATCCAAGCTACCAAAGGAAGAAGCAGAGTTAAAAACAGTAAACCCAGGGGAATTCAGGGCCTTAAACATGTCCTGTAACCTATCTCCCAACTAAACATTTATATCCAAGTGAAAAGCATTGTTAGGATTCTTTCATCTGGAAGATTGATCTTCTACTTTAATTAAAAAGATCTGATAGCCTACAACTTTCAAGACAGTTCCAGCTAACACATAGGCCAAGTGTTTGTGTTTCTACAATGGCCTTCACAGTCGACCAATGCTAATGCAGGTCACAACTTAACATTTCTCTTCCATTCATACTGGGAGATGACAAAGAGTGCTTGAGTAGTTTCCAGATGAACAGGACTATCTATGGGAAAGAATGTTCCCCATGCACATAGCTAGTTAAAAACATGCTGAGTCCTACATAATTACTGTGTTGAAGAAAAGACCATGGCAGAGCAATAGGTCAGATAACTACTGTGGTTTGCTCTTTGCAAGGCACAGCCTGAGATGATATAAAAATAATTATATGCACAAACCATATTTTCCAAACTGCTTATTTAGTTTCTAGGTCAATGTAGCTGGACAAATCCCTCTGAAAGTTAAGTTTTGCAGCTGACCATGAATAGTTACTTTGCTTACATTACTTCTGTAAAATGCTACATGTATGTAGATGTTCAAGGGACTGTGTGTGTTTAGTCCTCACCTGTGGAGGATTTTCCTCCTAGTAAGTGATGTGAGGTTGGGGAAAAGCAAGTCAAAGCCGTCTTGCAGCAAAAGGCGACCAACACCTTCACTGCTGAGTAGCTGAAACTTCAAGTACTACATACAAACCGATCCTGAGCTGTTTCAGACACAGTCCACTTATTAGTGCCAGCAGCATCTGCATGTTAAATGATTGTTTTTTCACAAGTATAGACAGGTCTATGAGAAAATGCCAATTTCCCCTTATTTCAATTTAACCAACCCTCAATCACTTGTACTAAAAAAAAACTACAATGGCATTAATTTTGAATTTATAGATGGAAGAAAGATGCAGCAATCAGTCTTTGTGAGTTCCAGGATGCACCAATGGTCTCAGAAATGTAAAGCGCTCTGGGTCTCAAACCAACCCACATTTGATTCACGCTGCGATGTGGATTGTTAGGGAAGGGGAAAGCCCAAACATGCTGCAGCACGGAGTAGGCAGAGGACAAAGCCTTGCCAATGATAAGCTATGAGGAGACAAAGAAAGAAGTGCAATTTGATAACAAATCTTTAAAGATTGCCACAAAGAGACAAAAGATAGTTTCAGCAGACATGGACAGTGGACTTCAAAATGGGCACATTTGCCTCATCAAGTAGAAAGAGAAGAGATGGGGAAAGGAGAGAGAGAACTAGCTGGGTTTTGGCAAGTTTCCAACCTCATCAATTATCTCAGTACAAGTGGGATTTCCACCTACCCCAGTGTCCTCCACCAATTTC
Source organism: Dipus sagitta (assembly GCA_036346955.1). NCBI lineage: Eukaryota > Metazoa > Chordata > Mammalia > Rodentia > Dipodidae > Dipus > Dipus sagitta. The sequence goes on from CM070784.1 coordinate 7,514,116, forward strand.
CCCAATCCTAATTGTCTTTTCCTTTCTCTCAGATATACGGCACAGTCTCCGTGTCTCTGGAAATTAATCACTACTGGAGAGATTAATTGGAATTTTAAGGCTATCAATTGTAATTTCCTCTTCTTGCTTTTTTTAAAAAATGAGACTATCTACAAGAACACTTTTAGAAGCCAAAAGCTTACATTAAAGAGAGAGAGAGCAGATGAAAAAAGAGAGAGGTGGATGGGAGAAGGGAGGAATAGAGAAAGGGGAGGGAGAGGGGAGAACTTCTTGTTCCCTAGAAGAGATGGTTCTCTGGGATTCTTCACTGGCCTGTCTGTCATTGCACATGTAGAATTCCTTAGTCTTAGTTGCAAACTCTACCTGGAGATTTAAGTAAAAAATGGGTTTATATAACAAGATTAATTATATACAACCATGAGATAATTTTGCCCCCTAGGTTATGATCCTTAAAGGGTTTTCTTTCCCTCCAGAATGTAATTTATCTGCTTAATGACACAAAGACTCATCTGTGCACATACCAAAGATATAACATAACTCCAGCTGAGCAAATCCCTGTCCTTTGGTGACATGGCAACAAGTATTTTTAATTCCATTTAGCCAGAAGTAAATGTCTCCTGGCACAACATAAACATAGTTGTAACTCAGATACAATTGGGAAATAGAGTTGTGTTCTAGATTCAGAAAGGTTTTCCTCCTGGTGCAGGGTTAAAACCACAGGCCTAGCTCCAAGCTAAACCTGACCCTAACTCAGGACATCCAGGAGGCCTCTTAAAACTGTGACATTTACAGAAGCTGAGAGAAGGAGAAAGTGGGAGGGGACCATTTAGCTGGAGAATCTATCTATGACCGGAAATGTGAATGAAGCGGCCAGCCTCCCCTTTAAGCCTTCATCTCCTCAGTTTAGAGTCCTTCTCTATGGCACTGTGTGTAAGCATTTTTAGGCAGAACTTTTGCTGGCCTATGAGAGGCCTCAAGAACCTCAGAAGCAGTAGAAAGTTTAGGGATGACACTGAGCCCTAAGAATTTATGACTGATGACTTCCCAAGTTCTCTAGAGTTTCACTAAGTCTCCATTCACTCCCAGGCATCTGTGGGTTGTGAACTATTTGTATTTTTCTGTGTACATAGGATTGTGGTGTGTGTGTGTGTGTGTGTGTGTGTGTGTGTGTGTGTGTTGGCATATGCACATGTATGAGCTGAAGCAGTTCCCCATGTGTGTGCCTGTGGAGACCAGAGGAGAATGTTAAGTGCCCCCTCCATCACTCATCAGCCTAATTTTTCTTAAAATAGAGTCTAAATGATTTTGGCGCTTGCCTTTTTTCCAACAAGCCCCAGCAATTTTCTGGTCTCTGATCCACACAGAACTGGGGTTTCAGATGTGAGCAGCCACACCCAGCAGTTCACATTGGTGCTGAGGGAAAAGCACTTGGGCCGGCATCCTTGGGCAGGAAGTTCACTTAGCACCATCGAGCAATCTCTCTAAACCAGTTAACTGTTTGCAGTGAGGTTTATGTCCTTATCCGTCCATTTTTAATACAAAAATAGTTTTTTTAAAGAACTTATTCTGCTATTAGCTGAAGGCCTCAGAGGGCTTGTCTTCAGAGATTGAAAGCGCACTAGAAAGAGACTAAATCAGGAGTGCAAGTGGGCTGCTTCCTATTTCTGTGTTCCTAGAGCCAAGCGAGGCTAGTACTATGCGCTCAATATATGTGGAAGAGAGAAGGGTAAGGAAAATCATGGGAAGAATCAAATCCAAGGCATTGGATCTCCCTGATACTCTTGATAGATGAAATATCTTGGGAATTTAACTGAGTGAAAAAGGGATAGTGAGTGGTAGATTAGTATGTAGCACATTCTCTAGCTTATAAAATAACCACTTACGGAGTGGGGAGATTGCTCAGTGGTCAAAGGCACTTGTTTGCAAAGCCTGCCAGTCCAAGTTCAATTCCCAGTATCCACATAAAGCCAACTGTGTAAAGTCGCATGTGCTTGAGTTCATTTGTAGCAACAAAGACCATGGCACACCCATTCTCTCTCTTTCTCTCTCACTCTCTCAAAACATATCAATAAAATATATTTTTGAAATACACTTACCTCTGTCTGAAATTATAACTATTAAATACTGCCATAAATGACATTGTTTTCAGTAATGTAATTCCTTATTAAATTAGTTTGGCCAAAACTTTGTTGGCAGTGATTAGGGAAGATATCTTAAGATGAGTACTCCATGACTGGTTGACATAATAGGCTCATGGAATAGAACAAAAAAATAGGACAGGACTGGAGAGATGGCTTAGTGGTTAAGGCACTTGCCTACAAAGCTAAAGGACCCAAGTTTGATTCCCTAGTACCCACATAAAGCCAGATACACATCTGGAGTTCATTTACAGTGGCTAGAGGCCGTGGTGCACCCATTCTCTGTCTATATCTGCCCCCCCTCTTTCTCTCTCAAATAAATAAATCAATAAATTTTTAAAAATAGGAAAAAAGAATTCTGTAAGAACTGAGATGAACATGAAGGTTTCTGTCAAAGAGGCAATGCTGATTCAGAATTTTTTCCGTCCTGGGAGAGATGAGGTTTCCTAGAAAAGTCAGTTAATGGTATTGTAACATATGGCCAAAAGGAAGTGGTAGACTGAAGGCCAGGGGAGAGGTTCCTCCAACTTCCTCACAGGACAAGAAGTAAAATGTTAACAAAAATGTGAGGGCTGTTGGGTTCCAAGAACCATGCCAAGTCACTGGGTGGTACATGGATGAGCAAGACCAGGGCCTTTCTCAAGGCACTTATTATTGAATAAAAGTCACAGAAAAAGAGGCTAGATTTGAGTATAAATGAATGTACAAAAAAGAGAAAGGACTAAATTAATGCATTTGGGGGTTAGGTAAGAAGGCATTTCTTCATTAGCGGCCTTGGGAGCATCCAGAAACCCATGTCTAGAACCAGGTAGAGAAAGCAACCTCAGCTTCAATCCATGAAGGTCACCTGTGTTTCCCTTGCAGACAAATGAATAAAGACATTACTGACAGACTAAAGAGAGGGAATTGTTGCTGTTTTGAGTGTACATCCAAGATTTCAGTCATGCAGGATAGCTTTCTTTGGAAGAATGTCTATCTTGTGAAAATACCAACTGAATATTTATAGATGAAGTGACACCAGGCCTGGGGATTGCTTTAAAATAACCCAGGGAATGGAATGTGATTAAATCACTATGATGAGAGGTCCTTTTAGCTTCCTCTTAAGTATATTTGAAACATTACATATAAAAAGTTATTTAAAACATGAATTAAGAATAAAAAATCTTCCAAACATGTAGCAAAAGCTGAAAAATTTAAATGATCATCCAATAAAATAGTGCTATTCAGTGTAGTAAGTTTAAAAATGAACAAAAGTGCTTTTATAATTACTGTTATGAATGACAATGAAGTCTCCACAGGTTGCCATGCATACTACAGCCACACGCTGAGAAACGAAGTGGTATCTTACCATAGCTTTGGGTTTGAGACCAAGTTATCATGTTTCCAAGATATAGTGGAAATTTGCTGGGCATGACTAGCTATTAAGTGAATGAATACAAAGAAGAGGAGACAATTATCAGAGCATACTGCACTGAAGAAGCCGTGCTGTCGTGGGAATGGGCACATGCATGTGCGTATGTGTGAGCTCAGGCATGCAGAATTGGTGTTGCATTCTCCCTCATTATGAGTGGATGTTTTCAAACTGAAGTCAGGTCATGGCATTCTCTTTTAGCAGTATCTAGGGACAACCTATCACATTCAGAGTGCCAATCAAGTCCCGATGAGGGCCAAGGAGGCCAAGCATGATTTGTTCACCTCCTTTCTGATTAGTCCCATCACCTCTCACTTCAGCTCCATTGGTTTTGTTTCTGCTCCTATAACACCCTAGGCATAGACTCCAATGGGCTCAATACCTACTGTTCCATCTCTAGAATGCTCTTCCTTTGTATATCTGCTCACTGGCTCCCTCTCCTTCAAATGTTACCTCAGAACAGCCTCCCCTGACCACACAATTTATAATTAGGACTCTACCCCTGGCATTTCCCATTCCCTTTCCTGGTTCATTTTACTCCATAGAACTTAACATAGTACCTTCTAATGTACTATGTAACATCAAGCACATGGGAAATCCTCATTAAATATACATTGAATGAATTATGCATGCATGCACGGTATATGTTTGTGTGAGTAAATAAGTATTGGACTGTGATTATAAATATACTTACTAGTGTTGGTCACATGCCAAGAGTCTTGTATGTCACGGTCCTGTACCACGTGTGAGGTATCTCTGGACTTAGCATGCGGAATAAAAAGCCAGTGCAGCACACACATGCCCATCAGTGCTCCACATCCTAAAGATGGACAAACTATGCTGATTGTAATTGCTGTCTGAAATATGTGTGGATGTGGCTAGAGACAAGGCTATTCCCTTAGGAAGTGATGATAGTACCATAAATTGGTAAGAATAAATAGGCAGGCAGAAAATCATAAAATTTTCAAGACCCTCACAGATGATCTGGTTCCAACTAATAATTCAACAAGTGAGCATCAGAGTTTTGAAATGATACTGTTAATTGTACCAGGCCACACATTAAGTCAATGCTAAGAAAGAAGCAGTGGACACTTAGGTCATGTGATTCCTCATCCAGCACCCTGGCCTGCACTAAAATGAGAAACAGGAATCTGCTCTCAAAAAGCATCTACCTATTCTCTATGCTTCGCATCAGGTTGAGATTCTTTCTCCAATGAGGTACCAATCATCTATTCCATGAAAACCTTGACAACTTTTTAGGAATCTCTTGTTTTAATAACAAAGAGTTGCTAATGATTATAATTTTTCACAAATGAGAGCCTTAAAAACTCCTTACCATAGCAACCAGGAGTAGTTACCTCATCTACTATTATTCCTTGACTTTCTAATGACACAATCCCTATTGATGTCTGTCCCAGGGATGTTAGTCTATCAAGAATCAAAACCTTTAACCATCATGATCCTACCATTCGTTGGAGATAGTCTATCCATGTTTTAAAGTAATGGAGCTATATTTTTCGATAGCCATAAGCAACGTGCTTCAAACATAAAGCATTAACAAGAGGAACAGCAGGTCAGTAAAAGCTGTAGCATACCTTAATTCAATGGGGATGCAAAAACAGTTTTTATTTTATTTTTATTTATTTTTTTAAGGTAGGGTCTCACTCTAGCTGAGGCTGACCTAGAATTCACTATGTAGTCTCAGGGAAGCCTTGAAATCACAGCGATCCTCCTACCTCTGCCTCCCAAGTGCCGGAATTAAAGGCGTGCGCCACCATGCCCGGCACAAAAACAGTTTTGAAGGAAGTGATTTTATTGCAAAGTGAACGGTTAGAATGATTGCTTGGTCCTCAACTAAGCTTTAATGAGTCCTCTGAACAAAAGAGGCCATGTGTCTTAGAACTCTAACTTTAAGGTGTCTATCAATGACCTCTTGATTCCACTTCTCTTTCTTAACAGAAACTTCTTTTGCCTAGGTTCCCCATCCCTTTAGGAAACACTGAGCCATTCCAGGAAGAGGTCATGAGTCATGAGTGGATGAAGTGCATGATGGGAATCCTACTCCCTTGTCAGTGATTGCTTTCTCTATACCTAACTGACGAAATTGTGGCCAATGAGGAAAAGGGAAATTTGTTGGAAGGAGAGATATCTGATAATCTTTTCTTATTTTCCACAGAATCAGAAGAAAAAGATCCTAGATGTGATGGACGGCTGTTGTCATCTTGACTACAAAATGAGGCTAAGGAAAGGCTGCCCATAAAGGGCAGTGCTGAGAGCACCACAGAGAAGCAGACAGAGCCGGAGGTTGCCCAGCACAGAACCATTCGGTAGTATTGTTTTTCCTCTCGCAGATGAGGAACCTAACTCCATGTGATTCTTGCATCCTGGGCAGGAAGTGGAGGGGTGCATGTACGTCACATATAAGAAGAGTATGACTGAACAGCAGGCCCCAGGAAGCGAGCTTCTCTTGTTAGAGAGCTCAGCCTGAACCATTAGAAAGTAGGCGGGACAGGTGTAAAGGCTGTGTGTGGCATACAATGTCAGGACAGCCGCAGAAGCAGGCACAATACCTACCTCAAGTGTGCTATTGCCTTAGGGAACACAGGGCAGCCAGAGTTTACCTGGGTAAGGACACAGAATAATAAATTCACTGTAGCTCATTCTAACTTCCTCCTCTTGATGCCAGGAAAAGGTTTCAAGTGACATCTTAAGGAAACCACTCACCAAGAAGTTCCAGCACTTGCTTAGCCTTTGCCCTTCTGAGAATAGGCATTCATTTGTATTTTGTGGGGGTACATAGCTCAGTTGTCCTACGGGGAAAAAGGAGACAGGCCATGAACTACTTGAAGGAGAATGCCAAGCTATGAAGTCCCACAGGACGCTCAAGTTTGAAGCCTGTCCGAGAAGGTGGCTGTACAGGGACTCTGTTCCCCAAAGACAAGAGTCTTCACTTCCATCAACTCCATGCCAGAGACAAATGTCTCTCCAACTGACAGAAAGAATATCTGGAGGAAACTCTAAAGGGAGTGGAAGGGCTTTCCTGCAAGCCAGCACTGGAAGCCAGCAGGTGTCTACAAGAAGCTTATTAACTGGCGTCAGGAGAGCATGCTATATGTGGGTCTAGGAAATGTCTTTTTGGTAATAACTCATGTTTTAAATCTGATATGATCAAATGCTTTTCTCTTTGCTTGCTCAAGGTAAAAGTAACCACCATGAGAGTGTCTGCAACAGCTATACATATGTAGCTTCTCAGTCTTTTCTAAGATAGTATTTATAGTACAACACTGTGATCTAATGTGATCAAAGGGTGTTGGCTCTTTGATGAGAAACAATAAAAGAGCAGGCACAAGAAGATATCCTGAGAAGCATTCACACAGGCATCCGTCTATGGGAGTACATGGAGGCGACAGCAGACACACGGCTGTATTAATAACAGTCCCGAGAGCACTGGCAGCAAAGAATGGGATCACCTGGTTGCTGGCTGACTTACATTCTACTTTTAGGACTTAAGAACTGTGCCCAGGTTTGGCAAGCTAGAAAAAATTCTAACTGGTCATGAGAAATACACTAATTGCTTTGGCCAGAACCAGCAGCAGAGACCTGCTGCTCATTCTCCAGTGGGAAGGAGGATGCATGTTCTTTAGAGGAACAGGGAAGGGAGGCATTTATCCACCAGGGCCTAATCTGCTCTCATGAACAGCCACAGAGAGCAGGCCTCTGTGGTCTGGGCTGAGGAGCTGGTAGGAGACAAAAGAAGAATGTGGAAATAAAAGTAATCTTTTTTTAGAAAAGGTCCCAAACTGATCCTGGTGGTACAGTCTGGCAATTTCAGCTACTTAAGAGGCTGAGGCAGGATAGTTGAAGTTGAAGGCTTGCCTGGGCTACAGGGCAAGTTTATGCACCCAACATCTACTTGCATCTTGACAACTTAACAAGATCCTGCCTCCAAGTAAAAAGTGAAACAATGTCTAAAGATACAGTTCAGTGGTGCAGCCTAGGATGCACGAGGCCCTAGGTTCAATTCCTAGCCCCATAAGAAATGAAAGGAGAGTGGGCCTCATCATGTGGTGAGCAAGTGATCAGTGAGCATGGGCTGAAGTGTCTCTGACCTGATTCGGAGCATCTGTCCAGGATGGACTGAACCTCTGGCTTTTCTATAGGCTTACCTTGTGACTTATCGTTTCTACTGTATTAATTTTCGGTAGTTTGAAAAGTAATGGCTGTAATTAACATATCCTAAAACTCTCCTGCTTAAAAGTGCATAATTCAATGACTTCTAGTATACTCACAGATAAGTACAACCATTACAAGGCAAACCTATATAGTTTCAGAACTGTAAGGGTAAGTTCATATCTGTTAGTAGCTCCGTTTGCTCCTCAGTCCAGTTCTCCCAGCCCCAGAGACCAACCAACTCATTCTTATTCCATGTGTTGTCTCTCCTAGATGTTTCATGAAAATGGCCTCATAGAATATGTGTTATTTTATGAATGGCTTCTTTCACTTAGCATAATGTTTTCCAGGCTCAATTACATCACTTTTGAAGAATTCTATACTTAAATTTCTTGTGTCCACTATTTTCTTCTGAAAAGTGCCTATAAACTGCAAATCAAGTTATGAAGCCCTGATTCTATTGAGTCTATTGACACAGATTACAAATGACAAATATTATGATTTCAAGGAAAACCAATTTTCTGAAAACCATTGATGGTATGAATGAACTATTGAAAGCAGTGTGACTGGGTGATGAGTTCTTACACAACACACTCCTATGACAGAGCATCTGGCATACAGATATATTTATTCCCCCAGCACCTATTTGCTGAGTGTCCGTGTTTGGCAGACACTGACCAGCATTGTGAATTTGGCACTTAATTTTTTTAAGAAAAGGTAAAAGCAGCTTCCTTGCTAGAGCATGGATTTTAGTAATTCATGATAAACTATTTGAAAAGAAACAGCAAAGGGATTGCAAAAAGCTCCAGGTAGTGAGCTTTAGAGTGAGGACCGAAAGCAGATGGGGAAGAGTGGGCGACACCGACAGAGGAAAATGCCAGGATAAGGAATGTCCCTAAGCTGCGTGCTGGCTTCCTTGTCATTGTGTTGCTACGATTCACGGGTTGCAGGCTGAGTAAAGATATTCTTTTGCATATATAAGCAAGCACTTTTAACTTCAAAGCCATCTTCCCAGCCTTCTTTTACATTTACAGACAGTCCTCTACTGGCAATGCAAAACTGAAATACATTCATTGGAAATTCCTTCAAATATGTCTGTTTTCCTGGTTAACAATATTCTGAAAGTATTGGGCAGCAAGCCACAGCTTCCAGCCATCCCTGTCTGTGATCACAGGGTAGGGGTGGGCGGGGGGACCAGTGACTAACCTGACTGTGCTGTAAGCTAAGCTACAGTGTTCAGCAGGTTAGGTGTAGGCTACACATTTACAACTTCTAGTACTTTACACTGATGATGAGTTTACTGGATGCCGCCCCAGTGTAAGTAGAGGGGACTCTACATGTTCAGTATAACATCAAATTTAATTTAAGATCAAGCGCCACTTCACTGAATGGGAGAGTTGAAATGGTGCCAAACACAGGGCTGTGTAAGCTAACTTAAAATGTCACTAGCAATGTGGCATACGCCCTGGCATCTTACATGGGGTAGAGAAATTCTAATCTGGTTTCATCAAACTTCAAGGGTTTGAAAGGGTGTTTAAGAGGAAGGTAATATATTTAGGGAAAATATATCCAGATGGTAGAGGATCCTGAGCTTTGAGTGTCACTTGTCATCTAAGAAACAAACCTTGAAGCATCTTAGAAGACTGTAACCATCTTCAGAGCATGGATTTGTTTTTTATTTTTTATGATTTGTTCATGACGTTTCACAACTCTTTCACAGACATTTACGGATTTGATCCTCGCAGCCAGCTTTATGAGGCAGATAAGAGAATGGAAGCTTAGAGTGGTGCAGGTTGGCAGGCTCGCTGGTGCTGCTGGTGCTTGGGCCAGACCCATGACTGCCCAGTGTTTCCACACAACACCACGCTGCCAGTCCATGGTTCACATGCACCCACTTTTATTTACAACCCCTGAGAGCAGATGTTAGAAACAAATTTCAGAGTTAAATTTAAAGCCACAGAAAGAAATAGCAATCCACTCTATGGGTAGAAATGGATGGAATTCATTATTGTAAAAAGGAACACAGCTGAAACTCCAGATGGATTCAGACATGTCTCCAGGAACTCCTTAATGACAGATTTACACTCAGCTCTGTATGAAAGGAACTAAGATGCTGCAGGGCATCCCTTGTCTGGAAGGCTGCTGTGCAGTTTTACACAACAGAACCAAATCAGTACGTGGCAATCATGTTTATAGGGCAAATGACATTTTAACTCAGACCTATGTCTTACATGTGTACTTGTCTAGGATTTGCTGTGTCACTAATCTTAATCTGATGTTAATTGCTTCAGCAGAGTTTATAAAACCTTTGTCAATTGTTTTTTTTCCTCAGAGGAAAAATTCTTATTTTGGAAAAAAGGCATGTGGTTTAGTCTAGCTGGGGAAAACCAGCATAGGGCTCTCATGTGGCTAAAGTTCAGCCCTAGGGCATAGTAACATTATAAAGGGAAAAAAAGAAAAAAAAAAAAACCTGCACTGGTCACAGAGTATCTTTAACCCAAGCATAGATAATGATCACAAGGGAAAATGAAAGAAAGGACACTGAGTGAAGCAACCAGGGCCCCAACCAGAAATGAACAAATCAAAGGGCACATACCCAGGGAGACATTCCTTAATGTTCCCAGTGTTGTCTGTGGAGCATTGTAAAACAAAATAGCTGATTTTTCTATAATAATGTGAATTTGAATGAGAAACTTAAATCAATATTAGGCAGCAACATTATGTGTATTAATATCTACACATCATTAACATAATCCCCAGTGATTTTCTTCATTACTAAAAGTAATGCTAGGCTTGGATTTTCATTTCCCTTGGTATTAACTTATATATGACATAAATTTGGTTAGAAATAACTTTTGTTTAAAATCTAACCCACTTCCACTCTCTGTGTAGACGTATACACAAACACACAGAGACATATGGCTGTGTGCACACTCACACACACACGCAGATTCATGGCAGGATGCCTCAGTCCAAAAGATATCAGAGAAGACTATTCTGTACAGATGAATGAAAATATGCCCCACTGTCTGCTTAGCCCCTCTTTCCAACTTTGCAGGCATTCTTCGGAAGAAAGGCCCATGCATAAGTCAAATAATTAGACATATAAAATCTAGAATTATAGTAAAAGTAAAAGAAAACAATCCAAAGAGAAAACCATCAAAAATCTGACAAATGTGCATACTGTCCTTGTCTATAGCATGCTACTTCAAATTCCACATACAGATTCAGGAAAAGCTAATGTTATCTCTAAATGCCTGGGTCAAAAATCAGGACCTCAGAATATGGGCTCTGCTGGCTTAGTGGACAAGCAGGTCATTTTCTGGTCTGGAACATGGACAAGGCTATAACCATGGGAGGCCACTAATTGTGCGGCAGTGTGTTGTGGGTGGTGGGCTGTGTAATGAGGGCACATCAGTGCTGTCTATTACAAATGGATTGTGAGCCACATAGGTAATATTAAATATTCTACAAGCAACACTATTTTAAAATCAATAGCTGAAGTTAATTTTTAAACAATCCTTTATTTCCCCTAGGAATTACTGTTTCAATACATAGTCTGTATTTTTAAAAGTTAGTGGTGAGTACGATATTTTGCTTCTGCTCTGTTTGCACTGTTTTTTAAACTCAGTGTGGTTCTGTGCATGTTGAGCATCTAGGTTCATAATAGCCAGGAGCCAGGAGCCCCTAGCCATATGTTGCTGTGGGGATCAGGCAGGTCTGCATCTGGAGAACCAGGCCCTTGTCAGTAAACCTGCAGCTTCTACCTTCTTGTCCATGCTGCAGCGGAGCTAGTTCCAAAGCTGTATCCTTGCTCTTATGCCTTTGCTATCCCGACGTGGCTTCTCAGATTTATTTCTTGGAAGCAAAATCATTTAAACACAAAGTACTTTACATTGCTGGTTAGCATTATCTGAAATAATAAGGAAGTGCAGGGTTCCATTTCCTTGAAATTCAGCCAGTACCATGAGGGCACAGAGAGCAAAAGTGAATATGATGAAACCCAGGAACTGGGCTTTTCTCCAAAGACAAAAGAATTGCATAAGATTACTACCTCAAATATTCTGAGATCCATACAGTCCTGTCTCTAATCTGAGTTTATGTCAGAAAACAAGAAGTCTGCATGCCTTTGGGTTATTAAAGATTCAGACTCCAGTGTTCCCAACATCCACCAGTTTCTTGACAGTCACTTGACACTTGAAAGATGCTTTCTTCTTTTCCACTATGGTCACACTGTTCAAGATGGTAACAGAAGCTTAAGGAGGAGAACTGCTTCTTTCTTGGGAGCTGTCATGTTCCTGCATTTATTTGCATGTATTTCTTCCTAATTACATGAACTCAAAACTCTAAAAGTTAACTTGACTTTTTAAAAAATGCATTTGCATCGTGCTGTATGTGGGTCTTTTACAGAAGCAAAATAGCTCCCGCCAAGCTGCTGAAGGGTAGGCTGGTAGAAAGTCTCTTTCAAATAACATGGCTTGGATATGCAGTTAGCAACCTCAGTCCACACAATCACAGTTTTCCTATTTTCTTTACAATGTTTTGGAAGAGATACAATTGAATGATCCAAACTTTTTTTGGACAAGGGAATTTTTTTCCTCATTGAGGGTGAAATTAAAACTCACAGTGGATTTATTTCAAAAAGAAATTGAGTTACCATTAGGGAAATGATGAGCCTTTTAAAAAAAATTGAATGAAACCTCAGTAACTAGAGGAATTTTACAGAATTTTAATTATCCTTTCCAACATCCTCCTTCAGCCATTCTTCTACAGTTGCCCTCAAAGTTATGAAGGAACTACTTTCCTAAAAAAAGTCAGCTTGCAAAGTTAGTGAAGCAGGGGGCTGGACAGATTGCTTAGCAGTTAAGCCACTTGCCTACATAGCCTAAGGACCCAGGTTTGATTCCCCAGAACCCACATAAGCCAGATGCACATGGTGGCACATGTGTCTGGAGTTCATTTCCAGTGTCTAGAGGTCCTGGTATGCCCATTCTCTCTTTCTCTCTCTCTCTTCTCTCTCTCTCTCTCTCTCTCATAAATAAATAAATAAATAAATAAAATTAATTTTTTTAATTAGTGAAGCATAAGCTAAAGATCTAAAACATGAAAAAAACACAAAAATGGAGTCCAAGTGATCAAGTGACCTGTCCTTGGTTGTTAGCCCTTATTGGCTATGTCCCAATCTTAGGGCTGTGGGTACCAGGGACATCCAGCAGGGTTTTCTGTTCAATGATAAAAATATCTGTGTGGTCCAATATAGTAGCTTCTGGCCACATATTTTTTGAGCATTCAAAATGACCCTAGAGGGCTGAAGAGATTGCTAGGAAATTAAGGCACCTGTCTGCAAAGCCAAATGACTCAGGTTCGATTCCCCAAGACCCACATAAGCCAGATGCACAAGGTGGCACATGCATCGGAGAGTGTGTTTGCGATGGTTGGAGCCCTAGAGTGCCCATTCTCTTTCTCTCTCTCCCTCCCTCCCTCCGTCTCTCACTCAAATAAATAAATAAAAATCAAAAATGTTTTCAAAATGTCCCTAGGGCAACTGAGGAATTGATTTTTTTAACTTAAATTGAAATAGCTACATATGGCTAGTAATCACCATTGTGAACAATACAGAACAGAGATAGGCATGGTTTACTAAGTCTTTGCACCTCTGTGTCAACAAGAGCCTTGACATGCAAGTCCTGTTTAAAATAGAAAAAAAATATTATTTTTTTAAAAGTATTAAATCATTAAATAGAGCAACCTTCATAAATCCAGACAGAAAAGTTTGCAAGAAATTCCCTTTGGATGATGGTACTCTTCAAATGAACCAGGAAGAAGTGTGTAGAGTGGACACTTGGGGAGCTAGAGTCCTGGACAACCATTCCAGCTCTAGATCCACCATGCATAGTTCAGTGACACTGGACAGTCCTGGATTCCTTGGGCCATGGTCTTGCTTCATCATGTTAGGAACTACTGAGTAATCTGCAAGCTCCTGCCTTGCTCTGAACCAACTCAGTCTGTCTTGTTATTTATTAGAGGACAAAGGGTCTCAGGCACTGGCTGATTTAAAAACATACTTGGTGCTGCTGCTGATTGTATTGCAAAAGGGTAAGGTGTGGTGACCTTAAAAGGCCAAGCTATTGAAAGAAAGCAGTCAATGCTGTGATTAGACCATACTGTAGAGACATAATCCAGAGATTAGCCCCCACAATGGTGCATGACTAATAGTGAGGAAGAAAGCCACTTATTTGCACAAGGAGTTGGTAGCAGCTCTTGTTGGGTGCCCAGGAGGAAGTTTTCTCGCATGGCTCTTACCTTACCTGGTGAGCCTCAGACCCTGTGAACAGTCACAGTGGTCCCCAGCAGAACTGACTTCCTATAGGCTAGCACGTACCTAATAGAGGCTAGCTCTAGCCATGGAGACTTTAAACAAACTTCTACACTGTGAGTTAGTAACTTTGAGGTATATCATTGTGCTTTGCCCCTCCAAGCAGCCTGAACCAGACACAGGTGTCCACGTTGGTCTCTGACTCAAATCCATGTGAAAGTTAGAATACTGGCATCCTTTCCCAAATACCACATAGAAGGTGAGGCAGAACGATGCTTAGTGCATTTAGAAAATTTTGGCAGGAAAATATAAGATTCATTAACAAAATTCTAAATAAAAATCCGATAGATACAACTAAAAAGAGAAAAAGGAGAGGTAGTGAAGGAAGAGAGGGAAGCAGGAAAGGTAATCAGAAAGCAAGAGAAGGAAGGAAAGAAATGGAAAAAGCATTTATTTTGAACATTTAATAGCATTTCAGAAACTATGAAATCCTAATACATTCATAAAAATAAATGATTGGTGGGTGATAGGTGAATGCTATTAATCACATGTCTATCTAACATTAGATCCATTTTTCTTCGTTTGTAGCTACCTTGGCAGGAATGTTGATCATCTGGCGGAAAACCTCTTTCTAAAACATGCCAATATGACACTGACCATGTACAGCTTTCCCAACCAAATGTCCCATTTTTTTTCACCACTGTGGAGGAATGGGAAACCCTGCTGAGCAGCAGAAGGCCCTCAGTGGGGGAGATACTGGGGCCAGGCCCCAGGTGGCAGCCAAGAGAACACATTGTCCAGCTGAACTCCATACAGGCTGGCCTTGAAAAATAGCTGATGTCTGTAACCAACCCCCACCCAAGGCTGAAAATCCATACACTTCATGAGGTTAGTTGTGGGAACTGGCATTTCAACTAAATACTCAAATCAGTGTGCTACTTGTCAAATACTACACATATGCCATATTGTGTCAGCTTTCTGTTGCTATGACAAAACACCTGACATAACTAAAGTTCAATTTCAGGATTCATTTGGTCTCATAGATTCAAAGGTCTATGGTCAGCTTTGGGCATAACATCATGGCAGAGAGAGTGTGGCAGAGAAGGTCTGTTACTTCATGATGGCAGAGGGCGAAGAGCTGCCGTTCCCTCACTCCTGGGGTTCCTCCACCACCACCCTGTAATAGGCAGGCATGAGACGAAGCCTTGATCCATGGCTTTTGGAGGGCATTTGAGATCTAAATCATAACAAACACGTGTAAGAAGTGCCTTTAACCTCTCAGATTCCAAACCATTAGGGCCATCTGAATTATACCAAGTGGAAGTAAAGTCTAGGAAGTTCAATCAGGTGTGGTGAAGTCACTAGGAAAATAAGCAGCATTGATCCTCACATGAGCAAAGGATTTCTCAGCATTGCATTAGCTTTAAGATTTTTTTTAATCACAATTTTTGTCCATCTCACTTAAAACAGGTAATCAAACATTCTTGCCACTGTAGGTAGTTGTGAAGTTTAATCACAAGATGCTATCATTAGAAGATTATGGTACCATAATCTTCTACTTACTAAAAGACAGACCAAATGACTGATCCTTCACCAGGCCCTTACAGGGAACACCTGAACCACAAGACACTGGAGAGGGTAAGATTAAGACTAACCTTAATCTCCTACATCTTCCCTCCCTCACTTCCCCTCTCCCTGTCTCTCTCTCTCTTATCTCTAACTCTTGTATATTAGTTATCTTTTTCCTCATTTTCTTAGTGGGCACTGACATGTAACTCCCAGATCCAGCATGGGGCTATCATCCACAATGAGCTTTTGATCAGAGAGACCTATAAGGTTTCCTAAAAGACAGACAGATTTCTGTCAGAGTACTTGATGACCCACCAAAGGCTAGTGGTAAGACCCTACTGCTGAAGATACCTTATGTGATTGACATGCAAATTAGAATGGCATGGCTGGAAGTTGGAAGAGAGTCAGTCCCCAGACAGTCAGCGTGTCTAGTGCCAGAAGGTGCTACATGGGCGACTGGGGGAAATTGACCAATATCTATCGAAGCAACGCATGGTCTAACCTACTTAGCAGCAAATAACTTGTTGTGATGCCCACACAAGTGCAGTGGTGGCACACAGCCATGGTGGGGAACCAACTGCTCTCAATTTGGCTAACTGATCCCCTCACTGGTATGGGACCCATAGCTGGAGCTGCGAAACAAGTCAGAACCAGATCCAAACATAAGCCCACTCTCCAATATCAAGCTACCATCAATTGTGGGCTACAAGAGGGCCTACACCTATTAAATTCTCTATTAAAAAAAAAAAAGTAAGGGCTATCTCATTTGTCCTGGTGCTAACTTACTCTCCGTTGGAGAATCTGCTTCTCTTTTTCAGATAGATGTAGATCCTAAGGAGAGAGCCACCCCATCATACCTCAAAAGGGCCCTGGCTGAAACTAAGAAAAATTGGAGAAACAAGCAAGGGGGCTGTTTTCCTGATGAACCGGATACCAGCACAAGGGGGAAGGAGATCAGCACAGAGAAAAATCAACTCCTACCAAATCAGAGAGCCAGAGCCTCAGAGGCCCCCAACACCTCATCACTGAAGCAGACCAAAAATGAACCCAACATGGCTCAGGGAAATTTTGTGGAAGAGGTGGCGGAAAGAATGTCAGAGTCACATGTTGGGTCATGATATGCAAAGACATTTAGCTTACCCATAACTGTGGGCTAACTCCACAATGCATGACCCGTATACCTCAACAAGGCAGGGCCAAGGTCACGGATGAGCCTAATAATGGTACCAAACTGACTGTATTTGCTGAATACAGAACTGACTAATAAAGAAAATAAATAAATAAAAAAATTAAAAAAAAACAAGATGCTATCATTAAAACAAAAACAAAATGATTTCTTTCACATAACTGAATATTTAAAAGAAATTGTCTGAAGACTCCAAAGGCCTGAAGGAAGTCTTCTCACTGTGTGCACCTGCTTGGGTCATGATACCTTGTTTTGCACTCACCTAATTCATGCCTAAATTACTAGAGTTCCATTCTGCCACCTGAATCTCAGAAAACATGCCTTGTTTACATCACTAGTCACAGTCCCCATCAGTAGGAAAAATTCCTTTTACAACTTCTAAGGTCAACACTAGGGTAACAGTCAAAAAAACACCACTACTTACCTTGTGGTCAACACTGCTGAAAAATCCAGATATGTACTCCTGCCACTAAATAATGCACTCTTCCAAACTAAGGTTTGATGATTCTGTACACATGCTAAATTTTACCTTCTCTCATCTGCATTTTAATTTATATAGTGAATGTTGACTTCTTTACTTCATATGCTAATATTTTCAAAATGAACTTCTTTAAAATTTTAATTAATTTATTTATTTGGGAGAGAGGCAACTAGAGAGAGAGAGAGAGAGAATAAGAAAGAATGGGAGCACCAGAGCATCTAGCACTGCTAACAAACTCCAGAGCACATGCCACTTTGTGCATCTGGCTTTATGTGGGTACTGGCAAATCAAACCTTGGTCCTTAGACTTTGCAAGCAAGTACCTTAACCACTGATATATTCCTCCAACCCCAAATCAACTTGTTTTACAGGGGGTCACATCAATATTTAATATTCTACCTGTTCGGTTATTATAAAATATCTCATTAATAACTTTGACTGGGCTAATTTTTTGATTGAAATTATCCATTTGGCAATCACATTACTAACATGCAAAGGGGTTTTATTTTAATGATTATGTAACTCTTGATTACTAAGAAAAGTTTTACAAACCAGTCATTGTTTCTGAACATAGTCAGTTAGCACAGGCTATAGGATATTGGTTTTCTTGCGATTTAAAAATAATAAAAGTGATCAAACCTTCTTATCAATCCAGGTGATTGCAAAATTTAACTATCAGGTATTATCATAAAACAAAGGCATAGCAATTTATTTTATACATGACTAAATATTCCAGAGGAAACTTTCTGAAGAATTCTCAGAAAAGGTATCCTTCAACTAACGTGAACCCAATCATTTCACTTGTTATGTCTCAATAGGTAAAGTGGCAGAAACGACACATTTGGACAGTGAAGTCAAACAACAGCAAGAGAGAGAGACTAGTTTCAGAAAAGTCAGGACACCTTGAGCTTATTAATGGGTAAGTTATTACAGCTTTATTTCTGTGCAAACACAGTCAAACCTCAAGCCCCTGCAACCATTTCTCTAAGAGAGGTTTGTCCAATGTTGAGTTCCCTTCTCTGGATACTTAACCCTACAGAAGTCAGCAGTAGCTTTTCTAGTGCCTAGTTGCCCACCATGGTTCCAGGGTCTGTCTAAGCTACCTGAAGAACAGCAAGAATTCCTTGTGAGCAGGCAGGGAAAGAGAGTGCTTGGGGGATGCCTGCATACTGATGTCAACATGACTGTCCAGAGAGAGCATCCCATCCACCAGGGGAAAAGATCAACTATCCAGGAAAAGAAAAAGAGGCCACAGGTTCCCCATCTCTGGGCCTGGGCCTAGGTTCCTCCTTTGTCCTGAATTGTCTTTCCCTCTGTGTTCTGGAAAACCACTGACCCTTCAATATGCCAGCCTCACTGGCCACTCCCTGCTGAAGAAGTCACAGTTCCCCTGCACCTCCTTCATAGGATTCATTGGGGGAAAGTGGGACACAGGAGCTCTTTGCCTGTCCCTATCTGCTGCTGTGTACCAGAAGACCCCTGATTTGTTGTTCTATGTCTGAGATGTGCCAGCCACTCCATAAATACCTCTTTAATGGAACCAAACTCAAGGTCAAATTCAGTCTGGGATGAATGAAGCACATTTTACATGCACTGTGCTTATTTCTGCACCTAAGGTAGAAGTTAATGAATTTCTTTTTCAGTCCTTAAAGAAGAAAAGTTGCTTTGCAGCAAGCACGCGTACTTGCCCTACCCTAATTACTTCACATCTGTTATCTTCCTTCACCCCACAGGACTCTGCCAGCATGGTACTACTATTGGTGCTAGCCTGACTTCAGATGAGGAGATTGGGGCTTGGAGCAATTAAGCATTTCACCCAAAGATCCTGGCTGGTCAGTAATGGAACCAGAAGTCAAATGCAATGATCCTGGAACTTCAGTGCAGGGAGGAGGCCTAGAATTATCTTTCTCACTTAATTTTTCCCCCCTAAGGTAGAGTCTCATTCTAGCCCAGGCTGACCTGGAATTCACTACATAGTCTCAGTGTGGCCTTGATCGTACGGCCATCCTCCTACCTTTGTCTCCTGAGTGCTGGAATTAAAGGTGTGTGCCACCACGCCCGGCTCACTTTCTACTTAATCTTGAAATTGATGTTCTGCCTGACACATAGTAGGTTCTACGGTGTTGTCTGACACATTGTAGGTTCTACGGTGTTGTCACTAATGGGCTCATAGCATGCCCTATTTTCTCAGACTCTGGCCTTTGTCTGAGAGAACCCAGCTGCTGTGACAAACAGGCTCCTTTCTTTCCTGCCCCACACCTCAAACAGGTGTGAATTGCTTGTGTCCTCTGAATTATTCATGATCCACACAATGGTAAAGGTACTTACAAAGAACAACTAATTTTTCAAGACAAATTGCAGATGAATTGATGAACTAGAAAACATAAGCTCACAGGCCAGTTTGTTTCACACCAAATAATAGATCTATGACCTCTCTTTGAATTTCAGTTTTCATGTAATTTCCCTGGTTCAAATAGGATTAAGCATAGTGGTCCATGAAGTAGGAAAGAGAGACGTGGCAAGCAAGCATCTCTCCCCTGTCTGCAAAGCAATAACCACCATCTACAGTATACACTGTGCTGCTTTGAACCAGCATAGTCTTGCCAGGGCTAAGGTAGATTTCTTAAGCTACTCCAGGATCCACACATTCAGGTAGCCCAGCATCTGTGATTTATGCCTCCAACAAATCATGCAAAAGCAGTGCCTCCTTGTCCTTGCTTCATTCTTCTTTCTCTTTGCCACCTCCCGTCCAGCAGTGCATGGAGGAGGAGTTTCTGAGAGGGAGAACTCTATGCTAATAGGAAGCCAACATCACTGTATTTTAAATTCAATGTTAGTCAACCAAAATGAATTGAAAGGCAGCAGCAGTGGTTTGAGGGTACTAAAAATAAGCTCCAGCATTTGCTGAGTTCTCAGAATCAAAACCACAGGCGGTCAACTTGTTGCTGCTCTTAATGAGAGCTGACTGCTCTGCCCATTGGCTGCTACTGCCAGAAACTCCAGCTACCCCCAACACCTAACAACAACACTGTTTTGACTAGTTGGCAGCTATTGAGAATGGAAGTGTCTTTCCCCCAGAACTAAACCTGATAAAGAGACACACAGCTTTCAGGACAGCACCTTGTGCTCCATGACAAGTGTACCTTGGTCACAACGGCCATACATTGATGACTTCACTAGTTACACATCCAGAAATCTGGTTCTCTTTATGCCTGTCTTGATGCATAAATCCTGTCCCTCTCCCCTCCTTAGAGTTCATTTTTGGGGGGATAATGAAAAGAACACAATAGGACACACTACAATATTAATAGATTAGCAGTCCGGGAAAACTTCAAGATCTTCTTGAACCTTGAATATTGGATGGCACACTAACTGTCTTCTCAGCTGTCCCTTCAGTGCTTGTTATGGAAGTTTCCAAGGACCAGAGAGGCAGAGGGATTGTGCCTGATACTTCCTCCTATTAGAAACCTGTCATACTGGAAACCGGTGGGGCCGCTTCTATTGATTCTCACTCCCTCAGGTTCATTATCAGTTTTCCTGTCTTCAATTAGTCCTGCTGATCCACCATAAGAAAAGCTCACAGAAGCCCTCCTTTTGCCCAGCCCTACGTAGCACTAGAAAAAAATGGAAGCCTTGAAAGTAAAATTCTAGAGTATTAGAAGAAAAACGTCTAAGAACTGCACAGGAAACACACACACACACACACACACACACACACAGTCACTCACACTTGTAAACGTGCCAAGAGTCAGAGGCTGGGCTTGACCTCTCTTCCCCTAACCCACTTCAATCAGCAACAGCAAGGCTTAATCTTATTTCTACTGTCTCCAACCCATGCTCCAAGCCAGGGTCTCCACAGAGCTCATTTCTGAAACAAACAAAGAAATCCAAGTCTCCAAGGAGAGAGGATTTGCACCCCTGTCCTTGGGATTTGGATATCCTGGGTAGCTGGCACCAAGGCAAACTGGTCAGTGCACCAGCTTGGTCCTCACCTTCCCTGACTTGCCAGCCTGCGCTCGGGTTACGCCAGAAAGTGCAAGCTTTCTGCTCGCCTACTGCGCCCCAAGCTCCGAAAACCCCAGGGTCCGCACCCAAAGGGCGCCACTGCCCTGCCCCCTCTGCACAGTCAGATGTCAGCCCAAGGGGTGCCAACATCGGCTCTATGGTGCGAGCCACCCGACAAGTATCCCACTCTCCACCGGCCCCCGCTCCCAGCGAGTGGGCGGGATGGCCACAGGTAGGCTCTCTCCATCCTCGGGTGCGGGGCAGGGGCGAGAGGCGAGCTCCGGTGCCCGGCGGGCTGAAACTCACCGGAGGACACGGAGGAGCCGGACAGGCTGGAGTTGCTGGACGCTGCCATCCCTTCGCTCCCGCGCGTGGCCGTGCGCTCAGTGTCGGTGCGGGCGGCGCCGCCGCTGCCCTGGCCCAGCCGCTCGCCGCCGGCGCGGCCCCCAGCCCATGGCCAAGTCCTGGGGACGCGCGGCGAGCAGCAGCCTCGGGACTCTGCGTGCACTTCCTGCTCCGCCAGATGACGCGCGCTGGCCGCCGCTATTTATTTGTGGCTCCTGTCCCTCCCGGCGCCTGGCTCGGGGTGTCGGGGGGTAGGTGGGAGCGGAGGGGCGCCGAGCTGTGACCTGAGTGGGAGGATCGCGGACCCAGCCGAGCCCCACGGCGGTCTGCGCTCTCCGCGCGCGGCTGGCACCCGCACGCCCCGGAGGCTGGGACCAGCTCCCGCCGGCTCCGGGCTCCCTCTCCCGGGATCCCGCCTCGGAGCGGCCGGGGCAGAGGCGGCGGGAGACAGACAGACAGAGCGACCTCCCCCTTCTCCCTCCGCCCCAACTCCGCTCGCTCGCTCGCTCGCGCGCACACAAAGGAAGGAGAGCGACGCGGGCGCTCCGTGGCTTGACAGCTTTGGCGACTGGGGCTGGACGGGGACCGCCGGGCACGGGGAAGACCCGACCCGGTGACGGTCCCCCAGGTGCTGGGGAGGTCGCCGGGGTCACAGGTCGAGCCAGGCAGCGGCACCCGACGCTGCCCACGGGTTAGGAGGGGATGGAGAGGTCACTGGGGGTGGCGCGCGGGGGGGGGGGCAATGGGACTTGTCGCGTCCCTCAGGGCTAGCGAGCAGGAGACAGCGGAGGGGGGGGGAGTGGAGGTGGGGGTTGGGAAGCTAGAGGGCGAAAGTGGGGTACCTAAGGGCTTGGTGCTAGGCAGAAAGGGCCAGCCTGTCTAGGAGGCTGTGGAGGGCTGCTTGCACTCTCCTTGAAACCGCTCTTTGTTGCTCAGGAGCCTTTGGTCTCTGCCCTGCCCTGCTCTGCCCTAGGTGTTTATAAAACACGGAAGGAGCCAATCCCGCTACACCTAAGTACCCCGCCACCACAGTGCCCAGTGAGCCCACTGGGCGCCCCCGAGACCGGCCTTTAAAGAAATAGAGACATTCCAAAGGGAGCACCAGGCCTACACAAAGCTGGTGTCAGAGAACCAGCGGCAGAGATGCCTGAGCCTGGCGAAGGAGCCGCACAAAAGACAGACGTGGCCTTAGGAGCCAGCGTGCCCTTTCGGGTAAGAAACTGCCTCGGTGCGCTAGACTGCGACTGGAGCACAAGGTGTGCGCCTCCCTCCTGTATTTAAACCTAAATTAATTTCACTGGGAGGAAATATCATGCACATTTTTTAAAAAGTCTGTTTCACGCTCCCAGCAGGCTAATCGTTTCTTTCAATCCTGAAGCTACAGAAAACTGTGAAATTGGAACAGAAATTGTTAGATCAAAGGAAAAGCAAACATTAAAGGAGTGAAAGTACTCTCATTATATAGCAAAATGGAAAGTGTTCACATTGCGTGTGGTTCAATTTTGAAAAACACGGTTAAAAGGATATAGTTCATTTAAAAATTATCAAGAGTGACACAGCAAGCGAAGCCAGGTCCAGGGACACTCCACATTCCACCAAGCACCTAACATACAATGAATAATAAATGTTAACTAATCACAATATGCACTCACATCACACTTTTTACTTGATTTAAACTATTTCTTAAAATTTTCCCTCCAGGATGCCATCTCAGTGTCACTGCCCAATAAGTCCGTCTTTTAAAGCATGGCTTAGTGAATAGCTAAGGCCTTTGAGCACTCTCCAGTTACACTGGGTTTTTTCTGGCCCCCATTTGCATGGATCTTGAGAGATACCTCCTGCCTACCGCAGCTTGACCCAGGCGCTGCCTAGTCTTTCCACTCCATTCCATTTTTCTTTTTCTGCAATATAAGTTGATGCAGCCTCATCTTAAGCCCTCCGGGGACACACTCCCAGCATGCCATTGATCTCTCTATCAGAATGGAGCTTCCTGCTGGACAGCTTCCTTTTGATGGAAGACAGCATTCACTTGTTTGACCATGAATCCCTTCTGATCTTTTTTGAAAATATATTTTTCTTTGTTTGTTGGTGAGGGGGGGGGGTAGGTGAGTATGGGCACCCAGGGCCTCTGGCCACTGCACACAATCCGAGATGCAAGTGCCACATTGTGCATCTGGCTTCGCATAGGTTCTGTGGAATCAAACCCAGGCTACCAGGTTTTGAAGGCAAGCACCTTTAACCACCGAACCATCTCCCCAACCCTTCCTGATCTTTAGATGGTAGACTTGGATATGTCTTCCATATGTCTTGGGTTTGCAGAAAGACAACACTGAAGTTGAGACGTTGGTTCTGCCACTTATCAGCTAGGAGGCTTTGTGAAAACTATATAGACTTACTGAGTCTCAGCTTCTCCATCTGTACCACAAACACTGATATTGTGAAGCATTGTGAAGGTTAAACAAGATGGAAGTTTTAAGGCCACAATGGGTCCAGCATAGATTCCATTCCAGAAGTGTCTGTAAATTGTTCCCTTGAAAGATGAAATCTATGGTTTGAACAATTTTTGCTTTCTCTCCTACATCTGGAGAAAATGAGCCAACAATGACTTATGTATTGGAGAAATGTCTTCTCTGTGGCCCAAAGCTTATACCTTTTTGTTGTCCCAAATTAAGCAATAGGTAATAGGCTTCATTATTCATTTCTGAAGTCTCACAGAACAATGTCAGATTCTGTTTCTGCACTTCAAATGATAATATTGGCTTCCATAGAACTTTAGGTAGTTATAAAAGCATATCATAGCCCTGTGAAACAGATTATTTTTATTATTCTAAGTTGATGGAAGAAGAGGCCTTGCTGTGAGGGCACCAACCCCAGGCTACCTTATGCTGTACAAACATGTACAAATGATAGAGAAAAGGCACAGGGTGAGGCCCAGTGTGGTAGGAGATGGACGGTAAGACTGAAGCCTGTTGTTTTGCACAATAAACACAAAGATCCAGGTTCTGAACTGAAATGTGAACGTTGATGGATCATTTGGACTGTTAAAGCATAACCGATAGAGAGAACTCAGCAGGCAATGCTGCTCATGAGCATCTTTCTTCGGTGCAGAGGAATGGGGCTGCAACTCCTCGCCAAATGCTTCATGCTGTAAATTAGTAGGCAGGGGAAACAAATGCTATTCCCTTCACCCTCAGTGAACTCGGGAAACCTGACAGTGCACCTTCCAAAGTGTTTCCTCCAAATGAAACAATGAAAAAATTATTTTGTGTGTTTTGTTCATTTCTACATGGCATTACATAATTCCACTTTGCTAGTGGAAAAGATAGCAAAGCTAGAATGATCTTAGATTTTCTTGAAGTCAAATCTAATCTGTTAGCATTTTCTTTTCAATGCTTCTACCATGTTTTCTCAAATGGTAGACTTATGTATAAAAGGAGAGTTGTGTTCTACGTAGGATTAAAAACTACCATTTTCCTTTCACCTGCATTCAAATCCTTCCAGCCTCCCCTTTCAACCTTACTTCCTGTTGGTCATCTCTCAGCTGTGACCTTTGCTCTCCATGCCCTACCCCCATTAGAGCTGTCAGAGCTGGCCTCTGTCCAGGCTCTCCCTGTTACCCATTTTTTTTAAACCTTCGGAGGAAGTTCACCCAGAATGCACTTTGTCTTCTGAGACTCCCTGCCAGCTCTCCTGTAAGATGCCCCAGTTTTTCAATACCTCCCAATATCTCAGCTCAGCATTTCTGTGGTGTCTTCTTTTAAAGGTGATGTTGAGTATTAGGGCACATTTTTCTCTCTAGTCATTGAAAGCTTCCTGCCGCAGAGTGGTCACAGCTCTGATATAATCTACCATGTTCTGTACATCACTGACCATCAGGAGATATTTTATGAATAAATGAGCTAACTAAGGAATCAACAAGACCCTAACCAGTCCTCATGCTTACCAATAACCTTTCACCTCAGTGGCTGTGACAAGTGAGCACCAACATAAGCCTTGTAACGTATATGAAGCACAGGAGGAAGTGGAGGGGCATGTAAGGACATTCTCTGCTATGAACAAGGCAAACCAAAATGGTGCAAACAAACAAAAAATATCGATGAAGCAAGTGTTGGCTGTCAGCACCCAGCCTGTCTCCCATCCTCAGCTGGGACTGTTACAGGTCCCATAATTTATTGTTTACAGGGTAGCTCTTATGTTAACTGCAATATGTCATTTTGTTTTAGTGTTCCTTTGAAGTTTGAAGGCAGACAGGCAGGGTGACTGTGGGGAGGTGCTTGGAACTGAGCTCCCTCCTTTCAGGACTCGGGGGCATTTCTTAGTGAAGGTCATTCCCTTTCCCTGTGCTAAACACAGAATGAAATGTTCCTGACTTTCAAGATTAATCCAGTGGCCAGCATTCACGGGAGAATAAAGGGGCTATTTGTCAAGCAGCTTTAAATATTTTATGGCAAATACCGTAGACTGAAAAGTGGCTCTTTTACCATCAATTTCTTCGCATCAATATATTCTTTGTCGTTGTGAAAACTATTTTCTTTGTAGTTAAAGCCTTGAAAACAAAGATACCTAACCCTGTTAGAAAACAGTGGCTGCTTGTAGGTAAAGTAAGGAGGACGGTAGGCAGCTCCTGAGACCCTGCAGAAGGCGTGTGGCCTCTGTGCAGTGCCCAGAGCAAGGAGCCAGCTTGCACCGCAGGTGGCAGCCCTGCCTGCAAACAAAGAGGTGTCCACACCTGGGGTGCAGACAAAGGGAGGCCGCCTCCATCCCCAATTCCCACTTCACACTGTCTGCTGCTGGGGACACCTAGTGGCGACACACACTGCAGGCACAGGTACCCGGCGTCACGTGGCTAGTGCATGAGGAGTGCGAGGGAATTGATTGCCTCTTGCTCCCTAGCTTGCTAGAATCATACATGCACATGCTCATTAGTTATAATCTCTTTAACAACTCACATGGGCATGCAAGCGTCAGTGCGCGCTTGTGTGTGTGTGTGTGCGTGTGCGTGCGCGCACACACACAGATGAGGGCTTCTCTTAAGAACAAAAGCACAGACTTTGGAAAAATCATTGCACCCGCTTTCTTCAGCAAATTGCACAGACCTGCTTTTTTTTTTTTTTTTCCTGATGTTTAAGACTACAAAACTCTTTTCTGCCCTTGTCCTAAGAGAAACCTAGGGTAAACTCAAGTGAAGACAGCCGTAAGCCTGCTCTGGGAAAACATGTGCAGTGAGTTTGTTTTTCATGTTTTCTTAGTGGTACCTTTGGCTATTTACACTTTTACTATTAAAACTTGCTTTTATGAGGGCATCTGCTGGGTTTCTTCTCTGCTAACTATTCATTTATTCATGCATTAAGCAATCCCTCAGGAATGATTATTAAGCACTCACTGTGTGTTAGAGAGTGTTCTCACCCCTGGGAGTAAAGACATGAGAAAGCCACACCCTTGCTCTAGGGACTCTATGAGAGCTTCCATGCCTTCCTGGGACCCTCCCAGGTCCACTGTGACTAGGTTTTCCACTCCAGAAATGGTCTCTGGTGGAGTGCCACAGCCACCACCCATGTGGGTGATAGTTTTCTTTTCAGCTAGAATTTTTATTTTTGTTTGTTTTAACAAAACCTCCAAAATCAAATCTCAAAGGCTATTTCTATATAATTGGAGTTTTCTAAGCCACAGTGTTGTCTTGTTAGCCTATAGAATCAAATAGATAGTGTACAGATATGCTATTTCTGAACCTTTCTGATGGGCCTAGGCTCACATATGGTGGTGATCCCATTAGGTTGTAATAGAGCTGGAACAGTTCCATCATGTAGGATGGATATTCTAGCTACCATCAGGTGGTAACACAACCCATGACCCATTCATAATGATGCTACTTGAATCAATCCTACCAGTCCAAAGCGCAATGCACACAGTTATATTTAGTTCCCACATTTGCTAAAGAACACAAATTACTGCTATTGTTTTGTGTATTTAGTACACTATAAGTCTAGGATTTCAGGGTGTACACTGACATATAAATATAAAGCTTACTATGAACATTGTGTCTGCTTATTATTAGGCAGCAGCCGTATACATGTTGGGATGATCACATCTCTTGATTGTATCAAGGGGCCAAGTATAGATTGGCCTAGACCATCTAGATTATGTAAACACACATTATGATGTCCACACAACAACAGTTGACTCAAGGATACAGTTCATAGAACATATCTCATTAATAAGCATGTGGCTATGCTGTAAGTTCTCTTGGCTCCCACCCCTAGAAAATATGAATCAATATTTTCATTCATTTCCCTGTGGCATTATTAGACTCAACAATATAATAGAAAACAGTTTTCCTAAGGAGAGAGAGTAAATCAACACTGGAGGAAAGCTAGCAGTGTCCAGGCCAGTCTTTTGATTCAGAGAATGCATTTTAGCCTTGTATAAATGTCTCTGAGTATTTATATAAGGCATGGAAAAGTGATCTGGGGCCTAGAGAGATGGCTCAGTTGGTAAAGTGGTGCCTAGTAAGCACAAGGAGCTGAGTTCCATTCCTAGAAGCAATAGAAAAATGCTAGATGTGGTAGCTCACACCTGTAATCACAGTGCTAGGGGGACACGGCAAGACCCCTGGGGCTCACTGACTGGCCAATACAGGTTAATTGGCCAGCTCCAGGCCAAAGAGAAACCCTCTCTCAAAAGAAAGGCAGCATTCCTGAGAAATGGTACCTTCCTAAAGTTGTTCTCTGGCCTTCGTGCACATCTGCACACACAAGGACACACACATAAACACAAATATGCAACTGTGCATATTACACACACCACACACACACACAGGTAAAAAAAAAGAAGTGATTCTGGGAAAGTTTAATATGCGTTTGTGGAGTTGGGTGGGCCTGATTCTGGTTTTAGTTTGCCATTTGTTACTAGTGTGACCTTGAACAAGTTACTTAAACTAGCTTTCCTAATCTTTTAAGTGGAGCTAATAATCCCAGCTTACAGTTTGTGAGGAATGAATGACATAATAATCTAACTAATGTTTAATGCACAGAAGCTGGGGAGGGGCGCGGGGCAGAGTGTTGGCACTGTCTGTGGCTAAGGCAAAGCATGGTGTACTTACACCTGCACTTCTACTGTAGTCAGGAGGGATTATTGTCTAATTCCAAAGTAATTTTCACCTCTACCTACCACTGCCAACTATATCACCTGCATGGGAAAATATTAAGACCAGTAAGCCTGGCCTGGGATTCAGACATAATCTAATTCAACTACATATTATCTGGTGACCTTGGACAAGACAGGTAACCTTTCTGGTTCTCAGTCTCCTTCTCATCAAATGGAGATGACAGTCTGTCCCATCTATATGTAAATGAATTTACATCTGACAGTCATGTCATTGGTACTCAGTAGCACCCACGTGCCAGGTGTTTTTCAACTGGAGTTCCTGGAAAAAGAATGGGTGCTTCTGAGACGGGGAGAGTAGAAGAGAATCTCTAGAGTGTTGATATGCACAGTTTTCAAAGTACAAGGTCTCTGTCCTCAGAGACTTAAGCCTTGGCTTGGGATGTCTCCTCCATCATCCTCCCTGGGGTGAGCTCTTCACAGCAGTTTACTTGTACTGTGCCAAGATAAATATGAGGAAATCAACCTTTTATGGGTATTGCTGCCACTGTGACTATCACTGCCTCTCTCTCTCCACATTCCCAAACACAAGTGATACAGAAAACAAGACAAAAATAACAATGGCTTAGTGGTTAAGGCACTTTGCCTACAAAGCCTAAGGACCCAGGTTCAATCCCCCAGTACCCACATAAGCCACATGCACAAGGTGACACATGCGTCTGGATTTCATTTGCAGTGGCTGGAGGCCCTGGTGGGCCCATTCTCTCTCTCTCTCTCTATCTGCCACTTTCTCTCTCTCAAATAAATAAATTGATAAAATAATTTAAAATATATATATATATATATATATATATGTATATATATATATATATATATACTGCCCTCCACAACATCATTAGCTGTGCCAAGGTGTACTCTTCACCTTGTACCATTGTCACACACTCACCACTATCTGAAGTGAGACTCACTATCTATATTTTCCACTAGGGGAAACTGAGGCCTAAAATTTTATGTAGTGTCTTTTTTAAGTTCTTATTTATTTATTTGAGAGAGACATAAAGAGGCATATAGAGAGAGACAGAAAGAGAGAGAGAGAGGGACAGAGAGAATGAGTGCGCCATGGCCTTCAGCCATTGCAAAAGAACTCCAGACACATGTGCCACCTTGTGCATCTGGCTTAAATGGATCCTGGGGAATCAAACCTGGGTCCTATGGCATTGCAGGCAAGTACCTTAACCACTAAGCAACCTTCCAGCCCTTATGTAGTGTCTTAATCAAAATTTACAGCAACCCTCACTGTAGGCTGATCACTTCTACTTTATTTGATCAAGAAAACCAAAAGGGAGGGAAGATAAATAATTTATCAAGGTTACAAGCTCCAATTTGAATCCAGATTTGACGACTCTTTGCAGAATACACTAAGAGAAAACATACCCTTTAGTTTTTTTTTTTTTTTTAAGGTTCTGCTTTTGGGTAAATATTTTCCTGTTTGAGCCTTTACTCAGATGAGAGATGAAGTCTTTAAAAATGATGATGATGCTTTTTAAAAATTTTTTTGTGACACCTGAAACACAAAGCTCAGGGCAGGTCAGACTCAGGCTCCAGGGAAACGTAACTTGCGCTCTGCATGACAGACCACAGGCAGAGACAGGCACAGTGCTATGGAGAGCAGGGTGCTATTTATCCATGAGGAAGTGTTTCAAAGGACCAAGGGTACTTCCTCACCAAAAATTCTGTGTCCTCCACTGTCTTTGTATCTGAATTTCTCAGTGACAACTTCCACTCCTTAGACTTCAGTGTATTGTGACTACCTGTCATGGTTCAGTCACCTTTGAGGGACCTTGGGCACTGAATAAATTATTCTGACCTGAATGAGATTCCCTATTTCCCTCACCCCCAAAGCTGAATTTCCTTCCAATGAGTGGGACAGCATGTAGGAAAGGGCCGACAAGCTCCGATCTTCCCACAGATGTTACAGTGCAGACCCCATGCAGCGAGTCTCAAAAGGGAGTTGGGCACCAGCTCACCTTGATTTCCTTCTTGATTTCTTCATTGACCCATTCATCATTTAGTAGTGTATTGTTTAGTTTCCATGATATTGTGTATGCTCTATAGCTTTTTTTGCTTTTGATTTGTAGTTTGATTCCATTGTGGTTGGATAGAATGCAAGGAGTTATTTCATTTTTTCTGTATTTGTTAAGATTTGCATTGTGTCCTAATATATGGTCTATTTTAGAGAATGTTCCATGTGCTGCTGAGAAAAATGTATATTCTGCAGCATTTAGATGAAATGTCCTGTATATATCTGTTAGGTCCAGTTTGTTCTATGACCTCATTTAATCCAGATGTCCTCTCTGTTTATTTTTTGCAGGGATGACCTGTCAATTGATGAGAGTGGGATGTTGAAGTCACCCACTACAACTGTTTGGTGTTATCTGTGACCTCAGTTCTAATAGTGTTTGTTTGATCAAGTTGGGAGGCCCCATGTTAGGTGTATATATGTTTATGATTGTAATGTCCTCTTGTTGGAGTGTGCCTTTAATCAATATAAAGTGACCTTCCTTATCTTTCCTAACTAATGTTGGACTGAAGTCTACCTTGTCAGATATTAGGAGAGCAACCCCTGCTTGTTTTCTAGGCCCATTTGCTTGAAACACCATTTTCCAACCTTTTACCCTAATATAGTGTAGTGGAGGAGAGGGGGCAGCTTGGCCACTGTCCCTAACCCCCTCCACCCTCCACTTGCAGCTCTACCCACCCAGGGCGCACTGGGGACAGTCCACCCACCTGGATGGAGAGGCGCGGGGATGGAGAGCAGCTGCACTGTAGGAGGGGCTGCCTGCCCCCCCAACACTGACAGCCCCAAGCGGGGTGGGGGTTGGAGCGGGCAGGGGTGAGAGAGCAAGGGTTCTAGGATGATAATTGGCAACTGTGAGTACATGTCAAAATCTTCCAGTGGTTTTTCAATGATCCAGATCCCAATGCCCAAACCATACCCCAAAATAATCAAATCAATATCTATAAGGGCAAAAACACTGATGTACTGTTTGTGTTTAAACTCCAATGTGCTTTTAAAGTTTGAAACCCTTGGTGAGATAGAGGAGACTTGAGTAACAAATTTTACAATTGAAGGGTTAGCTATAAATGGCTATTTAGCTAGGCTTGCTCTGTCTCTGGTCATAAAGGAAAGAGAAGGCATCAGATTCTTGTCAGACATCACAATATAAGAAAATACAATGCCATATTAGGATACAAATTTCTCAATTAATAGGGGGTTGATTTATCTTCAGCTTTCAGTCCGTGTTATGATTTTTCAATACATTCCAGGTAAGCAATATGCACTCACTCGAAGGCCGCTCCCTTCAGGGCAGGCAGCTATCAGTGGGCAGATATTTCTCAGCAAATCCCCTCTATCATTTCTCAATCACAAAGAAGATTAGAGATGGGACTTTCAGCTCAGATGGGGTTGAAGGGTAATGTTTATGCCAGAGAAATACTTCACACCACTGCTAGAAAAATTGCTTTGGGGAAAAAATACTCTCAACTTCTAATGTGTTCTGAATATATGAAAATAAACCTCTGGGTTTGAATAGAAAGGGGTAGCATAACAGGTGAATGGGCCCACCACCCATCTGACACCTGGGAAACTGAGACAAAGGTATTTTTGCTCACTTTTTAAACCTAAACATGTGATTCTTACCCATGTAAACTGTCATTCCCCAGGATTGACATGGAAAGGGTGCAAGTCTCATAGTAGGTGTGAAGGTTAGTTTTATGTCAACCTGACCAGGCAGGGATGCCTAGAGATTTGGTCAAATATTATTCTAAGTGCTTCATTGGGGGTGGTTTGTTCACTTTTAAAAATTATTATTTTGTGTGTATATAGTGCATGTGTGTGTGTGTGTGTGTGTGTGTGTGTGTGCATGTGTGTGTGTGTGTGTGTGTGTGTGCATGTGTGTGTGTGTGTGTGTGTGTGTGTGTGTGTATAGTGCATGTGTGTGTGTGTGTGTGTGTGTGTGTGTGTGTGCTTTCCATGGTGCACATATGAAGGTCAGAGGCCGACCTAAGGCACCATTCCTTTTTTCCACCTTGTTTGAGACAGGGGCTCTCTTGTTTTTTTTTTTTTTTTTTGCTGGGAAGGCCAGACTAGCTGGCCTATAAGTTTTGGGGTTCTCCTGACTCTGCCTCCCATTGTCGTAGGTGCACTGGATTGCAGATGCAGGTATGCGCCTCCAGCTTTACATGGATTCCAGGGAACTGGACTCCAGTCAGCAGGCTTGCAGAACCAGTGACTCCAATCACTGAGCCATTGCCACAGCAGTTGCAGGGACTTTTTGGTGACACTAAGTCAGCAGACTGAGTAGAACAGAGGAGCCTCATTAGTGTGGCAGGCCCTATGCAATCGGTAAAGGTCTGAACAGAACAAACTACTCTCCTCCTTCACAGATTGAGAGAAAGCCTGTCCTCTCAGAATCGAGACTGGGTATCTACTTTCTCTTCACTTCCAGGGTGAACAGAAATACTAAGTCTTCTTGGCTTCAGACTGGACCTAATCTGTCTGCTCACCTGGGAGGGACTTACTGACCTTCCTAATCTCCCAATCCACCTTCCTACACACACACACACACACACACACACAAACACACACATAATATGTAATATATCCTGTGTACATGTCTTATATATAATCCATATGTATCATATGTATGAATTTTCTACATATTTTCATATATATATATATATATATATATATATATATATATATATATTATAAACCTCATAACTTTCTCATATATGTATACATGTATATCATACATATTGTATTACTCACAGTCCTCTTTGTGATTAAATGCCTGATAAAAGTAATTTAATGGAGGGGTGGTTTGTTTTGGCTCATGTTTTAAAGGTACAGATATCAATCTGAGTATGCATGACAGAATTCATGGTAGCAGGAGCACCAGCTGGCTTCTTCACATCTTGGTAGGTCAGGGAGTAGACAGCACAGGCCAGAACCACAACTGAGTGTCACATTCAAAGGCCATCCACCAGCTACTCCCCATATCTCAAAACAACTCTACCAGTTGGACATCAAACGCACAAACCTGTAAGGGACACTTCCCATTCAAACAAGACACCTCCACATATATCCTTTACATATATATATATATATATATATATATATATATATATATATATATTCTTTTCATATGTATATATTATATCTTCTCTTGGTTCCGTCTCTCTGGAGATCTCTAGCCAGTACATTGATACAGTGGCTTAATGTCTTTCTCCTTTTGTATTTTTCCACATTTTCTATAGTGAACATACATAGTCACTGATTTTTTTTTAAAGTATGTTATTAGGAGTTTACCATGACAAGCAGAAAAGATCATGTCCTCATATCACAGTGCTTGTGCTTCAGAACAATGATGCTTCCTAATCCATAGAGCCCATAGATATGACCCTAACAGCTATCAGCATTGATTCCTGGGTGGGTCCACATCCCCTGTCAAAGCTGATGATTCAGGAGATCTGGGGGTACATGAGGGCCTGCTTCCTAACAAGCTGGTGGCTGAGGCTGAGGCTGAGGCTGTTCATTCATGGGCCCTGCTTTGAATGACAATGTCTAGAATCACTACAGTAGTGATCAGAGCCTGTCTTTAGGGAACTGGAAACTGTCCCTTAATTTCTCTGTGTTCACTACCAGTTTATCGTTCTAGTAACTTCTGCAATGCTTCACAGGTGCCCTCCTCCCTGATCCTCATGAAACTGGAGAAACCCAGAGAGCAGCGCTTGTGTGGAGTGGCTTCTGAGCTTCCCTTCCTACCTCAAGAGCCTTTTCTATAATAGAATTTCAGAAATGTTTATAGAATGTAGCTGTTCATCTTTGCTCTGGTTTCCCTAGCCATTTAAAAGCAGCAGGCTGCCCTGATTTTCCACGTGAAAGGGCAGAAGCAGGATTAACACAAAAGGAAGCTGTCTGATATTCTCTTCTGTTCTGTCCAATGAATTTAATTTTCTTTGAGCTAGACCTAATTCTCTTTGGGACAGTTATATTAAAGACCCTTGATACTTCAGACCCTCCTGTGGTATTCAAGCTTTGTCTACTGAACACTAGCATTGATTTTACTCAATTTGTTTTTCTAGACGTGTAAATGTATATAATTGTCAAGGCAAAATGTTTGAATATTCAATTCATCCTTTTTTCCAGTTTTGATCCAAATGAGCAGTATTGAATAAAAGTACCCTGGGGTTAGATGTGGGTAACACTGACCATGCTTGTCAAGTAGTGGAATATGATGCTCTGGTAAGATTTATGAAAAAGAATGAACAATGTTACAAGTTTATTCATTTTCATTTTCATTCAGTTTCCATTTCCCCGTCCTGTTATAATCTGTCACATCACCATGTCTAGCTTTCATTTCTTACTACTGTTTGTGATCTTATTTCAGCATTGTCAGGCACAGCCCCATCAGATTCCTATAACTCTTTCAGGCATTCAGAGTAGAAATCTTTCACTACTGCTAACCTTGCTGTGCCCTCCTATTTTTCAAACTCTATCATTACCTTCTCTTTTGTAGAGCATCCTGTCACTGTCTCATAATAGAAGTTCAGCTCATTTGCATATGGATTTGCATGTCTTCATTAGGAAGGAGAAGGCTAAATGATTAATGAGAGCTATTTCCCACTGACAGAAGGAATATTGTCAAATTTTAATATTTTTTATTCAAAGCATTGAAAGAAATAAACCTAACAAAAAGCCATTGATATAAGTTAAAATGTTCTTCTTATAAACTATTTCAAGCTTTTTATAGACATTTTGTAGCTAAAAATGCAATAAATAAAAAAATCGACCATTTCTCACCACCATTGATAAGCCCATGAAAACTTTTGTTGTTTTTCTCCCCCTATGGAAATTATTTTAGTAGTTAGCTTTTTGCTGCTAATATTTGTTGAAATAAGAATTTCCATGTGTAAGAAACTTTGTTAGGCAGATCATAGTATCTGTCTTGGGGTTATTACATATAAAATTATTAGTGACTGCTTTATTTAATTTTTCTAAGTTGTATACGTTTTTGAATGAAGACATTTTACTTTTAAAACTGGAAACAAGGGCTTGAGGGATGGGTTAGTGGTTAAGCACTTGCCTGTGAAGCTTAAGAACCCCAGTTCAAGGCTTGAATCCCCAGGACCCACGTAAACCAGATGCACAAGGTGGAACATGTGGTCTGGAGTCCATTTGCAGTGGCTAGAGGACCTGATGCATCCATTCTCTCCTTCTCTCTCTCTGCCTCTTTCTCTCTGTCTGTCTGTTGCTCTCAAATAAATAAATAAAAATAAACAAAGAAAACTGTTAAATCTGGAGACAATATTAAACTTACTCTGAATTTGGAATGAACTTGAGTATTTCTCCATGGTCTTCATTACATGTCTTTTTCATGGGAATATAAAAATTCCACTGTATAAATCTATAATTTACCTTATTATTCCTTTGTTAAATAAAAAATCATCATATATCAAACAATATATGTATTTCTGCTTATTTTCTTAGGCTTAATTGCTGTAAATTTAGCAGGCCAGTGGCAGGAACCCAGATGCACTATTCCACAAAAACAAAGTTCTCAGGAGGCCAAGTGCAAACTACAACCAGTGGTGCTTGCTGACATGGAATAGTGAGGGTAACCTTGCTCAAAGGCTACAAAATGTTTACAGCTCTTAGTTTTTATTTAACTGATTATAAGTGAGATTAAACTTTTTGTTTGTCCATTAGTCATTTGTATTCCTTCTTTTGTGAGCTGCTATTTATTTCTATATTTTGCAAAAATAACAATAAGTACTCAGTCATCATAATTACACCAGGAGTTATTTATTTATAATATTATTTTTAAATCATAGTTCCATTTTTAATACAAGAGGTATATGCAAAATGAGGTTCTAATTCTACATGCCGAGCTCTTGATCATTGCATTATAGTGCCCTTTAATTTGTGTGCCAAGGTTTTTATTAGTTTTTTAATGTTTTTATTATTTTATTTGTAAGGTGAGAGAGGGAATGGGGGAGAGATAGTGAGAAAGAGGCAGAGAATGAGAAAGAATGGGCATGTCAGGGCTTCCTGCCACTGCAAACTCCAGACACATGCATCTGGCTTTATGTAGGTCTTGGGGAATCAAACCCAGGGCATTAAGCATTGCAAGCAAGTACCTTTAACCATTGAGCAATCCTTCCAGCCTCCTTATTAGTTTTTGATGACTCTTTACGTTTGTGGTAATTATAACAAACTGTTCAAACTTGAGTAGATTATACCTGTTTTGGTTCATTATTTGTTTTAGCTTGAAATATTGCAGATGTCTAAGTCTTTTATTCTATCAGTTTACACAAACTCTTTTTACATTGGTGCAATTAGCTCATTTAAAAGATTCAACTTTATTCATGATTAAAAAAATTTTTTTCTCCATAATTACAGACAATAAACCACGATAATTCCCTCTCCACCCCCACTTCCTCCCTCTCAAATTCACCCTCCATCATCTACCCTCCATCTCTTAGTTAGCCTCTCATTTGTTTTGATGTCATCTTTTTCCTCCTTTTATGAGGGTCTTGTGTAGGTAGAGCCAGGCACTGTGAGATCATATATATCCAGGCTATTTTGTGTCTGGAGGATTGTCGTGTAAGCAGTCCTACCCTTCCTTTGGCTCTTACATTCTTTCCGCCACCTTTTCTGCAACGGACTGTGAGCCTTGGAAGATATGATAGAGTTGTTTCAGTGCTGAGCACTCCTCAGTCATTTCTTCTCAACAGTACAGCGACTTTTAAGTCATCCAGTGCTCAGCACCACCCGAAAAGAGAAGCTTCTCTAACCAAAAGTGAGAGTAGCATTAATATAGAGAGGGAGAGAGAATGGGCACGCCAGGGCCTCCAGCCACTGCAAACGAACTCCAGACGCATGCGCCCCCTTGTGCATCTGGCTAACATGGGTCCTGGGAGTCGAGCCTTGAACCGGGGTCCTTAGGCTTTACAGGCAAGTGCTTAACCGCTAAGCCATCTCTCCAGCCCGGGTATAAACATTTTTAAAAAGTGCTTATGGGGAAGTTTGGTGGGTATAATATATTCAATTTGCCAGACAACAGCAGATGCTACTCCCCTAGGGCTTGTGATATTTTTAAAAATAAATCTTATATTTATTTGTATGCAGAAAGAGAGGGAGAAGAGAGAGAGAGAGAGAGAAAGAGAGAAAGAGAGAGAGAGAGAGAAAATAGGTTAACCAGGGCCTCTAGCCACTATAAACCAACTCCAGATGTATGTACCACTTTGTGGTTCTGGCTTTATGTGGGCACTGGGAATCAAACCCAGGAAATGAAGAAACTGAATTTCAGGGTGAAAAGCACCCCCTCCCACAAGATTCAGGATCTAGAACCATTTTACCTGTAGCAGAGAGATCATTAGGCTTTCGTGAGACTGAACATCCATTTACATAACTGAGCACTCCAGCAGCATGGGAAGCTGGACCCTCATCACAACCTTCACTACATGGCCGCCAGGTCTCCACTGGGTGATCTTGAACAAGAGTCAACAGATAAGAGGTCTGGAGATGGCCCTTTTGTGGCACAGCATGCGGAAGGGGATTGTTCCAGTCTGCCCTGATGTGTGTATGGTAGAAGAAACAGCCTTAAGTGGTTGGGGAAAAGACAGAAAAAAAGACAGCGAACATAACAACTTGTGTCCTAGTATTCATGCAAAGATGTACTGGTTTGGCGGGGGAATGGAAACAAAAGCCGAGAGAGAGAGAGAGAGAGAGAGAGAGAGAGCGAGCGCATAAAAACCCTTGGGACAGAATTCCATACAAAAAACACAGAGATCTCCTCCTAGTGTGGGAGGGGAAGAAACCACTCCAGACGAGGATACCTTGTGTGTATTATGTGTGCATGTGTGTGTGCACGTGTGTGCATGTGTACGTGTGTATGCGTGTGCACCTGTGCATGTCCACATGTGCCTCTGAGTGTGTGCATGCGTGTGTGTGTGCATATGTGTGTGTGCATGTGTGCTTCTGTGTGCGTTTATAGTCCAGCTGAGGAGCTTTGGGGTGCCATAGCAGGAGAAGCAGATGGCAGAATAGGTTTGGAAGGAGCAGAGAGAAAAGACCCAGGCTGAGAATAAAAGAATTGGGAGCCTCATAAAGGAATCATGTGGTAGACTAAGAAACAAAATACAATTCTACAGATTAAAATATTAAAATAACATTCAGTTCAGTTGATAAGCAGTAGATTAAATTGGAAATGCAGAAAGGCAGGAAACGTTGTATCAGAAGGCTCACTACCGTGAGGTTTCAGGACTGAATAGGTAGGAGATGATGGATACCTTCCAACTATTTAAATGAACACAGAGCAGAAGAAATAAAAAGGGAGTCACATTTAGAAAAATGTCAAGGGGAACCCACAAAGCCTAGAAGCAATCACCAGCTGTGCAGTGAACCTCTTACTGGCAAGAAAACCGATCACAGGCTGAACTCACACCTTCAGAGAGCTGAGGGCAAATATCTGTGGGCTTGAATTCTACAAAGATCAAATTTTTATTCCAAATGAAGACAAAATAAATGCACTTACAAACAAGCACTGAAAGGGATTAATAAGAAAGCTTCATAAACTTTATAAGGATGCTCTTTACGAAGAAGTAAAAGAACACAAATGAAGACCCAAAGGAAACTTCTGTTTAAACCTGAACAAACAATGACAGTGTAAAAAAGCAACAGTAACATAATTTCTGGTGTTTCAAAATCAAGACTGAGTAAAATACTAGAAGGACGAAAATATAGATGAATGCTGCACTGTGGTAGTATATATATTTATTCATTTCCTTATAACTTCAGCTCTCTGAGAAGTTCAAGGAAAGTTAGGATTTTGGCTCCTGTTCTTCATCTGTTGTGGTTAGAGGATGGGAGAGACATTCTTGTATGGCCATCTGCGTTCCATGTGGGAGTGGAATTCCCAGTGCATGTGTACAGTGAGGACGCATGACGAATGCACTCAGTTGAGCTTGTTTGGGGATGGTCGAAGTCAACCCCCACCCGACCTCTCTATGCAATCAAGAGATGCAGTAAGTACAAGAAGTGTGAGTCAATGTCAGCCCAGCTTAGCTTACTGTTTCACAACACACTATAAGTAGTAAATTCGGAAATCACAGTAGAAAGGATAGCATAGTAAATACATAACTGGCAATGTAGTTGCTGATCATCTTTCTGCACTGCTCACAAGTTCACATGCTTGGCTTTTGTATGACCAGGTTTGTCTATTCCAGCATCACCATGCCATGACATAATGGTGGCTGGCATGTTACTAAGTCACAGAAATTGTTTTGTTCCATTATAATACATAGGACCACCATAATATATGCAGCCTTTCTATTAACTTAAATATCATTATGTGACTGTGGCTTAATTAAGGCATCACCTTTCACTTCTTGAGTGAAAAAAAA
Organism: Dipus sagitta; assembly: GCA_036346955.1. Taxonomy (NCBI): domain Eukaryota; kingdom Metazoa; phylum Chordata; class Mammalia; order Rodentia; family Dipodidae; genus Dipus; species Dipus sagitta. The sequence continues at coordinate 7,554,306 of CM070784.1, forward strand.
AACAACCTACACTAGCCAGCATTTTTAGGTGATAAACGGCAAAAGGCCTCTTCCAAATATCTACTGAATTATGTAGCTAGAAATAGAAGTTAATAAAAATATTTTGTAGTGTTAAAACTGTAATAGTTTAGCCGGGCGTGGTGGCGCACGCCTTTAATCCCAGCACTCGGGAGGCAGAGGTAGGAGGATTGCCGTGAGTTCGAGGCCACCCTGAGACTCCATAGTGAATTCCAGGTCAGCCTGGGCTAGAGTGAAACCCTACCTCGAAAAACCAAAAAAAAAAAAAAAATGTAATAGTTTACTTCACTCCATATTAACATTAGTGATTCTTGAAATTATGGATGAGATGGTAAGTCAAAACTAATGGTTAATGTGAAACTAAGTTTAAAAATGGGTTCCATTAGTGAAAAAGATTGATTTTATTAAACTTTTCTTAAATACTCTTAAATAATCTAAAAGTTCAATTTATCTGTAAGGTGTTAATATGAATAATTTAAAATTCATTTTCTAGCTGTAAGGGAATTCAAATTGATTCTAGTGATTTCTTAAATCAAATAGGTCAGATTTTCTAGTAAAAATATATTGAAAATGATAAATGGACAAGTAGAGAAATAAATATATTATCATGGTAGCATACCCAGATACACTTGAGATGCACAAGGTGGCATATGTGTCTGGTGTTCATTTGCAGTGGCTGGAGGCCCTGGCATCCCATTATCTCTCTCTCTCTCCCTCTCTCCCCTCATTTTCTCTCATAAGTAAATAAAAAACTTAAAAGTCAATTGAAATACCCATATGGACAATGCTACCAAGACCTTAATGGGCTGGGACTTGGAGTTAAGGGATATGAGTGCTAAGGATCCACAGTGGGATGCCTCCTTGAAGACAGAATCACTGCAGAGAGCTTCCCAGAGAAGGAAACTTCCATGCCTTCTGGTGATGTATTCTGGCTGACCCTATGTCCAGCTAGCGTGAGGTGGCTTGCCAGATTTTTGTCTTCATCCCATGAGCTTCCCCCACGCTCTATGACTACATCCCAAGTGGAACAAGCCATTGAGTTGACACTTTTTGCAGATACAGCTGCATCCAAGATCTAGTATTGAAAACTGCCCTCCAAATCAGATTTGAAGTTCCCTTTGTAGAAAATATATGCAAGGGAAAGTCTGAGGGCTTCATGCCAATGGAATGATAGCAGCAGATAATGTCATATGGATTAGACATGTGCTTATTTTGAACAATGAAAATGCATTATTTTGAGACATACTAATGGCTTTAAAATTTGTTTGTTTGTTTTTATTTATTTATTTGAGAGCGACAGACAGAGAGAGAGAAAGAGGCAGATAGAGAGAGAGAATGGGTGTGTCAGGGCCTCCAGCCACTGCAAACGAACTCCAGATGCATGCACCCCCTTGTGCATCTGGCTAACGTGGGTCCTGGGGAATCGAATCTCGAACGGGGGTCCTTAGGCTTCACAGGCAAGCGCTTAACCACTAAGCCATCTCTCTAGCCCACTGATGGCTTTTAATTTATGTCATTATGTCTAGATTCAGCCTACAATAAAAATACTTTGCTAAATTATCTTATATTAGGTATTTAGTTCATGGGGTTTGATTACATGGTGTTCCTTAAGGTTTTAGAGTTTGTCCTCTTGGTCTAAATGTGTAAGTGCATTTCCCTCTGGGACTGCTATGCTTTTAGCTTATTTGGGACATGGTGCCTTACTTCTGACAAGCTCATCTTGATGCCTCAAACTGGCTAATGTGGAGTATTATTTCATGACACATTCCACGTGTAGCAAGGTTTACTTTGCAGACATGCGAAGTGCCCTGGGTGATCCAAAAGCTTCTGGGCTTCTGTGGGTTTGGTGGAAAACATGATGTGGGAAGTGACAGGGCAGTGTCTGAGCCTCATCTCATGTGAAGAAGGGATATATCTGTGAGCAGTGGAGAGAGGGGCTATGCAGCTACAATGAGGACTGGAAGGAAGCAAGACCAACTATTCCCCATTGTAGCACTTTTCATCTTAACTGACACCTTGTAAACAGTCACCTTCAATAAGCTGGAGAGCGGGATCAGTGGAGTCCTAGAGCAGTCACTTTCATTAGAGTTCACAAATTCCAGAAAGTCACTCAGAAATGTTCCACACAGTTGAGTAATGAAAATTCCAGAAGATGTATATTTGTCACAATGGCTATATTTCTTCAAAATATCATTCAGTGTACAATAACAACTTTTAAGTGAGGACAGGTACACTGCGCATTGGAGGAAAAACTAACATATGCAGTATATAAATTAATTAATTAAAGGATGGGCAAATCCTTGAGTCAAATAGATAAAAATGTTGGACTAGGGTATGGATTAAACAGCCATTGATATAAAGGAAGGAGTATAAAAATCTTGTGCTTGAAGCTTCAGGAGTCTCTTGAATTGCTTTGGTAACAGAGACTGAAGGAAAATGTGTCCGATGTCAAGCATCACCAACAAACTATTGTTAAACATACAGTGTCCAAAACCTCTCCCCCACCCCATGTAGGATTCCTTGGATTCCACTTCAGGGAATGGGCTTTCCTCTCGATGTGTCAAGGTCAGATATAAAGATCAAAAGGACACACATTCTTTATCCCTGCCTGACAGCCCCATATGAGGCAGGAAGAGTTATAGGCACAGCAAAGGAGCAAGTGTGAGCAGAAGGAAGGGAAGAACTTTCCTGGGTCAAATATGTCCAGCAAGCCCTGAAGACCAGAAATAGCTGTTCACAGTAATAGCCACAGGAAGCACACAGGAAGGCAAAACCCAGCAGAGAACAGGCTGAAAAGTTGTGGTCATGTCTTTTAGTTTCTCTTCAATAGACTGTCAGCTACTTAAATCTTCCTCTTTTAAGCCGGGCGTGGTGGTGCACGCCTTTAATCCCAGCACTCGGGAGGCAGAGGTAGGAGGATCACTGTGAGTTCGAGGCCACCCTGAGATTACATAGTGAATTCCAGGTCAGCCTGGGCCAGAGTGAGACCCTACCTCAAAAAAACCAACCAAACAAACAAACAAAAAAAATCTTCCTCTTTTTATAAATGAATCTCCCCTTCTTTTCCTTGTTTACACAACATAAGATAGTGACACTTTTTAAGTTGACAGAACATCATTGTAGTTAGACATGCATATAAAAACAACACAGGTTCCAGGTGTGGTGGCACATCCCTTTAATCCCCAGAAGTAGGAGGATCACTGTCTGTTCGAGGCCAGCCTGGACTACATAGTGAATCCAGGTCAGCCTGGGCTAGAGGGAGACCCTACCACTAAAACCACCAAAAACAGGGTAGATATCAACACTAAAAAGGATATTGTCTAACAATTAAAACACCATTTTGGAGAGAAACAAAGATGTCATTGTTAAATTCTGGAAGACAAAGTACTCTGGTTATGTATAGTATTCAATACTTCAGGAGAAGCAGCTCAATAGGGTGATACATTTTAGAGATTAATGTTAGAATGTTCGAATGTTCTTTCTAGGTTCTTCCAGTAGGCTAATTTTAAGGATGGATAGATAGATAGATAGATAGATAGATAGATAGATAGACAGACAGACAGACAGACAGACAGACAGACAGATAGATAGATAGATAGATAGATAGATAGATAGATAGATAGATAGAGGTTTTTTTGAGGCAGGGTTTCATTAAGCCCAGACTGAAGCCTGAAGCTCAGGCTGACCATTGCCATCCTCCTACTCAGCTTCTGCAGTGCAGGGACTAAGGGCCCGAGAGGTTCCTCACTTTTTCTCCCCCACCCTCGAGGAATGGTCTCACTCTAGCCCAGGCAGACCCAGAACTCACTCGTCCCAGTCTGGCCTTGAACTCATAGAGATCCTCTTACCTCTGCCTCCCGAGTGCTGGGATTAAAGGTGTTCACCAGCACACTGGCTCCCACTTTTTTGTAATGGAGACACAGAGAGGGGGAAAGAGAGAGAGAGAGAGAAAGAGAGAGAGCGGGAGATGGAGACAGAGAATGGGCACGCCAGGGCCTCTAGCCATTGCAAACATACTCCAGATGCATGCGCCACCATATGCATCTGGCTTATATGAGTCCTGGAGAATCAAACCTGAGTCCTTGGGCTTCTCAGGCATGCACCTTAATCACTAAGCCATATCTCCAGCCTCCAAGGAAGTATATTTAACTATAGGAACATATACTCTTTGAGTTATGTGCTTTTAAAAACAGTACTAAATATACAACTCATAAACTGCCACAAAAGATATGCAAGGAAGAAAGCTGATTTGTCAAATAGGAAAAAATCCAACATTTTATTATGTCTGAGATAAATTTCTTCTTATAACCATTAGAGTTACCTATAAAAATCAAGCCATAACATGAGTTTATTCTCCTCATAATGTCCTAACAACCATCAGGACTTTCATTTTCCATCAAAGAGAATTCATGACACATTTACTTCTGAATCACAGTAGGCTGGCATTATTTCAGATAAGTGACACAGAAATAGCTTGGATGTTGTATAGGTTGCAATAGTGGCAAACATACAGATGCGTAGATAGCATGCTAGCATAAAACATATTTAGTTAGTAGGATCTCAGGAACATGAATGTATGCTACCTCAAGATATTTCCTATGCTTTTAACATCATCTCATGGAAAAGATTATTGTAAATGTCTTTTGCCATCTGCTTAACGGAGGATCTCTTGGGAAGCATAGAGTTAAGATTTGAAGGGAAAGAGGAAAGGCTTTCAGTCTGTACTGAATGGGAAATTGGAAGAGACATCTGGACATAAAGCTAGGCCTATGGATACCAGAGAGTTCTTAGCCTTTGAGGTGCATGGATAAAATTATATGATGTCTGACATTTTCCTCAAAATGTTCCCTGATGGTGAATTGGCTGGGATACACATGAAACAAGATTGATGGCAATGATTCAGGAATAGTGGGCTTCCTTGCCAAAGCACCAATACAATGCACCAACGCACTAATAATTTTGGGGTATCCCTGGATTCTTGTCTTATGAATTTGAAGAATGAAGTCTACAGGCCAGATAATAAGGTTCAGAAATATTTTAATCGCATGACACTGAGTTGTTAGTTGTTAAATTTACAGTCACACTGTTTTGTTTGTTTTGGGCAATTGTCACTCTTCTAATTTGACCTTGGGAATTAAAAAGGGAAATTTGGTGTGTGTGTGTGGGGGGGTGCTATGTTGCCTAAAGCTTTTAAGAGACACTTCACGTTTTTTGACTATTTTTTCTGCTGCATGCTGAACCAAATAAACCAAAATTTAATTTAAAATGCACTTTTGAAGCTCAGTTTTGGCCCTTTAGAAATGACTCTTAGGGATGTGGGAGGAGCTAGATGCCTCTCACAGCATGTGTGCCATCTGCTGGGATGAGTCCACGTTGTGCTGACCACGTGGATTCCCTTCCCTTGGAAGCACGGAGGGTCTTCTCTGTTCTGACTCTCCTTCTGCAGACTGTACATTGGTTGGAGTCCAATTTCTGCGTCTCCGTGTCTTCCCTGATCAAGAAGATAGGTGACTTACCAGAGCCATCGGACCCCCTGGAAGTGTCCCCTCATCCCCTGATCCTGTTTGAACTGGGGGTCCAAAACCAAAATATCGGCTGCCCCTTTAGCCCCGATGATAAATTCTGTGTAAGTACTCTGTTAATGTCTCATCTGCTTTACAAGAGCAGGTACAGACCATGCCACTTGATGGACAGCTTTAGAAACAGATTTCTAGATCTTCATTGTGAAAGAGAATGATGCCCATCATATCTGGTAATAATAATTCTGTTTATTTTTGGACCTTGTGTGCTTAACTGCTGTTTTAACCTTATTTCCTCTTGCCAACAATTATCCCATACTCAAATGGTCCTGTGACAACCTAACTACAACTACCTGTCCCCTTGATTGCCCTCTAAAGCCTAAAAGTTTACAAGAGTGGGAACCCTAAAGAAGCTGATCACTTGTTAGTTCTAACAGGGTGACAGACCATCCTTTCCTCACACTATTAAACATCCCATACCTGGAGATGAATGTCAGTCTTTTCCTAGGATGTTACAAATACTCCTTTATATGTGTTTCAGATAGAGTTACAAATGCTAAAAATAGAGACAATCCAGTACCCAGAAGTGACCATCAGGCCACAGTGTTCTACCATAGGCTCTTTGATAGATAGCCCTCCCTCCAGAGGAACCCTGACTGCTGTGGCCTAACATTCTCCCCTTATCAGCATAAAGCAGTTAAGATGGTCATTGCCCCATTTTCCTAATAGCAGTAAGGGTGGCTTCTGAGAGGGGGGATTGAAACAGTATAGGAAATAGCTGTTTGCCTGGCTAGGCAGAGGTAGGGGAAAGGTTCCATGATAGGTAACTGTATTCTAACCTAAGATGATGAAAAGGGTCACCCTACTTCCTCCTTCTTCCTTAGCCTGGGTGAATTTTTACCTTTTATAGGCTGGCTTATTAGGCTTTCTGGGACCTGTGTATTATGAGCCAATCAGCACCTTCACTTCCATTTAAGCTGACCAATCATGGACTCTGGATGTATAGGCTTCCCTCATTCAACCAAAGTCCAGTTCCAACTGGGACTGTGGGCTTTCCAATTCTGGAGTCCCAGAGCTTTCTTTACCTCTTACTTTGAAATAAACTTTATTGTTTAAAAAAAATTAGCTTTGGAGAGATGGCTTAGCAGTTATGGGGCATGCCTGTGAAGCCTAAGGACCCAGGATCAATTCTCCAAGTCCTACATAAGCCAGATGCACGTGGTGGCATATGCATCTGGAGTTTGTTTGCAGTGGCTAGAGGTCCTAGTGTGCCCATTCTCACTCTCTCTCTCTTTCCCTCTCTGTGTCTCTAATAAATAAATAAATAAAAATGAAACAAATATTTATTTATTTGAGAGAGAGGTATAAACAGAAAGAGGCAGATAGAGATAGAAAGGGAATGGATGCACCAGGGCTTCTAGCCACTGCAAACAAACTCCAGATGCATGCCTTGCCTTATGCACCTGGTCTTTGTGGGTCCTGGTAAATTGAATCTGGGTCCTTAGGCTTTGCAGAGAAGTGCCTTAACCACTAAACCATCTCTCCAGCCCAACTTTATTCTTTTAAACACTTTCTTGTCTTTTAATTCATTAATTAGAAGATAAAATAAATCCAACACCCCTAGGTGGTATCAGTAAGTCAGTAATTTTTAAAGCTGGTATATTATACTATCATATTGGTTTTACTAATCACTTTTCTCATAGAGGTGACAAAATACCTGAAAAGAAACAACTTCTTCTGGAGCTGGAGGGATTGCTCAGTGGTTAAGGTATTTGCCTGCAAAACCTAAGAATCTGAGTTCAATCCCCTAGTACCCATGTAAAGTCAGATGCAAAAAGTGGTACATGTGTCTGGAGTTCATTTGCAGTGGCTAGAGGCCCTGGTGCACCCATTCTCTCTCTCTCTACCTACATTTCTTTCTTTTTCCTCATTTCTTCCTTCCTTCCTTCCTTTCTTTCTTTCCTTTTTTCTATCTTTCTCTCTCTCTCTCTCATAAATAAATAAATTGATTTCTTCTAAAAAGAACTTAATGGAGGAAGGGTTGAATTGGCCCAGGGTTTGACAGTACAGTGCATCATAATGGAGAAGGCATGGTGACAGGAGAGTGAGGCAGCTGGATGTACCATGTCTGCAGTCAAGAAGCAGAGAGTGATGAATGCTAGTATCATGCTTTCTCCTTCCCTCTTGTTATTCAGGCCAGGATGCCTGACTGTGGCATGGTGTCACCCACATTCAGGATTGGCTTCCTTCTTCAGTTAAATCTTTCTGGGAACTCGCTCACAGACATGACCAGAGCTGTGCCTCCTAGTGATTTGATTCTAAATCCAGTGAAGTTGACAATGAAGATTAACTATCACAAGTCACCCTCTGTCAACTTGAGACCCAAACATTTCACATTAATCTATAACATCCCATCCCTGGATTCAAAAAAGGTTCAACATCATTCAATTAGCTCATTTTCAAAAGTCCCCTAAGTCTTTACAGTTCTAACACTGTTCAAACTTTGACACTCTCTTCTGAGACTCAAAGTAATCTCTTAACTGTGAACCTCTATAAACTCAGAAAATCAGTAAGTTACATATATAAAATGACACAGAGTCAACATTTTCACTTCAGAGAGGAAGAATCAGCATAACAAAGAAAGACTGGAACAAAGCAAGACCTTAACCCAGACATGATATAACTATCCTATATGCAACCAAAAACATACTAACCTCCTCCCACCCCCAACACATGGCACAGTCCCTTGAGGAATGTATAGTTTTTAATAATCAATAATTTAAATATAAATTTAACAATACTTAACTACTGATAGGCTAATAATAATATAATTATATATAATAATTGAGCTAGTAATAATGTAATTACCTCAATTGATAATAATTATGTGGTAGAGAAATAAAGCAAGGAAAAGAAAATCATCAGTTATTTTTTGTTTGTTTGTTTTGAGGTGGGGTCTCTCTTTTGCCGAAGCTGACCTAGAGCTCACTCTGTAGCTCCAGACTGGCCTTAAACTCACAGCAACCTTCCTACTTCTGCCACCTGAGTGCTGGAAATAAATGTATTCATCACCATGCCTGGCTCAAAGGTATCTCAATATTTGTGTTCATTATCATAAACACCCTTAACAAAATAGGACAGAAACACTAATGGCAATGACAGTGCTCATTTCTGTAACTGGTCACATGGCCTTAGCTGGTATTTGTAGCTACCTTCTTTTACTACCCACTTGGTGTCACGTCCACTCTTAGCAAACAACTAAGCATCTCTTGATTCTTAAGCTGGAAGGATGACCCATATCTTCATTTCTGAAGGGTCTGGGCAATTTATCACCCTGCCTTAATTGGATTGTAGTTTCCCACTGATGTTGATCACAAGACATGGTGACACGAAGAGGCACCTTAACTGATCTCCTGCACTCCAGACATGCTTTTCCTTACCTCCACTGTGGAGAAGCAGTTGTAGAAAGGTCAGACTGGTGAGTTGAAGTCCATGTTATTGAGCTCAGGCATAACATCCACATCCCTGCCCCCACCATAACCATTCTTTTCTGGGGAGGCAGTTAGAGGTAGGGTCCAGGCTGACCTGGAATTCACTCTTTAGTCTGAGGGTGGCCTTGAGCTCATGGCAATCCCCTTACTTCTGCCTCCTGAGTGCTGGGATTAAAGGCATGTGCAACTACGCCTGGCTATAGTTAACACTTTCTACTTCACCTCTAGGGGCCTGTTTAGCCTTAAATCTAGTTACAGATCTAGAAACTGAGATGAGTGGGCACCGAGGGGGACCGGCATTGTCTTGCTGAATGGAATGTAGTGGTGTGGTCTGGAGTGTCCCATATTGCCTCATATGTTTGTAATTCATCCTCACAGGCAAGAGCTAGCTGGTATCAATTGGGGAGGTGAAGCCTTGCTGGAGGCAGAGTGTCACTGGGGCAGACCTGGAGGTTTACTCGCCCAGCTCCAAGCCCAGTGCTTAGATCACTTCCGCCCAGGTGATGGGGCAGTGGGTGATGTCTGCTGTTGATTCTTGCCTTGCTTTCCCACCATGGTGAAGCAGACGTTGGGGTAAACCCTCTGCTCCCATAAGCTGCTTTGGGTCAGGTGTTTTGTCCTACTAAAGAGAAGTTAACTGCTACAGTTACCTTAGCTCTGAAATCCAGTTGAACTTGGGATGAAAAAGAAAAAAAAAAAACATATCAAAAAAAGACACTGAGAGCACCAAACATTTAGGATGTTGCAAACAGGTGAGGTGGAGGGCTTTTCTGAGCTACCAATGGTGTGGCCTGATGTTTAAGAAAAAAAATATATATGTGTCATATATATTTAACTTGTCCACATTTGGTATTATGGTTTGAATGTGTAGTGTCCCCCAGTGAATCATGTTTGAACACTTGGTCCCCAGGTGGTGGTGCTTTTGGCAAAGTTTGTGGGAAACTTTAGGTAGTTGAGCCTTGCTGGAGGAAGTAGGTCACTGGGGGTGGGCCTTGATCTGTTATAGCCTGGCCCCACTTCTTGTTCTTGCTCTGGTTCCTGATTGTGGATACCATATAATCAGCCAGCCTCTTGCTCCTACTGACATGCCTTCCTGACATGATGTCCATATACTCTGGAACCATAAATGGAATTAAAGTCTTCCTTTCTCGAGCTTGTTAGGTATTCTGTAAAAACCAGAGGAAAAGTAACCAGTGAAGCTCCCAGTGGAGATCTTGCTATCCTGCCATTGCTCAACCTAAAGTGCTGGTAGTTCATGATACCCACATCCTCTTGCACCTTGACAAAACCCACATTCCTGTCATCCAACCACTTGTCCTGTGAAGTGCTTATGTCAGGTCCAGCATATGCCATAAACATGCTGTCAAGACCTGTGTACTTCAGGGTGAAATTCTCCATCACCAAATTGCTCCCTGAAGACGGACTCACTACCAATGCTCTCAGATGTGAAGTCACCACCCTGGCACCTTAATCTAGGAATAACTCTGTGAAAGCACAGCACATGGAGCCCAGTCCTTTCTCTCCAGTGCTGAGATAGCAAACGTTTTCTGCTGTCCTTGGAGGGACAACATATGGAAGAACATGACGGGATTGACCATGGCTGGAAGCTGGTGGCTTGGGGTAATGTCAGCATCTGCAAAGCCATAAACATCATTTTCATTTCTGCAGGTTGAGTTTCACTTACCTGAGATGCTTAAGATTAGAAGTGTTTTAGATTTCAGAGTTTTTCAAGTTTTAGAATATTTGAACATATTACAGTAAGACATCATGAGGTAGGAGAGAACCTCACTTATGTTCCATATGCATTTTTTATGTATAGCCTAAAGGAAAATTGCAACAATATTTTTAGTGAACCTGCATTTTTATCACAACCTGTCATGAGGTCAGATGTAGAATTTTCCACTCATAGCATCATGTTGGCACTCAAGTTTTCTGATCCTTTAAGACTTTTGGAGCTTATTGGGCATCATGCCAGCTAAGGGACCCATATAAACAGGACCAAAATCACAAATGGATAATTAAAATTAGAATTAAAAAAAGCTGAGTAAAATATGGGGCTCAGGATAACAAGAGGCTCTGGCTAGAAAGGGTGGAGAAAGTGTTGAGGCCTTATGTAGCAGGCCCTGGGAAGTCCTTGGGTGTTTCTTGACAGGAGAACAAGCCTTGGAGGTGGTGGGTGAAGTGGATCCATCCAGCAGCAATGTGAACAGTGGAAGGACTGGAAGACATCATGCTCCTTCCTCCTGTTCCCTTTCTTTCCTTTCCTTCCCCACCACTAACCTCAAATGCTCACCCTTGGCAACCCAATCCGGATTAGGCTGAAAACATTTCAGTTTTTCTCCTAGACTTAAACAGCTTAAACTTATTAATCATTGGCAGAAAGATAGAAGTTTAGGTAGAAACATAGGCGATAAGGTAAAAAGAAGTATTTTAAGATAAAATCTCATAAGAAGACAGATAGCTTATAGGCATTATTGCATAGGAAATAAGTTTGTAAAGTTAAAAGGAGGTTGACAAAATAAAGTTTCCAAAAGTAGGGAAAACTCAGCAATAAAGGAGAGACTTAAGGAAGTGAAACCTTTCCTAATGTTACCTCAAGGTTGATGACATTAATGAGATTTTTCAATGATAAGAGATATCATTTGCATGAAAATTAAAAGGTCCTGCACAGCCAAAGAAAGTATCAGTAGAGTGAACAGGCAGTTAACAGAAGGAGAGAAAATCTTTGCTAGCTATGCTCCAGACAAGGGGTTAAAATCTAGAATATTGAAAGAACTACAAAAATAAACACTACCCCCCTCAAAAAAGCCTGCCTATCAATAAATGGAATGATGAATTAGACAGTTCAAAAAATAAGTATAAGTGGCCAATTTTTAAATTTGTTATTCATAAGTTTACTGTATAAACGTACTGTAATTTGGTCATATTCCCATCAGGTTATCCTCTTTTGTGCCTGTCCCAACCCACTGAACACATTCCTCTTTCAAGGTAGTCCTTCCCCTGCTTTGTTGTCTCATCCTTTTTTCATCCTCTGTCCTCAATGCCAAAAATGATTATCAGTTTAGGATAATGCTGGTCTTGTGGAGGTGGGATCATTGATGCACCAGTCTGTTCTTGTTGGGAGGCCAATGATCCACAATATGGCTTCACAACCTGTGGCTCTTACATCCTTTCTGATGCACTTCTACAATGTTTCCTGAGCCTTGGAGGACATGTTATGAGTCTCCGTTAGTGTTGAACTCTTAAAAACCTCAAGTTTTTTGCATTAATGAGTTTTGAGTCTCCTCAGTGTCTACAGTCCTCTTCATAGAGTAGGTTCTCTGGCTAGCAGTGAGATCAGCACTCATATTTAATAAGGGCACATCCTATGCAATGTTTCTGATTACCGGTGGATGTGATAGACATGACTCATCCAGTGCTAGGCACTCAGTCTTATCTTCCTGTAATTTTGATGAGCATTGGGCTTCCCTGGTATTCACTGCCAACAGTGAAATGTAGGTTCTCTAGGAATGAGTGCAACATTAATCAAATGGGGTAAACATACACATTTAGAAGACTTTTTGATGGTCATAACCTCTCTCTTTTTAGCTAAAGAACAGCGGAAGCTTCTCTGTAGGGTCCATGACCATCCAAACCATAGGCTGCTGACTTTGTTCTCAGTACTTGATTAGGCCCACAACTGTGTGCCACTATTGCACCAGTGGGTACATCTTGCCTGGCTTGCAGGATCCATTGATCACACCATTGAGGACTTTTATTCCCCAGCAGCTGCCATAGTGCATCCCAGCACTCCAGAACTAGTTAGCAAGGAGATGGCTTCCATTTCGTGTCCAGCTTGATTTCTTAATATTCTGTAGCCACTGCCTGTGATGTCTCAATCAGTGGGGTCTTATCATCTAGTTCTGGTGGGTAACTAAGTACGTTGGCAACAGCTTACATTGTTTGATAGTAATCTATGGTTTTAGGATAAGACTATCTCCACTCCAGCAGGATGCTTCTGCCCAATCTCTCTTTTCCTGTACCTCCCCATCCTCTCTCTAAGAAAGTTGTTCTCTTAATTAACTGATGAAGAAGTAGGTTTTATATGACTAATTCATACTGTGTTTAGTTTGTTTTCCTTCCCCTCCTCTCCTTCCCTTTCTCTTGCGTCCCCTTAAACCTTTCTACCCCCTGTATTCTGTCCCTCCACCTGCCTGGCTACTATTCTCTCCCCTAATCCCTCTATGCTTATCCTATCTACAATGAATATTTTTTAAAAAATACAACATTTTTAGCCATCAGAGAAATTGAAATTAAAACTACTTTGAGATTTCATCTCATTCCAATAGGAATGTTTATCATCATGAAAACTAATGGCAACAAATACTGTTGATGATACTGGAAAGGGGAAATCTTCAGTGTTGATGGATGACAAACTAGTTCAGCTGTTATGGAAAACAGTGTGGAAACTTCTCAACAGTCTAAAAATAGGACAGGAGAAATAATTCAGTTGGTACAGTTCTTCCCTTGCAAGCATGAGGACCTGTGCTGGAATCCCAGAACACATGTAACTAAAAGCTGTGGCTAGTGGTATGCTTGTAATCCCAGAGCTAGAGAGGTGGAAGCAAGCAGATTTATGAGGCTGGCAAGCTAGTCTAGCCTACTTGGCAAGTTCTGAGCCAGTGAGAAATCCTGTCTCCAAAAAAGTGGATGGTGTTACTGAGTAAGAACTCGAGGTTTTGCTGTAGCCGCTATGTGCACATATTCAAACATGCACATTTACCTGCATGTGCATGAGTGCACGCACACACACACACCCTCCCCTGCACACACACACTTTTCCCACATGATACAACTATATTGGGCATGTACCAAAAGACTCTATATTCTACTACTGAGACACATGCACATCCATGCTTATTGCTGCTCTTTTCACAATAACAAGGCAATGGAATCAGTCTAAATGTCTATCAACAGATGAATGGGTTATGAAAACATGACACATATACACAATGGAATTATATAGTTATAAAGAAAAATGAAGCCTTTTAGGAAAAATAGCAGCATAGTAGCCATGCCAAAGCAGCCTAGGGAGGGACATAAGTAGAAAAACAGTATAATATGCTCTTCTACCAAAAGGTGAAGGTGTATAAGGAATTGTCAACCACAGCAGAGAAGCAGGAGAGTCTCAGATCTTCTAACAAGCAGGAAACCAGCCAGGATCCTGCTGAGGCACTGGTGGCCCCAGTCCACATGACTACCTGGCCTGGCATGGAGCTGAAGGAGCAGAAGCCAGAAGAAGGGATTTTCTGTTTATACCAGCCTCCGCACAAAGTCAAGAAACCTGAAGGCAAAGACAGTGGGGACCAGCTGAGTAGCTGCTGAAGGAGGTCACAAATAGGACAGTTGAGCTGATCCAGTACAACTCCAGGCATCCTGCAAAGCCTCCCATCCCCCAACCACCAGAGCAGAAAACTACTGCAGAATTCATCCATCCCTACACAGCATCCAACACAGCCTAATAGAACACAAGATCCAGTGACCCAAGCAGCCTAACCAAGTCCACAATGCAACAGAGAGGGATCAAGGTGGGTACTCAGCATTGGTGAGATTGAAAGCCATCCCAAATGGTAAGGGGTCTACTATACAAAGCCAGGTACATAGGTCTACATTGAAAGTGCTAATATCACCTCCCATTTCAGGGCAGGTTAGGTGTTACATTTGACTGATATATTCGTGGTCTGCTTTACCATTCTCAAATAAGGTATATTTTGGTGTTTGATATTGTTGCCTTTGATGTTTCCTGATAATAGGGCCATTGTCTTTTTCTTCTGTCATTACGGGGGGCAGGATCTGACAGCCCCAGGCTAATATGGAACCCATTTCAGACAAGAAATCTCAGCTGCCCAGTTAACAGGATAACTTTGGCTTTATTCTATTATCTGTTTTTCTTTAAATCCCCATTCTTGCATAAATGCACTGTGCTGGTTTTGATTGAATGTGTTTATTACTCAGTTGAGTTTTAGAATTTGCCAGTAATTTGCTCCACTAGCCTACTAGAATACTTGCAGAGCAGGCAAACTCAACACCTAGGGTCATGTCTGCTGTTACTCTGGGAGCAGCATAAGAGCCACACCTGGCACCTTAAATTCATTCCCTGAAGATATATAAACTTAGATTTACATGTCTAAGAATACTGCAGATAATTAGAAAACCCAAGCATCAAATTAACTGAAGTTGCAAAAATATCAGCAACTTACTATCTATTCCTGGTGGGAAACCAAGGGCCTTGGCAGTGGCCTGTAATGTTTTGGAGGAAACAGGGACATCCCTGGCCAATAACTCACTGGAAGGTATACCATTCCTGGCACTGAAAATTTTCTGGTAGCAATCTATAGTCCCTGAGTGTTCCATTGTCCAAAAAGTAGGTTTCTATATGACTTGTTTATACCCTCTAAGATTTTGATTAGCCCTCCCTCGACCTTTCCTTTACTCAGTCTCTTCCTGTGACCACACTTAGGCCTTTTCACCCCCATTAATCTGTTCTTCTACTTACATATATACAATACCATTCTTTTAAGTCCCCCCTCCCTCCCTTTATATTCCTTTTGTATCTCCTTTCTAGCTTACTGGCCTCTGCTATTGAGTTTTCTTCCTACTCACATAGAAGTCCAATCATTTATAGCTAGGATCAACATATGAGAAAGAACATGTGATATTTGGATTTCTGGGCCTGGGTTACCTCATTAAGTATAATACTTTACAGATACATCTATTTTCCTGCAAATTTCACAACTTGATTTTTCTTTACTGCTGAGTAGAACTCCATTGTGTAAATGTGCCACATCTTCATTATCCACTCATCAGTTGAGGGACATTCAGGCTGATTTCATTTCCTAGCTATTGTGAGTAGAGTGGCAATAAGCATGATTGAGGAAGTATCTCTAACATAGTGTGACTAGTCCTGAGGGTATATGCCTAGGAGTGCTATACCTGGGTCATATGGTAGATCTGTTTTTAGCTATCTCAGGAACCTCCACACTGATTTCCACAATGGCTGGACCAGACTGCATTCCCACCAAAAGTGTAGAAGGGTTCTTCTTTTTCCGCATCCTCGCCAGCATTTATGGTCATTTGTTTTCATGATGGTATCCAATCTGACAGGAGTGAGATGGAATCTTAACATAGTTTTAATCTATATTTCCCTGATGAATTGGGAGGTAGAACATCTTTTAGATGTTTATATACCATCTGTTTTTCTTCTTTTGAGAACTCTCTTGTTTAGTTCCATAGCCCATTTTTAACTGGGTTGTTTGATTTCTTTCTTTTTTTTTTTCATTTTTATTTTTTATTTATTTATTTTTTTTACAGTCAGTTTGGTACCATTATTAGGCTCATCCATGACCTACCCCCTCCCCTTGGCCCCTCCTTGTTGAGGTATACGGGTCATGCATTGTGGAGTTAGCCTACAGTTATGGGTAAGCTAAATGTCTCTGCATATCATGACCCAACATGTGGCTCTGACATTCTTTCCGCCCCCTCTTCCGCAAAATTTCTGTGAGCCATGTTGGGTCTGCTTCAGTGATGAGGTGTTGTGGGGCTCTGAGGCTCTGGCTCTCTGATTTGGTAGGAGTTGATTTTTCTGTGCTGATCTCCTTCCCCCTTGTGCTGGTATCCGGTTCATCAGGAAAACAGCCCCCTTGCTTGTTTCTCCAATTTTTCTTAGTTTCAGCCAGGGGCCCTTTTGAGGTATGATGGGGTGGCTCTCTCCTTAGGATCTACATCTATCTGAAAAAGAGAAAAAGATTCTCCAACGGAGAGTAAGTTAGCATCAGGACAAATGAGATAACCCCTTTTTTTTAAATAGAGAATTTAATAGGTGTAGGCCCTCTTGTAGCCCACAATTGACGGTAGCTTGATATTGGAGAGTGGGTTTATGTTTGGATATGGTTCTGACTTGTTTCCCAGCTCCAGCTATGGGTCTCATACCAGTGAGGGGATCAGTTAGCCAAATTGAGAGCAGTTGGTTCCCCACCATGGCTGTGTGCCACCACTGCACTTGTGTGGGCATCACAACAAGTTATTTGCTGCTAAGTAGGTTAGACCATGCATTGCTTCGACAGATATTGGTCATTTTCCCCCAGTCGCCCATGTAGCACCTTCTGGCGCTGGACACACTGACTGTCTGGGGACTGTGACTCTCTTCCAACTTCCAGCCATGCCATTCTAATTTGCATGTCAATCACATAAGGTGTCTTCAGCAGTAGGGTCTTATCACTAGCCTTTGGTGGGTCATCAAGTACTCTGACAGAAATCTGTCTGTCTTTTAGGAAACCTTGTAGGTCTCTCTGATCAAAAGCTCATTGTGGGTGATAGCCCCATGCTGGTTCTGGGAGTTACATGTCAGTGCCCACTAAGAAAATGAGGAAAAAGATAACTAATATACAAGAGTTAGAGATAAAAGAGAGAGAGAGAGAGGGAGAGGGGAAGTGAGGGAGGGAAGATGTAGAAGATTAAGGTTAGTCTTGATCATACCCTCTCCAGTGTCTTGTGGTTCAGGTGTTCCCTGTAAGGGCTTGGTGAAGGATCAGCCATTTGGTCTGTCTTTTAGTAAGTAGAAATTTATGGTACCATTGCCATTTGGGTCTAGATTTGTGTTTCCCACCCCTTTGATGCCCTCCCCTCCCTCCCCTTCCATCCTAGTGGCTAGTCTAGGAGGTGCTTGCTGGGTATGTAAAGTATCTTGGGTAGATTCAGTTTAGGTGCTGTAGATGAGTGAGACTATGTGGCGATTTTTTTTTTTCTGTGATTAGGTAAGTTCACTGAGAATGATCTGTTCCAGGTTCAACCATTTTTCCTCAAATTTCATTGTGTCATTTTTTCTTACTGCTGTATACCACATCTTAGTTATCCATTCTTCTAGTGATGGACATTTGGGTTGATTCCAGCACTTAGCTATTACAAATTGAGCCGCAATAAACATGGTTGAGCAAATCTCTCTAGTCTGTGGTTTGAAGGTTTTAGGGTAGATGCCCAGTAAGGGAATAACTGGGTCTGTTGGTATCTCTATACTCAGCTTTTTCAGAAGTCTCCATATTGCTTTCCAAAGTGGTTGTACCATCCTACATTCCCACCAACAGTGGATGAGTGTTCCTACTTCTCCACATCCTCGCCAGCATTTATTTTTATTTGATTTTTTGATGTTTGCTATCCTTATTGGGGTAAGGTGGAATCTCATAGTTGTTTTAATTTGCATTTCTCTGATGATTAGGGATGATGAACATTTTCTTAAGTGTATGTTTGCCATTTCTATTTCTTCCTCTGTAAACTGTCTGTTCAGCTCTTTGCCCCATTTTGTGAGTGCGGTGTTTGACTTCTTACTGTTTAGATTTTTGAGTTCTTTGTAGATTCTAGAGATTAGGCCTCTATCAGTTGGATAACCCGCAAATATTTTCTCCCATTCTGTGGGTGATCTATTGGCTTTGCTTATTGTTTGCTTGTCTGTAAAGAAACTCTTCAACTTCATGTGATCCCATTGGTTGAGTGATGGTTTAAGTTCATGAGCTACTGGGGTTTTGTTCAGGAAGTCTTTTTCCATTCCTATATCATGGAAAGTACTTCCTAAATTTTCTTCCAGTAGTGTATGAGTTTATTGTCTTATATTGAGATCTTTGATCCATTTGGACTTGAGTGTAGTGCATGGGGAAATGTGTGGATCAAGTTTCAGTTTCCTGCAAATAGTTATCCAGTTTGTCCAGCACCATATTCTTATTATTTAAATTTTTTGAGTTCTTTGTATATCCTAGATATTAATCCTCTATCAGATGTATAGCTGGAAAAGATTTTCTCCTATTCTGTAGGTTGACCCTTTGCTCTATTCACAGTGTCCTTTGCCATACAAAAGCTTGGCAATTTCATTGATGTCCCAGCAGTTGATCTATTCCTGAAGAATACACATACTTGGGCTGCAAGGTTACTGAGAAATCCTGCTGGAGCTGAAAACCTCCTCCATGCAGAAAAGCTGACAGAAAGCTGGAAAAATCCATGCTGCATGCAGTTCAATGGGAGAGAGAAAAATCACCAGTGAACATACTCAACAGTGGACACTGCAAGCCTTGTATTTGGCCAGCTAGGCCAAATGAGCCAATGGGTGCAATAGTGGCACATTTGTTATGGAGGAAACCAACTGCCCTCTAATTTGACTGGAGGCCTGCTCTATGGGAGGGAATACATCCCTGATGCTGAAAACCTACAACATCTTCTGGCATCTGGATATATATATATATGAACTTCTAGTATTGTTCATACACATATACTAATGCTACTCTCACTTTTGGTTAGAGAAGCTTCTCTTTTCACATGGCAGTGACATTGGGATGACTCAGAAGGCACCATGGTGCTGAGAAGAAGTGACAGAGGAGTGCTCAGCACTGAAATATCTGTATCACACCTTCCAAGGCTCAGGGTCCTTTGCAGAAGAGGTGGCAGAAAGAATGTAAGAGCCAAAGGAAGGGTAGGACTCCTTACAACATGCTCCTCCAGACACAGAATGGCCTGGATATCCATGTCCTCACAGGGCCTGATACTACCTACACAAGACCATCATAATAGGAGGAAAATATAATAGCATCAAAATAAAAGAGAGACTGATTGAGAGGGTGGGAGATATGATGGAGAGTGGAGTTTCAAAGGGGAAAGTGGGGTAAGGGAGGGAATTACCATGGGATATGGTTTACAGTTATGGAAGTTATTAATAAAAATTCTTTGTAATAAAAACACAAAAATTCAAGAGAATAAAATTCCACCATAAAATTATAAATCCATCAGAAATGACCTCCAGTAAGACTGATTTAGATGGATTGGCTGACAAAGATAAAAATGATTATATTTATGTTCAAAGAAATCAAAGGACTCAAAGAAGAAAACAAACTCCTGTAGGAGAACACAGGAAACCAACTTATTGAAATAAGGAGGTCAATACAAGACGTGAGTAAGGAAGTAGAAATAATGAAAAAAAAACAGAAATAATAGAAATGAAAAACAGAGTATGACAAATAAAAACTCTGTAGAAAGTCTCACCAGGAGAATGGATCAAGGAGAAGAAAGAATATCTAAAGTAGAAGAGCGGGTGGCAAATCTAATACAGTACAACAAAGAGAAAGATAAACCAATAGGAAAGCATGAATGAGAATTTTAAGACATTTGGGACATTATGAATAGATTAAACATAAGAATTGAGGGTGTAGTAGAAGGAGAAGAATTTTACTTCAAAAGTATGGTAGATATTCTCAAGAAAATCATAGAAGAAAATTTCCCCCAAATAGGGAAAGTGATGCCAATACAGATACAGGAAGCCTTTAGAATGCCAAACAAACAAAATCAGGAAAGAACCTCTCACTGCTATATTATAATTAAACTACAAAACATGCAAATCAAACAAATATATTGAGAACAAATAGTTGATAGATAGATAGATAGATAGATAGATAGATAGATAGATAATAGATACAGATATGGAGAAATCAAGTCATATATAAAGGCAAGCCAATCAGGGTAACAGCAGATTACTCAACATAAATTTTAAAAGCCAGAATGGCTTGGAATGATATATTCCAAGTTCTGAAATTTAACAACTGTCAACCAAGAGTACTTTTTATAGCATAGCTATCCATTCAAATGGATGGAGAAATAAGGACATTGCACACCAAAAATAGGCTAAAGGAATATATATAAAGGAATATATGACAACAAAACCAGCTCTACAGAAAATACTTGAAAGGATCTTTCATGCTGAAGACTAAGTACAAGCATAAGGAAATAGGAAAAAATAAACAATACTTAAATAATAGTTAATACAGGAGAGTAAATAAAAAATAGGAAGTACAAACCAAAAAGAATGGTAAGAATAAATGCACACATTTCAATAATAGCTATTAATATCAGTGTCCTCAATATACCAACCAAAAGACATAGGCTTGCAGACTGGATTTTTAAAAAGCTTATTTGTTACCTCCAAGAAATTCAACTTTTCATAAAAGACCGACACTATCTTAGAGTGAAAGGATGAAAAATGGTCTTTCAAGCAAATGGTCCTAGGAAACAAGCAGGTGTTCCTATCCTAATATCTGACAGGATAGACATCAAACCAACATTACTTTGGAAAGATAAAGAAGGTCACTTTATATTGATTCAAGGAACACTCCAACAGGAGGACATTACAATTCTAATCATATATGCATTTAACATGGGGCTCCCAATTGCATCAAACATTACTACACTTAAGGTCACAGATAACACCAAACATACTTGTAGTGGGTGATGTCAATATCCCACTCTCATCAATGGATAGATCATCTGCCAAAAAATGCATAGAGAACCATCTGAAAGAAATGATGTCATACAACAAATGGACCTAACAGATATCTATATAACATTCCATCCATATGATACAGAATCTACATTCTTTTCAGCAGCACATGGAACATGCTCTAAAATAGACTGTATATTAGGACACAAAGCAAATCTTAAAAAAATACAGGGAAATTGAAATAATTCCTTGTACTCTATCTGATCACAATGGGATTACACTACAAATCAACAGCAAGAAAAGCTATAAAGCCTACACAAAATCAAGGAAACTAAACAATACACTACTAAATGAGGAATGAGTCATTGAAGAAATCAAGAAGTAAACCAAAAAATTCATAGAATCAAATGATAATGAGAATGCAACACAATATACCAAAACCATTGAGACAAAATGACACAATGAAGGCAGTTCTAAGAGGGAAATAGCTTTAAGTGCCTATATTAATAAATTAGAAAGGTCATAAGTAAACAAGTCAATGCTTCACCTTCAGGCTTTGGAAAAAGAAGAACAAAGAAAACCAAAAATCAGTAGACAGGAAGAAAAAATAAAGAGTAGGATCGAAATTAATGAAATATAAACAGAAAAAAAATCCAAAGAATCAGTAAAACAGACAGTTGGTTCTTGGAAAGGATAAGCAAGATTGATAGACCCTTATCAAATATGACCAAAAGAAAGAGAGAAGAGATACAAACCAATAGAATTAGAGATGAAAAAGGCACTATTACAACAGATATCAATGAAATTCAAAAAATCATTATTGTATTTAAGGAGCATAAATGCCACTAATTTGAAAATCTGAAAGAAATGGATGATTTCTTTGATTGATATGGCCTACCAAAATTAAATCAGAAATGAGATAAACCATTTAAACAGACATATCACATGTATGGAGATCAAAACAGTTATAAAAAAATCTCCCAAATAAAAATAGTCCAGGTCTAGATGGATTCACAGGTGAATTTTATCACTTTCATGGAAGAACTTATACCACTGTTTCTCAAATTTTTCCATAAAGTAGGAAAGGAAGAAATACTACCAAACTCCTTATATAAAGCCAACATTACCCTGATACCAAAATCGGACAAAGACAGAACAAAAATATAAAATTACAGGCCAATCTCCCTCATGAACATAGATGCAAAAATCCTCAGCAAAATACTGGCAAACAGAATATAAGAACATATCAAAAGGATCACTCACCGTGACCAAGTAGATTTTATCCCAGAAATTCAGGGATGGTTCAATATATGCAAACTGATAAATGTAATTCACTGTATAAATGGACTGAAGGGCAAAAATCACATGATCATCTCAATAGATGCAGAAAAAGCACTTGCCAGAATCCATCATTCGTTCATGGTAAAAGTCCTAAAGAAAGTGGGAGTAGAAGGAACATATCTCAACATAGTAAGTGTTATTTATGACAAACCTATAGCCAATATAATACTAAATGGGGAAAAGCTTGAAGCTTTTCCACCAAGATCAGGAACAAGACAAGTGTGTTCACTGCCTCCACTTTTATTTAATAAAGTACTAGAAGTCTTAGCCATAGCAATAAGACAAGAGACACACATAAAAGGGATACAAATTGGAAAGGAAGAGATCAAATTATCATTATCTGCATGGTAAGATGACTCTATACATAAAGGACCCTAAACACTCTACCAGCAAACTATTAGAGCTGATAAACACATTTAGCAACATAGCAGGATACAAAATAAAAACACAGAATTCAGCCCTCCTATATACTAACAACAAACATGCTGAGAATGAAATCAGGGAATTACTTCCATTTACAATTGCCTCAAAAAATAAATAAATAAAGTACCCTGAAATAAACCTAACCAAGGAAGTAAAGGATCAATGAAAACTTTAAAACGCTCAAGACAGAAATTGCAGAAGACAATAGGAAATGGAAAGACATCCCATGTTCTTGGATTGGAAGAATAAATATTGTGAAAATATCAATCTTACCAACAGCAATCCAAAAATTTAATGCAGTCCCCATCAAAATTCCAATGGCAGGGCTGGAGAGATGGCTTAGTGGTTAAACACTTGCCTGTGAAGCCTAGGGACCGGGTTCGAGGCTTGATTCCCCAGGACCCATGTTAGCCAGATGCACAAGGGGGTGCATGCATCTGGAGTTCATTTGCTGTGGCTGGAGGCCCTGGCATACCCATTCTCTCTTTCTCTCTCTCTCTCTCTCTGCCTCTTTCTCTCTGTCTGTCAAAAAATAACAAAAAAAATCATTAAAAAATTCCAATGGCATTCTTCATGGAAATAGCAAAAACAATCTTAAAATTCATATGGAAGCACAAAAAACCTTGAATAGCTAAAATAATTTTGAGCAACAAAAATAAGCCTGGTGGTATAACTATACCTGAGTTTAACCTATATTACAGAGCCATAGTAACAAAAACAGCATGGTACTGGCACAAAACAGATGAATGGAACATAATAGAGGACCTAGATATAAGTGTAGGAAGCTACAATCACCTGATTTTTTTACAAACATGCCAAAAATATTCATTGAAGAAAAGATGTGTATGTGAGTTGGGATAAAAATTGGTAGCAAAGACCAGTAAGCTAGAAAAGGGCTGTAAGAGAGGGAAAGGGGGGGGGGACTTAAGGGGAAGGTATTGTATATATGTAAATAGATGTACAGATTACTGGGGGTGGAAAGGCCTAAGTGAGGTCAGAGGAAGAGATTGAGTAAAGGAAGGATAGGGGTAGGGATACTCAAAATGAAAAAGGGTATGATTAATCCATATTAAACCTACTTTTTTGGGCAATGTCACACCCAAAAACCATACATTGTTACTAAAAAAAAAATCTGTACCTGGGATGGGATACCTTCCAGTGAGTTGTTGGCCAGGGAGGTCACTGATGTCCCCAAAACATTATAGGCCATTGCCAAGGTTCTTGGTTTCCCACTAGGAATAGACAGTAAGACCCTATTGCTGAAGACTACACATGCTTGGGCTTCATAGCCACTGAGAAATCTTGCAGGAGCTGGGCTGAAAATTTCCTCCCTGTAGACCAGCTGACAGAAAGCTGAGCATGGTGGCACATGCCTTTAATCCCAGCACTCAGGAGGCAGAGGTAGGAAGATTGCCATGAGTTTGAGGCCACCCTGAGACCATATAGTGAATTCAAGGTCATCCTGGGCTAGAGCAAGATCCTACCTCAAAAAAAAAAAAAAATTACAATAAAGAAAGACAGAGAGATGATCATTTGGATGTGATAAGCAAGTAAAATGGTGAATTTGTTGTACTCAAATAGTCACCCAGAGCCCTGCTCCATGACTCCTCATCTCTGATGTCTTCTGAACTGAAGTACTGTTCTTCCTCAATGTCATTCAGCATCACGCACCACAGGACTCCATCCAAGTTAGGAATCAAGGTGTTATGGTTGGCAGTAGGGTTGTTGTCCTGACAGGGCCCAGACAGATAGCTCTCGGTTCAGGCAGTTAGACCGGGAATAGGCTCACAAGTGAGAAACCCTGCCTCATACCCTCACCATGCTTACCTCAGCCTGCCTCCCCTACCTCAGCTCCACCTGCCTGCTTCAGTTGTAGGACTCAGTGTCTGCTTGTCTGATCCAGCCAAATCTCCCTCTGCCTCTCTCATGCACACCTGCCCAGGTGTGGGTGGGCCCCTTCTCTGAGCTTGGCTGATTGGCTGACACATCTGATGGAGGTGTGCCAGTCTCTTCCTGAGCTCTGACTGGAAAAGTCTTATTTGGGCTCACAGAGGGCAGCTTCTCCCTCCTGCTCTTTTCTTGGGCTGCTCACAACTCCATGCCTGGGTCTCCCTCACACGTAACACTGTCTTTCCCACTATGGCAGCCTGGCTGCCATGGGAGGAAGGGTTATTTCTTCATTACTTTTTTTCATAGCTTTTTAATTTCTTTGGAAACACATGACTTTTAGAAAAAACCCCTTTTCATATTTTTGTGTCCAGGGCCCATGTTTGTTCTTCAGGACCACATGGTTAATTTTCCCTCTCCCTGGCTGCATTCCTTGCCCTCCCTCTCCGTGTTATCCCTGATAGTTTTTGAGTAAATATGTGGTAGTTTTAAAATCTTTCTTCTCAGTCTGGTTTTACCCAATTCTTTGGTTAAATAACAGACACAAACTCAGGGTCTGACATTCAAGGATTATTCCTGAACCCAGTTCCCCATAACAGTACCTACTATTTAGGAAGGGAAAACTCCTTTCCAGCATGCTCCATTGGAGTGCTCATTATATTTCACTGACAAGGATGGAAAACTCTGCTCTCTAATAGACCCATCACAGCCCAAGGGGAAAAAGGCTGTTCGGGACTGACTAAGATCAAATGACAAAGCTCTTGGACACACTGTTGCCCAAACTTAAGATAGCAAGTAAAAAGTGGAATGGATGGCTGATAGGTAAGCACGAGATTATGTCTGCCTAGTGTCTTAAATTCCAGAATGTACTGTGCAGGTATGCCTGCCACCACTGAATTTCTGACAGCACCTTCACATACTACTGCTGCTCATATACATTTTTGGACAATAGACTATAAATAGTAGCACACTGAGCAAGATTTGAACATTTAGAAACCATGCTGATATTAAGAAAATGAACTGGGCTGGAGAGATGGTTCATCAGGTAAGGCACTTGCCTGAAGAACTTGGCGACCCAAGTTCATTTCCCGGTACCCACATAGAGCCAGATGCACAAAGTGGTGCATGCATGCATTTGGAGTCTGTTTTCAGTGGCTAGCAGCTCAGGCATGCCCATACTCTATGTCTGTGTTCTATCTCTCTCTACTTGCAAATAAACAAAATTATTTTTTAAAAAGAAATTACTAGTTAAAGTGAATTTTTTTTTTTTTTTTTTTTTGGTTTTCCGAGGTAGGGTCTCACTGTAGCCCAGGCTGACCTGGAATTCACTCTGTAGTCTCAGGGTGGCCTGGAACTCACAGCAGTCCTCCTACCTCTGCCTCCCGAGTGCTGGAATTAAAGGCGTGCGCCACCACGCCTGGCTTTAAAGTGATTTTTTAAAAAAGAAAATGAACTGTTTTCAGAAAGCCAACAGGACACAGTGCTCCCCCTCCTACGTGGCAGCACTGCAGTGAAGCCTGGCTGAGCACTGCCTAGTGTGCCAATGGAGGTCACTGGTGCTGGCCACGGGAACATATGTTGGGACATAAGCATCCTGAGGAGTGAAGGTATTCTGAAGAGAGACTTGTATCCTTCCCGCCCTTTGGCTATCAGGTTTCCCCCAAATTTTAATTACCTTAGGGATTTTTCTCGTGCTAGGAGAAGAAAAAGGCTGAATAAAACCTAGTGCAGGCCAAAAGAATGGGTTTCACTCAGTTCCAACCACTTGTCAGAACATTTTGCAGAGTGACTGAAGCTCAGACAGTAATGGGTCAGTGATAGGCAGGACCACACCTTAACCAGGAGTTCCTAGCTGTGTATACCTCTTCCCTCAAAACCTCATATCAGGACTCTGAGGAAGGACTTGAGAGGTCACTGAGGTGTGCAAGGGAGAGATCTAGTGGTTTGTGGACTCAAGGGGCTGATTCACAAGGGGCCACCCACCCAGTTGTGTTAGATCAAGGAAGAAGCTCCTGGGGCGTGTTGCTTGTAGCCATCTTAGATGGGATGGGATCTAGGGCAGGAAAGGTAGCAACTCCTTGTTCCCTTCCCCATGTGGCCACACTGACTAAATCTCCTTTCCTTACTTTTCACTGTTTCTTTTTTGTTTGTTTGTTTGGTTTTGCTTGTTTGTTTGTTTGTTTTTCAAGGTAGGGTCTCACTTTAGCCCAGACTGGCCTGGAATTCACTATGTGGTCTCAGGGTGGCCTTGAACTCATGGTGATCCTCCCATCTCTGCTTCCCAAGTGCTGGGATTAAAGGCGTGTGCCACCACGCCCGGCTTCACTGTTACTTTTGTTGGCCTATTGAGGACCTATGGTGTCTATGCCTCACCTGCCCGGCTGCCCAGCTTGCAGGCTCTGACCCTAACAACTACGATAATAGGAAGAGTGTTCTAGAATAAGGCACCTCTTTTTGCTATTCCACACAGCTATGAACCCAGGCAATGTTCTCCTTCCACTGTCCAAAGCGCACCAGAGGAGCATGATTGCACACATTCAGGGCAGTGTACAGGAAGCAGCAGGCTTGTGGGATCCAACCCTCACTGTCCTCTAGCCAGCTGCAAATCTTAGAAAATAGTCTAATCTCTTCTGGGTTCAATTTTATCTTCTCAAATTGAAAGAGGAGAGTGAAACCAAGGGCCCATCTCACATCTACACTTCCATGACTCCTGAATGAAGAATTTCCTTGAAGGAGGAATATGGGGTGCTTTTCTCACAGCTAGCCAGGATGCTCTGTGCTCTGTTACCCATCAGTAAAATGAGGCTCGGGGAATTCTGAAGAGCCACATACTGATTTAATGGGCTTTAAAATGGGTGGCTAAGTTTTAATTTTCTCTCACAGCAGATTCTCGGGGGTGAAGTATACTTTATAGTGGATAATAAGCACACAGGATATTTTGATTGCTGCAGGATATCTGATCTGAAAATCAAGTTTAATTCACATTCCTCTAGTAGCTTTTATTATCTGAATAAAATAAAAAGTCCCCAAAGGAATATTTACAGAGTTTAAATCTATTGGAATTTCAAAAGTATGTAAGAGTTAAACATCTGTAAATATTTAATTCAGGGTGAAATCAAATACTACTAATAAATTTTTTTAAGTTTGAGCAGAGAAAAAAAATCCAGCAAAGCCACTGAGAACACTTTGCTATTAAATTGTTAACTCTATGGTCATGTCTAATGGCCCAGATTTTATAACAAAGTTGTGGCAAAGGGCTGGGATGTAACTGAATGGTGAAGTATTTGTTTAATATCTGCAAAACCTGGGTTCTAACCCCAGCATTGGAGAAAAAGTAAAACAAGGCAATGCGTACATTGCCCATTGAGGTGCACAGTCAACATTGCATGCGTAGCACATGTTGGTAATCTCAGCACTGGGGAGGTAGAGGCAGGAGGATCAGGAGTTCGGCGTGAAACAGATCATGTGGCCCGTGATGAGGTCTCTGTGGTGTTAGCACGAGCGCCAGCTCAATAAACCAGGCTGCGCAAGAGATAAACCAAGTGTTCCACTCCTGCCCGAGCTTTTAGCATCTAGCTCCCCACATCTCTGGGCACATGCATCCTAGCTTTATACCGTTCTCTTGTTGTCTTTGATTGCACACCAGATATTGAAGTATAACAGGGAGATTGGGGTTCTGGGGTGCTTCCTGGAACCTCAAGCCCTGAGCTCATATCTGTAAACTAACCAAAGAGGTGACAATTCCAGATTCAAGAGAATGATTTTTAAAATACCACATTTTGTTTAGATTTTGCAAAGGAGTGTGGAAAGGGGAAGGCTGGGAAGTAAGGGGAGACAAAGTGGGGAGAATTACATCACGTGGAGCTCAAAAGCCCATGTGAGCCAAGTGTAGCTCAGGAATTCATGTGACCAGATGCAGATCTGGGGGAAAAAGCAGAAAAAAGCGTGAAAAGAAAAGAGAAAAGAAAGTTCAAGGAGATCCTGCGTTGTGGGGAGCTGGAGAGGATAGGGGGCCCTCCCCACTGAACCTGGGCTAGGGCCTAGGCTGAGCCCCCCCCCCCCAGCAGCCCAGGATAAAACTCACCCACAGCTGGAAGTTCCCAAGTGATCAGAGGGAGAGAGAGAGAGACTGTCCTCCCCTTGCAAAGGTATCTATAACCTTAGGGTATTGGGCTGTCTTTTGGCCCAGGTGAACCAAGAGCCAGCTCGTAGGTTAGGGCTGGGACTATCTCAGGAAGAGATCAGCTCTGTCACCTTGAGTTCCGGGACTGAACTTGACCAACCACATGTTTATATCCCACGAAAGGCCTCCTTCTCAGGCCCAGGGGTCCTGTGGTTTGTGTCTCTAGGAAACTAGGCAAAAGATAAGTCAGGCTTTTCACCTTGGAGGGTCCCTAACTCTAACCACCCCCCTTCAGAAGGAGAAACAGGAGAAAGATAGTTTGTTTTCTATAGGCAGTCATCCAGGGACAAAGCCCAGGAGAACAAGAAGATGCCACCTTTCCTGCCCTAATAGGACTAAAACCCGTGTCTGATCCCCTTTCGTCAAGATGGCTACAAGCAACACTGGCCAGCAACAACTTCCTGCTTCTTCCTCAGTCTAGCACACCTGGGTGGCCCCTTGTGAATCAGCCCCTTGAATCCATGAACCAAGCAGGCATCTCCCTTACTCACCTCAGTCTGATGCCTAGGCTTATCCTAATTGGATATCAACCCTTATACATATGGACCTGCCCCGTGTGTAATGGCTATCTTGGCCATATTCTTCTGGAACCTCACTCTCCTGATTGCTGCTTTGGTAGGGTCTTCCCCCTTCCTAGCCTGCAGGAGGAGGAATTTCTTCTTATCTGGGCATTTTCCTGTCCTGTTGAGCTACATGTATGATTTTTTCTAAGTTCTGAGTCCTTCACTATCCAGCTTCTTAGCTTTCTTCTCTGTGAAGATGAAAGGCTGTGCTTTCACGCTGTTCCCCACATGTAGGTGCGTGTGCACATCTTCTGAGTCTTTTGGCCTGTGCTCTCATGTTTTGCCTTCCACATGTGTGTGTATATGTGCCAGAGGCTTTCCCCCAGATTGCTCTGTGAAGATTCTCTCCATCTCCCCTCCCCATTTTTCCAGTCTGGCAAGGAGGGAAATTCCTTTCTGGCTTGAGTCTTTCTGACCTTCTCTGGATACTAATTCTCCCTAAAATAAACCTCATAATGAAAGAGAAATAGGAGAAAGCTACCTTCTTTTAGGCAGTTTCAGTTAAGATCAGAGGCCCCTCCCTTGGCATGAGTGGAACTCTTGTCTGATTGAAACTTACCTACAGCTGCTGCAGTGTGCCCTCATGCCCGCTGCCACAGTTTAGCACACTACCTAGATGGGTGTCCTTCACTACCCAGATGTGCTGGCCCTGAAACCTGCTCCTTAAAATCTGCAAACCAATCATACCTGAATCTGATGAAAGAATATATTTTCAGTTGACTCTCTCTATGTTCTTTCTCTCTGGTCTGGTCCTCCTCACCCTGCCCTGAGCTGCTGGAGCACGCTTGAGTCTGGCTCCCCCACCCTCCACCAGCTGAGTGCAGAGAGAGCAGAGCACTGTTTCTTGGTCTGAGTAATTCTCTGCTTTACCTCTGCTTTAGAGTTTGGGGTCACTTCTCACTTTAATTGCATGTATAATTCACACTCTAGATCTACATGTGGGTATCTCCTCTAAAGTGTGGGCCTGCTACCTGTATAATTTCTCTAAACTTGGGGTAACCATGGATATAACGCTCTTGAATACCCATTTCTCCCTGTCTGGCATGCTCTGCTCTTCTCAGACCATCACCACTATTAACTTTTCTCCATGGGGCCGCTCAGGATGCATGCTGTGCCTTCCTGACATGATTCTCTTAATCTCTACATAGGTCTTATTTCCCCCCATGTTTATAGGTCTGCCCCAGCCAGTTCTCCCACATGAACAATCACCGATCATGCTGTGTTTTCCGCATGAGTGTATGTTTCCTACTTTTCACGTGCCTATTACTTGGCTCTAGTCTTCCTTGATCCCAACTTCCTTTAAATAAACCCCACAGTTTGTGATTCCTCCCTATATAAACTTAATAATTCATAGTTTATCCTTACTGAGTCCATTTGTTTTAATCAATTATTTATTAATAATGGGACAGGACCCAAAATTGGGGTTCATAAATTTGAGGGACTCGTACTGAATTCCAAAATGCTGCATCAAAAATTTATTTAACTTCTCAGTCTGTTTTCTATTTTTTTTGTTAAATTGGATAAGAACCTAAAAGTTGGGGTTCAAAGGCCTAGAGGCCTCCCAATATTGATGTAGGATTTTGGGGTTCAAGGAAGCCATGTAGAATTAATGAGCCTAAGTTAGCCTCCCAGAAGCCTATCCCGCTTCTCTCTGCAGTTTCTGGTGGAGATGAAAACTAGTAGGATGAGGTCACTTGTATCTTTGCCTCTTGCATTTGATGCTTTCTCTATCTTGTTTATTTGGAGCTATTTTCAAAAGACATCTCACTGGGAGTGAAATTGCAAACAAGAAATAGAATTTTAGTAAGGTGTGAAACAGATTATCAGAGCACTCTTACTTTAGCACATGACATTTCTAATAATCATAGAAGAATTCTTTTAGTATCCTCCTAAGTGCCTCTTGAAGACCTTAGTGACATGTGAGACAGCTACTGACTAATTTGTTCTGGCAGAAAAATGAGTTCACTATTACTGAAAATATGTTTCCTATCACCAGACTCTATTCAGGTCACTGAGTGGCTTTTCACTGGTGGAAGGAAGTAGAGTTTACTGCCAATGAAACATTATAAAAAAGAGTGAAATGACATCTTGTTCTCCCCAGCATTAGCAAAATGCAAATCACAATGAATTTCAAGATGGGGATGTTTCAGTAGTGTGCATTTCTCTATTTGCACATGTATCTGAAAAGTCTTAATCAAAGGGAGTGAAGAGTACATGAAATAGACTGTGAATAAACAACTGTGAAAAGCCAGCTTTAAGCAGCTCTCAGCTTAGTGACTGAGATAATACCATTTCTCCAGGGAACTTCTAAATATAGAGGGATGATGGGTAGCCAGTCACCACATCTGTGTAGTTCCCTAACCCAGCAGGGGCTGGGCATGGGGCAGGAGGATTGCAGTTTCTGGTTGTTGACTGAGGATGCAGCAGCCACAGAGGCAGGTGGGTGTGGCAGGTGGGATAGGGGCACGTCTCACTCCTTCTTCTCTCGAAAAGGTGTGGGGAGCTGCGGTGGAACGCTGTCCATGTAAGTGACCAGGAAAGCTCTTCATTATTCTTTTGGACATATAGCAGGATAAAATTGAGCAGCCAGGGAGCCTTTCATTTCCCTATAATGTGTCAGCACAGTCAAGCTTCTGGCTTCCTTTCTCTAGGTGAGATTACTTCCCGCTGGCATCAGGAGGGGGCAGAGTGGATGAATGTGTGCAAATGGAAATTAAGCTGAAGCTAAGCTTGTGTTCTAATGTTTGTTAGATTCCTTTACTGTGTTAAAATGAGCTGTCTGGGCTACCCTACACAGCAGCCCTGGGAGTTCACTTTGAGAATGCAGGCCAGCATCCCTTAGATAGATTTCTAGACCAGTAAAACATTGTAAATTTTGATTAAAAAAAAAAAAAGTTGACCTCCTGGCTTTGTTTATAGCTATGCAGAACTGAAAAATCTGCTTATTTACCTAAATGCCTTCATAAGGAATGGCAAGAGTAGTAGTCACTCCTGTGCTAATGAGAAGTTCCTGGATGGTAATTATAATACATGCATACTTAATTACTTTTAGACATCTAAGGAGAAAAAAGAATCAAATGTTTCCTCACATTAATGACCTTTATCAGATGCCTCAGTGCAAATTTTTCACTTGAATGAAAGGAGATGTGGCCAGTCACTTGCCCAACTCTGTCTTTAGATCAAGTTTAACTTACATTTTCTGCTCTCAGAATTAGATCTTTATGAAGATTTCAGATTTGAGAGGTGACTCAGTGGCACAGCAGCTTAGATTTATGATTTCAGTTGAACTGTAACCTTCATATCAATTTCAGAAATGTAAGTAACAAGCTTAATCCACTACATTTCATCACTGGAATCAATTTTGACAGTTTTAGAACACGGGACCTGGTACTGAGATATGATTGTTTTGTGACAGGTTTGCAAGGAAGATAACATGCCACAGGAGAAATTTTAAACAAGAAATAACTATCTTGATTGGGGAAGGGAAGGTAGATGTCAAAAAGTAACTGTGTGGTTTACAGGTTGCCTCCCTGTAAGGTCTGACCTTGGACAGTGTCTATACTTTTCTCTATTTCAACATGCTTTGCTGTTCTAGCCTTTGGCTTCATTAGATTTCAAGGGAAGAAAACCCAAGGTTGACTGTGAATATGACTTTTCTAATAGCCACTGGATGGGGGCCTCACTGGCGTAGTTGGCTTGCTGTGGACCTGTCAGGACCTTTGTCTAGCTCTCAGATGCCAATAGGATGCTCGAGTACTATCTGCAAGGACAGAGATCATTTTGGAAGTATCCATCGAGTTGGCCTACTGACCTCACCCTACCAGCTACCTGGTCAAACTCCACCTTTCAAGGAGCCTCCACCACTTACCCAAAGATGAAGGAGGACCATCCATAGCTGCTGTTTGGAATTAGAATAAAAACCAGGGAAGTCAAATGATGATAAAAAATAATCCAAAGTTTTCATGTTTCCAAGGAGGCTGCTAGACAAAGGTCTGAGAAGAATGGGTTCTGACATTTCTTTCTTCTGTCACTTCCACTACAAAATGGAGAATATAATGCCTACACTATTGCGGTAGTTTGAATCAGATGTTCCCCATAAACTGAAATGTTTTGAATGCTTGGTCCCAAGGTGGAGCCTTGCTGAAGGTGAGTCATAGGGCTGGGCTTGGAGGTTTATTAGCCTCCAGTTCTCCAGTGCTAGCTTACCTTACTCTCTTTCTGGTGTTTTCCATCTGTTGTGGCAAGGGCTTATGCCCTTTCTGTGCTCTACCATCTTTTCCCTGCCGCCATGAAGCTGCCAATTTTACCAAAGTTTACCATGGCAAACCAATAAATTTCTTGGGCTTGCTGACAGAGTATGGAGATTCCAAAGCAACCACATTGAAAGGCCTCATCTCAACACAGACAGCAATCTCCCTGTGACTGGATAGGTGGTGCTCTCATCTTGGGCCTCCTTACACTCATCTCCCCTGAAGCCCAAGAACCAGTGCATCAATGCACATGGCTGCCTTAGGGGACAGATAACATCTTAGAGCAATACAGTGTAGCAGCAAGGTAGCTTTAGCAAGTAGTCAGCTTAAGGGCACAGATCCTAAAAATGCAGAGATGCTACTCTGCCCTGGAGAGAGTAGAAGAGAACTTCAATCTGATTGATCAAGGTATTGATAAGGAACAGCTTCCTGAGTCTTCCTCTTCAACTTTTCTTTGGCTTGCACCACTCCCACCCAAGTTGGTGGGCCCTTTCCAAGTCTGAGCTCTCCTCCTGGGACCACCAACCAATCAAGGTCCTTTATATGCATTTGAACTTGGAAATGAGGCTCATCCAATTAGCTAGCTGATTTAAAAAAGATCTGATCCAAGTTGCCATGGATTTCCCAGTTTTTCCCTCGTGGGACCCCTCCTAGTCAAGAGGGTAAAATCCCTCTTCACTTGGAAGCTTTTCTTTTGTCTCTTATTTCTACTCTCTCTTAAAATAAATCTTTCCTAATTTTCCTTGCTTTGTGCCTACATTTTTTAATTCTTTGCTAATAATAGTCAAGAACTTAAAAGCCACTGGTTTGTAGGCTTGGGAAAATTCTTTGAGAACTGCTGGCTTGGGGATTTCTAAGCTTATCCAGATCTCAGGGTCTCATCTCCAGGCATGGTGACCATTCCCTGCCCTTCTGCTTCAGTGGGGAAAGCTTGATCTGGCAACCCCCTCATATGCAGTCACAGTGCTTCTGAGTAAAATGGCCATCCCTGTTTATCTCAGAGGACCATGTCACACCACAGACGATAATAGTACTCTCTATTTTGGCTAGGTATAAACCGTTTCATGACATTTGAAGGATAAGGGCTGTCATATCATTCCAGGTATGATGGTACATACTTGTAATCCCATAATTTGGGAGGTGTAGGCAGGAGGACTGACAGTTCAAGGTCACCTTGGGCTACATAGTGAAACCTTATCTCAACCCCATCTCGCATCCAAGGAAAAAAAAAGAAAAACATGGCCTATCTTTAAAAAAATAATTTTGACAAATAATCCAGTTTGAGTTCATAGCTGCTGAATTTGTCAAGGAAGTTGTAAACCTGTTAAATTCAGGGGTAGAGAGGAAAGATGAGAAGCCCCTTTTCCAGAAATGTCTATCACAGCACACTTACACGTGGACGGGTCTGGCGTTCAGAATTTACACCTCTGTTACTCACTTAGAACAGTGCCCTGGTACTCCTTGCCTATCCACTGACACTGTGCTCTGAGCAGAGCATAGAGATTCCTCACACAGGCCTCACCTCAGGCCACAGGAACATTCTCACAGGCTGCCAGACTCTGGCTGCTTTGAACCTCTTTTGGCACCTGTACTGGCATTCCTATAGCCAACTGTATGCATTCAATGGCTCCACTATTACACTGGGAAAGGACAGGTTCACCACAGTTCTTTCCCAGTGTAATAGTCAAACAGAGCGAGGTAATAGATGGATCCCAGACAGTTTTAACAGCCTATGCCAGTAAAAGGTTTTTGTTTTTATCTTCCGATGTCTTGGGAGAGTATGAATGGAATTCTACAAGATTTTTATAAACCAAAGGAGTAAACCTATTAAATGAAACACATTGTGTTCTTTTAGCAACCATGCTTTTTAAGTACTAATTTAATTCAACTTAATTTATTTGAGAGACAGAGAGAAGATGAGGCAGATAGAGAGAGAGAATGGACTCGCCAGGGCCTCCAATCACGAACTCCAGATGTATGTACCACCTTGTGCATCTGGCTTACGTGGGTCCTGGGGGATCGAACCTGGTTCCTTTAGCTCTGCAGGCAAGTGCCTCTACTATTAAGCCATCTCTCCGGCCCAAAGTTATTATTTTTTTCTTTTCTTTTTCGAGATAGGATCTCGTTCTAGCCTAGGCTGACCTGGAATTCACTATGTAGTCTCAGGCTGGCCTTGAATTCAGGGCGATCGTCCTACCTCTGCTTCCTGAGTGCTGGGATTAAAGGCGTGTGCCACCACACCCGCCAGCAACAACACTCTTTAATTCAGCCAGTCCCCACCAGTGCTGGAGTGACGACAGTAGTGAGGCTGCATGGGACAGCTGTGCTGTTAGGGCTTTCATTTCAGACAAAGGAAACAAAGCTGAAAACCTATAGCCAAGGGCAGGAAGAGTGTGCCCTCTCTTCCAACTCTCCAGAGCTGGCAGCATGCAGCCATCTCAAAACCAAGGCTGAGTCCCAGAGATCTGTAAGGACGAGACAGGCAGGCAGTGTGACAGCTCAGCCCAAGCTGTCTGGCATAAAGCCCGGCTCATTGTTGGACACAATTGCTTGAACATTCTTGTCACAGCTATTCTCACTCATCTCACCTGCATTCTTCTGTTTGATGATGTCGCATGGACTTTTTGGTTTTTGTTTATCTGCAGTGCTGGGGATCAAACCCCAGCCTTTTGTATGTACTAGGAAAGTGTCTTACTGCTGAGCTATAGCCCCAGCCTCAAGCTTCCTGAAGTACATGAATTCTCTCAAGATTCTAGAATCCCAGTGGTAGAGACTTGCTCTTCCAGACCAGCTCCTCATGGGATGATGAAGTTAATCAGAGGTATGCTGTCATACTAGAGAGCAGAGCACCCGCATTACCCACATTTACACTAGTGGAAAATAAAACCTGAGCAAGAGAACAAGAGACAACCCACCAAAGGCATGCTCTCTTATTAGTAAGCAGGGGACAATACAATAGAAATGAGTGAGAGGAAGAGAGGACACAGGTGCTTTTGTGCTGGTGTATGTCTTTCCTGCCACCAATGGATGACCCACTTGCTATGAGCCAGGTATTATGTTAGCATCTCTACATGTACTTCATTGAATTCTCAGCACTGTAGGACTGTGGTTGTCTTATTTCCATACAGGAGAAGGCTAATGCTTAGTCAGCTTAATCAACATAGCAGAGGTTATGCAGCTATATAGTAACTAACTTGGGATTCAAATTCCCATCAGCCCATATTTAAAGCCATACCTTTAATCAAATATTAACCTGAGCCCCATGACAGGTCTACCATAATGTCATTATATACTATATAGAGTTGATATGAAAGTATAAAAAAAGAATACCTGGGCCGGGTGTGGTGGCACACACCTTTAATCCCAGCATTTGGGAGGCAGAGGTAGGAGGATCACCATAAATTCAAGGCCACTGTGAGACTACATAGTGAATTCCAGGTCATCCTGAGCTAGTGAGACCCTACCTCAGAAAAAAAAAAAAAAAAAAAAAGAATACATGAGAGCGTTACACAGCCAGAACCCCATACATAGGTTTGCTGTAATTATTTCCCTTGGTTTTACATAGAGCTGGCTCTATCATCCTTAGTGGCCAGGTCTATATTAATCCTATAATTCCTCCTTAAACCATCACCAACTTGTTTCCTAGTTTTCTCCATAGCCAAAGGGAAGCTAAAATTATGCCTTTTGTGAAAAGCCTTAACACCTGCTGCCAAAGGGCAGTAAACCATCTGGATCATCAGAGGAGAAGAGACTCACTTACAAAAAGCAGAGATTAATTTGGACTTTGTTTCCCTACATAAAGCAAGCATAAGGAGGCAAGCAACCCAGGGAAGGATAATCATGCTGAGAGTGGAGGTACTTATTGTAAATAATTACCATGTAATTATCCACACCTTCCCTGGAGTCTGTAGCCTGAGGCTAGTCTTCAGAGGTGCCCCTTCTGTATGCCGCGAAGGAGCCGGAGCACTGCAGTAAGTTATGAGGGTGTCTGTCTGTGTCTCATGTCCGGATTACTGCCACCTGTGCCTGCTTCTCATATTCTGAAGCCTTCAGTGCTATGGCTAAGGTACAGAACAGCTGAGCCACCACCCCACCTCCCTTCTTTAAAATACCATGATACCTTTTTGCAAGTGGGGTAGAGGCACTGGCTAGGAGTTTTTCTTTTTCTTTGCTTTCTCTTTCTTTCTTTTTTTGAATCAGGGTCTCACTATGTAGCCCAGGCTGGTTGGAATCGGTGACCCTCCTGCTTGACTAGACAAGAGCTGGGATTGCAGCTGTGCGCCACCTCCTCTGGCCTCTGATTTCTTTCCTCAAGCAAAACATTTCCTAGGCAAAATATTCCCTGTGCAGGTGGGGATATTTCTCTTTGTGGTGTGCTTCCAGGCTGCATTTCAAAATGAGGTGGCCCCATTGAACATGGGTGATAGTTTAAAGGAGCCACAGTGGCAGATACTTCCAAGAAGGGCATGTTTGCCTACAAGGTTCATCAGTTCCCCTTGTTTCATTCCAGAAGTGACCAATGTAAAATGCACCCTGTGAATGTAGCATTTGGAATTGCATTTTCCTGATCAAGATGTGTAAGTGAGCCACTCTTGGGTCTTCTTGGTTGGAACATAAGGAAGCAGTGCATAGCCCTGGCCTGGGGACATGGGGGACAGGCTGTCTGGAAGTGTCCAGACACCATTCAGTATGATGCATTGAGTAGGTGGAAAGAACTGCAGTCACAAGCCTGGAATCTTTCAGACTTCCATGGTCTTCCTTACTGTTATATATGTATATATTCCATACATGATGAGCATCCTCTATCTATTATCTCATTCTCTTACACCAATGCCAGGTAGCTTGAAGGGATGAGAAACTGAAATTACCTCACCAGGTGGAAGGTTATAGATCTGAACCTGGATTTGACTCGTGCTCTGATCCACTAAGGCTTGGCAACCTAGAACCTCCTTGCAGTGTGCAGGTGCACAGAACACAAGTGCTTGGGGGAACTGACAATCTGTTTCCTCTGCTGTCAGAGCAGAAGACTGAACCCACAATCTGAGTGTGATCTGATTTGGAAATAAGGTACTTACACATGAAATACTGAGGTGAAATCATGCTGGATCAGGAGGAAACTCCAATCCAAAGGCTGTTGTCATCGCATGAAGAGGAGAGTATAAGCAGAGATACGCACAGAGGCAGACCAGGGGAAGACAAAAGCAGGTTCTAATGATGTGGTGGTAACAGGAGAAATCTCCAGGGTTTCTAGGGACAGAGAAAAGGGTCCAGGGAGGCTTGTCCTTCAGAGCAAGGAGGGTGTGTACCCACAGGACATCTTGACTTCCGGCTTCTGGAACTATAAGAAAGAATTTCTGTTCCCTTCAGCCACCTGGCTTGTAGTGATTCTTATGGCATCTGTACCCCACAATTGGCCCATGCACACATCATCTTTGATAGTGACTATTTTTATTACATTCTTCCAATCAACTCTCCCATAAGGTGCCTCCCTCACCTGGGTCATCCTTGCAATGAGCTTGGCTCTGCCAGCAGGGTTGTTCTCGTTAACCCTGGATAACCTTCCCAGACACACTGACTCAGAAACTCTGAATTCCAGATGTTTTTTGTTGGGGTGGGTGGGGGAATTAGATACACATGAACTTTTATATGAGAAAACTTCTTAGTGAATTAATAATAATGAAATATTGGAAATAACCCAAATGACCAAATGTTAGAAAATGGTTGAATAAATTATCATATATTCATAGGAATAAATATTATGCAGTCATTAATATTATGTCTTTGAATTAGCAATCCATGGATTAGGATATAACACTGTTAAAATTAGGATAAACATGTCTAAGATTTATGAATCCAATTTTGTTTTAAACATTTATTTGTAAAGATAAACATTTATACAAAAAAAACATAATTTGGATAATCTCTGAGGAGTCACAATGGGATTTTTTAAATCTAATCTTTCAGAATATTCTTAAATTTCTATAAATAATCATATACTGTGCTCATAATAAAAATAAGCATATCATTCAAAAATTCAGAAGTCTTCTAGCACAGTAGCTTCCAGGCTATTTTTGATCTTGTTTTGTTCCAGCAATTTGTAATATGAATATAAATGAACATGTATTTCCACCCAATTGTCCATATCTTGAAGCCTTGAATCTATGATTATACTACCTTTTGGTATGTGTGTATGTGTGTGCTCATATGTGTGAATGCATGGGTGCTATGGTGCATGTATGGAAGTCATGTGAGTGAGTGCAGGTGCATGGGTGGTATGGTGCACATGTGGAGGTCATGTGTGTGATACAGGTGCATGGGTGTTATGGTACATGTGTGGAGATCTGAGGATTATCTGTGGTGTCAGTTTTTGTCTCCCACCTTGCTTGAGGCATGGTGTCTTTCGTGGTTTTCCTTTGCATTCACTGGGCTAGTTGGCCAGTCAGCTTTCAGGCTCCTTTTCTATTGCTGCCTTTCTTCTAGCCATAGGAGTGCTTAGATTACAGGTCCTTGTGCTGCAACATCCATCTTTCTGTGTGTTGTGGGGATGTGGCCTCACATACTCACACTTGCAGGACATGCACTTTATCCAAGTCATCACTGCAGCCTGAATATGCCACTTTACTTGCCAAGCGGAACTTTTCATCTGGGATTGTAGTAAAGAGATGAGGTGATTATGCTAGACCATTCAGGTAGACCAATGTCATCATTAGGGCCATTTCAGGACAGACTACATGAGTACAGGTATAAGGACAAAAGCAGGGGACTGGAGTGATATATGGAAGAGGCCAAGAGCCAGATGGTGTGGAAAGCTTCTAGAAGGTGAAAGGGTAGAAAATCACTTTCTCTCTCACACCCTCTGCAAGGGACACAGTCTTCTTACAACTTAAGTTTAGACTTCCAACTTCAGGACTATAAGAAAATACATTTATGTTATTTTAAGATACCAAATTTTTAGAAATTTGTAACATGAACCATTAAAAACTTATTTTAAAAATTCCAGTGTATGGACACACACATGCAGAGTGACACACAAAGTTTTGCAAAACACTATTTGGTATTTTTTCCCCTACTGCCTCAAGTTGAATTGTGTCCCTCAAAAAGTATATATTGGGCTGGAGAGATGGCTCAGCATTTCTGCACTTGCCTGCAAAGCCTATGGACCAGAGTTTGATTCATCAGTACCCACATAATGCCAGATGTACAAGGTGGTGCATGTGTCTGGAGTTCATTTGCAGTGGCTAGAGTCCATTTTTTGTCTTTCTATCTGACTCTTTCTCTCCCTTTCAAATAAATAAATAAATAAAATAAAGTAGAAGTTGAGTCTGGGTGCTGACTCAGTGTGTAAAGTGCTTGCTGAAAAAGCATGAGGACCTGACTTTGGATCCTCAATACCCACATGACACCCCTACTGTGCTGATGCACATCTCTAACTCCAGTGCTGGGAAGGTAGGGATGGGGAATCCCTCAGGCTTGTTGGCCAGTTTGTGTAGCCAACTCAGTGCATTCTGTGTTCGGTGAGAGACTCTGTCTCACGAACATAATGTGGAGAAGCACTAGTGGATGTTTGCCAGTGTTGACTTCCGGCCTCCACACAAACACATCACACACATTCACACACACCCACACACACCCACACCCACACACACCCACGAATATATCCACATATGCACACCACACATGTACACATGTAAAACAAAGTGTCTGCTGAAGTCCTAATCAGAAGGATCTCAAAATATGATTTTATTGGAAAGTAAGACCTTTATAAATTAAAAGTTTAAAAGGACTGTTTTATGATGGGGGCTTTGTTCCCCACTCTCTGACTGTGGGGACTCTTTACTAACCCCAATTAGAGTAGTTATTTTGCATTGTGGGATCGATTTATTGGTTTTCTTTGCCTCTGCCCCAAAACTACATTGCAAGTTCCTTAATGACTGTTAAAGAAAACTGTTCCTTTTCTTTTTAAGTACCTATCATAGAACCTGATGTACAATAAACTCAAATCTCCATGTCCTCAGCATGTTAGTGCAGTTTTTTTTTTTTTTTTTTTTTTTTTTTGGTTTTTCGAGATAGGGTCTCACTCTAACTCAGGCTGACCTGGAATTCACTATGGAGTCTCAGGGTAACCTCAAACTCCTCCTACCTCTGCTTCCCGAGTGCTGGGATTAAAGGTGTGCGCCACCACGCCCGACATGTTAGTGCAGTTTTAAGATTCATTAACTTCAGAAGTCCAAACTATAAACTTACAAAACTATCATTGAAAAATTTTGTTCTTTTGTTCCTAAGTTTTATTTACAGTCACATATCACATAACCACAGAGACACATGTCACTATGCTATTTTACCACTGTGCAAATATCACAGAACATTCTTACACAACCAAGATGGCATAGCCTACTACAGATTCAGCCTACATGGTAAATCCCCATTGCTACTAGGGTACAAACCTACGTAGCATGTTACTATACTGAACACTGTAGGTGATTCTAACACCATGCTAACTATTGGTAACACTTATTATGCCAAATACTGAAAAGGGATAGTAAACAGAATGTATGAAGGGTAAAATATGGTAAACGTGTAGAGGCATTTATCATGACAGGAGCTGGCAGAGCTTGGTTGCTCTGAGTAAGTCAATGAGGGAGAGAGAGGAAAGCTCAGGGCCTGAGAGATTACTGCACACTACACGAGTGTATAAGCACTGTGTTCTTAAAACTAGACTACTTTTGGGGGGGGGTTCAAGGTAGGGTTTCACTCTGGCCCAGGCTGACCTGGAATTCACTATGTAGTCTCAGGGTGGCCTTGAACTCATGACAATCCTCTGACCTCTGCCTCCCAAGTGCTGGGATTAAAGGCGTACACCACCATGCCCAGCTTAGACTACATTTGGTAAAAGTATTTTCTTCATTAATGCATTCATGTTGGCTTAATGGAAACTTCTATTTTAAACTTTTAACTTTTAAAAACTTTTGGATGCTTTTGTAACACTGCTTAAAATGAAAACATGTAGCTATAAAAATATTCTCAGTTAATAGCCTTATTCTATAATTTTTTCTGTTTAAATACTTTTTATTAAAAACCAAGACACAAACATACAAACAGCCTATGCCTTACAGGGTTTTAGCATCATTAATCCCATTACCTTCCCCCTTCATATCTTTACCACAGGGAAGGTCTAAAGGGACAATAACTTGCATGGGGTTGTTAGCTATTGTGACATCTTTGAGATCCCTCCTAAGGACCTGCTTGGAGGTCTCTTTGAAGAGCTATCCTTGTCCAAAATCTGCCCAAGGAATTTGGGTGTTTTTATCTCCTCTCTCTCTCTCTCTCTCTCTCTCTCTCTCTCTAAAACATGGATTTGCTTGTGAGTAGATAATACATCAAAGATATTGCTATCAATCAAACCCTGTCAGGGTTTTGGCCTATATTTTCGTACTCCTTAAGAAGGTTTTGCATGTGCAAGAGCTTCTGTCACACTACTCACAGTCCATTTCCTTGGGGTTCCTTTTCTCTGGGCTCCTCCTGGGCTGTGCATTGCTGTTCCTCCACAGCAGCTCCTCAGGTCCTCTCCTCAGGAGCCTCTTGCAGGAGCACCTCCATGTCCCCTCCCGCACCCCGAGCAAAGCCGTGCAGTCTCAAGCGCAGCGTTGTAGATTACTGCAGCTGCCTCCTCTTGGCAAGTGCTTTGAGATCATGAGTGAACTTCTTGAGTGTCTTCCTGCAGACGCCATCATACATTCCCTGCTGACGTCATCGGGAGCCCAAGAACCATTCTTAGTGGAGTCATGTAAGCCTTTCAAC
The DNA here is from genome assembly GCA_036346955.1 of Dipus sagitta. Taxonomy (NCBI): domain Eukaryota; kingdom Metazoa; phylum Chordata; class Mammalia; order Rodentia; family Dipodidae; genus Dipus; species Dipus sagitta. The sequence continues at coordinate 7,598,065 of CM070784.1, forward strand.
CTCACTTCAGGGTCATCTCCGTATCTTTCTTAATCGCAGCAATGGCCTGAGCAAAGGCCCCCTCGGGCAGTGGCATTTAAAGCTGCATAACTCCCTAATCCATTCAGTGTGTTTGAGCTCTCTAGAGGAACAGAAAAAATGAAAACAGACACACTCTCAAAGGGAGAGTGTGGGTGTCTCAAACAACAGGAGCTGGCAGTCCAACACTGGCCATTTGCACTCTGCATGTTGGAGAGACACAGAACACAGGAACTGCTCAGTCCAAGCTGAACTTCACATGCCACTCCAGAGCTGAAGGCCCAGAATACCCCTGGAGAATCGTTGCAGTCCAATGCCAACAGATGATGACAGCAGCTACGGACACGCTCATTCAGGAAAAGAAAGAAAAGGCAGGCTGGAGAGATGGTTTAGCGGTTAAGTGCTTGCCTGTGAAGCCTAAGGACCCATGCTCGAGGCTCAATTCCCCAGGACCCGCATTAGCCAGATGCACAAGAGGGCACACAAGTCTGGAGTTCGTTTGCAGTGGCTGGAGGCCCTGGCATGCCCATTTTCTCTCTCTTTCTAGCTGCCTCTTTCTCTCTCTGTCTGTTGCTCTCAAATAAATAAAAGTAAACAAAAGTTAAAAAAAAAGAAAGAAAAGGCTTGCATGTGCAGGCATGCTGCCTTCCCAAGCCTCCAGCTAGCTGCCAGCCCACTGAATGGAGCTGTCCACATTCAAGAAAGGTCTCTTTTCCCCATAGGCACAGTCCCACATGTCAGTCCTCTGTTGAAATGTCTCCATAAATCCACAGAGCTACATTTAGCCAGTCCCAGACACCTCTTAATCCACTCAACTTTTCAACCAAGAGCAACCCTCACAGTTGGATCAAAGACCTGCAGTTTGGAGGGGGAAAAGACCACTTTGACACTGGTGTGAAGATCACTGTCAGGATGATGTGCAGGACCATCTCTGACCATACACAACACCTAGAAACGTGTCCTATTCTCCAGACAGCTCTCCTCCATTTCACCAGCGGAGCAGTTTGGGAGGCCATCCTGGAAGAGGAGCTACATCCCCTGGGATTTCTCCTCTGTGACACTGGTCCCTGAAGGCCCTGAGTTCCTCCCAACACAAGAGCACAAAGATCTTCAACTCATAGTCTGTATCAGTGTCCTAAGGAAGACTGTTATCTTGAAAGCCTGGAAACCTGGTGGTAAGGTGTCCTTCTCATGAAGGAAAGTCCTTTCAGACATCCAGGTACAGAATAATGAAGTTCCTTCCCAATGCAAGATCTGCTCTGGCAAGTAATTTCCTCCCAATCCAGCTTACCCAGAGTGTCCCAAAATTTGTCAGCTACTGTCACATCAGTTCTCACAGACCCATAACCCACTTTCATGTTATGGTATGGACATGAGTCTTCAATCATTTAAAGCCCCCAGACATCAGCATCATTGTTAGGTTCAATATTTTCTTTCAATATCACAAACGACCCTTTGGCTTTGGCCACCGCTGTAGCACTGAGAGGGCTGCTGTTCTGTGTCAGCGCTCCACTCCCGGCCACGGCACCTCATCTGGGCCCTGCTTGATATTTGCCAGGTTGTTACCTTTAGTGATACAGACCCGTGAACAGCTTCTGTCTGTTCATACTTCAAGGAGCTGTGACACAGATGATTGGTGAACAATGACCAACACGTTTTTTTAATCCTTATAGTCCTTAATTACTTTTAATTTTGTTTCCAGGTTAATCACCTTTTACTGGCAACATTAGCAGTCCATGATGAGCAAAACAGATGAAATCAAGTTCATGATAAAGTGTAATTAAGGGATGCAGTGATATTCCTTGGTCAAGATGCATAAGGCTGTGGGCAGTAGAACAGAACACACTGTTTCATAGTAAAATTTTTCTTAAGTAGAAGGTATGTGCTCGAAATAATGATTAACTATATGGTAGATTTAACATACAAACCAATAAACATTCATGACTTTTATGTTCGTGGACTTTTACGTGTCTGGCAGCACCAGAGCAGCATCGCCTCAGCAGAACGTGTTTCACGGTGACGCTGTGATGTCACTAGGCAACGGGTATCTTTCAGCTACAGTATAAAGTATGGGACTGCCATTGCATATGTTACCCAGTGTTGATGAAAACACCATTACATACTGAAGGACTATATTTTAATAAATGTAATTGGAAATTTTCTTTAGCAAATGTATACAATTTTCATGCAGGTTATCGAAAACAAAAATTAAAATAAGGTCCTGGGAAGATTGCTCAGTGGGTAAAGGTGCTTGCTGGTGAAGCTTGTTAGCCTGGGTTCAATTCCCAAGCCACCCATGTAAGCCAGATGCAAACCGTGACACAAACATCTGGCATTCATTTGCAGTGGCAAGAGGCCCTGGAGCATACACATGCACATATCCAAACATGTGTGCAGATTAATAAAATTTTCAAAAATTAAAATAAAAAGATGTATTATTCAGCGTTTACAAAATTGTGGAAAAAATATAACCTTTCAAATGATGGTTTTTGTAAGCTGCATTTATCACTCTGAATATATTAAAACTGTAGGAGGACTTTTGGTATACCCTGTTTGTAAATACAAATGCGAATGTATGGTTTATTCTGTATTTACAATAAATCCAGTTTGGTTTTCATTTACCAGCCGTCAGTTTGGGCATAGAAATCCCTTGGCCAGCAGCTGTCTTTGTACTTTAGCCCAACGAGACTTTGTCCAGGGCCCACCTGGTTGAAACCTCCCCACTCTGGCCATTGACAATGGCACTCCTTCCAGTAGAGGGAAAAGTCTGTAAGAACTCCTTCATGGTGCCCCTCACTCTCAAGCCCATTCCTCCCCAATCCAGCATTTCCAGTTCCCTTCCCGAATGCCACAGGACTTCTCTCCAGACTCCATACACAAGTAACTGCGCTCCCTCTCTACAAGTAAAGGTTCGTGGGTCACATGGGCAGACAATGCTGAATCTTTTCTTTATGTTCCCAGTCCAAAGGATGGGCGGCAGTAGTCATCTGGAATGCTGGATGGAGCTTTCACCTATGGATTGAGGCCCCATGGGAAGAGAAGAGGTAGCTTCAGACCAGGAGCTGGAAACCCCTTCTCCCTGTGTCACCACATTTAAGTGCAACAGATCCAGGAGTTTGAACCCTCTCCTTTCACGTCATTAGGAGGGCATCTCTGTCAAGGCAGGAAGGTAGAGTCTGTGGTACCTGATTGCTCCTACACATCTATGTGACTGATGTCCAGGCCTTTCCTTGTACTCTTGCCTTGGGCACCATGAATATTAAAAGTGAGCTAAATTTGGCCTTAAGAGTATTTTTCCTCCATGGACATAATTTGTTTTCTCCGTGAAGAGGTAAGTAGCGGGGGGGGGGGGGGGGGGGCTCTTCCAAGCAATGACTGCAGTCACCGAGTCCATGATTGATGAGGGTTTTTTTTTATGGAGAAAGGGATATTTACTGAAGCTTACAGATCCAGGGGAAGTTCCACAATGGCAGAAGAAGCTGGCCTGCCTTCACAGGACCAAACAGAGAGAGAGAAAACCACAAGCCAAAAAGCCAAAAGCCACACAGCACACTTTAGGAACTCCAGCTAGGCACACTTTGCATATGTTTAGATTGTAATATGAAACCCACCACCACACCTTAAGATCCACCCAATGACACTGCCTCCAGCCAGGTGGCTGCAGATGCAAACTACAAACAACTAAAAAATTGAACATATTGGGAGCCATCTATTCAAACCACCACACACTTCAACTCATTTTCCTGTAAGAAGAAAATCTCTTGTTCATCGTGTTACAGAAATTTTTTTAAACTTTTTTTAAATTTTAAAATATTTATTTATTTGACAGAGAAAGAGGGAGAGAGAGAGAGATAGAGAGAGAGAGAGAGAGAGAGAGAGAGAGAATGGGCACGCCAGGGCCTCCATCCACTGCAAACAAACTCCAGACGCGTGTGCCCCCTTGTGCATCTGGCTAACATGGGTCCTGGGGAATTGAACCTGGGTCCTTTGGCTTTGCAGGCAAACGCCTTAAGTGCTAAGCCATCCCTCCAGCCCCAGAAATTTTTATCTATGACATCTGAAGCAATCTAACAGACTATGAATGTTTCCTTTCTGAAACAAATAGTATACATTTTAAATACCGAGAAAAAAATTGTAAAATATTATAAAAGCCTCTCCTAATGGTGATTTCTATATAAACAGATGAATTTTATAAAATATGCACAACATACTTATTATAGAGTTATAGCATATATTTTACAAATATAAATAATAAAATTGATATATATTGTCTCATAAACATTGGGGGTTTTCATTTAGCCTGTGTTCATACAACAACCCAAAGGGGCAGGTACATGGGAAAAGCTAAGATTGCATGGTAATTTGCTCCAGCTAGAGCTTCGGTTATCTTTAGTTGCTCAACTATCCCAAATTGAAAGTGGCTTTAAAAAAGTAATGGTTTTCGTTTTCTCTCCTCCACCTGGAGTGTTAGGTGGACTGCTGGTTCTCAACTGGGCCGCTGCACTTAGCTGGCGAGTGGGCTGAGCTGGAAGGTCCCCATGGCCTCTCCCACTTGCCTCCAGGTTGGTAGGGCTGCAACTAAGAATAGTGGCCTTCCTTCATTTTGTCTTAACTGCTTGCCATCAGGACTCCCCTGTGTAAATTCTGGCTCCCCTGCTGTCTGACCCCTGCCTCTTAATATGCATGCAGTTCATTTACAAGCAATGTGATCCTGAATGGTTACTTAGCCTAAGCCCAGATTCCACTCTTGCACAAATTGTGGACAATTACAGTGCAGAACACTTCAGGTTGCTCCAAGATTCCAGTGCAATAATTCAGGAAGAGCACTTGGCACAATGTTGGCACTTGGTCACTATTAAAATGATTGGTGTGTGCTCCATCAATGAGTGTATGTTGATTTTTTAAACAGTGGGAATAAAACACCACTTGCTTTTCAGATAATCACTGCACTTGAAAATATTGTAGCTGGGGATGTAATTTCAAACTATGGGGTCGAAATTCTGAGAAAAAAAAAATAAACAGAACAAACCAACCCAGGTTGCACTGCAGTCCAGCGTTCTCGGTTAAGTTTTAAGATTCCTCCCTGGGGCTCTGCCGCTTGCTTCTTCCAGGATGGAAAGAGCTACTCTGTGCCGACGTGTTCCGGACCTGGAGGTGGGACATACCTTTGACACCATAGGCCTGGGTCACGTGAGTCTAAGGAACGGTTAAGAACTGGCATCTGCAGTGTGCTTGAGACTGGAGGGGTTTTCTTGCCTCTGCGGGACTTGGGACACAGGCCAGATGGGGTCTGTGCGCCGGAGCATCTGGGAGCACCGCATACCACAGTAAGTGCTGCCAGACCTGCTGATGCCCTCCTGTGCCTCTGTCCACAGACGCAGGGCTGGGCGATGGGGTGTGTGTGTGTGTGGGGGGGTGATATCGGGAGCCCCTCAGCGACAAGATGGCAGAAATTTCCCAGGGGTGTGGTCGGGCTAGAGAGGTCCTGCCCCGCTCAGATAGATTTTCAAGTTGGATTGGTGATGCTGTGGATGCTCCCAGCCAGAGGACACTCCGCAAGGTTCCTGGCACAACCCGAGGCTGGCACAGCCCAGCGTCTTCCAAACCAGGAGCGGATGTAGTCTAGACCTGGGTTTCTGGTCCTCTGCGCCCGGGAGCGGAGAGGATCAGGCTCAGTTTCTTGGGCATCCTTATGTCTGAGGGCCGTTTGGATTTCATGGGCTCTGGAGAGCAAAGGAAGTAGAAATTTGAATGTGCCCACGAAAGGAGACATGGCCTAAACAAATGAGTAACAGCACACCAGAGAGGCTGTTACTATTCTTGGAATGCGTAGTTAGGAGAAAACCTGAAGTATGCAAAAAGCAACCTCTTGCCAGGTGGGTCCAGTCCTTGGGGCCCTGTGGTCACTCAGTTCTTGGGGCCTGTGGTCACTTGCGGAAGGGCGGTTTGGAGGCTTTAGCATATGTACGAATTTTAATCCTGGCTCTGGTCTTTGCTAGTTGGTGACCTTGGGCAAATTATTGAAACCTACCAAGCCTCTCTCCCATATGAAAGATGGACATAATAAGCACATTTTCTTTAAAACACACAGAGAGATGTTGTATTTAAAATGGAAATGACTATAGAAAGTGCCACCTTAGTTCAGTGCCTGGATTTTCAGTGAAGGATAGTTTTCCTGATGAGTTATAATTGATGAACCCTGTGGTGAAGGCAGAACTAATAATGCTTAAAAGTGTCCAGGACTGGAGAGATGGCTTAGCGGTTAAAGCGTTTGCCTGCAAAGCCAAAGAACCTTGGTTGATTCCCCAGGACCCACAAGATGCACAAGGGGGCACGTGCGTCTGGAGTTCGTTTGCAGTGGCTGGAGGCCCTGGTGAGCCCATTCTCTCTCTCTCTCTGCCTCTTTCTCTGTCTCTCAAGTAAATAAATAAAGAAATAAAAATTTAAATAAATAAATAACATTTTCAAAGCAAGCGTGTCCACATAATGATTGTGGTTAACATGCGTGTGTTGCCTCTGACCCTCCACCTTCCTTGCAATCACAAGGGGTCCTAGTGAAAGCCCTTGGGTCTTGGAGCTGGAGTGTGGCTTCCAGAATCCACCACTTGAGTGACATCAGGGAGGTGGATTTTCTGCTCAGGCTGCATTTCCTTATCAGTGAAAGGAGAAGGAAGCATTCATATTTGTCTATCCCCCCTTCTCTGTAAACATATAGCTATGTTAGGTAAAACGTTTCAAATTCCCATAAAGAGCATTTTATTAATCTGAAAAATAACTTTTAAGACAATTATTCAAAAGAATTGGAACACTTTTGGAAGAGGGCAGCACACTGGCTTTTGTTGACATATAAAGTCTGTATGGTCGTCAAGACATTGTAGTGGACTGTACCTTCTAAATGGCTAGGGAGCTTGGTGGGAACCCTCCCTAACACAATGCCAGTGTTTTTACAAAGAAGCTATCCTATTTATTTTCTGACAATAGGGGCATAATTGGTTCCATAAAATATGTGAATCTAGCTTATAAACCCACTTATAGTAGAATTCTATGAGGCTTATTTCGTAGCTTAAGAAATAAATAAGATTTCAATGACAATTGAAATTATTTAAAAGAGCGCTAAGAAAGCCTGTTGAGGAAGCATGTGGTATTAAAGGAAAAATGTCACAGGTATGCATGGAACAAGCCCTTGACAGAGAAGGGTGCTGTCTCAGAAGCATCAGATACTCTATTATTGGCACCAAGTGCTCAATGTAAATAGCTAATGACCTATTCTTCATAGAAAGTGCAGCTCATTATAAAAAAAAAAAAAAAACCACTACCTGTATTAGTCATTTTCACATAGCTCTGATAAAATACTTGACATTAACAACTTAAGGGAGGAAGGGTTTATTTTATTTCACAGGGTCAGAGGTTGAAGTCCATTGGAGGCTGACTCCATTGCTTTGAGCCAGAGGCAAGGTAGAATACCACTGTAGAGAGGGCATGGTAGAATAGAGCTGCTAACTTCCCTTATGGTGACCAGGGAGGAGGGAAAGAGCTTTAGGAAGCTAGGGAGGAAGAGAGGAAGATTGATTGGGGCAAGACAAGATTTAACCTTCAGTGATATACTCTTGGTGACCTGCTTCCTCTAAGCAGGCACCACCTCTGAAAGTTTCTGTCACCTCCTGAATAATGCCACTGTAGTGGATTAATCCATTGGTTAGGTTACAGCCCTGATAATCCAGTCACTCAATGATTGGATCTGGCAGCTGGAGACCAAACTTTCAACACAGGAGCCCTTTGGAGACAGTTCATACCTAAAGAACAAAGCAGGCATGAGTATTTGGGGTTGACATTTCCAGTTGCCTCCATCATGTGGGGTTTTCATGGACCAAACTGTGAATATTTAAAGAACTTACATGGGGTCATTTATCATACATAGGAAGAGCAGTACATTAATATACACACCAAATATTTAAGGGGCTGGGGTGTTATTTAGTGGTAGAGCACTTACCTAACATGCCCAAGGCCCTGGGTTTTAGTCTTCTCTCCCAATCTGTATTGACTTGGGAGCATGCTTAAGCTTGGAACTTAAGAACTCTTTTCTTCAGGTCAAAATCTACCAGTGGAGTTTAAATGTTATGCTTTTATTCTGAATTTGTGAATTCAAAGATTGAGATAATAACGAACTCAGTTCATAGGATGGTGGTCTGACACTTGGTAAACTTGAGCTCCTAAGCATAGCTGCACTGAAAGCAGGCCCTGAGCTCACTCTTCCTTGGGAACTCCTGCAGCTCTCTCCTTACACACAAACTGTCTCTGCTTGTCTTATTGCTTCAACTTGGAAATGGGAGGCAAGACTGGTGCTAGCAACAGGTGGGACTATGTCTATGTCTTAGGCCAAGGTTTAAAATCCTTTCAAATTCCTCTGGCAAATCAGCTCCAAAAGGCTAAAAGACACACAGTCAGGTTTCAAACAGTAATGGCCCCACTCCTCTGGTACCAATTTTACTCTTGCAGTTAGCTTTGTGTTGCATGAACAAGGAAAATGTTTCAGTTCCTTTTACTCTGCCATCTTTTGCCTTTTCCTGTGTCTTACTTGAGTGCTTAGCTGAAGCCACTTGTTACTTTATTTCTTTTCTCTAGAGAAAGAGTGGGGTAGGATGTGTATTCATAGCAGAATTACCCCCGGTGGACCCTGGTAGCCACTAGAATTGTGCTCTTTCCTCAATTTTTTCCCCACCCCCAAAACTACAGGTAGCTAGTTGCTCAGGTGCAACAGGGTTTATGTTGCAAGTGAGAGCATGATGAAACAAGATCGTACTAAGTGCCCTCTTTATTTATGATGAGTCACAGAACTGAGCCTTGAACCTCATTCTGTTGCTGTCTTCACCCAGGCACTTGCAGTTACTGGTTTTCCTGCACATGTCTATCTTCTTTTCCAGAATGAGTGCAAGTCCTATCTCTTTTTCATCTCTGGCTCTCTGTTTTTGGCAAGGTGTCTCACCCCATAGTCTATGCCCATAAAATCAATAATGAATTGGGTACTGTTCAAAGAGTCAAAGCTATTTGCATGTAAGAATGTGGGAGGACAGCAAGGTTGTGGAGAAAGAACTAGCTGGCTGACAGCCCCTAACCTTCTGAGACTCCTAACAAGAAATGTAGATAGTTAAGTAAAGACAAAGATAACTTGAAGCAGGCCTGCACTGTATGCTATGGAGTGTCACTTTGACACAAGAGGCAAGTGGCCATTATAACTAAGCCTGAAAGATGAAAAGCAACTTTGCCTGGGTATCTAGGAAAGTAGTATTATTAGCAAGGAGCAAACCAACTAGAAATATTTTGTTCTTTTTTTTTTCTTTCCTTCTGAGTATTGGTAGAATTAATTTGACTTGGAGAATGACCCTCTGTGGGGCCAAATTTATTCTTGTGTCATAGAAGACTAGTCAAAGCCACTTGAGAATTTGCTGATAGCATTTTGTTGTTGTAGTTTTAACTCATATATTTGGATCAATTTTATGGCATATATCCCCAAATGGCCTTTCTTGGATAACTAGCCTAAGGCTTACGTGCAGGTCCCAGGCTACCAGCACAGCACAAGGGAGTTCTTTCTTTCATCAGGGTGGCTGAGTGAATCATCGCTGTGACTCAGAGCTCTCTTGCATCTGCTGGTTAGAATCCTAGAAAATTCCAAGCTGGGAGAGGATGTTAGAAATTATTTAGTCCATCTACACTTGTAATTTACTAATGAAGGACATGAAGCCCAGAGGGAGTGGTGAATTGATTGTCAAAGGAAGGGTGCACCTGCCAAATGAGTCAAGGCAGGAGCTTGAATCTGTCACCTGCAGGAATCATGGCAGTGGGTGTTCTCTTCCTGAGTGCCTTGAGATAGTAGGGAGAGCTCTCGCTGTCCTCCAGGGTTCTTACAGACTCTTTAAATCCCTGTTTTTGCTCAGTACACCTTCAAAGTATGGTGATGGCCTACTCTTGATTGACCAAATGAATGAACTGATGACACTAAGTTCATTTTCTCAGTTAACCTACAGCAAGGCAGACCCCACATCTAAAGGGACTAGGGAACCAGGAGGAGGCCTCAGCAAGGTTTTGCATTGTGCTGAGTCAAGAGAGGGAGTGGGGAAGAGAGTCCTCTGGTATGACCTGGCATGTTGCCAGGGCAGTTTAGCAAGGGATCTTCTCTTCAGCCTCTGTTCAGGAGATGGGACGGACAGACAAGCTAATACCACAGGTGAGAAAACAGCACTTACTCAGAAGAGAGGATTGCCAGACATTTTGCAGTTGTAGTGTGGGCAATCTTGAGTATGTAGAAATGAATGTCACTGATGTTCTGTTGCGAACATCTCAGCCTGGCTAGCAGCAGGGCTGAACTTTAGTTCCTGGGCACCTAACTCTATCTCTGTGCCTCCTTCTTTCCACATGAGTACTACCTAATGCATGAGAAAATCCATTATGGGTGCCCTTAGTTCCGGTGCCATCCCTACCCACTCAGCCATGTAAGTCAGACCTGCACTTGCTGGCAAAGCCTATGGACCCAGGTTTGATTCACCAGTACCCACGTAAGCCAGATATACAAGGTGGCTCATGCATATGGAGTTCATTTGCAGTGGCTCTCTCTCTCTCTTAAATAAACAAATAAATTAAATTAAATATTTTTTTTAAAAAAAATAAATAACCTGGATTCGGGCATGGTAGTAGGGTTAGAACGCAGGGGGTGGATGTGAAGAACATTTGAGAGATGCAGTTGGTGACTGGCTGTGAGGAGACAAGAGAAACAAATGAATGTGCTTAGTTCACCAGAGGTGAGCAGGATTGGAATCCATTTTCGTTCACATGGCGAGGTTAAGGAACCCAGCAGACTTCAGGTAGAAATGTTCAGCAGACAATTGGAGAGATGAATCTGAAGCTTTTGAGAAGAGCTACTATTCTGAGTGGCGTCAGCAGAAATTGCTGGTTTAAATGATTACCAACCAGAGAAATGTAGGATCAAGGACGAAATCCTGAGCAAAGATGGAGGGAGTCATGTCAGAGAAAATTCTAGAAAATAGAGTAAAGAAAGCACAGACTCTATAAGGATTGATAAGTTAAAAAAAGGGACAATGTGTCAGTTAAGATAAAGACTGACATTTTCCTTATGAATTTGAAAATGGAGTCATTAATGGTTTTAGCAAAACAGTGTAGACCAGAGTGAGCATGCAGTAAGTGGGGAATGGAAGATTTGCTCTCAGGAATTGCTGACAGAAGCAACAGCAGGAGGTGATTCCATGGATGAAGAACCAGACAAGTTGGTCTGTGAGCTTTTTCTGTTGCCTTCACCTTGAATGCCAGTCCAGGCACTTTTGATTGGAAGTTAAATTGTGTGGGGACTCAGCAACTCTGTTGCCCTTTTATTGACCATGTGAAGACATTTTCACTGGGTTAATGTTAGAAATTATCTCTCATGCCCAGTTCCTTCTTATCATTCAAAATGTGGCTTCAAATTCTGGATATTGACTCTTGGCTATGTTCTGATATCTCTGTATTGAAGAAGGCCATTTAAATTTAATCAACCAAAAGTTCCCATTTATCCTTTATCTTAATTAGTGAGGACCCTGTGGGAAACCCTTGCTTACCTGGGACACATCTTACATAAGAAATTAATGTTAGTTTAGTGTTTCATGGTTCTTCAGGCTGCAAGAACAAAAGCAGTGTGTCCACAGGGAAGGTCTCACCTAAAACCTACAGTGGAGAGGCCTTCCTCCCCTTTGCTTGCTGTGGCTTTTTGACAAGAATCCTGGACAATCCTTGGCTTCTGGTTGCACCAGTCTGATCCCAACTTCTGGTGTGTGGAGTACTATATGTGTCTCATCTTTGTAAAGCATTCTCCTCCCTGTATTGTCCTCTTCTTCTTTTTTTTTTTTAAAAAAGAGGTTTTTTTAATTGACAACTTCTATACTTACAGACAACAAACCATGGTATTTCCCTCCCCACCCCCACTTTCCCCTTCATAACTCTGCTGTCTGCCATACCCCCTCCTATTCTCCATTAGTCTCTCTTTTAATTTGATGTCATCATCTTTTTCTCCTATTATGAGGGTCTTGTGTAGGTATTGCTAATCACTGCAAGGTCATGGATATCGAGGCAAATTTCTGTCTGGACAGTAGTATGTAAGGAGTGGTACCCTTCCATTGGCTCTTACATTCTTTCCATCACCTCTTCCACAATGGACCCTGAACCTTGGAGGATGTGAGATGTTTCAGTGTTGGACACTCCTCTGTCCCTTCTTCTCAGCACTATGTTGCCTTTTGGGTCATCCCACTGGTCATTGCCATCTGAAAAGAGAAGTTTCTCTAACCAGGAATGAGATTAGCATTAATATATGAATATGAACATTAAGTGTAGTGCTTTCAGGACAATTTGGTGAGTGTAATATATGCATTTACCCAGACAAGAGCAGGCTTTATGCCCCTAAGGACCATGACCTCCCCTGACATAAGCTTTTGATTAGGTTTTCAGTATCAGACATGTATTCCCTCCCATAGAGCGGGCCTTCAGTCCAATTAGAGAGCAGTTGGTTTCCCCCAGAACAGACATAGCATTAGTGCACCCATTCGGTCATTTGACCTGTCTGGTCAAACTAGAGGCTTCTAGTGTCCACTGTTTTCAGCACTGATGACTTCTGTCTCCCATAAGGCTGCATGCAGTGCAGCTTTTTCCAGATTTCAGTTGGCTGGTCAACAGGGAGAAGGTTTTTAGCTCAGCCTCAGCTTGATTTCTTAGTGACTTTGCTGCTCAGGCATGTGATGTCTTCAGCAATAGAGTCTTACCATCTCTTTCTCAAGGAGACCAAAGGCGTTGGCAATAGCCGTAATGTTTTGGGGGCAACAGGGACCTCCCTGGCCAACAACTCACTGGAAGGTATCCCATCCCAGGCACTGAAAATTTTCTGGTAACAATCTATGGCTTCTGGATGTGCCATTATTCAGGAAAGCAGATTTTCATGTCTTATTCAGAATATCTTGATTTTGAGGGATCCTCCCCCCACCATTCTTTTATACACTTTCTTCCCCAGACCTAGGTTAGGCCTTTACCCTCTCTGTAATATGTTCTTCTATTTACATATATACAATACCATCCCCTAAAGTCCTTCCCTCTCCTTCCCTTATAGCCTTTTTCTAGCTTACTGGCCTCTGCTACTGATTTTTGTTTCCAGCTCAGACAGAAGTCTATACATTTGTATCTAGGATCCACATATGAGAGAGAACACGTGACTGGCTTTCTGGACCTGGGTTACCTCACTTAGTATAATCCTTTCCAGATCCATCCATTTCCCTGCAAATTTCATAATTTCATTTTTCTTTACTGTGGAATAGAACTCCATTGTGTAAATGTACCACATCTTTATTATCCATTCACCAGTGGATGGACATCTAGGCTGGTTCCATTTCCTAGCTATTGTGAATAGAGCAGCTATAAACATGGTTGTGCAAGTATCTCTAAGGTAGTGAGAAGAGTCATTAGCATATATGCCTAGGAGTGCTATAGCTGGATCATATGGTAAATCTATTTTTAGCTGACTCAAGAACCTCCTCACTGATTTCCACGATGACTGTACCAGATCACATTTCCACCAACAGTGTAGAAGAGTTCCCCTTTTACTGTATCCTCACCAACATTTATTGTCATTTGTTTTCTTGATGGTAGCCATTCTGACAGGAGAGAGATGGAATCTCAAGGTAGTTTTAATTTGCATTTCCTTGATGGCTAAGAATGTAGAACACTTTTTTAGATGTTTATATGCCATCTGTATTTCTTCTGATGAGAACTCTCTATTTAGTTCCATAACCCATTTTTTGATTGGGTTGTTTGATTTCTTATTGTTCTGTTTCTTGAGTGCTTTGTATATTCCAGATATTAATCCCCTGTCAGATGTGTATCTGGCAAAGATTTTCTCCCATTCTGTAGGTTGTCTCTTTGCTCTATTCACAGTGTTCTTTGCTTTTCAAAACTTTGGTAATCTCATGAGATCCCAGTGGTGGATTAGTGGTTTTATTTTCTGTGCAATTGGGGTTATATTCAGAAAGTCATTACCTATGCCAATATGTTGAAGGGTTTCCGTACCTTTTTCTCTAGCAATTTCAGAGTTTCAGGTATGATATTAAGGTCCCTGATCCACTTGGATTTGATTCTTGTGCATGGATAAAGACAAGGATCTATTTTAAACTTTCTACATATAGATATCCAGTTTTCCCAGAATCACTTGTTGAAGAGGCTGTCCTTAATCCAATGAATATGTTTGACATTTTTTTTTTCCAAAAATCAGATAGCTATAGCTGCCTGGATTAACATTTGGGTCCTCTATTCTGTTCCATTGATCTACATGTCTGTCCTTGTGCCAATTCCATGCTGTTTTTGTTTCTATGGCTTTGTAATATAGCTTAAAATTGGGTATGGTGAAACCATCAGCCTTATTTTTGTTGCTCACAATCATTTTGGCTATTTGAGGTTTTTTGTGCTTCCAACTGAATTTTAAGATTTTTTTTTCTATTTCCATGAAGAATGCCATTGGAATTTTAACGGGGATTGCATTAAATATGTAGATTGCTTTTGGTAAGATTGACATTTTCACAATATTGATTCTTCCTATCCAAGAACATGGAATGTCTTTCCATTTCTTTGTGTCTTCTGTAAATTCTTACTTGAGTGTTTTAAAATTCTCATTGTAGAGATCCTTCACTTCCTTGGTTAAGTTTATTCGAAGGTACTTTATGTATTTATTTATTTATTTATTTATAGCCAGTTGTGCATGGGAGAGATTTCCTGATTTCAACCTCCGCATGTTTGTTGTTAGTGTATAGGAAAGCTACTGATTTCTGTGTATTTATTTTGTATCCTGCTATGTTGCTAAAAGTGTTATTAGCTCTAACAGTTTGCTGGTAGAGTTTTTAGGATCTTTTATGTATAGAATCATATCATCCACAAATAGTGATAATTTGATCTCTTCCTTTCCAATTTGTATCCCTTTTATGAGTGTCTCTTGCTTTATTGCTATAGCTAAGACTTCCAATACTATATTAAATAAAAGTGGGGACAGTGGACACCCTTGTTTTGTTCCTGAATTTAGTGGAAAAGCTTCAAGTTTTTTTCCATTTAACATTATGTTGGTTGTAGGTTTGTCATAAATAGCTTTTATTATGTTGAGATATGTTCCTTCTATTCCCAGTTTCTGTAATACTTTTACCATGAAAGGATGTTGGATTTTGTTGAATGCCTTTTCTGCATCTATTGAGATGATCATGTGATTTTTGTCCTCCAGACCACCTATATAATGTATTACACTTATCAATTTACATATGTTGAACCATCCCTGAATCCCTGGGATAAAGCCAACTTGGTCAGGGTGAATAATCTTTTTGATATAATCTTGTATTCTGTTTGCCAATATTTTGTTCAGAATTTTTACATCTATGTTCATGAGGGAGATTGGTCTGTAATTTTCTTTTTTTGTTCTTTGTCTGGTTTTGGTATGAGGGTGATGCTGGTTTCATAGAAGGAGTTCAGTAGAATTACTTCTTTTTCTATTTTATGGAAAATTTGAAGAAGCAGTGGTGTTAGCTCTTCCATGAAGGTCTGGTAAAATTCACCAGTGAACCTGTCTCTGCCTGGAATTTTTTTAGTTGGGAGAATTTTTATAACTTCTTGGATCTCTGTACTTGTTATACATCTATTTAAATGGTTTATGTCACCTTGATTTAATTTTGGTAGGTCATATGAATCAAGGAAATCATCCATTTCTTTCAGATTTTCAAACTTAGAGGCATATATATTCTTAAACTATGTCCTTATAATCTTCTGAATTTCTTTGGTATCAGTTGTAATGGTACCTTTTTCATCTCTAATCCTATTAATTTTTGTCTCTTCTCTCTTTCTTCTAGTCAAATTTGCTAAGGGTTTATCAATCTTGTTTAATCCCTTCAAAGAAGCAACTCTTTGTTTCATGTATTTGGATTTTTTTTGTTTCAATTTCATTAATTTCTGCCCTAATCTTTATTATTTCTTCTCATCTACTGATTTTGTTCATCCTTTTCCAAGGCTTTAAGGTGAAGCATTAAATTGTTTATTTGTGAACTCTAATTTCTTAATAGAGGTACTTCGAACTATAAATTTCCCTCTTAGGACTGCCTGCATTGTGTCCCAAAGGTTTTGGTATGTTGCATTATCATCATCATCTGATTCTATGAATTTATTGATTTCCTTTTTGATTTCTTCAATGACCCATTGATCATTCAATAGTGTACTGTTTAGTTTCTATGAGTTTCTGTATGCTCTGTAACTTTTCTTGTTGCTGATTTGAAGTTTAATCCCATTGTGGTCAGATAGAGTACAAGGGATTATTTCAAGTTTCCTGTATTTGTTGAGATTTGCTTTATGTCTTAATATATGGTCTATTTTAGAGAATGTTCCATGTGCTGCTGTGAAAATGTATATTCTGTAACATTTGGAGGGGATGTTCTGTACATGTCTGTTAGGTCCATTTGTCCCATGACATCATTTAATTCAGATGCCTCTATTTTTTGCCTGGATGACCTATTAATTGATGAGAGTGCAGTATTGAAGTCTCCCACTACAATTGTGTTTAGTGTTGTATGTGACTTTAAGTCTAATATTGTTTGTTTGATGAAATTGGGAGCCCCCATGCTAGGTGAATATATGTTTAGGATTGTAATGTCCTCCTGTTGGAGTGTTCCTTTAATCAGTATAAAATGACCTTCTTTATCTTTCCTCACTAATGTTGATTTGAAGTCTATCCTGTCAGACATTAGTATAGCAACCCCTGCTTTTTTCCTAGGCCCATTTGCTTGAAATACTGTTTTCCATCCTTTCACCCTAAGACATTGTCTATCCTTTATTGAGAGATGAGTTTCCTGGAGGCAAAAAAATGTCAGAATCCTGCCTTTTAATGCAGTCTGCAAGCCTGTGTCTTTTGGTTGGTGCATTGAGGCCATTGATATTAGGAGATATTATTGAAAGGCATGTATTTATTCTCGCCATTCTCCTTATTTTGTAGTGTTTCCTGTTTTCCCTTTACTCGTTTATTTTAACTGTTATTTGAGTGTGTTTTTTTCCCCTATTTCCTCCTGTGTGTGTTTTGCTTTCTCTTTAGCATTAAGAATTCCTTCAAGCATTTTCTGTTGAGCTGGTTTAGTTTTTCTTCTTCTTATATGGACATGAGTTATATTGTATTAAAGCTGCATCCTATTCCTCACATTAAGTTAAATATATATATATATATATATATATATATATTTATATATGTCTGCAAGGATGCTATTTCCAAATAAGGTAACACTCTGCAATACTGGGAGCTAGGATTTCTTCATCTATATTTTGTGGGAAGCACAACTCAACCTACAATAAGTGATTATTTTTGCTAAAGCATGAGTATGACTCTCAAAAATGCAAATGTGAGCGCTTTCATCCTGAAATTCATGTGAATGGTATTTGGAGGTAATGAGAAGTCATGAGCATTAGAAGAGGTCATGCTGGGATTCCTGGCTTTACAAGAGGAGGAGGAGAGACCCAGCTGGTTTGCCTGCTCTGCCTCATGGTGCATGTCCTCTGCCATGTTGTGATGCAGTAAGTGGACCTCATCAGATGCCAAGCAGTTGCTGGTGCCATTTCTTAACCTTCTCCACAGAGCCACCAAGTCAACTGTAATTCTTCATTAGTTACCCAGTTCTACCTGGTTCCAAGTGTTTTTCTATTGAAAAAAAAAAAAAAAGGACAAAGACAGCTACCCACCCTGCTTCTGTTTCCCTCAGTCACTATTAACAAATTCAGGTAGATCTGTCTTCAAAATGTAGCTGTCCAGTTCTGACCCAACTTCCACTGCTACCCTCTGGCCAGGGTCTCTCTCACTTCTCTTGGCCATGATGTCTACTTCCTCATTGGTACCCTGGTTCCATTCTTATTTTCCTAACCTCCATCTGGTAGAAAGTAGCCACAGTAATCATCTCACCATGTATTACTACTACTATCTGGGTTAAACCCTTCCAGTGGTTTCCCCCTGATAATCTCTAAGTTGGAAATTAGTGACCCTACCCATCTCTCCCACTTCTCATGAGCTCTTTTTCTCTCTCTCCCATTCATTATGCTCCCACCAAACAAACAGAACATTGTTTGCAGCTCAAGGCCTTTGCATTTTTTTTCAGAGTTGACTCTTTCTCATTCCCAGACCCTTTCTACAGAGATGTGTTTCCTAGCCATGCTTTTCTGAGGATACACACAGCAGGGCTCAGGAAGGGTATAGATGCTCCCCCAAAAAGCTTATTGGTGGAATGAAAATCACAAAGTGTGTTATGTAGAGCTGTTATTACGATTGCACAAGAAAGGGGCTGGACCTGTACCTCAGTTTGTACAGTACTTGCATATCATGCATGAAGCCTAGCATGCATGAAGCTATGAGTTTGATCCCAACACCACATAAACCAGGTATGGTGATGATTATAGAATCCCAGTACTTGGGAGGTAGAAACAGGAAGATCAGAAGTTCAAAGTCATCCTCAGCTACATTACAGCTCGAGTTCAGCCTTAGCTATATGAGAGCTTGTCTCAAAAAATAAATCAAATTGAAAAAATTAAAACTAAAAAATAAAGACAAGGAAGATTGTACAAGTAAAATATATTTTCCTGATCAAATATTGTTAGCTTGTGAAATACTTTGTAAGTTACAATGTATAGTTAAGCAGAACTTCTCAGGAACACAATAATTTAATTATGAGGTGATGTAGAATGTAGTATTTCCAAACATATCTAAGTAGGAAGGAATGAGCATACCCAAAGCACATTTTAGGAAGTGCTGGTATAGGCCAATGGAACAGACCTTGCATTCTGATTCTGACTGGCTTTGTAGTGAAGTATATTTTCCTTGCCTGTTCAAGTGTTCATGGCTGACACCCTTGTAACAAAGAAAAACATAACAAAGTTATTAAACATAAGTATCAAGTGACCCAGAAGCCTTCAGAAAATGAAAATAGAGGGAAATTTTGTATGGAAATACATGCAGAAAGACTGAAGAATTGGATCTGCTGGTAATAAACTGGGGAGCTAGGGAGTCACCTGGGCCTGTTCACATTTGATTTTTGGCTTCTTTGTGTGACATTCTTTTTCTAGGGAAGAGGCCAGGATCCCTGTGGAATGAAGAACTTGTAACCTACCTTTAGGGAAGGTAAGTCAGAGGATTCTTTATGGCCAGGTCTTTGAAAAGGGAGGATGGGAAAAGGTCAGGTAAAGACTTTCTTACTGGGGTTTCCATCAGCTTGTAGTATTTGGTGTGCCCAGGTGTCATATCCTGAGCCCCCACACCTGCATTCTTTGCTTGGTTACATGCTATTTATGGGAACCAGAGCAAGGAACAATTTTAAATTCTCTGAGAATGGGTTTCTTATCTACAGAAGGGAATGATTACAGTACCCAGCTGGTAAGGGTTAAAAACAGGAACTATGAAGCAATTGGCCCCATGCTTTGTATATAGGAAGTGTTTGATAGTTTTTGCTATTACCAGTACCATTAAATGATCATGGATACAATCGTCCTATTTCAGAACAGAATAAACACTTGGGGACATGTCTGTTTTCCATTATCCTCCGACACTCCTGCACTTTTCCCAAGGTGGAGTACGATTCTAAAATACAGCTCAACAGTACAGCATTTGAAGGTTATTTGTTATTTTCTTCTCTTCCTGACTCTTCTCATTCATTACTTGCCACATAACTCTAGCTTGTGTCCTACTGTTGTGAATACAAGGATGTGGTGGCAGAGATAGTGACGACTCAATTCATTAGAGAGATCAGATACTGGGTCTTGTGCCAGAAGCACAGGCTGGGAAAGGAGATAGGAGTGCAGGTGTCAGGCCACTGCAGCCAAAACCCACCCTTAACCTTGGGCATGCCATGTAAATGCCATCTTAGGAAGAGTACTTCAAATATCAGTTTTAGAAATTAAAATTATTTTAAGGAAGATGAATAGTGGGGCCCTCAAAATAAATTTTCTTTTACCCAATTATTAACATAAAATCCTGTAGCAACATAGCTTGACATGGGATTTGAGTTGATATTTAATTCAGGTCTACACAATAGCTCCTTATTATAGAATTCACATGCTTTGGGTATGCCTCAGTAGTTATAAGAGGTGACTGGATCTTTGTTCAACAGCAGAAACACATTCTTGTACATTCATTACCTACAGCTTTCATGCATGTGCATGTTACTGATTGGCTTGTTTTTTTTTTTTTTATTAAAAGTGTTTGTATCATATTGGGCATCTAAGAATCAGTGAAATATGAAAAGGAAGTTCAAACACCTATGCTGATTGTAGCTATGCTGTTTCTTGTCCATGAAACACCACTTCCTCCTTCGGATGGGTTAAGTACTTGCTTTGTGTTTCTCTGTTCTGGTTCTGGAGGGTCTTCTTCCCCTTTTCACCAGCAGGACATGCACTTTGCTGTGGCTTCTTTGGGTTTCTTTTCTGAAGGTCGCAGTAACTAAGCACTCCACACTATTGCTCCTCTCAGGGCAGGGCATGTCCCTGCTGCTGGCTGCTCTGGTTGTGGGTAGAGTGCGAGAGGGTGGGAGGCGGTGCCCAGCTTACTTCATAGACAATGAACATAAGTGCTTAACAACTGGCTCTCTATGGAAAAAAGCCCTGGTTGGGGGTGCTGGTGGATTTCCTTGGCATGAATACTGCTAGCACAGCATGGAATTGGAGCAAACTGTTCTATAGTTCATCAGATTTTTTTTTTTTACCTCTGTTTTGAAATGTAACTCATTCCATGGCATATTTTTATAGTTTGAATTTTCAAAAATTTACTTATATATGTGTGTGCCACTAATTGCATTTTCAAGGTGTTTGCAAATGAACTGCCAGAATACAAACAAACATTAGATGATCTTTGTATCTGACTACATAGAACCTGGGCCAAAGAGCTTTGCCCGCAAGCGTCTTTTAAATGCTGAGCCAACTCCTCAGCTACTAGAGTTAAATACCATGGGATTTTTTTTGTTATCATGGAAAATATTAATAAAAATGGAGAAAAAAAATATTTTATTTATTTATTTATTTGAGAGAGAAAGAAGCAGATAGGGAGATAGAGAGAGAAAAAGAGAGAGAGAGCCAGAGCCTCCAGCCTCTGCAAATGAACTCCAGACACATGTACCATCTTGTTCATCTGGCTTATGTAGGTCCTGAGGAATTAAACCTGGGTCCTTTGGCTTTGAAGGCAAGCACCTTAATCGCTAATCCATCTCTCCAGCTGCATTTTTTAACAGTTGTTATGTTGAAGAATTATCTCTCAGAATTTCTAAACATTTAACTCTGCCACACCAAGTGGGATACAAAGAAGTACCTGTTTTGTCAAGGTCCACTGAGAATTGTGGTGGCAGACTTAGGATAAATAGTTCTATTTCTATAACTGAACTTTCTTATCCATGTTCTAGTTTGTTCCTCTTTTATTCATGAATTGTCTAATAATCCATGACAGGGTTATCCTATAGGGTCCTATTACCTTTTGAGAGAGTGGGAGCAAGGATATTTGAATGACCAAAGGTAGTGATAATGGGAAAACAATGAGATTTAGAAAGCCATCCATACATCCTGAATTTGAGTGTAACCATGTACCAGTGGTAGAATTATAATCAAGTCTGTCTTTCCTCAGGCTTCTTGTTTCCCATCTTGTCAGACAAAGAAATCAGACCATATGAGCATTTAATGGAGTGTGGTCTATACTATCCTGGCCTTTTAGATCCAATTATGTTAGATCCGAATATTCCACAAATATTTGCTTATTACCAATTATGTACTTACATGTCAGGGATTCTGGACAGAAAGGACTACACGTCTGATAGTTACTAGACTGGCATCTCACCTTTGCCTAGAGCTGCTAAGTGACCAAAGTAGGCCTCCAGTTCAGCCCTCCAAGCTCTGTGGCTGAAGGAGACCAGGATACATCCTAATAGAATTTTGGGGACAGAATAAACTGTTCTAGAAGGAAAGAAAACAGAACCTTATTCCTAGGAAACGCCAGGCATTATAACCAGGTAGTATAAGGAATAGAGAACAAGTTCTTTCTTTTCTTGCCATGACTATCATTTATTCCACTTTAAGAAAAAGTAGAGAATCTACTTATTTTTCTATTATTATTTTAGAAAACTCAGAAATTGACAGAGTATAAAGTAAGGAGAAACTCCCACATAGCCAGTCTAGTAATCTTTTTTTTTGTTTTTTGTTTTTTGTGGGTTTTTTTTTGCCTAATACGTCTCATATTTTTGTAGCAATCTCAGCAGAGATTTTCTTTGCTGTTTATAATTCCATTATTATGAAAAGTAATTCACTTATCTAGTGTGTTATTGAGGGATGTTTAAGTTGTGTTTATTATTCTAAGATGCTGGGTATTTTTTTAATTTTAAAATTGTACCTTGGGCCATGGATTCCCAATGTAAGATGTAGCAATTTTAGCAAATTGTGTACTTTTGAACTTATGCTATTTGATCCTGCCAATATTGCTGAAGTTCATTTAGCTTTTATTCCATTTCTAAGCATTTGTTAAGAGGACCATCTTGCCTGAATCTTTCATCTGCACTGTGAATAGTTCCCATATTTTCATGTTATTTCAAGCAGGTATGATGAAATGTGTGCTTAATGGATTTGTTTAGCTTCTGTCTAGTACAGGATTTATTGGTTTAGAAAATGTGTGGTAAATGTTTAATAAATAAAAAGATTCAGGCTAATTTAGGATAAGCAAAGCATTTGAGAGGGGTGTTTTAAAAATATAAAAGAACAGTCATGATAAGGGCTTATGTTCACTGAATAGCTGAGGGCTCCTGCCTGCAGAATGAGACTAGATGAAGTGTGCTGTTATTTTAACACCCACATGGGCAACCATGACTCCAATAATTATTTGATTAAATGTTAATGAGATTTACAAATTTGATTTAACTCTTACTTTTATGTATTAACTTTATGTCAATTAAAACAAGACCAGTTTCACCTCTTTTTTGTCTTTACCATTTTTGAGCCAACCTCTCCTTACCAGGGAATCCTTGTTCCTACAGTGGTTATTTAAATATTAATGGCTCCATTAAGAGGGGCTGGAGGTTTGCAGCTAGAAGACTAAGAAGTTAGATGACACGACTGGTTTCTTATTTCAGCCCCCAGGGGAGAAAGGCTTACTGGAAGAGCAGCTTCTTCCATTATTTTTTAACACCACTGTGTTGTTATTGTTTTAATCAGAAAATAGAATTGTTGATTTCAGGCATTCTTTGAAAGTAGCTATGCTATTAAAACATTGGTATAACAAGTTCACATAATTAAAAACAATGTCTTAACAGTGCCATAGTGGCTGTTACCCTTGGGCATCTTAGGAACTTAATTTCAGTTTCTAAATTCATTTTGTTCTTTATTATAGTTAATAATAAGCCAAAAGCACTTTTTAGCATTGTACTGTATTTGGATGGGCTTATTTACATTAGGCATAGGGAATTCTATTGTTAACCCTGAGAAACACGATGAGGGTCATACATTCAGTCATATTACAATTTTAAACCCTTATCTTGATGAGTGAATGTTGCTGAAAACCTTTATAAATTTACCATAACCAGTATTTTAATATTATGCCAAATTGGATCATGTTGAACATGTGGGTAATAGATTTTTACACATTGTGTCTTTTTAAGATGCATGTTTGGCTTGGTATTTTAAAGCACTGAAAATCAAAAGCAGGCATTGTATTTGCATCCTTGAATATTTCTTTTTACATTCATAAAACTGAGTGAGTGGAGAATTTTTTTCATTTAATGTAGATTTTTAAAAAAAAATAATTTAGCTGTCGGGTAAGCTCAGTAACAGAGTGCTTGCCTGGCATGTGCATGGCCCTGGGTTCCCTCCCCAGCACGGAAAAAAAGAATTTAAAACTAAGAAAATGGATCACACTTAAGCAGCAGTGGGGAGAGAATAGGCCAGGACTGTGGGGTAGCTATCCCAGGATGCCTGGGAGAGTTAGGATTACGGTGAGGCAAGAAAAGCACCTTCCTCAAATGGAAAATTTAAGATAATGTCACAAAAATTCCACAATTAAGAAAAATTGCATGTCAAGTAATATTTGTAAACAATTCATGTAATGCAAAAACTTTAAAAAAAGCTATGATGGAACAAAAATAAGTGAAAATTTTAGATGAAAGAGGCTCTTACTACCTATCACATGCCCCTCACATGCTTCCCCCCATCCAGGTCCTGCATGTATCAGGTCTAATTTCTGTGCTTTCATGTCCTTCATGAGACAATCTACTGAATTTAATTTTCTTCTATAAAATCATCTTGGCTTTCCTGGTGGAGTTATTAGGAGATTCAAGCCAACTAAAAGTACATGGAAAAGTCTATTGTCAACACAGTTACTATGTTTATATAAAGCTTTGGGGACAGACCTTGCAGCTATTTTCTTTGTTTTTGCTCACATGAGTGTGGTATGTGATGTGATGTGTGTGTGGTGTATGCACATGTGTGTGTCCAGTGCCCTACGTGCTTGCTGTTGCAGGGTGTATTTGCCTGAGGTGGGAGGAGCAGATACCCTGCTCTATCACTCTTCTAACCATTGTTACTTGAGCCCAAGTCTTAATTGATTGCTGAGCTTCTATGGGACTGGAGTTACAGACAAGTGTGACCACCATAAGCTGTTTATATGGCTACTGGGGGTTGAACTCCACAGGTATCTCAGTCCTCTTCAGGCCCTCGAGCTGGCACAGGAAGTGCTTTTAGCCTCTGAGCCACCTCTCCAACCCAATTGTACTTTTTAACATGTTATGATCAGCCATATGAATACTCTCAGAAGACATGATATTTGATGATTCTTGAAACGTTTCCCTGACTTTTTGGGCCAATGATTTTTACTTATTTTAAATTTTATTTATTTTAAATGTTAATTACTTATTGCATATATGTATGCACGTATGGGTGTGCCAGAGCCTTTTGCTGCTGCACAGGAGCACCAGATGTTTTCTCTACCTTTTGCATACTTCACAAACACCTTTCATTGCCAAGCTGTCTTTCCAGCTCCACGGAATGCATATATATATTATATATACATATATATCATATATATAATATATATGATATATTATATATTTATATATTATATAATATTATATATATAATATATATATATATATATACATATATATATGATATATATTGAGATAGGGTCTTTCTCTAGCCCAGGCTGAACTGGAATTCATTCTGAAGTCTCAGGCTGACCTTGAATTCGCACCAATCCCCTATCTCAAACATCCAAGTTCTGGGACACACCATCAAGCCTGGCCAATTTTATATATTTTTTGAGTTTATTCTCTTTTGAGATAGGATTTCATGTAGCCCAGGCTGTCCTTGAACTCACTATGATTGTGAGGATGAAATCCTGATCCTCCTGCCTCCACTTGCAAAGCACTTGCCTGCACCTGATGGTGTCTAATTTTTTTCAGTTTACTTATCAGTTGACAATATGCAAATTGAAAATAGTTATTTGCAATAGGATCCTCCATCTCCTCCTTTTTCTGTTTTGTTGTTGACTATAAAATTTGGTGATTACTAGAAATACATAGTTTTTTTTTTGTAAAGTTTCCCTGCAAGGTGCATTCATTAGATACCCAAATCTCTTCTTTGCTCAAGCCATCCCACACATGGCAGGGGAGGGAGCACCTTTCCTATTTCTCCCACCTTTTGTCACCTTTTACTGCCATGTACCCTGATGAGATCTTCCTGGGGCAGCTCAGCTTGACTGTTCTCAGTGCTTGGCCTCCCCTGCGGTAAAGTGCTCGTCACTGGTCACTGCTCAGTGACTGCTTACAGAGCCCTTGGTCCTCAAGGCTCTGTTTACTCCGTGACTGAATTTATATTCTAGGCCATATTTTTAAATATATGAATTGGTTTCTGGGTACATCAAAAATTCCTTGAAGAGTCGCCATCCATATTGCTGAGGTCAGAACCAGCAAGCATTGGGTCTATCTGACTCACAGCGAGGCTGCTCAGTAATGGATTACAGTAGAAATTTTTGGAGCAAATAAATGAATCTCTTGCATGTAAAAGGGCTAAACAAATAATGAATTTCATTTCATTTGTGGAATGTGATTGCCTTCACCCTAGACCAACAAGGAGGGCTCAGAGCCATGTGGAAGGTGATCACTTCATTGATCCTGTTGACTGTCAGCCCTGGAGACGGGCTCTTTCGTTCCCTTTACCGAAGTGCCAGGGGTGCTATGCCACCCACCGGAGATGCAGGACAACCTTTATTTCTCACCCCTTATATTAAAGCTGGGAAGATCAGTGAAGGTGAGTTTCAACCAGAAAACTCCTGGTAGATTTGTAATAATTTCTAAAAGCAATTATCTCTAGGATGAGAAATATATTTCAGTGTTTCTTTCAATTGTTTGACTTCAAATAGTAATGAATTGATGTCATGTGTTATCTGAGGTTTGGACTAAAATGAGGTTGTCAGGGATGGATTATTTCTGTGGGTGAGTTAGAGCATTTCTATTATGTGGATATTTCTTATAGACTTTACAATTAGTCTGTGTGATCTTATTGCTGGGAGATTTGTAAATCTTTCAAGACAATTAGGTCTGCATTTTTGTAGAAGAGGGTAATAACATCATCCATGTAATAAAATATGTAACTTCTCCGGAATAGGATGTATAGCTCTGTTTACCTCCATTGACAAAAGGTGGGACTGTTGACCATGCCTTAGGTAATCTGTCCACTGAAAGGGAGACATGGGAGCTTGATGACTTATGGTAGGAACTGAAAAATCAAACCTTTCCTTATCATCCAGGTGCAAGGGGATTGTGAAAAAGCAATATTTTAAGCCAGTAACAATAATAGGATAATATAGAGGGATTATGGCATGAGCAGGGACACCAGATTGGATAGCTCCAAAGGATAAATGTGAATCTTCATTGCACAGGGATCTTATAGAAGTGCAGACACCACCTGCTCAGTACAGGGTCCACATCCTGAGGGCTTCCCTCCATCCTTCCTGCTATGCAACACACTTGTGTAACACCCTCATAGCCAAGGCCTCAGTTTTCCTATTAGTATGGTGGAGATTTAACAGCTGACCTAATTTACAGGAATGTTATGAAAATCCAAGGAGGAAAGTATGTGAAAATTTTGTATCCTGTAAATTTCTTTCCAAATTTTAGTGTTTGCAAATGGCATTATTTAGACTGTGGATTTTTCTATGATTGTTAATAGAAGAATAGGTTTTCATTTGGCATTATCAGAAATGTCTGACCCACACCTACTCTAAATGCTTCTTTGTGCTTGGGTGAAGTCACTGTGAAGATAAGGACTCCATCTTTCTGGACCTCAGTATATCTCTAAGCTCCAAAATTCCGTGAAGGAACTACTTTGAGGAGTTGTTTGAAGAGAAGCAGAGAAATGGACTGTTGTTCATCAAGGAAGGGTTTTAAGGAAGGGGCAGATATAATGAGAGACTGCTGATGGAAAGGATGGGCTGGAACAGGCGAGGACACTGTGTTGAAGTAGGAAGACATGGAGAAGGCATTCGCTTAGAAGCCTGAAGTTATCCCTAGTCATAGGTTAGGAAGACAGTTTGCATCTGTGCAGCTAGCTGGTGGGTTAGACGGGATTGGAAATGTGTGATACTAGAAATTTTAGGGAAATGTCCATTTTAAAGATTAAAAATAAATCTAAAATGAAGGAAGTTTAAGTTAAAGCTTTTTTTCTCATTTGAAATGTTCTCACAGTCAGTAGGATGACATTGTTTTGATCTTCTTTAAAATCAAGATATTCTTGTTTTAAAGGTGTATGAATCCTATCAACATGACTTTTTCTGAAATACACGTGGGATCCAGGTTCTCCATCTCTTTTCTAGAAGGAGAAAAAGCATTGATAATGTAGTTAGTATATTTTTAACAAAGATTCATTTTTACTTGGTATACATATGTCATGGAAAGATGTATGCCCAAACACATGGGCTGATTTTTTTAAGGCATATCTGTAGAGGCAACACATCATTACATCATTGCCACTGCAGTGGTATCTTACACAGCTCATCTTCCTTACAAACTGGGTACTGATGCTCAGCCTCAGCTCATTAACAATAAACTAGAGCAAACCATTGAATTTAGAGCCAAAGGGGTTTAAGCTTAGCATTATCTTCATCCTACTAATCCCCATGTGAGGAAATAGAGGCAAGATATTACAGGATCTTCCCAAGGGGATGCAGGCAATAGAGATGATAAAGCAGATGTTTTCCACTCTGTATTTTGCCTTCTGAAATTTTTATACAAATTCCTTTATAACTTTTTTTATTTATTTGAGAGAGAGAGAGAGAGAGAGAGAGAGAATGGGTGTGCCAGAGCCACTTACTGCTGCAAATGAACTCCAGATGCATGCTTCACTTTGTGCATGTGGCTTTCTGAGGGGGATGGGGAATCAAATCTATGCCAGTATGCTTTGTGTCTTTAACCATTTAGCCATCTTTCTAACACCCACCTGTTGCAATTTATTACAATTTGTTTAATAAAATTGTGATCTTCTGAAGAGAATGCACACATAAAAAATAAATTTTTGGCTGGAGAAATGGCTTAGAGGTTAAGGCACTTGCCTGTGAAGCCTAAGGACTCAGGTTCAATTTCCCAGTACCCATGTAAGCCAAATGCATAAGGTGGTGCATGCATCTGGAGTTTGTTTGCAGTGGCTGCAGGCCCTGGCATAACCATTCTCTCTATATCAGCTTCTTCTTCTCTCTCTATCCCTCCCTCTCTCCAAGAAACAAATAAATAAAATATTTTTAAAAAAATAAATTTTAAGGAATAAAATTAATGTGCTAGGTCTGAGGTAGGTGTGCTGAACTTTTAAGAAGGAAGAAAATAATAATAAAAGTAGCAAAATAATTAATAATTAATTTAGTAATCATATCCCCAGTACCTAGCACCATACCAGTATGTAATAGGCACTCAGTAAATATTCGTGCAGGTTAAAGTTGAGTCCTAAATGTGGCTCAAGCCACCATGCTTTACATCTACTAGCTCATGTGGGTCTCACAGCAACCCTAAAAAATCATGCATAATTATTGTTCCCATTTTGTGGATGAGAAAGATGAGCTCTGAGAAATTACGTAGCTTACCCCTAACTATAAAACTAACATGTAGCAGATTTGAAATTATAAGATGCTTGCCAACCCCAGAGTCCATACTATGAAGCACTCTGCTCTGTGACAAGCTCTAGATTTAAGGTTATGGGTAATATTTGGCTAAACAGAGGGAAGTCTGTGTACACACTGAATGAGGAAGACACCTTAAGCAAAGGCATTAAGTGACACAGCCCTAGTGAGTGGGTGTCCCACCTCCGACAGAACCGACTGAGGAGAATATTTTGTGGGGTCCACCTGCATGACTGACCCTCTCCCTCCCACTCCCATTTCTCCAGCTAGGAGCATTCTTTGTTTGTGGGTACAAACAACAGGCACAGATTCTAAGCTTGATTTTCTGTCCTTTGCTACCACGGGTAGACCTTCACCCAATGAGTGGCAACATTTAAGACACTAAACTGGATATGATGTCACAGTGTAAAGTTGTGACTTTCATTCTTTGAATACGATGTTAGTGGTGGATCCAAAAGCTGGTATATCTGGATATGCAAATGCAGCCCAACAACATAATTAAGGATAATTTTATTCATGTGCTTTGCTGGAAGTTCAGGAAGCTCTGGACAGATGGTCAGCTTGCTCTCCTAAATCCCTTTTGTTTACAGAACATGTTAAAGCTCTCAGAATGTGAGTTTTAATATCACAATGGAACATATTAGCGATAAATAGTACTTCACAGAAAAAAGGGGAATTTTTTTAATCCCCAATTAGCTTGGCTTAATTTTATGTGATTGTAATTGGATGTTTATTTTCTCTGCAACTAGGACTTTTTGGAACATACTCCAGGCAAAAAGCAAACAGTATATTTTTACAAAGTTTAAAGAATATTTTGCTCTTGGGTTCTATTTATTGTTACTTGTAGACTGAGAGTGTCTTGTCTGCACTGGGAGATTCCAGTGTTTGTGAACCTATATGCACCCCTGATTAGCTGGTTCAAACGCTGCTTTGGCCACACTCGTCATTTTCAAAGTGTTAATATCACAAGCACTGGTGACAGCAGTAAACAGCAAAGTGGAAGTGAGATCACTTCAAAGCAAACCTTTTTCTTTTTAAAAATATTTTTAAACATTGACATGATAAGTCACAGTGCCAGGAGATACATCTTTTTAAAGATAAATCAAAGAAGTTTGTTTTCCACTTTCCATGAATAGATTCTCAAGGAAGGATGAACAACTTGTTTAAAATACAAAAAATCATGGTAGTTGAAAGATTGTTTAATAATTTTACTGTGATTCTGTGAATGGGAACTTAAAATGTGAAACAGGGCTATACGCTTGTGGAGTAGAGAAAAGGCCTTCTAAGTTTCTTAAAAGATTGGCAGGGTCTGTTTTCCTTAGGTTGTTCTGATTAGATAAGCCGTCCCTGGTACAATTTCAGCATTGCCTGCTCATTCATTTCCGCACTCATCTGCCCGTTCATTAACAGTCATTCATTAAAAAGTGTTTATGAAATGTCTTCAAAGGGTGAACCAGCTTGCTATGTCCCAGGGGTTAGAAGGACTAAGACAAATTTCCTGCTTCCTGCAGCTCTGGCAGGGGAGGGCAGGGTTAGGAAGCACCTGAGTGTGAGGTGCTAGAGAAGCAGCCTGGGCACCGGGTAGGAAATGAGCTAGCCCCTGCTTCAGTGCAGGGCAGCCAGCGGACCCTGTGCTGAGTGGCGCTGAGACAGATTGATTCAATCAACTCTCGCCCATATTCCATTCCCTCCATCTCCTTCCTATTACATACTTTCTCTTTCTCTCATTATACTTTGACCTCTCTCGTTTTTCTCTGTCATCTTTCTTGAACCCGCTCCTGCCCATTACCTCTTTCTGCTCTGTACTTCACCATTTCCAGTCCAGCCTTCCGTTTTTACTTTTCACCCTTTTTGGAGGGAGATGGAGGGGATAGAATGGATGTGTCTTTTCTTTCCTGAGATTAACAGTATTTCTTGAGCTATCTCACAAGCCTGTTATGGACTGTCAGATCCTGAAGTATGATCTTTGGGGTGAGAGTAGATGGAAAATAGAGGGAAACCGACAGCTTGAAGGAAGAGTGGGGCTCATGGTAAGGCCAACGCACCGCATTGCCTTCCCCAGCCACTTCCCTCTTCTTTTTCGTACAGTCCTCCCCTCTCTCTCTTCTCTTTGCTATTTTGGGTGAGGTGTTCATCTGTTTTGTATTGCCAGAGCTGAATATCGCAGGCAGAGTAGTTACGAAGCAATTGATTTAGCTCCAGCTCATAGTGGTTCTGAAGGCTGGAAAGTTCATGATGGAGTTTTGGTTGGGACATTCAGACACAGAAATAGGGACGGGTGCTACTGAGAGGATAATGGGAAGAGCCCCTGCATTCTGATTAAGAAATGCTGCCCAGAAGAAGTTGGCTGAACCATAACAATGCGAATCTGTCAGACTTCTAGGATTCTTTTGTAGGAGCGGTGCAGAGGCCAAGGACAGCCTCTCTCTCATTGGCTGGAACTTTATGCCCAGCTGCTCCCCACCGGGCATGTTCATAAGCATCTTTATTATTCCTCACTTCAAAGGAGAGAGAGTCCAGGTAAAGTGACTAGCTGCAAGACAGTTAAGATTACAACCTAGGTCTGCCTCACCAGGAAGTCCACATCCTACCGTGTCAGCCCTTTGGTCACTGCCCACTAAGACCCCTCCTGTCCCTGTCACAGTTCCCTGCTGCTTCCTGGTCTTACATTTCACAGGCGATGGTGGCTGTGCTCCCTATGCGCTGGCTTCTCTGTGCAGGTCTGGATGAGGGAACCCCTGTGTTCGTGTCAACCCATAAGGAATGTACCTTGCATAGGTGAGAAGCTACAGTATGGGGAGGGGGCCCAAGACTGGCTGGAAGACCTGCTGGGATCAGCCAAGTGTGAGGACAAGGAAGTGTGTTCTAGAGGCACTTGCCCTTTAGGAAGGTCTGCCCATTTTCAAAGAGGAACTTGTGGCCTGGAAGCTGTGGTTTGCTGGGGAAAGTGTTAGGACCAGCCCAGAACTGTGTACTGATTTCTGGGGATCTAAACATCATGGCTGCTTTTGCTATCAGTAATACGGTAGGTGCGGGGCTGGGGAGAGATGTTCAACCTAGGGGTCCTGAATACACCATAGTGGGCATCTTTAGTTAGCGACATGTTGACAACTGGGCCCGTGTCCTTCATCTCCACTAAAGGTCTTCCCTTAACACTTCCCCTGCAGCTTCCTCCCCCGTGTCCTGCTGCGTGCTCGTGCTTTCGGTTCCGTCTCCACTCCTTTCCTACTCCTACTCCCGCCAGCCACTCCCTGCTGCTTACACCTTCTGAGCAGCTGAGAGGTCCCTAGCACCTGGGGAGGGCACATTCCTGAAGCCGGGCTGCTGGTACACTTCACAGCACTTTACTAGCTGTATGTCCTTGGGCAAGCTACTCAACTTTCATGTGCTTCCCTTTTTCCAGAAGTACAACTGAGTTATATAATTATACCTTTCACAAAATGTACAGCATTCTCATGTTAGCTTCCGTTAGAATTATTTCTCCTGGACTGCCCAACCGCCTACATGTGCCTTTCCTGTCGCCTGTCCCTTTGCTGGCATAACAAAGCCAGAGTCCCTCCCCTTTCAAGTGTTCTCCTGTCTGATTTACCTCCCAGAGTAGCCACAGAGTCACCCCTGGGCTCACTGCCTGTCTCTTTCTGCCATCTCCAGCCACTTGGTTCCCCTAAGCGTCAGTCTACTCCCTTCAAGGGATGTGGCAGGCTTGGTCTTCCCAAGACTCTGTGCTGTACTTCACCTCCTCCCCTTTCTGTGTGGCACAGCATGAATATTTTGGATTACATAAGGCATGATGATGGGGTGTAATATTTTTTCCTCTTACAAAGCAAATCTTATATAGATATAGAATGCAGTTTTGTCCTGGCCCCCTAAAAGGCTTCAGGTATCACGGGTCCTTGGTATCACTGGAGGACATGGGAGCAGACAGAGGCGGAGCTGTCTGACGTTCCTCCACCAACTGCTCATCCAGACTTGATTGTGGGAGGATGCCTTACCTAGAATAGGCAGGCTTACAAGTTATATTTCTCTAATCCTTAGACAAATTCTGTTTCTCTTCACCAGGGCAAAAACTGAGCTTGGTCGGTCCTTTCCCAGGACTGAATGTGAAGAGTTACGCTGGTTACATCACAGTGAACAAGTTCTACAACAGCAACCTCTTTTTCTGGTTCTTTCCGGCTCAGGTAGGCAGCCAGGCTCCAGCGGGGCCCTGAACCCGCAGGAGTGGGCGCTCCTACACTAGGAAATGGAAATGGCAGCCTTTGGACCCACAGGAGTTTTTTGGTGTTATATTTTGTATTATTAGTGAACAAAGTAGTAAGCTTCATCTGCCCTGTCCCTCACTTACACCTTGCAACTCCAGTACTTTCCAACTGCTTTCATGTCACATGTGCTACTACCACCCCCTGCTTCAAAACCTCTATTTCTCCACAAGATATTTTTTAACAGTTGTTTAAAAAATATTGTCTAAAAATAAGTACTTGCAACTCTGCCTACGTGGTATTCCTGTTTAGTGCAGGAAATGTTTGTGGAGGTGAGGGGAAATCCAACTTTTGAATTTCTTGTGGCTTTTTTTGGAATATTAACACTCCAAAGCTCTTCCTGCTCCAGTCTTCTTCCCATCTTCCAGTTGTTATTTCATTCTAAAAATACTTGGAAGAAATAAAAAAAATACTTGTGGCACTGTGGGCATTATAGAATCCCAAAGAAGAATGAGTGAGGTACTGGTGAAGGTGACACATTTATTAACAAAGAAAGAAAGGAAGGAAGGAAGAAAGAAACAAAGAAAGAAAGAGAGAAAAAGGTTGGTCACTATTGTTATCTATAGCTACACTGTCAGACCCTACTTACCTGTCCAGGCCTCTGTGAATGCAGGTAGAATACCTTTGAGTATCACAAGTACAATTTAGCTCATTTCCAGGTCACACAGTTCTTGTGCATGAACAGGACACTTTACAGTTTGGGGTGACTTGGGGGAGATTGGTAGATGTTCTGAAATGCATAAACACATGCTACTCTACCACACCACAGAGTCATTGTCTATTTTCATCTGCCAAACTGGATTTGCTGTAGAAGCTAGAGAAAGCATAGGAAAAGCTGTCCCTGTGGAGTGTGTTCATATTTGCATATGATTTGCATATGATAGTGTTGCCTCTATAATAACTGGGTAAATTGCTTAATCCAGGGTCATTTTCAAGTTGAATAGATTTTTATTGGTACTGTCATATTTTCTTGACTTTCATTTCATCTCTCCTCACCACATGACCTCTGACAGTTCACCCCAAAGTAAGTGTGTGCTTGGGAAGGTCCAGGGGTGGGGGTTGTGGAACAAGTGAGAAAAGGAGAGAAAGGAATTCTTTTTGGTTGGGCACATAGTCATCTTTGGGCTCTGGAAGTCTTTTCCGGACCATAGCAAGTTTCACATTTATTCCTATGTTACCAGTGAGTGAAGTGAGTGAGGCATACAGAGCAAACCATTTGAGAAGAAGCCCTGCTCAGGATGTAGGGTAGAGGGGTGGGAAGTTCAAGGTCAGCCCCTGAGCCGCAGTGCCTCCTGATTTGCCTCACTTGGTGCAACCCACCTGGTAGCCAGAGGCTCAGGGAGACTGGTAAACTCCCTGGAGTTGTGGAGGGTAGGTAATGGGTGCCAGAAGCAAACAGGAAAAAACAAAACAAAACAACAACAACAAGAAGAAAAACCCAGCTCAGTTATCTTAAGGAGAATTCATGTAAATGAAGTGTAAGCTATAACCTCGTTTTAACAGGTGGAGATTTTTATGTACTTTTAAATTTTATTGTAGTTATTTCAAAACTCAGATTTATACTCAAGTCCTCAACTGATTTGAATATTTCTTGGGCATCCATCAAGTTTATATTTTCAGTATCATCTTAGTTAGACAGTCCAGTATGAAACATCAGAGAGACTTGGGGGTTGGGAAGCAAATACAAAGAGGTGGTAAAGCTGGTTAATCCTTGATGGATTCTATGTGCTTTTTTTTATGTTGTTGGTGGTTAGGGGGGTTTGTTTGTTTGTTTTATTTTTAAAATAGGGGCTCATGCATCCCAGGATGGCCTTGAACTCCTGATATAGCAGAGGATGACCTTGAATTTCTGATCTTCCTGACTTCATTTCCCAAGTGCTGGGATTGCAGGCATACACCACCATGCTGGGTTTATATAGTGTTAGTTCTCATGCATATTAGGCAAGATGCTACCAACTTAGCTATATCTCCTGCCAGTTGTTCTTTATCTGTATGATAAATTTAATATATTTATTTTTTTTATTTAATTATTTACTTGAAAAAGACAGAGAGTGAGAAAAAGAAGCAAAGAGAGCACATGAGAGAGAGAAAGAGAGAAAAAGAGAGAGAGAGAGAGAAAGAGAGAATGGGCATGCCAGGGCCTCTACCCACTGCAAAGGAACACCAGACACACCTGCCACCTTGTGCATATGGCTTACATGGGCACTGGGGGATTGAACCTGGGTCCCTAGGCTTCACAGGCAACTGCCTTAACCTCTAAGCCATCTTTCCAGCTCATAATGTTTTGACACACCTGTATATTGTATAATATTGAAATTGGGGTAAGCATATTTACTTCCAAAAGCACTTATTTCTTTGTGGTTAAAACATTTAATATTCATCCTTCTAGTACTTGTGAAAAATGCACTGTATTAGTGGTATTCATAGCCACACTACTGTGCATAGTACTTCTAACCATAATTTAGTACCAAGAGATGAAAGTTGAAAACTATTTTTTTTCCAGCCCTCCCTAACCTCTGCACTCCCCAGCCTTGGGAAACCACTGCTCCAGCCTGTCCACAGCTCCTGGTAACAAAGTTACCCACACTTTCATCAAAAAGAAATGCCCATAGCAGGAAAACCCCAGTGGAAGGGGTATATTGTCCCCTGAATTTGTGCAGAGGGTGGGTAGCGTGGTGGTGTAGATAGCTTCCCATTGCTGAGATGAATATCTAAACCAGGAACACAGTTTAAGCTTTCAGATCCAGGGGAGTTCCATTAATGGTGGAAAAAGCTGGCTCCCATTCATAAATCCAAGCAGAGAGAGTAAACTCCATCAGCCAGGAACACAAAAAGCAGCAAGTCCCCAGAACAGTGAACAGGGTCCCAGAGCTCAGACAGCTCTTACACCTTAGGGCTAGGCCCCAGCATCTTCCCCCAATGACATATCCTCCATCAAGACAGCTGGTGATCCAAGTGGCAAGGTTGGGTAAACACCTGAGTCTATGGGGGATATACATTCAAACTTGCACAGATGGATTTCTGGAAAGACAAGTGAAAACTCTGAGGGTCAGTGTTTGTAATCCTGCTTGGCCTTTCACTAAGATCTCTTGTGGCTCAGTTTCCATCACCCTCACCTTCCTTTCACTTTCCCCCATCTCCACTCCCACAGGATTTGGTCCTTTCTCTTCTGCCTTGTTATGTATATCCACCAGGAAGTTTCTCACTGACTTCTAGATGTTGAATCTTAAGTAATGATCCAGATTTGTGAAAATGGTAATCAACAGGGAGAGAAGGTTAGGCAAAAAGAAAACAAAGGACTGGTTTCCCTTTCTAATTGCTTCTCAGCAAGACTGATCTGGAGTGGCTCTACTTAGAATGTGGGTCACTGTACAGATGCTCTTGAAAGGGATGCAGATTCTGTGCATCCCACAGGCTGCAAGGCTGAGGTCTGATGCCCCTTGCATTAATCCATGACCAAACGGCTTTTTGGAAACTTTCACCCTAATGAAAAGCTGTCTATGCATCCTCAGACTGGATTATGTCCTTTTGGGACCATTCTTATAGCCACAAGCATGTCCTAAGATGACACCAGAAGTTCTGACCATGAGGCCATCACACCAGGAAAGAAGATTTTGAAGTGCAGGCCTCTATTGGAAGTGACAGGCAGGCTTCTGGGAGAGGGACAGGGCTTTATAAAAAGGGCATACTGTGGACAGGTGTCTCCACCAGGCAGCTGGGATAGATCATTCCAACAACTCACTGGAAAGCCCACATGTAGAGCCAGGTATCTGAGGCTTCCAGCTGTAAATCCTGGAACAGGACCAATTTGGGCAGAGCAGATACAGCCTACAGGGAGAAGTAGCGGTCACCAAAACGAGGGATGTACCTTTCATTTGGCAGAAATATGAGTTCCTTCTCTGTCACAAGGAAACAGCTGACATTGTCATCTGAAGAGAAATGATCCCTTAAAAAAAATGAAGGTAGAGAAAATAGAGATCAGGAAGGATGCCACACTGTAATATCCTCTGAGTAATTTTCTGGGATGCTGTTCCTCAAACTACTTTTGTTTTCCTGTTATTTCTATGATAATCCCCTGTTATTGTATACAAGTCAGTGCATAATGAATTCCAGAAGTCAAAATTGGTGTGCAGTGGGAATACTGCAAAAGAAATGAGTAGGCTTTCTGCCTGGGATAAAAGTATAATGAAGCCAATAAAAACTGCAGCAACTAGAATGGCTATTGTTAAGTGAACATTGACCATGTGCTAAGTCCTCTGCAGTTTGTTATTCAATTCTTATGAGAACCCCAAGAAGAAAGAATTTTATAAATTAAGAGGAGGAAAGAGAAAATAAAAATCATCTTGAAGCTACCTGAGTAGACATTGGTAGCAGAGGAAGTTAGAACTAAGTCTATGATCAAGAAGTCTTTGCTCTTAGCCATCATGTGTTACAGTGGTTCAAAGCAGTAGTATCTTGGATTAGACAAGCTTGGTTGCAAATTGCAGCCCCTCCATATAAGCACATTTAACAGCACTGAGCATTGGATTTATGAAAAAGAACTTCTGAAGAAAATAGCTATCTGACAGAGGTTTTGAGACAAAAGAAATAATGCAGCAAATCCACTGGAGAAGAGTCTGGCATGCAATAAGTTCTGTTGTCTTATTTCATTGTGATCATTATTATAATCATTACCTTTGATGGCACTGACACAAATATTGTGCCACATTGAACCAGTCATGATTTGGGAGCTTAAAGGAAACAGAGGGAAATTCCTCCTCAGAAGAAGGACCTAATCACAAGCCAAGAGCGAAGATTCATTCCACCCAGAAAAGGAAATTATCAAGTGAATCTTTGATTTGTCATGTTTATGAAAATGGGACATTGTAAGGGTGAACAGTTTTCTTAAAATTTTATTTATTTAACTTGAGAGAGAGAGGCAGAGAGAGAGAGAGAGAGAAGAGAGAGAGAGAGAGAGAGAATGGGTATACTAGGGCCTCTAGCCACTGCAGATGAACTCCAGGTGCATGGGCAACCTTGTGAATGTAGCTTATGTGGGTACTGGGGAATCAAACCTGTGTCCTTAGGCTTCATAAGCAAGTGTCTTAACCACTAAGCCATCTCTCCAGCTCTGGGATGTTTAGTTTTAATAGCTGTCATCTTTCTGATTGGAAAGAGGTATCCATATTTGACTTTGTCTTACAGGAACATAAGCAGCTTGTGCTCATTTAAGCAGAACGTGAAGATCAGTCACCTCAGATGTTCACAGCCTAAGCAGGAGATGGCGTTAGGCTAGCTTGGTTCCCAAGGGCCACACCTTACCCTTCTGGAAGACTGGCTGTTTCCTGGAGTTCATGTTTCTGCTTGGTCCCTGTGAAAGGGCTGGGCATCATAAGGGGCAGAATATATAGATGTACACTTAGTATCCTGCAGGTCAGGTCCTGCACATCTGGGAACCAGGAACACCAAGGTGGCATGGGATTAGGCTGCCATGGCACCCTGGACTTGGCCATCAGTGAAGGGCAGGGGACAAAACAAGTTGTTGGTGGAAGCAAATGTGCTCCGAAGTGTTCCCAGAAGCCACTAGAATAACCTGTCCTGTCAGGGACAATACAGAATCAGGTCCCACTGGACCAATACCGGGCACCAGGTGTATTCTCTCCTCTAGGTGTCAGAACTTCTTAGAAACAGTCCGTGTGGGAGAGATGGGGATGCCCATCAGACGTACCTGGGAGCTTTCTTTCTAGGAAGTAAAGGCAGATGCTCAGCTCAGGCCAGTCCCACCCAGCATGGATTCTGAGGTCCAGGAACCAGCATTTCTAACGCACTCCACGGTCATCCCAGGGAAGCTCTTCAGTGGACTTGAACTTTGGAAATGAGAATGGAGGTCACTATTTAGGGTTTCTACTCTGGGTTTGTAATTCCTTGCCATTTAACTTAGGATGGGACACTTCTCTCTGGGGCTGTTTTCTCGTATTGAAGTAGAGCTGTTAAACCTGGTTGTTAGCTAGGGTTCTATCCCAGTCTTACATTCCATGAGTGTGCAGTCTAAGCCAGCTTGCCTACAAGACAAGCTTCAATATGCCACCTGTGTGCCCTTTGTTCCCCTTCTGAGCAGAACCACAGCTGGCCTTTGTGGCATTTATATGTAGCAGGAAAAAAGGCACTTGACCTCCTGCCTACACTATACAGGCTAGTGATGCTTATAGCGTGGTCTCGAATCTGTCATTCAGAGGGATGCCAGTGCCATGTTGCGAGAATATAAAGCAGCCATTTGGATGAGCTCATCTGGGTACTTAGTCAGGTGCCCACCCACCGACCAATACTAATCTTGGGGAAGACACCATCATCCCCTTAAGCCTTCAGATGATTATCACTCATAGATCTAGTTGATTTATTGGCTGAAACCTTAAAGGAGGTCCTGAACTAGTATCACCCTGCCATATGTCCCTACATTCCTGACCCACAGAAAGCATGAAGGATAATTGTTATCATTGTTGTTCTAAGCCACTCAGTTTTGGAGATGCATCATTGAGCTCTGGATAATGAACGAAATGTAGCCTCTTCTCTTGTCCCTTTGTCTGTGTCTAAATTATCTTGTGACAAAGGTTATCTCTGAGCCCTAAGGGATGGAAACCTAGGAAATGGTGACTACTGTGCAGATTGTGTATATAGGAATGTTTGTGGGGTTTTTTTTTTTTTTTTGCCCCCCTCTCAGCTTCAATTTACTTGCCCCAAGACAATAGAGCTTTAAGCGGTTTTCCTATTAAGTGAACAAGACGCTGTGGTTTGTCAGTAGAGGGTGCTGGAGGGCCATGGCAGGATGAAATTGGCTTCCCTTGGTGTTCCCTGTCCAGTGTTTGGTTTTTCTGGGCCTCGCTGCCCAGGTTAAGCAGCATCCCTGTGTGTGGGAACAACCAGTGGTACCCTGCCCTAGTGTACCCAGACCACCAAGGCCGTCTGCAGCCCTGGCTGTGCCCAGGAGATGGTCTGACCGTGGCCCTTCCAGCATGGATATCAAGCCTCCCTGCCTTGCCCAACAACAGGCTCCTCACAGTCAGCCTCTCCACAACCCTCTCACTAAGCTTGGTCGGATTTGGGCCAGACAACTCAGGGAACTTAGCTTCCAGCCTGGCTCCCACCATGCCCTTCATTATGGGCTTGGCCATTCATGTGCGCTCTCCTTTAGCCCAGTGTGTGTGCTAAAATTCTGTTCACGTATACTTATGGTTAATTCCCTATTGGCGTTGTGCATTTTGTACTAAGTTTTCTCTGTTCCTTGGTGCACAGGAAGCTGCCTATCATATTGGTCTTGGGCCATCCTCAGGTTGGGAGCAGGGCCTCTGGCACTCTGGCCTCACTTGGACCCTGTGGGGCCTGTGATAGCTGCGCTGCCCACGGCCATAGCAAACACAGCAGCCTGGAGCAGTGTTACAGGCCAATGTTTCCAGCCAGAAATGCTGACTGGGTAATTACAAAGTGAAAATTACTTTGTGGGTTTGGTTTTATGATTGGACCCCAGATAGATATGGCCACCCTTTTCTTGCTTTCCTGCTCAGAATTAGGCTGGCCTGAGGAGCCAAAAACTTTCTGGAAAAGCCTCAGGAGCTTGAGCAGCCAGTTTTTCATTTCAGCCCTGCTCTGCCCAAGCCATATAGCATCACTCATCCTCGTTCTATTATGCAGGCTTCCTCCACACACTTGGCCACATTGACAAACTTGTGGTTTCCACACAGTCCTCAGGGATTCACTCGTGCTTCTTGTACAAGCATAGTGTAATGTGCCCAGGTTGGGTCAGCTGTTTCTCCTTGATCCAATCACAAAGGCTGAAAGTGCTGGGTCACGTGATATCAGCATGATCCATGGTCCTTCCCCTTGATGTTGGACAGCCAGTTCTTAAGAAGGAGATGGGGGTCAACAGATTTATTTTTTAAATATTTATTTATTTGAGAGAGAGAGAAAATAGGTGCACCAGGGCCTCTAGCCTCTGCAAAGGAACTCCAGACGCATGGGCCACCTTGTTTATCTGGCTTTATGTGGGTCCTGGGGATTCAATCCCAGGTTCTTAGGCTTTGCAGGCAAACACCTTAACTGCTGAGACATTTTTTTCCAGCCCTTAACAGCCATCTTCAACTGCATCTAGTGCAGGCAGCTGCAGATTCACTGGTGGGCAACCATAACTAGAGATACCACAGACAGTCCTGGTTTATCTTCTTGTTGCTACATATTTAAGGCATTGGGGGGTCTGAAAGAACAGGAGCACCCGAGACAAAACAAAAATAAAGTAGCTAAAAATGATGTTATATACATCATGACTTTCATAAGTATTTTTGAACTATACAGAATACTTCCTGTACCCGATTCCCTTTTAGAGAAATAAAATTCTCAATTAGAGAAGGAAGTAATGAGTGATTTCAGCCATTTTCTTTTTACACATTTAGAAGCAGAAATAAGACTCCTTCTCCCCCATGTATATGCCTCGCTTCCCATTCTCTCTGTACTGCAGCGTTCCGTGGGGTCATGACACAGAACCTGGTGGGAAGGTTAGGAGAAGCAGCGAAGCTGCTGTAATGCTGTAATGGGGACCCGACTGGTCAAGACGATGGGGGGTGGGGGGGAATGATACAAGAGGCCAGGAACAGAGGATGAGAAGGGAAAGGAAGACCGACTAGGTGTCGACACCAAGCACAACAAGCAGCTTTCCCTTGAAACACACAGATATGCAAGTTGTTCTCCTATATGTGCTGAATTAAAATGGTATTATATAGCCCTTTAACAAGTCTAGTCACAAAACTAATTGCTTTAAATAAAGCACTTTGCCTTGATTAACACCATTAATGTAGCAGCTGCAGCAGCAAAGGATCTGGGGTCTATATGGCAAAGGAGGAGTCCATCCAAACACACGTGAGGGATTTAGGGACATTTGCTTGGGGTACTAATGACATCAATTAAGGTAGAACATATTACTTAAACCAAACAAATGATCAGTCTCCACATATAGGAGTGTGAGAAGGCCTTAATTAATTTACGAACTGTGCTTTGCATTTTAAGCAGTCTCCCGCTCTGTTGCGGGCAGTGGTTCAGCTGCAGCCCCCCCCCCCCATGCGCGGTGCTCCC
The DNA here is from genome assembly GCA_036346955.1 of Dipus sagitta. Classification (NCBI taxonomy): domain Eukaryota; kingdom Metazoa; phylum Chordata; class Mammalia; order Rodentia; family Dipodidae; genus Dipus; species Dipus sagitta. The sequence goes on from CM070784.1 coordinate 7,640,635, forward strand.
TCTGGCGTGTGTGGCTGGAGGTATGTACTCCACTATGGGGACTGGCACACGCCTATCTGTTCTGTGTGCCTTCCTGCTCCAAAGTGCTTCCCAGATGTGTGGTGAGGTAGATAAATAAATACACATATGTGTGTGCATACAACGCACATACAAAAATCACATTATGTATATAGCATCTATAATGTCAACAAGGTAAGCACATATGTGCATGTGTACGTGTGTGTGCACATAATTTGGAGTGTCACCCTCAGGGACACCTTCGCACTCTTTCCCATTGGTTAGGAGATCTCCTATCAGGCTGGATTAGCTGGCCACCAAGCTCCAAGAATCCCCCTGACTATTCCTCCCCACCTCAGTGCTGGGGTCGTAGGTGTGCACCTGCCATTTCATGAAGGTGCTGGGAATGGAACTCAGGCCCTCATTCTTGTTAGACAGGCACTTTACCTACTGACCTCTTTCCCCAGCCCTATATACACAATTAAAAATAATAATAGTAGTACAGCCTATTTCTTTCTGTTTATGCATTCACTGAGCAACACGCTGTAGAGTGTATAACCATATTTCTGGAAGTGCTGACATTGATCTACCTTTCTCCTCAGCCCCATTATATTGATTCACTATTTGTGTCATGTACAAATAGAAGGTGATGTCTACTCTTTGTCTCTGTCTTGTGTATCTGTGGCCATAATGCAGAGGAGGGTCTGGGGTCTTGTCCGATAGAAAATAAGGGTGACAAGGAAGACTTGGAGCATAAGTGAGGCTATCTACCCTGGAAGGCAACAGGGCAGGTCAGTACCAGTTTACTTCTCATGAATTTTGCTTCCTTCACGCGATAATCCATGAAGACATGGAGTAGATTTATCCACTGAGTCTGTGAATAGGCAATGGAATGGGCTGGTGTGAGAAGTATTGACATTGTCTTCTGCAAAAAGTCTAAAGGCAAAGATAGCCTGCCTCCCTCATTATGCAATGAACGCTGAGGAAGGAGTAACTAAAGTTATGAATTGACCACCAGGGGTCGCCAGAAGAACTGAGAAGGTGGCTGCCGCAAAGCTTGCCCTTCTGTCTTTGTCTGCCTCTTCCCCTTTCTTCCTTTTTTTTTTTTTTTTTTAGCGGGGGGTGGGCAGATTCTCCCTATATAGACCAGGCTGGTCTTAAGTTCCCAGTTCTCCACCTTTCAACCTCTCCGGCGCTGGTATTGTAGGTGTGCACCACTATGCCCAGCTGCCATAGTTGCTTCTTGCTTGTAGTGAAGGCCCCAGGTGCATGGAGCCGTCTTTTGATGTTCAGTGTCACGTCTTGCTATCTAGACTTCTCACTGGAGGGTCTAGGACTCCTTCACCTCTTCTTCAGTACTTGGACTATCGTTGTCTCTTCTTTTTGATCATCAGTTCTTGCTACATATAAAATATATATACACATATATATAGCCATCTTAATTAAATAAATAACTGCTTACTAGTGAGGGATCAGTCATCTATCAGATCTCCACTCACATGCTACCACCTCAAAAGACTTTTGAGTCCTTAGTCTAGTGTTCCTCTACCCATCTGTCTATTCATGCAGTTACTAATCACCGGTCTTCCAATTCACCTTAAAAGTGACCAAAGCTGACACTTAAAAAGATGTCCCAGGCACTTATCTCAGAGATGCACATGTATCTACTGTCTACGTACATTAAACTATCTCCTGAAAGTGGCATCACTGTTATTATTTACATTTTTAAGCATAGGATACTGAAATGCCCAGGGACACACAGCTATAAAATAGCGTGGTCAGAATTTGAGTCCTGTAGTCTAGCTCCAGAGTCCATGTTCCCAAGCACTAAGCAGCCTTCCTGGCCATGACTAGAAGTTATTCTGCAGCTCTAGACAGTGTCCTATGCATATCTGTGAGATGTGCTGAATTAATACATTGTGGTAAATGCATAGAACATTATACCATTTGGCCAAATGGTTGTATGCATTGCTGTTAAAAGATACCCACAGCATGTTTCTTAGTGAATACATAAATAGAAAGAATTAGATTGCACTATTATTATTATTATTATTATTATTATTTAATTGTGCCTATAGGATTGGGGAGAGAGGTCAGTGGGTAAAGTGCTTGTTGAATATTCATGAGGGCCTGAGTTCCAAACCCAGCACTTTCCCTGGAAGGTGAAGACAGGAAGACCCTTGGAGATTGATGGCCAGCTAATCTAGTCCGCTAGATGCGCTCCAGGCCAATGAGAAACTCTATCTCAAAAAGAGCATGAAGGCATCCCTGAGGATAACACCCAAAATGGTTTGCTGTCCTCTACCTGCACTCACATGTGAACCCACCCTCACACAAAACATACATGTGCACACACAACACACATACAAAAATTAAATTATGTATATAGCATATATAATGTCAATAGTACAAACACATGTGTGCATGTGTATGTATGTGTGTGCAGAATGCAGAAAAATGTGGACAAGTAAATATCTCCATGATCAACTCTAAGGAATTAAATTGGTGAGGAAAGAGATTTTAAAATATATTGAGAAAAAAAAACACAATTAAGAATAAGTACTCTCAGCTGGACTTGGTGGTATACGCCTTTAATCTCAGCACTTGGAAGGCAGAGGTAGGAGGATCGCCGTGAGTTCAAGGCCACCCTGAGAATACATAGTGAATTCCAGGTCAGCCTGGGCTAGAGTGAGACCCTACCTCGAAAAGAAAAAAAGGACTCTCTTTGTAATATAGTTTTGAGGAAAGATTTTAAAGCTTTGGGAAAGAAGTAACTACTAATTTTCATGTTTCATATACTCTGAATCACAACTTAAATGTGATTCATATTTTTAAATTTCTGACCTATGACACTGTAAACTGTAAACTAATAAAGTAGTTATTCTCTTACTTCATTTGACCTCAAGTTTTGCAATGTGGCTTTGTACAGGCAGTATTCATTTACTTTCCTTCTTTCCCAAGGAGGAGGAGGGCTATAGTCTCACACCAGAGAATTGAATATATCATGTGGAGAGTGATCCACACGACATCGTGGCCTTACTGTAGCTATAACTGATATTAGTATAATTTATCATGACATTGTGATGCCATACTATGTTCCAAAAGTCTGCATGTCATTCTATGGCTAGCTCTTAGATGGGTAGTTGGCATTAAATGTGAACATTCTGGCATCTGACTTAAGCAATTCACTGCAGATAAAGGTGGCATTAGGTCACAGGCTGGTTAACTCATCCAAGTAGAAAGGAACATGTGCAGGGTTTTCTTTGAAAACAGGCTGCTTCAAGGACTGTTGATCTCTTTTGCCTCTTTCAGGAAGTGCACCTGAGGCCTGGGTCAGCTGAGGTGGAGGTGTGTGCTCTTGGTATTCCAGCAATCCAAGAACGTAGGCTCTGCACTTCACAGTTGCACAATAACTATGTTTGGGCACCATGGTGTTTGACTTGACTTTGTAGTGTGGCCTCTTAGGCTCAGGCTATTTTTCTGAGAGCTCAGAGATTCCTTTTATCTTGCCAGGTCACAGGAAGGGATGTAGAAAGGTAGGAGAAGAGAGGATGAGTGGAGGCCAGTTACCCAGGGCATCTGAGAGGGCAAACTCCCTACCACCTCCCAGATCCTCAGCCCTGCCTGCATGTGGGAACCACCTGGGATCGTCTGGAAAAGATGAACAGTGCCTGCCGTGCTCCATGCTGGGGGAATTGGAATCTCTGGGACTTGAGCCAAGGCAGAAGTATTTTTGAAAGAGTTTTACACATTATTATTATTATTTTTTTCATTCAGGGCCAAGCCTGAGGGCCACCGGCTCGCTCTCACACATGGACTCAGGAGTTCGCGTGGACACTGGGGAAGACTAGGGTGCAGGGCCGGGGCTGGGTGTTCTTTGGAACAAGTGCACCTCACCACCTCACGTTCCTGGCTGGAAGCAGTGCACCTCACCACCTCATGTTCCTAGCTGGGAGAGTGGGAATGTGCTCATTTGTTTCCCATCTCTATTTTGTTAAAGAAATAATTTTATTTGTTTGTTTGAGAGAGAAAGATGAGTGAGAATGAGTAGCATGGGGGCGCCAGGGCCTCTTGCCATTGCAAACAAACTCCATGCATGTACCACTTTGTGCGGCTGATTTTACGTGGGCACTAGGGAATCAATCCTGGCCCAGCAGGCTTTTCCATCAAGCACCTTTAACCCTTGAGCCATCTCTCCAGCCATCCATTTCTTAAAAGGTATCACCTGACCCTATTGTTGGGTGAATAAAAGTAAAATATGATTCTTGAGTGTCATTCAGTAGCAAGGCAGTGACTCTTGGGGGAGATAAATATCACATGTCCAAGCAAAACACGTGGTGGCTCCAGGAGGGCTAGGGCAGGGTTTACAGCATCACCTCCTGTTCATTTTCTCATCAGAACACCCAAGGAAGCTTGAACCATGATCATTTGACAGGTGAGGAAACTGAGGCTAGAAGAAGCAGGGGATCAGGATGTCACGGCTACTATGTAGCTAAGTATAGCTACAGCCCACCCAGCTACCAGCTCTAAAAGGCTGCACTGATTTTGATGGTTTCTGCCTTAAGTTAACAGACAAGGCCCTCATCTACTTGTTCATGTCAACCCTTGAATCAGGAGGACAAAGGACTGAAAAATGGACCACCAAATAGGGCCCTTTCCAGTCCTCCCATTTATGGATAGCTGGTGTTCAATTCCTCTGTACTTTCCTCAGCAGTTAACATTTGCAGAACAGAGATCATGTGTCACTCACCAGCCTTTATGAAAAGCAGTTCATTCAATCCTTCCATCAGCCATACAGTGTAGGTACTGTCATGGAATCTCATTTTACAGAGAAGAAAGAGAGACTGAGAGAGCTTAGGTATCTTGCCCAAATTCACCCAGCAAAGCCTAGGCTTGTACCTAGAGAGCTTGATGCAGGAGCTCATCACTTACCCATGGTACTCTTCTGACTCTGTAGCCACAGTTCTGTTCTTTTAAATATATATATATATATATATATATATATATATATATATATATATATATATATTTGAGTAAGAGAGAAAAAGAAGAAGATATAGAGAGAGAATGGATGAGCCAGGGCCTCTACCACTACGAGCTCCACATGCATGCGCCACCTTGTGCATCTGGCTTATGTGGGTACTGGGGAACTGAACCTGGGTCCTCAGGCTTCATAGGCATGTGTCTTAATGGCTAAGCCACTTGTGCAGCCCAGTCCTGTTCTTTTGAGGGCCCAGTTTCACTCTCAGCTTCATTTCTATTGCTCCTACAAACTACAGCCGTTTGCATGTACTGTGTCTTAATTGTACACTTGATATTGGTCCAAGGGCTTTATCTTGTCCTTAATCTCTTGACATTTGGAAGTGGGTTCTGAGGTGACCCCCATAGCACAGCTGTTGTTATGCAGACCACAGCTATACTCGGGAGCCCTTTCAACAAGCTTCCAGAACTGCTGCAAAGTTCTAGAGGGCATCTTGGTCACAGTTCTGGTGACTAGCGAAGTCAAGGCCCAAGTTCCTGATCCAGCCACTCTTCCTCTGGCTTCTTGGCAATGGCCTCCCAGTCAGCTTTCCCTAAGTCATTCTGACCTCTGATCACAGTCTCCTCACATAATCCAAGCAGATGGAATGCAGCCACCACTAAGACTTCGGCCACACCCGTATTGTCTGTAGGGCCCAGCCAAGCACAGAGGGGTGGGACTTTTGGGTTTGGGGCTGTAGCAGTGGGACCCTAGACTTCTGTGCCTGGAGGCGTGGTCACCGCCCTCCCCAAGGCTTTGTCTGAGCCCTGTTGAGGCCAGAAGCATTTCTGGCTCTGGAGAACTTTCTCAGAGCCTTCTTCTCCCTGCTGACTCTATCCTGTCAGTCTCTCCCTTGCCATCTACCTCCATCCACAGCTTTGTCATGGTTCAATGCCTGGCCACCTCTGCCTTTGGGACTCATTGCTTTCTACATTGCCCACCCTGTCTAAAGCCCCACTCCTTCCCAGCCCTCAGGGACCCTCTTAGTTCACCCTCGTTTCTTTTTCACACCCCTTAATTATTTTGTTTTCATTACTTATTACTGTCTTTTCCCCATAAACTTGTAAGCTCCAGAAGAATGGGGAGCTTTGCAGTAAGTGCTTGACTATGTGCCCAGCTTCGAGCAGGCTCTGGCCTAAACTAGTGCTCCATAAACACATAGCAACTGAAGGAACAAAACTGCCCTCACTGGAGGGGGTGGTATTGGCACTACTCCCTGTAGCTGATTTTCAACATATAAATCTACTAATGACCCTTTCTAATTTGTGTCTCCCTCATCTGCTAAGCAAATGCATGCCTTGTTTTGGGTTAGTTATTTCCCTCTGCTAAGTGGCTCCAGGCCTGTCCACATCCCAGTTTCCCCATGTTGAGTAGAGTTGCTCTGGCCCTTATTAATACCTTAGTGAATAAAATTTGAAGGTCTGTTGAGCTCTCAGTAAAGGAAGGACTCTCCCTGAGGGAAATGGACACTTTATTGTGTACCTTTCGGGGATTATACAGGTCAAATGGAAGAGCCTCTGAAAGTTCAAACAGCTAAAAATTAATAATGCCAGGCCCTAGGCAGTGTGTGAGTGTCCAGTGGCCTACACTCAAGCAGTGTATCCTTGCAGGTGTTATCTATGCTGCCAATTGCATATCAACATACTTGCTTATCACACGGTGGAAGTGGACTGACCTTTGAGAGTGGAATGGGTCACAGGGTGGGAGGCTTTCTGAGGCGCATTCATGGCTGTGGAAGACAAAGGTGGTGTGACTGTTTCCTTGAGTGTACTCTGGAGACTTGGTGTACTTCTGCTGGTCACTGTCCTCTCTGTTCCCTCTAGATACAGCCTGAGGAGGCACCAGTGGTCCTCTGGCTTCAAGGTGGCCCAGGAGGTTCATCCATGTTTGGACTCTTTGTGGAACACGGACCTTATGTTGTCACAAGTAACATGACGGGTAAGTGTTGCTTGGACTGGTTTTCTGGCATATCCTGCCTCTGGATATGCCTCTGCTCCAAAATTAATTCAGAGTAAACAACACACCCTTAGGAATCCCTTAGCAGTTCCAGACAGGAAAAACGTAACTTCATGACAATGTCTGTCCAGAAGGAGGAGCTCTGGGGTGAATGTCCTGTCTGGCCTTCTTTCTCCTTTCAAATTTGGGTGAAAGGGTGTAAGTTATTTTCTCAAAGGCTGCTGCTGACTCAAGCATTCTTGGCCTACAAAAGCAGTTGGTATTTATTACTATTTGGGTGAGCCCTTTTGCATGGGCCTAATGGAATTATATTCCCAATTATTCACACAAACAGAACACTTTATTAGTCAGTTGCTTATAGGACCTGATGAATGCCTTGGAAACCAGACGCTGTGGGTGGGGGCTAGGTGGAGGAAAGACTGGAGAAAAGCAGCACCTGGCTGTATACCAGGGTCCTCCCCATCTCATGGTTTTATTTGGGGGAGGTTGTTGACTTGCCCTGGGCCACCATTCATAATGTGAATCCACTTGTGATTCATTGTAAACACCACATGCCAGTTTTGCTGAAGCTGTTATACTCGTCAGCAATGGGCAGAAGGGGGAGAATTCAAGAGGACTGGGTGAGGGGTAACTTCTAATGTTGGAAAGATGGGCGTTACGATGTGGGTGAGGGGTAACCTCTAATGTTGGACGGATGGGCATTATACTGTAGGGTCTTCATAGGGTTTCCTTGTCAGCCTTCCTCTTGGGTGTAGAAAGCCTTTGACTAGTTCATAGCACAGAGAAGAGAAAAGAGAAGGTGAAGGTGTGCTTAGTCTCCCCACGAGATCTCAGGCCATAGAAAGGAGAGGTCAGACCTTGGGGTTGCTCAGGACAGGGATGTGCTGGGCCCCCCTCCAAGCACACCCTACCTGGAATATTTTGTTTTTTGTTTTTACCATATCCATCTCTGATTCCTCTCTTTTAACAGTTCATACCAGAGAGTTTCCTTGGACCACCACTCTTTCCATGCTCTACATCGATAACCCTGTGAGTAACACACAGCACTATGTAATGGCAAGTGGTGGCCTCTCCCCTCTTTTTATTTCTCTGAGTCATGGGTAAATAACAGTGTTTTGGTCAACAACAGGCCACATATAAAGTGATGTTTTCATAAGATTGTAATGGACTGAAATATTACTATTAATATATTAAATATATTAAAATATTTTATTTTGTTTTCAAGCAAAGATGGAGGATGATAAGATGATAGAGAGAAAGAAAGAGAGAGAAAGAAATATATATATACATATATACATATAGATAGATAGATAGATAGATAGATAGATAGACAGACAGACAGATAGAAAAAAATGGGTACACCAGGTCCTCTTTCCACTGTTAGGTGGAAATCCAAAACATGTGCCACTTTATGCCTGTGGCTTTACATGGGAGTTGAGGAATCAAACCTGGGCTATCAGGCTTTATAAGCAAGTGCATTTTAACCACTGAACCATCTCTCCATCCCTTGCTACCTAGTGTTTTTACTATACACTTTCCATGTTCCAATATGTTTAGCTATATAATTCTTACCATTGTAGTAGAGCTTCTTGTTGTATTCAACATGGTAGCATGCTGCATGGGCTACATGTCCTTGCCTAGCAGCAAGGGGCTACATGTCTCTTGCATGTTCAGTAGGTTATACCTTCTAGGTGTGTGTGCATATTCTATGATGTTCCCATAACAAGTAAGCATTTCTCAGAATGTTATCCCCATCACTAAATAATTTATCATTGTATATTTTATAAAGAGAAATACAGGTTACTTTTCTTTTTAGAATGGCTGGAGAGATGGCTTAGTGGTTAAGGCATTTGCCTGTGAAGTCTAAAGACCCAGATTTAATTCTCCAGAACAAACACAACCATATGCACATGGCGGCACATGCACCTGGAGTTCATTTGCAGTGGCTAGAGGGCATGGTGGGCCCTTTCTCACTTCCTTCCTTCCTTCCTTCCTTTCTTTCTTTCTTTCTTTCTTTCTTTCTTTCTTTCCTTCTTTCTCTCCCTCTCTCAAATAACTAAATGAAAATGTATTAAGAATTTAACTTGTAAAGTAAGCAGCCTGGCATGGTGCAGTACACTTGTAATCCAAGCACTGGGAAATTGAGGAGGGAGCATTATGAATTTGAGGCCAGCCTGAGCTCTATAGTGAGTTCCAGGTTTGTCTAAGCTACATAGTGAGATAGTGTCTAAAGAAATAAAAACAAAACAAAAAATTTAATCTATAAAATGAAAATCATTCTGAGATTTAGTTTTCCTTTAAATATATTTCATCATTCCTGAGTTTGCAATTCATTTTATTTATTTATTTATTTTCATTCCTTGAAACTTTATTTTTCTCATTTTCAACCCTGAGAACTGTGCTGTCCACTGAATTGTTCATCCAGATTAAGGGCTGAATGTTTTCACTTATGGTATAAGTTTCACATCTCACAGGTTGTTGCTTAATAATGGATTCTTAATCTCTCATAAAGAATGCTAGATACAGAGCTGGGAGTGGGCTCAGTGGGTAAGAGCACTTGCTATGCAAGCACTAGGGCCCGATTCACCTTGAGTTCAAATGCCCCACACAGATGGGCACAAAATCACTCATAACACCTTCTGTGAACTTCTAGGAATAAAGCAATATTAGGTTACAATTACTCTTAATTATTTTAAAACTGTTTATCTCCTGAAGATAGAATGGTGTCATGGGTATATTTTTCACAAGTAAAAGTCTTTGACCCCTGTCTTACCTAGCATTCCTTCTAGTTGGGACCGAACCATGCAGCTCTGGGTCCTTTGATTCTGTGTTAAGAATTTTACCTGTAATTTAACCTATAGTGAGACCAAATAAGGCAGGGTCCCCATGAAGAATGACAGGGCCCAGCTTTTCCTGGGCTTTGGGGATACAAAGACCATATGAAACTCTGCTCCTCCTGGAAGAGATCTGAAGTCAATGGCATGACCTTGGGAGTCTGTAAGGTCCATGTCAGAGTAGGGGGTCTAGCCAGGACACTTGTGTTGCTGTGCTTATAACTGCTCATTTCTTTCCCTTTCAGGTGGGCACAGGCTTCAGTTTCACTGACAATCACAAGGGATATGCAGTCAGTGAGGATGATGTAGCAAAAGATTTGTACAGGTAACGCCTTTGCCTCTGCTGCCCAGGTCTGTTTGTCTCCATAGTAAGATTCTTCCAGTGGTAGATTGCTAGGGATTCGTCATCATTGTCCAAGTTTTAAAACACCTAAGAATATTTCTACATGAGGAATGCACAAGCACACAGACTTTCTTCTCTACTGTGTTACCTTGCCAGTGATAACTGTGTGGGGGTTAGCAGAGAAGTTAGCAAGCAAAGCTAACAGTGTAAGATGTGATTGTAATTGTGCAACAATATCCTTTAGGATGCAATGGAAATGCAGAATTTTTCAGCCAGAGATTATTTTTCAAAACTTCCAGCCAGATGTCTTAGAAGTTTATATGTGTCTTTGAGTTTGCCAGGAGATAATGTTTATTCACATTGTCTTCTTTCCCAGGATCCTTCCTTTTGTAACTTTCAGAAACTCTCTCTATCTCTTCATGGCTATTCAAGACTTCTTCAGTTCATTAACTAGTTTTTATCTCTCCCCTTCATCTTAGAAAATATTTTCTCCAATTGAAAGGGGAGACTAGGGCTAGGGAGATTCCTCAATGGTCAGAGCACTTGCTGCACAAGATTGGGGACCTGAGTCCAGTACCCATGAAAAAGGTTGGACACGGCTGCATGTGCCTGTAACCCAAGCCCAGGGGATATGTGTGTGTGCAAAGACAGGAGGATTACCTGTGACCCCAACCCAAAGGGGGGTGTGTGTGTGCAAAGACAGGAGGGTTTCTGGGACTCACTGGTCAGTCAGCCTAAGTGAAAAATGGCAAACTCCTGGTTCAGTAAGAGATTCAATGTCTTAATGTCTCAGGGCATTAAGGCAGAAGAGTGATAGTGGAGGACTCCCAATGTCTCCCTTTGATTCAGGGAGGACACATCTGATTACATACATACACCCACAGAACATACACCACATACTATAAACACTGTAAAAAGGGGTGGAGTAATATAAAGTTGTAAGTTTGATTAGACAGTATACACAAAATTTATTCATTCCCTTTTTTTTTGCTTCCATCATTGCTATTTTTAGTGCATTTTTTTTAAAAAAAGTAAGTTGCCCTTTCTTATTTGGCTAAATTTTTCTAGTCTGTACTTTTTTTTTCTAGAGATTACATCATGAATTCTTTCAGGACGCTTGGGCACCATTTGATGCATCACAAAAATCTACTGAAAGAACCCTACTGACAAGAAATAGCCAGCTCAGCCACCCTGCCCTACCTCCCTACGTTCTGCCAAGTTCCCTGGGGGCAAACCTGGCCTGTCCCCAAAGGGAGAGGACATCTGGTAGGAGTCAGTGAGGACAAAGCCTTTCAGTTATTCTTCTTCCTCCCCAAAGTGGATAGATAGCTGAGGGACAAGAAAGACCAGCTTCGGTCTTTTATTTTCCCCCAAATACCCTTCCTCCACTCCTCCCTCCCTGCAAAGAACATGGCTGTGTTCTACTTTCATTTCCTACATCTCAGGATTTTAACACTTGGTTTCAATTTCTGGGAAGGAGGAAGGGTGCTCCAGGTTCCCACACCTTTGCAGGTATAGTGGGGACATATAAGAAGGCCTCCCCCCACCCCAGCTCCAGTGCCTCTCCCCCTCATAGACAAAATTGTGGTGGCTGGCCTCAGAAGTTTATCAAGCACCATGTCCCTCACTTAGCACTGTGCTGTCATTCTTCTGACAGGAAGCCTACCCTTCGACAATGACAACCGTCTTCTGGCTTAAATCCAAACAAGTTCAGTTGATTAACTCACAAACACCCTGAGGGCGGAGGTTCTGTGTTAAAGAAACTAGAGGCTCATCCAGCTCCTGGAAGCCAGAGCCCTGCAGAGCCCTGTCCTCCCCCTCCCCAGAGATTCTTCGGCTTCCAGATGACCCTCCATGTGGATATTCACTGCTGACATGTGGCATGTCTCCTCTTGCATGACATGTAAAGAGAACCTATTTCAAAGCATCCATTGTTTATAGCCGATTCAGTTCTTTTTGCTTCAGGCTCTTAGAACTGGAAAATAGCTAATCAAGAGTGGTGCAGAAAACTGATTTCAGCTGTTTCCTTTATAGTTTACACTATTGGTTTCCTTTTGTGACTGCATTCTTCTCTCCAGCTCACCAGATGGGTGTTTGCAATAAGGAGGTTGCTTTGGAGAGTGTAAATGGGCTACTGCAGGTTTAAAGAGCAGAGCTTTCTTCTTCTCCCTTTGAAAGCCATCTCTCTTTAGTCCTGAAAATCCCACTCCTTTTTCCTATTAATAGTGCCTGGCAGGGAGGAACACCCTCCTAACGAGGCATTTAGCATTCTCATTTCTGCTGGTTTTCATTGTGTTTGGAAATAACTTTTTTTTATTAACAAGATGTTAGAATGCAGACTCCATTTTGTTTTCCCTACGGAGGGTGTGATATTACGCCACAGCCCCCTCTGGTGCAGAAGATGTGACTGAAGTATAATAAGTTCCTTCACTTTGGTTTGGCTCTCCTGGCTGATGCTGCTGTCCTTGTGTCCTGCTCAGTCATGGTGGCTTTGTGCCACACACCCTTTCTGGAGCTGGAGATGCAGCAGAAAGAGCTCGCAGGACCTGAACCGCATAGTCTACCAGGGGTTCTGGAGTCACCTTCTTGCAGCTGAATGAAGGTGCTGCTGTCGCTCCATCTGCATGGTGGCTGGTGATGGGGAAATACCCTGATTGGCTACACAAGCCTTCCCTGTGAAGCATGTTCACACACAGGACTCTGGGAAATCCATGCAAGTGGAGGGGACCTTAGCACAGCTACCTTCCATGTGGAATGAAAAGACGGCTTGAAGGCCCTTGTGTGTGCTAAACATCACAAAAGGCCAAGGTTCCTATTGCCAAGTATATCATTTCTCTGTTCTTGGCTGTTGTTACAACTAATTGGCTTTTGTTGGTACATGCGGTAGCCTCTTGTTGCCTTGTTATGTATGCTATCCTCCTGTTGCTGTGGCAAAACACCTGGAAACATCAACTTAAAGGAAGAAAGGTTTATTCTGGTTTCAGAGCTTACAGTCCATGGCCACTTCCCCGGGTGTTTCTGGCCCCATGGTAGGCCAGGACATCTGGCAGGAAGCACACAGTGGAGCACAGCTGCTCACCTCCTGGCAGCTAGAAAGCAGGAAAAATATTAGAGAAGAAAGGGCTGGGGGCAAAATATCCCCTTTCAAAGAGACACCTCCAATAAACTACTTCCTTCTACAACACCTCCTAGTAGCCTTTTGAACTGTGAATTCATAAATAAATTAATGTCTTCAAGACATGCCCTCATTTACAAACACTTGCTGCCTTGGGAACATTTCGGGTCCAAACCGTAGCAGTTTGGAGCTTCTGCTTAAGAGTACTTGGACCTCTACTGCCCTGAGTGTTCTCTCTCCTCCATCAGGATTGACCAGCTCCTATGCTTTATGGGTCGGTTGCACATGGTCATTTACAACCCTTCTCTGCCTCCCAGCCACTAGCTAGCCCTTGCAAATGATTACGTAAGGAGGATTTTTCCCAGCCACTTGTCCTTGCAATTTCTGTTTCTGCTTGCTGTCCTTTAATGCATCTTTCTGCCAGCAAATAATCTTTTCCTAAAATTCTGTTTAGTAGAGAAGTCACTGGCATAATTCCAGTAAAGTTTTCAAGTTTCTCCTTAAGACAGGTGATTTCTGTGCCATGTATAACCGTTACACCTGAATAAATGCACGGAGTACATGTGTGCATAAACATGCACGTGTGTGTGTGTGTGTGTGTGTGTGTGTGTGTGTGTGTTAGCAAGTCTGATAAACTTTGTAATTCAAACACACATAATTCCAGATTCTATTTTAAGCAAAAGCTTACCATATAATAAAAATAATCCTTGTATAAAATACAGTTAAATGAGCACATTTTATATGTGACTTCAGCATACTAAATTTACCTTTTCTCCATTCTTTACTCCTGTATAATGAACACCAAACACTTTCAAAATAAACAAACAAAACACCCCCAGCAAAACAGCCTATTACAAGAACTTTGACTGTGATGTTAAAGCTCTGATAACTTCTTCAAGCAAGCTCTAGCTTTGGGAATTTCAGCTTGTGAATCTTGGCGTTTTCAAGCCAGAAGTAACCTGAGGAATTATTATTCACTTTAGAATACCAGATATATAACATAGAATGCAGGATTAAATTTTAATTTCAGCTAAATAATGAATACATTAAAAAAACTATAACTATGTTCCAGCCAATGTTTGGACATATTTATACTAAAGCATTGTTTGCTATTTGCTTGAGTTGCAAATTTCATTGGACACTGTGGATGTTTACTTGCTAAATCTGTCCATCCAAATAACTCCCCCACACCAACAGATACTCTAAGGAAATGAGTTGAAAGTTAAAGCATAAGGCTTAATTGAGATTTACAATATTAAATTAGCTGGTGCCATTCTACCAAGCAGGAAGAGCGAAAGGGAAGTAGTTTTTAGCCTGAAGCTTGGGGAGGGAAGGGTGGAGAATGAACTCCTATTTTTATCTCTGCTCTAAAGCCAGCTCATTGCCAGCACAAACGTGGAAGCTATAAAAATACAGTTTCCCAAATTTAGTTGCTACAAAGCCCACTATAAATAACAAATAGCAAAATATGCTGAAACTCTGTAGCAGTGCTTCGTGGTACATTTTTATGGAGTCTCTGAAAATTAAGTGTAGCAGGGATCATAGTAGTTTAATGACCCAGTTTTGTCTCACCGTAACCCTTGAACTTTCGTCCTCTCCTGGCTTCCAGAGCCTAGTTGCCTTTCATCTTCCCTGGATGATCCATTGCTTTTAGTCCCTCAGCAGGAAACTGGGACAGAAGCCCTCCCTGGCTTCTCAGACCTTGCAGTCAAGTCAGCACGTCCATCGACGGTCAGGGTGTCACAAGTTTTATCTTCTTTTTGGAAAGAAGTTGGTAGAGTTGTTTAAATATCATTTATTCTTTTCTTATTTAGGAAATAATTCCTTAAGCCTATTTAAATCTATTTCAAAAATAACTTACTGAAGTGGTATAATTGTCATTTTTAATGCATTTTTCTTTTCTCTCCTTTCTTCATTGTGCAGTGTTTGTGTTCTTTTCTTTCTTATGTATTTCTTTTTTTTTGAGAGAGAGAAAGTGAGAATGGGTGTGTCAGGACCTTGAGCCTCTTCAAACGAACTCCAGACATATGCACCACCTTGTGCATCTGGCTTACATGTGTACTGGGCAATTGAACCTAGGTCCTTTGGCTTTGGAGACAAGCACCTTAACTGCTAAGCCATCTCTCCAGCCCATGTGGTTTTTTTTTTCTTATTAAAATACTGATATTCTGGGAGCTCAATTAGAACTCCATACCACATGGACTTCTAACCATTCATATGCAATATGGTGTTATCACATAAGACTTTAGAAATATGCCCCGCAGGAGCTCACAAAAGAATGAAGCTGATTGCCAAACCATGAGATATGGTAGCAAATAATTCTGATCCAATTTTATGATTCTTCTTTGTTGTTTTTCTTTTTGCAGTGCACTAATTCAGTTTTTCCAGTTGTTTCCTGAGTATGCAAAGAATGACTTTTATGCCACTGGGGAGGTGAGTTGAAGTCTTGTTTCCTTGTGTGCTTCAAATATTATTGGGACTGAAATATATTATGACATGTGCGGCTTATTGATTTTAAGATACACACATATAGATAGATCTATCCAGTTGTAGTCTTTCTTAATAATTTTCAAATTATACCCCAAACATTCTTTTATTTATAACATTTTTTAAAATCTAGGGCTCAGAAAAGCTTCATATATTAGGATGGGTATAGTAGGTTATCCTGTCTTAGTACTCTCCCTTTTTTCTTTTTTTTTCTTCCATTTTTCCTTCCTTCCTTCCGTTCTTTCTTTCTTTCCTTTATTCATTTATTTATTTTGCTATTGTCATTCATGGCAATGATTTTGAGTCCAGGACAAGTACCTTGTAAAATATACTGTATTATGCATTGTCTGATTCTTTCCTCAGTGCCTAGATTCTATGAAGACAATGCATAGGTTATGTTATTCACTTTTTAAAAAAAAATATTTTTATTGGGCTGGAGAGATGCCTTAGTGGTTAAGGCACTAGCCTGCCATGCCATAGGACTCAGGTTTGATTCCCCAAGACCCATGTAAGCCAGATGCACAAGGTGGCACATGCATCTGCCTTTCAACTATTTGCAGTGACAAGAGGCCCTAGTGAGCCCATTCTCTCTCTCTCTCTCTCTCTCTCTCTCTCTCTCTCACTCACTCTCTCTCTCACACACACACACATATACACATATAAATAAATAAATATTTAAAATATTTTATTTATTTATTTATTTATTTATTTATTTATTTGCAAGCAAGGGTGGGGAGAATATGAAGTGGCGGGGGGGGGGGGAATGAGCATGCCAGGGCATCTTAGTACTGCAAACAACTCAAGATGCTTGTGCCACTTTGTGCATCTGGATTTACATGAGTACTGAAGAACTAAACCCAGGCCATCAGGCTTTGTAAACAAGTACTTTTAACCACTGACCCATCTCTCTAGCCCAATGTCATATGCTTCTGAGCATCCCATCAGGAGCTACATCATGTCATTCATTCTCTCTGGTGATGATGCTGGGCTTGAACACTTGGTCAAGGTGGTATCTGCCAGGTCACACCATAAAACATGCCTTCTTCAAGATCCAAGATCATGTAAACATCTGCTCCCCCAAGTTTGTCTCCCAGTAGTTTTAGATCCATTGATGATCCCTTCTGGAATCTGTTTTTACTTGGAGGATATAAGAGTGTTTCTCTACAGATATCTCCTGCCATTCCTCTATGGAGATTTCTCTATCATCTTTCTATATTTACTTATAAAAATATTGTATGGATCTAAGCATCGCTATTACTGTTTGATCTTCCAATATTTATCACTGTCCTTTTTAATGTTCCTAGTCTAATTCTGGCATTTGGGTCTCATGCCCTTCTGAAAAACCAGTAATTGGGGTTAGAAGGATGGAATAAGACTGGGCAGCATGGTGCCTAAGGCCTTCTCCAATGCCAGAGGAGGTGGAGTAAGAATCATTCTAGGGTCCACACTATCTGAACAGTGAGATCTCACTCTGGAAACGTGATCTCCAGAGGAAGATCCAGGTGATAACTGATGCCAGAGAAAGGGCTGGAAGGATAGTGGCAAGCAAATCCACAAATGTGCCCATTAAGGGGATGAAAGTGAAAAACAGTCTGCATTTTCAAGTGAATGACAAGAGAATGAGACCAAGAACTTCTTGAGCCTGCCTTCTTCTTTTTTTAAACAAACTATAGTTTGTTTAGCGTACTATGCTGAAGGGTCTTTAAAAAGTAGTCACTGGCCCAGTTTCAATTATCTAGTACCAGTACCAGTAATTTCCTATGATTCCTTACCTTTTCACAATTATCAGAGGCAGTGAAATGAACCAGGAGAGACACTGCTGTCACTTGTCAGCAATCCTGGATGACACCCATTCTTCCCCTCTGACAGAGAATGCCCGGTTAGTGTGCAAGTAATGTGGTCATGTCGTGAACCATGATGTTGAATACTCAGCAAAGCTGTCTTGTCCTGGAGGAAGAATTTGACTTTTCTGCTTTATTTCTGCCTGGTGGTTTTATGCATGTACTTTCCAGTGTATGCGGGACAGGGCATTTTTCTGTTTCCATTCTTTACTGCCAGGGTGAGTAATCTTAAAGAACCCTGTGCCTTCCAGGTGATGAGGGAAGGTGTAAAGGAGAGCGGGCAGGGCCTAGCATCACCTAGTATATCTCTTTCTAGAAGGAGAACACTAAATAATGACACCCTGATGACCCATTGTTGTTGTGATGTCTTACTTCTCAAGTCTAGTGGTCTCTCATTTGTTTTCTGTGTTAAGGCCATGAGACAGAATGTAAGCAGTTCTGGACCAGGAGGCCTGGACCTCACTGGATGACTCCAGGAAAACCTGTGAACCTCTCAGGGCCACTGTGTCCACCTTGTATGAGAGCAAAGGACTGCTGTGCTGCTTTGTTAGAAGTTCAGCTACAGTTGCCTGGCCTTACTCCTTATAGCATCTAGATATTTGCAGTTTTAACATGATTCTAACCTACCTTCCTTCTCTCTATCCCCTTCCCCAGATTATAGATTTTTAAGAAAGGAAAATTCATTCTTTTCTAAACTAATTTTCTCACATTCTTAGGACAGCTAAGAAAATAATGACACCAAGTTTACACAATCATCCTTAAAAAATGCATATGCTCAGAAAGTTTCCTGATCTTCAGTGGATATGCCCTTTGCTTCTGTATGCTAAGAATGGGGGTACCATTGGTGGGAGCATGGCTCAGTGAAAGAATGAGGGTACCCTGATGCATAAGCTGTCTGGAGCAGCTGCCAGAGCCTTGACTTTGGTGTAAAGGAGTCTAGGGAAAAAGTAATAGTACTTGCTGCATAGCATAGTTTTGTGTATTGACTGCATACATCTCCTTAGCTGTTTCACGCAGTGACTGGCTGTGGAGCAAATCCAGTGCATCATGCCCATTACTCTCACTGGTATTAGAAAGCTGAACTAATCTATTAAGGCTCCAAAATCTATGGTCTAAGCACTTGGACCAGGGCTGAAGTGTTACTTGAACCTCTGCTTGGCCAATACTGGGATATGGCATTGCCTTCTCTATTGTGTGGGTTATTCTGACACCCCTCCCCTCTCTTTCTGTGTTGGGGTGGTGGGTGGGAAGGTAGGAATCTAATCCAGGGCCTCAAACACGTTAAGTAATCCTATCACTTAGCTACATACACAACTGATGTCAGTTTTGAAAGAATTAACTTGTTTTGTGTAAAAGATGAAGGAAGTTAGAAGTTGGTTGAATTGCTTTTATATGCGGCAAACTGTGTCAGGACGCACTCAACTCCCAGCACACAAGGGAGAGCAGTGAGCGCATGTGGGCCTGCTCTGGACTCTAGCTTAAAGAGAGAATCAGCTTGTCTCCTTCCTTCTTCTCTTCATTTCTGCCCAGAACACCAACTGGAATTAATTTTCTCTAAAGAGAGACAAATGTGTCTGTAAATCACCCTCCACGAGGCATGCAAAAAAAAAGTACTTCAAAAGAAACAAGTTGCATTTAATTCCCATAATTAACTTTCTTTCTAAGTGTTATGCTTTCCAAGCCAGTAACCATTAGTGAGATAGCTCTTGTTCCTGAGGCCCAGACACACTTCAGAGTTCTCTCCAGCCGGCCTCAGGGCCTTCTGGATGTTGAAGCAGAACAGCTCTCTCTGCAAGGCAGGCAGGTGACAGGATGGAGGGGACTGAGTGCCCATTGTTCTCTGAAAATGTGAGTGTATACCGCTCCAGGCAGTGGGTGGCTGTGTCAATGGTGAGAAGTGCATCCAAAGTGGCAAAACATATGATTAAAACTGGGCATCTTTTCCCCATATCTGACGGGGGCAGACTTGCCATCATTGCTAATTTGAGGTCCAAATGCAGGCAGAAGTTTGAAGCTATGTATATGCTAGTATGCTTAAGAGGACACTCCATCTTCAGCTGCATGGGTGAAATTCTAGTGGGAGCATGGTGGCTCACAACTTCATTGAAATCATCATGGTCCATTGTTTGTTTAATGCTTTCATGCAATACTAAACACGATGCTAATGAATGTTATAGAATGGCTTCACATGAGGTTGTTGTTAGAATAAAAAATGATGGTATTTCTCCTCAGACATCTTTCATTGCCTTCTCCGAATCGCTGGGGCCTCTCCTTTCTACCATCCGTGCCCAGCTTCCCACTCTCCTTGGCTTTATGGTGCACGTCTTCTGTCCCTATTAGAATTGTTCTTTATCTGATCCCCAATCCTGACTCACCAGCTTGCTGTCCATTGAAAGGATCAGATAAATTATGCCCAATTCGGTTTATTTTCAACACATTTGTATTTGAATAGACAACATTGCCCACTCATGGAAAGATGTAATTGGTGACTTACAAGCACAGACATGCAAGTAGTGGGGTGATATTTAAGGTGGAATGAGAGAACTATGCTATCAGGGGGTCAATAATGATTCTGTGTGGCCACCATCATTACCTTGTTACCCCAGGTTTGGGTTCACAGAGCTGAACGCTAGAAGGTAGCTGAAGACCCCATTCCACAGATCTTGTTTGGAGATCTCATATGAGAGCATTTGTTCAGAAGGGATCATTCCCTTTTATCTTTGTAATTATCCACATCATAAAGATGAGGTGACAGAGGTATACCTTAGCAAGGTCACCCAGCCAGAAAGTGGTGGGGCCAGAGCTGGAACCTACATGGAGGGATTTCAGAACTGAAGGTTGGCATGTAGGTATTAGCTGTGGCTACAGTTGTGCCTGGATCCGGGCTCTGGAACTGGGCCTTCTTGAAGACCTGCTGTCTCCAGGGCCTCCCCCCCCCTCTGCACAGCAACCCTCTTTTGAAAAGGAGTCTGATATATTCTGTTCATATTTCCTGCAGATCTCTGAGGTTATAACCCTCTGGAAACAGAAGAGAAGCTCCTTAGCTCTTTAAATGTCTGTCTTTCTAGTCAAGACTCAGTTTTAATCACAAAGACTTGGCTTTGATCATAAAGTTTTATAGAGTAAATGGAAGTTTCAAATGATATAAAGACTTGAAGTCCTTGGAATGCAATTACTTCTCAAGGCTTGGAACTTGCTGACTTTTATGAGATAGCATTCAAGCTGTTTAACTCTTGAGCCTCTGACAAATGTCTATTTTCAGTTATGTCCCTCTGTACTTGCCAATATTTTCTTTTAGAATTGAAAAAGGATTTCTGCCTATTTAGTGAGTTTAATGTTATAAAAATTGAGGTTTAAGCAGCAACCTGAAGAACTGAACACAGGCATATGGAAATGTTTGCAAATTGGGCCTCAGGCTTTTAGAGAATATATCCAAATATATATTTACTGATTCTCAAGTTGCATGGAGAAGAAGATATGTAAATAGACAGAGGTCATGATAAGCTTTGTCTGAAGTAAACTAGCATGGAGTCATCAATAGAACCTGATTAGAGGAGAGATCTAGGGTGGGGACAGGAAAGGCTAAGGTAAATCAATTTTGCAGCTTTAAACCTTCTGAACTCCATCTACAGAGAGCAAACAAAAGGGCTCAGTTTGTTGACAGTGGCCTAGAGTATTCATACTCTTTATTTACAAGTCAAATTAACTGGACTCTCCATTTTAAACAAAGGAGTTTATTCATCTGTTTGGATTACCTGGCTTTAAGCCGTGATTCTCCTGTTGCCATTGAGGTCATAATATTGGAGGGGGATGCATCTTGTACCCCTATGCCTATCAATAATGGATTTTTTTTAAGAAACTTCTATTAGTACTCAAATATAATATACATCCTTTGGAAGCTGGCACCTAACTTATCCATTTATTGACTAAAAGTTGGCTTCAGATCAAAAATAGTCTTGCTCTATGTCTTCTTGCCTGTAGATTTTGCAGTTTCGTTTTAAGCTCATATTCTAGAGAAAGAGATGCTTTGATAATATCATATTCTCGTTAAAAAATCTGCTTGTTAATTGCATGACCGCGGTTTCAAAATTAGATGACACATAGTCTTGAAATGTCTAGGAAATTGCAGAGATTACCACATCACTGAAGGTCCAGCCTTCTTCCTTCATTAATTTTCTCAACTCACCATTTGAAGGCCACACTTCTGTCCTCAGAGAAAATAATGGGAATGAATGAAGTGAAATCCTTCCTCCCCAAGCTAGGTGAAGTGTCTGAGTGAAGTGAGAGTCCTCTCCCCAAAGCTAGGTGAAGTCAGGGTTGCACTGGCCTCATCCTTGGCTGCTTGCTTGGTGGGGAGGGGTTCTTCCATTAGACTTAGGTGTTTTGCCAACGTTTGTGCCTTTTTTTGTTGATACGTATGTAATTCTGTTCATGGGACTGAAGTTTTCTTGTCCTCCCCTCTGGTCTGTTACCATAAGGAACAATAATTCTCCAAGTGTGGGAAGACTTGAACATTAAGGCTTGTGAGACTCTTTACAAAATGGCAACCACCTTGTTTTTCCTTCTGATGATAAAGAGTTCTAGCCAGCCCTGGCATGAGTTCTTCAGAAGGGCATCTTGCCAGCTGCGTGGTAGAAGAATGGGTCACAAGGGTCAGGATGACTCAGGCCCCTCAGGGTATCACTGCTGGTGTTGACAACCCTCTGCTCCTTCTACCCAGGCAGAGCTTAGGACTAAGCCTAACTGTGAATGGAGAAACTGTGTCCAGGTTGAGTGTTCCTCATCTGAAAAACTATTGCTTATTTTCACCAATATAACTCTACATGAAATATATAACTAGAAGCAAGGCAGCATTAATAGAAGTGCATCTATTTTTTTCTGCTAAACTTCAGTAAGAAACGTAGTCATCTGAGAGCAGCTTAAACAATATTAACTATAAACATATGTGAAATTTCTGCAGAGAGACATTGTTTTCATTATCATATTATTCTCTGACTTCCCATCCCCTTCTGGAGAAGCTTGAATTAGATATGAAATGAAATGTATATGAAATCTTTATCCTTTTCTTGAATGTAACTGGGTGGCAAGGCTACAGTAAGTCAGCTATGAATGTTGTTGAAACATGTATGAAGAGATTCAGATGTTATACACAATTACAAGTTTCTTTAAGTCTCATTTCATTGTACTTTTACACATCTGGATAATTAAGCAAGCATTACATTCTCTGTAGACTATTTTTACAAGTACAATGTGCTCCTCACATGATCTCCATGAGGCTGCTCCAGACATCACTGAAATGCTCACAGAGACTGCAGACCAGGAATTGGGGCTAAATGCAGCTATAATGCTAAGACCTTTTACTCATGGGCAAAATAAAAGATTAGAGCTGAAGTCTGAGATTCTTCTGATGTAGGAGGAAAATTAGAACATTATGGCTTCTTTCAGCTCCAGCAAATACAACATATACATGCAAACACACCCTGATATCCCTCATCCTTCTTGCTGGAGATGAGTGTACATAAGTTCACCATGGGAAAACGTGAACCAAACAAGAGCAGTGTTAGAATTGGCAACTCAACCCTCCTTTAAATATTAGAAAACTAGCAAGGATAGACTTAAATCCAGATGTGGTAATTACTAACCCTGTTTGCATTGTCATGTAAGAAATACATGCTTATTTGGCTGAGTTCCTTATTTGAAGGTCACCGCCAAATTCTAAATTAATATGCGTCAGTTTCTTGCACACTTTTCCTCTTTCTTTTTATAATTGCTTTGATGTTGCACTGAGTTTTCATGAGGCCAAGGTCTGATCTGATGGTACATGTTGGTGTTAATTCACAGACTCCGGGGGCTTCATTGACCAGCTGCAGCCCACATTGGTAAGCATACTGGGTAGGTCAGAGAAGTAGGTAGTGTGGCTGCTGCTATCATCATTATGGGCACAAGACAAAAGCAAAGAAGTAGGAGTTCTGAAGTATGGGATCAAAGTAGTAAGCGAGAGAGGCCACGTAGTCAATTGCTAATTCTATGCTAAGAAGAGACACAGCTAAATCCCCCCTCAAGTATGAACTTCTACTCAATTTAAAATGCATATGCAAAGGAGGGAAACTAGAGAAAACAAAGCATTATCTGGTTGTCTTCCAAAGCATTTGCAATTGTTAGATAATTATGAACTTAAGAAATAAATCATTCAAGAATCCAAGGTCTGATTCTACAAACAAAAAGAAATACATCTCAACAAAGAGTATCAAAATAATAGAAATCTCATTATAATGTTTCCATGTCTGTTTTCCATAAAATAATCCTGTAATTGTCTACTGTGTGACAGCATGAGTCACTCAACCAATGGAATGATTAATGAAAAAGGCAATGAAGGATTTGTCATGCTGACACAAGGCAAGGAAGTGTGTGATAGTCATTAGGAACAAGAGAAGGAGATAAGCATCCTTACCATTCTATTAGCAGATGTGGGCTGAATATTAAATGATATGGTTTTGGAATTGATTATAGAATTGCCTATCTCACTGTCTTGTTTTCTTGAGTTGTCAGCATAACCAACATTGAATGTATAAAAACAAAACTGGGTTCTGCATGGGACTAGAGATCCAGCATGCATCCCAGGGCCATTGACTGCAATGCTGTTTTGATAGCAGAAATAAGAGTTGTGGAGGCAGCCATGCCTGGATAGACCTTCTGCTAGGCATGGAACTAACATGCATAGCCCCTTGTTTTCATCATTGCAAAATCCAAGGAACTGATGTTTACTGGAAACTGGCTTATGTAAAGGTAGTTGAAATAACCTGCTTCATAGAAGATGCCCCAAAATTGAATGGGTATTAATGTATAAGATTCTTCTTAATGTCTTCCCTAGTTATATCCTACATGTGCATGATGGTCACAAGGTAAAGTACCATACAACTGGATGTTTTACATCAAATTTGCATCACTATCTACCTAACAATTTAAGAACATACCCTTCCAGCTCAGAAAACGTAAAGACATGTTTATTACCCAGCCTAGCAAGAAGACAACCTGAGGGATATTATTCATGAGTGATACATTGTTTAGCACTGATACCAGTTTCCATGGAGAAAAAGTATTTAGAGGTAACATGAGATAGATTCTACATTTATCAAGTATGCTACATGTACCTGTTTTGCATTTCACAATGTGCACCTCGTAGGAATGCTAACTCATAATGTGGTACACCTTTTCTTTCACCTTTGAGGCACAGATTCCATAATGTACCTTCAGAAGCAACCTGACCTTCTTCAGGGCATGTTTTGTGCTTTCTTATTTGTATCTAGTATAATGCCTTTGACAGAAGAGTAAATAATAAGCCATTGTTGATTAGATTATAACATAGCTTTACCAGTGAAATGATTATGTTAATAAATGTGCTTTTTCTGGTCATCTTACAAAAATTTTACTTGATAAATGTTCACTAATAAGAGAATACAGCAGAGTTATATAACAAAACAAATCTTTATATTTCCACGAGGAAGCTCATCATGAGCATGAATCTTCAAAAGCTTTGATTCAACATTTTCACTTTACCTATGCAGTGATTATTGCACACAAGGTTTGCATCAGCAAGGGCATCTTGAATAAGCTGTGTGGATTTTGGAGTAGCTCAGACAAGGAAAGGTTCTAGCTCTGCCACTTAACCTGCATAGGTGCTGTAGTCCTCTCTTGAAGTGGGAATAGTAGTGGTTATGGTGTGGATTAAGTAAGAGTTGTCATAGACTCCTAACATTTCAATTACAAACTCTGGAGAGCCATGGGGATGTTGTAAAAGGCCCATGGGCTCACAGTTATCCACATAAGGCCTTGTATCTATTATGAATAAATGTGCATTGCTGTTTTTCAAATGTGCATAGGTTCATTCATTACACAACATTTCTTGAATACAAACAGCCACAAGCACTGTGAACACAAATGACCTGTGTAGATGCATATCCTCATGTTTAGGTGTCTTCTAGTATGGAAAGGAGAATAATAATGTATAGTGATAAGTTGGTAAAAGTTTGCTGGAGAGTGATAATGATGAAGACGAAAAGTAAAGGCAAGAAATGGAATATAAAATAGGAAAGAATGTGGGTTGAAGAGATGGCTTAGTGGTTAGGTGCTTGCCTGCAAAGGCTAACAACCCAAGTTTGATTCCCCAGTACCCATGTAAAGCCAGATAGATGCATAGTGACACATGCATCTGGAGTTCATTTGCAGTGGCTGGAGGCCCTGACATGCCCATTCTCTGTCTATCTTTCTCTTCTTGCAAATAAATAAATTTTTTTAAAATAAAAATATAGGCAAGAAGGAAAACTAAAGTGCTAGAGAAGACATCTCTTAGATGGCCTCACTGAAGGAAATAAAGGAATGAGCTATACAGATACATAGGAGAAAACACTCTAGGTGGAGGAAACAGCTAACACAAAAGCCCTGGTATAGACAAGGAGCATTCTGTAGCCTCGTGGAGCTATAAGAAAGAAGGTACTAGGGGGTGGAGTTAGTGAAAGGAGCAGATCACGGCAGCCCTGACAAAGCCATGTGCTTTACTTTGAGACAGATATGAGGTCCCTACAGTATTTGCACAGAGGAATTAGATCAGGTTGAGATTTTAGTGGAACGACTCTCCTGAAAACACACTGGCTAAGTGCAAAATTAACATAACCAATGACGAGGCTACTAATGATAATCCAGGTGGGAAATGGTGTGACGATGTTCTGAAACAAAGTGAGGTAGCAGGTGTGGGAGAAGATACTGGACTCTGGACACATTTCGATACACCAGGTAGATTTGACAAGCTTGGTTAGTAGACTTTAGAGGGGTACAAAGAAATGTAAAGTAGGACACCAAGATGTTTAGCCTAAGCACTCAGTACAAGATTAACTTGAACTGCAGGGGAGGTCACAGGAAGACATGGTGGGAGCTTCATTTTAAATACAGGAAATGTAATGTCATATGCACAAGTGGATGCATCAAGAGACAGTTTTGGGTGAAAATAATACAAAGCTGTTTTATTAAAATATTATTGAGTCAATCCTAGCACTTTTCTATCATAATGTACAAGTGGAACTATTAAGGGAAATACCACCCACAAAGTAGTTTGACCCTGAAAAGGGACCCTGTTCTACAAAAGGTTAGAAATTTTGTAGCCAATAAATATTATTTTTGTTTTTTTTTCTTTTTTCCATTAATACTTGTTGATTTGAAAATTTGTATCATTATATAGTTTTTTAAATCTTAGGTTTAGACTTGAGATTTTTTCCCCCCTTTAATCAAACTTTGAATGGAAGATTCTGGTAGGAGAAGCCCAATAGGTGACAGAACTGTGTCCAGTGGCCCACATCAGTTAATTTTGGAAGTAAGCACACTAGAATCTTTGATTATTGCATGGTATTTATTTCTTTTCTACTTAACTTGTAACTTTTATGTCACGTGGGACTATATGGTATGAAAATGAAAATGAGCAGTAGAGCTCTTTGTTGGTTTGAAATTTACATTGTGAGCCACAGAAGTGGCCAACAACCTCAGGTGGTAATATCACTGCATTATTGTTAATTGCTTAAATGCATATAATTATATTGACCTCCATCTACAACTGTGCATTTCAATGTCTTTCCTTCTCAGTCTTATGCAGGAAAATATGTGCCGGCCATTGCCCACTACATCCACTCCCTCAACCCTGTGAGGGAGTTCAAGATCCATCTGAAAGGAGTTGCCCTTGGAGATGCATATTCTGATCCTGAATCAGTTAGTGTCTTGATTTTTCTTTCTAATTCATCCCTTTTAACAGGATGGACCGTCCCGTCTTACCTCAGAGACATAACTTGATGGAGAAAGGACCATACCAATGACTTCATGACTTAAATCTAATTCTTACCTAACCTTTCAATGTGGCAGCCAGTGTGTCAGCCTACATTGACTGTCAGTGCGAGAGTATGTGTGTGTATGTTGTGTATTTCATTGTTTGTGTGTGTTGTTATGGCATATGTTGTGTGCTGTTGTTATTGTATGTGTTGATGTTACATCTCTGTCTGTATTTTACAGGGTGTTTGTGTATAATTGTCTGAGTTGGCTAATCAAAGCACAAAATGTATAATTAGGAAGTGTAACTTCATGAAGCAAAAGGCAATCCTGACCTCTTTTCCTTTGCTCTCTGGTATTTATGTGTGTCCCTTCTGTTCTCAGATTGTAGGGGGCTATGCAGCATTCCTGTACCAGATTGGCTTGTTGGATGAGAATCAGGAAAAGTATTTCCAGCAGCAGTGCGATGAGTGCATAAAACACATCAAGAAGGAGAACTGGCTGAAGGCCTTTGAAGTGAGTTCTGGGGCCCTGGGTTGCCCTTGAGCAATTAAAACCATCTGAGAAGAGGAGGGTCTGGAGAAGCCCCCTGGTGCTTGGACTTTTGTGTGAGAGAAGTATCCCTTTGCTAAGATCAGGAGGCAAGATGGGCAGGTTCATAATGAGGGAAAGGACTGTCTGTGTTCTTCTGAATTTACTTTGGCTGTGTTTTAAACCTGAGATAATCTGGCATGTTTATCTAACTGTGTCTCTCATTAACCATTCTGATTTCTTTAAATGCTGTGTACCACCTAGCATATGTAAATCAGAAGAAAGGCAACCTGGGACATAGATGCCTGAGCGTCACCAGATGCTCTGAAGCACGTAGGAGAGTTAGGGCACAAGCAAGGCTTCAGCTGGAGAACTGTGGCAGGGTGCCTATCACATGCTCCCAAGTGCCAGGATCAAAGATTACCAAGCATAGAAATCTGAAACATGTCAAGAGCCATTGGTATTTGTGACTATTATTACATTGTTCTCCCCAAATTAAATATAAGAATCTGATAATATGGTTTCTGCCTTTACCTTTTTATTATTTAAAATGTAAGAATATACTTTAATACTGTGATATGAATTCAAAGGTTGTGTGTGAACAATCTTCCTTACAGGCATTTTGCTGCACACACCCTAGAATCATCCAAGTTATCCTGCTTGTCATGTTGGTAAATGAGGCAAGGGCTGAATATTGAGGACCTCAATCTGTTTATTAGTCACACATACTGTAACAGTGTATCCACCTAATGCCATCATGGCTGTTAAGGTACTGGCCTGATAGGAATAGTCTTCCATTTCACATCACCCTCTTCTGACCTAACAGGAGACATACAAAGTTGGAGAGAAGAGGGCAACTGAAATCCTCCCAGCATGACTGCCCTTGCCACCAGTTCTGATGGCAAAAAGCCATGCAGATGCCTGGAGAGAGCACAGTCCCAGCCATTGGGCAGGACACTGATGGACTCTCCTCTCTGCATCAGGACACCAGATGTGACTGCACAGGGTAGATTCAGAATGTCTTGTGCAGTTGCAAGCACAAAGGAAGCTGAATCTTATTGGAAACATATACGATTATGCTTCAAGCTGGTGATGACAGTACTTTCACGATAGGTTTAGGCTGTCTGTTATGGTAATCAGAGAGAAGAGAAAGCAGGGAAGCTTTAGAATTTAGAATTATACCAAGTTTCATGTGGCATGAGACCAATTTGCAAGCAAGCTATTTGATATGGTTCTAAGGATGAGCACAGGGATTATGTGGTGTGCAGAGCAAGAACAATGGAGAGGCTCAGAAGTAGGAAGGGAGTAGAGATGCCTATGGTATGGTGCGCAACAGTCTTGCAAACACAGGCCTAGTGAAACTGTTGAAAAGTCCAGATATTTTGTAGATTCACAGGTAAAATGACCATGACCTAGGAATCTTTTTCAAACCACAATCACCAAAAAATAAAAAATAAAAATAAAACCTCCAAAATCTGAAAAATGTCTTTTTGACTATTGGTCCAATATCTTGAGTGGTAGATAAAAGCCGTTGCAGTTATTTATTTATTTATTTATTTATTTATTTATTTATTTTGTTTTTTTGAGGTAGGGTCTCACTCTAGCCCAGGCTGACCTAGAATTCACTATGTAGTCTCAGGGTGGTCTCGAACTCACAGTGATTCTTCTACCTCTGACACCTGAGTGCTGGGATTAAGCAACTCTGATCAAAATGTGTTTCAATGACTGCACTAAAAGACAGTAAGAAATCTTGAAATTCAAGAGGATACAAATGCTAAGATCTCAGCCCAGCTTATTCAGCCTATTTGATATTCTGATATATTTAAATAATCAATTTAATTAAAGAGCAGTGTGGTGGTTTGGTTCAGGTGTCCCCCATAAACTTAGGTGTTCTGAATGCTATGTTGCCAGCTGATGGAGATTTGGAAATTCATGCCTCCTGGAGGTGATGTATTGTTGGGGCAGGCTTATGGGTGTTATACCCAGTTTCCCCTTGCCAGTGCTCGGCATAATCTCCTATTGCTATTGTCCACCTCATGTTGGCGAGGAGGTGATATCCACCTTCTGTTCATGCTGTAAATTTCCCCTGCCATCTTGGAGCTTCCCCTCAAGTCTGTAAGCCAAAATAAACCTTTTTTTTTCCCCACAAGCTGTTTTTGATCAGGTGTTTTCTGCAAGCAAAGCAAACCTGACTGCAACAAGCAAGTAACTCATGGCTGGAGAGAACTTTGGTTTCTAACTCTGGAAGCAATGTACTCTCAAAGGTTGAATTTACATTCCCAATGGAATTTCCATAGATGAATTTCAGAAGTGGTGTGTGCATTCAGGCTAACTGCTGGGCCATATTAGGAAAAAACACACCTACCTGCTCTAAGTTACAAACAGATAAGTTTAGCTTTTAGCAAACCGACACTTCATTTTGCAGTGATGAAGGGTAACCATTTATCTGGATACAGCCCTAAGCCAAGATTCTCAGTTTTGCCTCACAGAACTTTGGCTGTGTTTCTACTCTTCTCACTTTTCAGCCAGGCTCTGTGTCTCTGCCCCATTATGAGGCCACAGCATGGCCAGAAGTGTTGAGAATGGGAGAGACACTGACTGCTGGGGAACCAGCATGTGTATGCGGTTGAGGATATGGGCTGAGAATCATGGCTAGGCTAGAATCTCACCAGTGCTATTATCAGTGGGTGTCCTATGCAAGTCACTTCTATGTGTCTTGTTTTCCTCTCCAAAAATTAGGATAACAGTATCTCATTTTGTAAGAAACTAAATTCATACTTCATGATGCTAAAATGTGCTGGATTCATCTCATAAAAGTCTGTCCCAAGAACTTCTTATGATGGAGTATCATCACCACCAAGCCCCACTGCCATGACCTCAGTCTTCCCTGTGACTGGTGTCTTATCTCCACCTTCTTACTCCCAGCCCGAGTGAGCTTGGCTGTCTCTTGGTGACTCTACATCCCTGCAGCCCTCCAATGTGGAGCTCATAGGCAGAGTAGATGTGTTGCTCACTCCACATGACTATCTCCTCCCAAAGCAGTGAGCTTTGTGCCCCATGGCCTCGGATGGTACTACTCCTCACTCCTCATGCCAATTACCTGCCTCCCTGGAACCCATCCTCACATTGTCTTACTAGCTTAGCTCCTGCCTCAGTGTTACTCTCTCTGTGTACTTCCTGGTGACTACATAGCCACATGGGCTTGTAGCCCCTCATCCCTCAGATTCTTCCCCTCTGGTTTTTCACTGATCTTGTTCTACTTCTTCATTGCTTATTCCCATCACCAAAAAAAAAAAAAAAAAAAAAAAAAAAAAAAAAAAAAGCCACCAGTCATGTCACAGCCTCAGGTTTAAACATCTTTCTCCGACTACCGCCTTCCTTCTATCCTTCTAGCTCTCTTGTGCTGTTATGACAACTGAAGCAGTCCTACAACTCCAGAGTCTATTGACTTGTTAGCCTTCCCAGCTCTTCTTGGTTTTGAACTCTCCAAGTTATCATGTCTCCAATCACCCAATTTAAACCCAAAGTCATACATTCCCAGCTCCCAAGCCCCACTAGTCCTTCCTCCAGCTCCTATGACTAAGCCACAACCTGGGCTGGTTCTTCCTGTCTTCCAGTCCATGAAGCCCTGGGCAAGAAGCCAGGGACCATGTGAAAGCAACCCCTTCCACAACGCTGATATGGAGGCTTCTAGTTTTGCTAGTCTTCTGTCTGGAATGTTCTTCCCCTCATTATATTTTCGAACTTCGCCCCAACAGGTTATTAACTTGAATACTATCTTCCAAGGGAAACTCCTACTATACTGTGACCCTCCACACAAGTATATGCACACATGCGCACATGTATGTACACACACACACACACACACACACACACAGCACCTTTACTTTTGTTTTCCTTGTTCTCCAACATACCAGAGTGCTTCTGACTCTAATGACACATGTTGCCTCATGAAGCTTGTTTATTGTCTCCTCTAGATTATAAATTCCATGACGGAATGCATATGCCTGTTGCCAATGTTCAGTGAATGAAATAATAAAGATTGAACAAGTTACTGAGTAAATGGAATGACAGCTGGTGTGTATGCTCCCCCACCCTGACATTGTCCTGTCCTCTCACCTTCTCCGACCTAGATCCTGGATCAGCTGCTGGATGGAGATTTAACAAATAACCCATCTTTCTTCCAGAATGTGACAGGATGTGCCAATTACTACAACCTTCTCCAGTGCATGGTAATGATGGCATCTTTAAAAACCTTAGTAATGTTTGTTTACAACTTTTGGGAAAACCAAACCTCCTCTGATTTGGGAAATAGCACACATAGCTGAGTTTATGCAAGATGAATATTTGCAAATAATCTGGTATGATTTATTCTTCTAACCTCTGGGATTTGTTTTTCACTGAGGTTGTGTATGTTATAATCTGACCATAAGAATGTGTCATATTCCATATAACAGAATGATGTTGGATTAATTCAATTTCTCCCTTTGTGAAGGGTCCAAGACTGCAGTCCTGGGTGTCAGGCTATTAATGGGTAACTTGAAAATGCTACGTTCCTTGTTCTGTACTTGAGATGGCTTGGGGAATTAACAGTGACCAAAGCCTTCATGAAAATATGTGCTTTGTCTTCCTTTTAGCTTGAGTTGTACAGTACACTTAATGTTGCCCTCTGGAATATTCTTAAGGTATCCAAGGGCCAAAGTTGACATCTTTTATGAAGAATTAATCAAATAACAGAAAGAGAAGCTGGGTGGAGTTTGAATTTTTATAGTATTTGCTACTGCCTATGACAATGCATTGAGTTTTTAAAATTGCCTGATTTATGAGCCATCTGTAAATGAACTCTAAAATCAGTTTTGGTGAGATTGCTAAACTTGTGGCTTAGGATTTATATTCTCTCAAGAATAAGACATGGTGGGAGAGAGTTTTTTTGTTTGTTTATTTGAGGTAGGGTTTCACTCTAGCCTAGGCTGACCTGACCTGGAATGTACTATGTAGTCTCAGGGTGGACTTGAGCTCACAGCAATCCTCCTACTTCTGCCTCCTGAATGCTGGGATAAAAGGCATGTGTCACCATGCCCAGCTTGAGAAACAAAAAATTTTCATACATTTGTTCTCTACAAAGTAATATATTGACAGCCCAAAATTGTTTATGAAGGACAAAATTGGTGAACACCAGTCTGAAATAGTATTTGTTCTTTTATAATGACATTTAAAAAATTTTATTCTTTTGTAATAATTTTTAATCATTTAATACTTTGTTTCTTTTAATATAATGATTGTTACATACTTTTAAGCAGTGTTATTTATTTATTCAATTGAGAGGGAGGAAGAAAAATAGAGATAGATAGAGAGAGAGTGAGGGTGGGCGTGCCAGGCCCTCCAGCTGCTGCAAACAAACTCCAGTGCATGCACCACCTTGCACATCTGGCTTACGTGGGTCCTGGGGAATTGAACCTGGAACCTTTGGCTTTGCAGGCAGACACCTTAACTGCTATGCCATTAAGCCATCTCTCCAACCCCAACTGGTGTTTTTTTTTTTGTTGTTGTTGTTTTAGTGTGTGTGTGTGTGTGTGTGTGTGTGTGTGTGTGACATTAATGAACAACAGTACATGGAAAGTAAAATTTTGGGTTTTAACACACCTTGCCACTACTGGCTCTTGGAGATGCACTTGACCCAGAGCCACTGATGATTGATTTGAATAATCTCACTTTCTTCCTTTTCCCAACTTCACTGTGAGTGGCATGGTCAATTAGAGTGCTGAATTGTAAATTGTTCATTTTTGAGAATAGAAATCTAGCACCAGCAAATTAGATAAATCATCCTGATTTGTCCTCAATAAAAGGTTCTGTCCCCCTTATATGACCTCAAGAGTTCTATGCTAACATTACAAGAGTGAGGAAAAGTTACCAATAGTGGTAAATCTTGTTTCTTAGCTTTCCCAGCAGACCTTGCCTGACCTTGTCTCATGATACCTTCCTGTTGCACCTTCTCCCAGGAGCTGGAGGACCAAAGTTACTACGAGAAATTTTTGTCACTCCCAGAAGTAAGACAAGCCATCCACGTGGGAAACCAGAACTTCAGTGATGGTACTGACGTTGAGAAGCACTTGAGGGAAGATACCATGCAGTCAGTGAGGCCATGGCTCACTGAAATCATGAATAACTACAAGGTAAGGGAAGGAAGCCCAGAGCTGTCTGCTTTAGAGCTTTTCACATGTTCTGGAGCAGAGGGTACTTCCTTTCCTTTGACTTCTACCTTAAAAATACTTCTACTTATATACATAAATAACTTATTTCCTTGATTATCTCCCATGTATTATCATTTCTTTCCCAGAACTACTCCCTCATCTTCCTCTCTGGTCATCCAGTGCTACTCTTCCTAGAGATGGCCTGTGTACTAGAGTTAGAGGATTCTGCCTGCCAAAGATTCCTCCCCTATATCATACAGAGACAGTAGTAGTGCCTGAGATGAACAACACCCAGGCAGCCAGCAGTCTGCACAGCAGCACTGTATGAATCAGACAAACAGCTTTGCTATCGATCCTAAAGCAGCTCCAACAGGGCAGCTGCTGAAGCCCACTGCTTCTTCAGAGATGCAGCAGGCATGGCCCTTCGGGCAGTGATTATGGTTGTCTTGTCTGTTATTGATGGCAAACCTCAATGTATAAGTAATGGAATCAGAAGAACATTGATTGGCTTAAGTCATTAGTATCCTTAAGGCTTTATTTATGTAAGGCTCAGGTCTAATTTGTCATAGAAAACAGTGTGCTTGTTGTATTCAGAAAGCATGGATGTCTTTTTCTACCATAAGACTTACAGCAGCCTGTCTCTGACAGAATGAGGAATGCCTTTAGGAGTTTCTGTAGTGACGTTTTCATGTAGTTTCTGTGCAAACCAGTGAAACATAGCTGTCCTTTTGTATGACTTACAGGACATGCCCATTCAAGTTCAGACATATGAGTGGCAAATTAAAATATTGTGTGGATTGTTTCCAAAATAACAAAATGAGAAACAATATAGTGGACCACATGAATTTCTTCATGATTATTCTTCTGACTGTGGGTATTGCATTCTCTATGCTTCAGTTTCTTTGTCTATAAGCTGGGAATAAAAGTTGAACTGCTAGGTGAGTTTTTGTAAGGTTTAAGACAGATTATGTATGCAAATACCTAAAACAGTACTGAGTAGATGGAAGGCATTTATAAGTGTACCTATTACCAAGAAAGTTCAATAAGTCTTAGCAAAACAAACTTTTGCTTGTTACACAAGAAACCCTGGAAATCACAAAAATAGGAAGGATTCAGTTTCTTATCTAGCACATAGAAAGTGTAGAAATTATCACAGTGTTCTTATAATCAGAAGCTCTTCTCAAGTTTGCGAATAAAATAAGGGCACTAGGGAAGCCACTGCTCCCTTCCCAAACTGGAAAGCCAGGCAGGTAAATGTATTGAGAGAGATAGACACTACTAACTAGAACAGAAACTCAGGAGGAGGAACCTTGGCAGAGGCAGGAAACCCACGCTGTAATTTATGTAGTATCACTGGCTCAACTTGGAGGAATCTGGGAGTAAAAATCACTGGGAAGCCCAGTCATGGGGCCTCTACACTTTTGTGAATCTTACCTCCAAGAGCACAAGCAGATTCTCATAATGAAAGTGTCTTCATTCTTATGGCAAAAAGAGGGGAGACATAGACATTTTGAAATATACCATCTTATTCTGCTTTTACCAATGTCTGCTATCTTGCAAGACTATTTTAGTAGTGCCTAACTTGTTTGAGTTTTATTAGAGACTACCAGTGCTATGCAACTTATGGTGGGACTATACCTCAACAAACCCATGGTAAATTCAAAATAATGAAATCAACAATGTATTTAATACAATGTAGCAGACTTCGTCTGCTTAGACCAGACTACCTTCAACATGCTCAGCAACATTAGCCTGCAGTTGAAACAAATCTTCTAGCACAATGCCTATTTTATCATAAAGTTTTGAATACATCAGGTGCTTTATTGAAGTCTTTTATTAGTTATATACACAGTATATACAGTCATGTTGGTACCATCATTATCCTCCTCCCTGTCCTCCCCCATCCTCAGGGACCCTCCTTGTTGGGGAATATGGGTCATGCATTGTGGGGTTAGCCATCAGTTATGAGGAGGAGGCAAAGTCTTTGTGCATAATGACCCAACTTGTGACTCTAACATTCTTTCTGCCCCCTCTTCTGCAAATCTCCCTGAGGCATGTTGGGTTCATTTTGTGTCTGCTTTAGTGATGAGGTCTTGGAAGCCTTTGTGTCTCTGTGTGTTGGGTTTGGTAGGAGTTGAGTGTTCTCTGTGTCTATCTTCTTCACCCTTGTGCTGGTACCAGGTTCACCAAGAAAACAGCACTCCTGCTCATTTCCCCAATTACACTTAGTTTCAGCTGGGGCCCTTTTGAGGTGTGATGGGTTGGTTCTCTACTTAGGATCTGCATTCATCTGAAAAAGAGATGCAAATTCTCCAACAGAGAGTGAAGTTAGCACCAGACAAATGGGATAACTCTTGTTTCTTTTTTAGAGATAATATAATAGATGTAGGCCCTCTTGTAGACCATGATTGGTAGGAGCTTGATAATGGAGAGTGGGCTCATTTTTGCATATAATTCTAACCTGTTTCCCAGCTCCAGCTATGGGTTCCATTCCACTGAGCAGATCAGTTAGCCAAATCAAGAGCAGTTGGTTTCCTGCCATGGCTGTATGGACTTGTGTGAGCATCACATTAGGTTGTTTGGTGCTGATTAGCTTAGACGACAAGTTGCTTGGACTAATGCTGGTCATTTTCCCCTATTCACTCATGTAGCACCTTCGGGCACTAGATGAGTTAACTGTCTGGGGACTGACTCTTTTCCAGATTCCAGCCAGGTCACTCTATGTTTTGTACCAACAGCATATAGTGTCTTCAGCAGAAGGGTCTTACCACCAACCTTTGGTGTGTCATCAAGTACTCTGACAGAATTCTGTCTTCTTTTGGGGAAACCTTGTAGGTCTCTTTGATCAAGAGATCATTGTTGATGTTAGCCACATGCTGGTACTGGTAGTTATAGGTCAGCAGCAGGAAAAACAAGGAAGAAAAGATAGGTAATATAAAAGAGATAGAGAGATGAGGGAGAGAGAGAAAGAAAGAGAGAGAGACAGGAGAAGATTAAAGTTAGTATTCATCATACCCTCTCCAGGGCCTTGTGATTCAAGTGTTCCCCCTAAGGACCAGATGAAGGTCCAACCATTTAGTCTGTCTTTTAGGATGCAGAATTTTATGATACCATTGCCATTTCGGTCCAGTTTTGTGTTCCCCCACTCCCACCATTATCCCCCCTCCCTCCCCACCATCCTATTGTCCAGCCCTCGAGGTTCTTATTAGATATGTCAGAATCCCAGTTAGATCCAGGTTAGGAGCCACAGATGTGTGAGACTATGCCACAATTATCTTTCTGTGACTAGATGAGTTCACTGAGAATTATCTGTTCCAGGTT
This sequence comes from Dipus sagitta, assembly GCA_036346955.1. Taxonomy (NCBI): domain Eukaryota; kingdom Metazoa; phylum Chordata; class Mammalia; order Rodentia; family Dipodidae; genus Dipus; species Dipus sagitta. The sequence continues at coordinate 7,678,078 of CM070784.1, forward strand.
CGACCATTTTTCTTCAAATTTCATTGTGTCATTTTTCCTTACTGCTGTGTAGAATTCCATCGTGTAGATATACCACATCTGGGTTGATTCCAGCTCTTAGCAAACATGCAATAAGCAGAGCCAATAGATTACCCACAGAATGGGAGAAAATATTTGCTGGCTATCCAGCTGACAAAGGCCTAATTTCTAGAATCTACAGAGAACTCAAAAACCTAAGCAATAAAAAGTCAACCCACTCACAAAATGGGGCAAAGACCTGGACAGGTAGTTCTCAGAGAAAGAAATACAAATGGCAAACACACACTTAAGAAAATGTTCATCATCCCTAATTATCAGGGAAATGCAAATTAAAACAACTATGAGATTCCACCTTACCCCAGTAAGGATAGCAAACATTAAAGAAATCAACTGAACATAAATCCTGGCAAGAATGTGGTAAAATAGAAACTCTCATCCACTGTTGGATTGGAAATCAACATGGACTCCTAAAAAGGTTGACTATAGAGTTAACAACAAACTCAGTTATTCCTTTACTGGGCATTTGTCCTAAAACCTCCATGCCTCAGTTCAGAGAGATTTTCTCAACTATGTTTATAGCTGCTTTATTGAAATCTTGATGGGATATGAAATCACAATTCACACTATCTAAAAGAGTCTGGCCATATAGTAAACTGTAACATAAGCTTTCCCCTCATGAGCACATGACTTACTGGGAGCTGCACCTTGCTGCCACTACTCAGCATTGCAAGTATGTTGGACTATATATGATTAGCTCATGAAAAGATCAAAATCCCAACATTTAAGTACAGTTTCTATCAAATGTAGGTCATTTTTAAATCATTGTAAAGTTGAAAATGCTAAGTTGAAGTGTCCTACATTTAGAACCATCTAGAAATTCAAATCTACAAAAAGAAATGGCAATCACATAAATAATAACTAAGTGAAGATGGAATAGTTTCCTATGTTAGCAAATCCAAATTTAATCCCCTGTAGCCATATAATTCTGTCAAGAAATGTCAGGAGGCAACCAAGAAATGCAGGTGAATTTTTGGTCCAAAGAATGCAGACTCCTGACTGAGATAGAATGACAGGACTGTGGAGCTCTTCCTTCCCCTACATCTTCCTACCACCTTGACCAACCTATTTATTGCAACCAAGTACTCTGCTTTTCAACAACAACAACAAATATTTATAAGCATACCAAAAGGTAAAAGACAGAGTGTGATGATATTAAATGAGCATGAGAATCAGGATTACATATGACCAGAATGCCAAGATTCTAATCAGACAAAGATATTAAAAAGAAAACAAAATGCCACAATATGCAACTAGGTTTTTAAAAGAAAAAGATCAAATGCAAAAAAATGTGGATTTATAAAGGAAAATATGGAAATACTAAGAATAGAAATAGCAATTTTGCATATAAAATACCATAATTAAGAATGGTTGTGAAGGACTCCTTAGTGGGCTGGGCAGAGCTGAGGAAAGAATCATTAACTTTAAGGATATGTCAGTAGAAGCTACAAAATGTGAGGCACAAAAACACAGTGACAAAAAAGAAAATTCTACTGAGCAAAGAGTACAACTTTGGTGCAGATCATTTACAAACAGTAGTATGTACCTAATGAGATTACCAAAGAAGAATAAAAATGAATAGAAGCCATTTTGGAAGCAGTTAGTGACAGATAGTCTCAGTAAATTCATATCACACAGAATACTACAGACTTAAGAAGTTCAGAACACACTAAACAGAGTAAATGTAAATAAATGAACAAGGCATCTAATATGCAAGACATTCTCAAACAAAAATAGAAAGAGTTTGTTGTTGGTAGGCCTGCCTTGTAAGAAATATTAAAAATAAGGTCTTCAAAGAGACAGACAATGAGAGGTCAGAAATTCAGATATACTAGAGAAAGATCATCATATAATGAAGAAGTGAAAATTACATGATTATCTGTGTGGAAAATCCAAATGAAGCAGCATAAAGTTACAGGATATCAGGTAAGTATACAAAGACCGATAACTTTTTTACATACCAGCAACAAACAAGTAGAATTTGAAATCAAAATACAGTGATATCTTCATGAGCATATACAAAAATGAAAACTTAGGTACAAAACTAATAAATTTTATGCAAAGCATTTATGAAGAAAGCTACAAAACTGATGAAAGATTTCAAAGACAAGCTAGGTAGAAAGAGAACTTTCCCTGCTTATAAATAGGAGGACTCACTGTTGTCAAGATGTCAGCTCTTTCCAACTTCCCATAGACCCAATTGAACTCCAATCAAAATCTCTCAGCAATTTATATTTTAGTTGTAGGTAAATTGATTCTAATGTTTACATGAAAAGGTCAAAGATTTAGGACAACACAGTATAGAAGATATATAAAATTTGGGGGACTGCTAGTATCCAGCCTCAAAACTTACTATGAAAATACAATAATAAGGCTGTGTGGAATTGGAAACATAATAGACAAATTGATAATGCAGAAATACAACCACATAAATGTAGTCAATTGATGTTTGACAAGTTAGCAAAGGGACGAAGGAACAACAATAGTCTTCAATAAATGATGTAGAAACAGCCAGATAACCCCCTGCAGAAAACACAGCTGAATCCTCAGTACTTTGTAGCAAATGAGGTTGTAATGCCTTCGACAAAGAAAAACAGGTCTATAAGCAAACACCACCAGAAAATTGACAGGCAGAATCCTATGAAATAGGAACAGGGTGGCCCTGAGGACCAGTGTCCCAATATCTGAAGTTGATGACTATGGTGTTTGTCTGTTTGAACTGTGGCTACTGACCTAGAGCATCAGGTCTGGGATGTGTGAAGGCTGAAACTCTTCCTTCCTATGTTAATCTCACAACAGAAGAAGCAAATACATAAAACCTAGAGGTACATTAGTCTCTTGGATTTCTTCTAGATAAATTCAACAGAAATGTCAGTTCATGCATTAGTTATTTTTCAAGTTATTGTGACCAAAAACTTGAGTACAAGCAGGAGCAAGGGTTTATTTTGGCTCATAGTTTCAGAGGGTCGGGTCCACATGGTGGGATCCTGGGCATGCTGTGAGGAGTGGCTCTTAGCTAGGGTGGTGGGAATCTGTATGGAGGAGGAAACAGAGGAAAATGCTGAGCTCATCTGACTTGCTCCTTTCCCTTTTTAAAAATTCATTCTGGGATCCCAGTTCAGGGAATGGTGCTATTCTTATTCAGGGTGGGTCTTCTTTCCTCATTTAATTTTAAATAATACAGAATGTGATTAATGCCATGGAGATATTTAATTGGTTGTGTAGTAAGTGCTTGAACTGTTTAGTATGATAGTATCCTATAAGCCTTTCAACCTGCTAAAAAGAATTTTTAAGGCAGTGTGGTGAAGGTAAATGCTTCCATCTACTCACACAGAGAGTCCTACCAACTTTCCTCACTGACAGAGAATGCTTTCACAATCCTTTGTGCCTGCCTCTGCATGTCCAGTGGTGAACATTTGATTTACCTTGTACCTCATATTCTGTGTTAGAAGTCAAGCCCTTGGAATTTAAAATTTCTCTTTCATTTTCTAGTCTGTAGAATTCTATCTTATCTCATAGACAAAAAGCATTCTTAGGGCAGCTGTGGTACACATCTTGTTCACTACTCCATATCCAGGGTTTAGCTCATGCCAGGCTCATGGTAGACAACTCAATAACCCTTAATGAATGGAAAAAGTATTGTCATGGAAACACAGGAAATGATAAAAGTCTTGACAGACAGCGGATGTCACTTAATACATTTTACTTCCTTTAATCGTCCCTTTTCCTGTCATCTTGAAACTTCACTTCCACTCCAGCTGTAGTTTTCATGGCTTCATGTACATTAGAAGGACCTGGGGGAGCTGAAAACTAAATTGGCATAGACCCTGGTCCATTCTACTGAAGGTGCTGACCAAGTGCAGAGCAGCATGCAATACGTATGAATAGAAGTAAGGAAATAAAGAACACAAGCTCTCTTCATAATAAACTATACTACATGCAAATAATATGCCACCTTAATCACCATTGATTATATTGCCTATGTGGAATTCCTTCCTCTTCTAGCAGTATTTAAAATAAAGTATGCTCTCATATGTTAATTGTAAGATTTTAAAAATAATAGAACTGGCAGTGGGTGGATAGGCCAGCTGTGGAATCAGATAAATTCAGCCTGTACTCCTTAAGAGGTATTGGCTTTAATGCCTGGTTCTTTGGTCCTTCTGATAAAGCATTTTCATTGTTCCTGTTTTCCTTAAAGATTCTAAAAATGTTTTCACCTTCCTTTTGTGTGACTGGTGTTCTTACCTTCCTAGAAAGTATATGGGCTGTATTTTCCAGACTGTGGGTCTTGTGTGTACATGTGTGTTTTGGTCATTTCCTGTGTGAAATCATTTTAACTAATAAGATTTAAACCTTATAAGCCACTGGCACCCAAAGCCATGTGTTGACTTGGGATTTAAACCTGCTCCTCTTCTAAGCCATGTGAACGGACACTGTGGTTTCAGAAAGTACTATCTCTAAATACTGGCTCTTACCAACACGTGCTTGTGCTCTTAAAAGTTAAGTGGCCCCGGGGGGAGGGCGGCAGGGGGTAAGGCTTACTATGGTGTGTTTAGAAGTTCATCTAGTCAGGAAATTGTAAATATAAAATTACATTTCCATGTCACTTATCATTCTACAGCTCATTAAATTCCCCTAATTGCATTTTCAGAATTCAAAGTCTTAATGTTCCTCAGCTTCACTACCAGACTGAAATCGTAACACCCAGGTCATTACAGTGTTATTTACTTACGCTAGGCTATGAAAGGATCTTCGTTTAGGATGGGGTAGTTCCTGATTAATGGATGTGACTTAGAAGTTTGAAAGGTAAATCTTTCTAGTTTAACTCATTTTCCCAGTTATTCTAATTGCCTGTGGCATTTTCCTTAAGAATATTTTCTGATGGCAAAATGTTAATGGTGCCAGGGGCCAAGAAACTAGATCTGATGAGTGGCTAGCATATCAAGAAAATATTCACATTTAAATGAGCCTAGTTCTTCAAGTTTTTTGTTAGACTCAAGCTTACATCTTGCCATAATGGAAAAAATTCTGACTTTGTTCACCCTCTTATGAGATCACTTTCTTCTGGGTGCTTTGAAGATAGGGAAGGCAGTGGTCATACTGTTCCTGAGAAAGCGCCTGGGAGGAGAAAGTGGCTTGCAGTGAAGCATGGCTAAGAAGGAAGCTCACCTAGGACATTTGTTTCATGGAATCATAGCCTTCAGACAAGCAATGTCCTCTCACAGGCAAATAGACATAGTGTGCTTTCAGAAGACAATTCACCCCGCAGGTTCCTCCAGGTCATTTTATGATGCTGGTTATAATCCAAGTGCAAGATTGGACTAAATTACTTTCAGAGGCATGCTTCTCTCAAGCTTATCACTTAAAAAAATCTTTAACCATCCTAACAAATAAAGAGACTACCTGTGCATTATGAAATGAAATTTGATTTCATATTAACATGCCATGTTTCCCTATTCATTCATTAACTTTAAGTTGGATAAAATGTATGAAAATTATGAGGACATGTGTATTTTTATTTTCTCTTATTTCATGAAGCTATTCATTTTGCTTTAGATTGCTTTTCCTGGTGACTACATCATCATTTTGCAAGGACTTTGTGTTGTCACTTAAATGAACCATATACTCAAAACATTAAAAAGTACATTGTGATTTGGGGTAACAAGAAAAGTAGAAATTAAATCTGGGAGCACCTAACTATTGCAGGGTGAGGGCAGTTGGAAGAGAAAGATAATAAACTATAGCATAACTTGTTTGCAGATTCCAGGGAACTAACAACTAGTGAGCTAAGACATGTGTACTCATATCAACGTTCTGTGAAAGCTGATTGACTGCTGCAAACACTCTCAGTGCATCAGTTAACTTTACTTTGCAAAGATTATGTGGGAAAGGTTGGAGGAATATTCCTTTCTGGAAATGCTTAGTAGTAATTACAATGCAGTATTTGTTACCACATTGTAAAGCTAGCTAATTTTTATCCATGTCAAGCATAATAGGAGTAGATGCAAAACAATGAGACTGATGTTCTAAAGGACTAGAACACTGGGTGGAGTTCAGTGATCTTCAAAGCAGTGCATGTCTACCACCGGCCAGTGAGATGTAGGAGGATATGGTTACACTTTAAATTTTAAGGAAGCAATGAGCCTCAGTCAGGTTTAATTTTTATACTGGGCCTGGGGTGTTCACTCTCTAGTCATCATCATCACCAACATCATCACCACCATCATCGCTGGGTCCCTCAGCCACTCAATCTAACTTTTGGCCCAGTGCTCTTTCTGTGACTATTTCTTCCATCAGAGAATGGATGGTTTAATGCAGTGGCAGTTGGCTATAGTCTATTAATCAAAAAGAGAAAACAACTCCCTATCCATCCCAGGAGGACTTGCCCTGTCTACCTGGTGGAATTTGTCCAAGCTCACCCCTGCCATGAGTCATTCTGCTATTCACTGCTGTTACTGCTCCCAAGCCTGGTCACTGGAGAGCAGTCAGCATGCAGCAGAACTCCCTTGTGACTGAATAAAAGCTGAACCTCCAGCCCTGGAGAGTTGTCCCCACTCTTCCTGTCCTGATCCCCTCCTCTTCACAGACTCTTATCACTCTGTATACTCACTTTGTTCCTGCAGCTTCCTATTCAGTCCCGTATTGGTTGCAATGATTTGTAGTATCTTTTTAAGCCTGTTTGACCTTTTCTGGAAAGAAAAGGGGAAAAGATGCTTTATTCTCCAAACAGGGAGGAGTTGTGCCTTTAGAAGAAAGAAAACCACCAAAAACCTAATTGAAGCTAATGGAGTTGCTTTATGAATAGAGCCATTGAGAGTATGTGGTGGAGAATCTTGCACCTGAATAGTACCAGGTTTTCCTGTGTAGATAAAAACACAAAGAACACAAGCATCTCTCTCTCTCTCTCTCTCTCTCTCTCTCTCTCCTTGTTAAGGAAAAATCAGCTATAAAACTAAGTACCTCCTTTTTTAATGAGGTTAATATGGTTGGAAACTTTTTGGTAACTTCACTACCTACCTAGGTAGAGTTTGGGGCCTGATCACAGCAGATGGACATTGGACTCTGGAAGTAGCTTTCCTGGTTCATTGGATGAAGGCCCACTTACTCTACCCTCATTCCCAGAGCATTCCCAGAGAACTAGCATCTTCTCACGCTGCAAGACAAACATGTTACATGAGGAGGGAATGCAGGCAGGCCAGCCCGAGCCGAAGGTGGACTGCGCCCTGCTGTTTGCTCCGCTTGCTGAACCTGGGCCTCCCTCCCACTGTCGCTGTTTCTTTCAGGGGCTCCTGAGCCTTGATCAATGCTTTTGCAAGTTGCTTAGTACTTCTTCCATAACAGGGTCATCCTGCTGTCTACGGGCACTCGGGATAACTCTGTGGCACATGGGCACTCCCTTCCCAGTGCTGCATTACTAGCACTGTGCCTGGTTTCCCTTTCACAACCCCCTGGGAAATGCTTTCAGTTTCTTGTGTAGCTGTTAGTTTTGACTTGGGAATGGAGATAGTAGTGATAGGGAGCACGCAGCTAGCGAGGGTGTTGATAGTAGGGTCCTCCACAGCTCCCGTCTACTCCCTTGATTGGCAGACACGGTAGGGCCTGTCTACCATCCCCACCCCCGTGGGTGAAATGATGTCCATTTGCCTTAATCCAGTTTCATGACCCTGTAGACTACACAGCTAAGAATGACCATCCTTGGAAGTCACTTCAGTCATTTGACAACTGTTGACAAATAAGTTCTTTCCAGGATATACTCAACCCAGATCATATCAGGGCTATATAACAGAACTATAATGTAAGCACATTAGAAATATAAATTTATGTATTTATATTTAAAATATATGAATTTTTAAAATAAATTTCATTTTCCAGGAGGCACATTAAAATATAAAAATATAAAACTATAAAAATACAAAGATAAGATCAATTTATTATATATTGCCATTAGCCATATGGATTATTTACATATGTAATTTTGATATGCCAGTTTGCAATCACTAGTTAGAAATCACTGGGGTACTTGACATTGTCTACTCTGCACCAAGTGTTCAAAGTCCCACGTGGATCACAGGGCATCTCAATCTGGACCAGCCACATTTATGTGCTCACTCGCCACTATGCTGAGCAGCCTAGCTTGACACTGTAGATTTAACTATGTATATATTAGAGTTTTTTTTTTTCTTTGTAGGGATGTTCTGGTTGGTTGGATTGTATACTAATATATACATGTTAATCAAATGCAATTAATAATATGGAAAGAGAAGCTATTGGCTCCTTGGCCCACCTCTTAGTAGAGCATGCTGTAGTCTTTGGCCTTGAATATAAACTTGAACTGACCTACAAGAAGTCAGGGATGATCACTCTCTTCTCAGGTGATTTGCGTGGGAGAGTTGCCGGGGAAGATGCTCCTGAGGTATGCTCCATTCGTTCAAGTGCATTTATTAATATAGTCAGTACATTCTTTTTAAATTTTTATTTCTATTTATTTATTTGAGAGAGAGAGAGAGAGAGAGAGAGAGAGAGAGAGAGAAAATGGGCATGCCAGGGCCTCCAGCCACTGCAAATGAACTCCAGACACAAGCACCACCTTGTGCTTAATAAGGGTAGTGGGAATTGAACCTGGGTCCTTAGTCTTTGCAGGCAAGTGCCTTAACAGCTAAGTTATCACTCCAGCCTGAGAATCAAGACATTCTTGAGAGCTTATAGTGTCAGAAAGCAGAGCAAAGGACCCCCATAGTGGACCTCTAGGACTTTTCTATTCCAACTAGAGAAACATTTTCTGAGCCGTAATGAAAAGTCATTTTAAGTGTACTATCCTGGGTAGTTGAACTTTTCTTCTCAGGATCCCTGAGTTGGTATGATGTCTTTCTGCACGCTTTTCAAGTTGGCTTTGCTTCTCATCCCCTCTAAAAGCAGCTCAGTTATTTAGTTTCAAGCTGCAAGAAAATAGCAATAATGTTTTTGGCTGAAAGACATTATTTGCGTGACCACTGGACACTCACTCAGACTTGTTCCACTTTCATGTTTCCTTATTTGAGTTGGGAAATGACAGCAGGCAGGGGGATGCCAGGCACACGGGGGTGTACGCTGAGCTCTTTCCTGCTCTCCTTGTCTTCCCATTCACTTCAACTTGGAAGCAAAATCTCTCATTTTAAGAACAACCTAGTTATAGAATTGACTACTGTTTCATTCAGTAGTTGCATTTTTTTCCTACTCCTGTATTCTCCACCTAGCCCCGGGGACTCAAGCTTCCTGAGTAATACATCCTTATGTCCCTGCAAAATCACCAGGAAGGAGGGCCAAAAGACAGAGCAGTGGCCAGCTAGGGCCTGTTCTTGGTCCAAGAAAGGGAAACAACTCTGCCTCTGGTTGGGAACATTTCTTAAATATTGCACTCCTCAGTTGAATTAAAGTTTTCTTTTTGCAGCCGAGCTTTTGGGAAAGCCTAGGGAATTGTCCTTTGTTGAGCTGGATATTGGTGGAATTAATTCTTTTCTGTTCAGAGGAAAGGCACCAGTGGGCCATGCTAATTGCTCCAAGCAGAAAGAACTCCCAGCTACCTTGGAGACTATAATAGAAAGATAAGCTCAGCAGCCAGAGAAGGAAGTGTGGAGGGCTGCATTGTAGGAGTCTCACTGATTTAGCATCTGCATGGAAAGTTTCCCTAAAAAATTTTTTTTGATTAGTGAACAGGAGAACATTCAAAAATAAGACAGATAGAGGCCAACTGGGAATGCCGCACAGCCTGGAATAGCTTAGACTGCTGCTCAATCATTTCCCCAAACAGGAAACCACAAAATGTTAGAGATTAAGGTCACTAGATCATTGGGAAAAGAGCATAACTTTGTCTGCAAAGCATTATGATGTATTGCAAATGGGCCAAAATATAAGCATAAATCTTTCCTTTAGAAATGCAACAACAGAAACCCAGCCTTTTCACAAAGGCCCAGTTTGCTTTTCTGTTGTATGGAGAGGCCCAAGCCATCTCCTGCAGTATATCCATAATTTTCCTACTACATGGAGGCAGGGACTGGAGCGTAGGAGAGAAGCTTTGTATTCTGTTAATAATGTGTATGCTGTGTTTAGTTTTGATTTTTCACAGTATTAAAAATATAAGGTTTTGATCAGTAAGTGCATAACTTATTTCCAATCTTATACTGTGATACTCATAACAATAAATATATACAGGATGTAGTTTTATGCAGTTCTTCCCTAAGCCCCTTCTTGTAATCAGTTGTACAGGGTGCATGAAGAGCCACATCTCCCTTTGCATCTTCATGTGGCACCCCTCACTTATTGAGGGGAGAGCTGAGTTGTGAGGGTATGGAATCTTTCTAGGTGAGCTGGCCTTGAAAGCATCAACAACCTATAAAACAAATGACATCTGACTATTCCTTAGGTCTGTAAAAGAGAGAGAGTTTCTTTCACAGAGTGTTTAATTCAGGAATAAACTGCTGATTTATGTATTTTTTTGGAATCTGAAATGTTTATGGTTTGAGTTGCTAACATGACCAGCTTTTCAAAGGCTTTGAGGGAAGCTGACTTTTGTTAGCTCTTCTTCTAAGGAAAATGTCTAGAATGAAAGAACAAGCTTGCCTTTCCTCTCATGATTTCCACCATTTAAAAAATTTTTTTTGTTCATTTTTATTTATTTATTTGAGAGTGACACACAGAGAGAGGCAGATAGAGAGAGAGAGAGAGAGAGAGAGAGAGAGAGAGAATGGGCACGCCAGGGCTTCCAGCCACTGCAAACGAACTCCAGATGTGTGTGCCCCCTTGTGCATCTGGCTAATGTGGGTCCTGGGGAATCGAGCCTTGAACCGGGGTCCTTAGGCTTCACAGGCAAGCGCTTAACCGCGAAGCCATCTCTCCAGCCCGATTTCCACCGTTTTGAGATGTTTTAAAGAGTCTGCAATATTAGGACAAGGGTCACACCTTTTCCTATTTGTTCTGTGGAAATTGGTTCCTTGGCTACCTATAAACACCTGTTGAATAAGTAAGAATTTCACATGATATAATTAAGCAAATAAGCAGCTACCTTACATACTTAGATAAATATGCACTCAGCTCCAACTAGGACAAAAGACCACTTCCCTTCCGTTTCAGAGGGAAGAGACTCTCAGCTGCTTTCAAGTCCAGGAAGGAAATGAAATAAATGAACAGAATTGCATCAAGACCTATTAGTCTTTTAAAATTTTTTAAAAATTTATTTAGTTAGGAGAGAGAGAGAGAGAGAGAGAGAGAACAGGCACACCAGGGCCTTCAGCCATTGCAAACCAACTCTAAGAGCATGTGCAACCTTATGCATCTGGCTTATGTGGGTCCTGGGGAATTGAACCTGAGTCTTTTGGCTTTGCAAGCAAATGCCTTAACTATTAAGCCATCTCTCCAGCCCTAATCTTTTTTTATTTTTAACCCTTGACAGAGACATAGGTACAAAGAAATATTTTGGATTTTCTGAAAAAAAAATGGTATGAATGTTGAGTGACAACTGCCCTAACCCCTATGTGTGTAAGGACACTAGGGAAGGTACAGTTGTATCTGTGAGGACAGCCAGATTGCAGTATCAGCCCACTGTGGCTGTCGAAATAAAGGTGCACCATGGCCAGACCTCCTGATACTTTAATGCTGGCTATCTTCATTTGGATTCCTATAACATAACAAATAGATCAGGCTTCTTGAAAACACTAGAACTTGTTTCTTGCAGTTTTGGAGGCTCCAAGTTTGAGATCAGGGTATAAGTGTGTCACACTGTAGCAAAGATTTTCTTTTAGGATGCAGATTTCTGGTTTGTGATATCTTCTCCCAGCCAAAAAGAATGCTCAGGAGTTCTTTAGAGTCCCTTTCTTTTCTTAAAAAAATTATTTTACTTATATGACAGAGAGAGAGAGAGAGAGAGAGAGAGAGAGGCAGATAGAGAGAGAATGGGCATATCAGGGTCTCTAGCCACTGCAAATGAACTCTAGACACATGCATCACCTTGTGCATCTGGCGAACTTAGGTCCTGGGGAATTGAACCTGGGTCCTTTGGCTTCACAGGCAAGCACCTCAACCACTAAGCCATCTCTTCATCCTGAGAGTCCCTTTCTTAAGGGCACTGATCCCATTGATGAGGAGTCTACATCCCTACCTAACCATCTCCAAAAGGTGCCTCCTCCTAATAGCATTGCTTTGGGGTTAGAGTTTCCACATGTGAATGCGGCAGGAGCTGTTATGGCTCATGCTTTTAATTCTTTCTCCCTAGCTTCTGGCACTATTTTGGGAGGCGTTGGAGCCATTAGGAGGTAGGGCCTGGCTGGAAGAAGTAGGTCATTAAAGTGAGTCTGATAGTATATCAGGTCCTTGGCTCTGGCCTTGTGTTGCCTCTTGCTTTGCTGTGAGATGAAGAGCCTGATCCAGAGATTCTTGCCTCATGAATCCATGGGCCTCACCAATGGGCTGAAACTTATGAAAACATGAGTCACAATAAACCATTTCTTCCTAAAGTTATATCTCAGGGAAATAGCCAAAGTGACGCAATAGTAATTAATACAGGGGACATAGACATTGGATCTATAATACTGGCATAATAATGTCTAGAATAAATCAATATATCTACAAGCTAAATGCAGATCTCAGAGAGCTAATGTCAGTCCTCTGTACTCCAGCAGAAGAGTGCAGCTCTTAGTTAGGAAGGTTCCAAAGATTCCAAAAAAATATAGGGTATTGCCGGTACTAGATAGTAAGACTATGCTGAAAATATCATGCACTTTGGTTGTAAGACATGGAAAAATTAAGCTGGAACTAAACTGGGCACTTTCTCCCTGTTTCAGACTTCATAGTACTATAATGTGCTAGCAGGCTCCTGGGGGGAAAGGCCATCAAAAGAATTACTCAGCTCTGGACCCTGCATGTTACCCCACCAACCTGCTAGTCAAGATATGCCCACTGGTACAATAGTGACATGACTGTTATGATAGTAACCAAACACAGTTTGATTAGATTTGAATCCCATAGGAATGTAAATGGTACATCTACTATGGAAATCAGTATGGAGATTCCCTAAGAATATAAAAATAAAGCCACCATAAGACCCAGGTTATATACCCACTTTTGGGTATATAACTGAAAGAATATGTCAGCATATCGTAGAAGCACTTACACATCCATGTGTATTTCAGCACTGCTTCCAATATCCATTATGAAATAAGCATATATGTCTATTGTATTAGTTACATTTTGCTGTGATAAATAACTGACAAGAAGAAGCTTCAGAAAGGAAAAGGGTTATTTCAGCTTGTAGTCCCAGAAGTTACAGTCCTTCGTGTTGGGAAGGCAGGAGTGTGAGACTGGATAGTTACATTGCATCCATAATCAGGAAGGGGAGATCGGGAAATAGGGCCAGCCTGTAAAACCTCAAGACTGACCCCCAACAACCACTTCCACCAGGAATCAACCTACTTAAGGTTCCACAACAATGTCACCAGCTGGGGACAAAGTGTTCAGATATATGAACCTATATACCACAACATCTACCAACAGATGAACAAAGAAAATGTGGAATATATATGTGATGGAGTTTTGTTAGGCCATAAATAAGTACAAAGTAATAACATGTGAAGGAAAATGGATTGAATTATAGAACATCATGTTAAAAAAATAGACCATACTTAGAAAAAAAAATCACGTTTTCTTTCATATGTGGAATCTAGATTTTATATGTGTGTGTGTGTGTGTCATATTGTCTATATTATATATCGTACAAAAGTAGAATGAGGACTCAGAAGTAGGAAGGGAACCAAGAGACTGGGGGACAGAGAGTAATGGGGGGGGTAAATATGAGCAAAGTGTGCAATATATGCATGAAAATGTCATAATAAAGCCTAACATTGTTGACAGTGAGTAAACACTAAAAATTGTGATTTCAGAAAAAGAGGACTGGACTGGAAATATTGCTTAGTGGTTAAGATGCTTGCCCGCAAAGTCCAAGGACCCAGGTTTGATTCCCCAGGGCCCATGTAAGCCAGATGTACATGTTGGTGCATGTGTCTGGAATTTGTTTACAGTGGCTAGGGGACCTGGCATGCTCATTCTCCCTCCCTCCCTCCCTCTCTCTCTCTCTCTCTTTCTCTCTAATAATAATAAGTAAACAAATAATTAAAAACAGAAGACCACTTTGTATGCCAGGAATGAGGCTTCTATGACCCACTGTGAATAGTGCCGTCACATATATTCTTGTCCACAGAGCCAAGTGAGAAGGTACTGACAGGCATCCGAGTCAGACAAACATCCCATTCTGTTTCTGTACTGGACCCAGGAAGAATGTCATTTTACTCGCTAACTCTGTTTCCAGGGACTTTGGGTGATACTGAGCATTCAGTCGTGGGGAGCCAGTGCTTGCTGGTTTGGAAGAGCTGAGCTTGCTCCTGAAGTAGCTCCAGGTGGGAATTTGGAAATGTAGGCTCCAGGACTCATTCAGGCATCTCATAGTAACAAACCTTCCTGAAGCACAGAGTGGAACCCCCTTCTCATCATTGCCTGGTAAAGGAGTATGAGGATAAAGTCATGTGTCCAAGAAAGCACATTGTAAAGTCAAAAATATAAACATAACTGCCTGTCTTCTCCTCTGCCTTTTGACAAATGAAGATACTTCTAAACCAGATCACTTAGTGCCATCTCTCACAAAAATAAAAAAGATGGACAGATTAATTACTAAAAAATGCTTTAAGTTTAGAAAAAAGGTTTTAAGGTTACTTATGAACCAAAGTTAAGCTTTCATCTAGTTGTCATGAAAAGTTGACAACTGGTTGTACTTGAGTTATTCCAAGTTATTACCCCAGAAAGTTGTTCTTAATGTTATTATTTGTTTTGCAACTTTTCATGATAAAAAGCATGATTGCCACATTAACTAGACACTAGTCAAGCTAAAACAAATCAAAAAATTGCCGATTGCCTTAAAACAGCCAGTACTTCAATGTATGCTTTCCCCAAAGTCACAAGCATGATTTCTGCACGTGGCAATTGCAGAGTACAAGCCAGCAGAGCCCGTTGGGGCTGATTGTATTTGTGCACTGAGCATCAGCTCCACTGAGTTAGCCAGCCAGCCTCGTAAGAAGTGAGGGAGAACTCTCTGCAGGGATGCCTTTGCTCCTTCATGGGGGTCTCACAGCTGACAGGCCGGGCCAGTGGGGAACCTGGGTGTTCAGGGCGCCACCTGTGCCATTGCTGGAAACCAGTCGCAACAGCCTTTCATTCTTCCTGATTTGAATCTCCGACGACAAGGGATGCGCAGCTGAAACCTGCATTCATCTGCATTTATGTCTTCTTGTCCTTGAACTTTGTTGCCTAAAATACCAGTATGTCTTGTGCGGGTGGGGGGATCCCACTGTCCCTGTTTTAGCATAGAAAGTCCTGTTCCCGGGAAACTCCTCAGTCCAGGGCAAGTTGGGAGAGTGAGATCCGTGCTGGGGTCGAGGCACTCCTCTGCTTCATGCTCTGTCAGCATGAATGGCTTGGGCTCGGTTCTGGACTTTCTGTGATTCTTGGGATATGAGTAGCCATTAAGTGTCCATGGCTTCAGGATCACACCCATGACACTATACCTGCCTGGCTTTTCATCTCAAAGGCACTGGGTGCTGAGCAATCTCATCTACCTAACAGTGTAGAGGTTCCCAGCTGGGATATTCCTGAGGAGTCTTATGGGAATAACTATGGCCTTCAGGGAACAGGAGAAGCCCTGAGATTCTTGTACTGATCGCAGCTCCCTTTGATGGCAGCTCTGAAATCAGCTCACTTGGTCATGGTATTAGTCAGGTTCTCCAGAAGAACAGGACTAACAGAGAATAAGTAAGAGGGGATTTATTAAGGTGACTTACATGACCAGAAGCTGAATAGGCCTACAACGGCAGGTTGGGGGGCTGGGGAAAATAGTAGCTGCTCCATCCAAGAAAGAGCTCACTGGGAAGGCCATGCAGACTCCTGGGAGGAGCTGCTGCAGATCTGCACTGAGAGGCTGACAATGCTGGCGTCTGAGTATAGAGAGATGGCTTAGGAAGAAATGCTCCCAGCCTCCCCTTCCTTGTGCCCCCACCCTGGGGATGGTGCTATTCATATTCAGGACAGCTCTTTTCCACTCAGTTGATTAACCCACAAGCCAATTATCTCTGGAGGCACCCTCATAGGCACTCAGAAGTGGACTTTACCAATTATTCAGGTCTCTCTTCATCCAACCAAGTAGGAAAACAAGATGAACCATCATAATCATTAAACTGTTTTCTTTTTTGTCGCATTTATGTGCCTTTGTGGAGTTAATAAATGTTTTCCTTGCTTTGGAAAGGGAAGGAGGATCTCCATTGCCCCTCCCCTCCAAGTATGTCTTCTACCCCACCGCTCACACCCAGGATTCTCCACTTCAGTTCCTGGCCATGTTCCAGGGAGGGGCTGCTCTCATGGGTGAGGAGCTGCAGTAACACATGGGATGGACCAGGCATGGGCTTTACTTCAGCTCAGGATTTCAAGCATGTTCTCTGATACTACATATGTAAGCCCGTAGCTTTTGCTAACTGTCCAGGAAGGATGATTTTTAAAAAGGGGCATGGGAGATGGCACAGTGGGGTAGTGCTTGTCATTGACACATGAAGATTCCATCATCAATGGTGGTGCACATCTGTCAGTCATTCAAGCCATGGGGAGGCTGACACAGAGAGTTTCTGGGGCTCACCCATTGACTAGTCCAGCTAAATGAGTGAGCTCACAGTATAAGGTGGAGGGTACCCAAGGTAGACCTCGACATCAACCTAAGGCCTCCCCACATGAATGTGCAAGTGAACATACACATGCACTCACACAAATATGTTCACACACACACACACACACACACACACAGGAAAAAAGAACAGCTCACACTGAGTTTTAAAATACTGTGATGATGATTATAAAGGTATCTGCAAGGGACACTTCTGGGAGAAGATGCAAACTCATACAATGGCCATGAAGAGCAGAAATACATAACCTAGTGTAGGCAGCATCTTTTGATTGAACTCTGGAAGGGGAATTACTTTACACATGATTATCTTTATTAATCAGCCACAGTGAGCCCTTCCTTGAATGGTGAAGTAGTTAAGCTTTGTGCGCGGTACCCATCATATATAATTGTTTCCATACTGGAGGCCAAGACAGCTGTAGGAGGTTTTGCACAGGCCATAAGTACTCAAGGCCTTTGAGGTTATTTTCTGTATAAACAATGCAAATACTTTATTGCCCAGTTGACTTGAATCTCTTAGAAAGGCTATTTAAATCTATCAGGAATTTTTCCTTTGGGTTTCTTTGTAAGAGGGGGTGGAGACGGCGGTGAACAACATGAAAGGCCGCGTGCGCCTGCAGTGGAGGCCCAGGGCTCTTTCATCTTCCCCGAATCCTGTCCCGCCTCTGCTTCAGGATTTGGAGTATGTCAAAGTCCTGGGCTTTTTTAATTATGTTCAAGCCTTTTAAGAAGCCTGCACCATGGAGGCAGAGATGGAAACATACGCAGCAAACCATTTGATATCCAAGTTGAGTACTGAAGCAAAGGTCTCTACTAGGGCCAAGCCAGAGGCTCTAAAGATCAAAGGTTGCACAGAGCCGAGGAAAACCTCTTTGTTGTGTAAAGTGGTAATACTTTATATTAATTAATATCGTGCCAATTTTATGGAAATGATGTCCAAAGAATAGAAAATAAGGGAAGAAATGACTCAGATTTCTGCCATGTAAATTAATGTACCATACTTTTTGTTCTTTATATGTGAATATGTATTTGTATTTGATAAGGTAATTGTAATATGGCTTGCTTGGTCTTTGGCTTTCACATTTAAATTATAAGATAAACATGTCTCACCCTCTCACATCATGGTTCAGTCCAACACTTAAATGGTTTTACAATATCAAATAGAACTATACCACTGCACATGTATTGTCAAGGACTATCTGTGTTAAGCCAATCATAAGATGTTTGGTTCTGTGGAGTTCTCGGTTATAATGAGCTTATTTATTTCATCAGGATTATTTTTGTAGAATATATTCCATACAAAAAAATTATTGATAAGAAGCCTCTATATTTTCAGTTGCTTTCATGTAAATTAAAAATTGGCCGGGCGTGGTGGCGAACACCTTTAATCCCAGCACTGGGGAGGCAGAGGTAGGAGGATTGTCATGAGTTCGAGGCCACCCTGAGACTACGTAGTTAATTCCAGGTCATCCTAGACCAGAGTGAGACCCTACCTCGTAAAAAACAACAAAAAACCAACCAAGCAAAACAAACAAACAAACAAAAAAATCCCCAAAAAACATTGTTTTGGAAAAAAAGATAATTGCCTAAAATCTTTCTCCTGTGACATCCATTCATAGAGGAGGGTGATACAATTATATTGTAGTAAGAAAAGACTCCTTACTGCAGATAAGTGGTTGTCATATTAAAGCAAAAGATGGCATGGTGGGAGTAGCTTCTTCCAACATGTCACAGATGTGAGGCACTGGCTTCAGAAAGTTACAGTTGCTATAGAATTCAGTGTAGGAGAAGGACAGAGTGATGTGGGTCTGCAACACCAGAGAAAAATCCCAGTGCTGGAGCCTGTAAAACCGGAATGTGAAGTCAGTGAAATGAATACTGCCTAGCCCTCTATTACCCTGTATGACAGAATTGGAGTGTGTTGAAGTCCTGGTTTTGTTTGTGTCTTTTAAGAAATGTGCACCATGAAGGTAGAGGGAAACCTATGCAGTGAAAATGAAGTTGAGGATTCAGCTAAAGGTCTCCACTCAGGCCACAATAGAATGTCTGAAGAGATCAAAGATTGCATGGAGTGAGGAAAGCCTCTTTGTTGGTCTTGGCAACCAGGAGGGACCTTTGTTACACAGATTAACACGATGAATTAAACTTTTAGGAGAATACAATGGCTGAGAGGGCTGGATTCTTAGAAGTTGGTGGTGTGTATGGCTACCTGGAAGGAAATGAGCTGCTGTGCTGGGTGAGCCTCTTGGAGCACTACCTCAGAGAAGTGTCGGTTCCTTTGTCTATCTCAGGCTTACCCTTCATGCCTGCGTCACCTGCCCTTGCTTTGCTTCCAATATTGCACTTGCTGAAAGCTGGATTTCATCTCAGGTTCTGCTCTACAATGGCCAGCTGGACATCATAGTGGCGGCCTCCCTGACAGAGCGCTCCCTGATGGCCACGGACTGGAAAGCATCCCAGGAATTTAGTAAGGCGGAAAGAAAAGTTTGGAAGATCTTCAAATCTGATAGCGATGTGGCTGGATACGTACGGCAAGTGGGTGACTTCCATCAGGTATGAAAATACTTGGGGACATGCAGGTCATGGGCTTGGGATGGTGGGGATTGAAGATAAAGTTCAAAGACAACAAGATGTGGTTGGTCTTAAGCAAAGTCATGTAACAGCTAACATGTCTCCTGTAGCTGTCTCTCTAACGGAGAGACGTGGTCTGCATTACTAAGTCCACAGAGCTAGATGTCTAGGTAGAAATTAGTGTAAGCACTGTTGAGGAGGTAAGAGACAAGACTCGAAAATGACAAAATGGGCTGGAGAGATGGCTTAGCGGTTAAGTGCTTGCCTATGAAGCCTAAGGTCCCTGGTTCGAGGCTCGGTTCCCCAGGACCCACGTTAGCCAGATGCACAAGGGGGCCCACGCATCTGGAGTTTGTTTGCAGTGGCTGGAGGCCCTGGCATGCCCATTCTCAATCTCTCTCTGTCCCTTTCTCTCTCTCTCTCTCTGTCACTCTCAAATAAATAAAAAATTAAAAAATGAACAAAACAAATGAAAAAAATGACAAAATGAAAAAGACAAGACTCGGCTAGAAGTAGAGAATCCCAGTGCGACTGGGAATCAAAGGGAGAAGAGTCAAGTACGTGAGGAACGTTCATGTAAGCTCCTCTGGCCAATCTGACAACACATGTTTATATGACACGTGGGGAACTAGGGAAAGATTCTCTACCTCACACCACAAGTTGTAACCTCAACTCATTGGTCAGGCATTACTCCTGTTATTTTTCTTTCTCAATGTGGTTTTGGGGTTTGGGAAACAGTGCTGTGCTGAATTAACTCATGAAATGAATTGGGAAGTGTCCTCTTTCTTCCTAGTATCTCAGATAGTATCTTTAAGCATTGGGAAACTTCATTGGTGAAGCCATCTGGATCTGAAGGTGTATTTAAAAGGTCTTAAATCACGGAGTTTCTATGGTAGATAGGAGATTAATCATATTTTCTGTTTCTTCTTAATGTCACCTTTTGTATACTTTTCCCCATGAATATGCGTACCTCGTCTATAACTTTAATTTCATGGGCATAAAGTTGCTTTTGTAACATCATCTCATCTTCACTTAATGTCTCTTAAGCTCTGTGGTGATATTGGTAATTTATTCCTGTATTCCTTGAGGTATAATAAATTTATCAATTTTTAAATAAAAGATTTTTGCCTTGCTGATTTTCTCTATTGTAGTTTTGCTTTCTATTTTATTAATTAGTATTTTATTTTACCCTCTTCTTGTTATTATTTTACTTGTGTGAGGTAAATACTTAGAACGTGCATTTCTAGCCTGCATATCTAATCCATGCATTTAATGTCATGAATTTGTTAAGCTTGACCTTAAGTATACCCTAAAATTTGTTATAATTTTATTATGATTTAGCTAAAAACATTTATAACTTTCCTTGTATTTTATGTCCTTCAGCCAGTACATTGTTTTTAAGTGTATTGCTTAAGTTCTAAGCATTTTGACTGTACTATTCTTGCATTTATTTCAAGCAGAAAGAAATATATTCTGTTACAGCTTTGTGGATTTAAAGATTCATATTCTTTTAATCATTTGAGGTTTACTCTGTGCCCCTCCCAGAGTGGTTATTTTTGGCAAATATTCCTCATATACTAATAAAGCATGTAGATTCTGCAGTCATTGGTTGTTATGCTTTAGATGTTAATTAAGGTTGTTTAAAATATTTTTAATGTTCAACTGTTCACTTCCTCATACCCTTGTCTCTGTCTCTTGCTCTTGCTTGCTTTAGTAGTAGACAGAAGTCTATTAAACTGTCACTCTATAAGTGTACAATTGAAGTATGTGGGAAGATTTTTCTTTTCTGCTTTATTTCATGATATTAACCACATGCAACTAAAGACATGTCATGCCTTCCTGATCCTACATTTTTCATTCTTTAAAAAAGAATTAATACATTTTATTTATTTGTGAGCAGAAGAGAAAGAGAACGAACGAGAGAGGGAGATAGAGAGTGAATGGGAATACCAGGGCTTCCAGCCTCTGCAAACAAACTCCAAATGCATGCACCACTCTACGCATCTGGCTTATGTGGGTGCTGGGGAATTGAACTCTGGTCATTAGGCTTTGCAGGCAAGTGCCCTAACTAATGATCCATCTCTCCAGTCCTAAATCTTTTATTCTTATGAATTTTTTGTAGTCTTGTTTTTCTTCTGATTGATTAGTGGTAGTATAAGTATGCCCCCTTTCCTTTGAAAGGACGCACATGAAACATCTTTTTACAACTTTTTCCTTTCAAACTTTTGTATCATTATATTTAAGATATGTCTTTTAAGTCATCAATATTTTTTATGGATCCTGACAATGTTTTTACATTGAAGTCATCCATTTACATTGAATATGATTTCTGATTATTTTAAATTTACTGTTTACTATGTTTCTATTTGTTCTTATTCACTCTCCATTTCCTTTTTCATATTGCACTTTTTTGCATTACTTAAGTGTTGTATCATTTTACCTTTCCTAGCTATAACTTTGTTAGCTATGGCTCTTTTAATATTGTTTCATGCTGGTGCTTGACTGAGTGATATAAATTCTAGGCTTACTGAATCCTAATATAGATCAGAATTTTACCATTTTATTTTATTTTTGTTTTTCGAGGTAGGGTCTCACTCTAGCCCAGGCTGACCTGGAATTCACTATGGAGTCTCAGGGTGGCCTCGAACTCACAGCGATCCTCCTACCTCTGCCTCCTGAGTGCTGGGATTAAAGGCCTGCGCCACCACGCCCGGCTGAATTTTACCATTTTGTAGATAAATACAAGACTGTTACAAGTCTGACCAACTCCCCTGTTTTTATGTCATTCACAAACAACTCCATGTCTAGGCTACATGCCACAGGATGTTATGTGCACCACTTGATTTAGCCAGTGCTTGCTGTGTACCACCCGCGCATTTCCCTTCAGTTTTCAGAAAGATGGACTTACCTTAGAAAGACATATGCAGGCAAGTTCTCCATTTGGAATGTCTTTCTTCTGCCTCTGATTGTGAAGGTCGTTTCCCCTGGAATGGGATTTTGATGTCGCAGTTCTTTTCTTTCAGATCATTAAAGATATGACTCTTGTCTTCTCACTCTACCCTTTCTAACAAGATGTCAGCCATTAGCTTTATTGCTTGCTCCTTCAAAGGTGATTTATGCTATTTTTTTTCCATTTTGTTTCTGCTTATTTTTAATGTTTTCTGTTTGCAGTTTTTGAGAAATTCTACTATTTGGACCCATAAGTTGCCTTTAGGTTTTTTGTACCTGTGTTTAGATGGTTTGGGTTTATTGAGCTTTTTGAAACTATGACTTGAGGTCTTTTGTCACAGTTAGAAAATTCATTTAGTCATCCCTTCAAATATTGTCATGCTCCAGTGTCTATTCCCTCTTTTTCCAATACTGTGTTTACAGGAACATTTGGGTCTTTTTTTTTCATTTGATTTTGTATAACTAATGATATTTCCATTCTTTTCCTCTCCATGCTTCCATTTTCATATCTTCTACTCTTGTTTCTTTCAGTTTTCTATTCTTCTTTACTCTGATTTCTAGCGTGCTGTTTAACTCACTCGTCTATTTTTAAGATTTCAGTTAACATTCCTGCTTTGGACTGAATTTTTCCCCTACAAATTCCCATGACCCTACTCCCATGTGATTATATGGTGAGGACAGGCCCTATAAGCTATAATTAAGGTTAAATGAGGGCATCAGGATGGAGCCCTGATTTAATGTATTTCATGTCCTTATAAAAGGGACATTAGAGAGCTTGCTTCATTGTGCTCTCTGCTATGTGAGGACAAAGTGATGCAGCCACTATCTGCAAGACAGGAAGAAAACTGTCCCCAGAAACTGAAGCAGCCAGTGACTTCATCTTGGCTTTCAGCTTCCAAAATTGTGAGGACTCTAATTCCTCTGGTTTTAGCCACCCAGTCATTCTAGGATTCCTACCAAAGATTCCTGACAGGGTTCAACTAAGTCAACACTCACAGAACATTACCCTGAGTCATAGTAAAATTTGCTATTTCTATTTTTATTTATTAGTTATTTTAATCTGTGTTGCTTACAAGTGTACATGTAACAAAATAAATATTATAGATAGTAAAATTCAAGAGCTGTGAAAATATTTCATTTAAAATATCTATAAGGAAAAATTGGGGTGTTAATATTCAGGCCATGCAGAGTAAACATAAAGGCTGAGCAGCCAGTGGGAGGTGGAAGTTGCCTCCCCATCCCTGCTCTGCTTCATGTTGCAAATTTCAGCAGCATCAAGGGTCTCTTAAGGACCCAATGAGGTCCTCCCAGGCCACCTGTTATTTCATGATCAGCATTGTGAACACTCCTTGGCACCACACACATGTCCTGTATGCACTTTTGTATAAATGTCCAGCTTAGAAGGGCACCATGTGCCATAGAGGTGGGGAGAGGAGTTGGCTGCCTGTCAGAAACCAGCGGCAAATATCACACTAAGCAGGCCAATTGTGCTTGTGAATGAAGACCACATTTAGAGATGAAATGGTGCTGCCCTGCTGCCAAAACATGGGTAACAAAAGAAGCAAAGCAACCAGGTCCACATGAGCTAGTGATAGGGAATGCGGCCTCATTTTATGTATACGTGATTTGAACTCCACCCCCCGCCCCCCCCCCCCCAGAGCTCAATGGTGACTGTTGGAGATGAGATGGGGAAAGGCTCCCTTGTGAACAAAGGCATTCTCTGTGAGGCTTGGATATGGGAATACTGTCCAAATGTCAAGTGCCTGATAATGAAGAAAATGAACTACAGTCATGGCCTGGCTTTTCAGCATTAAACACACAAAACAGAAGCACGTGTATGTGTCTGCCAGAAAGAAACCACACTCTCTGCCAAACACCGCAGCTCTTGATTTAAAAAATCAAAACCAAAGTAGACTTGTCTCCCCATGGTTACCTAAAAGGTCCATGTAAAGGAATGACAGCCCTCCTTAGGGCACACCTGGGGCCTTCGAGAGGGCCCCCCCCCCATCTTCATATCCATGAATCCCAAGCAACCACATGCAGCCCCAGAAAACCTTCAGAAACCAGATAGAACACGAGTGCTTCTTGTTCCCCTGTGGACTCTGGCCTATGCAGAAGCAGGTCTTGGGTACTTGCAACATTGTAAACATTAGGCCCTGTCTTGTACTGCATTCTGGAGCAGCTCCAGTTTGTATATAACATGTAGGGTTTGGAGTGAAATATCTCTAAGATATCCTTTAACAAAAATGTGAGATATTTATTTTCATGAATGACCAGAGATGTTCAGCTAGCAAGAAGAGTAGAAGAGGCCTGCAGCAAGTGTTACCATTCTCCCTCCACCACCCTGTATATCTCTGTGTACCTAGAAACTTATTTATATGGGCATGGAGAGAGAGACACTGACTTCCAGGTCAGAGAATAACTAAGACCATGGTAGCATCTGACCTGGCATTGGCCCTGGGCTTTTACTACCATCATCTCGGGGACTCATAAATTTAATCCTTTCTCTTTGGCTGTTTATAACTTATGGCCACCAGTGTGAAGGCTACCTTCTGTTCTTTTGGGGCTTTTTCTGACGCTCTCTCCAAATATAAAAGTTACCCAGCTGTGCTGAGATTCTTACAACTCTTGAAGCTCATGTCATTTTGTCAACATCATGCCATCCCCAAGGATGTTTTGTTTGCTTGTTGTTTCTTTGTGTTTATTTTTATTTTATTATTGTTTTTCAGTGTTGGGCACTTAACTAGGCTAGCTCTCTACCACAGAGGTACATCCCACCCACTTTTCATTTTATTTTGAGCAGGATCTCATTATATTACCCAAACTGGCTTTGAACTCACTATGTACCCCAGACCTTGAACTTGTGATCCCTCTGTTTCAGCTTCCTGAGTAGCTTGGATCACAGGCCTGGCTCCAAGGATTTATTTGTTCAAGGATAGTTTAACTCCTCATTTAGAAATAAAAAATTAATCAGGATTATATCATATTGATGAAATTCTTTAAGAATGTATTACTAGTTTACATGTCATTAAATTAAATGTCCTGAAGAAAGATTTTTAATAATTTCCATGTTTGTGTTTTTATTGAAAATATTTTACCCTAGTAGTTCTCCACATTAACATTGAAATAAAGGTTTGAATCACTGATTATTTATCACTGTTATTAAATCTCACTGGGTATGGCTTCTTTTATCATGCATTTTGTAAAATTAACAACACATCTTATTTACCTCATGATTAGAGTCATGAGTATTTTATTTTATAGTTTAAGTGTCAACATCAATTCAGGTTTATTTAGGAATTAGATTGGGTTATCTTGGTCACGAAGCACTTTATAGATGGAATAAATGTTAGATCTCATGTTCCAGGTGAGAACACTGAAGCCCATTGGCTACGTGACTTTCTCAAATTCTTCCCACTTCCCATCCTTCTGAGATGAGATTTCAGGAATCCTGGCATCTGGCCCCAGGTGTGATGGTTGATTTTGATGGCCAAATTGATTGGCTCTCGAAGCACCCAACAGACAGTTCTCTGGTCATGTGTGTGAATAACTTTCTAGATTAGGTTAATTCAGGTGGGAAACCCACCTACTATGGGTATCACTATTGATGCTCTAGGCTCCTGGGCTGCATAGAAAAAGAGAAGGTGAAGTGAGTGTGGGTATTCATCTCTCTCTGCTTCCTGACTTTGGACTCAATGTGGTCAGCTCCTACCACCATACCTTTCCTGCCATAATGGATTGTACCCTCACAATGTGATTTAAAATAAACCTTCCTTAAGTTGCTTTTGTTAGGAATTGTGTCACAGCAACCAGAAAAGTAACTAATATACCGCATTTTCCTAACTCACAAGCATACTTACCACAGGGAAATGAAGTCATAGCATTATGTTGGAGCAGGATATATTGGAGTAATAATTAAAGCAGTCCTGAGACATGATAAGTTCACATCTATGATTAGCTCCAAATCCCATTATGTGACTACTTCCTGTAGACATAGAATATAAGGGTTTTTAAAAATATTTTATTTATTTATTTGAGAGAGAGAGAAAGAAGAGGAGGCAGACAGAGAGAAATAATGGGTATGTCAGGGCCTCCAGCCACTGCAAATGAACAAGTGCCACCTTGTGTAACTGGCTTATGTGGGTACTGGC
The DNA here is from genome assembly GCA_036346955.1 of Dipus sagitta. Taxonomy (NCBI): domain Eukaryota; kingdom Metazoa; phylum Chordata; class Mammalia; order Rodentia; family Dipodidae; genus Dipus; species Dipus sagitta. Next base: position 7,704,565 of record CM070784.1, read on the forward strand.
TAATGAAATCTGGGTCCTTAAGCCTTTGTAGGCAAGCACCTTAGCCACTAAGCCATCTCTCCAGCCTAGAATATTAGGTGGTACTAGAGCTTAATTGGTGGTGTGGTCAGGTTCATCCAAAGGTAAGAAGAGATATTAATAAACTAACACATACTGGCATTGGCCATGTGAACAGAGAGACTATGGTGGTGAGGAGCACAGATAATAGAGCAGGAATAAGGAAGAGTGCTGGTTCATGATCTGGAGTATGAAAGAGAGCTAGGAGAAGGCTTGGAAGACAGCTGGGAGAAGCGGGACCATGGGAATTTGGTGGTAGGCTTAGGGGTATATGTTGTATTGTCCATGCAGCAGGGAGATACTGAAAATGTCTAAGAACATTTTCAGAGCTGGGAGAGAAGTTTAAAATTGCAGCAGTAGGATGAATTCAAGTTGAGATCCTGGGAATAGGGTGCCCTGTGAAGAGCTTTCTGGGGAGAAGATTCTCCATTTACTTCACAAAGTTGCCTGCTTGGTACTTGAGTCTCAGCTTCTACATTGTGGTGAGAATAGGCTTTACAATGCCCAAGATGTGATGACCAATGATTGGTGAAGGGATGGTCTGTGTTTGTCCACACCACCTTTAAAGCTACTGTTCCTCAGAGAGGGCATGCATGCTGGTACCCTTGTTTTCCTTGTCCTCTCTTCAGCTGCAGCAAGCATCTCCAATCCCTGAAGCACAGCCTTGCTCAAGCCTCACACTCAAGCTGGCCTTGGTGAGGTTTGCCCTGTGGTGTCCCTAGCATGTGGTATGCCACAGTGCCTCTTCTCCCAGCATGCTCTGCATGCTCAGCATGCAGAAACCAAACCTTAAGCTGAAGATTATTTTGAGAAAAACCAACTGGAAGGAGAGGGTTGGCTTGGGCTTGAATCTTCTGGGCAGAAGTGTCACTGGAAAGCAGTTTATTTAGTGAGAGGATAGGGGACTATGGCTTGGACAAACTTGGTTTGAATTTAGTTTTGTCATTTCCTCACTGTGGGCTGCTTACTAGTACTGTGAGCTTGGAGTCAGAGTAGTTACTCTGTAGGGCTGTAGGGAAGGCTAAAGGAAATGTTAAGAATGACTACTAATTGCTTTGATTTTGTGAACCCTTGGGCTGATGTTTGCCACATTTTTTTTTTTTAATAATCCTTGAGTTTCTGGAATCCAAGTAGCTACTCTGTAACCTATGACATGGTGTTTATCAATCCATAAATAAAGTAATAGAAGCTTCACCTGAGAAACTTGCTTAAGGCATCAAAGTGTCATAGTATGTAAGAATGGGTCACACATCTATTCTTCCCACCCAGCACAGTGTGTACTTGCCTGTGAAGGCCCTGGACCAGAGACAGATGGAATACACCACTTGGAGAGATCTGGGCCACACGCCTGCCCTTGGAGTGAGAGTGTGGCGGTGGTGGCCACTGTACTTGGCAGCACATCTAGGCCACATAGATGACTTTGTTCCCTGAAGGCAAGAGCAGTGCTTACAAGAAGGATGGAGAAGCCACAACATGTAGACAGGAAGCAGTCAAGCGGCCGCTTGCCAACTATGCTTTGCTAAAACTAACATTCACTTGAGTGTGTTTCTCTGACCACACACAACTCAAGAAAGTGGGAAAGAATGACCGCTAAATGTCCCTTGAGCGGAAAGGATAGTCAGTCTTACATGTGAACATTTCCAGGGACAATCCGTCTAAGGAATAACAGAGTTAACCTTGCCACCTAACTTTCTTGGATTTCATGCTGACATTGTTTTACACAATTTTAAGCAGCATGTGGAGCACTATGAACTGTTGGTTGCAGAAAGGTCTTCAGCAAGACCCTGGTTGTGCTGGCTTGATGAGAGGAAGCAATGAGCGAGAAATGCAACATTTACGTCTCACTAGTTGAGAGAAGATGAGTTTAAAACATGTTGAAAGGAATAAAGGGTTTATTACCAGATTGGAGGCCATGAGGACTAAGTAGAGCTCATTCTTTGGGAAAATCATTTTGGCTTTGTGGTAGCATTCATTTGTTAAATGGAATCTTCATCTTCACCCTTGGCCTTGTGCCTTCTGCAGAGATGGATGTTCTGACTCGGGAGTTCTGTGTCTCCGTCTTCCAGACCCTGGAAGGTTCCTTTGTCCTGGACAGGAAGTCAAACCCACCTACCTCCCCACCAGACCTGCATGGCAGTCATAGTTGGGTTCTACAGAAACTGTTTTTTTTTGTTGTTGTTGTTGTTGTTAATTAGTTTTTTACTTAGTGAATACAGTCAATTGGGTACCACTGTTAGGCTCATCCATGTCCTACGCCCTCCCCTTGGCCCCTCCTTTTTGGGGTATATGGGTCATGCATTCTGGATTTAGCCCACAGTTGTGGGTAAGATAAATGTCTCTGCATATCATGACCTAACATGTGGCTCTGACATTCTTCCTGCACCTCTTCTGCAAAATTTCCCTGAGCCATGTTGGGTTCATTTTTGGTCTGCTTCAGTGATGAGGTGTTGGGGGCCTCTGGGTCTCTGGAAATCTGATTTGGTAGGAGTTGAGTTTTCTGTGTTGATCTTCTTCACCCTTGTGCTGGTACTCAGTTCACCAAGAAAACAGCACCCTTGCTTGTTTCAGCAAGTTTTCTTAGTTTCAGCCAGAGCCCTTTTGTGGTATAATGGGGTGGCTCTCTCCTTAGGATCTACATCTATCCGAAAAAGAGAAGCAGATTCTCCAATGGAAAGTAAAGTTAGCACCCGACCACTGAGATAAGCCTTACTCTTTTATAGAGAATTTAATAGGTGTAGGCCCTCTTGTAGCCCACGATTGGTGGTAGCTTGATAATGGGGAGCAGGCTTATGTTTGGATATGATTCTGACTTGTTTCCCAGTTCTAGCTATGGGTCCCGTGCCACTGAGGGGATCAGTTAGCCAAATCAAGAGCAGTTGGTTTCCCACCATGGCTGTGTACCACTATTGCACTTGTGTGAGCATCACGACAGGTTATTTGCTGCTAAGTAGGTTAGACCATGACAGAAACTGGTTTTTAAAAACAAGTTTTGGGTGCAGGTTATATATTTGGGATTGACATTAATAAAGGAATAGGGAAAGTGGGGTTGGACAGAGGATGAAATAAAACTATGATACAGGCCTGAGAAATCCAAAGGGGAGGTCTAGGGGGGAGTATTTTCTATTAGAATATTCCACATGTTATCAAAATAGCCAGGCCATTATATGCCTGCCCAGTCGGCAAATGTGGGCTGTCCCCGGGCAGACATTATCTTGGGAAAAGTCCTTGGGTTTTGCCAGCTGGAGATTTCAGCTGACTAGTCCCTGAAGAAGGATCTTGTGATGCAATCCTTTATCTGCCACAAGGCCACCAGATAATATCCCTGCCTCCTCTCAAGCCTGGGGAAGGAGATGGCAAGAGCTGGCGGTTCGCTTAAGACCACATGAGAAATGTGTCTTCCTTAGTTTGGGTAATATAGGTTTCTGCCCAAGCTGCTCTCCATGCAGTTCTGTCTGATGTATTTGTGGGGAAGGAAACATTCACAGGAGGAAGATTTCATATATATACGTGTGTGTGTGTGTGTGTGTGTGTGTGTGTGTGTGTGTGTGCATGTATACACACACATACACTAGTCTTTGAGGAAAAAGGAATTAGCAATTGCCAGTAAATATTTGCTTTTCAGTTATTTATTGTAGAGTAACAAATGCTTCTAAAAACTTAGTGGATTAAGATAACAGTTTATTATTTATCACAAGCATGTGGACTGAATGGACCCAGTTGAATAGTTCTTATTCAGATGGGGTAGGCTGAGGTCACACATCCAGCTGCATCCAGCTGGAGCCTGGCTAATGCTGGGACATCCAGGATGGCACCCTCTCTTGGGTGCCGCCAGTGGAGGATGCTGGCTGGGACTTTACAATATGGCAGCAAGTCTCCCCAGTGGAGAAGCAAAAGATTCCTGCCATTTTAAGACCTGCAATAAACTCTATGTTACTTTAGGTTTCTCTTGGTCAAAGAATATTCCAGAGTAAGACCAAACTGCTCTTGGAGCAAATAATTGGGAATGGTCATTAACCTGTTCCTTTCCCTTAAACCAGTGTATCTCAACCCTGCAAATACAGAGTCCTAGGTCGCCTTTCAGAGTCTCTATATTAGTAGTCTGGAGAAGTTGTATGACAATATTAAGCTCCTCAGGGGCGTCTCATATGGAGCTGGTTTGGTTTGTTCTTGTCCCTCTGTTGACACTGATGTGGCTTCCACCTCACAGGAACCTCTGTCATTGGCCTGACACTGATTCTTTGAAATCGTCAGCCAAAAGTAAGCTGAATTTTAGCCTTCGGTTCTTGCTGTTCATTGTTGGCTTACAAGAAGTCCTTGTTCACCCAAGCTGTGGGTAGACCATTGCTAATTTAGGCTGGTAGAAAAACTCTTTTATTTATTCAAAGCATCAGCTTCCTTGCTCAAAAGCTGGCAGTTTTGTGCTACGATGTGGGCTTGGTGTGCAATGCTCTTAGAGAGTTGTGCATCTGTGTTATCTTCCAACAAAGAACTTGTTATATCAAGCACTGTCTGCTATAAGCGTCATCCAGGGTGATGGTCCTCAGCAAAAGCACTGGACTCTAACTGCAGTGAGCTTGTTTCTACACATTCATTGTTGGTCAAGTAGTATAATGGCTTGATCAATTTCTATACCAAAGCAAAATATAGTGCAGAGTTTTAGAGTGTGAAATCTTATCATGAGTAAATTTAGTATTTCCATTAGGTTATTGAATAAGAATTGTTAACTTATGGTGAAGGACTGTGGTCAGCAGTCAAGGGGTCAGTGAACTTAGAAGGGAAACTAACCATGTCTTTATTTCTGCCAACCTGTAGCTGAAAGCATTTCCATCCATTATGAGCGATGAAATTTAGCATTTCCTTTCATCTGAATGTAGGCAAAAAGTCGTGGTGGTGTTACCAATGCCTTTTGAGTTTGTCACCAAAGAAAGCAGAGCTATTTTCATATCAGGTACCATGTCACACATGCTACTATTGATATCTTGAGATTACTTTTATACTCATCACTGGTTTGAAATTGCAGTTTTATCAGACCCGGTGGTTTCTGTTTCAGATTGTACTAATATTAATATGTACAAAGCTATATTGCCAATTTATATTTTATTATTTTGATACTTCAATGTGATACCTTCATTTTTAATCTGTAATATACATGTATATGTGTGTATAATGGGCTACTATGTTCATGGTTTCTGTATCTGTGAATTTAACATGGATTCCAATGTAGTTATGATGGTGCATCTGTCCTGAACATGTACAGATATTTCTACTCATTCATATGCCCTATACAATACAGCATAACTGTTCGCATAGCATTTATGTTGTATTAGGAGTTTGTTGTGGTTTAGATGTGAAATGACCCCTCCAAGTTCATGTGTTTGAACGCTTGCTCACCAGCTGGTGGCGTTGTCGATGGGGCTTGTGGAGATGGGGCCTTGCTGAGGAAGTAGCTCACTGTGGGGTGGGCTTTGAAGGTTCTCCTGCAGATCTCCTTTGGCCAGAGCCTCTGTTTCCTGGTCCAGGAAGATGTGAGAAGGCCAAGCTCTGGCTGCCAGGGATGGGAGCTGGTCCCACTGCCATGAAACTATGAGCCCAAACACATCCCTCCTCGTTAAGTTTCTTCTTGTCAGCTCTTTGGTGACTACAAGAAAAGAAGTATCGTATTTCAAATGTACAAATGATTTAGCATGTGCAGGAGGATTGCACAGGTCATATCCACCGTTAACACTCCATTTGATATAAAGGACTGGAGCAACCACAGATTTCGGAGTCCATGGAGTTGGTTCTGCAAGCAAGTACTCTGCAGATCAGCAGCAGCAGACCTGCATTTGTGGCTGCGTAAGTTAGGACAGATGGGACTGTGACTGTGTCAGGTTCTAACTTCATCATAACAGACAAACTGTTTTGCTTGGAATTAGAAGCAGCAGGGACTGCTGAGACAACTTGGCATTTTTCTACACAGCTGACTGTTAAGAAAAGTGTGTCTAAGTTGCCATTAAATTGTCTTTCCTTTTCTCTTTCTTTTTTCCTTATTTCTTTGGGAAAAGGTCTTACTACTCTGCCCTCCAACTTATGAACCTCCTGCCTCACCCTCCCAAGTGCTGGGGTTACAGGTATGTATCACCATGCCCAGCTCCAGAATTGAGGTATTTCTAAAGGATTGAGTCCCTTCTAACTTACAATTACCTAAACCATTTCTGTTGATAAACAAAGAGCCCTTAGCATTCTTTTTGTTTCTCTCCCCAATTTGTGCTAAAATTCTAACATATGGAAACAGGGAAGAAAGGAGATATAAGAGTTTAACTTTAGAGAGCAAAAAGCAAACAAAACAAAAAACTCACATGTCTGGCAATTCGCTGCTCTTGTGCAGTCTGGTATAGAGATGTGGGTATTTATTTTTGTTCCTAATATTTATTTCTTTTACACAGCAGCCAGAGTCCCCAAGCTTACATTCTGGCAGCTCTGCCTTCCTGGAGCTGTGGCCCAAGGGGACTTCCCACTACTGTCTTTGTTTTCAGTTCAGCTGTTACTGTGTCCTTCCCACCCACTATTTGGTGACTAGGGCAGTCTCATCTTCTCTGTGTTGGGGAAAGATAAATGCCCAGCAGACATAGCATATCAAATCTCTTAAAGATTCATTTCTGTGAGCTTGGCAGCATTGATACTCAACTTTTCATTTCTCTTTTATAACCTAATGTCAAATACATGCTAAATAGTTACATGTGTGTAAGGTAAAACAGATAATGATAAATGAACAGTTATATATTTACCAGCCAGTTTAACAGCCCCAATATTCTAATAGTTTCCCCTTTCTGCTTCCCTGGAGGGAACCATTGTCCTGTGCTTTAGGTTTCTATTTCCTTCTTTTCTTTTTTCTTATTAGAGTTAATAGTTCTCTACATATTTACATATCTAATAATATTTTACTTTCATGCTTACTGTTGCATCAAGGAATCTCTTTGAATGTATTTCATAATAACATACTGGTGCTAGTTAGATTCACCCAGGTTGATATGGTCCATTGTGCTGTGTACATTTACATTGCACAGTCTGACTACATTACTCATCCATGCTACTGCTGGTGGACATTTGACCTGTTCCTGATGTTAACTTGTTTGCTACTATAAATGCTACCACTGTGAACATTATTGTTCACAACTCGTTGTGTCTGGGTTTACATCACTATATAGCATGTGGTTCCAAAATGATAGTCTTCCTTACCAGTTATTCCACTACTTTAGTGAACACTGGGATTTCTTTCTTGTTATCTTTTCCATTGGCTTGTTAAAATGAAGGGCTTCATGTTATCTCCCATGTCATAACATTCATGGTGTTTTATCTTGCTGTCTCCTGTCTACTTTTCTGGCCACCATCAGCCCAAAAGACCCCAACATCCATCCAGAATGATTTGGTGGAGTGTGTGACATGCCCAGATCTCCACAGTGTAGAAGTATGTTTCTTACTTTATTTTTAAAAATATTTATTTATTTGAGAGAGAGGGTGGCAGATCAAGAGAGAGAATGGGCACACCAGGGACTCCAATCACAGCAAATGAACTCAAGATACTTGTGGCATCTTGTGCATCTGGCTTTATGTGGGTACTAGGGAATTGAACTTGGGTTCTTTGGCTTTGCCTGCAAGCGCTTTAACCACTAAGCCAAGCTAAGGGTGGCTTTAAGAAAAAAAAAAGGTCAGAAATGTATTCTTTTGCATCTTTTTAATTCAAATCCACCAACATGGGCTCTGTTATAAGAAGAAGCTAGTAAAATAGGCAGGTTTCATCTTATGCCTTATACACGAGGTCCAGCCCCAGACAAGAGGAAAACTTGAGTCTGTCTCCAAATCCTTCTCACTTCCACCACTTGTCCATCAAAACAAGGAGGAGACATGGCTCATCCAGGTGCTTTGCCATGAGTCTCACCAGAAAATTACGGTCCTCCCACACCCAGCGGCTCAGCTAACATCTGCTTTAGAGTCTCCTCCTCATTGGCTTGCTTTTATTCATTCCATAATGCTCATCATAGAAACCACAGAGAACTACTTAAAAAGAAAAACACTCCATTTATACAAAACAATAAAATTAGTGCAGCATTGGAGGGGGGGCATTTAAAAAAATGAGGGCTTTCCCACTTAAGAAAATTCCAAAGTGAAGTGTTTTGCCTTGTGTTTTAAAGATGGTCTTCAAGAACATTCTGGGTTTGAATTTGAAGTTGTTACAGTTAACTTTTCCCTTTCCTAGGAGCCTTCCTAGCTGATCTGAATTCAGCAGGTGACCTCGGTCTTTGTACAGTTTCCAGAACACAAGTTTGGTTGTGTCGTTCCCTTGTTTAGAAACCTCTTACCAACTACGTTGGAAGTCTAAACCCTGCATGACTTAGTAAAGATATACGATGGGGCCTCCATTCCTATTTTACCCCCTTCCCCATTCAAATCCTCAGACACAAAGCAAAATACGGTGTCTCCCCTCCCCCATCCCACACAGCAATTCCCATGTGAATCCATGTCTTCCTCATAGGGCCCTTTGTGCTCTGACTCCTGGGAAACCTCCCCTTGCCTTTTTGGAGCTCAGTTGTCTCACCCTATCCAGGAAACCCACCTTGACTCCCAGAAGCCACCCTCCTCTCCGGCATGGATTAGGCCCCGAGACATCATAACTTCCTCTTCAGTCAGTTTCTCCGGTTGGACACTGAGTACCCTGAAGTGGAAATAAATGCCCTCTCCCTGTGTTGCACAGCCCTTACCATTCCTGGCATGGAGTAAATGTTCACAGAATTCAAACCAATCTGGTCACAATCTCATCCCTGCACCTCTCCCCATGCATGCACATGTGTATTTTAAACACATCACTTGATGAGTGTGATCATTTCTCAGCACTTGTGTAAACCAGAGTGCCTTCTAGGAAGTAGTCTAGACACGCAGAGATAATGAATAGTTCAGAATAGCTCCCTTCGGACTGAAGGTCATGTTGCATCTATCAGCCAGGGGCTAGTTCCCTTCGGTGTTTCCCCAGGAAAGAAAGAAAGAAAGAAAGAAAGAAAGAGAGAGAGAGAGAGAGAGAGAGAGAGAGAGGGAGGGAGGAAGAAAGGAAGGGAGAGAAAGAGAAAGACAGAAAGAGAGAGGAAGAGAAAGAAAGAAACAAGAAAAAGAAGATGACTATTCTGGAACACAAGTTTATGTTACAGGTTTCATTACCCTGGTGTTGAGGGGGGCATCTTCTTTAAAAGATCTGGATTCTTATTTTTGTTTGGTTTCCTTAGCTTACACACACACACACACACACACACACACACACACACACACACAGAGCTTGCTTCCTGAAAACAAAAGGAAACAATAAACAAAAGCAACTTCCAATTTTACTCTGAGATTTTACTAGGAGTCTTCTTAGTTCATGTGATTCTATTCATTAGAGAGGATTGATTAGCATAAGAAGAATTCTTCTAAATTAAGCTACCCAAACATGCACTTAGTTCATACTCTGGGAGCTAATTTACTGTATGAAGTAAAATATAAATTGGCTAGAGGATCTATTTATGGAGGGATAAGAGCTAGGCAACAATGCATAATTTTCCCATAGTTGCTGAGTGACTTTTAATAATCTATTGAAATTTAAGAGCAACCCATTTCATTAAATGGAAAGTGAATAAATACTAAGAAGTCTAAAATTTAAAGAATTATCTACCCATGAAGAACTTTTTTAAAAAAATTGCTTTTAAAACTATTGTATTTTTTGTTGTTTTAACTTTAAAGTGTAACTAAAGAGTCACAAAAGCTCTTTGTGGGAATGTTAAACAGAGCTAGAAAAATAAACAAAGTAGAAAATGGTGTGAGGTGTAGGCTGATCACTAGGAAGCAACAACATGAAGTTGTGTGACAATGTGTCCCCACACTGGACAAGAAACTATTTTTTTTTCTTATAGTTTTTGGCTTTGCAGTGAAAGGTATACACTTTGCTTTATTTCAGCAAATGGTATCATGAAGGGTCCTGGCACTTGGCATGCTCTGTACTTTCCTGGTACCTAGGAACATTAGGGGTCCTGGGATCCCTTTAGCCTGTGGATTAATAATACACTTGAATCCAAATACCCAGCCTGAGCTGAAGCCTTCCTAAACAGGGCAGCTTTGGAGTATGCCAGCTATTCTGACACAGATGTAAGAAGTGTGGAGTGGTGAATGGTCTTGAAGCTCCACGACTGGCAGTTAACCTCAAGTTCATGGGCAGGTATGGGCAGGAATGGAAACAGGTAACAGGCCTCCTCGTCTTTTTGCAAATATTTGACATTTAGCCCATCTGATTTCCAGAGCCAAGGTTTCAGAGAAGCTTTGGACCTTATAATTTATCTGTTCAGTAGATGTTTCTGTGCATGTCAGTCAGCTTTCTATCACCACCACAAAGTCACTGTGAGCTAACCTTAATGGAGAAGAAGTTTATTATGGCGTATGGCTTCCGAGCTTTCTATCCATAGTGCATTGGCTCAACACTTTTGGACCTGTTGTGAGGCCACACATCATGGAAGGATGTGCGTAATGACCAGAGAGCAAAAAGACAGGAAGAGGCCAGGATCCCAGTATCCTTTTGATGCCCATACCCTGTTGATCTAACATCCTTTCACTATGCCCCACTTCTCTTTTTTCCAGTAATGAAATATTTTTCTTTGTTAATACATGTCACACTGAGGTATAGTCCAATATATGTTTGCTAATGAGCCACTCAGAGGTCCAAGGTCTTGAGGTATAGCTGGGTTCCCATCCCAATTTGCAAACATATCAACATGTCTTTGAAATTCAGAAACTGAATTTTTTTGAGCAGTCATGTGGGAAATAATGTATTAACCATCTGCTATTGTGGCTGCAAGAAGGATGGACACCGTGTGTAAAAGACGTCATAGGTCAGTGGGCTCAAACGAGTGATAGCTATTTGACCAGAAGACCCAGCATTGCATGACAAGTGCTTTATCACTAAGCCACATCCCCAACTAGGAAGCAATTCTTTTTTACTGTTTTTAATTGAGAATTTTATTGTATGAACATACTACTTAATGGTCATATCCCCCCAGTCTTTGTGGGGGGAGGCAGTGCACCTCAGAGTACACCTTCCCACCCTATGGCTCTGACATATTTCCTCCCCCTCTTCTGCAATGTTCTGTCAGCCTTGGATGGAATGTCTTCTTTCAGCACTTCCTCCATAATGTTTCTTGGGCCCTAACAGGTGTGACATAGATGGCTAGTCTCATGCTAGGCAGTTGACTTTCTTCTCTTGCCATACTGATGGGTCTTGGGTCTTCTTGGTATTCATTGCCATCTGCAAAAAGCAGATTCTCTTATGGGAGGGCAGCATGGATCAAAGCGGATAAACAAACAGACACTTAGAAGACTTTATGCCAAAGAAAAGTGGACGTTTCCTTCTAGAGTCTATGACCTTTCAAGACATAGGCTTCTGACCTGGTACTGAGATAGTACCAGGTGTGAACTCCCTCCCACTGAGCCGGCCTTGTGTCCCACATCTTAAAGGTGCCATCATCTTCCAGTACTGCTATGAGTTAGAATCAAGCTTTTGATATATGGTCTCTGGGGGTATGATATGGGATATGAAAATATCCCAACCCACTTGGGTTCACCCAGAAATTGGAGAAAGAATGCCAGAGTGTTCCCTGTTTGTCTGCTAGACAGAAAGTGCCAGAGAACAGAGAGACTGAGAGTAAACCTAAGTGCCCTCATTTGTACTGTTTGCCAGTTATCATGGTGTCAGTACTTTCCACTTTGGCTGATTGCAAGTTACCAACATGACCCCACTGTACCTGGAGCTGGGCATCAATGTGTACAACTGGCTGTTCTGATGTAGCGGGGGAGAGCTCAGTACATCACTGCCACAACCACCCTGTCTTGCCGTTTGCATGCTGCTGGCTCTTGCTGGGTGACACCCAGTGAGCCAGCACCACAGGGGAGCTCACTGACTGCCGGAAGTTCCGCCCTCTCTGCCTCTACTCTCATTCTCTCCTCCAAGAGACACTGCAATACAGTTCCTGAAGCAAGATGCTGAGCAAGAGCCAGTAGTGAACTGAATTGTGCTTTTTATCTTCCGTGGTTTAAAATCCAGGACCAGGGCTGGTGAAATGGCTTAGCGGTTAAGGTGTTTGCCTGCAAAGCCTAAGGACCCTGGTTCAATTCCCCAGGACACACGAAAGCCAGATGCACAAGGGGGTGCATGTGTCTGGAGTTCATTTACAGTGGCTAAAGGCCCTGGCACACCCATTCTCTTTTTCTGTCTATGTGCCTCTCTCTCTCCCTTAAATAAATAAATAAAATGTTTAAAATAAATAAGTAAGTATATAAAATCCAGACCCAGAATGGCCAGGTGAAGGGAAGTGTCAATTGCTTTTAAGTTGCATCAAATCCTGTGTTGTACAGTGGGTCTTTAAAAGGGGAAAAAGACAGAACAGGTTTCTGCCATTCTGCTAAGACAAGTAAAGTCTTGCCTGTCTGATATTTGCATGGAGGGAAGAGATGGGGCTTGGCAGTGCATGTGGGGAGTGGGGGAGGGAAAAAGTTGGATGGATGATGGCATTGGCAAGCATACGGGATAAAACTCACTGCAGACATAATTAAGGTGAGCATACTGATGGAGGCTTGATCTCATCTTCAAGCTGCTTTCTGACTTTAATTGGGGTCCTTCCCATGGGAAAGAAGGATTCATATTATGGAAATCTAAACGGCTTAGAAAATAAATATTTCTGCTCCTAAAGAGTGCATTGTAATCCTGTTTTTTTTCTGAATACGTATAGTAATGAAGTTGCATTTATTATTATTGTGACTTTTATTACTGCAGTAATTAAAACATGTACATACATGTCCATTTTGACCATTAAAACTCAGGCAAGAATACTGTGACCATTCTAGTATGTAAAATTTGCCTCTGTCAGCAGATGATGCAAAGCTTCTGTGAAGTTGTGGACTTAGTGCTAGATAACATTTTATATGCATCATCTCTGAATCCTTAGATTAAGGTAAAATTTCTTAGAGTAGCCAAACATCCCAAATTGACTGATACTATTTTTTTAACCTTTAACACTAAAATTGCTGTAGTCCCAGAAAAACTTTGGTTCTGGGCAAACTAGGATAAGTTATGCTACATATTATCTCTATCTTTTTCAAAATTTATTTTTATTTGCTTTCTACACAGAGAGAGAGAGAGTGAATGAGAGAGAGAGTGGGAGAGAATGGGCATACCAGGGCCTCTTGCCACTGTAAATGAACTGTAGATGCATGTGTCACCATGTGCATCTGGCTTACATGGGACCTGAAGAATTGAACCTGGGTCCTTAGGCTTTGCAGGCAAGCACCTGAACTGCAAGCCATCTCTCCAGCTTCATCTCTATCTTTTCCTAAAATTTTTTGTTGATAGCTTCTATACTTACAGACAATAAACCATTATATTTCACTCTCCCCCCCCCCATTTTCCCCTTCAAAATTCCACTCTCCATCATATCCCCTCCCTCTCTCCATTAGTCTCTCTTTTACTTTGATGTCATCATATTTTTATCCTATTATGAGGGTCTTGTGAAGGTATTGCTAGGCACTGCGAGGTCATGGATATTGGTCAATTTCTGTCTGGGCAGTTGCATTGTAAGAAGTGGTGCCCTTCCATTGGCTCTTACATTCTTTCTGCCACCTCTTCCAGAATGGACCCTGAGCCTTGGAGGGTGTGATAGAGATATTTCAGTGCTGGGAACTCCTCTGTCACTTTTTCTCAGAATTATGTTGCCTTTTGGGTCATCCCATGGTCACCACCATCTGAAAAGAGAAGCTTCTCTAACCAAAAGCGAGAGTAGCTTTAATATATGAATATGAACATAATATATGCATTTAGCCAGACAAGAGCAGGCTTTATACCCCTAACGCTCATGACCTCCCCTTCCATAGGCTTTTGATTAGGGCATCAGTACCAGGCATGTGTTCCACATGAGCAGGCCTCCAGTCCAATTAGAGAGCAGTTGGTTTCCCCCGGAGCAGATATGCCACTATTGCACCCATTCAGTCATTTGGCCTATCTAGCCAAACTTGAGGCTTACGGTGTCCACTGTTTTCACTGCTGATGACTTCTGTCTCCCATCGGACTGCATGCAGTGCAGCTTTTTCCAGTTTACGGTTGACTGATCTACAGGGAGAAGGTTTTCAACTCAGCACCAGCTTGATTTTTCAGTGATCTTGCTGCCCATGCATGTGAAGTCTTTGGCAATAGGGTCTTAATATCTGTTACTAGTGGGAAACCAAGGGCCTTGGCAAAAGCCTATAATGTTTTAGAGGCAGCAGGGACCTCCCTGGCCAACAACTCACTGGTAGGCATCCCATCCCTAGCACTGAAAATGTTCTAGTAGCAATATAGCTTCTTTATGTGCCATTATCCAAAGAACTAGGTTTTCATATGTTTTACTCAAAATATCTTGAATTTTGATTGACCCTCCCCTCACCCTTCTCTTACTCAATCTCTTCCCTTGGTCTCACATTCCACTCCCTATAATCTGTTCTTTTACATACAAATATATGATAACAATTCCTTAAGTCCTTCCTTCTCCTCCCTCCCTTATAGTCTGTTTGCAGCTTATTGGCCTCTGCTACACAAGGAAGTCTAAACAATTGTAGCTAGGAACCATATATGAGAGAGAACATGCAACATATGTCTTTCTGGACCTGGGTTACCTCACTTAGTATAATCCTTTCCAGATCCATCTATTTTTCAGCAAATTTTGTAATTTCATTTTTCTTTACTGCTAAATAGAACTCCACTGTGTAAGTGTACCACATCTTTATTATTCATTCATCTGTTGAGGGACATCAAGGATGGTTCCATTCCCTAGGTATTGTGAATAGAGCAGCAATAAACATAGTTGTGCAAGTATCTCTAATGTAGTAAGAAGAGTCATTAGTACGTATGCCTAGGAGTGCTATAGCTGGGTCATATGGTAAATCTATGTTTAGCTGTCTCAAGAACCACCACACTGAGTTCCACAATGGCTGTACCTGATTAAATTCCCATCAAAAGTTATAAGGGTTCCCCCTTTTCTGCATCCTTGCCAACATTTATTGTCATTTGTTTTCTTGATGGCAGCCATTATGACAGGAGTGAAATGGAATCTCAAAGAAGTTTTGATTTGCATTTCTCTGATGGCTAATGATAGTGATCACTTTTTTAGATGTTTATATGCCATCTGTATTTCTTCCAGTGAGAACTCTCTATTTTCTTCCGTAGCGCAGTTTTTAATTGGGTTGTTTGATTTTGTTTTGTTTTTTGAATTCTTTGTATATTCTAGATATTAATCCTTTGTCAGATGTATACCTGGCAAAGATTTTCTCCCACTCTGTAGGTTATCTCTTTGTTCTATTCACAGTGTCCTTTGCTGTACAAAAGCTTTGTAATTTCATGAGATCCCAGTGGTTAATCAGTGGTTTTATTTCCTGAGCAATTAGAGTTGTATTCAGAAAGTCATTACCTATGCCAATCTGTTGAAAGGTTTCCCCTACCTTTTCCTCTATCAATTTCAGAGCTTTGCATCTGATATTAAGGTCTCTGATCCATTTGGAATAGATTTTTATGCGTGGAGACAGACAAGGATGTATTTTCATCTTTCTACATATAGATATCCAGTTTTCCCAGCACCACTTGTTGAAGAGGTTGTCTTTTCTCAAATGAATATTTTTGGAATTTTTGTTAAAATTCAGATGGCTGTAGCTGTGTGGATTACCATCTGGGTCCTCTATTCTGTTCCATTGATTGACATGTCAGTCTTTGTGTCTGTACCATGCTGTTTTTGTTACTATTGCTTTATAATAGAGCTTAAAATCAGGTATGGTGATACCATCAGCCTTATTTTTGTTGCTCAAACTTGTTTTGGGTATTTGAAGTTTTTTGTGCTTTCAAATGAATTTTAGTATTGTTTTTTCTATTTCTGTGAGGAATGCCGTTGGAATTTTAATGCATTAAATCTTTAGATTGCTTTTGGTAAGATTGACATTTTCAAATTATTAATTCTTTCAATCTGAGAACATGGGATGTCTTTACATTTCCTTGTGTCTTCTGCAATTTCTCGCTTGAGTTCTCATTGTAGAGATCCTTCACTTCCTTGGTTAAGTTTATTCCAAGGTACCTTTTTTTTTTTTTTGAGGCAATTGTGAATGGGAGGGATTCCCTGATTTCATCCTCCACATGTTTGTTGTTAGTGTACAGTAAAGATACTGATTTCTGTGTGTTTATTGTGTACCCTGCTACATTGCTAAAAGTGTTTATCAGCTCTAACAGTTTGCTGGTAGAGGCTTTAGGGTCCTTTATATATAGAATCATATCATCTGCAAATAATGATAATTTGATCTCTTCCTTTCCAATTTGTATCCCTTTTATGAGTTTCTTTTGCCTTATTCTATAGCTAAAATTTCCAGTACTATAGTAAATAAAAATGGGGACAGTGGACACCCTTGTCTTGTTACAGAATTTAGTGGAAAAGCTTCAAGATTTCCACATTTGGTATTATGATGGCTGTAGGTTTGTCATAAATAGCCTTTATTATATTGAGATATGTTCTTTCTATTCCCAGTTTCTGTAGGACTTTTAACAGGAAGGGATGTTGGATTTTGTTGAATGCTTTTTCTGCATCTATTGAATTGATCAAGTGATTTTTGTCATTCAGTCCATTTATATAGTGTATTATATTTATCAATTTGTGTATGTTGAACCATCCCTGCATCTCTGGAATAAAGCCTACTTGGTTGGAGTGAATAATCTTTCTGATATATTTGTGTATTCTGTTTTCCAATACTTTGTTGAAAAATTTTGCATCTATGTGCATTAGGGAGATTGATCTATAATTTTTATTTTGTTCTGTCTTTGTCTGGTTTTGTTATCAGGGTGATGCTAGCTTAGTAGAAGGAGTTTGGTAGAATTCCTTTTCTATTTTATTGAAAAGTTTAAGAAGCAGTGGTATGAATTCTTTCATGAAGGTCTGGTAAAAATCTCCAGTTAATGCATCTGGGCCTGGACATTTTTTAGTTGGGAAACTTTTTATAACTACTTGGATCTCCATACTTATAATAGGTCTATTTAATTGGTTTATCTCATCTTGATTTAATTTTGGTAGGTCATAGGAATCAAAGAAATCATCCATTTCTTTCAGATTTTCAAACTTATAGGAATATGCATTCTAAAGTATGTCCTTATGATTTTCTAAATTTCTTTGGTATCTGTTGTATGGTGTTTTTCATCTATAATTTTATTAATTTTTGTCTCTTTTCTCTTTATTCTTGTCAGATTTGCTAAGGGTTTATCAATCTTGTTTATCCTTTCAAAGAACCAACTCTTTGTTTTTTTGATTCTTTGTTTTTTGTTGTTGTTTGTTTGTTTCAATTTTATTAATTTCTGCCCTAATCTTTATTATTTCTTCCCATCTACTGATTTTTGGTTTGCCTTGTTCTTCTTTCCAGGGCCCTAAGGTGAAGCATTAAATTGTGTCCTTGTGAACTCTATTATTTCTTAATATAGGCACTTACAGCTATAAGTTTCCCTCTTAGGATTGCCTTTATTGTGTCCCAAAGGTTTTGGTATGTTGTATTCGCATCATCATTTGATTTTTATGAATTTATTGATTTCTTCAATGACTCATTTATCATTCAATATTGTACTGTTTAGTCTCCATGAATTTCTGTATGCTCTGTAGTTTTTCTTGTTGCTGATTTGTTGTTTAATCCCATTGTGGTCAGATAGAGTACAAGGGATTATTTCAGTTTTCCTGTGTTTGTTAAGATTTGCTTTGTGTCCTAATATATGGTCTATTTTAGAGAATTTTCCATGTGCTGCTGATAAAAATGTATATTCTTCAGCATTTGGATGGAATGTTCTGTAGATATTTCTTGGGTCCATTTGTCCCATGACATCATTTAATCCAGATGTCTCTGTGTTTATTTTTTGCCAGGATGACCTATCTATTGATGAAAGCGGGGTATTGAAGTCACCCACTACAATTGTGTTTGGTGTTATCTGTGACCTTAAGTCTAAAAGTATTTGATGAAATTGGGAGCCCCCATGTTAGGTGCATATATGTTTAGGATTATAATGTCCTCCTGTGGGAGTGTTCCTTTAATCAATATAAAATGACCTTCTTTATCTTTCCTCACTAATGTTGGTTTGAAGTCTATCCTGTCAGATATTAGGATAGCAACCCCTGCTTATTTCCTAGGCCCATTTGCTTGAAATACTGTTTTCCATCCTTTCACCCTAAGATAGTGTCTATCTTTTATTGAGAAATGGGTTTTCTAGAGGCAACAAATGTCAGGATCCTGCCTTTCAATCCAGTCTTCAAGCCTGTGTCTTTTTGTTGGGCATTGAGGCTATTGATATTAAGAATTATAACTGAGCTCTGTGGGCTGGCGCCTGGCAGCTGTGGGCCCCTCGCTGTGTGCATCGAACCTGCCGGGCCCTGAGCTACAGAGGCCCAGGGCTGGAGGATTTGTTGGCGGGCGGCCAGCCACTGCAGACCTTCCAGGAGTGCCTAGCGGGCTCTGAAGCCCTGTGCCCAGTCAGGGAGCCCGAGTTGCTGGCGGTATCCAAACTGCTGAGCAACAAGGAGCGGGAGGTGCATGAGACCGAGCACTTGCTGCTCTATGAAAATGAAGACTTACAGAAGCTTGCAGAAAATGAAATAGCATTGTGTCAAAAACAAATAGCCCAGTTGAAGCATCAGAAGAACCAAATGAAGGGGATTTGACCCTGGAGGTTTCTGCTGGAGTCGGAGGCCAGGAGGCAATGCTGTTACATCCGAGATATTTGACATATATCAGCAATATGCGGCCTTGAAAAGATGGCACTTTGAAATCCTAGACTAGTTCCCAAGTGAAATAGGTGGTCTTAGGCATGCTTCTGCCAGCATTGGGGGCTTAGAAGCGCATAAACACATGAAATTTGAAGGAGGGGTACACAGGGTATAAAGAGTGCCAAAGACAGAGAAGCAAGGCCGCATGCACACCAGCACCATGACCGTGGCCATATTACCTCAACCTACTGAGATTAACCTGGTAATTAATCCTAAAGACTTGAGAATTGACTCTAAGAGAGCAATTGGAGCTCCAGGCCAGCATGTCAACACCACAGACAGTGCAGTCCGTATAGTGCATCTCCCAACAGGTGTTTTTTTCTGAATGCCAACAGGAGAGATCACCCTAAAAAATAAAGCAGTGGCTATGAAAAAGTTATGTGCAAAACTATACAGCATGCGTCTGGAGGAAGAAACTAGTAAAAGATCCAACTCTAGAAAGATCCAGGTTGGAACTAGAGGAAGGTCAGAAAAAATAAGAACATACAATTTTCCACAGAACCAAGTCACAGATCACAGAATCAACAAATCGCTGTATGATCTTGAAACCTTCATGCAAGGTGACTGTCTTCTGGATGAACTTATACAGTCACTGAAGGACTATGACTCTCTAGTAGAAGTTATTTCCAGAAAAGACTGATGTGTTAGTAACCTTTCTCTCTACAGGCTGGGGACATGCTACAGCATATCACATTATGTGTATGTATGTGCCAGTGTTCTCTTAAACATAGGTTACCACAGCTGCAAGTGATAAGCTTACACTCAAGACAGGTTACTGATGGAGATACTAGTATACAAGTAAAACACACCATAGAATCATGACTCCTGTGAATCTTGGATGCTCTGTCCAAAAAGAAAAGGAAAAAGAAAATAGAAGCCAGCCATGGTGGCGCACGCCTTTAATCCCAGCACTTGGGAGGCTGAGATAGGATCACTGTGAGTTCAAGGCCTCACTGACTACATAATGAATTCCAGGTCAGCCTGGACTAGAGTGAAACCCTCTCCCCAAGATGGACTCGGCCTACAGGAGAGGGTTGGCCCAGCCCACTCTTTGCTGGCAAGGCTCCTGGGTTGTCTTGGGTCAAGGCTGGTATGCAGCTGGTAGAGCAGGCCGAACAAGCACAGAACCTCAGCTTTTGGGGCCTGCCAATCACGAAGCTTCCTTCCTGTCCAGATAGGAACAGGTCTGCTTAGCGATGAGCCTCAGAGGGTTTCTGTGAGTTCTCCAGAGAGTCAGAACCAACATGATGTATAAGCAGAAATTCATTGCAAGTAGTGACTTACTTGATGAAGATAAATGTGCAGAATCTGCAGTGAGAGCTGTTGGTTCAGCTCCAGTCCAGAAGTCGTCTGCTGGAAAATTTCCTCTTGTCTGGCTGGTGTTTCCTTCTATTCAAACTTTCAATTGATGTGCAAAACCCACTGACATCCAAAACATCAGGAACATCTAAAATAATGTGTTACCAAATATGTGGGTAGGGTACCTTGTTTCCAGTTTGACAGAATTAACCATGGGGTCCAAGAGTGCCCCTAGCGGCTGATCCCTAGAATTGAAAGAAGCCTCCTCATGTTCACAGCAGCTCTCCCCCTGACTAACAAGCTTCACAGGGTGCTGGCTGGTAAAGAGGTCCTCACGTTTCAGGAGTCGGACTGTCCCCACACCCAGCCATGGCCAGTGTGACAGTCTTGCTAGTGACATGGTTAGGTCCCAGGAGTTCCCCTTGTGAATGGCTATGGTGCAGACAGAAGAGGCTTCATGCCTCATGTGGCTGGCTCACCCTTCTGCTCTAAGAACAGCGAGGAAGCCAAGCCCTCCTGAGACAACACATGGCAGCCCTGCTAGGTGTTGGGGTGGAGGCTGAGGCAGGAGGATTGCACGAGTCCAAGGCCAGTCAGCTAGAGTGAGACTTTATCTAAAAAACAAGAAAGGGGGGCTGGAAGGATGGCTTAGCAGTTAAGGCACTTACCTGCAAAGCCAAAGAACCTCAGTTTGATTCCCCAGGACCCATGTAAGCCAGATGCACAAGGTGGCTAGAGGTCCTGGGGTGCCCATTCTCCAACCCCCCTTCCCTCTCGCTCTCTCAAATAAATAAAATTTAAAAACAACAAGAAAGGACAGTACCTCCTTTCCCCAATCTCCAGAACTGCAAGAAACAAACTTATGTGCTTTTAAAAAGAAAAAAAGAACTGTAATTGAAAAGTATGTATTTATTCTTTCCATTCTTCTTGGTTTGTAGTGCTTTCTGTTTTCTCTTTACTCATTTATTGTAACTGTTATTTGAGTATGGTTTATTTTTGTCTATTTCCTTGTGTGTGTGTTTTGCTTTCTCTTCAGTGTGAAGGATTCCTTCAAGTATTTTCTGTAGAGCTGGCTTAATTGTATAAATTCCTTTAGCCTGTTTTTGTTGTGGAATGTCCTTATTTCTCCATCAATTTGGATAAATAACTTTGCAGGATAAATAATCTTGGTTGAAAGTTATTATCTTTCAGAACATGGAATACATCATTCCA
Organism: Dipus sagitta; assembly: GCA_036346955.1. Classification (NCBI taxonomy): domain Eukaryota; kingdom Metazoa; phylum Chordata; class Mammalia; order Rodentia; family Dipodidae; genus Dipus; species Dipus sagitta. The sequence continues at coordinate 7,725,984 of CM070784.1, forward strand.
AGCCCTTCTGGCTTTTAAAGTTTGTGTTGACTAATCTGCTGTTACTCAGATGGGCTTGCCTTTGTAGGTGACTTGCTTTTTTTCTGTAACTGCTTTCAATGTATTTTCTTTGCTTTACATGTTTACTAGTTTAATTTTATCATGGTGAGGAGAGGTTCTTTCCAGTTGCTTTTGTTTTTTTTTTTTGTTTTTTTTTTTTGTTTTTTTTTTTTTTTCCTGTTTGGTGTTCTAAAAGCTTTCTTTATTTGCATTGGCATTTCTTTGCGAATTTGCAGAAATTTTCTTCTATGAATTTGTTGAAAATGCCTACTAAGCCTATGGATTGAAATCCTTCTCCTTCCACTACACCCTGAATTCTTATAATTGATATTTTCATAGTGTCCCAGATATCTTTTTTTTTAAATTTATTTATTTGAGAGAGAGAGAAGGAGGCAGAGAGAGAGAGAGAACAGGCACGCCAGGGCCTCCAGCCACTGCAAACGAACTCCAGACGCGTGCGCCCCCTTGTGCATCTGGCTAACGTGGGTCCTGGGGAATCGAGCCTTGAACCAGGGTCCTTAGGCTTCACAGGCAAGCGCTTAACCACTAAGCCATCTCTCCAGCCCGTCCCAGATATCTTGAAATTCCCATTCATACCTTCCTATTAGCTTGTCTTTCTCTTTGCCGGACTGTATTAGATCTACCACCTGGTATTGTAGTTTAGATATTCTGTTCTCTTCTTCATCCATTCTACTGGTGAGACTTCCACAGAGTTGTTTTTCTTTTTGACTGACTGTATTTTTTCAGAGCTAGAATTTCTGCCTGATTTTTCTTCAGTATTTCTATTTCCTTACTCATGCCTTGTAATTGACCTCCTTATTTCATTAAGTTGATTTCCTGTGTTCTCTTGGAATTCCTTCAGGTGCTTGTTTTCTTCTTTAATTCCTTTGTTTTCTTTTTGATTCCTTTGATTTCTTTTTTGATTTTTTGAGTAAAGATAAAATCATTGTTTTGAAATCCTTGTCAGACATTTCAGCTAAAAGAGTCTCATTGGGACCATTTCTTTTCTTTTTATTATTATTTTTTATTTTTTATTAACAGCTTCCATGATTGTAAACAATATCCCATGGTAATGCCCTCCCTCCTCTCACTTTCCCCTTTGAAACTCCATTCTACATCATATCCCCTCCCCCTCTCAATAAGTCTCTCTTTTATTTTGATGTCATGATCTTTTCCTCTTATTATGATGGTCTTGTGTAGGTGGTATCAGGCACTGTGAGGTCATGGATATCCAGGCCATTTTGTGTCTGGTGGAGCATGTTGTAAGGAGTCCTACCCTTCCTTTGGCTCTTACATTCTTTCTGCCATCTCTTCTGCAATGGACCCTGAGCCTTGGAAGGTGTGATAGAAATATTGCAGTGCTGAGCACTCCTATCATTTCTTCCCAGCACCATGATCCCTTCTGAGTCATCCCAAGGTCATTTCCATCTGAAAAGAGAAGGTTCTCTACCAAAAGTGATAGTAGCATTAATATATAGGTATGAACATTAAGAGAAGTGCTTACTGGGCAGTTTGATGAACATATTATATACATTTAGCCAGACAGTAGCAGATGTTACACCCCTAGATCTCATGACTACCCCTGTTTTAGGAGTTCAGTATCAGGGATACATTTTATATATGTAAGTAGAAGAATAGATTAATGTGGGTGAAAAGGCCGAAGTGAGGTCAGGGGAGAGAGTGAGTAAAAAAGTGGAGGGTGGGAGTTTCAAAATCTAAGAGAATATAACTAAATCATATGGAAACCTACTTTTTTGGGCAATGGAACACTCAGGAGCCATAGACTGTGGCTAGAAAATTTTCAGTGCCAGGGATAGGATACCTTCCAGTAAGTTGTTGGCCAGGGAGGTTCTTGATGCCCCCAAAACATTACAGGCCATTGCTGAGGCCCTTGGTTTCCCACCAGGAATAGATGGTAAGACCCTATTGCTGAAGACTCCACATACTTGGGCTGCAAGGCCACTGAGAAATCCTGCTGGACCTGAGCAGATAACCTCCTCCATGTAGACCAGCTGACAGAAAGCTGGAAGAAGCCATTCTCCATGCAGTTCAATGGGAGAGAGATACCACCACTGAATATACTCAACAGTGGACACTGAAAGCCTTATATTTGGCCAGCCAGGCCAAAAGAGCCAACGTGTGCAATAGTGTGGACCATTTCTAATGGATTTATATTTTTTGGTGGGATTGTATTGTCTTGTCTGTTGCAATTTTTGCATCCTGAGTTGATTTGATGCTTGTGTTTTCTAATAATCTTTGGTGCTTTTAGATTTGGAAATCCAACATTATATACCTTCAGAGTAGGAGTTTAAGGTGCCAAGTGTAGGTCTTGTACTCAAATACAAGCGCAGAAGTAACCCTAGGTGTTGAGTTTGCCTGCTATTCAAGTATTCTAGTGGGCTGGGTTGAGCAATTTAGTGGCAAATTCAAAACTTCAATTGATCAATATACACATTCAATAAGAGCAGCACAGAGTATGCAAGTTTAGGGATTAAAATGAACAGATAACCTTATTAGCCAAAATCCCTAAGGATGTGTGTTGCTCTACACCTTTAATCCTATCAGCTGGGAGGTTGAGACTTCTGTTCTGAATTGGGTTCCAGGTCAACCTCGATCTGAATCAGACCCTGCCCCCAATAATGACAGAAGCAAAACAAGCCTTATAAGCTAAAATCATCAAAGGCAACAATAGTCAACCCCCAAATACAGCTTAATTGAGAATGGTAAAGCCAACCAAGAATATGTAACCTATAACTTACCCTGACATGGAAGGAGAGATTAGCACTTCCGGTGCAGGCCTATGTACCTTCCTTTTTTGTCAGTCAGCCTTGTTACCTTTTGGGGTGGCTTCCAATCTCACCAGTGCTGAGCGTCCACCTAGATTCCTCTGTGTTGTGCTGTGGATCTGAAGTTCTGATCAGCTGTGCTGGACATCCTGCTGCCGGGGGCTGAATGCCAGAGGTTGACTGTTCTGATGACTGAGTGATGGGAGAGTACAGGAAGCCTGGAGTTGAAGTGCTTAGCTGGTCCCACGTCTTTCAGCGCCTCCTTAGCTGTTTTTTGCTGTCTTTCCTTCAGGTTTTTTGACTTTGCAAGGAAGCTGATGAGGTTGGAAAATCCCCTCATTTTGTCTCCATTCCTGCATCTTGGTGCCGGGTGGGTATGGGGATTTCATGGACTGGGCCTGCAAGTGCCTTAGGGGGATTCTGGCGGTTTCTCCTTTCTGGTGGATCTTGGTCTCTCCTGCTTCTCTGCTATGTCTAATAAAAAACCTACACACCTTCACTTTTCAGATGAAGAGTGTATTTTGCTGTGGTTTTGTTTAAATCCCTCATTAGGCTAGTCTGGTGTGGCTCCTATGCTGCCATCTTACCTGGAAGTCACCCCATCTCTATCTTTTAAATGAGAAAAAGAGGCATTTAAGTCACTATACCAAAGTCCCAGAGCTGAGTTCAAACCCAAATGTCCTGAGTCCTGAGTCTGTGCACTTTACTTTCCCTGCACTGCACTGGCCCGTAAGGCTTCCATGACACTATGATAAAGGAGAGAGAGAGAACGCTAGCTCTGATCTTAGTTCAAATCCCAACCCTGATGAAATGAACAGAGATTCTTGAAGATGATCATGAAAAAATACTCCATAATGTTAGGAAATTTAAACATCTGGGGCAGGGGACTGAGAAGATGGATCAGTGGGTAAAAACATGCGCTGCAAGTATGAAGTCCTGAGAAGGCCTGAGGTTGCCTGTGTTTGATTCAGTAGGACCCACATGAACAACTGGGCATGGCCATGCATGTCTGTGACCCCTGTCCTGTGGGGGAAGTGACTGGAGAATCAATAGAACTTGTGAAAGCAGCAGCTCTGCATTCAGAGATTCTGTCTCAAGGAAACACACCAATGGCTGACAGGAAGGACAGCTGGCCTCTGGCCTCTGCACATGCATGCATGGGTCAGTGCATCTGCACGTACATGTGCATGCATCCCCTCCACACACATACACCTCCTGCACTACCACGCAATTTGTTTTAATTTTAAAACATATGTGGGACTAGAGAAATGGCAGCGGACAAAGCGCTTACTACACAAGCACGAGGACCCTGAGTTTAGACCCACAGCCCTCAAGTTAAACACCAGGTATGGTGATGTACGCCCATAATCCTAGCTCTTGGGAGGTGGAGGCAGGACGCTTCCCACCCAGTACTTGCTGAGCTGCTAGTCTAGCTGAATTGGTGAGTTTCAGTGACACCTTGTGTGGAAAAATAAGTGAATGGCGGCTGAGGAAGACACTTGATGACAACCTCCATACCAGCTCACACATGTACATGCATGTGCACACATGCATACCCACACACAAGAAAATGTATGACCGTGTGCATTCATACCACACACATGCACACAACAATTTAAATTTACCGTTATATACATTGATAGCATATGTAATTGATTTTGTGAGAGGAGGCTAAAAGGAATGATGGAAGGATTTTCACCTCTTAGGTGGTCACTTGTGGATCTCTCTTAAAAGGAGTGTGCTGGGCTGGAGAGATGGCTTAGCAGTTAAGCGCTTGCCTGTGAAGCCTAAGGACCCCGGTTCAAGGTTCGATTCCCCAGGACCCACATTAGCCAGATGCACAAGGGGGCTCACGCATCTGGAGTTCCTTTGCAGGGGCTGGAGGCCCTGGCGCGCCCATTCTCTCTCTCTCTCTCTCTCTCTCTCTCTCTCCTTCTTTCTCTCTCTGTCTGTCGCTCTCAAATAAATAAAAATAAACAACAACAACAACAAATTTAAAAGGAGTGTGTTTCTTTTTTATTTTTATTTTATTTTATTTCATTTATTAGAGACAGGCAAAGGGAGAGAGGGAGAGAGGGAAAGAGGGAGAGAGAGAGAGAATGGGTGTGCCAGGGCCTCTAGCCACTGCAAACAAACTTCAGATGCATGCACCACCATGTGCATCTGTCTTACGTGAGACCTGGAGAATCGAACCTGGGTCCTTAGGCTTCGCAGGCAAGCACCTTAACCATTAAGCCATCTCTCCATCCCAGTAGTGTGTTTCTTCATCACACATTTTCATCTTACTTTAAAAACTCCCTGATTGGGCTGGAGAGATGGCTTAGCGGTTAAGCGTTTGCCTGTGAAGCCTAAGGACCCCGGTTCAAGGCTACATTCCCCAGGACCCATGTAAACCAGATGCATAAGGGGGCACATGCATCTGGAGTTTGTTTGCAGTGGCTAGAGGCCCTGGCATGCCCATTGTCTCTCTATATATGCCTCTTTCTCTCTCTCTGTCTGTCGCTCTCAAATAAATAATTAAAAATAAAAAATTTAGAAAAAAACTCCCTGATTGTCAGAAGTCTGTCTTTCATATCAGATAGGAATGTCTCTTCTACTTACCTTAAATCCTGTTATCCCATCTAGTATTTGGGATACATAATGCCCCCTTTTACCACCATAAATTGATTTTACCCATTTAATATTTACCTAAAGATAAAGAACTATATCCTGAGCTAAGAAAGCCCAATAGGGCGGGAGAGATAGTTAAGGTGCTTCCTATAAAGCCTAAAAAACCATGTTTTATTCTCCAATACCCACATAAAGCCAGATGCACAAAGTAGTGCATGCATCTGGAGTTCTTTTTCAGTGGTTAGAGGCATTGGCATAACTATTCTTTCTGTCTCTCTTATCTTTATGTCCTTCTCTGCTTGCAGATAAATAAATATTTTTAAAAAGAAAGTCAGCTTAGAGTTAGTATGTTTATGATTTTCCCAGTTACAAGGACACCTTAAACCATTTTAACTCAATTTATGCCACTTTGTGCACATAACTTATTCTTAGCTCCTACATTAGTTCAAGCTCCAAAAGACACTATTATTCCTATCATTCATTGCTTTGCCAACATGTGTACACTGTTAGCTTCATTATATCTGCTTCATTTCTGTGTTTGCATCAGGGATCATCCTCCTGCCACTGAGCAGCTCCAAGTGTTTTCTTTAGTGCAGGTCTCTGGCAAACGCCTTTTCCAGTATTTCCTCCCCTAGAAAATGTCTTCATGAGGTCTTCATCTTTAGAGTTGTTCTTTATTTTCTTTCAGAATTTGGAAGATCCTATTTCATAGCCCTCCAGTTTTCCTCGTTTCTGTCAGTTAACATTTCTGTTTCTCTGAAGGTCTTGAAACCACTGTTTCTTTTCTTGTGTCAGGTTGTAAGAGGTTCCCTGTCTTGGTTATAACAGTGTAATATTAGCACTTAGGTCTAATTGGTTTTCTCTGTGTTTATCCTACTTAGGGTTCACTGAGCTTCACTCAACTAAGAACTAATGACTTTCAACATGTCTGGGAAACTATCTGTCAGTATCTCTAAATATCACTATCGTTTTCTTTTTTTTTCCTTTTGCCCCACTCATTACATGTTAAGATTTCAGTCAAGCATATGTAAGGTGCCTTGTAGTTTCACATATCTTCTTCTCTTTTCTGTTTATGCTAAACCCTTATGTGCCATGTTTCACTCTGGATGTTTGTGACTAACTGAGAAAGAATGAACCACTAGTTTTTACATCTTTTCTGCTATGTTTAATACACAGAAATGCTGTATATTAAGTCCTGATTTGCTGAAAAAAGACAGAGGGAAGAGAGAGAGAATGGGTGTGACAGGGCCTCTAGCCAGTGCAGACGAACTCCAGAAGCATGCACCATCATGTGCATCTGGCTTACATGGTTCTGGGGAGTCCAACATGGGTCCTTAGGCTTTGCATACAAATGCCTTAACCACTAAGCCATCTCCCCAGCCCTGGTTCTTTTTTATAACCTCAAGTGTTCTGGAGAATTTTCCATTTTATTTCCTAATATCTTCAATATTTTGTTCAGTAACGTAAAAATCTATACCTGATAACTGATATCTGGGCACTTTTCCTATTGTCTGTTTTTTCCTCTTGCTTTTTCAGTACTCTTTTGAAATGCATGCTAAATTTTCTTGAGTGTTGGGGAAAATAGAAGCAGAATTTGTCTGTTCCTGAGGGATTTAACTTCTTTTGTAAGGCAGTAGAGGTGGAAGCAGCTGCCTTTCAAGGCTTTCACTAGGGTCTTGGGAGGGTTGTGAGAACTTCTCATCTCTGTTCTTCCTTTTTCTTGAGAAAAGCTGGCTGTTTCCCAGGGTCAGCCTCACAGCTAGGCCAGCAGTTCTCAATTTATTCCTTGAGAGGTTTTCTTCTTTTTTCAAGAATATTTTATTTATTTGAGAGAGAAAGAGAGAGGGAGCCAAGGATTGATTGTTAGCAGACAAAGAATACAACCAGAAATTTGCAAGGAACTTAGAGATATCAAGGCCGACCTCCTCCAAAACACACAGGGAAAACCTTATCAGGAGTTCCCACCATACACCTGGAGTCTAGCTTCTGGCCACTGTAAATGAACTCCAGAAGCATGTGCAGGTTTGTGCATCTGGCTTTATGTGGGTACTGGGGAATTGAAGCCAGGCTTTCAGGTTTTGCAAGCAAGCCCCTTTAACTGGTGAGCTATCTCTGCAGCCCCAGGAAGCCTCTCTACAGTCTGCCACATAGCACAAACTTCTGAGCATCAAGTGCCCAGCCAGTGTTTGCCTGTCCGGCTCTCCTTCACTCTTCCCTACCCTATGGTGCATGCATTGCTTGCAGAGCATGCTACATGCTGCCGCTTCCTGCCTCTGCTTGTGCAGCAGCAGCTGGCTCTGCCTGCGTGCATTACTCCACTCTGCCACTCCATAGCCAGCCAGGGATCTATCCTGCAAGACCCCTGAGAAACCTCCTGATACATCTGCATCAGAAGCCCATTGTGAATTTCCTTCCATATCATGGCAGCTGAAAGAGGTGCAACAGGGAAGCCTTTCCTGCTAGGTCTCTGGCTCTGAATCCAGGAAGAATTGTATCATTTTCTTAAAACTAAAGTGGAATGTAGCTCCAAGTGTTTGCATAACCCTTTTAAAATTCATGGCACACTTGTGACCCCCTAGAACATCTGGAACACATGAATTTAGAGGCTCTCAAAATATATGGCTTCTGGAGACAAGGCTGTTTCCATCCTGGGAGCCCTGAGATTCATCTTGTCACATTTACACATGTAGTCACGATGCTGCTGCATCTTGTTGCACACCTCCAAAAGCTGCTCAGTGGTCCATGTCTTTGATTTGTGAGTGGTGAGGCTAGGCTGTAAACAACCAAATGGGTTACTTTTCAACCCTCATACATTTATTTTTGAGATTAATGTTGGTAAAATGCTGTACATGAATCACTTGAGAACACTTGTCATTTTGGAATTTGGGGACATGTGAAATAGGCTTTGTTCCTAAAGAAGCTTTTCTTTCCAATTTTCATGATGATTTGTCCCATACCATTGCTTCATTATGTTTATTTTTATTTTTATGTATTTGAGAAAGAAAGAATCAGAATGAAGTAGAGAGAGAGAGAGAATGGGCATGCCAGGGCCTCTAACTACTGCAAATGAGCTCTGGAAACATGTGATACCTTGTACATACTGTTTACATGAGTACTGGGGAATCGAACCTAGGTCCTTTGGCTTTGCAGGCAAGCATCTTAACTGCTAAGCCATCTCTCCAGCCCCTATTGCTTCATTATATATGACAGCTCAAAAATTGCTCCAGGGCCAGGGGGGGTCACTGAGAAAGCATGACAATGACTGACCCCATCAGCTCTTTATCAATTGATCATCAGCGAGGTGTGTTGGGGCATTGGTGCATGACAAATGTCAGGTGAGTGGATGCTCAGGTGGCATGATGAACAGGTGTTAATGAATTCTTATTTCTATTCTCCCTTTGTGTCAATTGACAACACCCTAGTTTCCCACAGAATAGAGGAAGTTCTAAACAGTGTGCTCAATGTCTTTGGACCAAGAGCACCAGCATCATCTTGGAACTTCTAGAAGTGCTGATTCTAAGGCCTGTGCCTAGACTTTCAGAACTGGAAACCTCAGTTTTTATGCATATCCACGAGTGGAAACAGCTACTTTCAACAACTACTTTAAGCCGAGATTATCAATACTAATATAGGAATACTGAATGGTCTAGGGTAGTCATGTTGATACAGACATTTGGATTCTGATTATAAATAAAGAGTATTATTAGAAGAATAATGTTAATTATATATGTATATCATATACATACATATGTAGATCATTTAATATAAGTCATTGTTGGAAGAATAATGCTGAATCTATCCATCTATATCTGTGCTGGGATTGAACCCAAGGCCTTACACAGGACTAATATTTATTAAATACACAGGTCAGCCACTGTACTAACCATTCCTCAGACAATATTCCATTTAGTCTTCAGATAACTCACAATAATCCTGAGAAAATGTTTTTCCCCTAATTGTATAGTCAAGGAAATGGAGGTACAGAAACTTTAAGTCACATACCCAAGGTCACACAGTTTGCTGGGCATCAAATCCTGTCCAGCTCCTGCCCACCTACCCCTGAGTCCCACTATGAAGCACAGTACTGCTCCCTGACCCCCTTAGTCACACTCTGGATTTAAAGGTTCCATTTGCTGTTGCTTTGGACCATCATGGAAGACTCACTTCTAGTTGGGGCAGCTGGATTCTGTCACACAGATGAGTTCATTTGATATCTTCACCTGGGCTGAGGTTGCACAGATGCATCCCTCATAAAAGATTCAGAAGAGACTCCGCAGGATGAGAATCAAGCTTGGGATGTGGAGCAGTGAACACTTTCCTTGCAGTTAGAGGAAGAGGCTCTTATCACACACATGCTCACTTTTGATCTGTGACAAAACATGGGATACACGGGGTTTCCAGATGCAAGCTTGTGATACTAGATGATGAGATCTTATGGCATGAAAACAGTAAAAATGAGCAAGATAGGAAAGACTCCTTTATTTGGACCAACTTTAGCTGAAGGGAGCCAAACTGCTCTGATCAGTACAGGGAGCAGGGTTTTCTCTGATTATTATTATTTTTTTGTAGCAGCCCAAATGGTGGTAATTGCTCATTAGTCATAGGCACACACAGAATCAAAGTGTTTTTTTCCTCGTCTTATGCTTAAGCATTCTTCCTCTGTCCTTGGGGGGTGACTGACTGACAAATTGTACTTAACCCGAGAACTGCTGAGTCCCTCCTGCTGCTGGTGTGTTCATCTTGCATACATGTCCTGGTTCACATGTCCTGGGCCTTATAATAGGCTGAGGGACCATTGGTTCTTAAACTGCAGAGAAAACACAAAAAGAAACAAATATGTGCTCCAAGAGGCACTGGATAGTTAACCCCATGCTATAGTCTTGCACCAATCATTTCTCACGTGGTCAGCAAGTCTCCATGTAGAGCTGGGGAGATCTAACTCAAAGACTGAGAGGAGATGTAATATGAAGACAGAGATGCCAGGCTTTTATCCCATTTGAGTCATCCATCAGATATCGGTGGGCTCCAGAGAAGAGTCAGGGTGTTGGTAAACACAGTCTGCAACTTGCTATGAAGTGACATAGGCAACTGTTATAGCCCACACAACAGAGGTGTTATCCATAGCCAGCTAGTAGAAAGGAAGAATGTATTGCCCAGCTGTGTGGCCTGAAAAAATAGTAATGTTTAAGTTAAATAAGAAGAAAAGAAGCTAGAGAGTTTATCCAGCATTTTCCCCAGGAATAGTTCCTCCATGTTTTTCTCATTGGTATGACCATCTCAAGCCCCTCTTCCCCACCTTTAAGTTGGTGGAACTCTCGGCCTGTAAGCAATCTGGCCTTGTGACTTAATCTGGTGGTTTAGAACAAAACTACTGAGTGAGTCTAAGGATGGGGGCAGAAAAAGCATATTTCCTGCTTTTGATGAGTAACAGGTTGAAGGCTCAGAAACACATGCCATGCTGAAGCAGTTGGGGGAGTTGTCCTGACTTACTTTTTAAAAAATTTTATTTTTATTTGAGAGAGAAAGGGGGTGGGAAGAGGCAGATAGAGAGATAGAGGGAGAGAATGGGCACACCAGGGCCTCCAGCCACTGCAAACAAATTCCAGACTCATGCCACCTTATTTATCTGGCTTACATTGGAACTGAGGAATTGAGCCTGGGTCTTTAGGCTTCACAGGCAAGTACCTTAACCATTAAGCAACCTCTCGAGGCCCCTCATATTATTTTGAAACACATCATAAGATAAGGTGGATTACTGAATAGAGAGTTGGGTAGATAAAAGCATTCATATATAAGAAATCCATTGAATTGGACATTAAGGAGAGAATCTAAATGGTAAATGAAGGATTTTTTCAGATATGCTGCATATTTGAACAATTTTCATTTGATATTGGAAAAAATGTTCTAACTCTATGTTGTTCAAACAATATATTTTTCTATTTTATGTGTCAAGAATTTCCTTTTACTGGTTTTAAATTTTATTTTTTGTTTATGTCAAAATACTCCTTTACTGCTTCTAAAATCTAAGAGGGAAGGAACTGTTGTTTAGCATGAGGACTGCTTGGACTAGCAAATTAATGGACAGAATTAAGTAGGCTCTTTGTCTAGTTGCAGACTGGCTGAACTGGGATAGGCCACTATAACATCAGGGGACACAGAGCAGGCAAGTCATTGCTAAGAGAAAAAGACAAGTTATTTTCAATTTTAAGCACATGAAAGATGGGTAAAATCAAAGGACTACACAATTTAAAACTTGCCTTTAAGATAGCTGTTACTAAAACTATCCGAAGCATGGTAATCCAGCATTGTTTGGTATCCAAGACTTGGGTTGGAAGAATTTGTTCTACATTTGTTCTTTATTATATTTTTTCCTCCATGTCTGGAGAATAAACCAAGGGCCTCACATATGCTAGGCAAGGGTTCTACCATTGAGCTACACTATGGCCCCATTATGAATTTCATATATGTTTTCAATAGACTTTAACCAGGATGAAAACTTTTCATGTATTTAGAATATTCATTTCTCTTCATTTCAGTGTTTCTCTTGTCTTTGTTTTTTAAGGTAATTGTTCGAGGTGGAGGACACATTTTACCGTATGACCAGCCTTTCAGATCTTTTGACATGATCAACCGATTTATCTATGGAAGAGGATGGGATCCTTATGATTCATAAATTACTTTCCTAATACAGAATTTGCGGAATTTTAATTTTTGAAAAGGAAATTTGAAAAATAAAGCATGTTATATAAATAAGAAACTTATATTTCCATATCTGCAAGATATTTCTCAACAATAAAATTACCCTTGAAACAACAGAGCTTTGATTTGTGGGGCTATGGTACAAAAACCACGAATAAGAGGGAGAATTACATAAGCTGCCCTAGAAAGCATGAAAAGAGGGGATTCTGAGGCACTGATTCAGATAATTGATAAATATAATTTGGAAATCTTAACTAGGGATAACTAATCTTTATAAAGAGATAGAAAATGGAATAAATTAATAAATCATGCTATGTAAATAAGAAAACAGTTATTTTTCATTTTATTTACTTGAGAAGGGGGCAGATATAGACAGACAGGCAGAGAGAGAAAGAGAGAGAGAACCTATATATTTTGGCTTTGCAGGTAAGTGCTTTAACAGCTAAGTCATCTCACTCCAGCCCCCCTTTCCTGGAACTTAAACCTAATCCTGACATTGTGGTTGGCCAAGTTCATCCCCCAGAATTTGCTGTCAGGACTGGCCTCTTCCTGAGCCAGCCTCTAGCCCAGACCAATCAGCTGTCTCTTAGACTTACCTAGGCCTGAAGGTGAAGCCACAATAAGGCTATAAATAGATGTGTATCAGGGACAAACGCTCTGGGCTGGCTCCTGACCCACCAGGTTCTGGTAAGTTTCCCTGGGCTGAGAGGAGGGGAGACCTCCCTTCTTAGTTCCACCTGGGTTCTCTACCCACTCCTACAGGCAGGAGTTCTCTGCACCTTCTTTCCTTAATCTAATAAAGTCTGTCTAAACTAATCTAATCTAAATGGTCTATGGATTTTAATTTTTTAAATTCATAAGACAAGAATCCAGGGTACCCAAAATTTCTTGGTGCATTTGCATATTAGTGTATTGGCAAAGAACCCCCAAATACCCATTTCAGAACTAGGCTCTGAGCTCTAACTTTCAGAGATCCCCTGCCCTAGGTCTGACCAGTGAGGTCCCACCTCTTAAAACTTCCACAGCATCCCAAAATAGGGCCAGTACTTGGGGAACAGTTGTTTACAACATGAGTCCGTTAGACTCAAACTATAACAAGCATCTAAAAATGTTTGGTAAATGTTATTGGATACGAATAACTGAATTATTACCCTTAAAGAAATGGATGAAGTTATAATTATCATGGAGAAAAGATTTTTGATAAAATCTTACTAGAAAAGGCAGCTTGCAATTCTTAGAAATAGAGATCATACATATAAAAGAATGATACAGTTCTGGTTTAGATTGACTATCAACTCTACCTAGAATCACCTGTGAGGGATTAACGTTTTCTTTTTTTAAAGTGTGGCCTCACTAGCTCAGGCTGACTTAGAACTCACTCTGTAGCACCAGGCTAGCCTTGAGCTCATAGCAATCCTCCTCCCTAAGCCTCCCAAATGCTGGGAGTAAAGATGTTCACAACCACACCGAGCTCAGGATTATCTTGATTAGGTTAGCATCTAAGGATGCCTCCAAGTGTTTACCTTGATTAGCCTAATCGAGGTAGGAGGATGCACCTTAACTGTGCAGTGCATCACTCCCTAGGTGGGATCCCAGCTGCATGAAGAGGAGAGAGCCGCTGAGCAGCAGCACTCAGCACTGTGCTGTGTTTCCCACTGTTGCACTGGATGTGACTAGCCCCTGTCACCATGCCTTTCTTGCCATGATGGGCTGAGCATGGAACTATAAGCTGAAACTGATTTCTATGAGGTATTTTGTCCTAGAAATGAGAATTTGACCAATATATACACTAATTCAGATAAGCTGGAGATCTTATGCAGAGAACAAATTTGATCTGCCTTTGCTTCTTTTGCTAAATTTATTAGTCCATCTAAGGTGAACACATTCATTAGACTGCCTAATTATTTTCTTCCAGTCACCAGATAAAGAGCAACCTAATTTTAAATCATTTGTTGGAATTAAAATTTCAGATGACGTGGTGTCAAAAATATAGACATTTTGTAATATGCATACATAACCAACTAAATTATCATACCCTGGCTAATACTTTCTGTTTCTGCATCTTGTGTGCATATCTCTTTGAAATTCTACAAGATGGTTTTTTTTTCAGCATTGTTTCCCTTTCCTATTACCTATCTATGATTTGGCTCACTGGAGAATTAAATTTAAAAAGTCAGGTCCTATACCTGCTGAAAATGCTGAGTTTATATTTTTATTGTCTCGTGTTGTGCCTGAGTGCATTTGGGTTCATGATCTTTCTTTGTAAACAGGTGTGTTGTTCTTTGTGCTCAAGTACTAGTAGTCATCAAGTTCAACATTCTGGCCCAAAGCAGATTTCATTATCTCAGAGAATAAACTGAGCCAGAGGAGTATGAAAAATTTTTCATGTAGTCCCTTCTTCAGGATATGTTAGCCATATTTACCTGCATAAACATGTAGTAGAAAGGGTACGAACCTTGGCCTGTGACCAGGGAGTCCCACCTGGGCCGCCATGCATCAGGTGGTTTGGATAAAGCACTTCTCCATGCTAGCCCTCGAAGTCTCAAAGAAATACCAGAGGTGTCTTCCTATTCACATAGTATGTGTGTAGTACCTTTTCTACAATGAAATAAGACCATGGGTCCTCACTCATGGATTCTGGATTGCCTTTTTTTCTTTTTTTTGTTTTTATTTTTTTCAAAGTAGGGTCTCCCTCCAGCTCAGGCTGACCTGGAATTCACTGTGTAGTCTCCTGGTGGCCTCAAACTCACGGTGACCCTCCTACCTCTGTCTCCTGAGTGCTGGGATTAAAGGCGTGTGCCACCATGCCCCACTCAGATTCTGGCTTTTCATATGTGGCGTTTTCTCTAAAAGTTTACTTGGGACCCCAAAGTCATATTGGTTTTCTTCTGAGGTTATGCAGGTAATAGCAAGAAATTTGAGTTGTCTAACTTTCCCAGTTATGGTTGAACAAAGGAAGAAGTATGCCTTGTTTCTGCTTTCATACTATTTTAAGAAATGTGTCCTGTTATAGATTTCTCTTATTGCTTCTTACTGCTAAATTCACATCTAAAATGGTCCCAAGTGCTATCCAGTGTCCCCAAAACAAGAAGGTTGCAATAAACCTTACAGAGCATGAGTTAAACTGTTGCTCCAAGTTCAATGTAAATGAGTCAACAATAAGCATTAAAGAAGTGACTATGAAACACAAAGGAAGCAATATTGTTTTTCGATTGGTTGATAAGAGTGTTGTGACCAGAGACTTAAAGGGAGCTCATCTTGTATTTTGCTAGGAACATGGTTCAGTATTTGCTAATTCCACTTTGGCAGAGATGTTACAGAGCATAACTACAAAGAACAAAGAATGAACCGTGTTGACAGAACACCTACCTTAGGGACTGGCACCAGAAAGATAGCTTGAGGAATGAAAACCAGAGAGGCTTCATTTCTGTCATCTCTCTGCCTGTATCAAGACACTGCAGGAGGAGCCTCAACTTCCCAGGTCTTCAAAAGCAGCTCTCACCTGCCCTCTGAGCGTCCAGACCTGCAGAGGCTGAATCCAGATAGTTTTACTTTTTAAAAGGAGAAGAAGGGGTGTTTCAGACAGCAAAGAAATACAAGTTAAAAAAATAATCAAAAAGAATTCTTTGTGTAGGAAATCTCCAAGTGTGTGTGTGAGGGGGCATGGTAACACCCTTTTGAGACATCCAGGGAAAAAATTCTAGAATGAGAATGTCTGTGTCTGTCTAGATTTGTCTATATATGTTGATGGTCACAGTGGCCTCCCTTGCAGAATCCCATGTGAGAGACAGAAGAAAGCAGCTTCTCACAGCTCAGGCAGCTCTCCAGAACTGAGTGGACATTCATATAGAGTGTCATCACTCCGGCTGATTTCATGAAAACGCAGTCTTCCAATGGGAGATCTTTAGAATCCTTTGCCCTTTGACAAGGAATGGGCAGGTTGATCTCTCTGCTGCCCTGGTTCAGCCCGGCAGTGTCTCTACGGGAGCTGAGCAGTGTAAGCAGGAGTCCTGCTTCTTTGAAAAGGACAAGCATTCAAACTTATTTTTATCTTGGTCATGACAAGTGGCTATTGGGCGTTTGTCACTTACATGGTACTTTTGAAGAAGTAAGCAGTAATCTCCACTTCCAAAGTTGAAGTCACACTTTCACAATTGGTGAGAAAGTTAATTTCTTAAAAAAAAAATTGAGAACATTTTGAAAACACATGTTTGGAAATGTTTCTGTCTTACTATATGTGCATTATAAAAACAAAAACATCCTTCCAATCCAAGAAAATTTCAATAAAGCTCTTTGCATAAAAGATAGATGGAATTGAGAACTGATCTGGAAAATTATTACAGCCCAAATAATGAGCTCTTCTTCCATTTGGACCCACGGTTCTCTGTAGAGTGTTTTTCTCAGTTGTGATGACTTTGAAACCAAGCAATGAAACAAACTGAATACATAACTAGACATTTAATTGCTACATTACAAAAGGCTAACCCAAGATTTTTCAAAGATGACAAAGTCTGTCCAACACACTGACCCTATTAAAAGCATTAGCAGTGACATTTTGGAATGCAGAAACACTCTGCCTCATTAAAAACCAAATGCAGTTTATGGTCTTATAGTTTATTCATGTATTTTCTGTATAGAGACAGTCTCTCTGTAGCCCAGGCTGTACTAGACCTGCTCTGTAACCCAGGCTGGCCTCTAATTCATGACAATGTCCCTGCCTCAGCTTACCAACTGCTAGGATTACAGGCATGAGTCACTACACTCATCAAAACTTGAATATTTCACACATGGGCCCACACACAAACATGCATATACACATATGAATGAATAAACAAACATGGGCACACAAAAGCAAAAAAATTAATTTTTGTTTTTGGTTTTTCAAGGTAGGGTCTCACTCTAGCCCAGGCTGACCTGGAATTAACTCTGTATTCTCAGGGTGACCCCAAACTCACAACAATCCTCCTACCTCTGCCTCCCGAGTGCTAGGATTAAAGGCATGTGCCACCATGCCCGGCTTGGTTATTTTAAATCTGATCTTTAGTTTTCACTTTGATTAAAGTTTCATAATTTTTAAAATATTTTATTTTGGGGCTGGAGGGATGGCTTAGCAATTAAGCGCTTGCCTCTGAAGCCTAAGGAACCCGGTTCAAGGCTCAATCCCCCAGGACCCAGGTAAGCCAGATGCACAAGGTGGCACATACGTCTGGAATTCTGGAGTTTGTTTGCAGTGGCTGGAGGCCCTGGCACACCCATTCTCTCTCTATTTATCTGTCTCTTTCTCTCTCTCTGAGGCTCTCAAATAAATAAAAATATTTTTAAAAATTAAATTAATTTTATTTACTTATTTGAGAGAGGGAAAGAGGCAGAGTGAGAGAGAGGGTATGTGTGTGTGTGTGTGAATGAGCACATCAGGGCCTCCAGCCACTGCAAACAAACTCCAGATGCATGCGCCACCTTGTGCATCTATCTTACCTGGGTCCTGGGGAATTGATCTGGTGTCCTTTGATTTTGCAGGCAAGTGCCTTAACCTGTAAGCCATCTCTCCAGCCCCAAAGTTTCATAATTTTATCTGTACAGTAGTGACATAATTTTACTTTGTAAATGAGGTAATAAGTATACTTACTTGGGGATGCCTTCAGCATGAAGCCCAGGGACTCATACATGCTAAGAAAGTGTTCTATCCTAAGTTCCATCCACATTTCCATCGTGTGTGTGTGTGTGTGTGTGTGTGTGTGTACAATTGTAATGTGTGTGGTGCTATGTATGTATGGCATATGAACATGTGTGCGTAAACTTGATGTCCTGCCAGAGGAGAACAATGGGTGCCTTCCTCTATCCCTCCTCTGTATGTTTCCTTGAGATTGAATCACTGAACCTGGAGCTGCTATTTTCAATCAATCAGTGAGCCCCAGTGATTCTCCAGTTTCTGCAGCCAGCAGAACTAGAGTTACCGACATGCATAGCTGTACCCAGGCTTTATGAGTGCTATAGAATTGAACTTGGCAGTCTGTCAGGCCCTCTTGCTTGTGCTCTTATCTGCTGAGCCATCTCCCCAGCTTTTAGACATTTTTGTTGAGGTAGGGTCTCACTCTAGCCCGGGCTGACCTAGAACTTACTCTCTAACTCCAGGATGGCCTCAAACTCATAGTGATCCTCCTACTCTGCCTACTGAGTGCTGGGATTAAAGGCATGCACCACCAAGCCCAGCCTTATTTAGACATTAAACAAATTTTTGTACTTGTTTATTCTAAAATATTTTATCTATTTATTTGAGAGGGAGAGAGGGAGGGAGAGAGAGGTTGATATAGAGGCAGAGAGTGAGAGAGAGAAGAGGCATACCAGGGCTTCCAGTTACTGCAAACAAACTCCAGATGCATGTGCCACCTCTGCATCGGGTTTATGTGGGCATCGAAGGCACCTTGGTCCTTAGGTTTCACAGGTAAGTGTCTTAACCACTAAGCCATTGCTCCAGCTCTATGAAAACAATGTTTGAATACTACTTGTATCAGACTTTTTGTTGCTGGACCTGCACAGAAGCACCTTCAGAATGGAAAAGGTTAATTTTTCAGCTTACATTTTGAAGGAAAATCTATCGGGGTTGATGTTGGGGAAACTTTCCCCCTGAGAAGACACAGACACACGTCTTCACTACAAATAGGGCTCAGATGGCAGACCAAAGAACGATTACACCGATACCCACCAGTTCAGTGAACCAATGAGTTTATTAGGGGGGAGGGTCACTTGCAGAGCATCAGGACCCCAGAGCAGCCACACCCCAGAGAAGTCTCATTTCACTCTGAATGATAATTTCTTTGTGGCCACTTTTAGAAGCTCATTGTCCCTGTCCAGGAGTACGAGACCACAGAGAGGCCCTTCAGTGGGCCTCACTGTGCTCTTCCCTCAGTATGGGGATGAGGACTTGCTTACAGAGCATGGAGACTCCAGAGAAATCACCTAGATGGAGCTCATTGTTCCCAGATCTTTTTCCTCTCTAAAGACTCTACCCCCCGAGGTCATGAGATCTTGTGTGTTATTGTATACAGCTGGCACTATACATCTGGTGGGGGACCTAAATCTCAGATGAGGGTCTGATGACCTTCCCCACACCTTCTCTGGTGAGTTAGCCCAGCTGCTTTTGATAAAACCAGCAATAGTTGTTTACACCTTTCAATGCAGTGGAAATTTACCATACAGCAGCTGATGAAGTATGGCTGGAACAAACAGCAGATGCCACATCTTCACATCAGTAGGGAAGAAATAGAAGGGGAGTGGGGCTGGGCTGTAACACCTCAAGACCTGTCTCCAACAAGGCTCCACTTCCTAAAGGTCACACAACCTTTCAGAGTAGCCCCACCAACTGGAAATTAAGTATTCAAACACAGGAGCCCATGAGGGATATTTTGCATTAAAACCACCACACTATTGTTTGAGAAGAGAGAAAAAAAAATGTCTCATTTAAGGGCAGCCTTAAATCTTATGCTTATTTCATGAAATTAAATGGAATCATCTTGCTTCTTTTTTAGCTTGGCACCTCTCCTGAATTTCCAAGTCCCTGCTCCAGTAACCTGGGCCAAGATAGGGGGAGGCACTCCTACCCTGACTCCCATGTGAGCTCCCTACCCTCTCCTGTCTTCCACATGGCAGAAGCTCTCTCTACTTTCTTTTTCTTTTCCCTGAGTCAATATAATAGTTTAATAATTTAAAAAGTAATCATCTTTATAATATATAGAAAATAAGTAAAGGTAGATGGAGGGACAAAAGGAGGAAGAGAGGGAGGAAGGGAAGAAAGAAGGGGGAAGGGAGGGAGGGAGGAAGGAAGGAAGGGAGGGAAGGAGCAGGAAAAGGAGGGAAGAAGGGAGTAGCCTTATTATTTGCTTCATATTGAAAGTTGTGATCTTGGAAAATCTCAGAGACTACTGCTCCACAAGAGAAAAACTGTGCTGACTTAAATTGGGATTCTCTGGACAACACTGGGAGCTATCATTCAGTGACTTAGTTACATGAAGCTGCCAAATTATCTTTTCTCATGCCACTGGGGGAAAAAACATATATATATATATATATATATATATATATATATATATATATATATATTCTCCAGAAACCAAGGCCTGAGCTCGTCTAACAGTTAACTTAAACCCTGTCTTACAGAAGAAAGTCTGGCCTTGGTTCCCTTTTCTCCTTGTGAATAAGAAGCCCTCTACTCCTGCACCTGATGACACATTGGCCCTGTCAGTCAGTCTTACGCCCCTGGGTCTCATCTCACTTCCATCTTTGTTCTTTTGCCAGCCCTTGAGAGGCAGCCTCTGGTTGTTCAGGCCAACTGCTAAGATGGCTGACTGAGAACTGATCAATTCCACCATCCCACAGGGAATTGGTGCCTGGAGATGACATAGAGCTACCTGCACAGATGTGTTTACTTTTTTCTTGCACATTGTAATGGTTACTGCTATTAACATTCTGGAGTTTCAAAAAACACTCAGAAAACAAATCTGAAAGTGATTAATTTTGCTGCCCCTAAGACCAAGCCTAGGAATGAAAAGCAGACCGTTTTGATTTATATCTTCTGGAAACCCAGGAAAGACATCTGTTCAATCATTTTAACAGGATTTTTGGCAACCTTGGTAGGATGACATAGAGTTGTGTGCATACCCCTGGGCTCTGTGCATTTGAGGGGGAAGCTAGGGCTATGGTTGCTGTTCAAATGGATTTCACAGGAAACTTTGTTGCATCCAGATCTTTGGGGCAAATATTAATTTTGTCCTTAAATGTTTAATTTTTCAGTTATAAATGTAAAAAACGTTCACTGAAATAACATATATAAAGTAAAAATTACACTCACCAATCCCACACCACACACAGTTGACCACTGATAATTCATCCTGCATCTCCAAGACCTGTGAGAGAAAGACAAGGCCCAGTACCAAAATCCAAACCAAACCATCTCTGTTGTGACTGGAGGAAATGGAAACCCCTGTTGGATATTAGGCTAGCAAAAGCCAAAGCCTTGTGAATAAGAATAGAAGAAGAGAAGAGAAGAGAAGAGAAGAGAAGAGAAGAGAAGAGAAGAGAAGAGAAGAGAGGAAAGAGGAAGACCAGCCTCTTCCTCTTGATGTGGCCTAGAAATTCTCAGTAGTACTTTCCCTAATCTCTCAATGAATATTTGCAAACAAAACTCATGTGCACCTCTAGTATTTTCTAAAAATATCCTGTTTTTAACACATGAATCAAAGAGGATAAGGAAAACCTGTTAAGGTGAAAGGACAGAGGTATGTACACAGAGAACAGGAAATGCCAGTTAGCTGTATCAGTCACCCTGAGCTCAGAATTTACCTGGATAATAGGTCCAGTGTTGCCTGCCTTCCTACATCCTACATAGTGTGCCAGGTTAAACCTTGCAGGTGGCAGAACTTGTTCTGGGTGCTAAGGACCTGAGGAGAAATCTGACTCCCCTACCCTTGAGGACCTCTGAATGGGGGGCAAGGCTTGTGATGAAAGGTAGTGACATACAGACTTCCCATTACATACAACCCAGATCAGTAATCCCAGCATGTGACATGCTTTAATGGAGAATGCTCCAGTGCTTGGAGAGCAGAGTAAGGCATGACTAGTTACCCCCTTGAATAGGGGACAGCCTGGAGGCTTTCAGGGGAGGAGAGTGCTGCCAAATACTGATCCTCAGCATTGGTATACATGGAATAGTGAGTCTGAGAGCATTCCTGTATCTATCTTCCCCACTCGTATTTATCTTCTTGTCCTCAATAATTGTTCAATCATTTTGTTGCAAAATATGAATTCACAAATGGCTGCCTGCATTTGTTATTTTTCTCATTTCTGTGACAAAATAGCTGACCAAAGCAGTGGACAGAGGGAAGGGCCTGTTTTGGTTGACAGCTGGAAGGGATACAGTTCATCATGGTGGCAGGAACACGAAGCTTCTGTAGTTAGGAGTCATGCTTGGCTTGCTTTCTCCTCCACATGCATTTCAGGACATTGGGTCTATGGAAGTGCCACCCACAGGGTGTGTCTTCTCATATCAATTAACCTAATCAACAAAATCCCTCACAGGCATGGCCACGTGTGATCTAGCTAATTCCAGATCCTGTCAGGTTAGTGGTACTGGCCATCAGGCTGACCTATAACCCGGCAGTAGAAGATGTAGAAGTTTAGAGTTGGCATCAGGCTGGTTGGGGTGGGCCCTAGTGGCCTTGTCTTACTTTCCCACCTTGTCTCTATCTGGCAAAGATCTAAAAAGTTGTCTCCCTAGAAGTCCACCCATCAAAGAGCCTTGATAGAGTGTGAGGTGGTATTTGTTAAAATTCCAACATGCAAGGCAGGAGCATTGGGACAGGTGGCCTTTACCAGGTCCAATCTCTCCTGGGAGGAGAACTCTCTTTAACAAGGATGTTTTGAAATGGTTCCATGGTGTGACTCACCAGAAGGAAATAGTAAAATCTTCACAAACATGCAAAAAAAAAAAAAATTCTATCACAAAATTTTATACTGGTGTTACACTGGAAGTCCTGGGAAGGCGCTTTGCTCTAATGAAGCAGGCCCTCCAGAGCAGAATTTCAGCACCTCTAGTTTCCTTTGGCAGTGGTGCATGGGGCAGAGGAAATGGCTCTCTACTCTGTCACTGCTCCCAAGTCCCTGAAGCCTCCATACTGGTTAGGCTTGCATCTCAGATCAGAGCCCTCGGAAGTCTAGTTTCTTCTTTCTTTTTAGTTTTTTCATTAGCCTACAAAGAATTAGGTTTCATGATAGTATTTTTTTAATTTTTATTTATTTATTTGAGAGAGACAGAGAGAAAGAGATGGAGAGAGAAAGAGAGAGAGAGAGAATGGGTGCACCAGTGCCTCTAGCCATTACAAATGTACCGCCTTGTGTATCTGTCTTACATGGGCAGTATGGAATTGGACTTGGGTCCTTTGGCTTTGCAGGCAAGTGCCTTAACTGCTAAACCATCTCTCGAGCCCTTGTGGTAATATTTTTAAACAGCTTGTTTCTTGTTTTCCTTTTTCCCCATTCTTCTCATCAGTATAGCTTCCTGTCATACTACATGTTTGCTTTTGTCCTCTCTCCACCTTCTGGTCACTTCCTGATCCCCTCTCATGATCTCCTATCTCATACAGTAGCCTATGCTCACTCTTACCTCCCTTTATTTCCATATATATACAATCATTACGAGTTAGGATCCTGGGGATGGGGAGATGGCTCAGTGGTTAAAGGTACCTGTTTGCCCCGCCAGCCTGTGTTTGATTTCCAGTAACCATGTAATGTCAGATGTACAAAATGTCACATGTGTTTTGAGTTCACAGTATCAAGAGGCCCTGGAGTGTCCATATTCACTCTCTTTCTCAAATAAATAAATGTATTCTTTAAAAAGTTAGGGTCCACATATGAAAGACATATTAATCTTTGGGCCTCCTAAATACATGAAACTAGCATATCAAACTACACAGAGCTTTGCTTCTATATGTAAAAGGTCAACTAGGGAAAAAGGAGCCATTAGCCCCAGGAACAGTTCCAAAGTTTCTGCTATTTCCAACTTGCCAGGGACCTATAATCTCTCTCTAAAGAAAGTAGAAGTGTTGATAGTCACATATTCAATTTAGAAGCGTTCCAAGAGAAAAATAATTCAGTAATGCTATGTTGTGGCTCAGCAGTTAAAGGTGCTACTTGCAAAGCCTGTGTGCCTGGGTTTGATTCCCCAGTATCCAGGTAAAGCCGTATGCACAATATGGTGCATGAAATCTAGAGTTCATTGTCAAGAGGCCCTAGTCTTTATCTCTCTCTCAAATTGCAAATAAATAATATTTTTAAAAGTGGGGGCTGGAGAGATGGCTTAGCAGTTAAGGTGCATGCCTACTTAGCTTAAGGACCCAAGTTCAATTCCCCAGGTCCCACGTAAGCCAGATGCACATAGTGGCACATGCATCTGGAGTTTGTTTGCAGTGGCTAGAGGCCCTGGAGTGCACATTCTCTCTCCCTCCCTCTTCCTCTCTCTCTGACTGCAATAAATAAATAAACATAAATCTTAGAAAAGAATATATCCAGTTAGGAACCTCTACATCAGCTAATTTAAAGTTGTTAGGTTCCAGTAACTGCCATGGAAGAAGGTTCTAACAAAGAAAATGCTTATAAGGCTAAGGACTCAGGAAGGTAGACATTGCTCTCTGACTCTTGCCCCATTCAAATCCTGACACTCCTAACAGTGGGTGACATCAAAGGAAGACAGGACATCAGAATGTAAAGTTAATGCTGGGTGGAGGGATTTTACTGGATAGAAACAGCAGAAGTGAGACTAAGCCACATTTTATGTACAAGACTGGTGAAGCTCCTTTGCTGGGACTCCTGTCCCCTAGTGGAAGGGAATTGACAGAGACCAAAGAAGTTATATGGATGCTCTGTTACACATGGAACAGGGGCCTTTTTGATTTTCTGAGTGAGCTAATCTGGTAACTTTCCAGGAGTCATGGGCATCATTTCAACAAATTTTTTTAAATAATTAAATAATAGGAGGAGGGTATGGTCATGCATGTGCTGCCTTGAGCCTGTGGAGATCAGAAAACAACCTCTTTTTCCACTTTTTTTTTGTTTGTTTGTTTTTGTTTTTTGAGGTAGGGTCTCACCCTAGCCCAGGCTGACCTGGAATTCACTATGCAGTCTTAGGCTGGCCTCGTACTCATGTCAGTCCTCCTCCCTTGGCCTCCTGAGTGCTGGGACTAAAGGCGTGCACCACCTCATCTGGATCCACCTTGTTTTGAACAGTGTCTAAGTTACAAGAGTAGCTGGTTGCGAGCTTTAAATTCCCCTGGCTTTGCCTCCTGATGTCCTAGGTATGCTGGGATCACAGACCCCAGTCTTGCTTTTATGTGGGTGCTGGGGAGGATAAAATTCTTATGGACAGGCCATCTCCCAAGCCTCTAAGAAGATGTTCTTGTTTACAAACATGCTGGTGGATACTGGGCAGTGTCTTCACCCTGGAACCACTGAATTGCTGATCATCTTGCATAAAAGCCCTGGTCTCATGGTTTGGTCTGGGCCCTGTGACCAGACTGTCAATACTAAGAAAGCCCAAAGGCACCAAAGAAGAAACTCATATCAGCTCCAGTGGGTGAAGGGCCAGGTTAGTTCTGTATTTTTGGACAAAAAATTTCCCAGGTGACCAACATGTCTACCTGCATAGCTCTGTGAGTCTGACGCAAAGGCTGAGGGCAGATATAATATGAAACAGTACTCCAGGCTATTCCTCCCATTGGATTCATCCATCAGAGATCTGTAAGTTCCAGTGAAGGGTCAGTGGTTTAGCAAACAAGGCCCTCAAGTTGCTGTGAAGTAACCCAGGCAACTGTCCCCATAACCCAAACAACAGAGGCATTATCTTCACCAAGCTAGCAGGAAGCTCATAATGGAACGCTCAGCTGTGTGGCCTCCAAAACTAGTGATTTTAGCAACCAAAGCAAACTCTGTGGTTTTTGTTGAAGGTTGTCCCTGGTTCTTCCTTGTCTTTGCCATTTGAGAGGCCATCTATAATGCCACACTTCTAAATAGCTTTACTACATGACTGTCTCAAAGGGACAAGAAAGATGGTGAGGAAATCCGGGAAAAGACTATAGGTGGGTCCCTGAGCCACCCCAGAGAATGTGGTGACATTTGGGTGTCCTCCCCACACCCATCAGGTGCAAGCCAGCACCTGCTTTTGAAGCTGGTCTTTGTGATAAGCTAGCCTCCTTGCCAAAAGCTACCAAGTAAAGCAAACAGCCCAGTGTTTAGAGCATTTCTTGGGGCAGAAGTCAGTACCAGAGAGCCTATGATGCAGGTAGGGAATGCTAGCAAAGAGGAGTTACTGGTTGTTTCCTCGTGTACCTGCTGAGAGTCTGCCATCATAATGCAACTCTAAAACATAAATTCCTAATGAAGACCATGGAACAAGGAAGTGTGACTTTTCTAGCAAATATCAGTGTGTAAAACTTAATACCTCAAAGTACACACGTGAGTTAAAGGCTATTTCTTCTCATATCTACTGGATAGACTTCGTAAAAGTGCCGTGAAAGAATACCAAGATCCTTTGCTTCTTGGAGAGACTTGAGGTTAAGTGAGACTCCTCTTCTCTTCCTGAACCACTGGCCCTTTTTATGCCCAGTGTTGCCCCTCTTTCAAACTGGACTCACTGATCTTTGCTGTCAGCAGTGGCCTTGTCTTTTCTCTTCACCGAGAAGGCCAGAGCAAGCCAGCACTGGGTGCTCAGCCTTCCTTTGCCCCAGCATAACTCATGTTCTTGTCCCAACCCAGAAGAATCCTGACCTCTCTTCTGCACTCACTGCCTATTCCTCCAAGTGTCCCATCGAAACCACCTTCAGTGTGAATGCCCAGACTTGCCATCTTCCCCTTACATCAGCAGCTTCCTTGGTTTCCCCTGGTTGGTAGAGAGTACCTCTCTTCCTGCAATTGCCATCCTTCCTTTCTGGTCAGCCAAAGCCTATCTATTGTAAGTAAGTAACATCTTGTCATCTCCCTGCTCTTCCTTCAAGAGTACTGGGCAGTACTAGGCAGCCTTCTGGAAGGCCTCCTGTGGCTGGTCATTCACCAGCTCCACCTGTAATCCATGGTAGATAGTAGTGCCATTGCATTTTCCAATGCACAACTCAGATATATTCTGACTCAATGGTTCAAATGCTAACAGATGATGTCAACACTCTGGCTTTGAAATGCTTTCACAAACAGGATTAGCTTTGTCTGTTGGTTTCTCCCACTGCTCAAATCCATGTAGTCAAATTAGATTATTTACCCTCACCCACATTCCACTTCTGTTTTCTCTTGCTCTTGTCTGCCTATTCATCATGCTCTATCCAGTGAAATCCTATCAACCTTCAAGGTCTGACAGAAGTGTAAGATACCATTAAGCTTTCTGCCTTTCTTGCTTCCTCTACCCTCCTGCTCCTCCTGCCTAATAGAATCACTTTCCTCCAGGCATTATCTGCCTCACTGGTGGAACATGCTCTTGCCTTCTGACTGGGCTGTCTGATGTTTTCCTTTCTCTTTTCCATTTGAGCAAGTTGCTGACTCCGTGACTCAGAGTCCTTGCTTCAGGGAGGTCAAAGGCGGGATGAGGAGTTGGGCAATTCTAAAAGCAGCCTGGCTTTTGTTTCCCATAAGCTGGAGGCCCAAAGGGAGGATAGGATTTGAGGAAGCAAAATGGCTTAGAAAGCAACTTAAAGACAATTTCCCCAGCAAAACCAGTTCTGTGCATTCCTCATTTTGGTGGGAACTAAGATGGGACCAGCTTCCAGAGGGGAAGAGCTGTCAAGTGGAGAATTTAGGGAGCTGAGGCTACAGGGACTGGGAACGCCAGCCTTGCCCCAGAGCGGGAGAAGAAGGCCACCAGGTAGGAAGGACTGCAGGACACATAGTATGACAGTGTGATCGACAGAGGACCTTCTCCAAGAACCCCTGGCACTACCTAAGATTCTCTGACCTTGATACACACTGGAGGGGTGGAATATCTGAGATGAATTTCCCAGTTGCTCAGTGGAACTCAGAATGGAAAAGGAGATTATTGTAGAAATGAACAAAGGCCATATTTCTTATTACCTGAATTTGTGGAATGGTATTCATTTGTGATATTTTTTCATAGTTGAGTCACAATGCTGAGGAAGAGAATCTGACTTCAATTTGACAAAATTAATTGAATGCCTACTGGGAGGCAGACACTTTTCTAGATGGTAGGGACAGAGTAATGAACAATTTGCGAATGTCCATTTTCAATGACATACTTAGCCCCGCATGTGTTTGAACCCTTGTTCACTGGGGAGGTGGGCCTTGTGGGTTATGTCTGCTGCAGCACCATGTCTGCTGACCTCTGTGGTGTGTAACCAGCCGCCTTCATGCTGGACCTGAACCCATGCTTTCCCTGCCCTGACAGAATGTGTCCCCTGAACTGTGAGTCAGAACAAATCCTCCCTGGGAAACCTTTTTTTTTTTTTTTTTTAACCTATCAGGTATTTTGTCACAGAAGAAAACAAAGTAACAAAATAATGCTATCAAGAAACTCTAGCCGAGTGTGGCCTTTAATCCCAGCACTCCAGAGACAGAGGTAGGAGGATCGCCGTGAGTTCTAGGCAATTCTGACTACATAGTAAATTCCAGGATTCCAGGTTAGCCTGGACTAGAGTAAGACCCTGCCTTGAAAAACAACAAGACACCCTCATAGCAGGGCCAGGGGAGCTAAGTGGTCTGGAAAGGTCTTCCTGAGAGCTGACGCTGACAAGCCTGCCGCAAGGACAGCAGTGGTTCTGCCTGTGCGGGGAGCAGCACACGGAAGGCTCTGGACCGTCACTGAGGGGCCTGGGCTCTGGGAACAGAGGAAAAGGGTTGGGACGGTAGAGCTATGGGAGGTTGCAGAATGAGGTGAAGGCTTGGGACTTGTTCCCCTTACTCCCTCCCTAGAATGTCAAGCCCCAAGTGTATGCTTGGGAAAGTTATTGAATAGAGTATGGGCCTGCTGAGCCCATACATAGCACATAAAAATGCCAAGATAAGAGTGCCATGTAATCTCATGACACAGATATACCCAGTTTTAAACTTAAAATGTCTCTCCTTTAGTCTTATCTTATTTACAGTTTTTAAGTTTTTCTACATTGAAAATACTATGCCTTATTTTCTTTACTTCCTCATAATTACACTTCTTTTTAAAATTATTTATTTATTTTATTTATTTGAGAGAGAGATTGAAAGAGGCAGATAGAGAGGGAAAGAACGGGCAGGGCAGGTCCTTTAGCAGTTGCAAAGGAACTCCAGAAGCAGGCACCTCCTTGTGCATCTGGCTTACATGGGTCCTGGGGAATTGAACCTAGGTCCTTAGGTTTTGCATGCAAGTGCCTTAACTGCTAAGCCATCCCTCCAGCCCATAATTACACTTCTTAGTACCATCTTCTATTCTACTGAAATTCTGCTTCTCTTCGAGATACTTTAGCAATTTGGGCAAAATGGCCCTGAGGTGACTGACTCAAAGCCCTCCAGGATCATCAGCAGCCATTGACTCTTAGGAGGAGGGTCTTTATGGGCCACCAAACCCTTTAGACCAAGGCTGAGTGGCAGCAAGCTGGCCTGAACGGCCCCTTTTGCTCCCTTGCTGCAGGATGCCACGATCTAATGGCTAGCTTAGGAAAACCCTGGCTTCACAATGCCAGGGGTTGGAAAAGCTCCCCCTGCGCTTGAGTTGCACATTAGAACACCTCCTAGAGAGGCATTCTGTTCCCCTCAGGCCTCTGCCTTTACCCTTAGGGTTTGCCCCCAGCTGTTCCTAATTCTCTGGATGAATGACTCAGCTTCAGTCAATGTCTACAACTTATGCCTTCCTTCTTAAAGGGGCTAGACTGTTTTGTTTTGTTTTGTTTTGTTTTGTTTTGTTTTGTTTTTTGACAAAGTGAAACATAGCTCAAACAAAGTTAAACCACCTATGGGTACAATTCTACATTTGAAAATACAAAATATATTTATTTTCAATGTCTAAGAATGTAACTCTTCAACTCTGAAAATAAACACATGCCTTGGTTTAAATGAAAAGTCAGCAAGGGTTTAATAGAAGTTAGATAACAGTCCAAGTCTGTTGTCCTTCCATGTGCTTTGGGGTGGGCCTAGTATAGGTGTCCTTAGAGCCCTAGGAGGAGCAGAGGGCATTTGTATGGTCCAAAGTGAGAGAGAGTCCTTAGTAAGGTTTGGAAGCAAATGCAGATTGTACAGGGGAGCCAACATTTCCATGGTCTGAAGATGCTTGGGGTTGTGTTGAAGCAGCCTTTGCCCATGAGCAACAAATGAATTTATTCAAGATTTGCATTGCTGGAAGGAAAACAAACCTAAGGCAGGACAAAATTAATGGGAAATTGAAGGAGAACCCCGCCTCCTCCACCATTAACAACAATCTTTAGTTTGGCTGAGATGATTAGAGCCAGATGGAAAATGGATCCCAGGTGCCCAGGTGGGCAGGATGTCCAAACATAGCATCTTAGCTAGCAGAGTCCACAACCTTCCAGTATACTTGAAAAAGCCTAAGCAGTCCCTCCCTTCCCCCTCCCTCTGTCTCTTCCCCCTTCCTTCCTTCCTTCCTTCCTTCCTTCCTTTCTCCCTCCCTCCTCCCTTCCTTCCCCTCCCTCCACTCCTCCCTTTCCCCTCCCTCCCTTCCTCCCTCCCTCCCTTCCTTCCTTCCTTTTTTCTTCCCTTCCTTCCTTCCTTCCTCCATTCCTCCTTCCCTTCCTCCCTCCCTCCTTCCTTCCCTCCCTCCCTCCCTCCCTTCCTCCCTCCTATCTTTTTCTTCCCCCTTCCTTCTTCTGCCCACCCTCCCTCCTTCTCTCCTTTCCTCCTTCCATCCCTCTTTCCTTTCTTCCATCCCTTGTTCTCCCTCCTTCCTTTCCCTTTAATTCCTACCTCCCCCTATTCCCATCTTCCTTCTTTCCTTTCTTCTTTTGCCTCCTCTTCCTCCTGCCTCTTCTCTTCTTTATTCTGCTTGGAGGCATGAAGATGTCCTAGATTATTTTCCAAGTGAGGTGACACTGTGATAGGGCTGGAGATGAATACTTGGGGGTGGGGCATGTGGGGCTGTAGGACCATAATCTTAGAATTGTAGATGTGATTTCTCATCATTGTCCTCCAGCTCTGGATTTAAAAATAACATCTCCAACCCTGAGATAATGCAAGATGTGTTCAGCTGCCTCTATGGCTATCTTACAATCAGTTCCTGGCAGATTATTGGATACTTTGAGTTTAACCAGACCTACACAGAACCTCAAGTCTAATTCCATCAGGTGGCTTCTAATGTCATCACACAGAGCCTCTGGCAACAAAACCATTTTCCAGTGGCTAATATCCTTTCCCTCCCATGCTCATCCTGCCAGAATCATTTACAGCCTTGTGTCTGAATCACTCCAGAAAAGATACTTCTTTTCCCTGGCAAAATGCTTTCCAGAGAAGAGCAATTTCCACAGGACAAATGACTCTAAAAGTTCTGTTCATTACAATCAGCGCGATGGCAAACACACGGAGATATTGGTGCTGCACAGGGAAGAATGCTGCGGAGATTCTTTGCCTTGTATGGTTTTATTTAGCAAATTGGCGACTACACCCATCTAGTGAAGAGTAATTGTTAATGTTTTAATTCAACCCAGAAGTCCTTATGCAAACCAACATGAGTCTAAGGAGGACAAGGCTGTCACCCACTCTGGTCAGTCTTTTATTCACAGCTCCTAGTAGAGTCCTTGGCACTTTGCAAGCATTTGGCCATATTGATTGTTGAAGGAACTGAGGTGTTTTCAAAAGAACAACTGTGAGTTTGTCTGCCTTTTGAATTTTGTGGTATCTTATGTGAAACAGAATTGTTTATCCACATTGAGCTAAGGAAAATTTGACCTAGTTCCACTCTTAGGAGCCAATGAGATCCTAAAAATAGATGTTTTAAACTCTAGCTTATTTTAAATTTGCAAACTACCACCACATATTAGAAAATCAATGCTTACTTTTATCACAAATAAAACTTCCATCTTGTATCATAGCAGTGCTCAACAATGCTCTGTCAGTTACAGGCTAAGGCCTGCCAGAAATAATATTTAGACCATTCTCTGCTTCCCTGACAAGGCGATCTGGATCTGGATAAAGGGGTGTAATTCTAATTAGATATGCTAAGATCAAATCAGTCTTCTCATCTCTGAATAAATAAAAAGTTCTTGATTCTGAAAACTGTTCCATATTGCTTTATTCTTTATCACTCTTAGCTATTTGAGCCAGTGGTTTTAGAGTTGAGAAAAATATAGTGGCAACCTCTGCTTATCACGGCTAGAAAAGAACTCCATCAACTATTGGGCCCATTCCAGATGAAGCTGGGTAGCGATTTTTAAGCGACTTTTGAAGAGTCTGTCTCATTTAAAATAAAAATGTAAACTAAAGTTCAGATTGCTGCACGACCTTCTCCCAGACAGCAGAGCCTATCGCAGGAGCATTGACAGATCACTAAGGAGGGAGCTACTGGGATCTCCAACAGTAAACCAGGACCAGGGTAACAGAGGTAGAACTAAGTCCTTTGAACAAAATTTTAGATAGTGATATAAGAGTTTCTGGGGCATTCTTTGAAACTGAGTGCAGTGAGTCTGTATCAGCAAGGGACAAAACTAATTCATCATCATGTCAAAGCTGAAGCTCTAAGAGTCGTCTTCCATTGACATTCCTGCAGACTTATAGTAGGGAGAAAAGCACACCTAGTAAGAGATTTCCATTGAGCCACTGAGAGCTGGAAGATGAAAATTTCATGTTTCTTTTTCTATTTTGATGTTTTAAAACCAGTTTTTTCCAGGCTTGGTGGCACATGCCTGTAATCTAAGCCACTTGGAGGCTGAAACAAGAGAATCACAAGTTCAAGGCCTACCAGGGCTCCAAAGTGAGTTCAAGGCCAGCTTAGACAGTTTAGAAAGACCTTGTCTCAAAATAAAAATGTAAAAACTGGACTGAGGGTGTAGCTAAGTGGCAGGTGCTTTTCTGTCATGTGTGAAGTTCATTAAGAAAATAAGTAAGGGCTGGAGAGATGGCTTAGTGTTAAGGCGCATGCCTGCGAAGCCTAAGGACCCAGGTTCAGATTCTCCAGTTCCCATGTAAGCCAGATGCATATGATGGCACATGCATCTGGAGTTTGTTTGCAATGGCTGGAGGCCCTGGCATGCCCATTCTTCCCCCCCCCTCCACGCTCTCTCGTCAATAAATAAATAAATAAAATCTGAAAAAGAAAATAAATAAAATGTTTAATGTGTCTATGACCCAGGGGTAAACTCATCTATGAATATAGCTACTGGAAAGTTAACAAATCAATGTCATTTTATCGTGGATAACTGTTGTTTCATGTATTGTATGTTTAGCATTAATTGTTTTGCAAACACTGTTAGAAATAGATATAAGTGCTATATGCAGCTATTGGAAAAATCTAAAGATAAGCAAAATGTCCTTCACATACCTCCCTGCTTTTTCAACTGATTATTTGGAAATATCCTTGAGGTGACTCTTCTAGGATTCATCCCCACAAATAGGAAATAAGATTCAACCATATTTAAGCTTCTGGGAGTTAACTGGATCAGGTTATTGGTTTCTCCTTAGGTGATCATTAGAAAGCTATGTTGTTGATGGGGTTGACAATGAGCTTGACAGTGTAACAACATTAATACCAAGACCAGCTATGATTTTAGACTTTAATTAGAATTTTCATGCCATGGAAGTTTGGCTTGCCAAGGATTTATGCCTCAAAGGGATTATATTAAAGATCATAGAAGCTGAATCGAATCATCATGGAACAAGGCTGGGTAGGGATGCAATGCTATATGCCTACTGGCCACTGTGGTTGGGGATGTTTGAGGATTCCTGTCACACTATGAGTTGCTATGACAGTGTAGACCTGCTGAAGAGAAATCCTCTGAAGGGAAGGGCCCACTGCAAGTGGGTCTGGCAACTTCAAACAGGACCTAGCCTTCCCCACTTTAGAACATTCGAACAAGTCAGGGAGCTGGAAATAGGGCAAGAAATTCATCTGAAAACTGGGAAGTTAAGAAGATAGCCAGAGAGCTGTTTAGAATGACAATAAGCTCAGGATACACTTGTGGGCAGTGTTCCCACAGAGCTGAATGCTTTCTTCTGGAGGTTAGAGGTGAATATGCTTTGTCAGAGAGGAAACTGAGGCAGCAGTGCAGAATGGAGGGCAGCATGCTGGTCAGGGCAGTCCTCCATCCCTATGTGACAGGCCACTAGGCTGAACAGGAAGCACTGCCCACAAAGCATTGACATGTCTGGTTCTAAGGAGCACTGCTCCAGTCAAAGGATGTGGAATGAGCTGAGTGATCTAACTGGGCTTGTCCTTGAATCACCACCCGTGGGGAGCTTTGCCTTCATCATTGGCTCCTCCTCAAGAGAAAACTCTAAGTCCTAATCACAGGAAGGCATGGATGGGGGAGTCTTCCTACGCTGCCAGGGGATAACATTGACAGGTTTAGATGACATTGTCACTAACCCCAATATGTGAATTTCAAAAATGAGAAAAATCAAGCCCCAAGGTGATTATTTCATTAGGGGAGACCCGGGACATATGTGACATATGACTTACTAAGCAATACATAAACAGCTGAAGATAGATGCTTTCTAGATTCCAGTCAAGTTTAATCCTGGTTCATAATCCAGCCATTTGGATTGTGTAAGAGCTGAAGCATGTATAATTCCAAATGGGAAAAGACACAACTATTGACAATTAAATGACAAAGTAATACTTTCCTAAAAATGAAAATGTCCCTATTGCACCTACTGATTGAAAGAGGGAGGGCAGGACTGGAGAAATGGCTTAGCGATTAAGGAGTTTGACCCATGATCAACTCTTCAGGTCCCTCATAAGCCAGACACACAAGTGGGCAACAAGGTTGTATATGCACACAAGGTAGAGCATGCATCTGGAGTTCTACTGCAGCAGCTGGAGACCATGGTGCACCAATTCTCTCATTCTCTATCTTGCTCTCTCATAAAAATAAATAAATAAACAAGGTCAGTCTGTTGGGCTTGACTCAAAACAAAAATTAAAAGAGGGAGGGCAACCCAGATGTCCATTAATTGTGTCTTCTCATGTCAATGTGTTGTATTCCTGTTTTTCAAAGTTAGAGACTGAGGAATCTTGCTATGTACTGCCACAGGGAGATCTCTAGTACTCGAGATCCAAACTGGAAAGTAGAAATCACTGTATATCCTTTCAGCTGAACAGAATGCAATGTGGAGAAGTGGTTTAAAAACTGCTGGAAGAACTGAGAAGTAAATTACGCAGGTGTCCCCTTCCCAAGGAAGCGGACACCTTGGCTGGATCCAATAAGCAGATTCTACGCTATGGTGGCTACAACAAACCCCAGGCTGGACGTGGAGCCAGCAGTACTTCTAGTTCAGCCCAGCTGCATAAGCTCTGCTCCCATTGTCAAGGGAGGGAAGGTGGGCTAACCTTTTTCCCCAAGTGGAATCTACACTAGGTACCTCTCATTGCAATAATCTAACATGAAATTGGCTGAATGTGTGAATCAGGGAAAGAGGATGGAGATAGGTCTAGAAGGATAGATATGAATTTCTAAGAGCCAAGAGACAATTCATTGTATCTACATTTTGGCTAGGAAGCATCTCCACATTACATCACCCCCTACATCTTGCACATTCTATAAGCTAAAGGTTAGATTGTAAACCTAACCACCAAAGGCATTCAGTGTGGTCATAAGCAAAAGAGACAGCATAATGATAACAGCTGAATAGTACTTTATAACACGCCTCTTCCAATGTCCATGCCACCTTCTCTTTGCCTTCAGCCTATACTCAGTCGCCTGGGATGCTACACTTGGGCAGGATGATTTCAATCTTCATTTGTGAGAGGTCTGTTTTCAATAGTCCTTCAGATTATAATATTATTCTAGCAACTTTTACTACTGGATATAGAAGTCATCTGAAGCATCCAGAAGAATTTCCAGGGCTCCAGACACAGACCTCTGTGCCCCTCATTGTATGTCACAGGCACCAAGTTACCCTTTAGAAATTGCGATCACCTTGGTTAGAGTAGCAACAGCTTTCGGTGCCTGTCTGCAGTAGACAAAGCTAAAGTGGGCAGATGGGAGCATCAACTTCTCATGCTTTGGACTAATACTGTGTTCCCAAGAGGTAGCATTGTGCTTGGAATCATGAAACTTAAACCAGCCACACCAAGTTTTGTAAAAAGGAAAGCAAACATTCTTCCAGTGGCATTTAAGGCGTGACAGTGAGAGAAGTCACTTCTGTATTCACTTTGATTCTATACATGTATGAACTCACTTGAAGGCATACAGCACTGCTTATTTTGTTGCTGAGTCAAAGCACACCTCACACACTGTAAGAAAGGTACCTAGATTGCAGGGACTTACTACATTGATAGAACATTTTTCAAATTTTAATTAACTATTCTTGTACTCTATATTGATAACTGTTTTGGGATGCTGAGGTACATGGTGAACCAGTAATGCCTAGCATATGAGCCCAGTGCTACAGTATTTCTTCTGCAAACTTAGTCTCTCATCATGAGCAATGTTTCACGGGACCTCATGCCAGATGAGGCATAGTGTTATGCCCACATACAAAGTCATGACTAGGAGCAAGTGGGCAGTGAAGGTTCTGCATATTCAGAAATTTATCCAATCCAGAAAGGACAAAACCGCAAGGTAGGAAGTTCCATGAAAGGCTTTGCTGACTGGTCTGCCTGCAGACTGACTCCATGTCTGGCAGAGCCCTGTCAGCAAGTTAGTTATCAGCAGTGGAAGAAATGAGATCAGCCTTGGGCAAGATAAGTCTATATCATTAAGTCTATGCATAGCATCCTTCTCTGCTACAACAGCCACATTCTTCCCAAGTCTGTCAAGCAAGCCTGAGTGGCTGGGAATGAGGCAAACTGACATCCAATCACCAAGCTAGTACTGAGAGCATGAGCAACAAATGTCCTCATGGTGAGCATTCATGAAGAACACATACAGTACCACATGGAGAGGTCCATGCTAGTCAAACCAGAAGTACCAATGCATTGGTGTGTATCACTTCCTCTGGCCACCTAAGAGAACTTCCTGTACCTCATTGTGGTGGAATACTTCAGCAGCCCATGTCTACTTGGTGCCTCCGAACTACAAGTGTACCAGCTCCAAATTCCATCTTCTCCTGTTAATACCAAGAGTCTATACATGGGAGCTGAGGAGTAGGTGCTAGAGAGTCAAATCCACCTGCTCATGAAATGTACTTATGCCTTAAGGACCTCTGCAAACCCAGCCTAAGTGTGCATTATTTACACTAGATGCCAGGTTGCTGCTATGCATCCCCAACTACTGCATGGTGGATCAGGGCACAAGTTAGCTGAGAAGGCTTGGCACACTATGTGTGTTAGTTACTTTTCTCAGTGCCATGACACACTACCTGACAAAAGTAGCTTTAGGAAGGAAGGGATGGCTTATTTTGGCTCATGGACGGAGGATACAATCCATTATGGGAGGGAATGTGTACCGGTGGTGGCAGCAGCAAGAGACAGCTGGTCACATTGTGTTTGTATTCAGGAAGCAGAATGCAATGAATGCTGCTCTTCAGTCCAGGACCCCAGCTTATTGGATACTGACACAGCCCACATGTAAGGTAGGTCTTGTAAGTCTTCCCTCTTTGGTTAAAGCTTTCTGGAAACACCCTCATGCATACACCTAGAGGTATGTTTCCATGGTAATTCTAAATCCAGTCAACTTGGCAATGAAAGTTAGCCATCAAACTGAGTAGAAAATTACCCAAAAACATAACAACAACCATTCGCAGTATCACAGGGTTTTGGAGGCCCATGAATCTGGGAAGGGTCTCTTATGAGGTTTCAGACAAGCTGTCAGCAAAGGAAGTTGTTAGCCCAAGGCTTTATTAC
Organism: Dipus sagitta; assembly: GCA_036346955.1. Taxonomy (NCBI): domain Eukaryota; kingdom Metazoa; phylum Chordata; class Mammalia; order Rodentia; family Dipodidae; genus Dipus; species Dipus sagitta. Next base: position 7,763,577 of record CM070784.1, read on the forward strand.
ACATGCTATAGTTACTCTCAAATGGGAGATATTTTGCTCTCCAGAAAATATTTAGCAAGGTCTATAGACATTTTGTTGTCACAACTAAGGGGAGTGGTACTAATTATGTTTGATGGGTATAGGCCAGGGGCCATAGTCTGCTTTCTGTTGCTAAAAACACAATGTGCCATACACATAGACTATTTTGTTCATGGTTATCATCCAAGGTCAAAGAAGCCATATCTAGTGTTGGCCTTTTTGTTGGCAGAGTCCCAAAGCAGGTGGCACTGAGGGATGGATCCTGGGGTTCAGCCCAAAGGTATTTTAGGGGGCAGGTCTGAATTCCAGTACAAAGGCATGCTTTCTCTTTTTGGTGTTGGTGGCCTGTGGTGGTTTCTCTCTCTGTCCGCGGATTGATGAATGGGAGCCAGATTCTTCCACTATTGATGTAACATCCCTTGGATTTGTAAGTTGAAATAAATCCTGTTTCTCTCATAAACTGTGTTTGGTTGGATGTTTGTCTCAGCATTGTGGAACAGTCCACTATAACCATAAATGGTAAGAAACAATTGTGTCTTAGATCCTGCCATTTAATACTGCATAATGGCTTTAGCATGTCTTAGATCTCACTCCACTGAATGACCCAGGAGTCTGGCCACTAGACCTCAAGACTTTTCCATCCCATAAATAAAGTGATTCCTGGTCAAGACTTTTGGAGAGAATCAATGTTCACATCCTTTGACATTGAAGCATTATTTGCAAGATTCTATACTACAGATACATTAGCATCTATGTGCAAAGACATATCTACGTCATTTACAGTAACACTGCTAATTTGTTGCAAATACTAGTAAACTGGAATAAGGGTTAGTAAAGAACTTCTCATGCAAGCATAAAGACTTAATTTTGGATACCCAGCACCCTGCTATGCCTGCAATTCCAGCGCTGGGGAGGAGAGGCAGGATGATCCCTGGGGCTTGCTGGCTAGCTAGTCTTACTACATAGCGGGCTCTTAGTTGAGTGAGAGACTGTCTCAAAAACTAAGGTGGAGAGTGACTGAGTAAAACACCCAACATTGACCATGTGTGTGAGTGCACCACATATGAACATATATACATATATACACATATATACATATATACACACATGCAGGCACATGTGAAGAAACTAAGTTAAATTTAAATATATATTGATAGTGATGGCTAATTACATGTCTGGAATATTATGTTGTACTGAAAATAAAGTAGACCTATACATTTAAACCTGGTAAGCTCTTCAAAAAGTGAAAAATATCAAGGAGCAGAATGAGACATAGTATGCACTTCTACCTGTGTAAAGAGGCAGGGAATTACATTACGTATTTATACGGGAAATATATTTTATATGCACATAAACATTTTTGAGAGATCTTATAGAGACTTACTTCCAACTTTGCTATCTTTCCAAATATTTCATTTTTATGAAGTACATTTTTTATTTTTTTTAAATGAGTTAAAATGGAAAGGTCTTTGATGCAAAGAAAAGACAACTCTGAACAATTCTGTCTGTTTATTGTTTTATTAATGTAAAATATATTCTCTCACACATAATATCTAAGAGAAAAAAATACACTATATTCTAAGGTTTGTTTGAAAATTAAATGGAAAAAAAGATATCCAATAGATCTCTTCAAATGGATTTTACTGAACTAGTAAGTATCAAGGCCTTTATTCCACAATTTGAAACTTGGGAGTAGAAAGTCTCATTACATATACCCACTGTAAAAGATATAGTTCCAAAGTATGTTTCTGTTGGACAGACTATAGATAATCAATAAACACTTGTTGGTATGCATATAATCACTAATTAGATGAATATCAATCCTTAGCATTTGGTAAATGAAATGTAAATACAAAACATCAAAAAAAATCATCATGGAGGCTTCCTCCGTCAGTGAGTGTGTATGTGTGTACACATATACAGGTATTTAATACAGGTTAGGATCTTTCCTTTCTACTTTGAGCTTAGTGGGCAGAATATAATGGTGTTATGAAGTAAACCATAAAGTCATTCTAGTATAGTCTAGCCAGCAAGAACTTGTCAAAGATGAAAAAGGGAAATGAGAAGAAGAGCAACTTCCCGAAGCAGATCTTATCCCTTAAGCTGAGTGAAACATGTCCTACGCTGAAACAACAAGGCATTTTAGACAGAAGGATTTTAGAAATTAGTAGTTCTAAAAAGAAAGCACAAAGCTGGGTGTGGTGGTCCACATCTTTAATCCCAGCATGCAGGAGGCAGAGATAGGAAGACTCCTGTGAGTGTGAGGCCACCCTGGGATCACACAGTGAATTCCAGGTCAGCCTGGGCTAAAGTGAAACCATACCTTGAAAAACAAACAAAACAAAACAAAGAAAAAACTGAAAGAAAGCACTATGCCCATCAGGTACGTGTGTGAAGTGGAGGGTAAAAGCCCTCTCTTTGGTGTCTGTCAGAGAGGAATCGCCCGTGTGCTCTAACCACGTTGCTGTGCTCAATGGGCGACAAGACCTTGGACAGCTTTCTCTTCTTCCCAAGTTGACAGTATTGGAGTCAAAGTCTTTGAAACTAGTGCCATGTGCATCTAGTCATCTACTTCCTTCCCATCATTTCCTAATCAAAAGGATATTCGAAGTGCTAAACATTCTCAGCTATCTATTTAAGCACACGTTTTTCTTTTCTTTCAGTACTTTGCTGAATTATTTATTAGCTACACAGTATTCATGCTCTGTGCTAAGTGCTGTTCTCTCCCCTTTTGCAACTGGGTGCAAGAACATACTCTATTTCACTGTAAACGTGGAAGTCCCCTTGAAGCTGAGGTGGTCATCATTCATAGCAGTAAACTCACTGGGGTGCTAGTACAGTTTCAAAAACACCAGAACTTTTTTTTTTGTTAATATTGTGCATACTTGTTCCTTTTCCTGTTTGCTACAGGCAATGGTATCTAGGCAATATATAAAAATTTCATATTAAAGTGCAATTATTTGAAAGCAAATAAAAATAATAAAATAAAAAGGCTTTCCAGATGAAAAAGGCAAAAATTTGGTTTGCTGACAAAATGCTCTCTGCTTCAATTCAAACACGAATAAATTGACGGAGCACTACCATATCCCATACCCCATACCCCATACCCATATGGAAGTCTACACAAGATGCTATAGAACAGTATTAAAAAAAAAAGAAAACTAGTGCAAACAAATCAGCCACGGAGGGTCTTACTAAGACTCAGAGTTGGATTGGCAAGTCTGGAATGGGGACAGAGAGTCTGCATTTTGAACATGATCACAGGTGGAGATGGGGAGATGCTGCTGCCCAACATGCCTCACCTTGAAATGCCAAGTATGCAGCAGAATGTCTGCAACCCTGGTTTGTCATAAGAAAACTTAAAAGAAATACAGATGTCAGATCCTACCTCTAATCAATTGAGTTGGAATCCTGGGAGTGACATTCAGGTGTTTCTTATTTGCTAAAGCTCCCCAAGTGTCATGGACTAAATTCTGTACTCCACAAATTCATATGTTGAAGTCTCCACTGTGATGGCATTTGGAGACTGGCCCTTTGGGAGGTAATTGAGTTTAGATGAGGATGTAAGGGTGGGGACCTTACAATGGGCTTAATGGTCCTATGAAATCTCTCTCTCTCCACCCTTCACTTTCTCTCTCCTACTCTCCCCTGCCTTGCGAGGGCACACTGAGAAAGTGACTCTGTACAATCCTTCAAGAAGATAGCCCTCACCAGAGCCCATGCATGATAGCCCGATGACCTTGGACTTTCCTACCTCTGGAATTGTTTAAACCACTCAACTTACAAGTAGCATTTTGTTTTGGCAGCCTGGGCAGACCAGCATATCAAGTGATTCCAGGAACAGGCAACAGAAATGACCATCGTTGCTATGAGGGGTACTGAATGGGCAGAATCATGGTTGTCTTTAGGCCACTGACAATCTACTTAGGGAGCTAAGGCTTAGGCCTGAAAAGTCACTGACAGTCACAGCGCTAAGACTCAGTCAGGCAAAGCCAGGATTGGTGTAATGAGGGAAGAGGACGGGGCTACTTCTTTGAAAGTTTGCTCTGGGCTGCATTATTTTTTGTTACTTCAAGCCATAATTTATACAGTGCAATAAAGTGATTGCAAGGACAGTATTCAGGTTTGAATTTTGATCAATTTGTACATAGTTACTGTCTAAGTCAAATATAGAACCCTAGCAATAGTCCCACAATGTTCCTCTGTAGCCAATTGCTACTGTTTCCAGGAGTGCCCCTGCTCTAATTCCTACCCACACAGATTAGGATAACATCTCAAGATCTTTAGATGAATAGAAGCACCCAGAGTGTGCTTTTCTGTGTTAGTTCTGTTACTCAGACTTTGGGGTCATCCACACTATGGCTTGTGTTGCTATATGTAATAACTTTTTTTTTTTTTTAATTCTGAGTGACATTCCACTATAATACAGCAATTTGCTTATTCACTTAATTACTATTAGGAATTTTGTTTGAGGCTCTTATAAATAAGGCCTCAATGACTATTCTTCTTAAACCCCTTTGTTTTGTAAAACATGAGTTCATTTTTTTTGCATAAATACCTACTGATGATATTTCCAGGTGAGGGGATAAATGCAGGCTTAGTTCTACAAAGCAACTGCAAAATAATTTCCCAAAACATTTTTATCATTCTATGTTTCTCTTAGCAATTTCTAAGAGTTCTAGTTGCTTCATTAAGCTGCCTTAGTGTTGCAAGTAGTTCTTTATTTCAAGACCACATTTTTGCTTGTTTTGTTTTTGCAATCCTGGGGATGGAACTCATTACATCCCACATGCTTGACGAGCACTCAACCACTGTGCTCTACCCCCAGTCCAAGACTTCATTTCCTTAGTGAAATCATCTGTCTAATGAGAACAAGACTTTTGAGAAGCAGTTTGAATAATGGTTAGAAATTTCAGTTCTTGGTGAACTCAAGTTATAGATATAAGCAAAAGTTTCTAAAAAGGACTTCAAGAGCACAGGAACTAGTCCCAACCATCAATAAATGGGAAGCAAAAATTGTCTGCACAGCAGAGGAAATTATTAGCAGAGTAAACAGAAGGCCTACAGAGTGGCCTTAGTCACTATATCTTTGCCAGCTACACCTCAGGCAGGGGCTTGTTATCTAGAATACATAAAGAACTACAAAAATTAACTACCAGAAAGTAAAAGTGCCCATCAATAAATGGGTTAATGCAATGAACGGATAGTTCTCAAAAGAAGAAACATAATTAGCCAACAAATATTTTTTAAATGTTCAAAACGGGGCTGGGAATATGGATGAGCAGTTAAAGGCACTTGCTTACAAAGCCTACTAGCCAAGGTTCAATTCCCTACTATCCATGAAAAGCCAGGTACACAAAGTGGCACATGTGTCTGGAGTTTGTTTGCAGTGGCGTGCTCTCTCTCTTTCTCTCTCTCTCTCTCTCTCCTTCTCTCTCTCTCTCTCTTTCTGTCTTCTCAAATAAATAAATCCAAATATTTTTGTAAATGTTCAACATTCTTAGCCATCCAGGAAATGTAAATTCAAACCACTTTGAGATTTCATCACACCCCAGTCAGAATGGTCATCAAGAAAGATTACAACAAATGCTAGTGAGGACATGTGGAAGGGGGACCCCTTTGTTGGTGGAAGTGTAAACAGGTGCAGCCACCATGGAAATCACTGTGGATGTGTCTCAGAAAACTAAAATTCAAACTACCATATGACCTAGCTATTCAACTCTTGGTCATATACCCAAAGGACTCAGTATCCTGTGACAGAGAGCTTGCACATTCATTTTCATTGCTATTCTATTCACAACAGCTGAGAAGTGGAATCAGTAGATTCCAACTGATGACTGGATGATAAAGATATGACACATATGCACAGGAATTATATTTAGCTGGTAAAGAAAAATAAAATTATGAGATTTGTAAGTAAATGGATGAAACTGGAAAATATAATACATCAGGCTCAGAAAGATAAAAATTGCTTGTTCTCCCTCATATGTCAATCCTAACTTTGAATGTTAAGATCTTTGAAGGGGTAAGAAGAATGGGTGTATCTATGAAACTAAATAAAAAACCAACAGGGGGAACAAGATGTGAAGAGAAGGGGGTAGGGAAAAAGCAAACATGGGGCACAAGCCTGGAGTGGAGACTCTGATGGGGAATGACACAGGGAGAGGAAGGGAGATGAAGGAGAAAAGAGGTGAGAAACAGAAACAAATTTGTTTAAAATGCACCATAATTCAAGCTAATTCTTTGTATGTTGATAAAAAACAAAGTGTTGAAATGTTTTTTTTTTCATTAAAAAGGTTTGCCTGTGCTAATGTGGAGAGATGGCCAGAATGGATCATTCAGTGGCTAAGATGAAGAAGGAAAAGCAAGAGTGTTTGCAGAAGCTCAACATCTACATGTACATGCACATGTGCACATGCCTCTCACTGCACTGGGCATATGTACAAAAACCCAATACAAGACTGGAGAAAGAAACAAGGTATACAGAAGGAGCAGGGGTCAAACTTAAGATTCTCTGTGAATGATTTTTCATTTAATTTTGGTTTTGAATTATACAGCCTGAATGAATAGCTGCAATTAAAAATATCCTCAAATTGAAAGGCAAATTCAACCTAGGGCAATCAAACAGATCAAAGAACACACAGAGAAATTGCAGAAATACACTAACTGAAACGCTATGAGCTCATATTGATACTGACAGTGGGTAAGAAAAAATCAGTTGTTATCACTGAAGTTATTACAAATTACTCTGTTTTTGCAGAATGGCAGCTAATAAGTATGAAAGGAAAGGACAACACAAGAATTGCTATTTTGCAATTACTATTGAATATCAATTCAAACAAGGACTGCTAAATGGATTTGACCCTTGTTAGGTGAATGGTGAGGAAGAACTTCATCATTGAATTGCGTTTAAACAACTCCACACAAAATACTCCAGCATTCTTGGGAGACCATCCTACAGCCCAGAGGAGAAAGACCCAGAATAAGGCCATTGTCCACATAAGCATGGAGTCCATTCCCACCAGTTTCCTCTGTTCACCAGGCCATCACTGCTCCATCTTCAAGCACTATGGATGAGCACATTCAGTTTTAGAACTTCCCAGAAATAGAGTCATACAGAATGAGCATTTCATGGTGGATACTAGGTAGCATGTGCTGTGTTACCTAGTGTCCAGTGAAATATACTACAGCAGTCCAGATGAATTCTGGACTAAATATACTAATGTGAGTCCACTGACCTCTATGAATAACTTCCAATTTACAGGAAATACAAGGATCAGGGGATCAAGCTAAGATAGACAGCATGGGGGAGCAACAGAGAAACACTGCACAGGAACATTAGTGGATGGATAAGATCAGTGAGATGATGAGGGTGTTGTGCTCACAAAGGGATCTGCACAGTTCCCATGGATGTGGGCTAGTTATTGTGAGGGTGGATGGGTAAATGAGCAGTTTGGGTGCCTCCAGCTTCCCTGTACATGTGATCTCTTCCTCACATGCCCACATCCCTTTTGTTTTTCCACCACACATGGAGCAGCATATGTTCCTCACCAGAAACCAAGAACATGCTAGCACCATGCTCTTCACCTCCAGGTCTGTGAGTCAGAATAATCTCCTTTCCTTTCAAACTATCCAGCCTCAGTAACAATGTTACAGCAACAGACAGCAGACATGAACAGCCCAGGTACAACATTATAGTCTCATGTTAGTTTTAAAGCTATCACCTATGTATACACAAACTTCTAGAAATTGATATACTCAATGGTCAATAGTTACACTTTCCTTTGGTTGACACGATAGTTTTCTATTGATATCATAACAAATCACTCAATATCTTGATGACATGTAACAGTATGCATGCATTTTCTCACAGTCTGTAGATCAGAAGGTAAACATGGGCCTCACTGAGCTCAAGTTAAGATGAGGGCAGTGATGCCTGCCTTTCTGAAGGGGGCCTCATGGGGAGAATGCAACTCTCTGCTTGTTCCAGCCTCCAGGTGCTTCTTGTATTCCATGACTTGTGGCCTCTTGTCATCTCCAAAGCTAGCAGTAGATGCTCCTTTACATTATAGACCCATATAGCTAGTTACACCCACTAAGATACCCTGGGCTTCTCTCTGTGTTATAAAGTCAGCTCATCAGTAACCTTAACTCCATTGGCAACCTTCATTCCCTTTGTGATGAAGCCTAATATATCCCTAGGTTTGAGGCATTAGGTGTAGGTATCTTGGAGGGGCTGATATCCAACCACCCATGGGGAATCTTATATGCTTATTGTTGTTAATCTGTATTTTGTTAATTTCTACAATGCATGTATACTGCTTTTACAAAAACAAAGAGCATTTGCCTTCTAAAATTAAATAGAATTATGAGGGATAAAGTAACATAAGTGATAATATTATGGAAATCGTGAATATACATTGATAGCAGGATTGAAGAAAAGCCTGATTTAATTATATGTGAGAGTTAGGTACTAATGGCTTTGAAAATTTCCACCACAGAATCATACTTTAAAATGCTGTATTTCAAATAATAATATGTATGAAAAGACAGATGTTTTTTTATTTTGATTTGTGTATCCCTTATTTTTGCATGTATGTACATATTTGTATGCTTATGTAGATGCACATTGTATGTGTATGCATGTGAGTGGAGGCCAAGGGACAACAGCCTCAGGTGTCATCCTATCAAACACTGTCCACCCTTTCTGAGACAGGATCATCAGCCTTTTGCTTTTTCTCATGAGTACCAGGGATAAGACTCAGGTGTGCACACCTGCAATAGCCAGCACTTTCCCAACTGAGCTACTCTCCTTTCCACAAAGGGCAGACGATTATTTTTGAAAAGGTTTGCGCAAAATGACTCTAACAATACAAGGACACTATGGTCAAGGTTTCATGTGAAAAGTATATTTGGGAATTTTCCTAAGATGTGAGTTCAAACCCCAGATGTGTCACTTGCTAGTTGTGTGACCTTGTGACAGTTACTTAACCTCTCTTTGCTTTGACTGCATTGTTTAGGAGATGGGATTGATAGCTGCATTGTCCTCAGGGGGTTGTTGAGGATGAAGTGACTTATTGCTTCTAGAGAGCTGAGAGCTGAGATCTGCACCTGGCACATGATCAGCATCTGTGAATGCCAGTCACTGATGGTTATGAGACTGGCAGATGTTTGTAACCACCTGTTTGGGATGGAAAATGACTCTGGAAGTTTACTTAAGCTCGTACTTATATGCCATTACTTCAGGAATAATGGGAGTCACATACTGATTACCAGTGGGGTTCTTATACCCAAGCATACTAGAGTAATTACCCTCAGGGTTTTACTATTCAAGCTTTCCCATATGGCTGCAGTCCCAGGAAACACCCCAACAGTGCTAGCATGGTGGTTAAATAATACCTCTGAAGAGTCAATAATTACTTAGCCCAGAATCAGCATGGCAAACAGTGCTTTCAGCTGTGAGGTTCCAACACCTGTATCCTAGTGGAAGGAAAATCCTAGTAATCTGTTCGTTTGCCAGCTTGGAGGCAAGATAAAGTAGCTTTCTAGGACTGTGAGAAATGGATGATAGCTTCAGTCTTTATGGCCCTGCTCATTGTGAATTAATATTCAAGCTGGCTGATACTGAGTTGTTGAGACCCATCAGGTACAATGTGGGAAAGCATGCCACATTGTATAGCATGCAGACTTTTAAATAAAGCACATATTTAGAAAACTAGACATTAACACATTCCACTGGATTGATTGATGTCTCAACGAAACAATGCAATGAGCTGGGTGTGGTGGCACACACTTTTAATTCCAGCCTTTGGAGGCAGAGATAGGAGGATCACTGTGAGTTCCAAGCCACCCTGAGACTACATAGGGAATTCAAGGTCAGCCTTGGCTAGACTGAGACCTCAAAAACAAACAAACAAACAAACAAACAAAAAGCAAAGAATTTAATGGATCCCCAAATACAGAACATTGAACCCAGTGTCCCTCAAACAGGATCCTACTTGTTATCCCTTGGATGCTTCTTAGTTTTCTGCATTTTTTTCCAAAGCCTTGAATGGGTTATTGTGCAATGTGACTCTTCAAGTCTGAGATGTGGTACTGAGGGCCAGCCTTAGCCACAAACCCCTTCTACAGAGTCTTGTGCCATGAAGTCCTTGACTGATAAGAGCGCTCTGGGGAAACAGGGATGCATTACAACTATATCACTTCATGTGGCAGGGCACCAGTGCCTACTGCAGTCAAAGGACTTGGAGTATGAAGTAAATGACAGCAGAGAAGGCCCAGATTCTAGGCCTGTCTAATCAGTTTTCAGGGGAGAATGTGGTTGCTGCACACTGCATGCTTTGCTCTAGGCAGCCTGGAGAAGAGTAATCAACAAAAGACAGAAATAGAACCTGCAAGAAAACACAGAAAATCCTTAGAATATGGCTCCCTCCTTGCTGTGGTTTGGATTGGTTCTCTACGAGATTCAGGTGTTGCCCATGTGATAGTAGTGGGAGATGTGGCTTTGGGGAGGTGACTTGGTCATGAAGGAGTAGGTGTCATGTAATACATATGAATTAGGTGACAGAAGGAGATGATCATTTTGTCCGTTTGCTTTCTGTTGTGCAAGGATATAGCTTTCTTCCCCTTTTGAGGTCACAACATTCAAATTATCTTGGCAATAGAAAGCAGGCCCTCACCAATGAACCTACTACTATCATCACTTTGATCTTGGGCTTTCCAGCTTCCAGAACTGTGAATAATAAATTTTTGTCTTTCATAAATTAACCACTCTGGGGCTGGAGAGATGGCTTGGTGGTTAAGGCACTTGCCTGCAAAGCCAAAGGACCCAGGTATGATTCTCCAGGACCCACATAAGTCAGATGCACAAGGTAGCACATGCATCTGGAGTTTGTTTGCAGTGGCTGGAGGCCCTGGCATGCCGATTTCTCTCTCTCTCTGTCTCTCTCTCTTCCTCCCCCTTCCCTCTTTCTCATATAAATAAGTAAAAATAAAATATTTTTAAAAATAAACACCCTCTTCTTTTGTCATAGCAACACATAATAGACCAAGAGGTTTTGCTCAACCTAAGTTACTAAAGGCCAACAATTTAAAGAACGAGCCAGTATTGATATTACACATGACACCAAAAAGCTGTACATAACACTCAGTTTTGCCCTCAAGAACCACGCATTGTCCCTGGGAAGACCAATGTGTTGAAATGCTAGCCCCAATCCTATTTTCCTGACACTTGCTGTGTTCTAAGCACTTTCACATACATTTTCCAAAACTCTTACATTGGGCAATGATAATCTGTCCTTTTAGATGAGAAAATGAACCTTAGATCATTGATGTGGTTCAAGGGCAGAGGTGTAGTAAGTAGATGTCATCTTCTTACCGCCCCATATACATCACATGGGTGGTTTATGACCAACATTTACCTTTTTATGACACTTGTGAAAGCTTTGGGGATATTTACACTGTATACAATAAACTGACTATCCAAGGTTATTTCCATTACCAAGATTGATTTTAAAAAGCTTTACAAGAAAGAGCATTTGTAATCAAGAAGACAGACATAGCAGGGCAATGAGGAAACAAGAATGTATATAACATCATAGACATTTTTGCCAAAGATTTTAACTGCAAAAATTCATTCCTGAAATTTTTTATTGTAAATAGAAAACAGAAAAAGATATATCTTTACTCTCATCCAAAGAAAAGTAGTGTTCCACAAGCCATTCATTCTTAAATTTCTATGGCTAATATAAACTAGAAACCCTGACAATTTACATTAGCTTTTGAAAATTCTCCAGTTCAAATATCTAAGTGGTAACAACTCTTTTCCAGTCTGCAGAATATTATAACAAACAATGAAAAGGATGGTAGAAACATTCATGTTTGAGGTCTCTCCATTACATTTTGGAAATGAAGGGGAGCCTGGGGAAGTGTGCATGGATCTATCCGCATTCTGCCAGCAGAAACAAAATCCTGCCTGCAGGATGGGCTCCAGTGCCGGGGCGGCTGGCGTCTTTGATCTTGTATCCCACTCCAGCATGTGGTGTTACGAAGCATAATCAAAGTGCAAATCTTCATAGACAATTACAGAGGCTCTGGAAAGGGGACGGACACTTCCTTCCTCTAATTTCCTTTCCTGCCACGTTCCTGGTTTTGAATAAAAAGCATTTGGGCTTTTGATGAAATCTGCAAACACTTTTAGGGTATTTACAATGTATACAGTCAATTGCTTAACTGTCTAAGATTATTTCCATTACTGGGATTGACAGGATACTTCTTGCCAGGATAGAACCAGAGTTTTCAATAGCTTAAGTATGAAAGTGGCTCCCTTCATTTGGCTGTCCATATTGACACTAGAATAAGAAGACATCTGCTTCTCCAGGAAACAGATAAGGCAGGGACTTGACTCATGCTCATATAGGTTTTAATAATAAATCTGAACATTTATAGGACAAGTTACTGCTTCTTTCACCTTACAGTCTTCAAAGATTATTGAATTCCAACGAGTTGAATTATGTTCTACCAAAAAAAAAAAAAAAAATGCAATTGGCTCCTTAATGTCTCAAACTGGAAGGGATCTTAGAAAGTATTTAATCCAGCCTTCCTTCCATGGTCAGTAGTCCTACCCGGCATTGCAGTGCCCCCTTACACATACATCTAAACCATCAATTATAACAATTTGGATCATGTTGTGAGGGGACAATAATAACATTTAAGAATTCCCTTCATCTCACTGATGAGAGTGGGAGACAAATTCTGGCACAGAAATTGGAAATAAAACTTGCGTTTTAGCGGAGTTGATTCTCTTTGCCTTCTAGTCGTCTTTCTGTTGTCAAATTTGAGTGACAGTCATAGGCTTAGAGAAATGGGTCTCAGGCAGGTTTACAATTCAGAAACACCTGGACTCAGGAAGGCTTCATATGTTCTCATGGTTCCTTATTATTGTGCCCAACAGTATGTGAATTATCATAATCACAGAGAGAGAGTCACGGGTAGGACACCACTCAGAAGTCTAATCACAGACATGCACACCCACCTGCAGCAGGTGGGCCCTGGAGCACTGGCTGGCTCATGGCTGCCATGCTTCCTGACTACTTGATGCCTTTACTGCACCAGTAATTAAAAGCTTGCAACCTCCCCTCTCACTGGCCTCATTAGTTGTACATACAGGCATGTGTCAAGGAACAACTTATTAAGGTCGATCTGTAAATGGTCTGGGACCAGAAGCCAACAGTGCAAATGGTGATCTATACTCTACCAGTAGAGCAGTGGATTGTTCCAGAAGTTAGCTAACTCAGCATCTTTTCTTCAAAGCAAGGTGCTTTCAACTTTTTTTTTTTTTTTTTTTTTTTTTTTTTTTTTTTTTTTTTTTTTTTTTTTTTGGTTTTTTGAGGTAGAGTCTCACTCTAGCTCAGGCTGACCTGGAATTCACTATGTAGTCTCAAGGTAGCCTCGAACTTTCTGTGATCCTCCTACCTGTGCCTCCCGAGTGCTGGGATTAAACGTGTGCACCACCATGCCCACCTTAGCAGATTTTTTTTTTTTTTGGTTCTTTGTTACTTTGTATTGCTATAATGAAAATACCTGATGTAAACCCCTTAGCAGGTTTATTCTGGCTCATAGTTTTAGTCCATCATGGTAGGGAAGGCATGACAAAATGGCTCAATTCATGGCAGTAGTAATACAGGAATTTGGGGTGTCTTTGAGAGCATCAGAGCCTTTCTAGGGTTACAGGTGGACATTAACTCAGGAGCTGAGGTACCAGAAGGATATGGTCACATAGAACTTCCAATTAGCCAGTGGCCTCTGGGATTTTGTGCTATGAATTCTAAGAATGAGTTCCACAGACCACAGGGTAAAGTTTAGAGAGATTTTATTATGGGGAGAGCCTAAAGTTTAGGAGCAGGAGAACTCAGAGAAGGAACCAATACAGAGCTCGTGCCCAAGAGGAAGGCAAGAAGGGGCTCCTGAAATATGGGGAGGCTCACCCAGAGACTCAGGTTGGAGGGTCTTAAGGGAGTCTACCAGATGGGAGTATGAACTGGGTCAGTTCACTCCTGATACCAAGTGTTTGGGTGGCATCAGGATCTCCAGAAGAGACAAATCCTTTTACATTCCTTTCTCTCCCAGGAAAAGAAGAGATAAGAACTGAGGAAATTACCTCCTCTGGTATGATTTTAGGATAAAGAAGAGAAAAAATAAATCACATTCTCCCTTAGAGGCCCAAGGACTTTTCCCACATTTAGCTCTGAGGAAGCTATTCACTTTGAGGGTCTGTTGCCCTTAAGAGAATGTGCTGAGGGTGTTCATATCATCGTGGACCAGGAAGAACATCAGAACAGAAGCAGGGTGGGTAAAACCCTCAAGTTTCTGCCCCTAGCGACTTAATTCTGCCAGTGAAGTACCACAACCCAAAGGTTTCACAGCCTCTGAAAACAGCACTGCCGACTGGAACCAAGTATCAAAAACATGAGCTTGTGAAGGACATTCCAGATTCCAACCACAACACTGGAGATAAGAATAATCCTTACCTCAGTTCCCCATTATATTTATAGTGAGGTTAAAAACAAGATATCATATATGAATACATATATTTAAAATATTAGCCACTTCAAAGAAGCGTAACAATTGTTCATTCAGAAAAATGTAAAGAATCAAAACAAAATTATTTTATTTTGTCCTAAAGCCAATAACCATTAACTTTTGGTTTTCTCGAAGTACAGTTTTGTTTATCCCAGGCTGACCTGCAGTTCACTATGAAGCATCAGTCTCAGGGTAGCCTCAGACTCATGGTGGTCCTCCTACCTCTGCCTCCCAAGTGCTGGGATTAAAGGCATGAACCACCACACCCGACTACTACTAACATTTTAATTTATTTGGTTCTTATTGATTATGAAAGCTTTGACAATTCAATATTGGTTATTGAGTGCTCTCAAAATGAGATACAACAAGGCTACTGTCCTTCAGGATTGGTACAGCTATAAGTGGCTAAATAAATATGATTAGTTTAGTATAAAGCACAAAAATACAAAGAATAGTGGAAAGTTGTGCTGTAAACTACAATTAAATGCCTGGTTCTTGGACACAACAAATATTGTAGTTCTTAAGAATAAAAGATACTTTTATCCCTAGAGCATTTCTGTAGGCTACTGACTCCATTTCATTCTAGAGAAGACAAATTATATTATTGCTATAAAATTTCAGTTGCATATAAACAAAAACAACTCCACACTGTAACATAAACAGCAAGTAGATTTGCCTTATTTCCTCCATCATTATACTCAGTCAACATTTGCCTTTCCTTGATGTTTGCAGTGTCTACAGTTCACTGTAGCTCTTAGAAATACAGCCTATGGGGGCTGGAGAGATGGCTTAACGGTTAAGCACTTGCCTGTGAAGCCTAAGGACCCCGGTTCGAGGCTCGATTCCCAGATGCACAAGGAGCCGCACGCGTCTGGAGTTCGTTTGCAGTGGCTGGAGGCCCTGGAGTGCCCATTCTCTCTCTCTCTCTCTCTCTCTCTCTCTCTCTCTCTCTATCTGCCTCTTTCTTTCTCTGTCTGTTGCTCTCAAATAAGTAAATAAAAATAAATGAAAAGAAAAAAGAAATACAGTCTATGTATACATACTGATTCCAAATAATCAGTCTACTCTGAACAGACGTAAGAATTTGGACATAAGGATTCAGAGTGTTGGACTTTGCAATGTAGACACACACACACACACGCACGCACGCACGCACGCACGCACGCACAGTGCCTGACTTCGAAAGTCTTAAGTTTTGGTGCATTATTATTCAAGAATTACTAGCATAATATGTGGTGCACTGTGTTGGGCTATCCTGGATCAGTCACGCACATTTGTTTCCATGGCTATGCCGAGCTCTCTGAAAGTGTTGGCCTTGTCCGCTCCTCTTCCCTCCTAGCAAAGGGCATGCTGACATGTCTCAGTAAGTCCTTAAAAGCACTAGGCCAGTGGTTCCTTGGCTTCAGTCTTCATCAGACAATACCTGGAAATGTGCTAAATAAATTCCTTAGGCACTCTTCTGAAGGTTCCAGATCAGATTCTCTGGGGTAGGCCTAGGATCTTGTTTTTAATAACTTCTCTGAAAAATGAGAATAATGATAGTTCCACTTCCCAAGGTCGTTATGAAAGCAAATGGCGTAACCTGATACCGAATGCTCAGCTTGCTGCCTGGCCCTCAGCAAGCAGTACACATGGGGCAGCAATTACTGCTCTTGTTGCAGCTTGAGCACCCTAACCCCGAAGTCCAAAGTACTCTGGAATCATGCTGACGATCAAAAAGTTGCAGATATTAGAGCATCTCAACTTTTCTATCAGGTCTCAACTAGTAATGCCATCCATGCAAATATTCTTTTAAAAACACTCTGACATTTGAAACACTCTGGTCCCAAGCATTTCAGATTAGGGTATTCAGCCTATATGATCATTCATGAAGTGGTTTGAAGAGTAGCTTGTCAGTGTTCTCAAACTCGAGTGTGCATGAAACTCATAGTGAGCTCATACACGCAGATAATGATTTTGTTGCCCAGAGATTCTGACCTAATAAGGCTCGTCTCTAACCAGAAATCCACATTCCTATATGTGCCAATGGGGAAAACAGAGCATCAGCAGACTTAGTGTAAAGCAGTGGTTTCTTCGTTCACATTCCAGATCCTCAAGGAAAAGAAATTTGTTTCTCAAGCTGGGCTATAGCGCAGCTCATATAGGTAGAAAAAGACGATTTAGTGGGTCATTTGATAACATGCTAAGGGACCACTGGGAACTCTGTTTTCCTATTTTGTCTGTGTCTGGGACCACAGTCTATGTAGGGTTGGCTCACACAGGGTAAGGAAACAGCTGCTGGCGCTGAAGTCTTCCCTGGGTCAGCTCCAGGACACTGCTCCAACAGACTTGGCCAGCTCCATGTCCTGATCCCCTACCCCCTGCAAAGGGAGCTTTGTCCAGTTCTGAGGCCAACTCAGGCCAGCTCTAAGAGCTGCTGAAAATATGGCCTGGAACCTTTATGCATCCATAGCTAAAGTTCAAGGGAATCACAGGCTGCTGAGGGAAGACATGTGTGTTCATCCCTGGCAAGCCCAAGAAGATTTCATGTCTGGGCAAGAGCATTTAAGAATCCTTATACCACATACATGTGTCATGGAGCCAGCTGCAACTCGTTCATGTACCTGACCTCCGAAACCCCCCCCAGTGCCAGAGATTTAAAGTGCAAGCCTGCAAGAGTGAGACAACAAAGTGCAGGTTCCTCTGATGAGCAGCATTCCTTCTCTAGGTCTGCAGCTGTGATTACATATTTAAATGTAATCAATACCTGAATCTCCTGAAATCTGATCAAGCCAGAACCCATTCATTAACAACCACATTTCACAGTTAGGAGACAATTATTTATATGGAGACAGCTATGTCTTTTCTAAAGAAAATCAGGCCTGTTATAATAAAGAATTAAACTTCTAAAAATGCTTTCCTTCAAACTCCTGTGATTTTTCTCCTTGTTCTTTCAAAATTAAACATATTCTTTCTTCCCACCCCACCATCCCCTAAGTATTTTACATGGGCAACCCTAGACTTGTGGTAGAAGAAGTTCCCAGGCCACTTCTCTCTGCAGCTCTGACCCGTGTGGACTTCCTTGGGGTGAGGGTGCCTCCTGTGGAAGCCCCAGCCAGATCTCCAGACTCATTTCTTTACAGGTGCTCCTTGGCCTTCCCTTGGCAAGACACACACTCAGGAGGATGATGGGACAAGGGAATCATAGGGTCCCAAGAACCCTATGTAGAGTGGAGGATGGGCTTCAGTGGGCATATCACTAGGCAGGCATGAAATCTTTCTTTTGTGAGGAAAGGTACCCTCAGAGAAGGCCTGAGTCATGGTCCTCCTAAGCATGGGGATACTCCTAGGGTGATGCCGTACACACTGTATATACTCAATGCATAGGTAAACATATTGGTACAGATATGCTTTGTACACATGTTACAACAATATGGCTTATACCAAGTCATTAGTACATGAGAAGCAGGTAGATGTTTTTACTTTATGTTTTGAGGCAGAGATACTTGTTGCTACTCAGTGTGAACATGACGTATGACAGCAGTTGTCAGGTGGAATATTTGTTTCAGGACATTGTCCCCTTGGCTGCATGGCACTGCTAAAGATCAGTGAGGTCAGGAGTGGTGGCACACACCTTGAATCCCAGCACTCAGGAGACAGAGGTACAAGGATTGCTGTGAATCTGAGACCAGCCTGGGACTGTGGAGGGAGGGAGTTCCAGGTCAGCCTGAGACCCTGCCTCAAAACAAACAAAGAAACAAAAACAGTGAGACTTGTAAGTCTGGCCCCAAATATGCAGGTAAATTTGAAGGATCCTGAAGCCCTGTTCTACATGCGTTCCCAGGCTTTTTTTTTTTTTTTTTTATGTCATTGGGCACTCACTTTTATCTAGGGAAGGTCCATCAATTCTCCAGCTCAGCAAAGTTTCTAGAACATTCTGGGGCACTCAGGTCAGGGGAGGTGCTCCTTCCACAGCTCCACCCCTGGGTACTCTTTAGTCATCAGCTTTCCCATCATCCGTTTTCACCCTGAGGTCTCATTTTGCCTCTTAGCTACTCACTCCTTCTCATATAATGAGTTCTTGATTGAATGATTGTGTGTGTGTGTGTATGTACGTGTATATGTGTACATTCATGTTTGTGTATGACTTGCAGCCTATGAATGCCACAGCACATGTGTGGCGAAAAGAGGAAAGTTTTGGGGTTCTCACTTTCCATCTCACTGAGGGAGGATCTCTCATTATTGTTTAACATTCCTTTTGTGAGCTTTGGAGAAATTATGTTTCCAAGTCTGCCACAGATTCTGGCTTGTATGTGTGTGGGGGGGGGTCTGAGGATCTGAACTCAGTACTCCGAGTTGCACAGCAAGAGTTCTCCTAACTGCTTCTCCCCCACATACTAGCAGCAATAAGGTCTCCAAAAACTGTACGATTGGAGTTGTTACTATAGCTCTTCACTTAAGGGAGTCTTTAGGATTATCAAAATTCAAGCAAAATGCCTCTAGCTCCTGAAAGAGAAAGGAGGTCTGAAAATAAACCACACATAGGAGCAAGTACTCTTACAAAAATGGAGTCTTGGGACACATACAAATATCACATCAATTTACTCTAAAGTATTTAAGTGTCATTTATTTGTAAAGTTGACCTCGGGCCACCTGACTTTCAAAAGGTAACATTTGTTTAAAAGACAAGGTCACACTTTTGGGGAAAGTATTTGCATGTTCGTGTGCTATCATTTTATCTGTAGATTTCAAAATGTTACTGTTACTGAAACTGGATTGAGAGTGGTAGCAACTCCTAACCCAAGAAACCATTTGAAAATGGCATATCAGATCTATTGCAAAGTGTTAACCACATGCAACAGACGGCTGCTTCAAGAAAATGGAATGAGATGGAAGAGCAATTATCTCTTGGAATAAAGCCACGGATGATGACAGTTCACTGGCAATCCAGGCTACTAGTAGAAGCATTAACTTCTAGGCCAAATAGCAAAGAACAAATAAAAATTATGGAATATTTGCAGAGATCAGATAACACTTCAGTCTTAGAGGTGGGTAGGTATCTGTAAGGGGTGAGTGACTCATCCAAATTCCAATGGCCTCTGAAGGACCCTTCCTGTTGTGCTCTCTAACTACATGTTGTCAGCAGGTCAAGAGGAGAAGGAAGCTTTATGCCGAGGGCTGGGATTTGGTTTCTGCTTCTCCCTTTTCCACACCAGGCACCTCTCGGCTTCCAACCTGTGTTCTGCTTCTTGTGCAAGGCAGGAACTCACCTGCTTTAAGGCTTACACCTCAGCCCCATCCTACACACACCCTGTGATTTAACTTGGAAACCAGCAGCCTTTGGAAATTCTCTCTGAAAAGTCCTGATCATCCTTGCGGCTGGACAGGAGCTGGGAACACACGCTGCTCTGGACAAGCCAGGAGAACTGGGGACATGTGCTGCACTGTACCAGCATAGGGCCACTTTCCTAGCCCAGCCACAATTTCACAGGAGTCAGAAACTACACGAGAATCTCATGTCACAATGAGAACTAAAAAATCTACACATTTCATTTTAGTAAATCACTGGAGAGATGGCTTATTGGTTAAGCCACTAGCCTGCAAAGCCTAATGACCTGGGTTCAAATTCCCCAGTACCCATGTAAAGCAAGGTGGACAAAGTAGCACATGCATCTGGAGTTCCTTTGCAGGGGAATGCACCCATTCTCTCTTTCTCTCTCATTCTCTCTCTCCTTGCAAATAAATAAATAATTAAAAAAACCACTTGATTCTCCAGGTTTCTCTTGTATTTGAAACAGCTGGGTGGACCCACTAGCCCTGCATGGACCTGAGTGTCTACTTACCTTCTTCAACATCCACCTGCCCACAAAGTCAAGGTTCCTACTTGCTCATGGATTCTCTGAGCACCCAGCCAGCAATATTATCTTCAGCAAGGTTCACTACATGCCTCTATCATGTTCCCATATTAATTTTTCCACAAATCAATGAAACATCACAATTCCTAAAAACCATTCAAATCTTTGCAGCTTTCTCACCTCATGGGCTCATTTTATTTGACCTTTCAGTGCCTTGATCTTCCCACCATATGGTCAGCTTCTTGAAGTGAGGATGTCTTTTTTCTTTAGTTTCACACTGCTGCACAGAATACATCCCAAAAGTTGATATTTTTGAACACCATGGGTGTAGAGCTGTTGTTCTAAATATTTATTTGCAAACACACACACACACATAGAGAGAGAGAGAACATGAGCGAGCGAGTGCCAGGGCGTCTAGCTGCTGCAAATGAACTCCAGATGCATGTGCCACTTTGTGCATCTGGCTTTACGTGGGTACTGGGGAAATGATCCCCAGTAGTCAGGCATTGAAAGCAAGAGCCTTAACCACTGAGCAATCTCCTCAGCTTCTAACCCTAATTTTAACAAGATAGGCTGCATAAATTAAAAGTGAGCAACAGGTATCCCTTGCCCATTTTTATTTTTGCCAGAAGCTAGTTTGCACAATGCTCCATTATTCCATATTGATAATAAATGTTAATATTTCCCCCAATGAGGTCAGACACTCTTGAGCATGAAAATTGGGATCATCCAAGCTCAGGCACAATGCAGGAGGGCCCTAGAGGTAGCAATTCCTACAGGACTTGGGCAGGTTATTCCCTAAGGACACACATACAAAGCCTCCCCAGGACTCTGGGGCTAGAGGAGAACCAAAGGACTGAATCACCAAATTGTGACTGGGCACTTTCACAGCGGCAGAAGCAGTTCTGTGCTTTCTCCATGTTCGTATGTCCGTATCAAGCTCAGACTCAGTTCAGATTCCTACGAGGGGGCGGTGCCTCTTCTCCAATGCCAGCAAAAGGTCATCCAAGACCCAACACTCAAGGGTGTACGTGGATTGAACTTGCCTCTTCCAAGAATGGTCCACAGTCATCCTTCTGCGGGCAACCTCGTGTTCCCCCAAACCTCCGGTGGGGGCGGGGGGAGGACGACTCGGCACTGCCCTGCAAGGTGGCACCTGGAAAAGCAAGTGAGTTAAATCGGTAAAGTAAGGTAAGACAAGGCGCGCTCACCCTTCTCCATGGTGGACTCGCCTCAAATAAAAAGGTCTCTGTCTGCAAATCCCCTTTGCTGGCCCGGTAATCCACCCCGCCCCCAGCCCCGCGTGGCCGACCCGTACAGCTGTTTCTAATCCCTACTTTTCTCACTTGGCGTCCCGGCTCGGGCTGACCAGACGCGGAGCCACTTAGTGTTTCCTCCTCCCCCCGCCGTCTCCTCTTTCTCCGCCCGCGTCCCCCGGGGGGCAGAGTGTGGGAAGAACGAATTTCCGCCGGCTTCGCTCGCTCCTCGCCGACCCGGGTCCCTTCCGGACGCAGCCCGCGCGGCCCCGACTTCCCACCCCGCTGCGCTCGCTCCGAGGCGCCTCCTGCGGGGCCCCGCGGCCCGGGCTCGGCAGCCAAGCCGCACCCCAGGAGCTCCTGGAAGGGATCCCTGTTTGCAGTTGGGGAATCCGCTCGGCGGGGAGAATCCGCGCCAGGGAATCCAGCTCTCCGGACTCGGCTGCAAACAAAAACCACCAGGTCTCCTTCGCTCCTCCCGCCCCCGACGCAACAGTTTTGTGCAGAAATGCAACAAGTAGCGCCCGGGACTCGCCGAGCGCTCGCCGCATCCTGACTTGGCACCGCGCGAAGCCCGCCTGCGGAGACCCCGGCCAGGCACCGGACAAAGGGCGGAGGAGGGGCTGGGCCCTGCAGCGAAGTCCCAAAGAGGCCATTTAGCGACTGTGGCCAGGCCGAGGGGAATGCAGAGGAGACACGGAGCGGGCTGGCCTAGAGGACAGTCCGACCGCAGCAGCACGCTGGGCGGGCGGCGATGGAGGCCGTGCGCTTCCTGCTCGTGGTGTGCGGCTGCCTAGCGCTCCCGCAGCGGGCCGAGCCCGTGTGTCCCGAGCGCTGCGACTGTCAGCACCCCCAGCACCTCCTGTGCACCAACAGGGGGCTCCGAGCCGTGCCCAAGACCAGCTCACTGCCTAGTCCCCAGGACGTATTTACCTACAGCCTAGGTGGCAACTTCATAACTAACATCACTGCCTTCGACTTCCACCGCCTGGGGCAGCTCAGACGTCTGGATCTGCAGTACAACCAGATCCGCTCTCTCCATCCCAAGACCTTTGAGAAGCTGTCCCGGCTGGAGGAGCTCTACCTGGGTAACAACCTCTTGCAGGCGCTAGCTCCCGGCACGCTGGCCCCACTGCGCAAGCTGCGCATCCTTTACGCCAACGGGAACGAGATTGGTCGCCTGAGCCGCGGCTCCTTCGAGGGCCTGGAGAGTCTCGTCAAGCTCCGGCTGGACGGGAACGCCCTGGGGGCGCTGCCAGACGCAGCCTTCGCCCCCTTGGGCAACCTGCTGTACCTACATTTGGAATCTAATCGGATCCGCTTTTTGGGCAAGAACGCCTTCGCTCAGCTGGGCAAGTTGCGCTTCCTCAACCTCTCTGCCAACGAGCTGCAGCCGTCCTTGCGCCACGCGGCCACGTTCGCGCCGCTGCGCTCCCTCTCCACGCTCATCCTCTCCTCCAACAGCCTGCAACATCTCGGCCCACGCGTCTTCCAGCACCTGCCGCGCCTCGGCCTGCTCTCCCTCAGGGGCAACCAGCTCACGCAGCTCGCGCCAGAGGCCTTTTGGGGGTTGGAGTCCCTGCGCGAGCTGCATCTGGAAGGTAATCAGCTGAGCCAGCTTCCTCTAACCCTACTGGAACCTCTGCGCGGCCTGGAGGCACTGGATCTGAGCAGCAACAAGCTGTCTGCCCTGCACCCCGCCACCTTCGGCCACCTGGGCCGCCTGCGGGAGCTAAGCCTACGCGACAACGCGCTCAGCGCCCTCTCTGGGGACATCTTCGCCGCCAGCCCAGCCCTCTATAGGCTGGATTTAGACGGCAACGGTTGGACCTGCGACTGTAGGTTGCGGGGCCTGAAGCGCTGGATGGGCGATTGGCATTCGCAGGGCCGTCTGCTCACAGTCTTCGTGCAGTGTCGCCACCCCCCGGCCCTGCGGGGCAAGTACCTCGATTACCTGGATGAACAACTGTTGCAGAACGGGTCTTGCTCGGATCCCTCGACTTCCCCTCCCACAGGCCACAGGCAGTGGCCCCTACCCACAGCCACGAGGGAAGAGATGACGCCCCCTGCTGAGGAGCCGCCACCCCAACCGCAGCCGCAGCAGCGCGGGAGGCTTCTAGCAGGAGTAGCCTGGGATGAGGCTGCCAGGGAACTCATGGGCAACCGCAGCGCGCTAAGAGTGAGTCGGCGGGGTCCGGGTCTCCAGCATCAAGGCCCCTCTGCAGCTGCTGCCATGGGTCCTCCCCCACAGCCCCTGGACCTGCACGAGAAGCCAGTGATGGGGCGTCCCACGCGTGCTGACCCTGCCCAGGGGGAGCCCACCCCGACAGCTGAGCCCGCCTCCGAGCGGCCTTTGGCTAGAGACACCGGGCAGCGCGCGGCACAGCAGCGCCCATCCGTGGAGCAACAGGAGCGCGCTGCCCAGTCCGACGGCGGCCACGGCCTGCCGCCGCCGCTGGTGTCCGACCCCTGTGACTTCAACAAGTTCTTCCTGTGCAACCTGACGGTGGAGGCGGTGGGCCCCGACAGCGCGTCCGTCCGCTGGGCGGTTCGCGAGCACCGCAGTCCCCGGGCGCTGGGTGGCGCGCGCTTCCGCCTGCTCTTCGACCGCTTCGGCCAGCAGCCCAAGTTCCACCGCTTCGTCTACCTGCCGGAGCGCAGCGACTCGGCCACGCTGCGCGAGCTACGCGGCGACACGCCCTACCTGGTGTGCGTGGAGGGCGTGCTCGGGGGCCGGGTCTGCCCCGTGGCTCCCCGAGACCACTGCGCAGGGTTGGTCACGCTGCCGGAGGCAGGGAGCCGGGGCGGCGTCGACTACCAGCTACTGACCTTGGTCCTCTTGGCGGTCAACGCGCTGCTGGTGCTCCTGGCCCTGGCG
The DNA here is from genome assembly GCA_036346955.1 of Dipus sagitta. Lineage (NCBI taxonomy): Eukaryota > Metazoa > Chordata > Mammalia > Rodentia > Dipodidae > Dipus > Dipus sagitta. Next base: position 7,788,143 of record CM070784.1, read on the forward strand.
GCCTGGGGGTCGCGCTGGCTGCGCAGGAAACTGCGCGCCAGGCGGAAGGGTGGGGCCCCGGTTCACGTGCGCCACATGTATTCCACCCGACGGCCCCTGCGCTCCATGGGCACCGGCGTGTCCGCAGACTTCTCGGGGTTCCAGTCGCACAGACCTCGCACGACCGTGTGCGCGCTCAGCGAGGCGGACCTTATCGAGTTCCCCTGCGACCGGTTCATGGACAGCACGGGCGGTGGCGCGGGGGGTAGCCTGAGGCGGGAGGACCACCTCCTGCAAAGATTTGCAGACTAGGTTCAGGGCTTCTAGGTGTGTGGAGACTGTCTCGTTGGCCTTGAAGAGCCACTCTCCCTGGGATGCCAGCTCAGACCCTGTCTTAACAGTCCTCCTCCTTCCTCCTTTCTTGGTGCATTTGCCAGAAAGGCCAAGAGGGACTCAGACCCAATCTGGGTACCACCCTCCACTTCCCAGGCAGGACTGGTGAAGCAAATGGATGGTACTTCGTGGTCAAAGACTAAGGACATAGGGGTGCGGGGGAGTAGAAGAAGGAGGACTTGGTACAGCTAGGGGATGGCTCCTGTGGCATCGTGATGGAGTAGCCTGACCTCCTTTGGGCTAGTAAAGGGAGTTCTGTGTTCCCACCATGGCCAGGAAGATTCTGGTGCAAGCTTTTTTGTTTGCTCTGTCAGAGGAGTTCTGTTTCTGTTTGGGGCGGGGGGAGGCGGGACGGAGGGACTTATCACCATTACAAAGGAGCCTTGGCAACTGATCCTACTGGTGTGGTGGTCTCTGCCAAGATGAGTAAGGTCAACAGGTGGGCGACACTCTCGCCAGGGAACTCTTCCTCTTGGCTGGAGCACATTGAGGAAACCTTAAAGCTTGCATCATAACAAACACCTGATTTTTTCAACAATGTGAAGAGCTCTGGCATTTAACAAACTGACCAATAAACTCAAAGACCGTTTTAGTTAGGCCAAGCCCCTTCAACTGTTTCCCTCTTAATATTCACAGGACATGAATGGTGGCTGACTTTGAGGGTAACTAAGATACACATATTCTCAGAAGGCTGCAGGCAAGACTTCTCTGTTAGGGTTGTTCCTGTGGTTTTCATTTTATTTTTAACCTATATATGGAAAAGAAAATTTCAGTACGAGATTTGATTTGAAAGTGCATTATGTATGTAACTGATGGGGTTACTGGGAAACTCCAGCCTTCCAGCCCACTTAACTACATGCCTGACAGTGTGTCCAGGTGCGTATAAATGTGATGTACTTCTCATTGCATTTTCATCAGAGACACACAATTGACTGTTCCTACTTTTCCTGAGTCACATAGTTTGATAATAAAAGTCATTTCCTAATAGGGAAGCAAAGGAATGGGGATGTAGCCCAGTGGAGGAGCACTTGCTTAGCATGCTGGAGGCTCTGTGTTGGTCCCCAGCAACATCAAAAAAAAAAAAAAAAAGCAAAGGGCGATTGTCAGTCGATAGGGTAATCTTTGACCACATTAATGTCTGTCTGTCTTTATATGAAATAGTAGATGGGAAGAATTGTGAAAAGCAAATGTGAAAAAAAAAAAATCAGTGGGTATCTTTTTTACTAAAGCCAGAGGGTTGTTATGAGTACTTAACTATCACTGTGAAATAGTTATGTATTTTGCAAATTAATTCCTCCACTACTCTGTGTCTTACTGTATTATTAAATCCTATCTTATAGTAGTTACAGTATTTCTTTTTAATGTTTTTTTTTTTAATCTAGGATTAGGCTCCTGTATTTGTTCATTTGTTTCTTAGCTATTTGGGATACTTTTGATCCCTGATATTTATGAAGTCTATGCTTGTTACTAAATGTAGTGGTTGGTTTTGCATTGATAACTTTGTGTGGGGGCTAAGCACAGTCCCTAAAAGGGTGTAAACAGTGGCTAGAGTCACCATGGTTCGGATTCACTGGCAATAGAGTGCTGTGGAGGCCTCTCCAGTGGTGCTATGGCTAACAGTGACTCCTCTGTTTAGAGCCTAGAGCCCCTGAGGGTCTCAGTGACTCAGGGAATCCATCATAGCCCAGGGATCCTTTAACCCAGTTCACTCCTTTTATGTTTGGCCTACATAGAGCCATTCCTGCCCTTGTCCAAGCAGCTGAGTAGGGACCAGTAGGGACCCGGGAATCTAAATTAGCTGATCTTTGTTTATGTCCAGATGAGTAAATGTCCAGATTGCTTAAACTGCAGCTGCTTTTCTGGCAGTCTTATCTGCAGGGCCCAAACTTAATAAACCACAGGAAATAGACTGTCATTCTTAGCTGCCAGGTCTTGTTTTAGATTCAGAGCATATGGGTGCATGGGAAAGGTGGACTGTTTGCTTTTATTTTCAGCCTGCAAGCTGTCTGGCACTGATCATATTTCTGTGTTTTGTTTTTTCATGTATGGCACGATTGCATCTCTTAGCTGTTTCTCTTACGCAGCAATACAATATTGGGTCCTATTGCAAATTTGGAAAAGACTTCTAATTTCATCCACCACCCACTCTTTTCAACTACAGAACATCACCAAAAATGTTTAATGCCTGGACATAAAGCAATCTTACTGAAAGGTCTTTCAGTGGGAAATGAATAAATATTACTCATTGTTATGTTCAATTATGTCAATAAATCCACTTACTAATTAGTGATGCTTTATTGTTGGAGTTTCCAAATATTTTATGTGCTTTTAAAATGTGATGCATTTTCCTACAGCCATTTTTATCCATGAAACTGAAAGCTGAGCTTGAAGTCTTTGTCTTCTTATAAAATGATTTTCATTTTTCATGGGAGATTATGGGCTTTCTCTGAAAGAAATGTTTGTCTTATTTATACCTAAAGACACAAGGAGACCACTCTATGTGGTCAGCCATAGTGTGACTGTTGTTAAACACCACTGATGGCAAAGAGATTGGGTCTCAGCAGGTGTTCCCTGTTTGAATAAAGGTGAGTTCAAATGAATCCCTTAGACTCTCCTGGTGAATAATAAGAGGGAAGGATATTGAGCAGGTCAGTTTTGCCATTACAGCTGTTATGAAAAGATAAAATTCCTCAAGAAAAAATAAAAACTATGTATGAGGGTTCAATTAGAGAGATGTATGGTCTGGAATGAGGTGTGACCTCTGCTCACACAGTGGGATGACTGCTTCTGCAGGCTGCCAGGTAATGACTAGCATGTGACCAGAAGAGCATCACTAAATTGCCACATTTGATTTTAACCCAAGAACAGCAATATGGGGCAGTGAGACAGATCCTAAATTACATGGTAGGTATTTGTAGTTAATCACTATCCCCTTCTCTTCCGTCACTTAGAGATAATTAATAATAAAGCATTCTACCCCAGGGAATTCATTCGAAACTCAAGATCATGATGATGCAAGCTCAATACCTTCAGCATCCTTGGAAACTATAGCATCATAAAAGTCCACAATAAGGATATGGAGGTGATAAAATCAGTCATCAGAAGGCTACATTTGTTCTTTTTACCTAATCTCTCTGTGCTTCCACTTCGCCATCAGGGAAGCGGGCTTTCTGCATTCTGGGTGCATAAATGAATGGCATTCAACAGCACCAGGTGCACCATGGGAGTTCACTAGTTGTTAAATGCATCTTTGATACATATGTCCTGCACACGAGACAGGAAGCTTAGGAGTTTCATGGACAAGACATTTTTTCTTCAGTGCTAACCAACCAAACAGAAAATAGCTATCTTTGCCATCCCCCGGGTTTGAGTTACTTGAGACTTTTGGTTCAGACCATGATAGACCTCGAAATAGTTTCTCATGATTGAGAAATATAAATTCAACAAACTTTTCTTCATAGAATTAACTTCATAGAAGTTAATTTGTCCTTTACATTGCAACTAAGAACGGGAAGGCAGTCTTTATTCTGCAGTGGTCTCCATCTTACCAACTTACTAGCAGTCTTCCCCGCGTCCTTTTCCTCTCAGTTTAGTTAGGTGTATACTTTGTGTGCGTAACTTTTTTTTTTTTCAGGGATTACAGGCCATTTCCTCTTTCTCAACCTTGTGGCAAAAGTATTTGGTTTGTATTGCATAGGGCAACTGAGATATTTGTAAATTACATTTAACTGTACTTCAAATAATTACAAAAGTATAATTAGGAATGCAATCCTCTGGTTGCTTTATGCGGGGATTGAGTAAGCATTCCAACACATCTGAGAAAATTATAGCCACAAGTGGTGTGAATTCTAATTGACATGTTAGCTTGGCTTTTTAATTTAGCTGTGAACTACTATCAGATGCTAGACAGCAATAAGCTCACACACCAGTATTTCAGATGGCAGCATCTCCTGGTTATGCAAATATGTCACATTTCTTTCAAAATTGACGTCAGCTTCATAATGCTAGCTCTGTCCACAGTTCACACAGGACAGGGTAGTGCTGTTGTGTATTAAGACCAGCTGTGGTCATGTAGCAGCCATTCTCTTTTCCAAATTACAGTTTTTCATGAAGTAATGCTTACCCTAGAGCTGGTTTCACACTTAACTCTTAGTACAGTACATGTGCCCTGAAGCATAAGAAAACACACTTTTACTGCCGGCCACCCCCTTGTATTCCCTTTTCTCCCAGCTGGTATCCTTCTAAGAATTTTTACTGCAGGAGATTAAAATACCTACCAATGATAACAAATACCCACATTAGCACCTCTCAATAAGTTAACATGTTGTAATGTTTGTTTTCCCTCTAAAATGTCTCCACTGTCAAAAATCCCTGGTGTCTGTTCCTAAGTCCTGAGTCCTATTCTCAAGCCTGTGTTATCACTGTGACTTAGATGTGTTTCTTTGTAGTCCTGCTTTAAACAGAGATGCCTTATTATTTGAAGTTAGTCTCCATGAACACAGGATTACAGAGTACCAAGCCACCCAGTACTACTTGTAGAGAGACACAATTAGGTTCCTACAAGTCACTGATTTTTTTTTTTTTGTATGTGTGTGTGTGTTCATGGGTGTGGAAGTCAGAAAAACAACCTCAGTGTTCTTCCCCTACTCCTATCTACCTTTTCTGGAACAAGTTTCCTTTAACTACCTTGGATGCTCCTAATTTGGTACACTGGCTGTCCACCAAGCCCCAAGGATCCTCTTGTTTTCGCTGTTCCAGCACTGGATTAACAAGCAGGTGCCCTCATGTCCAGTTTTGTCCTATGTGGGATCTGGGGGTCAAACTCAGGTCCTTGATTTGCGAGGCAAGCACTTTACTGACTCAGCTATCTCCCCAGCCCGCTTGTCACATTTTTTGACAGCTTATCAATACATAACTTTATTTCCATGTTTTGGTTTAAAGACATCTTAATTAATATAGTGATTCATCCACATTAGACTCTTGTCAGTTAGCATCCTGTCGCATGCCTGAACACATTTTTCCATTAGACACATTACAGACTTTATGCTTGAAACTCTTCATTTTTTAATTTTTTATTTATTTCATTGCAAGAGAAAGAGAGAGAGAGAGAGGAGTGAGTACGGGCACTCCAGGACCTCTTGCCACTGCAAACCAACTCCAGATGCATGCTCCACTTTGTGCATCTGTCTTGAGTAGGTACTGGGGAATTGAGCCTGCACTGTCAGGCTTTGCAATCATCTTCAGCTGCTACTTCTCCAGCCCTGGGTCCCCTTTAAGCAGCAAAATTATCAACCAAAAGTACAAAACTCCTACCACTAAGATGTGTGAACAGCACGCTTGTTAACAGACGAAGGCCTATTTGTCCTCAGCTCCAAGTTGCATGAGCAACCCAGGTTATTCACTGACGTATCAGCAAAGGACCATGAAAGTGATGGCCAGAGTTGACTCTGGAGTGACAAAGAATAAAGTGAGTTTCCAAATATGAAATCAATAATAATGAAGGTCATCTGTACTTTTTATCACCCCACCTTCCCATTTCATGTCCCCTACTCCTTTATGAGAGGCAATCATTTGCCCATAATATTTGTGAGTATCTTTTTATTTTTTTTTTCAAAACACCTCCAATTTTACTCCTGTTGCAAAAGTAGTAAATGACACATTACTACAGGGAAACACGCAGCTTAGCTTATAACTCACCTTGAAAATCAGAAGTTATACGAAAGTCCCTATAGATTCTTATACTTACTATAAAGTTTGAAATCTAACCTTCGATTAGGAATTACATTAGGAATTATACGTTGTTTTCGTCTTTGTTGAGAGGTGCGCATGTTTTGCTGTTGCTAACCATCCACCAGAGCTGACGGGTGACAGCAAGGCTGTGCACAGCCGCCAGAGCTGAGCCCGCCAGTGGAGCGCCGTCCGGGCGGGGCAGAGTCCGACAGGATGAAGGACCTGCAGGGCCCCGACTAACCCCGCAGAAAACCTAGCACACTGGCTTCTACGGGAAGGATTTTAAGCAAACGTGCAGACACACACTTAACATGCTATAATAACAAGACAAATTTGGGTCTATTTCCAGCATTCCAGCCAATTTTCACTGGTTCCTGGAAAGAGAAGCCAAACCAATGTAGAAAGCCTTTTGCAGGCTGGAGGGATGGCTTAGTGGCTAAGGCGCTTGCCTGCAAAGCAAAGTACCCAGGTTCAATTCCCCAGGACCTATGTTAGCCAGATGTACAAGGGGACACATGCATCTGGAGTTCATTTGCAGTGGCTGGAGGGCCTGGTGTGCCTATTCTCTCTCTCTCTCTCTCTCCCTCTCTCTCCCTCTCCCTCTTTCTTTGTTAAATAAATAAATAAATAAATAAATAAATATATTTAAAAATATTTTTTTAAAAAGAAAGCATTTTGCACTCACAGCTCTAGCAATTAATAAGCACACGGTATATAATTCTTTGATCCTTGAGTGGGTAATCATGAAAGTTCCAAGATCATATCCACTAGGTTAGCCTGCATTTTCACCTATAAAAATAGTTTTCTGAAAATAACGCTTGAAAGAGACTTCTAGAAACATAAGGACTAGCAGAGCACAGGGCTGTAAGGAATGCAGATGGAATGCTGGGGCTTCATTTCTACAAGCATCTTTTAGGTAGAAGACGTCTCAGCTCATTCCTACAGCCAAGAAATCACAGGAGGTTCAGAAATCAGGACAGGAAGCTGGTTCCAATAACACCTTAGATAAATACTCCCAAACAAAAACCCTGTTGAGGCTGAGGCCTGAAACCGACCCATGTACAAAAGATCTGGGGTGCACACAGACTCGTGCAAAGCCTGCTGCGACAAAGCACTCATGACAGTGGGTTATCCTTGTTGACACATCAACATGTTGGCTGGGGAAGGGCCTCCTGCTTAAATGGCCAACACAGGCCTGCTCCAGAGGAGTCTGACTCAAAAGCCATGGGAGAGGTGCCTGCACAGGGAGCTAAGGTGACTGAAATTAAGGGGTTTCAGAAGAAAAGGGTTAGGAGGGTAGGTCATGGTGTTGGTGACCCATCAGTACTTCACGTGAATGAAAGGCTGTGGCAGAGTTGTTCGTTCCAAAATACATCTTCTGCTGTCACGAGCCGGGTGTCTCTGAGCCTGCTGGGCTGGTGACGTCATAATGATCCCCTCTGTTGTCTGAAGGTGAGGCCTGGGGCCGCAGCCTGTTCTGGGAGCTGCCCTAGAAGACCAGGGTGACAAAGACACCATAGGGATACAGTGAGTTTCCAAATATGAAATCAATAATAATGAAGGTCACAGGGAAGTCACCACCAGACCACTGCTTAAATCCAGCCCATAGTATTCCTTTTCTGCTCAAGGAAACATTTATTTCCTTGAAAGCTAGAAAGTCCGTGAATGTGAGCAGCACGTCAAATAAGGCCCCAGCCACGTATCCTTATGGTGCTGCAGCGTCCTGATGAAGATGAAGGCTGCCGTGTTGAATGCAGGGCTCCGTTCCAGCAGCTGCTCTTCTACACACTTCTCTACCAGGCAAGTGTATTCCTTAAAGATGGGTGTGTAGGTTGAGTTTATTTTCTTCTGTGCCTTCAAACTCCTTGTAGTACTTGTCCATGAAGTTTCTCTGCAATAACTGGAAGTTATCAACCATGCTGATGTCCTCTAAACATCCAACCACAGCATCAGATTCTGCATCAGAGGCAGAGGACAGCGCAAAGCTCTCTTCCTCCAGGGCATCCATGGCCGTGCGGCACATCCACCTGCACCATGAGCAACCCATGGCCTCCCATGGCCCGCCGCCTGGGCCGCCTCCACTCTGCTCTGCCCAAGCCCCCAAGCCATTCCGCACCATCAGGCCACCCGGCATTGATACTATACCTCAAAGTGTTTTGTTCTGTTGGCATAGACACAGGTTCTCTCTTCTTTAGGGAACAAGTACCAGACATCACAACTGTAGGGTTTCGTGCATCTCTTCTCTAATGCCCCATTTCTCAGGAAGAACTCCTCAAAAGAGCACCCACTGGGCTCCCTCCACTAAATGTGCCAGCACTCCGACTCATTCATTTTCAACCCTCATTTGCATGAACGACCACACCTGGCTTTTAAGTTGATTTTTGAAATGTTTTCATAATCTTTTAGTAATAGGTATGAATCAAGCATGGGTATATACTTGTTCAAACCCTGTTTGTTTGTTTGCTTTTAAACAAAAATCCTTTCTCTATTGAGTAACAGTAGCAGCTACCTTCTCATTGCTAGTTTGAAACACCCAACCAGAAGCAGCGTATGGGAGGAAGGATTCATTTGATTTATTTCAGCTTACGGTTTCAAGGGGCTGCTTCATCATGGAGAGGAAAGTGTAGCAAGAACAGATAGCTGGGCATCACGTCACATTATCAGGGACCAAGCACTGAGAGCAAACCCTATGTGGCAAGTGAGGCTGGGATGCGACACCATAAGATCCGCTTCCAGGGATACATCCCTTTCATTAAGGCTCCACAGACTGGGGACTGAGCACAAAGCTTAACCACTAACTGATGAAGCTATGAGGGACATTTTACATTCAAGCATCACAATAATGTTGATAACTTGGATTAAAACAATTGGCCCTAACTATTCCGACACATAGATTCATATGTCTATTCCTATGACAACATCAAATTATCTTGCTTCTGTGGTAAATCCTGACTTAGGCAACAGGAGTCTTTCAAATGTGTTTTCCTTCTATAAAAAATGACTTTGGCTACTTAGACATGTAGCACAATGTAGAGACACAGTCAGTATATGTGAGGACCTTGGTTTGATCCCTGGGATCAAAATAAATAAATGAATTTTAGAATCCATTTGCTAAGGCTATTTAAAATAGCCTAGAAGGAATTTAATTTTGATTATGTTAGATAATTCAGGTTGCTCTAGTAAAAATATCACAAACTAGGTAGCTATAAACAGCAAGATCCAAGATAAAGGCTCTGGTCGATGGGAAAGCTTGGAAGACCTGCTTCATCTTCTCACTGTGTCCTCACATGACCTACCTGGCAAAGGAGCTCTTGAAAGCCCGTTTCCTAAGGGTGCTGTTCATATTCACGAGAACTCTGCTTCAAAGGTCCCAATCCTCATACCAGCAGCTGTGGGTCAGTATTTTAAAGTAGGAACCTGGGGGCAGGGGCACATTTCAAGCTGTAGTAGATTGCACTATCTATAGATCTTCTGAGGGTAGAGAGAACTGGCGGGTTTGTTTTATTTTCGTGAGACAGAAACGTTGTATAATATAGGTTGATAATTGCTATCCTCGTGCCTCCCCCTCCTGAGTATATAATGAGAGATATAGACTAACTCACTGGCAAGAACTGACATCCAAGTGCCAACTCTAGACCTGTGGTCCTATACCTTCCAGCCCTAGGCCTGTGGTAATGCATCTCCTCATTTACTGAGTTCCTTCTAAGTTATCTGATAAATGCATTCCTATTTTCAGACAAACATCAAGCTCTATGTATTTCATTCATCTTGATGCTGCTACAAATGGTGTTTTCAATTTCTAACTACACGCCTTTCCAATCTGTAATATTTAAGAATTAGTTGGTTATACCTTGCCCACTTATCTTATGAACTTGCCTAACAGTTTCAGGAGCTTTTTGTTTTAAGAGTCACTATATTCATCTTACACTTTATCACTGCAAGCCTTCTATAACATTCAACTTCTTTATATGTAGTATATGGATCTCTTTGTGTGTGTGGCCTGTGGTGTTGTTCTATGTGTTTTTATTTGTGTTCACACGTGTGGGGGTGCATATGTGTATGCATTTTTATATGTGTGTGCTTGCATGTGCAGGCCAGGGGTCTTCCATAATTGCTCTTTTCCTTATTTTGTGACACAGGGTCTCTCACTGTACCTAGAGCTAGCTCATTGATTCAGGTAGACTAGCTAGCCAGAGATACCCAGGGTTTTCCTATCTCTGCATTCCCACCACTGGGCTTGTAGGTTTGCACCTGTGTTAGTTTGATTCACATGTCCCCATAAACTTATGTGTGCTGGATGCTAGGTTCCCCAGCTGATGGCCATTGGATATTAAAGCCTCATATTGTTGGGGGCGGGCTTATGGGTGTTATAGCCAACTCCCCCTTTCCAGTGTTTGGCACAATCTTCTGTTCCTGTTGTCCAACTTATGTGGGCCGGGGGGGGGGGATGTCCACTCTCTGCTCATACCATTGTTTTCCCCTGCCATCATGGAGCTTCCCCTTCAGCCTGTAGGCCAAAATAAACCTCTTTTTCCCACAAACTGCTCTTGGTCGGGTGATTTCTACCAGCAATGCGAACCTGACTGCAACAGCGCCTGTAAATAGGTCCTGGGGATCTAGACTCAAGTCTTCATGTGTGTGAGGCAAGCAATCTAGCCACTGAGCCATCTCCCCAACCCTAGAGTGAGAATCTTAATTTACACTAGGGTTGGGTCAATCAACTATCTATGTGCTTTTGTAAACAAAAAAGTGCTATTGTTTTGTTTTGCTTTGCTTCGTTATTGTGAAGCACAGCCTTGCTATGTAATCTAGGCTGGCCTCTAATTCTTATTCATCTGCTTTGGCTCCCAAGTGCTGAGATTACTGGTGTGCAACACCGTGCCAGGCCCTTGTAATTGGTGCTCTTGGATCATACCCAGATCCAGTTGTTTATGTTTGGTCTATGGCTTCTTTTCTACTAAAATAGCACAGTGGAGTAGTTGAGACAAAGACCATATGACTGAAGCATAAAATATGTGCTATCTGGCCCTTTAAGAAGCACCCTGCTAACCCCTGTCTTAGTGAATTGAAGAGTCTATTCAGGCCAGTGCGAATAGGAAGTCCTGTAATCCCATAACCAAGGAGGCTGAGACAAGAGGATCACCTCAGCTTTAAAGTCAGCAGATCTACCTAGTGAGTTTCAGGCTAGCCATGGCTACATGTTGGGAGAGACCCTATATCTGAACTCCCCCTAACAAAAGGGAAAAAAAAGAAGAATGTATTGTAACTGTCTAGGTCACTCTGGAATTTTTGCATCTGTGAACTGTTTCAATAATTTTAGGAAATTATTAGCCATCGTAAGTATATTTTTTGTGGTGGTTTGAATTAGGTGTCTCCAATAAACTTACGTAAGTTCTGAATGCTTGCTCCCCAGCTGGTGGCAATTTGGGAGGTGGAGCCTTGCTGGAGGAAGTGTGTTGCTGGGAATGAACTTTGAGGTACATTAGCCCCTAGCTTGCCGGTATTACTTGGCTCACTGTTCTCCTGCTATTTTCCACATGTTGTGGCAGAGGTGATGCCCAGCTTCCGCTCGTGCCATGCTTTCTCCTGCCATCATGAAGCTGCACCTTGAGACTCTAAGCCAACATAACCCTTTCTTCCCATAAACTGCTTCTGGTCGGTGTGTTATCCTAGTAACAAGAAGGAAACTACAACACCTTTCTTTCTTGTAAAAAATGTCTTTATTATTTATTTATTTAAGATCGAGAGGGAGGAAGAGAGAAGGAGGGAGAGAGAGAAGAGAATAGGCACACCATGGCCTCTTGTCACTACAAGTGAACTCTGGACACATGCCTCACTTTGTACATCTGGCTTTATATGGATCCTGGGGAATTAAACCCCAGCCAGTTTGGCAAGCATGCACCTTTAACTATTGAGCCATGTCCTGAGCCTGTTTATCAATCTTTCTTTCTTCCTTTCTCTCTCTCCCTTTCTTTCTTTCAGCCTGCCTTTTTCTTTCCTTCTCTTCCTTCATTCCTTCTTTCTGCAACAGTGTGCTAGGGATCTAGGAAAGTCCTTGAACCCAAAACTCTAGGGTCATTTCTAATTTTAATCAAACAATTGAATAAAAAAGAAGACTGAGAAGGATAATTATTAAATTATTATATTTATTGAGGGAAGTACAGAGCCAAGGAAGGGCACCCATGTGGCTGAAGATCATGTGTGGAGGGCCTGGGAGAAAAAGCATGGAAGAAAAGACAAAATAAAGTTCAAGGAGCTCCTGCATATGGGGAGCTGGACGGGGTAAAGAAGCCATGTGAACAGTACGGGCAAGGGGCCCTCTCTGGTGGGTCTGGGCCTGGACAGAGCTAGTCCAGGCCCAGCAGGGGGAAAAACCCACCCACAGCTGGAAGTTCCCAAGTGGGCAGAGTGTACCCTCTCCTTGCAAAGGTGTTTATAACCTTATAGTGGTGGGCTGTCTTCCGGCTCAGGTGAACCAGAGGGCCAGCTGGTTGGTTAGGGCTAGGGGCTGTCTCAGGAAGAGGTTAGCCCTGACACCAAGTTTCAGGGGATGAACCTGACCAACCACAACATTTAAATCCCATGAAAGACCTCCCTCCCAGAGGGGTCCTGATTATTTGTGGAAAAACAGGTCTAGGGAACCAGGCAAGAGATAAGTCAGATAATCTTGGATTTCTTTTTTTTAATTAATTTTTTACTTTTTTATCAATTAGTTTTGTATTCAGCAAATACAGTCAGTTTGGTACCATTATTAGGCTCATCCGTGACCTCCCCCCCCCTCCCCGGCCCTTCCTTGTTGAGGTATATGGGTCATGCATTGTGGAGTTAGCCCACAGTTATGGGTAGGATAAATGTCTCTGCATATCATGACCCAGCATGTGGGATTTCTTGCAAGTGCAAACTTTTCTGCCATTTTTACCTTCAGGGGTCCAGTCACCCTAACACTACCCCTTCTTCCTTCCTTCCTTCCTTCCTTCCTTCCTTCCTTCCTTCTTTTCTTCATTCATTCCTTTTCTCTTACTATTTCTTCTTCTCTCTTTCTCTTTCTTTCTTTTTTCTCTAGAATCTTAATTATATCTGATCATACTTTGCAGTTGTTAGGCATTGTGTTCTTTTTCTTTTACACTTTAAAAATTGTGTTATGTTCTGGATAATTTCACTTGGTCTCTAAGATTACTGCTGTTTTCCCACCTGCTAAGAATTTATTTAAGAAATTCTTCATCTCCAATGTATTTTTCCCTAGAATTTCACTTTTTTAAGAAAGTTTCTAACTGCTGAAATTCCATCTGGTGATGCGTGTTGTGAAACTCCTCACTGGTTCTTCCACTGTGCTCATGCTCATTATAGCTAAGGCCCTGTCACGAAGTTCCAATATACGGGCTATCTTCGGAGTCTATTTCACTGATTGGTTTATCTCTAAGAAATAGGTTGCCTTTCCTGTTAGCTTATCTGTTTTGTAAATTGTAGCTCAAAACTAGACTTTTTGTCAGAACACTCAAACCATGGAAATCATTTTATGCTTGGAAATGAATATGTCATTTCTTCTTGCAGGCTGTAACTTAGAGGTTGAATTAACTAAGCTATTTCTTAAAATGGATTTAGATTTTGTTATCAGTACACTACAGACTTCAGATTCCTGTAGTTGTATACAGATATACTTGTCAAATAGCATGCTCATAACTTTAATTTAAATTTTTCCAGTAGCATTTATAACCAGTATTAAGGAAGAAACTTACTTGATTTGATAGTTTTTCTTGAAAACTTTTTTACAAATTAAAAAGGTACTTTTGGCCGGGCGTGGTGGCGCACACCTTTAATCCCAGCACTTGGGAGGCAGAGGTAGGAGGATTGCTCTGAATTCGAGGCCACCCTGGGACTCCACAGTGAATTCCAGGTCAGCCTAGGCTAGAGCAAGACCCTACCTCGAAAAACAAAACAAAAAAAAAAGGTACTCTTAAATTAAATTAGTGCAATACTTGATAGTAATATATGCAAATTAATATTTCGGTATGTTTTCTTTGACCTCACTCTTTTGCCCAATGTTATGGAAAACATGATGATTTTATTTTCCTAAATAAAATTAATATGTGATTGCTTTTGTAATCAAATAGCTCTACAAATTATATTACTACATTCAGGTAACTAAAAATGTTTAAGCAAAGGAATCTGGAGAATTCTGTACATTTAAAGCCCCATGGGTGAAGTTTGTGGCCTGAACTTGCAAATGCCACTAACCATGGTATCGTGACGTCATTTGTGCTTCTTTGTCAATGCTGCATTTACTTAGGAAGGTACAGTGTCTTCCAAAAGGCAATGACTTTCCATTGTGCACATTTATTTTTAAGCCAGTGCTCCACTTATAACCAATGTTGATTTGAGGAAAGAAACATAATGGGCAAAACAGCAGGGATTTGCTTTTGTGGAATAACCCATGTCTGACCTTCTCCTGGCAAGGGCTATCGAAACCTGATCCTGTAGAATTATCACAGCATCTCCAAGTATAGACAGACAAAAATAGCTTGTAACCAAGAAACTAAAAATTACTGATTTTAATCATGCCTACATCAGAGGTATCATACAACGTGGCGCATCCTGCAGGAGGCAAAAACCATGTTTGAGATTTTATCTTGGTATTATTCATATTGGGCATTATTTTGTGGCCTCATAAATTTTGTTTAACTTAATAGGCTTTTATAAACATAAAAGTTATGTCCAGTTCCATTTTTGAGTGGTTCCTATGCTAATGTAAGCAATCCTTATAATACCTGCTCTCTGAGGCAGCTGTGTTATTTTCTGGGATTAAAGATGGAGGGGAAACCAAGACATCAAGTACATATGGTCTTGGGCCAACGTCTCACAGTGGGAGGTGCTGAAGATTAATTCAAAGCCGAACTGTGAGGCTCGAGGGCTATCTAATCTGATACTTTGCCACTTCATGTGTACACATGGTAACTGATCAAAGTTCAATGGCTTGGCTTAAGACTGACCATGTAGAGTTATTGTTCCCCCAATGCAAACAACCCTTTGAAAATCATGCCTTAATCCTATCCTGATTGACCTTTGCTTTCTGCCTAGTTTTCTTAGTTTACATAGTACCTAAAGGGCAATACCCAGGCTGACACTATTCGTCCTTAACATTTTATGGACACGTAGCCTCCCAGCCACAGGGGCTTCAATCTGCTGTGACATCCCCGGCCACTGCAGGGTCATTTCTTTCCCATTGTGCAGCAGCTCCCTAAAGACAAGAATTCTCTCCTGAATCTTTCTTTAAGTCTCACCAGGTCCTGGCTAGTGGAGAGTTCCCAGACACCAACTTTCTGATGAGCGCTGCAAAGGTTCCGTCATTTCCCACAGGGGGGCTGGGATTGCTCATGGAGTTATAAACATATGTGTGTTGGGAAAGCCATTTAATGGTCCAATTCCACCCAAACATACATTTATATAGTCAGAGGTGAAAACTGACAAGTATGATAAGATGGTATCTTTGACTGGGGTACATATGCTCCCAACTTTCTATTTTCAACACAGAAATACAACCCTCAAAATGACCCTTCACAAGATCTGAAGCTGATTTCTTTTTGTGTATTATTTGCCAATTTTAGACAGCTTCAAATCTTTCCAAAATTGTATCTTATTTATATTAGCATTTTTATCACCTAGTGTATTTCACACAGTAGGTTCTACATAAACATTAGTAAGGTTAATTTTTTTTTCTTTAGCTCATTAAAAAAGGGAATTTTTAAATCCAAAAATCATTTGGTATACTGAACTCTATTTTGATTCTAGAACACGATATTGTTACACAGACTACTCACAACTTCATTTCCTACCTTGTATTCATTCTGTATTCACTTCTTCCTTCACAAACTGTGACTGAGATGTAACAAAAAAAAAAAAAAAATTCATGGCCTACTGATAATTATGGGTTTCTTTTTGCCCTAGAAAGACAAGTGTTTTTGTGAGATAAGGGACATTTCAGGGAACTTTAGACATGAATTGATGTATAGCCAACTAGTCTCACCAGGTAAATGATTATCTGTGGTCGCCAGAATGAGCAGCCTCCGTGGCTGATGGGGCTGCTGACCTTGGCATATTTATCATTATTACCCCAGGAGACAGAAGCCAATATCTCTGTTCTTGTAAATGCACGTCAAGAACAGAAAGGAGGCTTAGTCCAGTGGAAAAGTATTTGTCTCTGTGGGGCCAGAAATCGAGAAAAAGACAGAAAAATGAGAGAAAGAAAGAGATATGTTTGGTTCCTCATATTTTCTTTCCTCTTTTAACTTTAAAACTTTGTTCTATTTTTACTGGAGAGAGAAAAGGGCATTAGGCTCTCATCCTTATCCAAATGCACAGATTCATAATAGCTATGCCAGGCTGTATGACTTAAGGAGAATAATTTTTCCTTGTAAGGGAGCCAAGCAAGGTCTCAAAACAGGGATAAACTGTGTTATCATCTATCAGGCTGTGATTACAGTCTGATCTGGGGAGGCAGAGGCAGAGGTGAGGGATGTGACCTTGGATTGCTGTCTCCCCACCCTGACCCCAGTGTGGTGCTCACAGCTTCCTGCCCTGGAGTTCACAAGACAGTTCCAAGCTGCTCTGAGAAAAAGGGGCAGAGCTGCCTGGAACCCCAAGTGGGGACAGTACTCAATTCACAACTATTCTAGGTCAAGGTAAGGGGACCAGAGAGGTTATATCTCCTAGAAGTGGCCACCATTTGTATTTGGGTGCTAGGACGGCCATAACAAAGAACTATGAATTGGGAATCTAAACAATAAGCCCATGTTATCTTGCCCAGGAGTCTGAAAATCCAAAAAGATGCCACAGGGTTGGTTCCTTCTGAGATTTTAGGACTCTGTCACATGTTTTTACCCTTCGCACCTGGCTTCCTCATGGCTTATAGACACACCATCCTGACCTCTGCTTGAAATCCACTCCACATGTCGTCCTTCCTGTCTGCATTACTGTTTCCAAACTTCCCTTTTACAAGGACGCCAGTCACATTGGATTAGGGACCCACGTACTCTAGTAAGACCTCACGTGACTAATTATATCTTCAACAGCCCTGTTTCCACATGAGGTCACACTGTAAGTACTGAGCGGTGGGTTAGAATTTCAACATATGGATTTGGAGGAGAAAGTCCATCGACGGTTGACTCCAAGGAGAAGACTTTCTTGATTCTTCACTCAACAAGGAAGGGTCAGAAGAGCAGCCAAGGGCTGGGGAGCAAAGAATGGAGGTGTGAAGAAGAGAGGCATGTGTGGTACAGCTGTAGGCTTCGTGTTTGCTCATCAGAACGGTCATTCTTTTGAGGATACTGATAGCATCTGAGTTAAAACACGAGGGCCAGAGAACAAAGCCTCCTGTGCTGTGTGGATTTCAGCTGCCCAGACGGCATTAGTCAAGGTCCTGGGCCTAGTGCTTTCAGAAATATGGGGCATTCAGCTGAAAAGTCCTGCTTCTTTCCAAGGTTCCAATATGGTGGGACAGATCTGGAAGGAGCAGCTCCCATGCTCTAAGCCCCTGCATTTCCTAATAGGACATCAGTTTGTAAATACATCTTCTATTTCCTTAACAAATGCCATGATAGAGCAGAATTTAGCCAAGACTGGGTATTCATGCATTGTTAGACACTTAACCCTGCGATCTCATTTCCCTCAGATGCCAATCATATGCCCACAGGCTGAGCATCTGTAAGAGGAAAATTCCAAACTCTAAGGGTTTGCCTGGCCTCACATGATAGGCTGAGATGAAAGTGAAGAGGCACTGAAATATCATATAAAAATACTGTTACACTGTGTCTGAGAGCCTATGAAACATCAGTGAATTTTAGAAATAGATACAAGCTATATCCCCCAAGGTAACTCATTATTAGAATGTAAATATTCCAGAATCTGAAAAAGTTAAAACCCAAAATATTGCAATTGATACTCTGACTAAAAAGAGGATATTGGATTTAGATGATCTAATTGTTTCCATTTCATCCTAAAATGCATTTAAAATTATGGTTTTTATTTTCCTGTTTGGGGTAAAAGAAGAGGATGGAGGCTGTTCATCTGCAGTTATTTATATATTTATTTATTTTTAGATGGAATTTCCTGGTTCTCAACCAAGTATGCAGACCCTTGTCTCCCAGAGGGTCATCCATTTTTGCCTGCAGTGGAATCCTGATCTGGGGCAGTCCTTTCAGAGCCTCACGTCTTCTTTGCTCTTTGTCAAACATCCCTGGGCTTTTGTTGCAGTAGGCGTCAGAGCTGGCCACACACAGCCTCTCTTGCCCTCGGCTGACATGTGGAAGCCAGTCTCACTGTCCAGAAAAATGCTTTGCCTTTTCTGCACTGGAACTGGTCCCACTCTTGGTACCTCTCATTTGAGCATCATGGGCCAGCAAGTAGGCATTGGCTGATCCAGTTCAGGAAGACAGGCTTGTTGGTGGATATGGTAATGATGCCAGTAAAATTCAATTACTGTATCTCAGAGGACCATAGCAAGTGATAAATAAATTAGGAAACATGAGCTTTGGAGTATCTTAACTGCAATTATAATGGGGATATTGAAAAACAAGCAAAAAATTCTAAGCATTCATTTAATTATAGATGCTATAGTTTTCTACAACAAAAGTCATTTCATTAACTAACCTTTTGTTCTTGTCATAAAGGATATGCCTGAGACACAGCCAAGAACATTTTATTGTAATTACTTGGTATTGTTGTGGCCCCAAAGCACACCTGGCCTCTGGGTAATGGTACCCAGGGAGGAAGCAGCCGCCTGGAAGGGCCTCCCAAGGCCATGGCACTAATCCACCCCTGCTCGCAGACGCCTGCCACCCATGGCCTTGGGTTTCAGATTGCCATCAGGGTGGAGGTTTGAATGGGGGTGTAACCTCAGAAGGTCCAGCAGCACTTAACCACTACATTCATCAGGAATGTCAAGGCTTGCATTGTCTCATTAATTGGAAGCAGCTTTCCTGACATCAGATCCCTTTTCATTCCTAACTCTTCCATCCTGGCCTGCTCTCTCTCTCTCTCTTTTTCAAGGTAGGGTCTCACTGTAGCTCAGGCTGACCTGGAATTCACTATGTAGTCTCAGGGTGGCCTCAAACTCATGGTGATCCACTTACCTCTGCTGGTTGTGATTTTGGCCAGTGAGTGATATAATAGAAAGCTACTCTCGGTGAAAAGATGTTCTCAGGCCTCCATGCCTGCCAAGGACTTGCAGACTTCACTGATGTTTTCTCTGCAGCATAAATTTCCAGCACACAGAGGTGGGATGGGGCAAAACAGCACTGAGGCAGCCTGGATTGAACTGCGGACTATGATCCAGCCAGAGACCATTTTAAAGTTAAAATGTGTTGTCATTGTCTTCTGTCACCCTGTTCACTCTCAATCTCTCTCTCTCTCTCTCTCTCTCTCTCTCTCTCTCCCTCTCTCTTTAAATCAGGATTCCACCGTGCAACTGTATGAATTAAAATTGAAGAACAGAGGATATATACAAGAAGACAACCAAGGAACTAACACAATTTTCTGATTTGGCAATAGGACATTCTCCACCCGTGCTGTGGGATTTCCTGGTATGTCCACTGAGACCCAGTCCCTTTCCTGAAGAATTAGTGCCCCTCTCATCATGGCATGAAGGAATGTAAGCCTGGATCCATGCTGACTTTGTGACCTTAAGGCTACCAACTCCTGGCATAAAGTAGGCATTGTAGAATTTCTCCCAGAAGTTGGACAACCAACCAGTTCTTTCCCAGTGGTGGAGCTCTGAAGTTTGGAGTCAGTGTTCAAGGCCACACAGCCAAGCATGGCAGGGTAAGAGGGTCGTCCAGATGTAATGGGGTGCTCGGGGTTCAGGAAAGTCCTTGGACCCAAAACCCTAGGCCCTAGGTTCGTTTCTAAGTTTAATAAAAAGATTGAATGAAACAAGACTGAGAAGGATAATTATTAACTTATTGTATCTATTGAGTGAAGTATAGAGCCAAGGAAAGGCACCCACGTGGCTAGAGATCCTATATGAAGGGCCTTGGAAAACTGTGGAAAGAAAAGATAAAAATGAAAGTTCAAAGAGCTCCTGCCATGTGGGGAGCTGGAGGGGATAAAGAGCCCATGTGGAGGGTAAGGGTTAGGGGTACCACTCAGCTGGGCCTGGGTCAAGCAAGCCCAGGCCCAGTCAAGAGAAAACTCATAGCATGCCTTCCCCCTGTAAAAGCATTTATAACCTTATGGTGCTGGGCCTTGCCTTTCCGCTCAGGTGAACCAGAGGGACAGCTGACTGGTTAGGGCTAAGGGCTGTCTCAGGAAGAGGCAACGACAGTGTAAAGACCTCCCTCCAAAGAGGAGCCCAGGATGCTTGTTGAAAAACAGGTCTAGGACTGTAGACATGGCTTAGCGGTTAAGCGCTTGCCTGTGAAGCCTAAGGACCCCAGTTCGAGGCTCGATTTTCCAGGACCCACGTTAGCCAGATGCACAAGGGGGCCCACACGTCTGGAGTTCGTTTGCAGTGGCTGGAAGCCCTGGCGTGCCCATTCTCCATCTCCCCCCCCCCCGTCTCTCTCTCTCTGCCTCTTTATCTCTCTGTTACTCTCAAATAAATAAATAAAAATGAACAAAAAAAGAAAAGAAAAGAAAAACAGGTCTAGGGAACTAAGCAAGAGATAAGAATCCACATCATCCTTTGGTCAGCAGCAAGTGCAGACTTTCTTTTTTACTTTCAGGGGTCCAGTCACCCTGACTGCCTACTCCTTCTCACAGAGATGTCCACACCAGCAGGTATTGAAACTGCCGAGGCCCAGATGACAAGCCAGACACTGCTTTATTCTGGGTGACTCCACATCTTGCCTTGAGACCCTTTATTGGGTATATTTGGGTTCTCCCAATCAATTCTCCATGTTGGATTTTTAAAAGTCTATTTATAATTACTATTTTTCTCTGTCAGAGAGAGATAAAATTGGTACTCCAGGGCCTTCAGCCACTGAAGTTGAACTCCAGACACATGTGCAACCTTACACACTTGCATCACCTTGTGTGTCTGGCTTTCATGGGATGTGGAGAGTCAAACATGAGTCCTTAGGCTTTACAGGCAAGTGCCTTAACCACTAGGCAGTCTCTTCAGCCTTTGTTTGTTTTTTTGAGGTAAAGTCTAGCTCTATCCCAGGCTGACCTGGAATTCACTATGTAGCCTTGAACTCACAGCAATCCTCCTACCTCAGCTGAGAGATAGAGAAAGAGGCAGATACATAGTCACTGCAAATGAACTCCAAACCATGTGCCACCTTGTGCATCCAGCTTTATGTGGGTGCTGGGGAATTGAAACTAGGTCCTTTGTCTTTGCTGGCAAGTACCTTAACCACTTAAAGCCATCTCTCAGATGCCCCCCACCCCGGCCTGTCTTTTAGTGATATCAATAGGTTTATGGTTTGTTTTTTACTCTTTTTATGTGACTGGTAAGAGACTTAAGACATTACTATCTAACAACAGATCCTTGGACATGGGTGTGTTTGCCATCATGAATAGCTGTAATGGGATCCTTTGAACATAGTTGGCCCTATGAGATATGTGTTGGTTGGATAGAGGGTTAAAGTAGACCTGGCAATGAGGGTGGCTGGACTATGGAAGGATTAACCTGTTCTAAAGGATGATCCATTATTTCCCCTTTGGTCATGACCCAGCTCATGCATGTGGCCCTTCTGTGAGCCCCTCACCCTAAGTCCACAGCTGAGTACTCAGTCCTTCACCACCTCTTTCATGATTCACCTCAGCCCAAGACTTTTCCACAGCCTTCTTCTCAAAGACTTGGAAATTTTTCCTAAGATACTCCCAGATGATGACAGTTTCATGCAGTATTTCCTCAGGGTGAGGGAGGTAGCAATCTGTGGTAGGTTAATTGAGGACTTGCCAAGATTAGGGGTGTGTCTTCTCATTACAGTGAGACTGGCAGCCTCCGATGTCGGAGACAAGAGCAGCCTGCAGATTGTACTGTCCTTTTATTTCCAGGAAACACAATGCTGAGCAGTATTCATATTTTGCCCACACTGCTTCCTGCCCTTTGTCAAGGGAGGGATTTCGCCCAATGCCCCAGCTGCTCGGAGACCTGCTCTGTGTGGCTGGCTCTTACAGCCGAGATCAGGGCATTGTACAGGCAATCGGTGTCTGTCCTTCATGGAAGAAGCCCATGGAAGTATCTGGTCTGACTCCACCCTCATTTGGCACAAAGCAGGGCAAAAGTCTTTCTAAAGAAAGGGAGGGGACTGAAGATGTGACTGAGAAACATGAGGGCCTGAGTGGGCCTGGGACCCTGTCTAAGTGCGATTCCCACCACTCATGGGAACAGCTGGGTATGACCCAGTCCTAGGGTCAGAGAGTCCTGGCAGAGATGGGAGAACTAGAGGAGCTCACTGACTAAAAAAACAAAAAATGGTGACAAAGGAAGCTGTGGGAGTGAGAGATTGTCTTAAAGAAACAGTAGCTGAGCAAAAACAGGACACCCAGTGTTCTCCTCTGGCCTCCTACACACACATACACCAAACACATCACAACACATACTACGTCACACATAGCCCACACACACACATATCAGAGAGAGAGCAAGAGAAAGAGAGAAAGGAAATTAAAAGACATTTTATTTTCTATACATTTTCTAGCTATCTTCTGGAAAAATAAAAGGCATGGGGTTTAGATAACTCGTGGTCACAGTTTAGCAATAGAAGAAAAAGTCAGAATACTGAATGTTTTTGCTCAATAATAATGCAAACCTAGATGCACAAGTCCTATATAGGTATTGGCAGGTATCTCATTTAAGCATTGCAGTGGACCTACAATTTGACTACCTTACTATCAATTTTCTTAAGACATTAAGTGACATCCCCCAAAAGGTCACATAATTGGTAACAGTGCTAGCATGTAGAATCAAATTTAACTGACTCTGAAAACTATAGTAATTCCATTACACTCTGATACACAACTGTGCCTGATCAGAATGACATGAATGCTTGTTAAAAATTTCATTTTTGGTCTTGTGCATATCTAATGAGTCGGAATCTTACAGACATAGTTACAGGATCTCACTCCAGGTGAAACTTATCAGGCAAGATAGCTAAAAACTGCTTTGGTGTCTTTAATACTTTTTTTAACCCAGTATTTCTTAGTAAGGTGTATGCTAAGAAAACCTTTCAAAACTATTTATTTATTTGAGAGATAGAGAAATAGGCAGTTAGAGACACACACAGAGAGAATGGGCATGCCAGGGCCTACAGACAGTGCAAATGAACTCCAGATGCATGTGCCCCCTTGTGCATCTGGCTTACATGGGTCTTAGGGAATCAAACGGGGGTCCTTTGACTTTGCATGCAAGTGCTTTAACTGCTAAGCCATCTCTCCAACCCAGAAAACCTGTTTTAAATAAACATTTTTGTTTTGTTTTGTTTTGTTTTGTTTTGTTTTGTTTTCTGAGGTAGGGTCTTGCTCTAGCTCAGGCTGAACTGGAATTCACCATGTAGTCTCAGGGTGGCCTTGAACTCATGGCGATCCTCCTACCTCTGCCTCCCGAATGCTGGGATTAAAGGCATGTGCCACCATGCCCAGCTTTAAATAAACATTTTACGCTGTAATCATTTTTAAATTTACACATAAGTTTCAGAAATAATATAGGAAGTTTCCATCTACTTCTACTGGAATCTTCCCTATGTTAGCATCTTATAAATGTTAGCATTTTACAAAACCATATATGTCTGTCAAAATTTTTTAAAAAACTGACATTGGCACATTACTATGAACTAAACTCCAGACTTTATCAGATGGCATCAATCTTTATCCCCCATTCCCTTTTGCTGTCTGAGGATCCAAGTCAAGGAATCCCAGTGCATGTAGTGGAGAGCCTTTTGGTCGCTGGCATGTTCTGTACTGCAGCTAAACCCGAGTATACCCTGGAGCACAGCAATGACATTCTTACTTGCTTGTGTAGCAAATGGCACACACAACAGTGCTTGGAGCAGCACTCTTCAGTGGAAACAAAATAATAGAGTACATAAACACACCGGGGCATATTTATGCACTGGAATACCTGACAGCAAGGAGAAGGGATTCAAGAGAATTGACATTTTGTGAGGCATCACCACCATTCCGCAACGATGAGAGCCGTATGTGTTGCAGTTAACTTCTGGTTGCTGGTACAAAACAAAAAGCTTGGAGGGTTTATTTCTGTTTACGGTCTCGGGTGAAGCATGTCAGAGCAGAGTCTGGGCATCACATCTGGTCACATCAACTGGGCAGTAGCAGCAAAAGTGAGGCAGGGAATGAACACCAGGAGAGACAGACTAATAAACCTCAAGGCTGCTCCCAGTGTCACATTTCAATATGCATGAACAAACTAAGAAACACAAATTGTATAATTTTGATGATTCCATACATGAGTAAAGATGTTCTTACACTTACCGTTAAATTGCTATTGCATACTAAAAGAGAACATTCAAATGATACTAATAATTTAACATTCTAAATTTTCTTTACTTGGCATGACTTTAAATAGCAATAAACAAGCTCATAACAGGGTTGGTTTGGCTGGAGGAGGGACTATGTTGGGATTCTTACGTTTTCATTTTGTCCTGGGTCTCACAAATTACGAAGCTCGTGCTGTGAGCTGAGAGCCACTGCCTCATCCGAAGGAAAGCGCAGAGTGGTGTGGTGGTGCCGTGACAGGATTGGGACGTGGTGCTGAAAGAGAACTGCTGGCTGGCAAGAGGAATGTGCAAAGCTCCATAACCTCCTGCGCTTGGGATTAAGCCTCATACTCAGGCCCCAGCTGGTGGAGCCTTTGGGAGGCAGAGCCTTGTTGGAGGAGGTGTCATTGAGTTTATTAGCCCAGCTCCAAGCCCAGTACTTAGACCACCTCCACCCAGATATATGACACACAGATCACTTCCATGCCATCATTCTTTGCCATGATGGGACTTCTGATCAAACCGTAAGCCTGAAATAAACCCCCTTTTCCCCCATCAGCTGCTTTTGGTCAAGAGTTTTGGCCCAGCGATGGGAAGGTAATTGCTAACAAGGTGCAATGCCACCTCACACAGCACAGGACTGGAGGGACCCTCTCTCAGTTATCAGTCCTGCTCTTCAGCCTGCTCTAGACACTGAGGGACCACTCTTGACTTGTGTGCACCCCAAATATAGCTGGGACAGTAGGATTCCTGTCCATCTTCCCAGTGCTTGTGTGGTTTTTGATGCAGAGCATGTGTGCCAAATGTCACATCAAGAATCAGTTAGCTGCCGGGCGTGGTGGCGCAGGCCTTTAATCCCAGCACTCGGGAGGCAGAGGTAGGAGGATCGCCGTGAGTTCAAGGCCACCCTGAGACTACATAGTGAATTCAAGGTCAGCCTGGGCTAGAGTGAGACCCTACCTCGAAAAACCAAAAAAAAAAAAAAACATTTAAAAGAAAATTTTAGCTGGGCGTGGTGGCGCACGCCTTTAATCCCAGCACTCGGGAGGCAGAGGTAGGAGGATCGCCGTGAGTTCGAGGCCACCCTGAGACTCCATAGTGAATTCCAGGTCAGCCTGGGCTAGAGTGAGACCCTACCTCAAAAAAAAAAAAAAAAAAAGAATCAGTTAGCCATATGACCTGCCACAGGCACCTCGCTTTTCCATGCACTATTCTACTTAGTAATTCAATCACATATGTGTGCCAGTGGGTAGTTATTTTTTTTTTACTTTATTCATTTATTTACTTGTGTGTTTGTATGTGTGTGTGTGAGAGAGAGAGAAAGGGAGAAAAGGAGAAAGAGAGTGTGCATGCTCCATCTTTCGCATTTGGCTTACGTGGGCACTGGGGAATTGAAGCTGGGTCCTTAGGCTTCACAGGCAAACACCTTAACCACTAAGCCAGCTTTCCAGACCATATCTTTCTGCCTTAGTATGAAACTAAAGATATATCTTCTGTGTCTACAAAACCTGCCAAATCATTAAACACAGAATGGGGTGTTTTGCTTCAAAAGCTTGGGAAAGCAGCTTTCATTCATATCCTCACACACTAGCTTAATGGAGACAAATGGTTGCAAATGTCTATACAGGTGACCTACACTCAGAGACCAAAGTGACTTTGGGCTGAAGGAATAGCATAGTGGCATGCTCCTCTTCTCTGAAATTTTCACTGTCATGTGTCTTTGAGGATAGGATATTCCTCTTCAAAAGGACTGCCAGAGGTGGTGGTGGGGGCATCCTTCCCCATGGAGAAGGACATGCTGCTGGGGTATAAGAAGTTGGTGCTGGACCTAGGCATGAGAAGCACCTCTCCATGCGTGAGGGTGATGGCTGGTTTGGGGCTGGGGTCCTCATGGCAGCTGTGGCATTGGTGGTAGGACATGTGGTGACCAGGGATATGGCACAGTGAGGAGGTAGTGAGCTAAAACATCACAGTGTGGTCCTCCCACCTAGACATCAGAGTAGGCATCACTCTTGTACCCTGTCTCCTCTCCTGCTTGTGTTCTGTGGCCAGGCTCCCATCAAGATGAGCACATCCTGCTTCACAAATCCCATTCATCCCTTATGCCTTCTAACAAGATCCCCATCTTTTATGGAATTTTACCACTGTTCACTCACTGTTCTCTACCTCTTCTCATCTCCTGTGTGTAACACTTGGAAATGGATCCTTTTACTAAGTGAAATGTGATTGGTTGGCTCCTCAGATTAAAATCTATCATCTCTGTGTTTATAAAGACGAAGTGTTTTCCTTTCTTACCTGCCTTCAATGAGTCCTCCCAAGTTCATTCATTGGTATTAAGTCTCCAACATATTGCATTAGGGATGGGGACTCTACAAGGCAATTAGTTGATCAAGGCAGGACCCTCGTGGTTAAAGGGAGTACCCTAAACCTTGTTGCCCTATGAGGATTCAGTCTGCAGGGCCCATCTCAGAAGCACAGGCCCTGTCCTCATCACTGAACCTGCCAGTATCATGGGCTTGGACTTCCAGCCTCCAGACTGTGGAGATAAATTTCTATTATTTATAAATTACTCTCAGATATTTTTTTACAGCAGCACAAATGGTCTGAGATATTACCTAAAGTCCCAAATACTCTTTCTGAAATGTTCTCCCCTCAGCTACCAGCAAGGTTCGCTCTCTCTCTTCCTTCAGAACATGTCTCAAGTGTTCGAGCTAAAATTCACCTTTGTGCCCCCACAGGTGCGCTTTGTTGTGTCACTTGTCACACTGTGCTTCCTCTACCTTCTCTGCGGTCTTTTTCTCACCTGCTCCTGACCCCTCTCTGTGCCATTGTCATTTCTGCAAAGGCAGGAGTTGTTTTCCATCTTGTTTACTCTGAATCTCCTTCCCTAGCACATTGCCTGGTGTGTGGTAGGAGCTCAATGATTATGGGTGTGAGCCTAGCTTACTTTAGCTCTATTCCCCACCCCCCTCCAATCTCCTGCCAAGGTCCTCCGTATGTCTGCTGCGCTGCGACCATGAAGAGCTACGCACTCCTCTGCATCTCAGGGCTTGTGCTCGCCCTCCCGCACACGTCTCTCCCCTTGCCACACACACAGCCGCTCTTCATCCTCGTGGATTCCACCGGGATCCCAACAGCTCCATCACGCCTTGCTTGGTGCACTCTCGTTGCTTGGGCCAGACTCAGTGGCACTGGTCCAGTTAGTATCATCCACAGAGCATCCTAAACAACCCCAAGGCTACAGAAGTCATTGTTCCCTTGGTCCCACCATGGTGTGTTAATTGCTGGATGAATGAGTACACAAACGTCATGCTTAAAGTCATGCAACCAGCTAGTGACAGGTTCCAGACTGGTCCCCCATAACTCGGCCTTCTATTCCTTGTTCTTTCCACCACAAAATTCCTTGGAGACTTTCTTGCCAAACTTCCTGAAACACAGTGGAGGTTCTGAGCGTCTTCAGACTCAGTTTCCCTGGATTGGACCTCTTGTCTCCAAACAGCTCTTTTCTTGGCCTGTCATTCTCAGAAGCCCTCACATGCACCACAAGGATGCTGAGTAGCTGATTTCCATTATGTGCTTGGGTAGCATAAACAGATTTGGCGAAATTTTGTGATGGTTATGAAGTTAGTTAGACAGAAGGAATACATCATGGGAAAATTGCAGGGGCTTTGTGTCATATATTTTCTTCAACATGAAAAATCGCTGGCACACATGATAGGAATAGGATTAGCACAATAAAGGCAGCAACAGTACATTCATCACCCAGCTTAATAAGTATTGGCAATTTGAAACATTTACTTTTTACTTTTGTTGATTTATTTTAGTGTATAACCTACACATTATTTCATTTACCTCACTTCAAAATTCCATGTGTGTGTGTGTGTGTGTGTGTGTGTGTGTGTGCTCATACACAGAGTGCCATAGCATCCCCAGCAAAACTGATTCCTGAGAAAAAGGATAACACATTCAGAGAGATATTTGGGAACCATTCTCTGTGTCCCCACACAGAGCAGAAGTAAACCACCACCAAGAAAGTTCCATGGCTCCTCACACCTAGCTGCAGCTTGCCATGCCATCCTTTCTTTCCTGGATGGGGAGGCTGCATGGGGCTATCCGCTGTTCCCTGAAGTGATCTTTTTGCAGGGTCTCAGTATGGGCTTTGGAAAGCTGTCTCTCCATGGCCACTTGCAAGCCTTCTGGGACTAGTGCCTGTCTTACCCTCTACAGGTTGCCTGAAAGCCAATGTTAAGGTTGTAGCTAGGAGGCACTTTCATTTTCTAGTGTCCTCAATGGCCTTGGCATCTCCTAAGCATAGTGATCAAGTGACAATGAGAGCAAGGCATTCAGATTAGTGAAGTGGATTTAAACTCCTCAAATCTCAATGTCAACTATGCCACCCACAATGCCAGAGGGACAGTTTGTGAAGGTCTTTCTTGCTTATAAAGAAAGCGCTTGGTACAGGGTATGTCCTGTCTACAAGATCCTTCTGGCTTGTAAGGCCCATATCTTCTCAGGAGCCATCACTATACAAACCCATAACTTGGCCAGACCCATCCCCCACATCCCCCTCCTCCTGCCCACCCTGAAACTCATTTTCCCTTCCCTCTCAAGCAAGGCTTGTTTTGCCTGTTGCTAGGCAGCATGAGTGAGCACTTGGCTGCCACTGCTTCTCCTCCCCACTAGCAATTCAGAGGCAGATTAACCCCTTGTGGTCAAGTGACTAAGAACATCTGTGTGTCCTAGGGGAGAATCCCAACCACAAAACTTGACAAACCTCACCTTGCCCTATCTGTGCTGTGAGGCAAGGATGTGGGACAGAGGGTTCCCTGGCCATATACACTTGATTTTGAGTTTTAGCCTCACCCCCTACTAACCAAGTGACTTTTTGGAAGGGACTCTCATCTGTATGATAATAACAGTTTCTGTATTAGTCCATCCCAAGGATACAGCAGGCTATGAGTGCAGTGTTTGGCACAGCCTCCACTACGCCATGAGAACTCGGAATGACTGGCTATGTCACATGACATGCATGACATTCACGTTTTATTCCACAGTACAAGTTATGCTCTGGATGAAGAACAGGCACAGAGAGGCAAAGTCACTTCCTCAAAGGCAAACAGCTGATCTTGCATTGGAGGCAGTTTTCCTCTGTGTTTTTCCCAGGGTGTGCTCCAGAAAACTCTTAGCCTCAAGATCAAGACCAAGCACATTCAGACCTTCCTTTGAGGAAGGGAAGTAACCGATTCCACCAGTCTTGCTTCCTGCTTTGAAACAACACAGCTTTTGATCAGTACTAAATCGTCTCCAAGATGCAAATTATGTGTGCACTCATCTTGTCTGATTTAATAGGCATGAAGAAATAATAAGGATTTCAACGAAAATGAGAGCATCAGGACTGGAAAAAGAAAAATTAACCTGGAAGTACATGGTACTGAGCTGCACATCCAAATCTTGATGTGACAAGCCACAAGAAAGCCAGATTTCATCAAAGAAGAGATAATGAGAGTGTGTCATGCCATCCATGGAAAAGTAAATTATTTCAAATCTTTTTCTCCAGCCTCCTAATGAGTCCAATTATTACTGCTCCCACTTTTTAGAGACAGTTTAATGTGGTTTCCAAGGAAGCAGTAATTCAAGCTTGATCCCCAGAACCCCATGTCCACTTTGTAGAGTTTGTAACTGGGCTGAGTTTGGCTCTGGCATGGGCCTGGTCTCCCAGGAAGCCAGTGAGCTGAGGGAGGTGGGGCTTGCACTATGCCAAGTGATACTGAGCATCATTTCCTAAATTTTCATTGTAGATGTGGCAGGCACTGGACCGTTATAGATTTCACATTTTCTTTTTTAAATGAATTTACTTATTTGACAGTGGTAGGGAGGGAGAGAGAATATGGGGACACCAGGTCCTCTTGCCTCTGCAAATGAACTCCAGATGCATGTGTCACTTTGAACATATGGCTTTATGGGGATCCTGGGGAATGGAAACCCAGGCTTTGCAAACAAGTACCTTTAACCACTGGGCAATCTCCGAAACCCAATATTCACTTTAAACTCACTTTGTAAATTAAAAAGAAATAGACTATATTACTTCAAGCAAGAGAGGTTTTGTTACAGATGAAAGCAAGCCCCAGCATCACAGTGGCAGCAAGCACAGCAATGATGGTCTCTCACTTTGCAAAATCTAATGGGAGTCAGATGACTTGACTTCACAAGGGTGGCTGCTCTTAAATAGTGACAATTTGATACTGTGTCACTCAAGAGGTCCTGCGATCTCACCATCTCTGGGATGGTAATACAAAGGAAGAGCCCCAGGAGGGCTCAGCCCAGAGACACTCAAGCAGTCTCCACTCACAGCCCACTGGTGAAGACAAGTGACAGGTCTCTCCAACTGCAAAGGACACGAGGCAGAGGGAATGCAACCTCCACTGAGTCAACTCCAGGGGCAGGAAGCAGAGGGAATGCAGCCTCCACCGGGTGAACTCAAGGGGCAGGAAGCAGAGGGAATGCAGCCTCCACCGGGTCAACTCAAGGGACAGGAATCAGAGGGAATGCAACCTTCACCGGGTCAACTCAAGGGGCAGGAAGCAGAGGGAATGCAGCCTTCACCGGGTCAACTCAAGGGACAGGAAGCAGAGGGAATGCAGCCACCACTGGGTCAACTCCTGGGGCAGGAAGCAGAGGGAATGCAGCCTCCACTGGGTCAACTCAAGGGGCAGGAAGCAGAGGGAATGCAGCCACCACTGGGTCAACTCCTGGGGCAGGAAGCAGAGGGAATGCAGCCTCCACTGGGTCAACTCAAGGGGCAGGAAGCAGAGGGAATGCAGCCTCCACTGGGTCAACTCAAGGGGCAGGAAGCAGAGGGAATGCAGCCTCCACCGGGTGAACTCAAGGGGCAGGAAGCAGAGGGAATGCAGCCTCCACCGGGTCAACTCAAGGGACAGGAATCAGAGGGAATGCAGCCTTCACCGGGTCAACTCAAGGGGCAGGAAGCAGAGGGAATGCAGCCTCCACCGGGTCAACTCAAGGGGCAGGAAGCAGAGGGAATGCAGCCTCCACCGGGTCAACTCAAGGGGCAGGAAGCAGAGGGAATGCATCCTCCACCGGGTCAACTCAAGGGGCAGGAAGCAGAGGGAATGCAGCCTCCACCAGGTCAAGTCAAGGGGCAGGAAGCAGAGAGAATGCAGCCTCCACCGGGTCAAGTCAAGGGGCAGGAAGCAGAGAGAATGCAGCCTCCACCGGGTCAAGTCAAGGGGCAGGAAGCAGAGGGAATGCAGCCTCCACCGGGTCAAGTCAAGGGGCAGGAAGCAGAGGGAATGCAGCCTCCACCGGGTCAACTCAAGGGGCAGGAAGCAGAGGGAATGCAGCCTCCACTGGCTCAACTCAAGGGACAGGAAGCAGAGGGAATGCAGCCTCCACTGGGTCAACTCAAGGGGCAGGAAGCAGAGGGAATGCAGCCTCCACTGGGTCAACTCAAGGGACAGGAAGCAGAGGGAATGCAGCCTCCACTGGGTCAACTCAAGGGACAGGAAGCAGAGGGAATGCAGCCTCCACTGGCTCAACTCAAGGGACAGGAAGCAGAGGGAATGCAGCCTCCACTGGATCAACTCAAGGGACAGGAAGCAGAGGGAATGCAGCCTCCACTGGGTCAACTCAAGGGACAGGAAGCAGAGGGAATGCAGCCTCCACTGGGTCAACTCAAGGGGCAGGAAGCAGAGGGAATGCAGCCTCCACTGGGTCAACTCAAGGGGCAGGAAGCAGAGGGAATGCAGCCTCCACTGGGTCAACTCAAGGGGCAGGAAGCAGAGCGAATGCAGCCTCCACTGGGTCAACTCAAGGGGCAGGAAGCAGAGGGAATACAGGCACCACTGGGTCAAGTCAAGGGGCAGGAAGCAGAGGGAATGCAGCCTCCACCGGGTCAACTCAAGGGGCAGGAAGCAGAGCGAATGCAGCCTCCACCGGGTCAACTCAAGGGGCAGGAAGCAGAGGGAATGCAGCCCCCACCGGGTCAACTCAAGGGGCAGGAAGCAGAGGGAATGCACCCTCCACTGGGTCAACTCAAGGGGCAGGAAGCAGAGGGAATGCAGCCCCCACCGGGTCAACTCAAGGGGCAGGAAGCAGAGGGAATGCAGCCTCCACTGGGTCAACTCAAGGGGCAGGAAGCAGAGGGAATGCACCCTCCACTGGGTCAACTCAAGGGGCAGGAAGCAGAGGGAATGCAGCCCCCACTGGGTCAACTCAAGGGGCAGGAAGCAGAGGGAATGCACCCTCCACTGGGTCAACTCAAGGGGCAGGAAGCAGAGGGAATGCAGCCTCCACTGGGTCAACTCAAGGGGCAGGAAGCAGAGGGAATGCAGCCTCCATGTCTCAACTTCAGGGACAGGAAGCAGAGCGAATGCAGCCACTGCTGCTGTGTCAAGTGCTTCTCCTCCATCACTGGAACAGTCGAAGACTACTGTAGGTCCATGATGAAGATGTGATCAAATATCACCACGGGAGCAATGCATCAATAGCAATTTGTATGGAATCTATTGGGTTTGTGCAGTTTTGTGTTTATTTAATCTATCCTGAAAGAGAGGAGGAGTTGAAAGGTTAAAAAGGAGGGGGTGCCTGTAGGGGACTGTGCACTGTAGGAAAGAGGAGGGAAGTGTTCAAGATTCTCAAGGACCTCCCAGGTCAGTAGCTAACTTACTCCTTCCAACTCCCGCAGGGGGTATACAGGTGCCATCATCACCTCTGAATCAGGGACATGGTTGAGTGACTTGTTTGATATCTCAGCAGGCAAGTGGCAGGAGCAGTTCTTGACCCAAATGTGCAGGGGCGGGGCTGATGCTCCTGTGTCCTTCCTGGTCCCTGCATGGGCAGATCTCTGGGAACCAGCCACCTGGAGGGACCCCCACTGAATGAGAACGAGTCTTCCCACCTGAATTATGGGCTTGTCTGCC
The DNA here is from genome assembly GCA_036346955.1 of Dipus sagitta. Lineage (NCBI taxonomy): Eukaryota > Metazoa > Chordata > Mammalia > Rodentia > Dipodidae > Dipus > Dipus sagitta. The sequence goes on from CM070784.1 coordinate 7,821,618, forward strand.
TGGTGCCCAGAGCATGGAGGCTTCAGGGAGAGATGTGGTGGTCACAGAGCCACACAGCGGCACAAAAGGACGAGTGCCTGGGCGTACTGGAGGGCTGAAGTACTCTCAAGAGAGACGAACAGTCGCACCTCTGCAGTGTTGGCTGAAAGGGATTCTCAACCCAGGCCACAGCGGTATCTGTGGGAGAGGAGACTTCTGGGTTGTTAGTGAGGGAGAGGTAGCGGGGTGATAGGCAGTTAGGGAGAAGAATTTGAGCTGTGGGGTCACACTGACCTTATCCTGACTTCGTCCTAGAAGTCCCCAGAGAGAAGATGCCGCCCCTCCCTCATAGCCCGCAGCCAAGGCCACTAGTTGGGGAAGTGTTTCTGTGCTCAGGGCCTAAAGGGGGATCCAACTAGAAGCCCACTTCCATGTTCATGGACAGAAGTGGGTGTCGAATCCTCTATCAGCTAAGAATGCATGGGCAGGGCAGACCTCCCAGAGACACACATGATGAACGGTGGTCAGAAAGATCGGAGGCCATTTAGCACAGGGCCCCTGGGTATCCCAAAGCAGGCTTGTGCTTGCTTTTGCTTTGCATGAATAAAATCCCCTGGGTTCATATCTCCTGCACTTTCATTCCCTTACTGTGCAGATAGCAAGAAGCCGCGGACTCTGGAGCCCAGGGCCACCTGCACCGGAAACGCTGGGAGATGCTGCTCTGCTCGGGGTAGGGTGCTGAGCGTCCACCTGGCCTCTGGCCACTAAATGCCAGGACCTTCACCTCACTCTTCCGGCTGTGACAAGAGAGAAGATCTGCAGACATTGCCCCGAACCCACTGGTTGAGAACCAATACTTGAATCTAACTTCGGGTTTCTGGGCAGTGGAGTTTCTAGAAATTAGCATTAGCTGAGGATGGATTTCATATTTTCTCTCAAATTCTCTCTCTAAGCAGCTCAGAAAGGGGAAGAAGGAAAGGAGGCCCCCACAGCGCTTTTTCCTTTGATTGGTTTAATTTTATATGGAAAATGGCTAAGGAGGAGGAGTCGAAAATCCCGTGGAAGGCTCTTCTTTAAGATCCCTTACTGTGGGCATCAGGTTGGTACTTTGCACTATGCTGCCCGCTCGTGGTTAGCGCGTTTCATAGCAGAAGAAAGAGGAGGATAAAAATCTAAACCCGGGAAGGGACCAGCTGGGGACGTGGGCGTGGCGGGAAGAGCCTGGGCAGATCCTTGTACACCGGGAAGAAGAAAGTTCCTGGGAACATCCTCGCTGCAAAGCGGAACAGCTGCTGTGCAAATTTCCCCTTTCTTCTCCCCACCCGGGAGGCATTTAGTCAACCCCAGCGGGAAAGGATCAGTGCTACAAATACACACACACACACACACACACACACACACAGTTATCCTGAGAGCTTTCCTAAGCCACTTAACTTACTGGTGGCTGTGCTCAGGGCTTTGCTTCTGCCAATAGGTGACACTGTGTAATTAGTAATCCTGTAAGGCCTTTGAGGTCAGCTGTTTAAAAACGATGGAAACCAAGAGAAGGAGATAAAGAAAGTTATTCTATTAATGCTTGTCTTCCAAGAGGAAATTTTTAAAAATCACATTTTCATGTGGATTTAATTATATTTCACTTCCTCAAAATATATTGTTTGAATAACAAACCCTCAAGCACAGACAGTAAATTCCTGATAGACAGCTATTTTGTGTGTGTGGGGGGGGGGGTGGGGGCTAAGTGTTTTCTGTTCCCAAGAAGCAAACTTTCATGTGAGTCAGAATTTCTTTTAGCAATTGAAACCAGAAGTTTAATTCTACCCAAGAATGATCAAAAACAATTCTGACCAGGCTGGAGAGATGGCTTAGCTGTTAAGGCGTTTGCCTACAAAGTCAAAGGACCACAGTTCAATTCCCCAGGACCCATGTAAGTCAGATGCACGTCTCTGGAGTTTGTTTGCAGTGGCTGGAGGCCCTAGCATGCCCATTCTCTCCCTCTCCTTCTCTCTCTCTCTCTGTCTCTGTCTCTTTCTCTTTCTCTCTCTCAACCTCTTTCTCTGTCAAATAAATAAATGAATAAAATATTGAAATAATAATAATAATAATTCTGACCTATGAAAGCAGTCTTAATGTCAGGTCCTATCAATGCAGGGGGTTAATAAAGGAGGACCTTGAAGGTCAGGGGCTGAAACCACATGTCACATGCACACAGCTGTGTGTCTCAGACTGTGGGCATCATGGAACGAAAACCCACTTTATTTCTGTTTTACATGAACACTTAGCAGGTGAGAAAATTTTACTACTCCCTTATCCTAGATCACATTTTAATCATTTTCCTTTCTCTTTTTCTTTTTCCAAGTGAGTGGCTTTAAACAGGTAAGCGTGCATAGAATAGTGTAGTGAGAGTGTGTTATGATCAGGGGTCCATTGTCTGTTTGTATGTGTGCGTGCAGGAGGAAACTGAAGTTTGCTGAGTTTTTGTTGTTTGTTTTTGTTCTTAGTGCTCTGACTCAGACCCAGGTTAACAGGAGCCTGAACCCTGACAACCTGATGATCAATGTCTCCCCAAAGCAAAGGTGGAGTCCACAGTGGGAATGGCCATTGGGAATGGTGACCCTGTGGTGTGGCAGAAGTCTCCCCTCAGGAGCTCTGTGGTAGTTAGCTTCACTTCTCATTGTGGGGACAAAGCACCTGACCAAAAGCAGCATATGGGAGGAAAGGATTGATTACAGGCTTACAGTTGTAAGGGAAGCTCATCGTGGTAGAAGTTGGCTCACTTCATCTTACATCCCTAGTGGAGAGAGAAAGAGAGCATGCTCAGTGAACACACAGTAGTCTAGACTCATCTGCCTGAAGTTCTACCCTTAGTGACCCCCCCCCAATCAGGACTCCACAAAGACTCCCCAGCTGGATTAAGTAGGAAATTTAAACACAATCACTTGAGGCTATGGGAGTATTTACATTCAAACCATCACACACTCTAAGGCAACTCCAGGATCCAAATGAACTTACATCTCTGCTGATATAGGTAGAACTAGTAAGTGGGGGAGCTACCATTTTCTGAAGGAGGCCAGAGAGCTGTGGGGACTGCTAGACACATGGGTGACTGGTTCTTTCAAAGAAAAACTCCAGTGTGACATTTTATGTGGATAGTTTATGATGATGATCAAGTCATGTAAAAGAATCTATTTCCTCAAACATCATTTCTTTTGAAAAAACATTTTATTGACAATTTGCGTACATATAGACAGTATAACATGGTCATAATCCCCATTCAGTACCCTACCTCTTCTCCTTTTCCTACCCCTCCTGTACTGAATTCTTCTTCTTCTTCCTCCTCCTCCTCCTCCTTCTTCATTGTTCCAGTTTTCTGAGGTAGGTTCTCACGCTAGCTCAGGCTGACCTGGCATTCACTATGTAGTCTCAGGGTGGCCTCGAACTCTTGGCAATCCTCCTACCGCTGCCTTCCAAGTGCCGTGATTAAAGGCATGCACCACCATGCCTGGCCTGAATTCCTTCTTATTTCCAACCAGTCTCTCTTTTATTTTGAGGGCATAATTTTTGGCCTCTTAATATGCAGGTCTTGTGTATACAGCATCAGGCACTGTAAGGTCATGAATACCATGGCCACTTTGTGTCTGGAAGACAGTATCATAAAGTACTCCCGTTCTCTTGGGTCTATCATTTCTTTATGGAAAAATTATTCCAAATCCTTTCTTCCTGCTATTTTTGGCATAATCAGATCACTATCCTTGCCTACCTACACTCCTCTCACTGAGTAGAGACCCCTCCCCTGAATTTCTCTCTCCTGTCTTTCTGAATTTGGCACCACTGGCCACCTTTTCCCACTCCTTCCAGAGCATTTTAACTGGTGTAGCAGAATAAGCGCAAAGTGATCTCTGAATCATATGATAAGATGACTTTATCAAACTGTCAAAAATCCAACAAATAATACTGGATCTTGTCAGCCTCTCAGCAGACATGGTAGTGGGTAGACTTGTGGAGCTGTCCAAAGTATTGCAAAAGTTCCCTCCCTCCCTTCCTCTCCTCCCCTTCTCTCTAAATCTGGAGATTAAATCCACCAGGAACAAGCTAAGCAAGTATCAAACACGGAGCTACCCTCTCCCACCACCAGCCCAAAGATTGCTCTCCAAAGGGGGAGTCTTATGTAAATTCTCTTCTCCTTTCATGAAGCAAATTGGCTGCTAAGTCTATGCATAATCCTGTCTGTCTGCCCTCCCTCCCTCCCTCCCTACCTGCTTCCCTCCTTCAGTCCTCTCTTCCTTCTTTGATTCCTTTCCTCCTCCTTTTCCAGAAAAGCTATGCTTCAGGCACCGTGACAGCTTCAAGATGGATGGGAACTTGTTGGAGCCTTTCCAGGCCCAGAGGCAAAATATTTAATAACTGGAAAAGATACTGTCAGAGGCAGATCTCAATTCTATAAAGCCTGGGCCTTAAATGACTTGACAGACTCTCTTAAAGACAGACACATATTCATTTATTATATCAATATATCAAAAAAGCTACTAAGACCTTAGGGGTTTGGGTCTTTTCTCTCCTGAAGATCTCTTCAGAAAATTTGCCAAAATTGTTTAACTTGGATGCTTTTCTGATTGCACCCACTTCTGGCTTCCTCTCCCTCTCAGGAATGCCTTCTCCTCAGCTCAGAGGCCAACACTGCAGAATGACTCAGAAGCCACATCTGGTCTCAGGAACCATCTACTGGGAGTTCTCCACAGCTGGATCCTGACATACCCCAGGGTGCATCCTGCAGTGTGCTGGGCATGGAAGTGACAGTGGTTGTATGGCCTGGGCGAGATGTCCTTCCATTCCTACTCATGTTTACCAGTTGTATGGATGGGGTATTCATCTCTTGGAACCTCTTATTTAGTTTTGTATCTGTACAGCTAGGGCAATTAAAGACTTCTGGGAGGGGGCTCTGCACAGTGGGGAGGGACAAAGCACGTGACAAAGTGCCTGGCATCGTGCCAACACACAATGAGCCTTTGCCTGGCAGAAATTTATTTAAAACGCTGATAGTGAAAGTTATGTGCATGTCTCTTTGCATTTGTCTTGCCCGCGACCCTTCCACTGCTGACTGTAAGAGACATTGAATATCATTGAAAACTCCATTCCCTAGTGAATGTTCTCTAGCTTGCCTTTTATGCTGTCTGTCGGGTTCAATCCATCATGGATGTAATCATATTATACATCGCCTTCCCTATGAATAAGAAATGAGAGCATGGGGTTTTGTTTTCTGCAGTTTTCCTATCATGAGGGACTTGATGCATGCAGATTTGAGCGCCACAGCTGATGGGTGCAGATAATAAATCATTTTATGCTTCTGGGATGGAAGACAGGCGCCTTGAGGATGTGGTGTTGGTGCCGGCAGATGAGGCTCAGCGCTGTAGATCTAGTTTGCTCTGGTCAATGGAGAGCGAATGGAAACATTAGGATCACACTGTATGTGCCCTGCAGAGTGTGGGGAAACTCACAGGCCAGAGTTCAGGGTGACCTGGTAAAGCACCTCCTAGAGTGACTTTCTCACAAGACTCCGTGAGGAGTGGACACACACACTGGCCTCCACACTGCTGAAGGGGGCAAACTTGGGATACCAGGAGATGTTTATGTTTCTTAAGTTGGAAAATGAAGGCAAAACTCCCATACTGGATCATGTGGTGAACAAAACACAATACATAATAAAAATAGAAATGTCTGCATATTAGAGGGACCATACACTTCTGTGAAAAGCATCCACATTTGGTAATATTATGGAACCATTGTGTAATTTCCAAACAAACAAAAAACACGAACCCCTCATTTTTAAAGAATGCTTTCATGTTGCTCATCATGTATATGCATCTTGGTGTGGCTTTGTCGTTTATGTGGACTATAGCAATTAATTCAAAATCTTAAACTCGACTACCTTCTCTTACTCAGATTAGAATAACACAAGAAACTCATCCTTACATTCAGGATCTTCCTGTTTTCAGAATAAAGGTTCCTAAATCACCAGATTACTTTTAAGCATGATGAAATGTCGCCACCATGTGGTCTTAAGGTAAACTACCCTTTACTATTCGCTATTTGATTTTATCATCCATCTATCTATAAAATTAATTTGTGATTTATCTATTGTGATGCAGGGGGATAGAATCAAAGCCTTGAGATTACTAGCTGAGTGCTGTACCGGTGAATGCACTTGGAGCCCTTTGACTGTTCTTGAGCCAGGATCTTATGTATTCCTGTTTGACCTCCAACTCGCAGAGCTCTCGCTTCAGGCTGGGATTAAAGGCACGTTTCTTCCATACCAAGTGTGCCTTTGAATTGTTAATCATACACTATTGTTAGATAAACATCTTAAAATCGGCTTTGTGTTTAAATGAAAAGCATATTAACCTGCATTAAATATGTGGAGATAATTGAAGATGAAGTAAATTTGGTAAAGTCTCCATCAGCTGATTTATTAACAACTTATTAGAAAAAATACCCATTTGTTCCTAATATGGAAAGACTTTAATGCGAAAACAATTTGAGTATTGATGGAAATCTGCCTTTGTTCAGATGGTAACAGGAAATGTTACTTTTCTCTCCTCATTGTCTCAGGAAAAAATGATTGCATATTTTACACAATAAAATTTATTGGCAATATGGGGAGAACATATTGTGCAAATGCACATTTAACAACAATAATAGTAATTTCTTTTGTGTTTTCACTGCTGATAAACTCCAAAGCACATGTAAAATTCACCTTTTCCAAAAGTTTTCTGGAAGTTTACTCTCATTAGTGCACTTTATGGACTCATGTCATGAGGGCTGGAGAGATAGCTCAGTGGAAAAACAGTTTGCCAGGCAAGCATGGGGAGTTGATTTTGAGCCCAGAACCTACATAAAAATGCCAGGTGTAGCTGGGCATGGTGGCACACGTCTTTAATCCCAGCACTCAGGAGGCAGAGGTAGGAGGATCACCATGAGTTCGAGGCCACCCTGAGACTTTGTAGTGAATTCCAAGTCAGCCTGGGCTAGAGCAAGACCCTACCTTGAAAAACAAACAAACAAAAAAAAAAAAGGAAAGAAAAGAAAAGAAAAAAAGCCAGGTGTGAATGATGCACCTGTAACCCCAGCGCTGGGAAGGCCGACAGAGGCCGATCCCTGGGGCTGCTGGACAGCCTGCCTAGCCTGTTTGCTGGGCTTCCGGCCAGTGAAAGATTCTGTCTCAAAAAGAGGTAGATGACTCTCGAGGCAGAGGTAGGAGGATTGCTGAGAGTTCAAGGCCACCCTGAGACTACATAGTGAATTCCAGGTCAGCGGGGCTAGAGTGAGACTGAACCTCCAAAACAAAGGCAGATCGCATCCCTAAGGAACAGCACTAGAGACTGTTTTCTGTCTCCACATGCATGTTCACACACATACATCCAAGCACATGTTAACATGCATACATACATTCACACTCACACACACACTCACAAAAGGCTTTTTAAATGGATTATGACAGATGGACATGGTGACACAAACCCATAATCCTGGCATTTGGGAGGCTTAGGCAAGAGGATCTTGAATTCGACACCAGTCTGTGCTACCCAGCAAGATTATGTCTCAAAAATCTATCAATCATTCACTTATCAATCTACGTATCTACCTATCTATCATCTACTATCATCTGACATCTATATTGGTATCATTAAGCAAGACATTGTGCAAAGCATTTTGCCTGCATTATTTCTTTTACTAATTAAGGCCTGGCGGTCCAATATGACCATTTAAAAATTATAATGGAGGGGCTGGAAGGATGGTTTAGTGGTTAAGGTGTTTGCCTGCAAAGCCAAATGACCCAGGTTCTATTCCCCAGGACCCACGTTAGCCAGATGCACAAAGGGGGGGGGGCGTCTGGACTTCTTTTGTAGTGGCTGGAGGCTCGGGCGCCCATTGTGTATGTCTTTCTCTACTCTCTCCCTTTTTCTCTATCAAATAAAGAAATAGAAATAAAATATTTTAAAAATCATAATGGAATTAAGAAGAAATGCTAGCCAGATGAATCAGGCACCCATTCAAGCTAGGAGCCAAACAGGTGCCAACAACCCCAGAGGGGCTGTTTCTGTGACTGCTCCAGGTGGATAATGCCCTCTAGTGGCCACTTTGGGAATTTATTAGTTTAACCCAAATTTCGTCATGAAGACAAACAAGTGACAAGGAGCCACTAGTGTGTGACCAATGAAGTAAGACATTAGATCCTGCTGCCCACAGAAGAGTAAAGGCAGTGAGATGCACTGATATGTTAAGATTCACTGTGGAGTGCGGGGCTTAAGGAATACCTCAGCATGTTTTCCCTTCCTAACTCAAGATGAAACAAAACATGCCTGGAAAATGTGATAAATAGGTTAGGGAAATGCTATCTTTTATGACTCAGGACTTTAACACAAACATAGATTGAATCACTAGTAGTCATACAGTCCATTTAAAACAGCATTCTCTTAACTGTTTTGGTAGAATTTGTGTTACTTCCCAGATATTTCCCTTGCTCCTAAACTGAAGAAAAATAGAGGCACTACTGGCCACAGAACTGACCCTGCTCTGTACCTGGTGAGAAGCGCGACTGACTAGAGCAAGAATTTGTAATCCTTTTTTCAAGCATCAGTTTGATAGTTTCTCTGGTTGATGATCTTGTAAGTAAAAGCCCTGCTGTTTGGAGCTGGGGAGAAGGCTCAGTGCGTAAAATGCCTGCCATGGAGCCAAAGCTTGGATTTCCAGCCACCTTGTAAAATGCCAGGCATGGCGAGGCACACTTGTAATCCTAGCATTAGGAAGGAAGAGACATGATCCCTGTGGGGAGGGGATCACTGGCTGGCTAGTAACCAGAATCAAATCATTGAGCTCTAGGTTCAGTAAGAGACTCCCTCTCAAAGAAAAAGACAGAGAGCACTGAGGACACCTGATGTTGACCTCTGTCTTCAACACACGTGTGCTTCCACACATGTTCACTCACACACATACAAACACGTGCATGTATGTATACTGCCTATACACACATCCTGTAATTTATAAATCTTATTAAAGGCAAGTATAGAAAATATTACTGAGTCATTCTGACACCATTTTTAAAATTGTTTTGCTCATTTTTATTTATTTATTTGAGAGTGACAGACAGAGAGAGAAAGAGAGAGAGAGAGAGAGAGAGAGAGAGAATGGGCGTGCCAGGGCCTCCAGCCACTGCAAACGAACTCCAGACTCATGCGCCCCCTTGTGCATCCGGCTAACATGGGTCCTGGGGAACCGAGCCTCAAACTGGGGTCCTTAGGCTTCACAGGCAAGCGCTTAACCACTAAATCATCTCTCCAGTCCACCATTTATTTTTATTAGTACCAATCCTTATGTCAAATACTTCAAAATCTACATAGTATACAAAATTCAACAAAATGAAAATAAGTGAGAGAAATAAAAAAAAATAAACTTGAAAACCAATGGAGGCATTAAAAGGAGCCAAACGTGACAGGAGTCCGTGAAGTGTACTGATGAAAATGAAAATCTGTAAAACTTTCGGCAAAGGTGAACCTTAAACAAAGAAGAAGCAAAGATTTCAGGAGTCTAAAAGGCATACATGAATCTGCCGGCAGGCAGAGACCACAGCTACTGAGCTATTAAGACAAGAAAAGACAATTTCTTGGTTGACTGGCTCTGGGTTAAAAACAAGATGCTATTCCTCTTCCTCAGAGGAAGACGGAGGGGAGGAGGCGGAGTGCGGTGCTGCTCAACCCGTGGCTCTGGGCTTAAGGGCAGGCAGCTTGTGAGGCCTTAAACCTAGGACGTGATATTTCCTGTGTGTAGCTCTTCTCACGTGTGCCTGCTCCGAGCCCACCCCAGCCTCAGCTTCACTCTCTCCACTTTTTAAATTTACTTTTGAGAGAGAGAGAGAGAGAGAGAGAGAGAGAGAGAGAGAGAATGGGCATGCCCAGGGCTTCAGCTGCTGCACATGAGCTCCAGATGTGTGTGGCCCTTTGTGCAAATGTGTGATGTTGCACCCTTGCATCACTGTGTGTCTGGCCTACGTGGGACCTGGAGATTCGAATATGAGTTCTTAGGCTTTGCTGGCAAGTGCCTTAACCACCGAATCATCTCTCCAGCCCACCCTCTTCATTGTTAATCAGGACAAGCTCCAAGGGCTGTGTATACTGGCCTCTTTCCCAGTCCTGTGTATTTAATAATGCAGTTCTGTTCCCTCCCCACTTAGGGCAATCTATTCAACTTTTGTTCTCCAGAATGGCAGTTGGGCATTATAAATTTTAATGATAAATATTTTATTAGCATATGCTAGTTATACATACTAATGGGTCTTAAGATATTTGCATAGATGTATATGATGTATTTTGGTCATATTCCACCCATTACCCTCTCTTGCTTATTGCTCTCCTCTTCCCAACTAGTGACCTCTGCTGATTTCCTGTCTCTTCCCCTTTCCCCATTGACGATTCTTTGAGCTTGATGAGGGCTGCATACAGGAGCGTGGGTGAGGGTTTATTTAGAGGAACATGGAGAACTTACCACCAAAGGACACCTCTCTCCCTCCTCCAGAAGCCACCGCACTTGGCAACACCTCTTAGCATCCTTGGATTCTCCTTTGGTTCAAATCTCCTTCTGGCTGTACAGATCCCAGGTGAAGCTTGAAAGATTGACTTGTGTCTGCTTTATTTAATGCACCCTGAAGGCTCTCTTCCATATATTTCACTGTTGATTATTTTCCTACAGCTTTTGCTCACTGGTACTCAGGGCAGGGTCTACTTTCCTTCCACCACCTTTTAAGTCAGCTTTCAAACCAGACCATTCATTGCCTGCGGCTGCCTGTGTCATTTCCCCTGCCCCCTCCTTGAAGTGATCTTCACTTAGCATCCAAGCTTACATATAAAAACACATTGCGCAATGACAGACGGTGATGTTCTAACCCAGCGCAATAAATGGACCATTCATCTCATCAACGTCTTGGCCTCAGAAAGAGACATGAAAGGAAAGGAAAGTTGTGAATCTGTGTAGGTGGGACCTTCCAGATTTCCTTTCCCAGACAGCACACGAAAATTAGGCCAAGTGCCCATGGAAACAGAGGCACTGGCATTCTCTGATTCTGCCCAGTTCTCCTACACACAGGGCAAGAGGGTGCTGTTGATCCCCACAAGCTTCCAACACTACATGATGGGGGATGAGCAGCAGTTGAGAGACCAACCTTGTATAGGACAACTGTTCATGCTAGGTAAAGTTAGACTTGAGTGCATGCTGAGGTCTGAAAAACAACAAACCTTACAAAAGCTTCTCATCCTGCTCTGGCATACCTGCTCTGGCTGTCCCTCGGAGGTGTCATCTGCCATCTCAACGTGCTATCCGCAGTGAGGACAGATTGTCACTTCTCTGGAAAGGGTTGAGGTATTGGACCTCCATGGAGTCACTGGTTAATCTTACAAGGGGCACATTAGGCCATGGGATTTCCGACAAACGAAGTGAAAAGAGTGCTGTGGGCCTCAGTGAGGAGACACCCAGGCTGCTGCAGTCTCAACCTCTGTGTTAGGGATCATGGTGCTCATTTTATATCGTGGTATCTATGTGCTATGTGTTTAACATGTACCCTGACACTAGGTTTTGAGGAAGCATTTTCTCTTTCAAATATTATGTCCAGTATAATTTGAAGCCAGCTCACCTGAAGCCTGTGCACACTGATGACCTTCACAGTGAGCTGGCCTGTTGTGGATGTAAAATTCTATTCATTGACTATTATGATACTTCGTGCCATGAAATTGCCTCTTCTGATATGATTGCCACTTTCACACTGCATTTTCTTAAAAACATTGCCTATACTTTGCTTTAAGTTAAAATAAAGGGGGGGCTGGAGAGATGGCTTAGCGGTTAAGGGCATTTGCCTACAAAACCAAAGGACCCAGGTTCAACTCCCCAGGACCCATGTAAGCCAGATGCACAAGGTGGCACATGAGTCTGGAGTTCATTTGCAGTGGCTGGAGGCCCTGACGTGCCCATTCTCTCTCTGTCTGCCTCTTTTGCTCTCTCTCCCTTCCTCCCTTTCTCAAATAAATAAATGAAAATAAAATATTTTTTTAAAAATAAATAATGTGGGGATGGAAATTTTTTTTTTTTTGAGATAGAGTCTCACTCTAGCCCAGGCTGACTGGAATTCACTATGTAGTCTCAGGATGGCCTCAAATTCACAGTGAGCCTCCTATCTTTCTGGCAAAGCCAAAAGACCCACATAAAGCCAGATTCCCAAGGAATTCCTTTGCAGTGGCTGGAAGCCCTGGTATGCCCATTCTCTCTCTCTCTCTACCTATTTCTTGATCTTGTATGTGCTTGCAAATAAAACATTTTCTAAAAGAGTAGTAGAAAGTATAATGTACATTATAAATGAAGGACTATAGTTTGATGATTTTCCATAGCAAACACCCCAAGCTAGCCAGTTTCAGTCTCCAGAATAGAAACTCACCCACACCCCCAGAAGGTCCCCGGAAGCTCCCTTCCAGCCTTCATTTTATAGTAGCTTTCTTGTTTCATCTTTCCTCCTTGTTTTATCTATCATTTATACAGATTTCCTGCTATGTGTGGTGTGAGATAAGGTGAGGGATTAACTCAGGGCCATGGGCTGAAGAAGTTGTACTTTCCCGCTGTAATGTGGTGTCACCTTTGGAATAACCACACAACTCTATTAAGTGTTTTACTCTGTTCTTGGGTCTCCTTATTTATTCCTGCGCTATTACCACAATGTTTCAATTGACTAGAATTTGTTTTTAGCCTTCTGTGCCTTTTTATTTTGGTCATATTCTTTTTTTTGCATGTGTATGTATATGTGTAGAATATATGTGGTGTGATGTTATGTGTGGCATATGTACATTTATGTGCAGATGCATGTGCTGAGCTTGTGTGTGTGTACTCCACAAGTTCTTCTGTTAGAAAGTTAAATTCAAACTTATGGTGGTATTTGGAAATGGGACTGTTTGTAGTTTGTTAGGGTTAGGAAAAGCCATGAGGGGGTAGGAGGTTATTAGCAATCTTATAGGAGGAGAAAGAGAGACCTGAGCTAGAATTCTCTTTCTGCTTTCTTTGTGGTGCCCTCTGCCAAGTCCTATGCACTAGGAAGTCTCAGTCCAGGGTCAGTTGTCCCTCTAGCAATTGGTGAGAAGCATGAGGAATGGACTAGGGTTTCAGTGTCCCCTCAGGGTCGCTGACAATGACCTAATTTCTTCCAACTAGGGCCCTATCTCTTACAAGTTCCTCTACATTCCAGCAGTACCACCAGGTGGTGACCAACACCACCAACATTTGGGGAACATTCCAGAACCAGAAATGGGTCTCACTAGATGCCGATGTCATATCTGACTTCCCGGCCAGAAACTATGAAGAAATGCAAATCCTCCCATCTTGAGTAGTTTACCAGCGACAGAAAATGAGCAAAGACGCTCTGCTTTAGAAGCTGCATCTCGCTTTCTGCCTCTGAGGCTATCCTGCCATTGGCTTCACCAGGTTCCTCCGCTCCTGAGCACTGCTGCCCAGAAGCATCAGTTTGCTCTGTCCATCTCACTGTTGACATTTTTGTTAGTGTAATTTTGGAACTGTTTTTCTTAAGCTCCCAAGCCAGGAGATAGTGAAAGACACAAGGAATAAATGATGCCTATTGTTGTTTAGTTTTTTTTTTCTTTCTTTTTTTAACCTTTTGCTCAGTTTGGGTCTGGCAGGTTTATGCTGCAATTCCCAGTCTCTTCCTTTGAGTTCATTTTCATGATCTTCATAAACTAATGGAATAGGCCCTGATTGTCACAGGGGAGTGCCTATTAGTTTCATGTTTTAAAATATTTTTATTTACTTATTTGTAAGCAGAGATAGACAGAAGAGAGGCAGATAGAGAGAATGAGCATGCTAAGGCCTTCAGAAACTGAAAATGAACTCCAGAGGCATGCGTTACTTTGTGCATCTGGCTTTACATGAGTACTGGGGAATCAAACCTGTGTTGTTAGGCTTTGCATGTAAGATTCTTAACTGCTGTGCCATCTTCCCAGTCCTAGTTGCTGTTTTTGATGCCGTGACATTCATACTTTTTGGTAGTGCTCCCCCAGAAAATGCAAACAGCCAGGGACACCAGAGCCCCTTCCAGTTTGCAAAGGCAGCATCTGTGGATGTAGCTGGGTGGGGGCCCCAGAACCCCTTCTTCCAGCCGCACATGCACCTTTTGGCTGTGCTTCTCTGCGTTACCCTTAAAGAGCAGTGAAGACACTTCCCTCAGAGCTCTCCTACTTGAGCCGTCTCCTCACCTTGTGTTCTCATTACTTCTTTGTAAACCACTGACTGCTGTTTACTCATTTTTGTAACGGCCTCCTTTGTAAGCCAGGACTGAACCTTTGCACAGCTCTGTGGCCTTGCGTAAGCCACGCCCCAACTCCTGATCTGGGTTTACTCAATTAAGGCAATTAAATGGAGCTCATCTCCAAGATCCTCACAATGAAATGCCACATGCAACCTTGTTTTTTTTTCCTCTTTCTTTTTTTTGAGGCAAGCTCAAGAGACTGGCCTTTTTTATGACAGAGAGAAAGAGAGAGAGAGAGAGAGAATTAGTGTGCCAGGGCCTCCAGAAGCTGCAATGAAACTCCAGACGTGCGTGACACCTTGTGCACATGTGCAGCCTTGTGTGCTTGTGTCACCTTGTGCATCTGGTTTATGTGGGACCTGGAGAGTCGAACATTGGTCATTAACTTCACAGGCAAGCGCCTTAGCCACTAAGCCATCTCTCCAGCCCTTGTTTATTTTGTGTGTGTGTGTCAAGCAAGAGATCACCACAAAATAAGCCAGTTTACAGAAAGAAGAGCTCCCATCATTATTACATTTTACACTATTTACATTATTCCACTCCTTAGCGATTTCTTCTTGTTGACTGCCATCCAGAGGTTGCTGGCTCTGGGGCGATGAAGCGTTCTCTCATGACCAGCTCGCTCTTGGCTTCTTTCTACTGCCGAGGGTGGTTGAGTTGAGCATCAGCACTGGCTGCATTTCCTCGTGAGACCTGCATCCACTTCTCAAGCTTTTGCTGCCATCAGCCCATGGCTAACACTAACCCACACCTTGAAGACAGGCCAGTCACGGTCCAGCAAGGAGGTTGGGAGGACGTTTTCAGCTTTCTGAAATGATAAACATGAAGGAAGAGACACAAATGATGGTATAAAGCACACTATAGCCTATTCCTTTTTTTATGCCCATAACTTGGTTTTCCTTCCCATTCTACCTAAGGAGGACACATTTCTATGCAGCGTTTCTGTTTGCTTATTTAAACCGAGGTCAGTCCTCTTGGTAGTACTATCATAGGAATGCAGCAATGGGTTAATGAATCATCACACAAAGAGAAAACATTCAGACATATGTAAAAGAAAACACAGTCCAAGTTGGAATGCTGTATCTGAACGAGAATACTTGACTTCTTGGAACTAAGTGTGGGGAGTTTGTCATGGGAACAAGAGAAAGATGGTCCCAGGGTAGAAACATGTTTATTTCACTGTTGAAAATACCTAAATGATTCCCTAAAAAATGAAATATTAAAAAAAAACTATTTTAAATACTAAAAGAAGTTTGGTTAAAAATTGTAAAGTGTCACCTTCAAAAAGATATTAAAATCTATTATGTGAATGATTTTAGATTTAGTATGACTTTAGTATTGATGTAGTATCATATTATTTCTAGTCTGTAAAAAAAATCCATTATTTTTTTGTTTATAGTGAAGCAAAGTTTAATCCTCAGGAAAGCAAAATTAGCACAGGCCTGTGGTATTTTAGTTCCAGAGATTCTTGGAAATGACCCTCAAGATTTATGAAAGTCCCCACAGCGAGTGCAGAGGGACAGGGAATGTGTCCAGTTTGTTCCTGGGCCGCACTTGCCTCGTGTTTTCCATGACAGGCTCGGTGCTGCTGCTCTGGCCCAAGTGTTTCTACAGTGCGCATTTATCGAGGTCTCGGGGTGTGACTGTCTGCATCAAAGGCAGCGGCAGATACCCACAGGAAAGACCTGCTTCAACGTTGATAAGAACTATTTCAAACAAGTAGCCTGGGTTTTGAATCAGTGTTTTATGCCTTCCTGTTCTTGTTTTTTTTTTTTTTTTTTTTTTTGTTTGTTTGTTTGTTTGTTTACAATAGCAAGAAAGGAAAAGTAGTAAACTTGTATTTAAAACCTGTCATTGAAGGGCTGGGGAGAGAGCTCATTAGTTCAAGTGTTTGCTATCGAAGTGTGTAGACCTGAGTTAGGACCCTCAGATGCGTGCTGTCCTGCCAGTAAGTGATGCCAGCACTTAAGAAGCCAGGACAGGGAACCCTTGGGCAAGCTGGCTAACGAGCTCTGGGTTCATGTGAGAGACCCTGTCTCAATACATAAGGTGGACAACAAGTAAAGAAGGCACCTAGTATCAACCTCTGGCCTCCACATGTACTTGCCCACACTCACAAACACACTTGCGTTGTCACTTTTAAAGCAAAATTCGTGGAATCATTGTGCTACTAGGGCTCTTGGACATTGTCTTGGGCAATGTCTTTGTTTCACATTTATCTGAGTCATGAATATTTACTGTTAGCTGTTGTGTAGTAGGCAGAAGGGGAAACTGAGGCCTGCAGGAGTTTCGTGGATTTTCCAGAATCACACAAGACCTAATAGCTATCAACGTCAGTTGCAATCACTCCTAGATCCTGGCAGCAGAAACCTCGGCATTGTGCTCTTTGGGCTCCCAAGGGCCAGGGACCTGGACACAGATTGCTTCAGGTCTGTTCCTAAGGTTGTGGTTGTGCCAGGCACAAAGGAGAAGTCAGGCGAAGGATGGGGCTGAGTCCACTCTCAGGATTGCTTAGGTACCTGTTTGAGAGAACTCACAGGCTTGCAGGTTAGTGCAGTCGGGGCTTTTCTTCCCCACTGTTACCACTTGGAGGCTTCTCTCAACAGTGTGCTTCATACTGGTAAGCTTACATGTCTGTTAGCAACATGGAAGTTGCAGTCTCTTGCAACATGGAAACAAAATGTCATTATTACTTTTTGCCATGATCAATTGATTAAAAGCAAGTTACTTGGTCTACCCCACACTCAAGGGCAAGGGACTGTGTAAGGTCATAATTCCCAGGAGATCATAGCCACTTATGACTAGCTGAGAAGTCTGCCACCTACACAGAGCATGTGGCTATAACAATGAGCTAAGTAAGTACAGATAAATGGGTTTATCATTTCTGAGCTATGCAGAGCACTGCCAGGAGAGAAGTCTAGTTGATTTTCATCAATTAAAATTTCATTTTTTAAATATCCTACCAATTGCTCAGTATGTTAAGAGGTGATCAAAAGATGTTTGCAGAATGGCAGTCATGATCCAAAGGATCCTATTTCCTCATTCTTTGCCTGAATCTGCTGTATATTAGGATGTCCACATAATTTATCACCTGAACCATAGCCCTCTGGGGAGTGAAACGGGCACTGTTAGTAATTACAACAGAAACCATAGTAGCAAATCAGGACCATTCTTAGAAAACCTGGCCATGGCCACTAGTCACCCAATTATAGTCATGAGAGAAGCAATCTTTCTTCAGTCAGAGAAGGCTGAAGAAGTGTGAGTGATAAGAAGGAAAGATGCATACAGTGGATGCCAACCATGGGAAGGAGTACAGTTGTGGCCAGATCACCCTGCCCTCCTGTGCCTGGGTGCCTATGTGTTTTCAAGGACCTCTGGAAGATGTAAAGATTCTTTAAAAAAAAAAAACTCTTTTTATTTTCTCATTTGCATGTGTGTATCCCACCTTGTTTGAGGCAGTCTCTTGTTCTGCCACTGGGAAGGCTACACTCGCTGGCCTGTGAGCATTGAGATTCTCCTGACCCCGCTTCCCCTTGCCACTGGTGCACTGGGATTATAGATGCATCCATTTCTTGTGTCCAGCTTTAGAGGATGCTGTGCTTCCCAGCTCTGGTTATCAGGCTTATACAGCAAGCACTTCTAACCACTTAGCCCAAGATTCTTTTCTAAAATTAAATTTTATTATTAAAAATGGTTGTACTCTTCTATTCTTTCTCTTCTGCCCCCACTCAACTGATGGTCCTCCTCAGTGAGGGTACTGGTATTCATGGAGGGGTCCTGAAGGCCTCAGTCAGTCTGGACGGGCTACAGTGCCTCAGGCGAATCCCAACCATGCTGAGGCACTTTTACAACCTTCCCTCCCCGGCTTCTGCAATGTTCCTGGAGCCTTGGTGGGCATGTTAGAGATTTGATTTAGTGCTGAATGCTCTGTAGCCTCTGATTCTCTGTTCAGATGAGATTTGAATGACACAGTGCTTGTTGCCCTCTCCCTGGAACTGGGTTGCAGGCTAGCAGTGAGAGCAATACTTGTGTAGGGGCTGCCTCTGCAGTGACTCCTGGTCCCCAGAAGATGTGGTGGAGGTGACCCGTCTCATGACAGACAGTCGGCTGTCTTTTCCTGTTGTTTTGATGGATCCTAGATGTCCCAGTATTCTCTGCCATCTGTAAGATAAAATTGATTTTCCAACCAAATTTGAGCTCATCTTGGATTAAAGGGGATAAGCATGCTTATTTGAAAGACTTATTGATGTGTGTACCCACTCTTCTTAGCCAAAGACTTGGTTCTTAGTAGCAGGTATGGGTTCTCCCCCTCTGAATAGGTGTCATGTTCAGTCTGAGAACAGCTGGTTACACACAGACTATGTGTCACTACTGCACAGGTATGTACTTCTTGCCCAACTGGTTACTTTCATATCTTGTAGGATCTCTTTCTCATTCATGCTATTGGTGACCAATATTGCCACAGAAGCTCTCATAGAACTTTCCAGTGCTAGGAAAGCTAGCTGGGAAAGAACTGGTTTTCCCTCAGTTCTAGCATGGTTATTAATGTCCTGTGGCCCCATAACACAACTCTCAACAGTCTTTTTATCACCCCTGTCACCTTGTCACTTTCTATTGATTTCATGAACAAATGAAGTGAACTGTGCCTCTTTTGAAGTTCTATAATAGTCCTGCTCTTCTTAAGGATTTCATTTTTTAAGCATTTCTTTTATTTTGATAGAGACAGAGAAACAGGGAGAGAGAGAGAAAAAAAAAAAGAGAGAGAGAGAGAAAGAATGGGCATGCCTGGGCCTTCAGCCACTGTGAACAAATTCCAGACCCATGTGCCCCCTTGTGGTGCATGTATGACATTGCACACTTGTATCACTGTGTCTGGCTATGTGGGACCTGGAGATTCCAACATGAATTCTTAGGCGTCACAGGTCAGTGCTTAAACAGGTAAGCCATCTCTGCAGCCCTTATTTCATTTTTAATAATTCAGTTGTGCAGGATAGTTGGCCAAGTTTGCCAGTGGATGATGTTTTGATGAATGGATCTTTTTTTTTATTTTTTCTTTGCTATGACATTGATACCATGTTTTCAAATGGAACACATTGGTCTGGTGTTTTACTGAAAGCTTATTTAAAATGGAAATGTTAAAAATCACTGTCTATTAGTTCTTAATATGAACTTCAAAGCTATATAACAGGCATTCATAGAACTAGTTGTTGATTAATAAAAGGCAGCAAACATTTGAAAATATTTGCTGAAATTCATGGAAATAGTAACTGGTTACAAAGGAAATGTTTCTTTGGTAACAGTATCTGCTGAAATGAATATTTTCTTTGAGAAACAAAAGCTGGTGAAACATTCACTTTGAATTGATCTTTAAACAGAATTCTAAATGTGGAAATCATTTCTAAATGCACATGGCATCCATTAACAGTCAGGTCTAGGAAAATTTCTCCTCTGAAAGACTTTCCAGGAGCAAAGTTGAGCTTGATTGAGCTTGTTCTGATGTTGGTTTCTCAGAGAACAGCACTTCACCCAAGTCCAAGTTCTCCATATAGTGTCATAGTTTCTAACCACTGAATACATGCACTATTGCAATATCCACAGTTCCTGTCATACTCAGCTGACCATCTTCCCTCATTTTTCCTTGACAATGACAGTAATAACTATTATAATTAATAGCTATTATAATTATCTGCTACAATATTTCAAACTTTATAAAAAGGCTTTATAAAAGTTTTTATAATATTCTTATTCCCAAGAGATAATCATTGTTAACAATTTATTATGTATCCGATATAGTTTTTCTATAGATATTCAGGCATATATATCATATTTTTTTTTTTTTTTTTTTTTTTTTTTTTTTATTTATTTGAGAGCAACAGACAGAGAGAGAAAGAGGCAGATAGAGAGAGAGAATGGGCGGGCCAGGGCCTGCAAGCCTGTAATAGAACTCCAGACCCGTGCGCCCCCTTGTGCATCTGCCTGACGTGGGTCCTGGGGAATCGAACCTGGGTCCTTTGGCTTCGCAGGCAAGTGCCTTGACCGCTGAGCCATCCCTCCAGCCCCATATATATCATATTTTATTTAGTCAGTATTTATAGATTTTTTTGTTATTAAAAACTTGCTGCTATATGTGAGTCTCTGTGTATAAGTCTGCCCATGTGTAACTCCCTGGAAGTGGAATTGCAGATCCAAAAATGTATATATCTTTTTATTCTGATGAATTTTGACAGACTACATATGTATATACCTCAAATTTCTATTTATGGAAAGCAGACAGCCTATCTCTGTACTTAATTAAAGTGTTACCAGGTCATTTTATCATTGTCTCCCTAGTGAACTGCTTTCCTTTTTTGTTGATAATATTTTCTTTTTAAAAATTATTTATTTATTTATTTATCTGAGAGAGGAGAGAAAGAGGGAGGGAGAGAGAGAGAGAGACAAAATGGGCATGCCAGGGCCTTTAGCCTCTGAAAACAAATTCTAGGTGCATACACTACTTTGTGTATCTGGCTCACATGGGTCCTGGGGAATAGAAGCTAGGTCCTTTGGCTTTGCAGGCAAGTGCCTTAACCGCTAAGCCGTTTCTCCAACCCTGATAAGATTTTCCTGAATTATACTTGTGCTAAGGGATCTTTACATATCTTTATAACCCATTTCTATTTCATTGTCTGTTAGCCATTGCCCATTTCTCCATCCAGACATTGGCTCTTTCCTCTGCAGTTTGAGCATTTCCCCTAACAATTGGTAGAACTGCATATTTATATAAATAGCCTCCAAATCCTGGAACATGGCTTCTTAGGAACACTCTAACCTCCATAACTTTCTCATATGTGATTTTTATTGCCTTTTGATGCAATTGCACTGGGATTTAAAAAAAAAAAAAAAGCACACCAGGTCTGTATCCACAAAATAGAACTGAGTGTCCAGTGTGGGCTCAGGCAACCTCGCTCCCGTCTTCGCTTGATGACCTGCAGCTAGAGCTCAGCGTTGCAGCCCGGCATTCTGTGTCTGTGAAAGCTTTAACTTGGCTCTGAGTTTTCACTGGCTTTCTCTGGATTCTTGCCAAATACTGTGATAATAAAAATAATTCTGAGCTCCACTTTGAAGTGTTAAAGTTCAAGGTCACTTGGGGAGGCTGGGTTGATCTGGCCAGTGTGGGAAGGGTTTATGAAATTGGGGCACATGGCTTTGCCTTGGTCTAGCTAATGTGACTCTTCAGAATGTATTTATCCTCTTTTTTGATTTATATATTTTCCTAAAGGTCTTGATTTACATTCCTGTTCTCTATCTCTCCTTTGGTTGCTTTCTGAGAAACACAAAACCTGTGGGGAAAATAAACTGTGTTCCAGGATCTGGCTTTGAGACATTTTCAAATGTGACTCCTAAGTGTCACTGGAGGCGGATTCTGGGTCCCTCCTATCCAGGCCAAATGCCTGCAGGGTAACAGATCATCTTCCCCTCAGCAGACTCCATGGGAGATATTCTCAATGGTTTATGCATTCTGGCAGGAAAGCACTCCCTGCAGATTCAGGGAGAATTCTTCCTGTGTTCCCCAGCAGAGGTCCCCAGGGATGGAATCTGGCTCATGGAGTGTAAACCCCATGTACTGTAAAGAGAAGATCAAGGGCAGACTTGGCACTAAATGGTTCTTCAAAAGTTTCCAACTGGTCTAAGTTTTGAAAAACAAAGAGTGAGTTCTTGCTGCTTTTGCCTTAGGGAATACTTAAAGAAGGTGTCTTTAAACACCCCCTCAAAATGTCCAGATTTGATCACAAGGAAAGAAATCTGTAATAGGAACAGAGCTATCGGTTTCATTTTAGGATAAGAAAATAGAAAGGCAGAAAAACAAATGCAAGATCGCCTATTGGATTTTGATATTTTGATACTTGTCTGTGCTGATGGCATTTGCAAATGAAAACCAAATCCTGGGTGGACAAGACCATTCCTCATTTGGTAGCTCAAAAAATTATTTCTTCAACCTCTTTTTGTAGTGTGATAAAGTTCTGTTATCCATGGCATCTTTTGTGATAAAGCAAGAGTTAAGTCTGGCAAATGAAAAATGTACTTAGAAAAATCAGCAAGAAAAAAACTTTTCAGTAAAATTCAAAGGAATGAAAGAGAATGCAAAAAAATTATGTGTGTTGGGGGGTGATAGGGAGAGAGGATGAAAGAGGGAGAGAGTGAGAGAGAAAGAAAGAAAGAAAAAAGAAAGAAAAGAAAGAAATGGAGGGAGAGAGTTATAGAGGGAGAAAGGAAGAAGGAAAAGGGGAGAGAAAGAATGAACAAGAAAAAAGGAAAGAGAAAGAGTGAAGAGAAGACAGAAAGAGAGAGAGAGAAAGAAAGCAAACAAGCAAGCCACCTAGCTAGTTAGCAGCCTGGTGTGGTGGTGCAAGTCTTTATTGGCAGCACTTGGGAGGCAGAGGTAGGAGGATCATTGTGAACTCAAGGCCAGCCTGGGAATACATGGTGAGTTGCAGATCAGCAAGGGCTGAAGTGAAACTTTGCTTTGAAGAAACAAAAAAAAAAAAAAAAAAAAAAACAGAAAAGAAAGAGAGAGAGGAAGGAAGGAAGCAAGGAAGGAATGAAGGAAGCAAGGAAGGAAGGAAGGAAGGAAAGAAAGAAGGGAAGAGGGAAAGAAAGAAAGAAAGAAAGAAAGAAAGAAAGAAAGAAAGAAAGAAAGAAAGAAAGAAAGAAGAAAGTTCCTGCAGCTCAAATCCATCCTGGGGATGAAGGGAAGATTGATGCTATCAGCAAGGGCAAGCTCAACCAATGCAACTTCATCGCACAGTGTTTTCTGGACACCTAAAGGAGCTTAAAGGACAAAGGTTAGCACACACTCAAAATTGCTGGTCATATTAAGCCGTTGTTTTGTGTTCCTTATTCTCCATGGAGGCCTACAATTTGGGAACTGAATTGACAAAAGGCAGATTCAGGGAATTATTTATTTTGCTCTTTTCCATCTGGGCATCCACATTAATTGAACAGATTCATTTAGTGCCATTTTGTTCCCTTTAGAATTTTGGACATGAAAATTAAGAATCATAATTCTAATATCTCACACAGCCTGTGAGTAATGGCAGGATGCTTTATTGCCCTGACCTTTACCATTTTCTAAGTTTTGATTTGTTGGGTTCTTTCCTCCTTTTTCTTGCAGTTTACTTATTATAATTATTAATGAGGAAGCAGAAAAATGGCCATTCAGTCAAACTTTAGGGAATGGGACGTAATAAATGGTCTCTGCCTAGGATCTAACATTTGCCCCTAAATACAGTAATTATTACGTTGCTTGATGACATGCTGAATTTTACAAGGTTCTTATTAGGGAAGAAAAAGAACATAATAAATCCACTAATGTGGGTAATGACTGGTATGGAAATTGAAAATGGTTCAAAATTAACCCACTCCTTTTTTCCATCTTCTAAACGCCTCCTGGGTCCTAATATTATTCATCACATAAATATACTTGCTTTTCTCTCATTTCAACTCGTTCTGTGCTGCCAAGAAGCTCCGGAATTAATTGCAATTAAGAGCTATCTGGACTTAGCCAGGCATTGCCATGAAGGAAAATGTAACAGATCTGTGTTCTCTCTGCCTTGCCCATTGTTAACTCCCCGGATGGATGCTAAGCAACATTGGAAATGAAGGCTCTCAGCAAGCAGGAGCTCTCAGCTCAGTGAGGACTGTGGAAGGGCTGCCGAGCATGGGTGTCTCACTTTACATAGGTCTACTTGTGTGTGGCAAAAGGAATCTAATTTTACATGTAGGACTTCCCATGTGTCCATTAAAAGCATCAAAAGCCCATGGGTAAAGAGGGAATGGTGAAGACAAGCTGAGAGAGTGTAACGGAATATTTTCTATTCCATAGATTAAAGAATCTTCACTCCACAAGAATACTGATTTCAGGTTGTATAAAGCACTGCATTTATAAAACATGTCTTTGGAATAAATTCTTCATAGCTTTTCTAAGTATGGCCTTTTACTGAGGCTAAATCTGAAAATATAAAATGTGATTGAAAAGAGAACTTAACTTTCCTAACTCCTTCCTATAAATACCTCTCATTGGGGTTTAACAATTTTTAAAGTTTACTTGAATTGAGGATAGAATGGTGGGAAAAAAGTTAAACTCAACTAGAAACAAATTCTGGCTATTCAAAACAAAACAGAAACTACAGAGTCAGTCCTTGAGTTTAGAGTAAAGCATGAAGATATGGAAGTTGCTTGTCTTGACTAGGGTTATCTTCTAGACAATGAAAGCAAGGGTCATAGTAAGTAGTGAAGTCTTTTTGTTAAAACTGAAAACAAAAGAAAGATATGATTACCATATAACTCAACACTATTAATATTATCGAAGCTGCTTATGTTATAAGAAAATAAGCTCAGATCTCTAAAATAAAGTAAAAAGATTGTGATATAAATACATTAAAAACCTTATAACACAGAGAAAAATTACTATACAATATATACTAGCAGAGGATTGATATCAAAATTTATCAGGCATTCTATGGACCAATTAGGAGTGATCAAAAAACCCTCAGAAGAGTGAACAGTGGAACAAATAGTTAATTCACACCAGAAATAATTTAAGTTTCTAAAAGAATTAACAATTCTGTTACGTTATTAATAATCATACCTATAGAGAAATATCAAATTTTACTTATAATTGGCAAAAATGAAAGACTTATATGTTAAGGATTTTCAAATGTGGAGAAAATAATAGCAATGAAAACTTTGAAAAGCAAATTTGGTAATATCCATCAAAATTCATCATGTCATTTAGAATGTTACTCTATCAATGTAGTCTAATGAAATACACATGTACACAAAGATGTATAATCCATGCTATGCAAGTCTGTTCATCATATTGGTCTATATAAGTGCAAAAGATTGGCGTATTGGCTTTCTCAGCTTTCCATAACAAAGTACCACAGGCTAGGTAGCTGAAACAACAGCTATTTATTTCCTCACACTTCAAAGGCTAGAAGTTCAAGGTCAGCTTTCACTGGGGCTGGTTTCATCCTGTGGCCTCTTGGGCTCATAGATGACCCCCTTTGCTTTCTACCTTTTCTTGGTCTTTCCACTGTCTTAGTCATTGCATTTCTGTTAAAGGTAATCATGGGTCTGGTTTCTACCACCATAATTAATATTTTTGGTCCAGAACATTCTATATCTTGAATGATACAGTAATGTTCTGTTTTTGTTAATTCAGCAGCACATCTGTCAGTCATCCATATTTTTATCTGAAACAATAGTTATGTTTTTTGATAATTCTATAGTTTTGCAGCAGTACCCAATATTTAGAGTTGATTTCAGTTGTGGAATTGAAATGTAATGAACTGTCATGTATATTTCTCTTCATGAATCTAAGCATACATTACTCTTGGGTGTAAATTTAGGAGTAGAATTTCTGGGTCATAGAGCATCTACGTATGTAAGCTTTTTGTAGAGGTCTTCAGTATATGATAATTCCATATGTTTACTAATATGCATTATTATGACCCATTTTTCATAAAAATAACTCACTAGGTGTGCAGCATCTTCTTGTGGCCTCAATCCATATTTCCATGGTGGTTAATGATATTGGCATTTTTCCTATGTTTATGGGCCATTCAGACATTCCCTTTTGTGAAATTTCTGCACATGCATAGTTTTGAGTTACCTATCTTTCTTAATGACTTCTACACACTAGTGACACTTCCCACATATATCATCCTGCCTATTCCTTATAAATACCTTCCTTCATTTTGGGACATGCATTTTTCCTCTTTCTGGTGTATCTAGAAAGGATCAAAATTTTAATTTAATGAAATATCTCTCATAAGTCTTCTTATGTTTGCTATTTTTTTATCTTTGTTAAAAAATTTTTGCCTTCTCACAAAGACTTGAAGATATACTCTGATATGTTCTATATTCTTGTTTTGTTTCTTTACATTTCTTATGACAAGTTTGGAATTGTTTTGCATATGATACGAAGTAATAAGGTTCCTTATATTTATATAGATATCTAATAAATCCAGTACTATTTATTATCAAGATCATAATTTCTCCATGATATTGCACTGACAGCATTGCTGTAAACCAAATGTTAGAAGTTCTGTTCATTGACTTATAATTCTATTTCATTGTGTCATATTATTTGTTTTAATTACTGTAATTGTTTAAATTGTTGCCATCTAAGAATACATTAGATATTCTAGTGGATTTGTATTTTAGTATAAATTTTAAGATCAGCTTATGATTCTCACAAAATATTTGATTGCAGTATAAGAACACATTGAACTTGCATGTCTGCATTCCAGAATTTGGGAAGTTGAGGCAGGAGCATTATAAATTCAAGGCCAGTCATTTCAAAACTAAACCAAACCAAACATTGCATATAGTTCCTATGGATCTGTTAGGATGCTATCAATGCTGATATTTCTAACCAACAAACAAGGTATAACCCTCAGCTTATTCAGAAATGGTATATTGTCGGTGAATAATTTTTCTTATTTTCTGTGTAGAAGTGTTAAGTATGTTGAGTGTTTATTTCAGAGTATCTGTTGTTTTGATCCCACTGAAAATTCTTATATAAGTTTTAGTGGTGCATAGAAATATAATTGATATCATATATTAAATTTATAATTAGATAACTCGTTAGTAATTCTGATCATTTTTCTGTAGATAACTTTGAATTTTCTACTTATGTCATCATATTTTTCGTAAATAATAATAACTTCATTTATTTCTAGTCCTCATATCTTATGTTTCTTTCCCTGATATATTTAATTTGCTTGGATTTCCAGTACAAGGGTAAATGGATGAAATGAAAGCAGGTGTTATTATATTATTTCTAACTGCTTTTCCTCAAGGGTATGTTTGAAGGAGTTATACCAGATATCTTTTTACTATAGTAAGTTTCCTCCTATACATATTCTGTTAAGGATTTTTATTATTTTTCAATATCCCCCTGAATACTAAGAGACTGATCATCAATCTAGACTTGACATTTATGAGAGAGATTGCTTTGGAATTCCTGTCATGTCTTTGTCAGGCTTCACTTGGATGGTTATACTGACAGTGCTTTGTGGTTGTTTTCTAGAGAAGTTATACAAGTTACCTGTTCTGCCTTTCTTAAATGCTGTGAAGAATTCAACAGTGAGCCACCTGGACCTGGACTATTTTCACTGGGCTTTTTTTTTTTTTTTTGCATGTGTATATGAATGGTGTGTATGTTCATATGGATGTGGGTGCAAAATTGTATGTGTATATGTGTATATGTGTGTAGGCCACAGGTCTATGCCAGATGTCTTCCTCAATCATCCTCTATCTTATTTTGTGAGACGGGCTATCTTGTTAAACCCAAAGCTCACTGATTCTGATAGACAAGTTATCCAACAAGTCCCTGAGATTATTGATATGATGCACCCCAGCTGATATCTTTACATGGGCAACAGGGATCTGAATTCAGGTCTTTGTGCTGTTCATGGAAAGCACTTTACCCACTGAGCCATGTCCCAACCCTTCTGTGGGACTTTTCAAAGTACAGATTAGTTTCCTTAATTGATAGGACTTCAGAGTTTTTCTTTTTGTGACAACTTTTGAAAATTTCCTTCTAAAATAAATTTGCTGGGCTGGAGAGATGGCTCAGCCACTAAGACATTTGCTTGCAAGTCTGACGACCTGAATTTGATTCCCCAATACCCACGTAAAGCCAGATGCACAGTTTGGTGCATTCCTCTGGAGTTCGTTTACAACGGCAAGAGGTCTTTTCACACCTATTCTGTCTGTCTCCTTGCAAGTAAACTAAAATTTAAAATTTTAAAAAATAAAATGAATTTTCTTATTTCATTTATATCTTAAAATTTATTGATATAAAATCCATACATCTCTCCCTTTTTTGGTCACAGCAATGTTACAGATAAAAATACCCCAAAACCTAGTATTTTAAAACTCTTGCCGGGCGTGGTGGTGCATGCCTTTAATCCCAGTACTCGAGAGGCAGAGGTAAGGAGGATCGCTGTGAGTTCAAGGCCACCCTGAGACTCCATAATGAATTCCAGGTCAGCCTGGGCTAGAGTGAGACCCTACCTCAAACAAACAAACAAACAAAAAAAAATTCTTAAGCCTTTATATGACTCACAAATATGTGGGCCACTGAGTAAGCAGGCTTGGTTGGGCATCACAGCTCTTTCTGGGCAGGCCTCACTCACACATCTGTCGGCCAACTGGTTGTGGGTGGTCTGAGCTAACCTCACCTGGAGCCAACGGGGTGACTTGGCTCTTCTCCATCAGCCTCTCGCCACTCAACATGTGAGCCCATGCATGTTTTCACGGCATTGGTAGAAGAGAAAGAGCATGGAAGTCTCATTTGCAGTGCTGTTCAGGCCTCTGCAGCGCCTTGAAAATATCCCTCTGTCCAAAGTATGCAGCTAACACAAACTCAGTGGTAATGACCATTTAAAAGTCCTGGTATTGGTATTTTGTGCTTTTTCTTCTTTTTGTTGATAACAAGTCAGGTTAGACTTTTGAAGTTTTATTTAATTTACTTTTTTATTTGTGTGTGTGTGTGTGTGTGTGTTCATGTCTGAGTGTGGGCATCTGTGTGCCACAGTGCATGTGTGGAGATCAGGGGACAAATTTCAGGTCAATCCTGTGTTTTCCTCTCTCATGTCATGCAGGGTTTCTGTCTGGATCTCCTCTGCTCTTCTCTGCTATGGTCACTGTGAGCTTCCTGGAAATTCTCCTGCCACCAACTCCCATCTTGCCCAGCCTCAGTGTGCTGGGATTACAGGAGCCTGCTATGGCTTCTGGATTTTTATGTAGTGTCTTGTGATTAAACTCTGATACTCCAGCCTGAGTAGTGAGCACTTTATCCACTGAGCCATCTTCTCAGTGCTTTATTAAATTTTTACAATTTCACTGATATTCTAAAAGAATCAACTTCACTTCTATAATTTTCCTCATTCTATTTCTTTTGAACTTTCTGCTTCGTAGTTTTACTTCAATATGCCTAGGTGTGGTCTCTTTATAATTATTTTGTCTGGGGTACATACAGCATTATAAATCTCGAGGTGAAAGCCAAACTAGTGAAATGAAGATAAATGTCCGATGGAGAAAATCGGTGAGACCAAAGTTGGGGATGTCATTGCCAATCATTTGATGATGGTGTTGTCACCCATTGTTTGTCTGCACAGACCCTGTCTTCCCTTTGTAATTAATTAGCAGCTCCATGGAGCTGCTTTGATACTTTGCTTAATATTCTATTGTCCCCAAACTTTTGCCTATAACTCGTGGTTTGCTTAATAGTGATGGTCTAGCTTCCCTCTTGGTGAAGATGAGGGGGCTCTTCAGTGAAGAAGAGTTGTTGAAAAAGAGTTGTCACCTGTTCTCCATTTAGTTTCCCAGTTGCTCTTCGTCGTACTATGGATTCATAGCTATTTACTTTCTGCCACGTGTTATAATCCAGTGTGACCATTATTTAGTTTGTTCCTTGATCTAGTCTAGATTTGCCTTTGAGAGGCTCCGTTACGTTGGTTTCTATCTCCTTTTGAGAGATCCATACCTCTTGAGCACCTGCATTTTTCTGGTACAATGTGTGTTCCAGGCTTAGCTTGTCTCTTCCTTGCCCAGTTTGGAAATCAACCAAGTTATTCAATGACCTCTGTTTTCTTTTATGGGGCAAAATGTTTAGAACCCAAAATATGAGTGCCAGGAAGATTTATTTCTTATAGGCCCTCTCAGCCAGAGAGGAAAGGCAATATTTGTGTAGACTTAGGTCTACACAACATCTGTGTAAATGAAACATCCATTCTGCTTCTGTACCTGTGCATACTCTGAAAGTTTGATCTCAGAAAGAAACATCAGATTCTGCTCCAGCACCAGGTTCATTCAAGCCTTACACTTTCCTTCTTTGCCACTTCCATGAATGTGGCTTTTATTATCTGCAATGCATTTACTTACTTGGTTAGTGTTAGTGTATACATAAACTAGTTCCAGGATTGCTAATCCAAACTCCTATGAGAAATGTATTTACTAACAAGGCTATGGTAATTTTATATACTTCTTTTTGTCTTTTGTCATAGTGTTCAGTCAGAAGTCTTGTTATCAGAGTTACATGGATTATCTTTTCTTTTCTTAAAACCCTTCAGTGTGTAGGGAAATATATCCATGCTATTCATAAATATTTATACCATTCATAAATAATATAATCATATTGTTAATACATATTCATAATATTCATAAATGTTATAACCATATTATTCATTTGTGACAGACAACAATGGTGGGTAGGGAGGTATCTATTTAATAAAATAACTATTGCATCATCTAATTAATAGTGATTCTATGCATTCTTTTCTAGGAAACATAGTAGTTTCTCTTGCTAGATTCTAATAGCAGAGACAGATATCATGTTTTCTGATATCCTATTTGAATGTTCCTCTATATTGAACTTCATTTCTATAACCAAAATATTATAATTTAGAATCAACTGTAATCCATCCATGAAAGTTATATTTTTTTTCTTTAGTTAATATAAAGCAAGCACTGAGTTGATAAAATGACTAGCTGGGTAATATCGGATAGTCCTCAGTATTTTGAATGCTTTTTGATGGGAAGAAAACTGCCTCATCAGGGGACTGCAAAGGAGAGGACACCTGGCCAGATGATAATGAGAACCACATTGGTCTGTAGAAGTAAGAATTGGCCTCAGAGGTCTGTTCAAATACTAAAGTGTCAGAACATGAAAACTATCCAAGAGAGAAGTTGTATTTCTCCTATATGTGCCATCAGCCAAGGCAAGCTCAGGTTTTAATGTCTAATGAGATTTAAGTCAGCAAGAAATCCAGGATAAGAATAAGAGATTGACAGAACAAGAGCTAGATGGAAGAAGGAACAAAGAAGGAAGGATGGAAACAGAAGGGATACAGAAGAAAAAACATAGAAAATGAACTGCATAAGCACCATAAAATTTAGTTTATATTTCTCCCTTATAAGTCATAAAGCTTCCTCTTGGGGCCTCCCTCTGCAGATGTGCGACACACCCAAAGGAAGTCTAGTGGGGGATAGTGACACAAGAATCACACCTCATCTCAAGGCTCTTACAGCTTTTGGCCAGGCTTCTTGTGAACTTCATGCTTAGGCAGACACCTCCCTGTGTGTAGGAAAAGAGCCAGAAGCAACAGAGGGGCAAATCTTCTGCAAGGTCTTCTTTAAGGATTTCATATGTTACCCTGGTACCTTTGTCATGTCATCATTTGTGCCCATGGATGCAAACTTTGCAAGGGAGGAGGACTCCTACAGTAAAGTTTCTTAGCCCATCCAGGAGAGCAGGAGGGGGACCAGAATACCTGCACATCTCCCCAGAGTAAGCACAGCCTGGTCCATGCTGAGAGAGAAAAGGCATCAGACCCTCATATGGTGTTAGCCTTATGTGTTTGTAGGCTCCACATTTGGGGATTCAACCAAACATGATGCAAATATTTTAAAAAATGCATCATACTGAACACATAGATTTTTTTTGGAGGGGGGAGGAGGAATTACTGCTTAAACAATACAGTATAACAACTATTTTCATGCCATTTGAGCTGTATTTGGTATAAGTAGTATAGACATGATTTAATTATATTATTATCATAATACAATTATAATTATATTATGTGTGTAGGTTATACAACAACAACACTATGCTGTATTATTTAAGGGACTTGAGCAATTGTAGGTTTGGGTATGGATGGAGGGGTTCTAGAATTAACTCCTTCCGAATCCTGAGGGACGAATGCATATTCCTTGGGGTTCTCATACATAGGCACATTATAAACAGTAATCGCCATATATATGTTGGTTTTCTAGTAACCTTTAGCTTTACAAGCATCTTTTTTCCTTAGAAAACTCCACCCTTGCAATTTTTATTCATTTTTCTTCCCAGAGCATGGGCATTTTTAGCTATACTACTGTTACTTATAAATTTGCACTAATTTATATTGACTGGAATGAGGATATAAACCATGTTGGTCCAATATTTACTGGAAGAGTTCTCTCTTGTTACTGTGGAATCTAATGTAAACTCATATTTTATGCTGCATTTTCTTGTTTTGTTTCAGATATGTCTATTTTATTTTAGTATGTCTGTGCTTTCAAAAACATCGCTGAGGGCTGGAGAGATGACTCAGCTGTTAATGTGCTTGCCTACAAAGTCTAATGACCCTGGTTCTATTCTCCAGTACTCAAGTACAGCCAGTTGCACAAAGTGGCACATACATCTAGAGTTCATCTGCAGTGGCCAGAAGCTCTGGCACACCCATTCTCTCTCTGTCTCTCTCTTTCTGCCTGCCTGTCCCCGCTTTCTCTCTTTCTCTCTCCTTGCAAATAAATAAAATATTTTTTAAAATTACTGATAAAATGTTAGAAGGTGCATTTAAAGGCTCCTAAAACTAAACTAAAAGCTTATTTAGAATACAACAGAAGATAATTCAAGCAGGCTATTGTAAAGTAAAATGGAATAATTAAAAATTTCTGCTTAAACTTAAATATGAGAAAAATAAAGAACAAATAGCATGCAGGATATGTAGAAAACAAATGAGAATAAGGCAGCCTCAAATTTAAATATATTAGTAATTATATTATATAAAAATAGAATGAAAATCACAAATAAAAAACATTGTGAATAATAAAGTACAACTCAAATATATGCTACATACACAAAAGTTACCTAGAGAATTAAGGAAACAAATATTGAAATTAAAAAGATAGAAAAGATAAAAAATGCATGATACAATAATGGAAACTAGTGTGACTATCTCAACTAAAGATAAAGGACTTCAACATAAAATATATTACTGGATAAAAGAGGAACATCTTATTCTAATAAAAGATACAATAGACAATCCTTAATTTGGGTGCATCAAATAAAATAGCCTCACATTATACAAAGAAAAAGTGGCAAAATTACAAATAACCACATAATTGTAGATTTCAGCAAATCTCTCTCATTTGTCAATTAAACAATTACAAAAATAAAGTGAAACATAAAGGATTTGAAAGCATAAGTAATAAACTATAAAATTTTCCTGTAGAGAATTTTACACTCAGCCTCTCTAGAGATATAGTTTTATATAATACACATGGAACATTCACTGGCAGAAGTCATATTCTTGGCCTTAAAGCAATATCCACAAATCTCAGAGAGTGCTAGCCATATAGAATGCTATTTCAAACTTGTGAGACTATGAATTTAGTAACAATAAGGAAACACTCTGGAGGCTAGGAAGATAACTCAGTGGGCAATGTTCTTGACATGCAAACATAATGACCTGAGTCTCAATCCCCAGAACCCAGGTAAAATGACCGACATAGTGAAGACCACATATAATCCCAGCACTGGGAAGGAAGGCAGAGATGGGAAATCCCTAGTGCTCACTGGCCAGCTGGTCTAGCCAACAGTCAAGCTATAGGCTCTAGGAGAGGCTTTGTCTCAAAGAATAAAGGAGAGTGATATTGAGGAGACACCCGACGGTCAACCTCTGACCTCAACACATGCATATAGCCATACCACATCCACATGTGCCCACATACATACAAATATGCACATACCACATGCATACATATGCAAAGAACTGTGAAAATTCCCAGATATTTATTGGCAGTTATGTAATATCCTTCTAAATAATCCATGGGGAAAGAATCAATCACAATCAAATCTTAAGTAATAAATTAAACTAAATAATGAAAATCTGACATATCAAAGTTGTGAGATGTTGGTAAATCTGTGCTTAGAAGAATTTGCATAGCTCTAAATCAATGTCAACACAGAAACCTAAAGTAAGCAATGTAATCCAGGTAGGAGAAAAACAGTAAATTAATTCCAGGGAAAGTGAAATGAAATAATTAGCAGATAAACAAATCAATATAATAAGAAATAAATATATCATAGAGAAAATCAATACTTAAAAGATGTTTTTTTTCCCCAAGATAGACTCTTATAAGTAAGTCTCAACTGATAATATTCAAGAAAACTAAAAGTGGAGATTGCCAAAAATGGGAAATGAAGAGAGGCGTGTGTAGAAGAAGCCCGAAAAATTTAAGAGAAAACAGAACCAAATTTATACAATTCCTCCAGAAAGCTGCTTTTTTTTTTTTTTTCAAGGCAGGGTCTTGCTCTAGCCCCAGGCTGACCTGGAATTCACTATGTAGTGTCAGGGTGGCATTGAACTCACAGCAATCCTCCTACCTCTGCCTCCCAAAGGCTGGGAGGCTGGGATTAAAGGTGTGTGCCACCATGCCCAGTTTCTTCACAAAGTTTTAAGAGGATACCTTCCATCTCCTCTTATAAGTTCTGCAAACAACAATAAGATAAACTTAAAAGATGTTGCAAGAAAGAAAATCATAGGTTTATCTCTTTCATAAACGTTCATAGATTTTCAAAATCCTCCACCAAATCTTAGCAAATGAATCCAACCATATGTAAAGGAAATAATCCATCCTAACTATTCTGGGTTTCCTCCAGAAGTATTAGGCTCATTTCACAGTTGAAAATCTATGTAATCCATCACATGATCAAAAGCAAAGACAAGACCCAGGTGATGGTCGCACTGCAGCTGTGTTTTCTTCTGATACAATGTCCTTCCAATGCGTTTTGACTAATTGTGGCCTAAATGCACTCTTGGATGGTTGTAGATTGTTAAGTGAAGGTATTTTCTGGTTTGCAGGCCAATAAGAGAAGTGCTGGCCATTGAGGAAGTTTTAGGAATGGGGGCAGATGAGAGACTGCAGGAGCCCATGATGCTGGGTGGGGAAGAGGCGAAGCTGGGAATCTGGGAATTGGTAGCACCCAACTCAAGCTCTGTGGAAGGCAATTTGCACTGCTCCTTAAGTGTGCCTATTGTTTTATTTTATAATACAATGTTCCTGCTGCCATCTACAGGCACACATTCTTCTTGCACAGTCCAAACTACTCTCTTTCTCCCTCTTTCTCTGTCAGATAAACAATCAAACAAATAAATAAATAAAACAAGCCCCTGATCATTTTAACACTTTCTGATTATTGGTTTTAATTCTACCTTCTCCTCATTTCTTAAGTTCTCTCACTGTAAGATGTACATATGACATACATATGTGTGTGTGTGTGTGTGTGTGTGTGTGTGTGTGTATGGACATGCATTCCTGGTGGGGTTTGAACCCAGGATCTTGTGCATGTTAGACAAGCTGAGCTACATCCCCAGCCATTGAATATATATTGCTTATTTGCAATTCATGTTTTAAATTTCTGCTCATTCTCCCTCTCTTTTCATGAGCACGTCCTGTCCAATAAGTGATACCGAAATATGTATTGCCAATTCTTTGCAACTTCAATATTTCCTTTTGTAAAAAATATTTTATTTATTTATTTTTACATGGAGAAAGAAAGAGAGGGAAGGAGGGAGGGAGGGAGAGAGGAGGGAGAATGGGTGCACCAGGGCCTCTAGCCCCTGTAAATGAACTCCAGATGCATGTACCACCTTGCGCAAACTCCATATGTATGTACCACCTTGTGCATCTGGCTTATACGGGTACTGGGTAATAAAACCTAGGCCAATTGGCTTTGCAAGCAAGTGCCTTTAATCACTGAGCCATCTCCTAGCCCTAATATTTCTTTATAAAGGAAATTTCAAATTTTTTTTTAAAAATATGCATGTACACAGGTACACATTTGTAACGTTCAGTCCTACTTTTTATGCATTTGACCATGTACTAGACTGAAATATGTGTCCTGTATGCACTATAATTGCTCTTTTTCCTCACCTTCATAGAAAATATAAAACTCCATTCATAACCATGAGTTACAATACAATCCGGTCACCACATTTAAAAGTTTGTTGGGTTTATATGAGTCTCTCTCCCCTGTGGAAGTCCGAATAAACAATACAAGGAGTCGGGGTCACTACTGAATAGAATTTATTCAACATTCACTGGATGGAAAATGCTCAAAAGATTTGTACTGTTTATACAGAATTATTTATAAAATGTGTGGTCCATTGAGAGTGAGATAGTTTATAGCAGAGACACTAAGATTCCCCCAAAGAGAGCTCCCAGTTCACCCAGTCACCTTGTCTTAGCTTTATAAACACAAAGCACTGTATAAATGCTGCCAAAGAGATGCAAAGATGCACTGCCATGAGAGCTACTCCAGAAGAAAAAATTATGCTACATGCATGCATGAAAATGTCATCGGGAAGATCCATTATTTCACACAGCTAATATATGCTAAAAACATAAGAGATAAAAGTAATATTTTAATGTGGACCTACTTTCTAATGGATTGACAGTTTTTTCAGAGTATCTCAGCTGATTTTCTGAAGCAAAAAGAAAAATGTTAGATTTTACGAGCTTCATCTGAGCCACTGGGAAAGCTGATGGAGCAGCTGAGATAACTAACGTGTGTCCAGCGATGCTGCTTTAGACCAGTGTGAAGGAATAGAAGGTAGATAAGCTATGTAACACATATCTGTCATAAACAATGGGCCTGAACCCTTAGCATCTTGTCTCTTACTGTCTTAATTAAAATGTTTGAACCTAATTCTGTTTCTTAAATTTCTTACAGAGGGGCTCCTACCAGATATCAACACTTGTTATAAAGTCAGAATAACTATGTAATTGGAATCATATGCTTTTGGTACAGAGAAAAAATCTTGATCAATGCACTAGAGCAGAGGCCAGATAATAACTGTACAAGAAGTGTCATTGCCAATGTCTTATTTAAATCACAGCAAGACTATGATAAACAAAGAGTTCTACTAGTGGTTTCTTACAGGAAGAAGGCACATGACATATATGGTATAATATCCTAGTTTTTGCTGTGTGTGTGTGTGTGTGTGTGTGTGTGTGTGTGTGTGTGCGCGCGTGCGTGCCCATGGCCCATGTGTAGAGTTCTAAGGACAACCTCTGGGTGTCCATCTTCCTCTTCCCTGCTTGAGGCAGGATCTCCCTTGTTGATACTCTGTTTTCACTGATTGGCTTCCTGTGCACCAGTCTAGCTGGCTCATAGCTTTTGGATTATTCTTGCTCTGCCTTCCATTGCCGTAGGTACACTGTGATGACAGACACACGTGCCATTTTACATCTGGCTTTATATAGGAGCTGGAGAGCTGTACTCTCACCCCAGGCTTGCACATGCATGCTTTCAACCACTGGTCCATCTCTCCAGCTCCAATACCCTAGTTTTTACCTTGAGTACTGCACCATCTTATTGATTATGCAAAATTTACCTATGCTGCATAGCTTCTGTTTCATCATCATATCACCACCATCATCATTGTCATCATAAATATTATCATCATCAAAGAATCCTACAACTTTCAGAGATAGGAGCTCTATTCCCTTCACTCTTGGGATCTAAACTGTGAGAGCCCCACAACAAGCTGCACCCATTGCCCAAAGTGATCTCTTCAGGGTCCACATCCAGACCCTCTCACTACCCCATCTGTTTTGCTAGTTTTCTAGTCCCACCATTCTTTCTGAATACTCCCATGGACACTCAGCCAAGACAGTCATGAAAGGCTTGGAGAGTCTCATGCCCACTCAACCTCCAGACTCACTTGGGCAGACTATGAATAGGTAATGAAAAATTTCACAAAATGTTATACTCACACATTGCATTGACTGCACTTGAATTCATGTTGTCAGTGTTTAGATAAATTAAATTTTTTCAACTGGTGAAAATGTGAACACAGTCTCCCCAGTACCACAAATTATGCAATCAAGTTTCCCACATTTGGGGAAATTACAGGGGTCTACTATCTATTGCACACATCCTGAGTACAACAGATAAGCCTCGCTCTGGTCTGATCATGGTATGCCTCCTGCCAGGTAAGTATAGATCAAGTTTATTTTAAAATATTTTTATTTATTTATTTGAGAGGAGGGGGGATAGAGAAAAGCAGAGAGACAGAGACAGACAGAATGGGCACATCAGGGCCTCTGACCACTGCAAACGAACTCCAGATGCAAGCACCACCTTGTGCATCTGGCTTACATAGGTCCTGGGGAGTAGGTCCTTTGGCTTTGTAGGCAAGGGCCTTAACTGCTAAGCCATTTCTTCAGCCAAGATTAAGTGCTTTTTAAAGATTTATTTATGATAGAGAAAAGCAGATAGAGAGAATGGGTGACCCAGGGCCTCCAGCTACTGCAAACGAACTCAATACACATGCAACACCCTGTTCATCTGGCTTATATGGGTCCTGGGGAATTGAACTTGTGCTTTTGGCTTCATAGGCAAGCACCCTAACTGCTAAGCCATCCCTGCAGCTATTGCAGTCAGGTTAGCATTGCTGGCATAAATCGTCTGACCAAGAGCAGCTTGTGGGCAAACAAGGTTTAATTTTGCTTACAGACTCCAGTAGAAGCTCAACGATGGCAGGGGAAAATGATGGCATGAGCAGAGGGAAGACATCACCCCCTGGCCAACATAAGGTGGACAATAACAATAGGAGAGTGTGCCAAGCACTGGCAAGGGGACACTGGCTATAAAATCTATAAGCCCACCCCCAACAAAACACTGCCTCCAAGAGTCATTAATTCCAAAATCTCCATCAGCTGGGAACCTGCATTCAGAACACCTAAGTTTAATGAGGGGGGGGGGAACCTGAATCAAAAAACCATATTCTGCCCTGGCCCCCCCCCATAAACTGATAACCATCCATGATGGAAAATGCAATGCATTCAGTCCCTTTAAAAGTCCCCATAGTTTTATCTATCCTAATGATGTTCAAACATCCCTATAGTCCAAGATTTTTTAACTGAGCCATAATACCAAAAAAGCCCCCCCCCAAAACAAAATCCATAATGACACAGAACAAACATTCACACTGCGAAAGATGGCATTGGACCTAGCAAAGAAATATTCAACCAATACAAGATTTAAACAGGGCAAACATAAAACTCTGTAGCTCCTAGTACAACAACTGTAGTCAGTGACAAATCCCCAAGTGCAGTAATTCTAAACAGCAATAAGTCTCTGGAGTTCCAATTCTATCCCTCCAGCTAGGCTACTCACAGTCCTGGAAAACTTCATCCAGGGCCGGCAGATTTCCTTAGCAGGTTTCATGTGGTCCAGGCATCTCCACTAGGTCTCCACTGCAATCCATGGTTAATCCTCATGGCTCCATAGGGTCTCCATGCAGGCATCCAGCACACCTGCTTCACACTGCCCATGGCTGTTTTCAAAACACAAGACTGGGTTGCAAATTCGATGACCCTCTCTTTCCTGAATTTCTTAAACTCCACAATACCAGGTAGGGTGCTAATTTTTTAGTCCGGGGGGAGGGGATAAAGCAGACTTTGAAGACAGGACACTCTTTGAGCACTCAGGCCCCTTGAAAAGAGTCTACATTCTTCCTCTTGCCCCAATGCAGGTGAGCTGGCCCAATCTCAATGGTTATAAACTCTCATATAATTGTAGCTGAAGGGGCAGAAGTTTCGGCCGAAAGATTTCTTTGTGTGCCATATCCCTCTGCACATACCAGTCTGTTTCTAATCAAAGCAACCCTGCACAAGTTCTCAGGAAGCAGGCATAACAACAAGCCTCTCACACAAACTGCTTCAAGCCCAGTGCAGGCAAAGCTCTTTCTCACCCTCATAAGCTGAACATAACATTCCTTAGTTCTTTCTGCATTCAAGTCATTCAACTCTGACCAGAATAGTCCATCAAGCTGTACTTGCAGCACTGTAAGGTGTCTCTTAGGCCAAGGTTTCAAATCCTTGCACATTCCTCTTGAAAATCAGCTCCTAAAGGCCAAAGCCACACAATCAGGTGTCTAGCAGCAAATGACACCACTCCTCTGTACCAACATTACTGTTGCAGTCAGGTTTGCATTGCTAGCATAAGTCACCCAACCAAGAGCAACTTTTGGGATAACAGGTTTTTGTTTGTTTGTTTGTTTTTTTTTTTTTTTTTTTTGATTTACAAATTCGAGGGGAAGCTCCATGATGGCAGGGAAAAATGATGGCATGAACAGAGGGTGGACATCACCACCTGGCCAACATAAGGTGGACAATAGCAACAGGAGACTGTGTCAAACACTGGCAAGGGGACACTGGCTGTAATACCCATAAGCCTGCCCCCAAGAATGCACTGCTTCTAAGAGGCATAAATTCTTAAATCTCCATCAGCTGGGAACCTAGCATTCAGAACTCCTAAGGTTATGAGGGACACCTGAATCACACCACCGCACCAGCCCTAGATTGAGTTTTAAATACATGTTCTACACCAAATTTTATAGCTTTATACTCACAGTTTTTGCCATGTGACTCTGCATTTCACTCCACTAGAGGTGGAGTGGACATCCAAGCACTTGGATTTTGATTAAGGCATGTGACTTGCTCTGTTGGTGAGCTTAGCAGATGTGATCACAAATATGATGCAAATGGAAACATTGTGCATCCACTGTGAGTGTGCTGTGTCACTGAAGAGCTTCTGGTCCCAGGAAGACTAGAGCTGTACTGAGCAAGCCTGATCTAAACCTACAGTGTGCAGCCAGACCAAAGTGAGAGCAGCAGTTACGCCAGCCAGCTTGAAAGTGCAGTCGATAGCATGCTTGAGTCTTGTATGCCACTAAGCTTTTGATGACTGACATGGTGTTATTGTGACACCAGGTGCTTGACAGACTAGTTGTCACCAGCATGCACCATTGCATGCCCCTCCTCAGTATCGTTAGAGAGCCCATGATAGAGCTTCTGAATAAGACTCCTGGCTTGGCTTCAAGACACTCTTTAACCCTGACCAGGTGTTTCCTTTAGCCTTAGTTTTCTTACCTACTTAACTACATCTACTTGCTGGGGATACCCAGTGCATTCTAACAAGTCAAAGTCACTGAAAAGTTCTACAATAAAGAAGCTCAAAATTGGATTGAATAGATGGCTTAGCTATGAAGGCACTTTCCTTCAAAGCCAAAGGACCAAGGTTCAATTCTCCAGTATCCACGAAAAGCCAGATGCACAAGGTGGTACATGTGTCTGGAGTTTGTTTGGCATTTTGATTCTATTTGTTCCCCCACCCCTGTCTCTCTCTGCCAAACTCTCTCTCAAATAAATAAATATAAATATAAATATTTTTTAAAAGGTCAAAATTTCTTTAATCTGGCTTTTTCCAAAATTGTTTACCTTTCAAATCTTTTTTACCTTCCTGGACTCATATCACTCGGAACAGGCTGCTGACTGCAGATTTCAAAGAGAGCCAGATGCCCTCCCTTGCTGGAGTCTTTGCTAGACTCTAAAATAGTCCTTTTCTACAACCAAGTACACCCACTGCTTTTGTCTCATTTTCTTCTTAATATGATATAATAATCACCAGTGTCTTACTTTAATTCTCTAGTTTTAAGCATCAAGCCTTTGGCTAATTCTCTAAGCCTGAACTTTATCCATTTAAAAGTGGAAGATTAAATGCAATGTTAAACTGTCCACAGAATTTACAAACAACCAGATTTCCATTTTCATTCTCCTGCTGGGTACAGTTACCAGTACCTGACACTCAAAATGCCCCCATTAACTTATTGTTAAGTGGATGGTTCCACCTAATTTCTTCAGTGCAGTTAGTGACGCTGTCACCCTCACTGGGAACACTGCTAGAAATCTTTACATTATTGGTTGTTTCTCTTGTCACTTTGTCCTCCTGAACCCAAGGGATTGCAGTGTCTTGTAAATTTTCCACTGTCTTGCCCTATATATCAGACATCTCTTTTTGCTTCTGCTCAAGGTCAGAAGCTGTAAATTTTCTTGTGGAAGGCCAGATGGTCCATATCATAGATCTGAGGGCAAGCATGTCTTCTCTGTAGTGGCTGCTTCTTTCTTTCTTGTAGCTTGAAAGCAGCTCAGACAATATCTAAATGAATGGAAATGTCTGCATCTTAGTAAACCTTCATTACAAGCCTAGGCTGATGGGATTTGGAGGGCTAAGCGGAGTTCACTACAGCCCACTATAGGGCAGCCTTTCTTATTTTCACAGCTGGAACTTACATTCACATAGAGATTTACAGGTATATGTGAGCAGCAGTGTATTCATATATGTGTGCATGATCACTTGTGTTGGGTGTGTGTGTGCAAGTTTGCAAGCACATGAATGTGTAACACTCATGCGTTTGTACATGTGGAGGCCAGAGATTGATGGAGAGTCATCCTCAGCCTCTCTTCACCTTTTGTGACACAGGGTCTCTTGCTGAACCCAGGGATCAATTCAGCTGCCCTAGCTAGCCAGAGGGCCTCAGGGAATCCGTGTTGGCCTCTCCCATGCTGGTATTACAGATGCACACAATCACATTTTACACGGGTGCTGGAGATCCAAGCTCAGATCTTCATGCTTGCAGGCAAGTACTTCAAATGCCAAGCCACCACACCTGTGTGTTTTAATGCCTTGCAGGGTCACAGCTATACCTACACTGTAAATAACCTAGCATAGAAAGACTTGGAGGTTTGGAAGAATGAAACAGCTATGCAGTCCCTCAGATAGTAAGGCTCAGGGAACATTGCAGAAGGAGTAGAAAGACTGTAAGCATCACAGGGTGGGTAGGTGTTTCCTGAGGCATGGTCTTCACTCCCCCCAGAGACTGACTGAGGCCTTCAGGACTCTACATTGAGTCCCCACAGTGAGCCCCACTGAGGAGGGCCCTCAGTGGAACAGGGATGGGGTAGAGGGGATAGAAGAGTATAACCTTTAAAAAATTAATTGTAAAAAAGTGATAAAGCCAGAATGCAAACCAAAGTCTTCTACCAGAAAACCTACTACTCTACCCCAGGAAATTTTCCGAAGCACAGTCTCTTCACTGGGTTCAGTTTTTGCTTCCATTCTCAAAACACATGTTCTTCTTATCTCTTTCTTTCTTACCTTCTTTCTTTTTAAGACAGAGTCTCATCTTGGACTCACTATGTAGCTGATGATGATCTTGAATTTCTGATCCTATTGTCTCCTCCTTAGGAGTACTAGGATTACAGGTACACAGTTTGTGCATTGTTGGGAATTGAATTTAGGGCTTTGTGCATGCTAAGCAGACATTCTACCCACTGAATACCCATATCCCCACCAAACCACATCATTTTATTAATGCATGTCAGGGTCCATGTGATGTCTCTGGTCAAAGCTGCTAAGAGGTATCTATTACCCAGTTGGGCAATCTCCTTATCTGGTCTTCAGGACCCATGTGGCAGGCCACAGCTGCCTTTCCAAGAATACCTGCCTGCTGATCTGTTGAAATTCTTGCTACCAGAAACTTGCTTTACCCATGATCTTCCTGTGAAAAGAATTAAGGTCTACCCAACCTCAAGTGTCATGGGGTGGATTCTGTGAGCAGTGTCCAAGTGAGCTTCCCACATAGCATGATCATGATCTTAAAGTGTCTTTGACACCAACACTTGTGGAAAGGAGAAGAAGAGAGTAGAAACTGCAAAGATCAATAGACTCAGCCAGACATGAGCAGTCTGGAACCACAGGGTCCTTAAGAGGTGTCCAATAAGCCATGATGGTTAAGCCTTTTACTCCAGTATCACGTGGGCAGTGGGCATGGATTTCTAAGGAAGGGACACAGCCTTGGACAAGGTGGCTATCTGCAAATGGGGAAAATTCCTAAAGGGGTTGTTAGCTGAAGGTCACATGGCACTCTCAGCTGGTGCCATGACCACTACAATGACCATCTGGTAAATTTCTTCACAACTCACTAAAATCTGCTCTGCATTTGTATTGCAGTTTTATACATACTTACATTTCTATAAATTTCCACCATTCTATTAACTTTTCTTTGTGAGCACTTTAAAGGATGTGGGATGGAAAGAGTGTGGAAATAGTAATCAGATCTCCCTGGTGTGAATCTCAGCTATGCAA
This sequence comes from Dipus sagitta, assembly GCA_036346955.1. Lineage (NCBI taxonomy): Eukaryota > Metazoa > Chordata > Mammalia > Rodentia > Dipodidae > Dipus > Dipus sagitta. The sequence continues at coordinate 7,865,753 of CM070784.1, forward strand.
AGTTTTGTGAGATGTGTGAGCCTGGCTGAATCCCTAAACCTATTTTGCTTTGGTTTCCTGGTATAAAAAGTCATAATACTGTCTTCACAGAATCGCAGGAAATGACATATACAAAATGCTTGGCTTGTACAAGTGCTTGATAAATAATAGTTTCCTCCTGTTTAAGGGAAGAATCTCAATTTGGTTTTCCCTAAAGCAATCATCACAGTGCCAGAAACATATAAAGGGTTCAGTATAACTTTTCAAAATGGAATCTTTCCAAGCTTTTAAAATTCATTCCTGGTGCTGAGAAGTTGGCTCAGTGGGTAAAGTGCTTGCTGGGCAACCATGAGGACTTGAGTTCAGATCCCCAGCATCCACAGTAAATGCTGGGTAGAAGAGTGCAAGTCTGTTATCCAGCACAGGTGATGTGGAGACAAGAGAATCCTAGTGCTTGCTGGCTAGCTATCCTATCCCAGCTGATGAGCTTCTGGTTCAGCGAGAGTCCTTGTCTCAAAGAATCAGGTAGGGAGGACTGAGAGAGCAGCCAGTGCTCGCGTCTGGCCTCCACAGGCACACAGTAATGCATATACATGCACCTACACACATGTGTGCCCATATACCTACAAACATGTGTCGATACACACATGTACACTACATGTACATTTTCACAAACAAATCCTTTCCTGTCTACAAAGGTCCCTTATGTGTAGAAAGCCTATCCCTATCATATCTAACCCAGAGACCTTGAAAGAAGAAATACGACAGAGAATGAGAGGTGGGGGTTGGAAGCGGGAAATAAAGGACCTTTTAGGATTTCTTTGTTTGTATGGGTTTGAGTGTCTGTATATGCATGAGGCTTTTGGGACCACTGGGAAAACACTTCATGAGTGTCTTGCTGAAAGATCATATTTAAAAACCATATGTTTAAGAACCATAGGGCAGGAGAAGAATCACGAAAAGTGAACCAAGGCCTTTGTTCTCATAGTTGGCAGTGCTAATGACAGTTCTGGCCCTCTCCTTGAGGCTGTAATCTCTTTCGCAGCAAACAGCAGTAAATGTCAACTCTGAAAGCCACCCGGTTTGACAACAAGTGATTTAAGCACTAAGGGTGACAAGAAGACTGTATTTTATCTAGCCATAGGGATAGCTTTGAGGGCTTAGTTGGTGGCATTTTATATCAGATGGGCAAAACTGCATACAGTGGCAGATGGAAAGTGTCAGCTTATAGTAAAGGATAAAATTGGAGCTAATTTGCTACATCAAAAAAAAAAAACATTTTGGGGATTTCTAATATTTAAGTGAAAACTTGGTTATTTTAGAGAAAGATACCACCCTAGCACCAATTACAAGCTAATTTTGAACTTTGAATACTGTCATTCAGAACTTTGCAGGAAACTTCTGAAGTGGGGAGCAACTTTTTGGTCTACATGAGAAAGCATAATATTAATGAAATATTATTAACTGAATTTTCCAAGAAGTGAATCTTTCCTTGACACAATGCTTATTTTCTTATCAGTATCATCATTTTGTACACAAAACAACAGCATCTATCTGTGCAGTATGATCTGTCCAGCAGTCCCTGGCCAGGGAGGGACATGGAGTAGAAATCTAGTTCATGTTCAGAAATCAAGCTGTCTGCATCATTCTTAAGACTGGGACACTTTTCTAGAACTTCAAATACTTCCATTGAGAACAAATCACTGTCTTAAGTCTATTCCTTTTTATTATGCATCAAAGTTCAGAACAGCTCAAAGAAACCCAGAGACTCGGGGAGAGGAAGCAGGGGACGGTGAGTATTCCAAATTTAGACCAAGCTGAGAAAGCCTTGTGGTGTTAAAACTGTTCTGTGTTTTGATGAGGCAGTGGATATACAAGTCTGTGCATGATAACATTGCATGGTGCCTCATATGCACACAAAAATGAGAAATCTGACTGAAGTTGGTGTTTATCAATGTCAATAACCTGCTAGAGATATTGCCCTATAGCTTTCACAAATTAGTACCATTGGGAGCAATTAGGGTCCAGCACATAGATCTCAATTATTTCTTTATAAGTTCACATGCATCTACAATTATCTGAAAATTTAAAAATGTATATGTAATCTAGATCCACAATAAGCTGGACCTTTTACAGAGTTGTCCTTTTCCTATTTATGGTAGAGGATGTTTTCACAGCTAGAGGGAAAAGATGAATGGCTAGCCCCGTGTCATGAATAACAACATGCCAGGGTAGGAGTAGGGGAATGGTTCTTGATCACTGTCTGCATGCATTACAGCGACCTTATCATGAAGATTTTTTTCCACTGACATTTAAGAGAGAATATAAATATGGGTGTGTGTGTTTTAAGTAAGTCCCAAGAGACAGGAGCCTTAGCTTACAAATCTTCAGAAGTGTTTTAATAGTCTGTCAAACTCAGTTGACAATGTTTTATCCATTATGGAAGGCTATTTCCATAATGATAAAATTAATGGTTTAGAATGAGAATGAGAAATTCTTTGACATCTAAGCACAGAAGTCATCCCAGGGGTTTTGCAGATAAATCAACCCCAGCATTCCCTCTGTTAATGAAGAAAACCCATTGTGAGGGCATGCCTGTCTCCCAGAAATGCCATTAGTGAAGGGGAGAAATAATGAAAACAGGGATATGTACCACAATGTCAGATTTAAAAGAAAAACTGTGAAGATTAAGACAATATTAAATACGAACTAGAATTCAAATAATCCTTATGGGAAACAGACTACACTGATTCTGGTTTTCATGTTCTCTGTAGCTTCAGGGGCAAAGAGAGATGCCCCCGAATGGGGAGAGTGTAAGCTGTCTCCCTTATCACCATTCATTCACAACTGCACACTCATTAGAATTTTGTTCTAGGAGAATGAAAATGTTAGTCACACATACTATAAGTACTTCTAATAGTGCCTTAAAATTTTAGGTACCATTGGTGGACCATAGTCCTTTCCTTTCATCCCTTACTTCTGGCTCCCTTCCCCCCATGCCTACTACCTCTCTCAGATTTATTCAGTAACTCTTCACCAGTGCTGGTGGAAGCTTGAGGATAGAGCCTTTCGTCATTTAGATGGTTTGAAAATCAAATAAATAATAGATGCACATAAAAGAAATCTGATACAATCTAGCATTTCTCTTTGCTCAAGCTTGATAATACCCCTCACATGGAAGGTACTAAGTGCTCCAGAGCTTTGGTGTTAAATGGCTGCTTTCCTTTATGGTTGTTCATGCCAGCAATAAACAAAGCCAGTGGGCTTGTCTGGATCAACAAAACCCCGAGCTTTCTATCACAGAGCTTCATGAGGCACGGCAGAGGCATACAAGAGGCTGAAGACAAGTGAGTTTCTTCCACAGTGGTCATGAAAGAGTTCCAGCAAACTTACATTTCAATCCTTGAAGAAGAGGCTTCCTTATTAGCTGAGGATAGTATGTATAGTTCACTGAGACCGTATGGGATCTGCTGGCTGTGGTCAGAGAAGGCTTACAGAGGATATTCTGTGAATAAGCTCTATTCTTTAAGAGATTTTGACCAAGAGCCATTTACATATTACATAAATTTTCCTTAATCTAGCAAGTTGTATACTCTGGTTTACAATGTTAGAGAGCAGAAATCCTCCGTCTTCTAAGAACATATCCCAATGTGACTGTCCTTTTCTTGGGTCTTCCCTGCTCCACACGTGCTTTTCCAACCCTCCAGCATGTCCCCCAGATCCTCAGATCTCAGGATGGTGTCTGCAGCCACTACTAGGGCTTTGGAGACCAAATCCTCTGTAGTCTCTTCCTACGGTTCCTCCCTTTCTGTACTCCACCTTGCTCCATTTCCACAGCGAGCCTTATCACCCACCATGGACACCCTCACTATGCCCCTTGATCCGTTCGTCTGCCCAGTGTGGCGCTCGCAGCTCGACCATCTCTCCTGGCAGCCCTAGCAAGTGGCACTTTTACATCTACTTATGAGTTTTTTGAAATTAGTTTCTGGCTTTCACTAGGCCATGCCTTTCCTAGGCGTGGCAATTATTTTTATTTTCTAGCTTTGCCAATAAATCCTCATCACCCAGCATCACACCTAGCACATAGTGAGTATCCAATAAGTATTTGTTGAATAGATGTGTGAACACATGATGCAAAAATATCTATTGTTGGGCAGGCTGTGGAATGAAGGGGCAGATGAGAAAAAGATTAGAAGGGGGTACGGGAAAGACAGAGACAGGAGGATATAGTGACTGCCTAGATGTTTTACAAAAGCAAAAAAAACAGGATCATGTAATTGCTTCTAAACACAAGAGAGTTGCATGATGTAAACTGTACCCACATAGACACAGGGACAATGTCTCAATCCGTTCGTGTGTGTGTGTGTGTATGTTTCTGAAGCGTCTGCCAGAAAGCTCAGTAGTAGGGACAAAGCAATGAACAAAATATAGATCCAGGTCCTGCTTGAGTTTTCTGTTTTCAAATAAGTATTTAATATGTCACTGCTATTAGAGATCTGTAAAAAATTGCAGAAGGATGAGAGAACCAGAATCAAGAAGGCGCTACTGTGACAGGATGGCCAGGAAAGGACAATGTGATATGGTGATGTGGAGTGCAGACCTGAATGAGGCCAGGGAGGAGCTTTGTGGGTCATGGGGTGACACTTTTCTAGGCTGAAGGGAGAATGCAAAGGCCTGAAGACTGCAGTGTTCTCCACAGAGGAATGCCGGTTCTTCAGACCTGGAAACTTCCATGCTTACCACTCGCCCATTGGTACGTTCTTCTGCTTTTCTGTCTTATGTACAGTTAGGAAAACACTGCTTTTTTAAATTATGAGGAACCTTACTATCCTTTTAAATGTACATGTGTGCATGTTTGTGTGTATGTGTGTGTGTGCAGGTGCACATGTGTGGGTGTGCATACACACGTGTGCACACACACGTGTGCACATGCATGAGGAGAACAAAGAACGATCTCAAGTGTCATTCTCTTTTGAGATTTGGTCCCTCATCGGCGTGGTGCTCACCAGCGTGGCTGGACTGCGTAGCTGGCAAGCTCGTGGGACCTGCCTGTCTCTGCCTCCCCGGTTCTGGGATTGGAGACATTTACTGTGACATCTGCGCTGCCACACCCAGCATTCCATGTGTGTGCTGGGGTGCAGCTCAGGACCCCACGCTTGCAAAGTAAGCACTTTGCCCACTGAACATTTTTCCCCAGGTCCTTGATATTAAAGATCCCAGTCTGGGAGCTCTGGGAGGCTTTGTACTTGCTTCTGCTTTGACCTTGACCTATTAACTATCTGCCTGTCTCTGGATGGCTCCTATTCTGCTCTTTATGCCCAGCTGTGAGCAGTGTCTCTGACTTCAACTGACTCTAAAACTCAGGGCAGCTGGGCCAGCCTCAGCTGGGATCAGGTTTCCCCACAGCCCAGACCCCTCTCCTGGGGTCTACCACACACTTACTAGGTTCCTGGGACAAAACTGTCCTGGGAACCCAATGATAATCTTTGCCAAGGTGTTGTCTGTAGATTTATAAGTATTAGCACCCCCTAATCTGTAATATCTAAAATACTATTTTTCACATCCTCAAGCCCAGTGAATGGACACAACAGGCTAAGTCACATCCTGACCATCATCTATACACTATTAGAACAGTGAGCCTGACCAGTCACAGCATAGGCAATCCCTGTCTCCTGGAGACAACCATTGGTGGTTTCCTGAGTTTTCTCTGGAGCGCGGGGTATGCCACCTCCCTCTCCCTCAGTAGTATGCAGCAATGCTCAGTGAGTCTCGGAATCTCACTGACCTTTTTTTTTTTTTTTTTTTTCCTTTTCCTGCCTTTCCCCTGGAATGCAGTGAATGTTTGCATTTGTCTCAGGGCAACAAGGTTAATCTCAAGACACATAAAATAGCACGCAGCTCCATGGTTCTGGGTTTTTAGTAAATGCCACTAATCATCTCTAAGAGAGGTGGGAAGGATTGTAACAATGGTGGAGGAAGGAAAAGAAATAAAGCCACTGTTCTTTAGTATTGCCATGACATGCTGTTACAGTGTATTCAAATATCACAACAAAGAGAAATATTAGTGTATTCTTTTAAACTTGGACAAGGCAGGAATTCCTTTAAACCCCTAGGGGTTATTATGACATCTAGTTTCTAAGTATCAGCTATTAAGTTACAGAACTTAGCATGCAGGTGCACCTATGTGCAACAGGACACATAATGTAATCCCCTAGTGGCTTATCTGCAACTGATGGCATGAAGTCCATGATTACTGACCATTAGTTATCAAGCTGTTGGTAGAAAATGTCTCTTTTAACACTTACTTGTTCAACTTAGCCAGTTGATGGTTTGAATGATAGTGTCTGTTATGAGGCTGATTAATACATCCACTCAGTATGGATTAAGCCCAGCCATGTCTTTTCCAGCACTTACTCCTGTGTATTTAATTTTTCCTTGGGAAATGTGATGTTGGGGATGAAGGCCTTCACTAGGACAATTGCTTGCTGTTTCACTTAAGGCAATGAGGAACTTCAATCACCCTGTGAGCCCTTTCAGATGAAGGCATAAACACAGCAAGGAAGCATGCCTATAATGTAAACAGTAGGAAGAGTTCCACCTTTATGCCTTCAGATTACTTGTGTTAGTCAGTTTTCCATTGCTGCGACAAAACACCTAGGAAAATCTACTTAACAGCTTCCAAGGTTTCTGTCCATGGTCACTAAATTCCATTGCATCCTGGCTCTGGCCACTTAGTTAATCATGGCAGCGGGATTGTGTGTCAGACACCTGCTCACCTGATGGTAGCTGAGAGCAAGAGAAAGATGAAGGAGCCAGGGCTTGCAGCATCTTTGTGGTGGTTTGAATGTGAATGTATGGATAGCCTGAGTGAGGTATTTTTAAAATATTTTATTTATTATTTTTTAAAATTTATTTTTATTTGACACGTACATACTTCATATGTAACCAATGCAAGTTGACACCACCGTTTCCCTCATCCCTTCCACTTTTATTTATTTATTTATTTGAGAGAGAAAGAGGCAGGTAGAGAGAGAGAGAGAAAGAATGGGCACACCAGGGCCTCTAGTCACTGCAAACTAACTCCAGATGCATGCACTACTTTGTGCATCTGACTTACACAGGTGCTGGGGAATCAAACCTGGGTCCTTTGGCTTTGCAGGCAAGCACCTTCACTGCCTGATCCATCTCTCCAGCCCGTAAGGTATTGTTGACTAAGTAAGATACTAGAATCCCCAGCAGCCTGGCTGGAGTAGGCGTCACTGCAGGTGGATGTTAAATCCAGCCCTAAGGTGTGTTCACAGCAGCTTGACCTCTGACTGTTTGGTGTTCGCTGACTTTTGATGATGTCTGTCTGCTTGAATCTATGGAATTTAGCCAGATTCTCCAGCCACTGATGGTGTTTTCCCTGGTTCTGTAAGCCTGAGATAAACCCTTTCCACTCACAAGCTGCTTCTGGTTTGATGCTTGTCCCAGTGAGAAGCTGACTGCAACAATCCTCCTCATGGCACCCCTTAGTAATCTGACCTTCTCCTACTCCCTACCTCGTAAGGTCTCACCATCTCCCCAGAGCTCCATGGGCCAGATATTCAGCACATGAGCCTTAGGGGACATAAAGGTCCTAAAAATCCTAAAGGATCCTAACACAGCATACTTCTGTATAAAAATATATATATTAGGGGGGCTGGAGAGATGGCTTAGTGGTTAAGGTGCTTGCCTGTGAAGCCTAAGGACCCAGGCTTGATTCTCCAGTACCCATATAAACCAGATGTCCATGGTGGTGCATGCATCTGGAGCTTGTTTGCAGTAGCTAGAGAACTTGGTGTGCCTGTTTAATCCTGTAGACAACAGTGTTCAACAGAACTTCCTGCCATAATGGAAACAGTCTATGTGACTCGTGTGTGTGTGTGTGTGTGTTTGTGTGTGTGTGTGTGTGTGTAACAAGACTGGAAAACTGAACTTTCTTTCACTTTTTATTGTGCAAAGACAGATTTCTAGGATCTGTGCAGATGGCTCAGTGGGTAAGAGCACTTTCTGCACAAGTGTGAGGACCTGGGTTTGAGTCCCACCACCTGGATAAAAAGCCAATGGTGTTCACTCCTGCCTGTAGCCCCAGTCCTGAGGGAGAGGGAGACAGGATTGCTAGGGCTCACTGGCCTATCTAGCTGAGTAAAAAGCTACAGATGCAATGGGTGACCTTGTCTCAAGTTAAAAAGCAGAAGTGCAATAGAGGAAGACATCTTTGCATATGCCACACACGCACACACACAGAGAGAGAGAGGGGGGGGGAGAGGGAGAGGGAGAGGGAGAGGGAGAGAGAAGAAGGAAGAAGAGGAGGAGGAGGAGGGAGGGAGGGAGAGACAGAGAGAGAAATAACAACAATAGAAACCCAGGTTCCCATCCATCCTTTAACTAGTTTCCCCTAATGTGACCATTTGAAAGAACCCTGCTATTTGTTTTTCCAAAATAAATGAAGGAAATAATAAACCATGGCACAATTCTGTCACCTCATCCACATACTTTATTTGGACCTCACCAGTTTTTGTATTGCTGTTACTTTCCAATCTATGACCCAACCCATGACCTCTTCTTACGTTTAGTTTTCATGTCTCTCATGTGAAGACCTGACTATGTAGTTGGGTCTAATTGAACAGAAATGGCTCCCGCAGTGAGTGGCTGCTAAGGATAGTGTGGCTGTGGAGTGAACTGAACACATTCCCACTCACGGCCTTCTTCAGTTCTGACGGCACCCCATGGAGGTGGCACTGTGACTCCCCAGCTACAGAGGAGAAAATGTGGCTCAGGCTGCCTGTCACTTATGCTCCTCAAGGCACTGGTGAATGGGAGCATGGCTGAAAGCTTCCAGGGTCTTCTGACCCTTGGCTGCATGCACTTTCCTCTCCTGCAGCTGTTTGCAGTGACACATGTGACTTAAAACTCCCAGGAGACACTGGTAGCATTTATTACTAAGATATGTGGGAAAATCTTTATGTCTTAGGACAACTTTTAAGAAGCAAACAGCTCTGTGGAGTGAAAAAGGTCTGACTATTCTGGAAAAATGACTCCTCCTCTCACTGACCTCCAGATCGATGTTGGATCCAAAGCCCCAGTCCCAGGGCCTCTTCTGTATTTACACTCTGTCCCTAAGTGATCTCATTCAGTTCCGTGGCTTTAAATAACATCTGAAAACTGATGGAACCCAAATTTATATCTCTAGGTCTAACCTCTCCCTGACATTCCACCTGCTTCTCCTGTAGTCATGTAAATGCTGAACTCTTGTTCCCACTTTTTTTTTTGAATTATAAAATTTAAAAAAATGCACATATGAACAGGCTGGCATGTGATAATTCAATATCTTATATATAGAGAGTATGTCACTATTAGGTTAGGATAATTAGTATTTCTTTGCATTGGTACCCTTTGAGCTTTTCAATATACATATATATATATATATATATATATATATATATTGCATATATATGTATATGTATATGTATAGTCATCCAGCCTAGAATTCTTGACATTGGCATCTCAGTTAATGGGACAGCTACTATCCATTTACTCTAGCTAAAAACCTGGAAGTCATTCTTGATTCCTTTCTTTCTGGTTCTGCTTGAAACGTCCCCCCATCTGCAGTGCCCTCACCACCCTTCACAGCCCCTTCTTTCTCATCAAGGCTGCTGCCATCGTTTTTTGCTACTCTATCTCCAACAAAACCTCATAATTTCCCTCACTGAAATCATTGAATGGCTTCCAGGATCCTCACAAGCCAACCCAGCCGCCCCCCTCCCGTCCCCTGTGATAGCTTAAAGGGTATGAATGATCTGCATCTGCGTCTCTGACGTAATTCTCTATAGACCTCACTCCTGACATTTTGGCTAATCTGTGTCCTGTCCAGTGGAAAATATAAATTTACCCACTAAGGACTCGGTCACCTCCTTGCTTTGCAGCTGCTGTTCCTTCTGCCTGGAAGACTGAGCTCCAGGTCTTTCCCTGGCTAGTTCCTGCTACAGGGCTTCATTTAACTCTCTCTTCTGGAAACCTGTCTTGACAGCTGTCTCCTCCCTCCCTTATTGCCTGATTAATTTCTTTGCAACACTTATCCATTATGAAATGACTCTATCTGTTCTTATTGTTTTATTTGTTACTCTTCTACAATGTCAGATCCCTATGACCAAGAGACTGACCTCAATGGGCATCATGTATCTCTAGTACCAGTAAAAGTGTATTTGTTTTATAGTAGAAGCTCAGCAAATATTATGAATAAATGAATATAAGAAGGCTGGCCTACTAACAGTAATGGGAATTCATTTCTATTGTCTGTTTATTGACCCCCTCCCCTCCATTATTATTTTTGGAGACAGGCTTTTGTAATGTAGCTGAGGCTGGCTTTGAATTCATAATTCTCCTGCCTCTCCTTTCTGAGGGTGTTACAGCCATGAGTCACCACTCCAGGATCCAGTGATTTTCTTATTGGTACCCCAGGGCCAGCCCATTGCTGGATCTATCTTTTTAGTATGATAAAGAGCCACCACTTTCTGTATCATAGAATCATGTAGATAACAGAATGACATATCAGAAACCAAAGCCAGTGTATGAATCACTCTGTTCAGTGATCCTGAAGTCATAAATACACTCACAGCCTCTGTAGCTTCATGAAAAGCTAGTTCCTACTCACTCTGGATATCACTTCTTCATGTGGTGCCTCTACTATTCAGACTGTTTCTACGCCACAATGTTGTCATCACAATACCTGACTTCTACTTTCATGACTGAGAAAATGGCAGCTGCAATTGACATGTCCACTTTTAAATATTTTGGCCAGAAGTGACAAATGCTATTTCTGATAGTAGCCACTCGTTAGAGTGAAACAAGGCCTGGATTGCAGAGGGAGCCTTGCAATATGGCAAAAGAAATAAAAATGTGGGTGTTAGGGGATGTCTCTGCCAAAGTCCACTTTTGGACACATACAAAACAACCAACACTTACTTGTCTGAGGGGATAATGTAAAGTTCTACTGAAGAAGTGGTGGTACAGAGCACTTGGGAAGCTGAGGCAGGACGATCATGAGTTCCAGGCTAATCCGGACTACATAGTGACTCCTGGCCAGCTTGAGCTATATAGTAAGATATTGTCTCAAAATAAATAAGTTGAATCAACAAGTTCCATCTAGTCACGTCACGCAGCTCCAAGTGCAGAAGGTCTAGGATGATTTACTGGACACATGATCACCATCAGGATAATGGTGGTGTCCAGTGAGGTACAGAGGCCTGTGAGCTCATGTTATCTTCTCCATATGCACCTGATACGCATTAGTTATTCAGGAGTAGGACAACCAGAAATACCTTTTTGATGAGAAATGGCAGTGTTTGTTCAATAACCAGGGCCAGGGTTCCCCAAGACCATTGGTTCTACACTCTACAAATTTTCCCCCTGTCATATATAACCTAAGTGTTGAGGAACATGTCTTTCAGGAAACGGCATGGATATTTCAATCAATCTCCTGCTTGCAAGGTTTTGGGACCCAGTGCCATTTTAAGTTCCACATAGTTTCAAACTAAGAGCAGTTTTCTAGTTTACTGGCTTCCAGACAAATGCTTCAGGATGGATAAGATGGCTCAGCAGTCAAAAGCACTTGCTTTCAAGGCCTGTTGGGTCAGGTTCAATTCTCAAGCCACCCACATAATTCAGATGCAAAAAGTGGTGCCAGCATCTGGTGTTTGTTTGTAGTAGCAAGAGACCCACACATGCACATACATTCAAATAAATAAATATCTTAGAAAATAAATGAGACCCAAATGTCTCTAAGTACATATTCTGTCTGGCCAAACTTGAAGGGATTGCATTCTAATGCAAAGGAGAATCGTTGACAGGAGCAGTGGGCATGAATTTACTCATCCATGCACTTGTTCAACCAATATTTGCTCAGTCCCTTTAGGTACCAAGCACTGTACCAAATACTGTGGATTAGAGATGAACAAGAGAGAGAAAGCTGCCCTGAAGGAAGCGGAGGTCAAGAACAAGAGCTACAAAAAGAAAGCCATCACAAATGTGATCAGCAGTGTCATCAAGAGAGCTCATCTATTATCATAGCTAATTTCTCATCAATGCATCAATGATTTGTTAAGTTTCTGTAGTGCCTTTCTGTACACATTATTATTTATTAATAAAGAATATGGTACGTTGTACTGTTTTGATGGAGACAACCTTAGGATACAATAGGAACAAAGAGGAGGCCATCTGTCAGCTAGTACAGAGAGAGCCCTGGAAGGTGGGCTAGAGGGTCAAGGAAAGCTTTCCAGAAATCTGTAGTGCTTTTTATTAGTTTTAATTGACAAATTATAATTATATATATTTATGGGGTATCATGTGGTGCTGTTCTACATGTATACATTGTGGATTCACTGAATTAAGTAAGTCATCATATCTAGCACCTCACATACTGATTCTTTGCTCTTTGAGTGATTTTTGAAATGAGCAATGCACTCATATTAACCACAGTCACGGTGCTCTGATCACCAGAACCTACTCATCCTGTCAAGCTAAACCTTGCATTCTTTGAACAATATCTCCTCTTTCTCATCTACCTCCAGCTCAGTCCCAGGTAAATACAACTCTACCCCCTACTTCTATAAGTTTAACTTCTCGAGTGACCTCATGCAGTTTTTGTCTTTTTGTGCTTGGCTTATTTCACTTACCATGTCTTTGAGTCCATCATATTGTTGGCAGTGACAGAAAATGTGCTATATGTAGCACTGGAATACTACCCTCCAAAGAAGAGCTCTTGTCACTGGTCTCTTGAAGCAGGAAGGTTTCACAGAGGGAACTGCATTCTAGGAAGGTGAAGAGAGATGAAAACAGTGGTTCATTAAAGGCCTTTTTGCCTCTGGGATGAGATGTGTTCAGGCTGAAACCTGTGATAGAGACCAGGAGGAGTGGAGCTACTCTGTGATGAACCCATGAAACGTAGAGACCAATCACACGTGGTGGTGAGTCAGAGCACCTGTGGAACCTTAGAGTTCCTGGCATGAGCCTTGGGGATAACAAGGTTCTGCCATCATCAATTCAGCAAGAAAGTTCTGGATAGACAAGCAAGGGAAAGAAAAAGCTACATTGGTCTGATGACATCTTACACTGGTGATGCTTATGGGTCATACAATTGTTCATGGGAAAGCAACTCCTGTGTACAAAAGTGTCCAAGCTTGAGACACAGAAGTGGGACTCATGCCAGTGCTTACTCTTCTCCCAGGTGGGTGGAATAGGTTTGGTCAGGAAGGTAGCCAAAGTCAGAATCCTTGAAGACTGGAGCCAGGTCAAAGTCCTTCCAAAAGAGCTTAGAAGAAGCAGACTAAAAGGCGGTGACATACGGAAAGTGCAGTGACTGAGCCCAAAGGAAGGAGTGACTATGAGGGGGTTGGGAATCAATGGAGAAATGAACTAGATACACATAGAATTTGTCACTGAACATTGCAATTCACTGGCAGAACAATGGTGATAACAGAAACAAACCCTGGCACCTGATTATAAGGAGAGTATTTTTAACAATATTTGTTGGGTTGAAATTCTGTTTTACTGCGATATTTCTTGACACCACAAGTGTTGGGGCAGGAAGAGATGCTGGAGATGGGATGAGGTCCTTTGCTGGACTTCTCAGTTTGGCCTTAGACCATTGGTCTTGCTGATCATAGGGGAGACTCCCTTTACCCAGCTTGACTACCTTTGCTTCCACATACATTTTACAGCTCCGATCCATTACCCGCAAGCATCACCCTCTTGCCATATATAGACACAGTAGCTGCAAAGCAAATGTGCTGTGGGGGTGGATGACTCAGGGGATTCAGGAGTGGGGTAAACAAACATTCTACCTTCTGTGGTAAGAGACCGAGGCCCTTCAGGGCAAAGACTGCTGTCTGCTGCTTCTCATGCAGTCTTCCTTCTTCTGTATTTTTTTGTATAGCTCCAAGCATGCCACCAGTACCCATAACAAACCATTAATTAAAGTTAGCTTCTGGTCCAAGGTTGAAAACTGCAACTTTGCCCTGCGGAGCTGTGTGTGTGTGTGTGCATGTGTGTGTTTTGCTCTCCACAAACCATTCCAGTCATTATCTTTTATTCAGTACCTAATTTCTAGTCTCTAATTTAACAGCCAATACTGAAGCCCAAATAAGGGCAGTAACTCAGTCTCCCTGTCACTAGCTACATCCCCTGAGCACAGTGACTTGGGCCCACCTTCAGTAGTGATTTAGAAAGTACCTGTTGACTGTTGGGAAGGATGACATCGACTCTCCTAATGCTCTGAATTTCCTTAAAGCTTTTCATGACGTTGGTTGAGTGGGTTTTGCCAAGACAGGTTCAACCAGAGACACTGAATATATATATATATATATATATATATATATATATATATATATATATGTAGTCAGAGACAAGTTAGAAAAACTTGGCTTGCACTATGGCAAGGGCTGCCTAAGCTAGTCTGAAATTTACTGCGGAACAGTCAGGCAGGGAGAGCCCGAAGCACAGGGGAACTCAGGGTTGGTGACAATGTTGGCCACAAGTGGAATGTCTTCTGGACCCTCTGGCAGGCTCCTCCCTGTTCTTAACAGTTTCCAGCTGATGAAGCCGGGTCCACTCATTATCCATTATAGTTATAATTATATTATAATTTCCCTTGCTAATGGGGACTCCAACAATATCAGTGAAGGGACAACAGGGGCCCTTAGCTTTGTCAAGTTGACAGATCAAAGATTTTATCACGAGGTTTAAGTATAAAGTGTTAAGAGAGCCTGTGGAGAAAGAAAGAAGAGACTAGGTAGAGTGTGAGAGGAGTGAGTGCTGGACAGCATGGGACCTTCCCATGTCCTCATCTGGAATCAGAGGTTTCAGGAAAGTCTGTCTAGGGAAGGTAATTGGTGTGCTAATGTACTCTCAGGGAGACTGTGGCCTGAGGCTTTGCAACCTTGACACACTGATGTAGAACTACGTTTACGGGCAGAAAGGCAGCCCACTGGGCTTCCTGCAGGGTCAAGCTTCACACATGGTCTGGGCTTGGGGTTTTGCGAGTGGCCTCCGGCACTGGGTGCATTTCACCGTCTCAGCGCCAGAGGGCGCCAGAGCTGAGCAAACCCGCAGCGGGACGCTGGGAGCCCCTGGAGGTGCCGCGAGGGAGGACTCTGCGGGCGGCAGGGTGGCTTCCCTTACTCTGAGACACCTAAAGCAGGACCCTTCTACGTTTTCACATTTTTCTTCAACGATGGCAGACTTTCGGAGCAAAGAGCTGGTCCGTTCGCCTTCTTTTGCTGGGGTGAGCTCGTGGGAGGTGGAGGTCCCAGGGCACAGGAGAGAGCAGGGACATGCTGGGCTTCATTTGCCAAAGCTCTCCGAGCCCTCCTTTACTACAGAAACCCCTGGGCCACTCCCTCGCCTTTGGGGTGTGGAGAAGTCCATTGTCTGCCTGTACAGGACTCCCCAGCCCACGCTGCTAGTGTGTTCACTACCCTCCCACTTAACCACCTGTCTCTTCCCAGTTTGCAGGAGCCAGGAGGCCAAGGCCAGGGACAGGTCTTTTCTGTGTATTATATATTTGAGATTGCTCTTCTCTAAACATGCAGAATGTTCATAGAATGCTTTTTAAAGACAATAAAATAACATTAGAAGGAAAGAAAAAAAAATCACTACAGGACTTCAACCAAAGTTTTAATGCAACGATATGATTTTGAAAACCAAAAAGAAACAGACCTGAATTTTTGCAAATCTCAAAGGTAGAATGCAAAGACAAATGAGTCCTTAAGATAGCTGGAAATGATAAGGGTTACTGCACTGGTAATTTGCACTCAGTCAGTCATAATTTCCAAAATAGGAATATTTGAATACAAAGACTGGCAAGAAGTTCGTCTCTTACTCAAACACAGCACAGGTCAGGGAGGGAAGCAGTATACCTCTCTTCTTGTCCGCTATAGGCACCAACATGGCCTCAGCTTTTAGTGGATTGGGAAAACTCTGACAGGAGCTAAAATCTGGGAGACTTCTCAGTTGTCTTACATTTCCTAAAGGAATCGGCCTAGATTCATGATGTCAGGTCATAGAGCACAGAGTTAAACGTTTTTCTAATGTTGCGACTAATCCTGAAACTCAAACATGGAAAATCCCATGTGTGAAAGGTTTGTGAAATTTTTACTAGAAATGTGCAAAGATGTTGTGTTTAAATATCATCAGAAGATGAAAATGACATTTTTTTTCTAAAAAGTTTTAAATACTTTTCAGTCATCTGTCCCAGACCTCTCCTAATGGACTTCTATTAAATAACATAATATCTTTTTTGAGTCATTTAGGAAAATATTTATATACCAATGAAAGCAAGGAGATTCTTTCAACGAGCTTGCTAAATGTATATTAGAGTAAGGCCAAACCTTGCATTTATGATGTTTTTTTCTTCATTGAAATTGTAAGGCCACATTAATGATTTTTTTCCTCCCTTTATAAACATGGGCACACTGCTGTAACTTCCTTTATTTGCAATCAGTATGTCCCATAGTTAACAAAGAACTTTTTTAGAGAAAAATGTGCCCTAATGAAATTCAGTAATTCTTTATAAAAAGAAAAAAGGATCTTTTATATGCAGTTTATATGCATTAAATATATAAGCATGGTGTGTACCTGGTAAAGTTGATTTCTGCTGACGGTGTAATACAGGTATATCAACACAGGGACCACAGCACATTATAGGGCATTCTTTATTGGGTTTTACCTTCAGGTAAAGACTTCTATTAAGAATATACAAGTGTCTGCATACCGAACCTGCCTTGTTTTCCACAGGGGCATATACATAATCTCTCTTTTTAAATTTGTTCAATCAAAGCTTGCTATATTGAATACATTTAATTGGAATCCAGTGGTTAAAAAATATAAAAATTTACTGGTGTAGAAAAGTTTTGATTAGTACTTTCCATTAGTGAGTGTTGTTGAGTAAACCCTCTGACTGTGTATTTGCATTCAGACAAGAACTGACTTAGCAAACCAGGTGATGCTTTCAACTGTACAAATATATTATTTCCCATAAATATTCTTAATGAAAGAGGTGGTCTGTTGCAGAGGAAGTAACTGCAGTGAAGACTTTAAGTGACTGGGGGAGGAAAAAGGTCCCAACCTTGATAAATATGCTCACGGGAACTGGAAGGGTGAGTTATTAGGTGTGGAAAGGCAGAGTCTAGAAAATCTCAGCCATACAGGGATTGGAGTCACCTCTGTGACAGAGTGGCAGACAGTGTCTTGAAGCCGTGGTATTCTCTTACCTCTGCATCTCATCCTTTCTTCCCACTTCAAAACAGGTACCTCAGATAAAACAAAAGGGTTTTTACTCCAGAGAAATATTTCAGGAGGATGACAGCCTATGCTGGAATTTGCCAACATGTAATAAATAAATAGAACAAAAGAAGGAAAATGTTAATAAACTTAAATGAAATTAAAATGCAAACATTTAACCAATTCTCAGAATTTTTGGATTAGTCACCATTGAATATTTAGCTGTCATGATGGACTGTATTGACAAAGGTAAAAGCATGATGCAGGTCTTAAAGGAAGTTTGGTCCTCCTTTTCTGATTTATGATAATCCAATTCAAGAAGGGCTGCATTGCCCAACTGCATGCTTACATCTGGAATCACAGTGGGAGCAATTACAGCATGGGCTGCTCCATAAGTCACCACTCAGGGTTCTCTGTCTGTCTCACTGATGACAGACCTCTGACTTCCCCTGCCACATGGAAACTCCTCAGTCAGGAACGACTTCGGAGGTCTGAGTCTAGAGTTTTCTTTTTCTCTTTTTGCATATGCACATGTATGTGGCGTGTGTATGTATGTGGTGTGTGTGTGGGGGGGTGTATGTGGTACCAGTGCTTTGGAGCAGGGGATGAGTTCATTGTGTCTTGGTCATGATCACAAGAATGACCAGCACATGCAGAAGGGCAAGCAAGCAAAGGTTTACAGAAAGCGAGTCAACAGCTCTTTGCAGTAGTGAGGGGTCCTGAAGGAGTTTCCAGTGTAGGACTCTGGACCAGGCTTTTATGCACTGGGGATGAGTCTGTCCTTGCCCGAAATGGAACGTAGGCATCAACTTAGGATGAGCAGTGTTGGTTGTGTTTAAATGTACGTGGAGGACTTCGGTTGGTTGCTGAGTCAGAGAAATCATAGAGTCGGAAAGCCCACCAGCAAGGAAAAGTCACCCAGCAAGTTTCCAGGAGGAGGAAGAACCAGGAAAAAAAAAAAAGAAAAACCAAAAGAGAGAACAAAGAGCTAAAGTCCAGCAGTCATTTGTGTCAGAGCCCTTTCAATTTCAGCTCACAGAGTGGAGTCGCCTTCCAATCTGTGTCACTATTTTATGTTCTTTTGAGCCTGGGTTCCTAACTAGCTACCTGCAAAATGGAGCTTCCTTGCTCCTAATGTCTATCACCGGTATGTGTGCGGGCATGCATGTGTTTATGCATGGACATGGAGGCTAGGGTCAATACCCGGTGTCTTCCTCAGTCACTCTCCCTTACTTTTTGAGACAGGGTCTCGCACTGAACCTGAAGTTCCTCAACTGGACTTGACTAGCTAGCCACAAGAATCTTCTTGTCGCTTCCTCTCCAGCGCTGGGATTACAGGCACTTCTCTGCACTTGACTTTTACGTGGATGTTGGGATCTGAGCTCAGGTCCTTATGCTCGCACAGCGAACACTTGACTGTCTCCCCAGCAGCTATATTTTACTAATGCATAATGCATAATTTCAATTGATTCCTAAGAATGAGTTAAGTTCAATGAATGTCGTCTCATGAATTATTATGATGCTTTGATAAATTCTCTGCTACTATAATGTTTTGCATGTGTAGTTGAGGGGCAGGAAGAATATCACAATGAAACCCATTGCTTTGTGCATTAATATGTGTTCATAAAATAGTGATACACGCAAAGGGGAGAGGCATGAGGACAGCAGAAAGCCTCTCTTTGGAATAACTGTATGCTCTCTCTTTCTATGATTACATTCACATTGAATTTAAAGAAGATTTACACAGGGAAGTGACTTTCATTTTTCAAATTAGTGACAATTGTAAGAGACTATTCTGTTTCACTATTGTTCAGATGCAGCATGCTAACAAGGTAAAGAATGTAATATACAGCTTACACTGTTGTTATAATACTCATTAACAGGTTGAAAACTGAAATGTTCAAAGGGAAACTTGTGGCTCACAATTGTTTTCATATGGCATGTGCTACTATGTTATTCAATAACACATTTATTTATCTAAAAGAGGGGAGAGAGAAAGAGAGAATGGGTACACTAGGGCATCTAGCTTCTGCAAACAAACTCCAGACACATGTGTCACCTTGTGCATCTGGCTTTACATGGGTATTGGAGAGTTGAACCTGGGTCCGTAGGCTTTGTAGACAAGCCCTTAACCATTTAGCCATCTCCCCAAGCTCCTACTTTTTAAAAAAAAATCTAAGCATTGTTTATTATGCCATTTTCCTTCATTTCCCAATTGTTAATTGTAATTATTTTGCAATATTTTTATTTTTATTTATGAGACAGAGAAAGACAGAGAGAGAATATGGATGTTTCAGAGTCAGTTTCTTGCCACTGCAATCAAACTCCATACACATGCACCACTTGGTGCATTTGACTTTATGTGGGTACTGAGGAATCAAACTTGTGCCATCAGGTTTTCAGGCAAGTGCCTTTAACCACTGAGCTGTCTGTCCAACCCATCAATAATAATTATTAAAGAACTTTGTTATGAAGCACCTGAGATGTGCCTGGCACCGCACAGACTGGGTTTCCACTGGGAATAAGAACAAAGCAATTTGCCCCTTGAGAAGCAACATCCTGTGGCTCTCAGGAAATTAAACATTCACTCTGAATTCTGAATTCAGTTTACTTGGTGCTTAATAAATCTATATTAATTGCGAACTTTCAGTAGATGACGTCTACTCACCTCAAAGATTTTATGAATTCTAAATTAACTGGTGGGGCTTGATATAGTAAAGGGTCTCATAAAATTTCCAAAACCTGCCCCTGTTGAGAATTTTAAAGCTTGCTGGATATGTGGTCCATTCATGCCACATGGCCAGGGTGCATCAGAAACGCATCCCTGTCATCTATGCCAAATAGTTTTACTCTAGTCTTCTGAAAAAAATGTCTTTGAGGACCAACACCTTTTGAGCCATGGTAGGATCTTTAGTGCTTAATGAAAGAATAAGCCATCACATTTCAGAAATGTGCAAAAACATTGGTTTTAGGAAATACATTTTCATTGAAAACATACTTCTTTTTAATATAAAATAATGGATACTCTAAACTAAAGTTAAAGTCATACCACCAAGAAAAGTATAAAGATTAAAATGAATATCCTTTGGAATTCTGCCTCAAATTCCAGGATATATACTTGTTCAGACACTTTTCTATGGATTTGAAAATATCTTTAAAATAATAAGTTATGTATTTATAAACAGTGGGTGATTCCAGAAGTCACATAACTGAAGGTGAGTTAGGTTTGGGGGGGGGGGTAAAAAATTGGGCCAGAGATAAAGTTCACTAGAGACACATCAATTTAAAATTAGTTAAAAATCAAACAAGTAATGAGTCCAAGGTATTTCTGGCAACACTCACCTGCGCTATCTCATAGGTCTCACTGCACCTCGGATCTGAACACAGAGACGCACACTTCACGTACGTGCTCTCTCCTCACGCCTCAGGGCCCAGGGAGCAAGGCTGGAAACACCTTGGTTCAGATTTGAGATTATTTCTTATTATGACTTGCAGTGTTTTGATTGTAAAGTTTTCTCTATTATAGAAACAATGGTTTGTTATGGAAAACA
Source organism: Dipus sagitta (assembly GCA_036346955.1). NCBI lineage: Eukaryota > Metazoa > Chordata > Mammalia > Rodentia > Dipodidae > Dipus > Dipus sagitta. The sequence goes on from CM070784.1 coordinate 7,886,581, forward strand.
AAGATTTCTAATGTTTTCCTACCATCATTGCTCAGTGTGTAAGAATCAAATCAAATTGAACTGTATTGTGTAATAAATTCTGATTTTTAAAACTGTTGCTTGAGTTGTTACTTGAGTTTCATTTAAAAAAAAATCTTGGGCTGGAGAGATGGCTTAGTGGTTAAGTGCTTGCCTATGAAGCCTAAGGACCCCAGTTCGAGGCTCGATTCCCCCGGACCCATGTTAGCCAGATGCACAAGGGGGCGCATGTGTCTGGAGTTCGTTTGCAGTGGCTGGAAGCCCTGGTGTGCCCATTCTATCTCTTTCCCTCTCTCTCCCTCTTTCTCTCTCTGTTGCTCTTAAATAAATAAACAAAAATAAACAACAATAAAAAAAATAAAAAAATAAATCTTAGCCTGGAGAGATGGCTTAGCCGTTAAGTGCTTGCCTGTGAAGCCTAAGGACCCCAGTTCGAGGCTCAATTCCCCAGGACCCACATTAGCCAGATGCACAATGGGGTGCACACATCTGGAGTTCGTTTGCAGTGGCTGGAGGCCCTGGTGCGCCCATTCTCTCTCTCTCTGTCTGCCTCTTTCTTTCTCTGCCTGTCGCTCTCAAATAAATAAATAGAAATAAAAATTATAAAATATCTTGGGGCTGGGGAGATGGCTGAGTGGTTAAGCGTTTGCCTATTAAGCCTAAGGACCCTGGTTCGAGGCTCAATTACCCAGTACCCACGTAAGCCAGATGCACAAGGTGGTGCATGCATCTGGAGTTTGTTTGCAGTGGCTGGAGGCTCTGATGTGCCCATTCTCCCAGGCGCTCTCTCTCTCTCTCTCTCTCTCTCTCTCTCTCTCTCTCCCCCTCTCTGCCTCTTTCTCTATCTGTCACTTTTAAATAGAGAAATAAAATTAAACAAATGAATTAAAAATCTTTAAATGAATTTTGTTCTGGGATTAGGACAGAAATTTCCAATAATTACTGAAATGGCCCTAAATATACTTGTCATTTTGCACTTCATAATTACCTAGTGAGGTATTCTCAGCACTGGATGTTATAAAATCTCAATATCTAGCTCTGAAAAGCACTGAAGGTGCCCTGCTTCCTACAGTATCAAATATTCAGCAAAGATTAAATTTTTATGTAAAAATAAACAAGCATATCCTTCTCACTAATATGAAAATTTGATGTCGTCTTTAATGAATGATAAAATTATAAATATATATATACAGAGAAATGTTTTAAAATAAATTTATTTATGATTTGCTATCAATAAGTATTTAATTTGTATTTTATACACACACACACACACACATACACACACGATACACACATATAAATTTCTCTCACCAAAAGAGATGGCAAGGATAAACAGTTTAAGAAGCTCTGACTCAGGGCTGGAGAGATGAATCAGCAATTAACATGATTGCCTACAGAGTCTAGTGTAGTGGCTAGAGGCCCTAGCACTCTCTCTCTCTCTCTCTCTCTCTCTCTCTCTCTCTCTCTTCCTCTGCTTGTAAATAAATAAATAAAATATTTATAAAAATAAGCTTAGGGGTGGAAGGATGGCTTAACAGTTAAGGCGTTTGTCTACAAAGCCAAAGGACCCAGGTTCTATTCCCCAGGACCTATAGTAGCCAGATGCATAAGGGGAAACATGCATCTAGAGTTTGTTTGCAGTGGCTGGAGGTCCTGGCATGCCCATTCTCTCTCTCTCTCTCTCCCTCTTTCTCTGTCAAATAAATAAATAAATATTTAAAAAATAAGCTTCTACTCATACTTCATACTATATAGTCTAGACCAGTTTTTACAGGAATATATTTTGATATTAATATATATATATATGTATATATATATACATATATATATCATGATTATTATAAAGTGCTTTAAAGATTTGTATCACATTTGCATATCATTTGATCAAAGTTCTATAATTGAGAATTTGGTTGCATTTCATGAATATTTTATTATGCTTTGTTTTGTCTCCCTATGAAATCACATTTTTGCAAGTAATTAATGGGCTTGGGGGTGCAACTCAGAGTGGAGTATCTGCCTATCACATGCAAGGCCGTGCGACACCCCTTAACACCATGAAAGCAGGAAGAAAACAGCAGGCTGATGATGAGGCGTCGTCTCCTCTGGCCCAGCAAACTTCATTCAAGCTATCAAGAAGGCATTGTCCCCATGCCATTGTTTTGCTCGATTGTTTCTCAAGAATCTTTTGCAGAAGATGTTCTACAGTCAGGTCAGGTTCTTTGGCTCGTGTTTTGAGTGACAGGTAAGGAAATTACAACACGCATGGATCCCTCTCCATTTCTCACGGGTTTGGTGATGGGACAATCTGCACGTGCAGGAAGCAGGTCATTCTCCAAACAGCCTGCAAGTGCCCAGTGCAACACAGGGTTCGCTGAAGCTCACTTAGGTAAGGAAGTCTCTTTCTGGAGCCCATGACCTTGCTCTGCAGGCAGCACTGGTTAGTCTAACAAAGCCTCTTCACGAAGCGCTTCACCCCCTTGTTTGACATGATGCACCACTGAAACAAGGGGCTTAGAAGTGACTATTAGTTTTCAGTTTGCAAAATCATTGCCAAAAAAGTGAATAGCAAAATTGCTTGATTCAATTTTACCCTTTCTTCTCATTTTCTGCCCGTGAGACATGGTTTTTCAGTGCCAGTCTTACTTGTCTACAAGATCAAGAGAATGGCATTGTGGAGAATACTAGGAAATCACAATCAAGACTAGCCCTGAGGAAATATATACTCATGAGGATGCAAAAGGAGTAGACTCTAATCAAAGATCCATTGAGAAACTTCTAGAAAGGATAATACTCTGTCCCTTGTACAGATAGATCTGTGGTGATTCTAATGTTGATATGGAATTCTCTCATTTGTTCGAAATTTCTGGTTATAGGCTGAATCAAAACCTGTGGTTGCTATTGGGTGTGGAGCAGGCCACGTACTGTTTTTCTGCTTTCTGTGTCCCATCATCTCCCTCCACTACCAGCTGGAAAGTCAGGACACATCGGAAGAATGATGACTATAGTGCTGCTTGCCTGAGCAGCATCTTCCCCTATCATATTTTGATATTTCCCCACTGTTTTTCTAACACAGACAAGGAAGGGCTGAGGCTCTTGGGGGAAGTTACTGTTTCTTTCCTGAGATGCTCGGTAAAGACGATGAATATGGGCCTGGGTGGGGTGCAGGGAGGACCCGCTGAAATCTTGGCAAGGCCCTAAGAGTGAGCTCCACCTAAACTCTGACAGAACACATGGTTCTGGTCCAAGCTGTTTCGCAGATGTGAGCTGGGTGCCTCCCAGCTCCAGCTGATGTGGCTCAGCAGACGAAATGGCATCGCCCCCTTAGGAACCACCATTGCTCAAATTCACCCAGGAGAGTCACTGCTTCTGATAACACCAGTGAAGAAAACCTTCCCAGCCACGTCCTTGGGTGACCTCAGATGCTGGAGGCAGGGTGCTCACTGAAGAAAACTTGCAGAGCCCAAGCTCCCATTTGGACAGATCCCCTTCTTACTTTGGTGACATTGTGCCCATGTGGAACATGGGGAGCCTGGCCTCAGAGTTGTGAGAACGGCGGGGCTCGGTGGGGGGCGGCAGAAAACTGAGGCAGGAGGCTGGATGGCAGCACAGATATTTATCACTTCACCGAATGACTGCTGAGTGACAAGGGCTCATTGAGTCCCAGCAGGCTGCCATCCAGGGCATATTTTTAACATGAATTGCAAAAGAAATAACAAAAATGTGAAATGGCTAATTAGATAGCCATTTCGCATAGGCCGTGCCTGATGACAAGTTTCTTGGTCAGTCTCATCATTTGCTAGTTTCCAAAAGAAATGAAGTCAGAGTCCATGAATTCTGGACTCAGGCGGGGCTAGGGGTGAAGGGACCAGGGAAAGAAGAGACCAGGCTGAGTTGTTCATTAGGCTTAATGCGTTCCTAAGGTGTTGGTGAAGTAAATGCCTTCTAGAAAGCTCTGGGGGACAATTCAGTTTGGGGAGGGAAGTCCAGTCACAGAGCAAGTGATTCTATCTAAATACAGTCTGGGACAGTGATGAGACAGGACACAGCTGTCTGGGAGGTGTAGGTCGCACCCCAGGTGATGTGAGATGAGGTCAGAAACTTGATGTACACCCAGACTCATTCATTGGTGTGGCAGTCCATCTTTCCGGTTCACAGTAAAGATGAAAAATTACCAAAATGTCTCCTCCATTATTTTTCTTATTAAATATTTTCATTTTTCATTTATTTGCAAGTGTAGAGAGATAGAAGGGGCTGGAGAGATGCCTTAGCGGTTAAGGCGTTTGCCTGCAAAGCCAAAGGACTTCAGTTCAATTCCCCAGGACCCATGTAAGCCACATACATAAGGTGGCACATGCATCTGGAGTTCGTTTGCAGTGGCTCAAGGCCCTGGAGCACCCATTCTCTCTCTCTCTCTGCCTCTTTCCCTTTCTTGCTTTCTCAAACAAATAAATAAATAAAATTTAAAATCTTTTAAAAAGGGAAAGAGAAGAGAAAAAGAGAGAGAGCCTCTGCAAACAAACTCCAGATTCATGTGCCACCCTGTGTATCTGGCTTTATGAGGATACTGGGGAAATGAACCTGGGTTGTTAGGCTTTGCAGGCAACCACCTTGACCTCTGAGCCACATCTCCAGCCCTTCTCCATTATTTGATAGGCTAACATTAAGACTGCTTCTCATCTAGAGACTAGAGCTCAGGACAAATAACACTCTGGAAGCTTCCATAGCAGATCTTTTAAGCATAGGCAAGTACTAAGAATTGCCATGATATTTGCCATTGGCCTACAGGAAAGATGAGCCATCCAAGAAGCAGTTTGTACATGCAGAGTAGAAGGAACACACAGGCTCTAAGACTTCTCTTTCTTCTCAGTATGTACAGACTGAAGGAATGAGTTTACCCAAACATTGCACATCTGCCTTAGGGCCTCTGCTCCTGGGAAATGTTTTGCTACACAAGCCATTGAAAACTTAGTGGCTTCAACCACTAAGTTTGTGTTTGTAGAAAGGGTTTGGCCAGGTAGTTCATCTCTAAGCCGTGTCTCATTTATCTCTAGTACTATGTTTTTTCTTTTGCAATGCTAAGGATGGAACAGAACAACAGCATTGCACATGGGCATGCAGGGTGGCAGACATTCTACCACTGACCTATGCCCCACCCCAAGTCTCTATAGCTTTCACCTGAGTTCTCTTCTTCCCTTTGGTAAAGCTGGGATCAAACCTGAGCCTTGTACATGCCAACCATACGATCTACCACAAATTACACTTCTTTCGGCCTCTTCTTTTTTTTTTCTTTTTTTTTTTTTTTATTAGTCAGTTCTGTATTCAGCAAATACAGTCAGTTTGGTACCATTATTAGGCTCATCCGTGACCTACCCCCTCCCCTTGGCCTCTCCTTGTTGAGGTATACGGGTCATGCATTGTGGAGTTAGCCCACAGTTATGGGTAAGCTAAATGTTTCTGCATATCATGACCCAACATGTGACTCTGACATTCTTTCCACCCCCTCTTCCGCAAAATTTCCCTGAGCCATGTTGGGTTCATTTTTGGTCTGCTTCAGTGATGAGGTGTTGAGGGCCTCTGAGGCTCTGGCTCTCTGATTTGGTAGGAGTTGATTTTTCTCTATGCTGATCTCCTTCCCCCTTGTGGTGGTGTCCGGTTCATCAGGAAAAACAGCCCCCTTGCTTGTTTCTCGAAGTTTTCTTAGTTTCAGCCGGAGCCCTTTTGAGGTATGATGGGGTGGCTCTCTCCTTAGGGTCTACATCTATCTGAAAAAGAGAAGCAGATTCTCCAACGGAGAGTAAGTTAGCACCAGGACAAATGAGATAACCCTTACTTTATTTTTTTTTATAGAGAATTTAATAGGTGTAGGCCCTCTTGTAGCCCACAATTGATAGTAGGTTGATACTGGAGAGTGGGCTTATGTTTGGATATGGTTCTGACTTGTTTCCCAGCTCCAGCTATGGGTCCCATACCAGTGAGGGGATCAGTTAGCCAAATTGAGAGCAGTTGGTTCCCCACCATGGCTGTGTGCCACCACTGCACTTGTGTGGGCATCACAATAAGTTATTTGCTGCTAAGTAGGTTAGACCATGTGTTGCTTCGATAGATATTGGTCAATTTCCCCCAGTCGCCCATGTAGCACCTTCTGGCACTCGACGCACTGACTGTCTGGGGACTGACTCTCATCCAACTTCCAGCCATGCCATTCTAATTTGCATGTCAATCACATAAGGTATCTTCGGCAGTAGGGTCTTACCACTAACCTTTGGTGGGTCATCAAGTACTCTGACAGAAATCTGTCTGTCTTTTAGGAAACCTTGTAGGTCTCTCTGATCAAAAGCTCATTGTGGATGATAGCCCCATGCTGGTTCTGGGAGTTACAGGTCAGTGCTCACTAAGAAAATGAAGAAAAAGATAACTAATATACAAGAGGTAGAGATAAGAGAGAGAGAGACAGGGAGAGGGGAAGTGAGGGAGGGAAGATGTAGGAGACTAAGGTTAGTCTTAATCTTACCCTCTCCAGTGTCTTGTGTTTCAGGTGTTCCCTGTAAGGGCCTGGTGACGGATCAGCCATTTGGTCTATCTTTTTGTAAGTAGAAGATTATGGTACCATTGCCGTTTGGGTCTAGATTTGTGTTTCCCACCCCTTTGATGCCCTCCCCTCCCTCCCCTTCCATCCTAGTGTCTAATCTAGGAGATGCTTGCTGGGTATGTAAGGTATCTTCGGTAGATTCAGGTTAGGTGCTGTAGATGAGTGAGACTATGTGGCGATTTTTTTTCTGTGATTGGGTAAGTTCACTGAGAATGATCTGTTCCAGGTTCAACCATTTTTCCTCAAATTTCATTGTGTCATTTTTTCTTACTGCTGTATAGAATTCCATTATGTAGATATACCACATCTTAGTTATCCATTCTTCTAGTGATGGACATCTGGGTTGATTCCAGCTCTTAGCTATTACAAATTGAGCCGCTATAAACATGGTTGAGCAAATCTCTTTAGTCTGCGGTTTGAAGGTTTTAGGGTAGATGCCCAGTAAGGGAATAACTGGGTCTCTTGGTATCTCTATACTCAGCTTTTTCAGAAGTCTCCATATTGCTTTCCAAAGTGGTTGTACCATCCTACATTCCCACCAACAGTGGATGAGTGTTCCTACTTCTCCACATCCTCGCCAGCATTTATTTTTATTTGATTTTTTGATGCTTGCTATCCTTATTGGGGTAAGGTGGAATCTCATAGTTGTTTTAATTTGCATTTCCCTGATGATTAGGGATGATGAACATTTTCTTAAGTGTATGTTTGCCGTTTCTATTTCTTCCTCTGTGAACTGCCTGTTCAGCTCTTTGCCCCATCTTGTGAGTGGGGTGTTTGACTTCTTACTGTTTAGATTTTTGAGTTCTTTGTAGATTCTAGAGATTAGTCCTCTATCAGTTGGATAACCCACAAATATTTTCTCCCATTCTGTGGGTAATCTATTGGCTTTGCTAATTGTATGCTTGTCTGTAAAGAAACTCCTCAGCTTCATGTGGTTCCATTGGTTGAGTGATGGTTTAAGTTCATGAGCTACTGGGGTTTTGTTCAGGAAGTCTTTTTCCATTCCTATATCATGGAGTGTACTTCCTAAATTTTCTTCCAGTAATATTCGAGTTTCTGGTCTTATATTGAGATCTTTGATCCATTTGGACTTGAGTGTAGTGCATGGTGAAATGTGTGGGTCAAGTTTTAGTTTCCTGCATATGGTTATCCAGTTTGTCCAGCACCATTTGTTGAAGATGCTGTCTTTTTTCCAGCGTATATTGCTTGGGCCTTTATCAAATATCAAGTAGCTATAGTTGCTTGACCCAAAGTCCGGGTCCTCAAGTCTATTCCATTGATCTATAGTCCTGTTTTTATGCCAGTACCATGCTGTTTTTATTACTATGGCTTTGTAATATAGCTTTAGATCAGGTATGGTGATGCCTCCAGAGGTATTTCTTTTGCAGAGGATATGTTTGGAAATGCGAGGCCTTCTGCCTTTCCATATGAAATTTGAGATCATTTTTTCTATCTCTGTGAAGAACACTGTGGGGATTTTAATTGGTATTGCATTAAATCTGTAAATTGCCTTTGGTAGGATTGTCATCTTCACAATGTTAATTCTGCCTATCCAGGAACATGGGAGGTCTTTCCATTTTCTCAAGTCCGCCTCAATTTCTTTTTTGAGTGTTTTTATGTTTTCATTGTATAGATCTTTCACTTCCTTGGTTAACGTTATTCCAAGGTATTTTATTTTTTTTGTCGCAATTGAAAATGGGACTATGTCCCTTATTTCTTTTTCTGTGTCTTTGTCCTTTGCATAAAGGAAGGCTACTGATTTTTGTGCATTGATTTTGTATCCTGCTACTTTGCTATAGGAGTTAATCACCTTCAGGAGTTTTGGGATGGAGTCTCTCGGGTCTCTTACATATATAATCATGTCATCTGCGAATAAAGCTAACTTAACTTCCTCCTTTCCAAATTGTATCCCTTTTATTTCCTTCTCCTGTCTTATTGCTTGAGCTAGGACTTCCAGAACTATATTGAAAAGCAGAGGTGAGAGTGGACAACCCTGTCTTGTTCCTGATCTTAATGGGAATTCCTCCAGTCTCTCTCCATTAAGTATTATTTGGGCCTTCGGAGCTTCGTATATTGCCTTTATTAGGTTAAGATATGAACCAACCATGCCAACTCTCTCCAATGTTTTGAACATGAAGTGGTGTTGAATCTTGTCAAAGGCCTTTTCTGCATCTATAGAAATGATCATGTGGTTTTTATGTTTAACCTTGTTTATGTGGTGTATTACATTGACAGATTTCCGTATGTTGAACCACCCCTGTGTTCCTGGAATGAATCCCACTTGGTCAAGGTGGATAATGCTTTTGATGTGTTGTTGGATTCGGTTTGCAAGGATTTTGTTTAGGATCTTTGCATCTAAATTCATCAGGGAAATAGGCCGGTAGTTTTCTTTTCTTGTGGCATCTCTGCCTGGTTTTGGAATTAGGGTGATGCTAGCTTCATAAAAGGAGTTGGGTAGCTTTCCCTGTTCATCAATTGTGTGGCACAGTTTGAGGAAGATTGGTTTGAGTTCTTCCATGAAGGTTTGATAGAATTCAGCTGAGAAGCCATCTGGTCCTGGGCTCTTCTTTTTTGGGAGGTTTTTTATTACTTTTTCAATCTCCATGAGTGTGATGGGTTGATTGAGGTGATTAATCTGCTCTGTGTTTAGCTTTGGTAGATGGTATGCATCCAAAAATTTATCCATCTCCTCCACATTATCCAGTTTTGTGGAGTAGAGGTTTTTGAAATAAGTCCTGATGATTCTCCCAATTTCACTTATGTCTGTTGTGATCTCTCCTTTTTCATTTTGAATTTTGTTAATTTGAAGCTTCACCTTTTTTTGCTTGATCAGATTGGCCAGGGGTTTGTCAATCTTGTTTATTTTTTCAAAGAACCAGCTCTTTGTTTTGTCAATTGTCTTAATTGTTTCCTTGGTTTCCAATTCATTGATTTCTGCTCTGATTTTAATTATTTCTTTCCTTCTGGAGCTCTTTGGGTTGGATTTTTCTTGTTTTTCCAGTGCCTTCAGGTGGATGGTTAGGTTATTGATTTGGGACCTTTCTGTCTTTTTTACGAAGGCATTGAGTGCTATGAATTTTCCCCTGAGGACCGCCTTCATTGTGTCCCATAAGTTTTGATACGATGTGTTCTCATTGTCGTTCAATTCCAGAAATTTTGCAATTTCATTTTTTATTTCATCCACTATCCATTTATTGTTTAAAAGTGTGCTGTTCAGTTTCCAGGTGCCTTTGGGATTCTTGGTGGGTCTTTTATTGTTGATTTCTAGCAATATAGCATTGTGATCTGATATCATGCAGGGAATTATGTCAATCTTCCTAAATATGTGGAGGCAGTCTTTGTGACCCAATATATGGTCTATTTTAGAGAATGTTCCATGGACTGCTGAGAAGAATGTGTAATCTGTGGATTTGGGATGGAAGGTTCTGTAGATGTCCGTTAGGTCTAAGTGATCTATGGTTTTGTTGAGCTCTCTTACTTCCCTGTTGGGTTTCTGTTTGGATGATCTGTCTATTACTGATAATGGTGTATTGAAGTCCCCAGCTATGATGGTGTTTGTGGTTATTTCTGTTTTATTGTCAAGTAGGTTTTGTTTTATGAACTGTGGTGCCCCTGTGTTTGGTGCATACAGATTTATGATTGTAATATCCTCTTGATGGATCGTTCCCTTGATAAGTAGGAAGTGGCCTTCTTTGTCTTTTTTGATTATATTTGGTTTGAAGTCTATTTTATCCGATATTAATATAGCTACACCTGCTTGTTTCTTATTCCCGTTTGCTTGGAATACTGTTTTCCACCCTTTCACCCTGAGGAGATATCTGTCTTTAATGGTGAGGTGGGTTTCTTGAAGGCAACAGATTGAGGGGTCTAATTTTTTGATCCATCCTGTTAGCTTGTGTCTCTTGATGGGTGAATTAAGGCCATTAATATTTAGGGTAATGACTGTGAGATTTGATTTGATCCCTGCCATATTGTGATGGTAAATGTGGGTTGGAGTTTTCATGGACATTGAAGTTTTTTGTGCCTACTCTGAGTTTGGTTGTTGTGATCTGCTTCTTGTAGGCAATTGTGTTTGATTATTTTTTTTTTCTCTGTGTAGAATTTCCTGAAATACTCTCTGTAGGTTTGGTTTTGTGTTCATATAATTGTAAAGCTGAGTTTTGTCATGGAAAGTTTTTCGTTCACCATCTATTATGAGGGATACTTTTGCTGGGTAGAGTAGTTTGGGTTGGAAGCCATAGGTTCTTAGACTTTGCAGTGTTTCATTCCAGGCTCTTCTAGCTTTCAGGGTTTCCACTGAGAAGTCTGAAGTAATTCTGATGGGGTTACCTCTGAAGGTGGTGTGCTGTTTTTCCCTAGCTGCTTTTAGGATTTTCTCTTTGGTGTCAATGTTTAGAGTCTTAATAATAATATGTCTTGGAGAGTTTCTCCTTTGGTCCAGTCTGTTTGGAGTTCTATTGGCTTCTTGTATCTTGATGGGCCTTTCTTTTAAGAGATTGGGGAAGTTTTCTTCAATTATTTTGTTAAATAAGTTCTCCATGCCTTTGGTCTGGATTTCTTCTCCTTCTGGTATTCCAATGATCCTGATATTGGGACGTTTAACTGTATCCCACAATTCCCTCATGTTCTGTTCACAGGAGCTTTTAAACTTACTGAAATTTTTGAACTCTCTAACTGTTTCTTCCATCTTGTCTTCCAGATCAGAGTTTCTATCCTCCACTTGGCTGACTCTATTCTTGAGAGCTTCTAGTGAGTTTTGGGCTTGTTCAATTAAGTTTGCATTTTCTATTATTTTTCTATGTATAATTTCCATCCCTCTGTCAAGCTCCCTTTTCACATCATTTTCTGATTTTCTTGATGATTCTTGGAGGTCATCCTTGCATTTCTTTATGTCTTCATTTAGCATGGTCAGCTGATTTTTAAGGTCTTCTTTTTTTTCACTCTCCCTCAAATCTCTTAACTCTCTTTGAAATCCTTCCATTTTCTTATCTAATCCTTCCAATTTCTTATCTATTAGTTCTAGTTTAGTGATGGCAGCATCCACACGATTGTCGGCCCTTTGTTGCTTTCCTGCAAGTTCTACCAATAGGTTGTTTAGAGTTGCATTGCTCATAGCTTCAATGCGGTGTTCTGGTCCTATTTGTTCTTCTATGTTTTGGTTAGAAGTATTCATTGTGGGAGTGGGTGATCTAATTGGATTTTCTTGCATTTGATTATTCATGTTATTTCTTTTGTGCTGTGTTCTACCCATGACAGTGTATGGGCAGATAAGTGGGCGTATCAGCCTGGGCTCAAGAACAATGGGAATCTTATGCAGCCTGGGGGCATTGCCAAGAAGCCTGGGCTTTGGCTGTCACTTGCCAAAGCCACCTATCTACTGCCTGGCAGGGGCGCCGAAGTTGCCTGAGTTCTCAAGCGGTAATGTGCCAAGGCTGCCTGCGTTCGAACTAGGAGTGGCACTGAGGCACCAAGCACTGATGCCGCCCGAACTCTGGCTGGTCACGCTAGGAACCGGCAGCAGTCTGCGCTCCCCCGCCACAGGACAATTGTGGACAGCCGCGCGGCAGACAGAGGGCGAGTGGGCGAGAGTGCGGAGCAGTCTAAGCTTCTGCACGCAGGGAATAATCTCACTTGCCAAAGCCGCCTATCTACTACCTGGCAGGGGCGCCAAGGTTGGTTGAGTTCTCAAGTGGTATTGTGCCACAGCTGCCTGCGTTCGAGCTAGGAGTGGCACTGAGGCACCAAGCACTGAAGCCGCCCAGACTTTGGCTGGGAACGCTGGGAACCGGAAGCAGTCTGCGCTCCCCTGCCACAGGACAATTTTGGACACCCGCGCAGCAGACAGAGGGCGAGTGGAGGAGAGTGCGGAGCAGTCTAAGCTTCCGCACGCAAGGAATAATCTCACTTGCCAAAGCCGCCTATCTACTACCTGGCAGGGGCGCCAAAATTGTTTGAGTTCTCAAGCGGTAATGTGCCAAGGCTGCCTGCGTTCGAGCTAGGAGTGGCACTGAGGGACCAAGCACTGAAGCCGCCCAGACTTTGGCTGGGAACACTGGGAACTGGAAGCAGTCTGCGCTCCCCCGCCACGGGACAATGGCGGCCCGCCGGTGCGGCAGGCAGGTAGGGGGTGGCACCTGAGCTGACGCAGGCGAGAGATACAGTCTGAGCTTGTGGGACTGGGCACACTCAGTAGGTGGGCGAGTGGACGAGGGTGCGGAACAGTCTAAGCTTCTGCGCGGAGGGAACGATCGGCGCGCAGTGGCAGCCGTGCGGCTCCGGAGCAGCAGCAGCGGCAGGGGTGGAGCTTTGAACAAGGCGGTTATTTGGGGCGAGGGGTGCCTACCCGCCTGAAAGGGGACCAGCAATTCCCTGTTCCCCCACCTCTGTGCCCTCCCAGATTTCTCTCCCCTAAAAGCCACTATATACCCTTAATATGTTGCCTTTCTTTCCCCGGGATTTGCAGCGCAGCTAGGCGGTCGCCATCTTGGCCGGAAGTGACGGCCTCTTTTCTTAAAGCTCAAGTAGGTTGTGGTACTGGACTCAACACATTGATAAAGGCCACTATGACTCCAGAAACTTGACCTTATAGGTTCAGTCATGCTGGTTCAGATAAGAGAGCAAGTACCAGAGACAGCGCTGACCAGGAGTGGAAATGGTTTATTCTGCCCAATGTGCCTTAGGGATGTGCATTTTTAGATATAAAGAGATGGGGATAAAGAAGTTACAAGACATGGAGACAATGGAAGAAAGCTTTGGCTGTTCCCTTTTGCCACTATACTTACTGTGCCTCCTTGGAGACAGCTCCCACGTGAATGTGTTTGTAGGTCAGGGTGGACCTGCAGGGACTCCTGAATAACAACAATTCAGGCCACTAATGGATGCAGAGAGACATGTGTCCTCTATCTATCTATCTGAAAAGGGAAGGAAGAAGAAAGAGACAAGCTTGGAAGACAAATCTAAGGCGAATCCAAGAATGACCTTTGCTGCACTTCCTTCAACAGACAAACCCACTGATACGAGAGGGATGAGGGGCTCAGGATAGTAGCTATCTTGTCTGTTTATTGAAAATCAGGGGGAGGGAGACTAAACATGTTTTTGAACGGCTTTTGCCAGTCAAAAGACTAGGACTGTCCTGGCTGCTGAGTACAGCTTCTCAGGAGAAATTATCTGCTTAAAAAAGAGACATGTTTCCTTACATTAAAGAGTGCATAAGGAAATTAGAAACAAATCAATTTCATTTTAGGTTTAATAATTTTAAAATTCCATTCAGTTCTCCAGTGTCTATTTTTTCTTTAGTCTAAGTGCCCCTTTTTCTCAGATTTTAATACAATTTTCTAATGTTATAATTACATTTCTGTAGTTTGTCACCTTTGATGCTGTCTATATTGAAAAGTATATTTCATTTACTACAAAAATTAGATGAATGTTTGTGCTTACCTAGTTGGGAAACAGATTGGATGGCTCAGACTAAAAGGAAGAGTTGAGGATGTGCCTGAGTAGCAGCCTGCAACCAGGGACTCTGGGGATGTCAACAAGGTCTAACCTAACAGTAGAACTGAGAATCCCTTCCCAATCTCAGCAATATTTACATGCTTATCTGATAAATGTTGTTACAACTGAGACCACCACTGGGTATGAGGTCAGGAAATGACTGACCTGGAGTGGGGAGACCAGTTGAATTACATGGATCACGACACCATTGGGATTAATGCAAGCCAGGGAGCCTGGTGAGTATGTGGTGATAGGGTAGACGGCTCTGCTAGAGTCCTGGTCCAGTGGTTCTACCAGGACAAAGGTCAGTGATACCAGCAGGAAAACGGCCAGAAACTGTGTATATTTCCTTTTTCAGAGAGCTGTAGGGTCATATACTCATCATATCACTCACTGTTGGACAAACTGTCTAAAGGAGTTCTGTGGGGAAAAGTGAAGGCTTTAATCTGTGCATGATTAGACAAAATATTCATGCGCATGGATACCAAAGCCATTAAATGGGTCTTTTATGTTTTATTTTGTGTGGAGCCACATGTGTATGTGTGAGTGTATACCAGACAGATGAGAGATACAGATGAGAGAGAATAAGTATATTATGTATATGTTGTTGGCATTATTGTGGAAGTTAATGGCATATACCCAAACACATTTCTGAGCCCTGTTTCAGTACCAAGCTCTGTACTAGATAGCATATGGGATTACAGAAGTAAGTAAGCTCCAACACCAGTCCCACAGATGCAATCATCTAATAGGAAAGAGACACCAACATACATAAATATTGATATGAAGCATATTGTGACAGAGCAATGATTAAAGCACTGTTATTATATGTATATGTTCCAAGTGTAACTATCTCAGAAAGGTCTTGTGGAGGAGGGGGCAATAAACATGGGTTTGGAGGCTGTGAGACCTCAACAGGAAAATGACCAGAGACTGTGTATTTCTCAGTGACAGGGTGAGAGGGTCAGTGGAGGGTGTCTTGGCAGAGAGATCTATGCAAAAAAAAAAAAAAAAATCCATGGAGAAGGGGCAGGTTGGCATGGGAACATGGGGGTGCAGAGACATGTGGATGGACAAGATCCTGCAGAATTCTATCTGGAACATTGTGAAGCTCCACTGAGGGCGCATAGGTGGCCATGGGGGCAGGGTGTATTTGCACGTGTGGGTGTGTCTGTGATGCAAAAAGGCATATGTTGTATGTGCAAATAATATACTAGTGGCAAAAAGTGGGGAAAGGGAAGAACAGGAGAGATCTGTTTTGAGAAGGAACTGACTGGGCAGGGTGGCAGACACAGTAAGAAATGGTAGCAGGGTGCTGCAGTCACCCAGCTCAGAGGAAAAGATTCTGTGAACAGGAGTGGACATGGCAAAGAAAAGGCAGATTCAAGTTTTAGCATGAAAACAAAATTGCATGGCCTTGAGTCTATTAGAACTGGGTACTAGAGGTGGATGATGAGGTGAAAAATAATGATGGGGTTATGCTGCACCAAGCCCAATGCTGCAGCCACATCTGAGTGGGAATCCGAACAAGGACAAGTCTACCTCTCCACGTGCCCACACATTAAACAGGTGCTGAACTTGGGTGGAGCTACCACTGAATCATAAAATAGCCATAGTGTCTCATTGGCACTGGGGAGTTGTGAGAATAATTGGGTTCTAAAACACAACTTGAGAATTGTTCTAGAAGTGATCAGTAGAGGTAGGACTGAGTGACTTATCAAAGGATGTTCATCCATGGAAGGAAGTGTCCTTAAGTTTTATTACATCAGCCTCAAATTTTCATTTAGAATGTGACTTAATAGATTTTTTGTTTTGTTTTGGCTGAGAATGAGAACACTAAGAAAAAATTAGTTTTGGAGATACATCTCACTAAAGAGGGATGGGTAGGATGTGTGAAGAATGGATATGGTTTCTGACAGTAGTTACCCCACCAGATCACCCCTTCTTTGCCCTTTTCCATAATTGCAACAATATAGAGTACTGTTGTCAGCTTTCCTAAGCGAACTTGGCCTAGATGGGGAAAGCGAGGGCCTCTTGAATCTGAACTGCTTTAGACTTAGATTTAGAAGGAACTTGGATTATGTCCCCAATCCTTGCAAACTAGCTGCTTGGGTTCATTAATGGTTGGAATTTTCTTGGTATTTGCTTACACAGCACTGTCAGGACGTCTTCAATATTTTATCATATTTACAGTGGTTTTCAACACATAGCACTGTGGGGCCTGGCAGATACACTAAGGAGGAGAAAATAAAAGGGGTCTTGGTCTGTACTAAGTGACATAATGTTAATATGCATTCTAAAATTAAGAATTTGTACTGGGTGTGGTGGTGGCACATGCCTTTAATATCAGCACTCGAGAGGCAAAAGTAGGAAGATAACTGTGAGTTCAAGGTAAGCCTTAGACTGCATAGTGAATTCCAGGTCAGACTGGGCTACAGTGAGACTCTACCTACGAAAAAAAGATCAATTAATATGCTAACAAGGCTAGAGGTAGGTGTCACATTGCTGGTTTTGTTTCTGTCATGCAGTAATCATTAAGGCATAGCATATTTCACTTAAGTGCATCTCTCTTAGCTGGCTTAATGGACTTCTGGACATAAACGTTGTGCACTCCTGACCTGTGTCTCTTCTGCCCCTTATTCTAGAGAAGTGGCCAAGGTTTAATTGCATGATGTGGCTGTTTGCATATGAAAGGGAACTCAAATGCATCTTGTGAGTGGATACTTGGAAGGGGAGTGGAAATTTACCCATTAGCTGAAAGAGCTGATCACTTTGTAGGATGGAGAAGAACCACTCTAGTGGATTATTAAATGTTTTGTAATCTGAAACTGTACGTTATAAAGAATGAAATGAAATGACCCAGCAGCAGATTTTTTTTTCACCTTAAAAGAAGAGAAGCAACACCTGTGTGGCTCTGCTGAGAAATTGCCAGGACTTTTCTAGTCTGATCACTGATTATCCAGTGTCATCTGCTATGAAAACATTCTATATTAATGGATATTTCATCATTTCCTGTCATTTACAATCACCACAGGAAACAAGTTTCATCTACATGAATATTTAAAAAATAATTATTATACAGTATATACTCATTGTGTTATTATTATTATTCTGCAGTTCTGGAAATTAACCCAGAACCTTGTGCATGCTAGACAAATGCCCTTCTACTGAGCTATGTAACAATGGAATGCCCAAGGTGTTGCCTTTAACTAAACTGGTTTGAGGGTGAAGGCCATGATCCAAGTTGGGAATACCTGTAGTATGTTCTGGTTTTCTTCAGTGAAAACGCTGCATTCCTGCTGGGTCAACCTGCTTCTACATAACATTAATTTTCAAATCAGTCACCTGGAGAGCTTGAGCATATAGCTGGCCAGGTCTCCATTCCAGTTCTGGTTTTAAAAATCTCAGGTGGGGCTGGAGATTGCTTAGTGGTTAAGATGCTTGCCTGCAAAGGCTAAGGACCCAGGTTCGATTCCCCAGAGCCCACGTAAGCCAGATGCACAAGGTGATGGATCTGTCTGGATTTCATTTGCAGTGCAGTGGCTAGAGGCCCTGGGGTACCCATTCTCTTTCCCTCTCTCTCTGTCTCTCATACGTAAATAAAATACTTAAAAATATTTTAAACTCTGAGGTGAGATCTTGCGTTTCAGAGATTCCCGGTGGCACTGCTGCTGGGGGCTCCCAGACCACACTTTGAGGACCAGTGACTTCACTGTTGAACTGTGGGCAGCACCAGTCCACGTGCTGGAATGCTGGACTCTACAAAACAGAACGAGCAGGCTGAGACCCAGCAGGAATCTCGCTCTGCTTCCTCTTTAACACCGGAATGCCTCTCGTGCTTGCCACTGTGCCTTTCCTGTCAGGATGGACTATAACCTTGAACTGCAAGCTGAAATAAACCCTCCTCTCCTCAAGTTGCTTCCATCCAGGGATTTGATCATAGCAAGCAAGTAATGCACATGGACATAGTTTTGTATCAGTCTACATAAATTGTTTACTAGTACATAGATCATATAATAACACTATAGTTGCTTAACATTTCCTATAGGTTTTCTTCTCTTTGTTTTATTGTTTTGTTTTGTCTTGCTTTCCGGTGGGCCCTGAGACTCAGTATTTCTAACCAGCTCCCAAGTGATGCCTATGTGGTTGGGCCTTAATCACAGATGACCAGAGCAACACCATAGGTGTGCACCAGCGCAGCAGGCCTTCCGGACATGGTAAGGTCTAAAGCACCACACTGCCATCTTCTGATACATGCTCTATAGTTTTTTTTTTTTTTTTCCTCTAACTCCCCGTCAAGTGTTTGGTTGGTCTACATCACTGCTGCTACCTATGAAGCTGGGGTATGGGATGGGGAATATTTCTGTGCCCTGGATCCAAGTAACCCTGAGACTAGAGGCTTTTTTTCTGTTTGATTCATTACCCCTTTTATTTTTATGAAATGCCCCTTTTTTAAGTATTTGCATGCTATACCTATTTCATTCTGTTACTTTCAAACCATATGTGTTTTTAAATATGAAATATGCCTCTCATGGGTAGCATACAGATGTATCTTGCTTTTTTAAATTTATTTTTATTAGATATGGACATATTTAGTATGTAAACAACACATGTTGCTACCATCCTTTCCTTCCTCCCTGCCCCTTTTCTGAAGAGGCCTTCCACACTAGGAATGCAGGTCAACCCTGTGGGGATTGTGGGTCGTGCATTATGTGGCAGCAGTCAGTTATGGGGGAGGGGCAATGTCTCTGTGCAAAATGTCTCAACTTGTAGCTCTAACAATCTTTGCGGCCCCTCTTCCGCAAAATTTCCTGAGCTATGTTGGTTACATTTTAAGTCTACTTCAGTGATGGAGACTAGAGGTTTTTTAGCAAAGGCTATGGAATCTCTCTAAGGTAGCCATCTTTCTCCTGTGCTAAACTGTTACCTGTCTTTGGTTTTTTGTTTCACTTTATATGCATTAAGCTTACATGCCTTTAACTCTGCAAACTTTTGAATAAAACAGAGATATACTTCATACATTTCTTTTTCTTGAGGCAAGCCTAACAGACTGACATTTTTTTTTTTAATGAGAGAGAGCAAGAGCGAGACAGCAAGTGTGAAAGAGAGAGAGAGAAAGAGAGAATTGGCATGCCAGGGCCCCCAGCCACTGCAATTGAACTCCAGACCTCATGTGCATGTGTGACCTTGTGCATTTGTGTCACCTTGTGTGTCTAGCTTACATGGAATCTGAAGAGTTGAACATGGGTCCTTAGGCTTCACAGGCAAGCACCTTCATCACTCAGCCATCTCTCCAGACCAGCTCCACACATTTCTAATCATAGATACATAGTGTATTCAATGTGCTGAAATCATCTTATATAGCTTCTTATAAAGTAGTCTTTTAGCCTTTAGCATTAACCGCTATTTAAATGATCTTTGGCTTTTCTAAGACAGTTTCCTGAAGTAATTCAAAGTCTGGCAAAATCAACAGGAAGCACAAACAATTATCTTAGCAAACCAAAATCTTGTCTTCTAAGCTAATTTCCTTTTGTAAATGTCACAACTTGGTTTTGGAGTTTGAAAGCAACTGTAGTATCTGTCTTGTCTTCTTGTTTCCAGATATAAAGATAAACTAGGGTGATGTGGGCAGAGATCACCATGGCTGCCTTTTAATCACTAGTGCACTGGTGGATATACTGTCCCCTGCCTAGGGGATGGATGCTTCTCTTTTTTAATATTTTATTTACTTATTTATTTGACAGAGAAAGAGGGGGAGAGAGAGAGAATGGGTGCTCCAGGGCCTCCAGCCACTGCAAGAGAAATCCAGACGCATGTGCCCCCTTGTGCATCTGGCTAATGTGGGTCCTGGGGAATCGAACCTGGGTCCTTTGGCTCTGCAGGCAAACGCCTTAACTGCTAAGCCATCCCTCCATCCAGGATGCTTCTCTTTACATGGACATGCCAGCTTCCTTCATTTGCATAATTTCAGTCCTTTTCAGTGATTGTTGTTTATTTGACCCAAGTGAGCTGCTGGTTAGAGCAGTTCAATAAATTTTTATTGAGCACCCTGTGCATTTAAGGCACTCATGAGGACACTGGGATTTTAAGTTGGTCATAACCCGGGATTAAAACTGGGACAAAAGGGGAATTCATTTAGCTGAAGACTGAAACACAGTGTTCCACTCAGCAGTGATGCGTGCGGAAAGGATGCGGGGACAGTGACAAGCGTCCTGCGGCAGTCAGAACGACCAGGTAAGGTTTCTTCCTCCTTCCAGAATCCCCATTAGCCTCCCTGTTAGCCACAAACAGACTAGAATCTGCAACTTCCCTGAATTTAGAGACCTCAGCGAGTGTGTTTTAAAATTGCCATGAAGGAAATTCAAGTTGCTTCATTTGCATATGACTAGTTCCTTTTCTCATCACTGCGACAAACTAACCATCAACAATCAACTTAAGGGAGGGTGGATGTATGGTTGGCTCGCGGTGTCAGGGAGCACTGCCCATCCTCCTACACGCAGGGGCAGTTCCAGGTGGCAGGAGCATGTGGCAGCAACTTCTCATAGAGAGCGCTAGGCTGGGCTATACCCCTCAAAGCCTTCCCCACCCCTCCGTGACTCACTTCTGTCAGCCAGGATCCATAGCATCCCAAAACAACGGCACTAGCTAGAACCAAGTGTTCAAACACATGATTCTGGGGGAAATATTTCACATTCAGACCATAGCAGCATATTTTTTTCATTTTTGCAATACTAATTTCCTAAGAACTGTATGGGGTTCATGTCAAGTCATCCTGGGATATGTATACTATTGTCCTTATTTTACATGTGTAATAGGCTGAGGCCCTGAGAGGTTAATGACAGGTGAAACAGCCAATGACAGAGTCAGCATTCAGGCCTGGAAAGGCTGACTTCCAGTCCATTAGACTTTCTACTGACCCACGGGGTTTGTGTAGTTAAAGAACATTCCTTAATGTATTGCTCATTTGCAATTTTTATTTTTATTGTCCCTGATGAATTTGTGCTGTACTTTACTATTCAGATGAACTTTAGTGGCTTTGGGAGGTTGGTCTGAGAAACTCTTTCATATGAATCTAAATCTTTTAATGTCTTATTAGTTAATGCTGTTTTGATTTAGTCAGGCAGCAGTTTTGGCACACTAGAGTATGCATCAACATTCTATCATTAATGCTCAATGCCTAGTGTTTGGACTATTGCTTTGCTGTATGAACCTGAGCTCCCAGTGCCACGTTCCCTGAACTGGAGACACAAACATGGTCAGTCACCCAACAACAGGGAGGAACTCATCTGAATGAACTGAAACATCAGCATGCAATCACTTTTAGTTCTTTGAGGCTTGGGTAAATGTCTATTCTACCTGATGTTGCTTTATTTATTTTTCAAAGAATTTTATCTTGTTTCAAAAAGATACAATTTCAATGGCAGTAACATATTTAAGTTCTCAGGATAATAGGGAAACAAAACAAAACACTGACCCAGATATCTGAATCAGAAGTCCTGGTGTCCAGTTTCAGTTGTGTGACCTTCAGTGAGTCACTTAATGCCCACACATTCTGATTCCTTGCTGTAGATGGAGACATTTGAAGTAGATACTCTCTGAAGCTCTGCTTCCCTAGGGTTACTTACTCTTACTTGATGGAAGCGAGAAGGTAAATGTCCCTTCATTCCTTTTGCAGTAGTCAAACCAAGTCAACTGCTATTTTAAAAAAGCAAAACTAAAACAAACAAGCAGAAACCACTCAGTGGGTGAATGGAATGGGAGTGAACTTCTTGCTCCTGCAAGTGCCAGCATGGCTGGTCAGTCTACTCTCTTGGCACCTCAAAGAACCACCAGTGACTCAGGGATCCTTTTAGCTCTGCTCCTTTATCCTCCTCCAGGGCCTCAGAATCCTCTGAAGTATGTAGTATGTTTTTCAGGGGAAGGGAGAGAGTTTGAAAGTTCTCATAGAGATCATAGGCTATGTTATATGGCTCTGTCAAGAGGTAGTGGGTCTTGCAAAGGTGGGCTACCTGTGACCTCTCAGGAGGGAAGTAAAAAGGTGTGGCAAATGTATAGTACTGTATCATTGAGAGGTCCATGGGTAATTTATTCCAAATGTTTACTGAGAAGCTACTCTATGCCAAGAGCTCTGTCATGCTGGGAAATGGCAAACTTCTTTCTTCTTTGGATCTTAATTCTAGCAAAGTATTATATGTGATAGTGTGTGCATGAAAAAATATGTACATGTGAAATATAAATATCAAGTATAGATTATTAATTCTGAGATTTAAAATTTTTCATGAAATAATAATATATATTTGGGGCAATTCATTATATTAAGAGCATTCACCAAGCATCATTCTATGGTCTTTACACATTTTTTTACATAACCCTTATTGTAGCTATACACTTAGATATTATTGATGTAATTATTAGGAAGTTCTTATGGTAGTTGGAATGTTAAAAACTCATCGGCACATGTTTGAATACGTTATTCAGCGGTGCTCCTTGTGAAGGTTGTGGAACCTTTAGGAGATGAACCCTAGCCAGAAAAACTGAGCCTTGAGATGTTATAGTCTGACTCCACATTCTCTACACTTCCTCTTCTTCCTGGCTGGGCTATAATGTGACACTGGATTCCAGCTCTGGCCTGCCTTGCCTTGCCTTCCCACCACGATGAGACTTCCCTTCAAAACTATAAGCTGAATTAAACCATTTTCCTTCTGGGTGGGTATTTCATCTCAGCAATAATAAAGTAGCTGAAATGATACCTAATTTTGCATTCTGGGAAACAGAGTCATGGAGAAGTTAAGCACATCACCCAGTTTCCATAAGCCAGACAGTAAAGGTTAGAGTAAGGGTTAAGCCAAGGCTACAACTGCAAGCTCCTTGAATGCCAGAGACCACATGCTTGTGGGCTGCTCTGAAGCCCTGTGTGTGCAGGGAGAGGCCCTCTTGTTGCCTCTTACCTGGTACATGGCCCTGACTGATCTGCTAAAAATTGAGGCAGGCAGTAGGGGGATGTGAGGAAGCACTTTGTGAACTAGAAAGCATTGGAGCACAGCATCCTGCTTTGTCAGAGCACTCTTGGCCACAGAACATTTGATGACTTCCTATCTACAGCATCAGGTTCACATCCTTTACCTTCAAGGTCTTCATGCAGGCCTCTCCTCATGCTTGGCCACATCAGGTAGATGCTTTCCCAGAACAGGACTGGGAGATTCTCACCCTTCTGTCTATCGAGTGGCAGTGTCGCATTTCTCTGCAGCCTGCGCCAGCTTCATTCACCCTTGCACCCTCTGGGCTACTAAGCTAGGGCTAGGGGAAGGGAGGGGGCACCACAACCCAGTCACAGCACTACCACCTCCTCACATGAGGTGTGGGTAGACTAGTCTTGTACAAGGCCTTTTGCCTTTGCAACTCGCCTCTCAGAGGTCAGGAAATGGCTAAACCAGTGTGCTGGTTTGATTCAGGTGTCCCACGTAAACTTGTGTGTTCTGAATGCTAGCTGTTGGCAATTTGGGAATTGGTGATGTATTGTTGGTTTGGGCTTATGGGCATTATAGCCAGCTTCCCCTTGCCAGTGTTTGGCACACTTTTCTGTTTCTGTTGTTCACTTGATGTTGGTCAGGAAGTGATGTCCACCCTCTGTTCATGCCACCATTTCCCCCTGCCATCGTGGAGCTAAACCCTTTCCTCCCACAAGCTGCTCTTGGTTGGGTGTTTTCTGCCAGCAATGCAAAGCTGACTGCAACAACAAGCAACCCAAAAATAAATAAATAACAAAACAGGAAAGAGTGGAGCCTTCACAGTCCACCCAGAAGCTAGGCTTATAGTTGGCAAAGAATCCTCTTCAAAACAGCATTGTCTTGTGGGTGACATGTTGCCAAGACATAATGATCATGGTTATGGACATAGTGGTGAACGGAGACACTTCATTTAATAGACTTGTACAGAGAGCATAGTTTATCACATTTTATTTTGAAATTAAATTATTTATTAACTATTTGCAGCACTAGAGATTAAACTCAGGGCCTTGTGCATGCTAGGCAAATATTTTACCATTAATCTACATTTCCAGCCTAACTTTAAAACTTTTAAAACACAGTGTCCCTATGTAGTTCACATTGGTCTCTGAATTCTGATCGTCATTCCTCAGTATCTCAATTGATAGGATTACATGCATAAGCAGCCTTGTCCAATCAGCTCATTTTCAGTGAGAGCTAAAAAGAGAGTACATACAATGATCTGAGTTCATTACAATGGAACTTACAAACCAGTGTGGCCTCAGTGTTTCTGGAATTACAACATGCCTACTATCTAGGTATGGATGGTAGATGGTCTCAGCTGGTGCTTCCAGACTTAAATGATGACTTAACACATAGAACATAATTATGTTTGCATAATGCATTGATAATTTGGAAGAGATCTGAAGGTGTCAATATGAAGCTTGGAGAGAAAAAAAAATCAATTTCATTTTGTCTATATTGTCTAAGTATAATACGAAAAATAAATTGCAAAAATTTTTGCAAATATTTTTAAGGTATGAACTTTTAAGTAAAGATTTCAAAGAAGATATTTTCTAATTTTTATATGGGAAATTCAAGATTGCTTCTAGAAACTAAATATAGTATCATTTAAACTTGAAATGTTTAATATAATTTCACATCTGGGTTTTTTTTTCCTCTATTTCATTTTGTTTTATTTATTTATTTATTTTTACTGTGTTAGGGATGAAACCCTCAGCCTTATACATGCTAATCAAATATTCTATGACTGATCCATACCCTTTGTTTAGTAAGTCAGTCATATACTTACATATAAGAATGTCACTCCCTCCCTTGCACATTCCACTTTTGACTCTTGATAATTGAACTTGGTAAATATATGTAATAGCTGGGCATGGGGGCTCATTCAGCTTTTAATATACATATACATATATATATATAAATGGTTTGTTTGTTTGTTTGTTTTCAAGGCAGGGTCTTGGTCTAGCCCAGGCTGACCTGGAATTCATTATGTATTCTCAGAGTGGCCTTGAACTCAGGGCAATCCTTCTACCTCTGCCTCTCAAGTGCTTGGATTAAAGGCGTGCACCACCATGATGCCTGGCTCATTCATTCAGCTTTTTACTCATTTCTTCAAATTTTTGATAATCAACACAGTTTTACACAAATTGGTGAATAAAATAAGTAAAATAAGGAGAGAGGCTCACAGAGCCCTATACCTTCCTGAGGATTTATAGGTGGTTAAAGTTTGCCTGGGGAAGGAAAGGCATTTTCTTCAATGGTGTGGTCACTGAGAAGCTTGATAGGTTGTCCATGCTCGAGTGATAACTCCCCTAATCAAACCACTGTATCACACAGCAAAAGACATGAAAGTAGAAGTCGGGCCACCTGGGAGGAGGACGGGGGTCATGAGGAGTGTGAAGGGGACAAGAAAGGGTAATGATGTAGTAATTGTGATCAAAGTATCTTACATACTTGTAAAATTATATAGAAATAAAAACAAAACAATTATTAGAAGAGTAATTAATGGTTCAAAGAGTATTCTACATTTTTATTCATTCCCTAAATGGTCATATTTCTCACAATTCCCGTTGACAGGTCTTATTTCATAGGTGGTACTTGCAGTAGATGATAAGACTTTTACTAAATTGGCCTTCAATTAAAGATTGTAAATATTGGGCTTGAGAGATGGCTTAGTGGTTAAGGCATACGCCTGCGAAGCCTAAGGATCCAGGTTTGATTCTCCAGGTCCCAAATAAGCTGCACAAGGTGGCACATGCATCTGGAGTTGATTTGCTAGAGGCCCTGGCATGCCCATTCTCACTGTCTCTGTATCTCCCTCTCTCTGTCATAAATAAATAAATAAATAAATAAATAAAATAGATAAATAAAAAATGTTTAGCTGGGCATGGTGGCGCATGCCTTTAATCTCAGCACTTGGGAGGCAGAGGTAGGTGGATTGCCATGAGATCAAGGCCACCCTGAGACTACATTGTGAATTCCAGGTCAGCCTGGAATAGAGTGTGATTCTACCTCAAAAAAACAAAAAACAAACAAAAAAAGTTTTAAAAAGTTTGTAAATATTGAAGTTTTATTTTTTAATTCAACTACCATTAAGTATTATCTAAAGGATTTATAACAATATGACTATTTTAATTGAAACTAACAGCTTAACAATGGCAAAATTGATCTTATAAATATTTTATCTATTTTACTAAGAAAGTTGTAATATGGCATCTTAAGTGTGCTTCTTTTACTCTGACCACCTTATATATATATTTTTTTAAGCAGGCAGGTTGGATGCCACTGAAAGGGGAGCTGGGGACCTAGCTCAGTGGTAGAATGATTGCCTCACATGTGTAAGGCCATGCATTGAACCCCCAATCCCCAGCACCACAATAAATAAATAAATAAATAATGCCACTGAAATGGCTCACAGGTTGCTTATGAACATGTATGTGATACAGGTAAAGTCTGAAATTGAGGGTGTTCAATCAAACTTAGGCCCCTCAAGAAATGCCTCCTTAAACCTCCCTGACCTTCAGCCTCTCATGAGCCCACCTTGGGTCTTATAGTCCCCTCTTTGACACCTGATATTTGATCTCTCCATTAGTGCCACAGGCCACTTTGCCCTGCTGCGGGCTGACACCCAGGTGGAGCATGCACCCCCGCTTCTCCCAGTGCTCATTCACTCCCTGAGGGACTGTGCAGCACATCACTGGACACCACTCTGCTTAGCCAGCTTCTAAGGAGCTCGGACAGAGCACGTCTGTGGCCACAGCCAATCAGATAGATTCTAGCCATACAAAAAGCAGGGAGAAGTTTTACATGGCATAACTCAAACCCATGGGCCACATCCAGCAGCATATTAGCTGGGAAATTTCAGTCCAAGCAAGCATGAGAGGCCTGTCTTCCTGCCTCTTTGAAGGTAAAAGTGGTCAAATGACCCAGTTCTGGCCAATTACATGAGACAAGTTGTTCAAGAGAAGGAGATGCTTGTTCAACATTTTGTATTAAGCTCCCAAATGGAAGTGTGATGTTGGGTACCTTGAAGTTTAATTCTGAGTTCTCATACAAGTAAACTGGTTTCATGGTTTTATTTCTTTAAGTCAAAGACAGGAAAGGAAAGAATAAAACAACATCCTTGATATTGGCTGATTCTCTTTCTCCCTTTCTGTGTTGACCCAGGATGTGCTCTGAGGTGTCAGCCATTCTTTTTTTTAATGAAATTTATATTTATTTATTTATTTATTTATTTGAGAGCAGACAGAGACAAAGAGGCAGATAGAGAGAGAATGGGCACGCCAGGGCCTCCAGCCACTGCAAACAAACTCCAGACTCGTGCGCCCCCTTGTGCATCTGGCTAACGTGGGTCCTGGGGAATTGAGCCTCGAACCAATGTCCTTAGGCTTCACAGGCAAGCCCTTAACCGCTACGCTATCTTTCCAGCCCAGCCATTCTCTTAAGACAAGGAGGTGGCAGGCATCTGGGAGAAACCAGAGGCATCACAACGTTGCTGGCGCTAATATCAAGTTTCTGAATCAAGGCCAAAGGCTCCATCTCTACTTTCCTTACTTGGTAAGAAAAACAAACCCTGTTAGTGCACACTAGTGGGCATTGAGTAGTCTACATTTTCATTGAGACATATTTGTTATACATTTATTTCCCTGTGTACCTCGGGTTACACAATGAATGAAAGATATTAAAATTAGGTCTTTGATGGTAGGAGGTGGCCGAGTGGTTAACATGGTGGGCTGCTAAAATTAGGTCTTTATCCATTCATCAAGGTATTCTTTAAGAAGACCCTATTCCTGAGCAAATACATGCTAATTTTGCAAATGTTCATGAAAGATGAGTTAGATTTGACTTGGTGTCTGCAAAATTGTTGTGGATGTTCTTCGGTACATGCAGCATGTCCTTCTAGGAAGCCAGCTCTACCTTCTAGTGTGGCAGGGCCTTGGCTTGTGGAGTGAGAATGAGCTAAGTCTCCTCAAGTGATTGGACATCTCCCTTCTTCTAGCAGTGTGGCATTCAAAGGACTGAGAAAGGTCTCTAAACGGCTTCTCGGTGTAGACTTAAAACAGAGCATTGGTTAGATTTCTCCTGTTTCCAAGTGATGACAGTCCATTTGAACCAAGGAAGGGAAGACATTTACAGGAAGGATGCCGGGCTGTCTAGCAGTAGAATCATGCAGTGAGAACAGTTGTGGTTGCTGGGACCACAAAAGATCTGCTTGAACAGGGAATGACTGTAGAGTTCTCTTTCCATCTCTTGCTTCTGAACCAGCTCTGTACACTTTACTTCTCTTGTGCCCTGCAACTGAGCATCTCTGCTTGGAGACACATGATTCTTTGTAGCTCCCGAGTTTACGTCCTTTAGGTTCAAATACCAGGGAGGATGATGTGGGGGAGAGGAGAAGGATGGAGCATAATTCACAAAATGGCACATGCATCTGGAGTTTGTTTGCAGTGGCTGGAGGCCAGGGAGAGCCCATTCTCTCTGTGTTTCTCTGTCTCTCACTTTTCTCTGCTTGTAAATATATAAATAAATAAGAAGAGAAAGAGGAGAGGGGAAGGAAAGGGATGAGGTAAAAGGGAGAAGGGGAAGGGAGAAAAGAAATGAGGATGATAGGGAAAGAGAGAAGGGAAGGGAGGGAAGGGAAGAAAGGCAGATGATTAACTCTAGGCTCCACGCCCCTTATATTAAGTTGCTGGGACCATTTGTTCCACTGTGAGTTGAGATAGGAGTGTTAAATTAAGAATCTCTTGAGGGAGGAGTCAGATGGATAGAAACAAGAAGAGAAAATGTTGACAGAAAGATGTGGAAGTGGCTATGGGGAGAATCCCATTGAGAGCCACCAGAGAAACTCTTCCCACTTTGTCCTGAGCATGTTTATACTGATGAAAGAGACAGAAACCAGAAATCAGGGCTTGCCTAGGATGACAGGTAACTGACAGGCAAATGGCATTAAAATGCAGATGCCTAATTCTTGTTCTAGGCTTTTCTATTCTTTTGAAGGTTTGAGGCGAAGAATTGTCATATTTTCCTGACACAAGGATTCTTAGGATAGTTCCTATAGTACCTGTAGTGAGTTTGAGCAATAATGCTTCCTGGTCTGACCTTAGAGTATGTCATTCTAATATCCTTAAAAATATGAGCACTTTGGAATCATTTATGAGATTATAAGAAAAATACAGCAACAATCTTTCTTGGAAAGTGTATAAGTTTAAAGTATATAAAATCAACTTAAAACAAAAGTGGAAAATCATTGCAAAACATAACAAAATAAAATCTTACTCTTGCTGATGGCTTATTCTTATATTTTGACTTACTAAGGCACAGGAGCTGAGCCATTGCATACAGACAAGTTTCTAGCTGTACAAAATTACCTTAATCTTCAATGAATATGCCGTTTCAATGCCAAGCTTTAAATATAAGACTCCATCAACCATTAATTAATTCAATAAACATCTGATAACATCGGCTATGTGTCTGTCTTTGTTCTAGTCTCAACTGTTCTTTTTATTTCAACAATATATTTTATTTATTTATTTCAGGTAAAGAGGCAGAAAGAGAAAGAGAAAGAGATAGAGAGAGAGAGGAGAGAGAAAACAGAGAGAATGAATGTGCCAGGGCCCCTAGCCACTGCAAATGAATTCTAGGTACATGTGCCACCTTTGTGTTTCTGGCTTTACATGGGTACTTGGGAATTTAACCTTGGTCCTTAGGTTTTTCAAACAAGTACCTTAACTGCTCAGCCACCTCTCTAGCCTCCAACTATTCTTGCATCTCTTAGAATTTTTAAAATATCTTTTATTTAATTGAGATGGGGTCGTTGGGCATGCCAGGGCCTCTAACTACTGCAAGTGACTAGATTTCTATGAGGTACTCAGAAACATCAGTTTTCCATTCAGTGACAATTTTTCTGTGCTCTTGAGTTTTGGAAATCCTTTGCCACCTCCAGAAGTCAGACACTTAACACAAGCTGATAGGGCTCAGGAGAAAGCTGTAGTCTATCCTTTTCAACCAGAGTCTCTCTCTTCTGAGGAGCTGGCATATGGAGATGTCACAAGGTGGCCTTGAGGGCTTGAATGGAATGGTCACAGACATTCTGGTGGGTGACCTGATCAGAGGACATGGAAGCAACTGAACACACAAAGAGAGACAGACACGGTGTAGACTGGGGCTCTGGGTGCCCGCAGAGCTAGAGACCACCAGGAAGGAGTTGTCAGACTTCCCAGAGGCCTCCTTATGAAAATTACTACAGAACCCAATTAAAACAAGCTGAGTGATCTTTTAAATTCTTCCAAGAAATCTTGACCAGGTTCCTCTTCATTAATCAAGCTCACTCTATCTAGGAGGAAATCAATCAAGATCAAATCTGACAAACATTCCATTTGAAAAAAGAATGCTTCATTTATGATGAGTTAAATAGTTATAGAGAATTGCTTACAAGCAATATGACACTTGCTTTTAGCCAAAAGGTCAAGAAGCAATCATACATGCAATATGAACTATCAGTTTTAGACTCAGAGCAGTAGTCATGGTCGAGTGGTTAAGGGGATGGACTAGAAATCCACTGGGGTCTCTCAGTGCCATTTCAAATCCTGCCAAGTATGGGACAATTTTAGACTCAGAATGGTTTCACACAACAGTATGAGCCTTGAGGCAAAGTAATGAGTTATAAATGAACTAGGATCTTCCTATTGGATTCAGGTGAAAGAGCAAGTAAGCCACTGTCCCTTTGAGAAAGCACGCACAGAAGTGGTCTGTAGGAAACATGTCATAGCCCACGGGGTCTGTGCTATGCTGATACTATTTCAAGAGACTTCAGGAAGATTTCTGATGCCTACACAGCTCACCTATGTCCAAGGGTCTAAGGTGTGAGAAGACAGGGTAGCATGATTAAACTCACTGGTTTCTGCAAATTTCCTGGCTTTATTTCCAGGTTTTAGTATAACTATAACCATCTTCAATAACAATATTGTTTGTAAGGTCTGTTAACCCCATCAGACAACTATTTCTTTTGAGACAAGCCCAACAGACTGGACATTTTTTGTTTGTTTGTTTGTTTGTTTGTTTTTTTAAGGTAGAGTCTCACTCTAGCCCAGGCTGACCTGAAATTCACTATGTAGTCTCAGGGTAGCCTCAAACTCACAGTAATCCTCCTACTTCTGCCTCACGAGTGCTGGGACTAAAGGTGTGTGCCACCATGCCCAGCTCTTTTTTTAAAGAAAATGTGTGAGAGACAGAGAAAAAATGAGAGAATTGGCATGCCAGGGCCTCCAGCCAGTGCACTTGAACTCCAGGTGTGTGTGCCCCATTGTGTGCATGTGTGACCTTGTACTTAAATCATTGTGTGTCTGGCTTACATGGGACCTGGATAGTCGAACATGAGTCATTAGGCTTCACATATCTCCAGCCTAGTAAACTCTTTGTTTTGTTTTGTTTTTTTGAGGTAATGTCTCACTCTGGCTCAGGCTGACCTGGAATTCACTATGTAGTCTCAGGGTGGCCTCAAACTCTCAGTGATCCTCCTACCTCTGCCTCCCGAGTGCTGGGATTAAAGGTGTGTGCCACCACGCCCAGCAAGAACACTATTTTTGATGTTACCCTTCTCCATCTTTTCAGCTGCTTCAAGAACGCATTTATAGTACCAAAGGAAGTTAAGTAGCCTCTAAAGAGGCTCCATATTCTTTTGAGCATAGCCACGTGTCATGTCATGATGGCAATATGTTCTGAGAACTTTATTAGTATTATTTATAACTATATAGTTATTTCATTGTTTTATGACATAATATGACTTCATCATCATTAGGCATAGAAATCATATTTAGCCCATTGCATGGGTGCCTTAGGTATGAAAATACAAAACTTAATAAAATAAATAAACTTTGTTTTGTTGGATAAGAAAATAGATAAGACAAAATAAAAATGTGCTCCAGTAACAAACCAGTAACAATCACAATAGCAGGTGTGAGACGGAAGAGCATTGTGAAACCCCCACCCCTACCCCCCAAAGTGATGAAACATAGGGTGGATATTGGAGTCATACATTCAGAGAATAAATGCGAGATCATAAAAATTTTTTAAGCAATTGTTATGTCTTTGGAACTTGCAATGGATATAAAATGGATATTAGACTGTTGGGAATGTGAGACTACGGAATAGTCTAATGCAAATGAACCATATAAGATTGATACTAGAATAGTACTCACTCCCACACCCCCAAGTTGGTGTTTCTGTGCCAATTTTAAATAGTCTGTCCTACTCTAGAACTATGTGTCAGGTCACATGTCTTGGAATTGGTTTGTGAAATATTACTCTTCAGCACTGGGACAAGATAGACAAACTGGGAGTTTCTGAAACAAAGGGGAGAACAGAACAGGCAGGTTATCTATCCCACAAATACTTACTGCATATGAAAGTGTGTCCCATGCTCAAAAGCTTGGGTTACCAGGGTAATCAACATTGAAGACACCTTTGGTCTTACAGAGCTTACATTCTACTTGGAGGAATTGGAATAGAAAGATAACAACTAAACAAAAGTGATATTAACAAGTACAAAAAAAAGTGGCAAAGTGGGTGGGAATGAAAATGTAGGTGATGTAATGTTGCATGAGACAGTCAGAAAAGGTTTCATTTGACAGGGAGACTCTTGAGGAAGTGAACTGTGCTTATGCTTGGGTGAAGGACATTCTGGGCAGGAAGAATTAACAGTTTGTGAAAAGACCCTTCAGTGGATGGTTTTTGGGATGTTTGAGGAGCTCAGTGATATTAGTGGAGCTAAAGAGGCAGAAGGAGAAGGAGAATGGGAAGGGATGAACTCGGAACTGACGTGATGGGGCTGTTCATGTGTATTGTGTGTAAGTGTGGTAGTAAGGGCTGTTGCTTTGGTGTTGAATAAGAAATTGTCATATTGAGTGGTGAGGGGTCATGAGCCGATGTTTTTATTTTTATTTATTTATTTACAAGGAGAGAGGAGGGGGGGTGGTTATGCCAAGACTGTAAATGAACTCCAGATATATGCACCACCTTGTGCATCTAGCTTTATATTGGTACTGGGGAATCAAACCTGGGTCTTCAGCCTTTGCAAGCAAGTGCCTTAACCACTGAGTCATCTCAGTTCAAAGTATAATTTTTTTTTTCAAGGTTGGGTCTCACTGTAGCCCAGGATGACCTAAAACTTACTCTGTAATCCCAGACTGGCCTTGAACTCATGACAATTCTCCTACATCTGCCTCCCAAGTGTTGGAATAAAAGCTACCATGCTTGGCTTTGACTTTTGTGTTTTTTAAAGGCTCCATCAGCTGCCAATTAGGAGAGCATTGCAATAATCCAGGTGAGCCTGCTGATGGTTTGGACAGATCATAACGGGAAGATCAGCGCCAAATGATGGTTGGCTTCTGACTTTGCTAGTGGACCAGATGTTGAAAGTAAGAAGCTATACAGAGAAATATCTTTAAAAAAAAAAAGGAATAAAAGCCAAAAGGGGAAGGAAAGGAGAGAGATGTCTAGAAGAACACATCAAGGACCTATTGCTACTTTTAGGATTTCTAGGGAAGTCAAGCAAAGAACTCCAAAATTTGATTGCCACAGAAACAGACGTGGGAGTGTTGGTTTCTCACCATAACTGAAGCATAAACCGAAACTGGCTGAATTTCCTGACTGTTAAGATCTTCTAATCACCACCTCCTTTCTGGTGAAGGGCAGGTGTATGGCCAGCCCAGGGTGAATGTGTTGAGCTATTAGTCTCAACTGGAAAGTTGGACAGAAGAGACAGCAGAGTGGAGACATGGTCTGGATAGGAGAAAATCACCACTTTTTGTTGCTAGATAATGGCATCCCTGACAGGGTGAGCCTTGATGTCCCAGGCAGTAATAAGACTGTGAAGAACAGTTGCCATTATCTTGAAGCCTGTTTCATCATACAAGAGTCCCACATGTTATTTGCATTTGAGTGCTTTATTATATTGGAATTGCAGTGATATTAACATTTGTACAAATGCACAAAATCTTGTCTCTTTTTTCTAGAAAGAGATGTAAAAATCTGACCTAGTTGAACAGTCTTAATGAACTCATTGTCCACTTATAGCAATAAATGTGTTCACAATGCAACAAAAAGCTTAACATAAAATTAAACATATTAAATGCTGCAGCAAATATTTACACATATGTACCCCCCAGATTTTTTTTCTCCTTCCAGTAGGAAGGTGGTTGCTTTACAGACAGACAGACAAACACAAATGCTTTGCTGTTTACAATAACAAACAACCCCAAGTCCACAACTTAAAGTGACAGCACCTTTTTCAGGGGAACTTCTTCAGTCAACACATATTTTACACAGTGCTCAACATTGTTTCTATTATTTTTGGACAATATTTATATTCCAATTGTCCTAGAACATTTTGTCTGAATGGAGCTATTTTTTTTTTTCTGGGCCTTTTCATAAGATCCCATACCCTATGTCCTTTCCAAGAAGGACACTTCGAGCTTACCTTTTCTCAAAACCCACCCTCAAAGGCAGCGAGCGCTCCTCTTTGTGAAGCAGACAAGATTGGGAGAACTTGTGGAAGGAAAAGGGGTGGGAGCCAGTCTTGTCCACTGGCTGAGCTGAAGGGTCCTTTTCTCTTTACCCCCTGCCCTTGGGCACCACTGATACCTTTCATTTTCTCCTTCTATTTGAGTAGCTTTCTAAAGGAGCCAACTAGTGTCTAATGAGTTTATTGTGTGGAAGATTTTAATGATGTATTTAAAGCTAATTTATTCAGGTCCCACATTCTCAGTCCTGAGGCTAAATGATTTTATCTTTAAAAAAAAAACCTATAAAATTCTGTGATATAAACCTTGATGGAGGAAAACCTTCAGTGGCTTAGTTTGTAGGATTTGGCTTCTAATAAACAAAATATTGTAATTTGGTTTAAATGTAGCTGTTGACGATTATCGATTCCTTGCTGAAGAAGAGTTTGAAAGGTATCAGAGGGCCACCAAAGAGCCTTCATGTCTTAACAAATACTGGCATTTTGGCTTTAGCCCCCTCTTTAGCTTTCACTTAAATAAGTTTCTTTTCCTCAAAAAATAGATGATTTATAGGGCAAAAAATATATAAACACTCTTTAAGCTATTTGGCTACAGCATGACATCACTGTAAAACTCCACAAGAAATAGTAAGATACTTTGAATGGACTCTTACACATTTTCATTTTCACAACATGATGAACTAGGTTGTTTGTTTCTAAATTTCCTTTGCGTGTTTGTTTTGGTACTGAATTTTACTTGTAAGCTTATTGCTCCTGTGTCTTATCCTGTCTTAGACATAATTGTAAAACAGAGGTGCTGTCCTTAATACAAGGCAACATTGTATTTTTGAGGCCTAGGAATGAAATGGATAGGGCCACTGTTGCTTGAGCAGCCCCAGACAGACTATGGCTAGGACAACAGTGAAGTGCGCACCATGGTGCACAAAGAGGAAGTCTCCTGGCTTCTTCAGGATACTTTGGCTTGGAGGATGAGCTAGAAAGCTCTTTAGTGTAGCTTAGCTTTTGCCTCTCAATCTGTTGCATAATATACCACTTTTTAGAAAAACATGCTAGGGACTAGGGGATAAAGAGGACAAATGATGCTGTATATTGGCTCTTAGCATTCCTGTAGCAGGCTTCACCTAAGGCGATGTGAGACACATTTCTTAGATATGCTACTAATGAATGCACGCAAATGTACCTGGTGCAAGTTTTCTGTAAAGTATTTTAAAGGATGCAGCTCAGAGCCTTCAAGGAAGGGTGCAAGTGTTGTAAAGGCAAGTTTAAGTACAGAATGGAGGTTAGAAAGAGAAGAAGACAATTGGGAAGGGATCAAAAAAGCTAAAGTGCAATTTTAAAATATAAATTATTTCAAAAGCAGAAAAGAGATTCTAACTTGTTACTGTTCGCATAGGCACGGTTTGATTCAAATTGAGATGGGTTCTCCCCTTTCCCTTCTCAGGTATGCTGCGTGATATCGCTTGAATGGCTTGAAGCTGGTGCACGTTGCTCGGGAGAGGCCAGGCAGCTCTAAGGGAGCTAGCTGAGTAGTGCAAGGCATTCTAGGAGATAGAATGGGCAGTGGAGAAAAGCGGAGATGGAGTCATTTTGACACTTTCAAGAAAGCTGTTCCAGTTATAATCTGATTCCCTTTAGCTGAACTCTGCTTCCTAAATAAAAGAGCTTAAAGACTAAGGAAGAAATAAATGTTAAAAAAAAAAAAAACCTGCTCAGAATGTAGATTAACAAATAACTCACAGAGCTGTAAAAAGCCTTGAAAGGTCTATCTATTCACAGAGATCTAAGCAAATGCTTCCAACACATAGTGGAGAATAGCCATTTGAAAGCATGGAAAATGAAATACACAAAACTAGAGTAGTTTATTATGGATTAATTCCTTAGAAACATGTAGATCCTACAGAAGAATACTGTTCAAATGGAATGTCTAAAAATAACATTTATTAATAAATATCTTATAAAATTCTAAATTAATAGATTCCTGTTCAAATTTTGCTTTGGTCCTTGAATTCCACTGTACACACACACACATACATATATATTTTCTTAGATGATTTTATTAATCAGAAAGAAGCACATTCTATCCTAATTGGAAAGCTAGTTTTATAGCAATTACTGATATAATAAAAAACACAGCCAAAGGCTTGTCTTTTACCATAGCTGGCTAATGATTTTAATGATGAACTAACCCACTGAGATTTACTTTACTGGCAGGCAACCACCACCTGAATATTCACTACCGGCACCTCTCTCAGAATGTGCACTGCATGTTATCTATTGACTAGACAGGCTCCAAGGAGCTTTATCTCCAAGTAAATCGTCCTAATTACTATACGCTGTAACAGCCCACACCACGGTCTCTTGCAGGTTGTGCTGAGATAGTGACCTGCGCACACAGGCTGAGGGATGGGAACAGTTTGAATAGGAGCACAAAGGGAGGACACCTCATAGAATCACGAGCTCTCATATTAGTACATTCATTCATGGCGGGGATTCTCACCCTGCTCGGCCTAGCATCATAGATTGAGAACCATGAGAATGAGAAACGATGAGGATATGGAGGGAGGATTTCCTGGCAGCAAAGCTCTCAGGTGTACTAGCTAAGTTGTGAACATCAGTCAGGGGAGGCACTGGAGAAGTGCCCAGGCAGTTTGCAGGGACTTCAGAGGCAGAGTCTGTGATAAGCATGCCACATACAGAGAAGAGAGGTAGGGTGGCAGCTGCCTTCCTTTCCTCCTTAGGATGGATGCTCTGAAAGCCATTACCAGTGACTCATGAACTGGTGACACAGTAACTAGCTGGAGAAGAGGACTAAAAAGATCTTCTCCTGGACTGGCCAAAGGTGCAGGGTGAGCAGTATAGGAAGGGATTTCTGGCAGGTTCTATGATCTGGAGAAGGCTGGACCTTTGGGGGAATCTTTTGTGTGGAAAGCCCAGTGTTGGATTTGACTTAGGAATTCTGCTTTTGGGGTGCTTAAGGAAGCACTGCCAAAAAGCTGGCAGCTTCCTCAACTATGCCTCATCCTTGAATGAACATACTCAAAGGACCTGAGTGCATCATGAAGGCAGCTTCCTCTAATTACATGTTGAGCAAGGTTTGCTAACTTGTGTGGTTGGCTTACCTACTTAGCATAAAAAACAGACATAATTGAGCTATGAATAATGCACTTCGGTCAAACTGTCAAGCTGCTGAGTTAAGAAAATTCAGGTAAGTTCTTAGCTGCAAAGGTTTTCAATTTAACAGCTAAATATTTCAATCATAAGGTGAAACAGAAGTAAATTAAAATCATAATTTTAGTGACAGATCTTTCCCTGGATATTCTGACAATACTAGTGGATTTGTAAAAATCCATCTCATTAAGTGCTATGCATGCAGTAAAAATTAGGAAAAAGTTTTTTTTTGTGTTTTTTTTTACTTAAAGCACAACCTAAAATAAAAAAATTAAATCTATCAGTTCAATTAGTGCCTCTTCCCATGTCTTTTTTGAGGGTGGGACACATAGATGGTCTAAATAAGGAATACTGAAAAAAGATATTCTGATTTCAGAAAAGAGTTACAAATGTTAACTTCTTTTTAAAGCTAATCTTTTAACATTTCTTAGTAAGCCAGTCAGGCCAAACCATTCTGTTGCTGCTGGAATTAAGAAAAATAACAATATGAGCATAGTATTTAAAATACTTGAAAATGATATGTTTGCTAAAATGTAATAGAAAATCCTTCTCACTTGTATTTTATTTTTTTGTATTTGTTTGATTCTTAGGCCATATATCCAAGTCCTAAGTTTTACTAAACACCCAAAATTGTCTCTCAAAAACCACTGCATATATGGAAATGTTGTTGATAAATATTGATTTAAAAAGTAAGTCATTAGATAAAACTGAAACTAGTTATAAAAATCATGCTTCATAGCCCTCATATTTTTTTCTCCAAAATAGATTTTTGAACTATAGTGAGAGAAAAAGCACATCCTTCCCTTAGTGAACTCTTATAAAAGTGACACCTTCTATAAAATACTGTTTTTTTGAAACCCACATTGTTCATAAACACACACACACACACACACACACACACACACATGCAAGCATGCACACGCACAAATGCACACGTTAGGAGGTGAAGTATTCAGACAGACTAGCAACTGACTAGACCACTAGCAAGAAACATTACCCCTATTATTTGTGAAACATGATATTAAAACATAGCACAGTAGAATGGCTTCTTTCAAGGAGGCACGACTGTGGTTCAGGTTCTATCTGCTTTTCTTAATGGGCAAGTCCACAGAAGCTGTTGAGACTATAAGTCAGAATTCCTCAGAAGAATGTAGCAGCCTGGCCACTTCCATGGGACTCGGTCACAGCCAAAGAGGCCATCACTGTGCTGCCAGGCTGAGGGCGCCCTCCAGAAACACCGGGCTTGCTTGCTTTCTGTTTCTCTAGGAATGAGTCTGCTTTCGCCCACCGGAAAAGCAGAGCTCGTTCCATAGGCTTACAAAAAATAATAATAATAAATCTTAGGCTATTAGCAGCTGATGATTGAACAATATAATCTGTGTAGTGAATAGAGCCCTTCTGAGTTATTATATAGTGCATGGAGTTTTGACATTATAGACAGGCCATATAAAACCAGGTGTAATTCAAAGGTGTGATGTTATAGCCCTGCATCCTAATTTGAACTTCCACAATCTGGGCTTATAAACCTCTCTTCCCTAGTGTCTCCACAGCTGGCATTCAATAGTACTTCACCTATAACCAAACCACCTTTTATTTGCTCTGATTATTAAAAACATTAAATCAGGCACATTAACCATCTCCTGGTTACCATTTTGTGAAAAGCAAGAGTGGAATGAACTCCAGCTGTGGGTTAAACTCAAATGAGGCAACAGTTGGGTCCACATTTTCAAGATTTGATTTTTTTTAGTTAAACATTATTTTTTTCTCCAAAGTATTGCTAAAGGGGAAAGAAATGAAACTGAAGAATGTTAAAATGAAGAGCGAGGTAAGCAGGGAACCCAGGTGAGTGGGAGTAGAGAGGAAAAGTAGACCATTGGAACAAAGAGAACAAGAGCAAGAGGTAGGACAGGAGGTGGAGAAGAGGGGAGAGATGCTTGGTGGCTTTATTAGGGCATCAATGGACCATAGTATTTATTCTAGCAAGAGAAATAAAGAGTCGTCAGGAGGGCTGGGTGTTTATCTGGGACTCTGGTGACATTACAGAGCAAACTCAACATGAGTTAGGATATCATCAGATGTCCTACCCAGTTACCTTGGATTCATCTCACTTGACATCTAGGAATACCTTATTTTGGCTAAAAGCTGTGGTTTAACAAGGTTCATTGTTTCAAGCAAAGGGTTGGACTGATAAGAATGAAGCTATGGCTATATACAGAAAAGATTCCATTTATAAACAAGTAACTGGTACCAGAAAGTTGGAGAAAAGCACCAACGCATTTCCCAAGCTGATAGATATTAATTGCATAACTCCCTTTTTCTTATATAACTAAGTATAAAAGACAACATTTCCATAATAACTATAAAAATGAAAGCCAGTCTTTGAAGGGCTGAGGCGTCTTCCAGGTCTGAGTGAATTCTAAAAATGCCCTTATGAGAAAGGTTGCATGGTATGCCACAGCTCTTCTTGGAGGCAAGGTCTGACCCATACATTTTAAAGAATTGGATTCAGGTCTGTTCTGTGAGTAGTGAGCTGACTGAGGGTGGAGCTCCCCACAACCTCACTGACCGACGAGGACGTAGTGATGGTGTTATGCTGGATGACTTGCTGCTGTGAGCATGCTGGGACAGGACTTGCAGGGGGGCTACTCTCCGGACCTAGGAAAAAACACACATGCAGACACCAATATAGCTCTTTCTTGTGGGACTTGTGAACTCCTGGGGTGGGGGATGACATTACTAGACATTTACTTGACAGAGAAGAGTTCATACATTTTCTTCTGGAAGTTAAGGTCAAAACTTCATTTTATACTGAAGTCACCAAGCTCTGCCTTCCTGGTTTATAGCTATGAGCAAAGCCATACTTTCTCCATCAGCAAAAAGATGTGTGAGTCTTGGTATGTGAACTTCCCCATCTTGTATTTTCAGATGGCCATCCGTATAGCAAATGTGGAAAAATACTCACATGTGGTGGGAGAATCTGTGTTGCTCAATCTAAAAAATTATTTGAAAATGAATTGACCTTCAGCCATGCATCACTGTTCCTCCCACCATCCCTTAGGCAACTAGCACTTAACATATTGATATTCCAGGTGAGGAAATTGGGGTCAAGAAAAGAGGGTCTTATGGATACACTGAAAGCAAGGCACTAGCTTTTCAGCTCAGTGAGTAGCATGCGGCTTAGTCACTAGAAGTGATTCACCCGAGGCCCACCGAGTTCTCAAGAAGTGGATAAGCCACTGGTAATTAGCCCTCCCCAGGCTATTGTCTTCCTGGATAAAAAGCTGGAATTTGGTAGGCTTTTTCAATGTAAAATGCCAGGGAAAATGTAGTCAGCAATTATCAGGAGCTGGTAGGCATAGTGTTGGGTAGGGGTCAGGAAAGATGGATCCTCCTGGCAGAACAGCCTGGCAATCAGTCCCTTAAGGATGTCGCTATATTTGGGAGTGGAACGTATACTTGACTTTTAATAAAATTCAATGTACAATTAGTGTCAAAAAAAATTGGATTCTAAAGAGTAGAAAAGTTGGTAACTTACTTAAATATCCTTGTGACTCTTTCTGCATGGCTGTTATCGGGCAATCTTTGTGTGTTAGCAACAACTGTTTGAGCTGGGCCACCTCATTTTTCAACATGGACACTTCATTCTAGAAACAAACATGTGAAAACCACGTTAAGACCGAGGAATACAAATCTGAAAATCTCATGCACTTTCAACAGTGAAATTGGCAAACTGTTCATTTCTGTTATGTACAAAAGACTATAAGAATATATTAAGAATAATATATACAGATGTTGCTGAGTGTGGTGGCGCACACCTTTAATCTCAGCAATCGGGAGACAGAGGTAGGAGCATCACCATGAGTTTGGGGCCACCCTGAGACTACATAGTGAATTCCAGGTCAGCCTGAACTAGAGTGAAACCTTACCTCCAAAAACTAAAAAAAAAAAAAAAAATGTATACAGAGGTTGATCTGAAATTTATATCTTCCCTTCAATTTGACCCTCTGTTTTGCCAGGAGCTTTTAGAAGAGACTAGGGTCTAACTCAAGACTGAATCTTACTAAAAGGCCAACCATCTCCTCTAGGAGAGTCCTGGCTCTGGAGTCAGGTTATATAGGAGAGAAGCTCTACTCTTCACTTCACCTGTGATGCAGCTGAGCTTCACCTG
Source organism: Dipus sagitta (assembly GCA_036346955.1). Taxonomy (NCBI): domain Eukaryota; kingdom Metazoa; phylum Chordata; class Mammalia; order Rodentia; family Dipodidae; genus Dipus; species Dipus sagitta. The sequence goes on from CM070784.1 coordinate 7,928,541, forward strand.
ACTCACCCTTAGCTTTTAGAAGATGGGGATAGAGGTGGCACACAGTTCTTCAGTTTACAAGGATTAAATGAGTTAATCAATGCACCACACTAAGAACAATGCCTAGACACACTAAGCGCTCCATTAACTGACCTATCATAACCTGCACAAGTTCAGATGGACTTTCCATGTGAGGAGAGGGTAAAGAAAAGCCATACACTGGAAAAATTATGTGTCAGGATTAGTGCCTTCAAACTCAAGTGCAATCAGAAAAGGCTGACTAATCTACCACCAGCTATTCCAGTTCCATACGGCTGACAGTTGAACAGAGTATATCGCCCTGCCTGATCCCCACTTGGCAGCAGGAATTGGTTCACATGATGCAAAAAAAAAAAGAAAAAGAAAAAAGAAAAAAACTCATGGTTAGACATCAGCCCAGATAGGAAAAGTAATTAGATTAACTTGATCAGTTTCTTAAGTAGTTTGGCTACTTTTGGTTTATAAACTATTCCCCCCTTGATGTTGGGGGACTGTGTGTTGTGTGGTTTTTACTTATTTATTAAAATAAGTGCCCCAAGTCCCTATGCAGTAATTCACAAAGGCATGCTTACAGCTTTGATGAATAATGTCCTTGGCACCTATTTACAAAAATAAATATGGAGTAAAAGGTTCATTCCAAGGTGCTTCCACTGGATAAAAGTAAACTATAAACATGACACTCTAAGACACTTTGAAATTGTGATAAATAATACCTTTTCTCTGGCTAGGTTCACATGTGGTTGGCAAGCATTCTACTTCACATGTGGAAAACTTAAAAAAAAAAAAAACAAACTAGCAGGCAGCGTGTGTGTGCACACACACAATGACATTTAATGTTGCTGTCATTACGCTGTATCTGCACTTGTAAAATGAACCTGGGTTTTCAGGCACATATTTATCACTTAAAGAAGAGAGTTCCTGGAATTCTAAAAAGTACTTTAAAAACCGACATTTGTTTGAAAGAGTATCTCCCACTTCCAAATCCATTTAGGAACTGAATGCCACATTATAGGCAACTACACATTGTGTGACATTAATAAAGTTATAAAAGCCTCATCTACAAAGCTCTTCCCTTTCTCATCCAAACTACAAAATTAAAACGCCAACTTGAGAAATTCACCTAACGATGAATACAACATTTAACTGCATAGGAAAATTGCTGAAACCTGAGAACATTCATGAACACAAATTGCATCTCTCACTTCCCAGTGAGCATGACTGATAAAAAGGACCCAGTCATAGCCAACACTGACTCTTGCCACTTCCAAAATAAGTGGGACAACGTTATTTAGAGGAAAATTTATGTTAGCCTTGGACAAAATCTTCTCTGAATTTTATCTAAATTTAAATAACCTTCCTTGTTTTATTCTCCAAGGTTTTCCTCTGCTAACAGCAACATGTTTAAAACAGAGTTATTTTCAGACCATTTTATGAAAGAAATATCTGGTTAAAAAAACAAAACAAAAACTAAACACAACAACTAAAAATGGGAAAGAAAACTGAGAAAAGTATGTGTATGTGTGTGTGTGTGTGTGTGTGTGTGTGTATCTCAGAATAAAATGTCATGTCATTTGCATTTTACTACAGAAACCACTTTCTGAATGCACACTTCCAGACACGTGCGCCCCGACTAGAAGCTGTCAGCCACAGATAATGTAGATGATGCTTATGAAACAGAATAAGGTTCCACTTTTTAATGAACCAACACCTTTCACTGTGAGCCAAGAAAAAATTTATGGAAGTGTAAAAAGCAAACTGAGTCCTCTTTTTCTTTTATAATTCTGGAGGAAAGAAATAATCCTGTTTAGTGACTGGTGGCCCTCTTGGAGAAGGTGAGTTTAGGTTCCATGTCTTCCTCTGCTGTGTCCCGAGCAGTTCGCCCCTTGTAGGTGGAATTTGATCTCCAAGCAGGATGTGTTCATTGCCTCTTCATTAAAACAGTGTAAAGTCTATTCACAACTTTCTTCAGTAGCATGGAACACACCCCAGACTCGTTTCCAATACACTGTTTGCTATTTTACTATAAAAGAGCAGCAGTAACATCTCTGTACAGCATATATGGTACCAAAAACCTGATGGTGGCTTTTTGTCTATGAATAGCAAAACACTTTATGGATAAAGCAATGTGATATAAGGACAGAAACCAAGGTCCTGGGAAGCATAGAGATGTCAGAGTTTAGAGGGCACTGTTCATATTGATCATCATTTCAAGATATATGTGATTTTGGACATATTTCTGAATGTGATGTGCTAGTAATTGTGTTACTCAGCTATGCCGAGGTTGAAAAATGAATGCCAATTAATAGCCTTAGTGCAGAAGAACAAGTAGCCCTTGTTATTTCACTAACTGTGGTGCTGTGAGGAACAGGCAAGAGCCAGAGAGCTTAAGAAACCCACGTAGCAGCGCTCAGCAGGAACCTCACTGCGGGCTTGAGACTAGGAGGGACTGAGCCTGCGTTTCAGTAGTACAGGGCTTGCCTAGCATGAGCAAGGCTCTGGGCTCCATCCCCAGCCCTTCAAACAAATCAAAATGATACCAGCACCACCACAAAGGACAGTAGTAGGGTTTGACTTCCCACATCATTGTACCAAAATGACAAATAAGGTGGTTATTCTACCAGGTACCTTCCAGAAAAATAGCTTTCTATTCTAGGGGTGCTTCTATGCTGCCTTTTTTTGGAAAGCTGAATACTTAACTATGTGTTACATGATCCAATCTTGATTTTAAAAACAGTTTATTTACTTTGGAGTTAGGGTTTCCCTCTAGACGAGGCTGACTTGGAACTCACTCTGTAAGTTCAGGCTGGCCTTGAACTCACAGTGATCATCCTACTTCTGCCTCCAAGTGCTGGGATCAAATGCTACCACACAGAGCTCCAATCCTGCTTTTTATCCATCATTTAACTTCTTTGATACTCTCAAATGCACTCATATCTGATGTTTCATAAGGAAATGAATTCTAACATCTTTTGTACTACAGATCTTGCAAGAGCAGATTTCAAAGTACCATCTTTAGTTTCATCTGAAGCAATAATTTGAATGCCTATGTATGTGTCCATATTGTTGAGAAACAGTCTATGAACAGTCTAGTCTAACACTAGGGCACTTAAGATTATTTTAACAAAGGTGAGATATCACTGCCCTTGAGAAAGGAGAATGGATGGTGTGTATAGCATGGAGAATCATCTAAGCATTCCAACTTCAAAGAAGATTGATGTAAGAAATGAACAAATACTGCACTATATTTTTAAGTAAAATACCTTTTCAAGATCACATAAGTAGAATCACGTTGAATTAATTTTGGAAGAGAACAACCATATTGCAAATGTTTTAAATGCATGAAAGAAATAAAGTGTGGCCTGCAAGTCCAATGGGGAAATACAAACCAGGACTTCTAGAGGCATTTCCTTACCATGAATTTCCTTGCTTTAGCAACAGTGGAAAATCACCAGTTTTGATTCTCCAATGTCATTTGTGATCTAGCTTTAGGTCATAATACAAAAATAGTTTACAAAATCAAAGTACAAATAATATACATGTACTCTCTTGTTGAAGTCAACCCTTCAGTCTTAAATAGTTTTGAATGAATTTAGGTTTGTTTTTAGTGCAGTTAGCCACTTAAATAAAGACTCTATGAGAGGAGATCCCATTGCACTGATCTATATTTAAACCAATCCGCTTGCCTCGGGATGAAGCAGCAGCCCTACAGAGACATTCAACACTGTGAGAATAACATTTAGACCAGTATCCAAGAGGTCTCTAATAGCTATAGTACAGCTTGGGGCTTTGGGGATGTCATTTTGTTACATGATAAATCCATAATGCTTTTTGGTATAAGCTGTAGTTTGTGCCAAAAAATTAATTATCAAATAAGGCCCTAGAATACTGCCCCTCCTTCCTTTTGTAGATTAGCTGAAACAGGTTTGGTTTTCTCTCAAACAAAGGACTTTCAATTTGTCAAGCAACGGTTTCCATCTGGCCTAGTCCCTTGCCAAGTCCCAGACCTGGGTTTGCATGTCTAAAATTTCAGCAGCAAGTTAGACCATGTGTCTTTGTACTAAAAAGGAAAAGCAATTACTTTCCTGGGTGACCAGATGACTTCCATGTCCTCACTGGGCACAAATGACCTACAGAGCACTGTGTCAGAAAGAGGGACGAACTCCTTTGATTAAGCACTTTCTAGAATGAAGGATCACAAAACAGTGTTCTAGGTGAATGGGAGATGATGTGCTACTTCATAATTGTGTGGCGTCTGGGGAGATGCCTCATCTTCTGAAACCTCAGTTTCTCCATCTGTAAAATGTCAGATTGGGGAGCTCCAAGGTTTCCTACTTCCTGTACCTACAATGACCTTTTTGGGCAGAGGTTTGTTGTGAGACTAGGAAAAGAAGTCTGGGGGATTTGATTTTGTTTTCTTAGGTCTGGTTTTTCCAATCAAAAGTTCTGTAGCACTCTAACTTGAAGGATGTATGCTAGGAAACAACCCAAAAGTGCCAGCTGGCCATCCAGACGTTGGATATTCCATTTGGCTGAAGTTCATTTTCTTAGCACCTTCCATCTCTGTTTACTTAATATTTGGTTCATGGAACCATCCACAAGAAAGCCACCCCTTTCTTTTGACAAAGACCCAGTGAGAGGGAAAGGGTCACTTAAAGGTAGCAGAATCTGTGCTATCCTCTCCACCCTGCCAGGACAGGATGGAGAACAGAGAATGCCAAGGAAACCGGGGGTACTGCGGCTTCCATTTTTCTGAGGCAAGAAGTCAGCAACGTAGTCTCTTCAGACAATTTATCTCCCTAGGTTCTTGCCTGTTTCTGTAACCAAAAGATAGTGTTTGTTGCATAGGCTCAGTGTGATATTTTACCTTTGATTTCCAGAAGTTGGAGTTCTAATATCTTTTTCTTAGCTTTCTTAGCTATTTTTGTTCTAAAACATTAAAACACACAGTGTAAGCATCTAGTAAAGTATAAATGTACCTTGTGTATTTTTAAAAATATTTTTTATTTGTTAGAGAGAGAGAGAGAAAGAATGGACATGCTAGGGTCTCCAGCCACTGCAAACAAACTCCAGATGCATGCGCCCCCTTGTGCCTCTGGCTTACGTGGGTCCTGGAGAATCAAACTGGGATTCTTTGGCTTTGCAGGCAAACACCTTAACTGCTAAGCCATCTTTCCAATTCCCTTGTGGATTTTTTGAACGCAATTACAAATATCACATGCAAATGCACAAACACAGCTGATCTCAAACTCATAACATTTCTCTTTGCTAGCTCTCTGTTATGATCCTTCTCAGTAAAGATCCTAGAGTAGTTCTACAAGGACTCATTTTAATTTTCATCTATTTAAAGACTTGCTGATATCTGACATGTGTCTGCTGGCTATTCATGGTTCTTATTTAAGGAAGTGGTGTTCAACCAAGGCCAATTTGGCAACACCATCATGCTTCCTGCTCCAAACAGTGGACATGTGGCAATGTCTGAACTTCCTGGTTACCACAACTGGGACAGGGGGATATGTTCCTGATATTATCTAGTAAAGAGGTGAGAGATGCTGCCAAATGACCTAAAATGCACAGTTATAAGGAGGGGCCCTGCAGATTATGAAATCAACCATCCAGACAAGAAGTACACACTTGTGGGGCTGGAGAGATGGTTTAGTGGTTAAGCGCTTGACTGTGAAGCCTAAGGACCCCAGTTTGAGGCTCGATTCCCCAAGACTCATGTTAGCCAGATGCACGAGGGGGCGCATGCATCTGGAGTTCGTTTGCAGTGGCTGGAGGCCCTGGCATGCCCATTCTCTCTTTCTGTCTCTGCCTCTTTCTCTGTCTGTCACTCTCAAAATAAATTTAAAAAAACCAAAAAAATATTTTTTTAAAAAAAGAAATACACACTTGTTCCATAGTGACACACAGCCTCTATGGGTAACCAACTGTTTTCTGATTGGACATGAGGCCCACTCATAGGGAGAGAACTTATATCTGGTATTGGAAAACAAGTAAGAATCCCATGATCAGGAACTCAGACGTCAGAAAGAAGTCCCTATTTCTCTCTGTAGAAGAAGAGTAGGTTCTCAAATAACTTTGCACACCCTTTAACCCAAGCTGGGTCATTCTTGGTTGGAGGATATGTTTTATTTTACAGATAGCAGAGAAAATGGAGAAGAGTCAAGATCCATCAATAAGACAAGAAGATAGCCAACTGTGCCCCGCAAGATATGCTACTTCTACCACATCTGCTAGAAAGTGGTGACATGAACACTGCTCTTACTGCTAGCCTGACAACCAGTTCCAGGGCAATGGCGATAGACATGGTGATCAAACAAAACCTATCAAAGCAGAAATTCAGAGGCTACAGAGACCTCAACACTAAATCAGACTGATATATATATATATATATATATATATATATATATATATATATATATAATTTTTAAAACATTTAAATTTATTTATTTGAGAGTGAAAGAGAGAAAGATGCAGATAGAGGGAGTGGGTGCACCAGGACCTCTAGCCACTGCAAGAAAACTCCAGATGCTTGCTCCACCTTGTGTATCTGGCTTATGCGGGCACTGGGGAGTCAAACCTGGGTCTTAGGCTTTGCAGGAAAGTGCCTTAACCACTAAGTCATCTCTCTAGCTCATAAAAAATATTTTACAAAGTAAAAAAAAAAAAAAGAAGTTAGCAGGGTCCAGACTGAGAAACTGCATGTCTTCACAATCCTCTAGTGGACCTCAGAACTGATAAGTTCCCAGAGTTCTCCTACTTCACTCAATCCGGAATCACTGCCATTGATATTGATTAGGTCTGTGTAGACCAGTAACATGTCTTCACAGATTTTAAGGTGATTTACCCTGGTCCTTACCAATAGTGTCTGTGAAAGTGCAGCTTTAATGTTCTAATTATATTTTTCAACACACAGCAACATAAAATGTAACTGTGAATAGTAATAATCTTATTCATATTCTACCTGAAAGTTTCTCACAGACCACTATGCCTGGCCAGAGTCTAGAAGTGGTTTTGAAGGTGTTGTGGTCCAGCCATTCCTCTGTGTTCTGACGCTCCATAATTACATCCTTGCCAAAGTCGGTGAGGCAGCCAGTTTGCTGGCACTCCAGGCATGGGGAACTACTCATTGATTCAACAAATAGTTTGACAACTCATGTACTGATTCAGAAAACAGTGCATGCCACACACTACAACAGAGGATAGTCAATAGGGAAAGTGCACACCTTTTTGTGCATACGAGCTGGGGAGGGGAATCATCTTAATTTTCATATCTGTCATATGCTTCCCAGTTTTTTGCTTATGCTTGTCACAAAAGGGTAACATATTTAGGGGGAAATGGACACCCCTAAGTTATGGAATTCAGCCCACTGTTAACCCTACAAAGCCTTTTCGTGTACACTTTTGATTTGTACGCTGGTTGTTCCAGGGTCCTTTCCCATTTGATGGAACTGAGAATGCAAAGGCATTGGGGTTGGTGTCCTTAGGACACGCATGGCTGGTGAGGCAGCTCAGTTGGCAAGATGCTTCCCAGCGTGCGTGAATGAGTGGTTTGATCCCAGCATCACATAACATTGGTTGTAGTGGAACACACCTGCAATCTGGGCTCTAGGGAGAATCAGAAGATTAAGGCAATCCTCAGCCACAGAGAAAGTGTGAGGCTAGTCTAGACAACAGGAGACCCTGCCTCAAACAACAGCAGCAGCTGCTGCCTAAGGGTGAACAGAGAACCAGCTGGGATGTGGGAGAAAAGGATGGAGGGGCCTATAGATAATTAAGAAGGCACATGATTTTTCTGTTTTGGGGGCACCTTGATCTCTCCCTTCTGCTCCCAGGTCTCTCAGCTCCTGGAGGTGCTGGGTTATATCCACAGCTCTTATTACAGTCTCTGGGTTATTATCACATGCCAATTAACGTCTCTGTTCTCCCAAGTAAACACTCTGCTCCTTCTTGAGGTTGGAGCAAACACTCTGAACTGCACTGATTTTGTGCAGTGACGTCTTTCTGGGAAGCCTTACGTTATAGTTCCTTCCCTTCCTCTCCAGACACTCCCAGACGTGGTCTCATTACAAAGTGTTGCCAGGTAAGACACACATGAGGAGCCAAAATCTTGCAAGATACGCATCTTGCTGTGTTTGGAATTGAGTGAGATGGAAATGGGCCTTTACTTTCAGAGCAAACCAACCAACAGAACCCACACATGTCTTCCATTCAAGAAAATCACAGACCACTGACTATGTGCCCAGCGCTCCTCTGGCCTGGGGTACATGCATATCGGCTGCTTTCAGCTGCAGACTTATTCTGTGCCAGGAACTGCACTAATTGCTGCGTGGGCACTCGTCCACTGCCTCCTAAGAACTTTAACAAGTTATCCCCATTTTATAGATGAGGAAACTGGGAGCCAGAGAGCTGAAATACAGCAAGCCATTGCTGAACCCAGGCTCCCTCCCCTTTTTTTTTGTTAGGAGAAGGGACTGTCACTGGTTATTTTGTTTGGTGCCATGTCCCCAGACTTAATAACGCTGGACGAGTGGGTCTGGGGTTCCCCTGTGGGCACCGTGTGTGGCATGACCGCCTGGGCCAGGAAACGTTCTGAAGCCCGGGAGAGGGACTGTGGCCCGCACCTGAAGCTGCATGTTTGTCTGTGTGAGCTCTTCTGCTTTCTTTTCCAGTGACATCACCCAGACCTTCCTCTTCTGTCTGCAGCGGGTGGCGGCTGCCCTGTTCCGTTCCAGAAATTTCCTCCGCCTCTCGTCGGGATCCTCGTCCACCACCCTTCGCCGGCGGCCCCCTGTGGGCTGGGGCGGCTGTATCGTCTGGGTTGGCTGCATCTGCTGTGAGGCTGGTGAGACCTGTGAGGACGCAGAGGGAGTAGGTGATGGGCAAGGGAAGAATTCGAAGCCAGTGTTAAGTAGAAAACACAGGAAGCCGGTCCTTTTAGTAGTAAGTACATGGAGCTTGTTTTCCGTGAATGAAATAAACAATGAAATCACACCCACGAGAGAGAAAAAAAAAAGGCATCACTGAGCTACACAGTGTATGGTATTTTGGCCAGATACAAGCGTGACTCATGACAAGACGTAGGCAGGTGGATTTTCCCTGACTGGCATTTGGAGCAACCATGGTGGGAAACATTTTTTTTTTTTTAAATCTCCTTCAGGAGTTTAAACATGTTTACTTTAGGCACTTTATGGACCTTTGTGGTAGTAATGAATGGCTATTGGGTTGAAACAGAGAGGTCAAGATCATTGTCAAATTACTGATAAGGGTTCATCTGCAGAAAACCTGGGCAGGTGGTGGGCTTTCTCCCTTGCAACAGTGTTAAAACGTTGTGTGTCCCTAGAGCAACACCTCTGGGATGCTGTCACTACTGTGACTCCCATTGGAGAAATGTCTATAGAGGTCATATCTTCACTATTTCACTCATTCTAAGCAGGGAGGACTGGCTGGACCTGCAGACTCCAGGTGGCTGTGGTCTGGCTGCTTCTCAGGGCTCTAAGGGGACAGAGTCTCAGAAGAGCTTTCTAGGTGATGGAGAGCAGGGCCTTGGCACGCAGGCACAGCCACCTATGCCGTCCTGCCCCGTGAGACACTGAGGGCAGCCCTGCCCTATGAGGAAGCCCCAGGAGTGCCATGCACTTTGTTAAAAGTTTCACTGTGCTTAGAGACTCACTGTAAGGTCTGCACGCAACACAACATCGTGGAAAAGGGTTGGACACCCCCACACATGCTGCTTTATTTTCCTCCATTAGGCAGACACACGGGACCTTGTGACATTTCCACAACTGTTGATGTGCCGGGACACTCAGTGTTTTCCCTAATGCACCCCACTCCTTCTTCTTTCTTCATTTGCAATAAAGGGTGTTTTTTTTTTTATCCTCCCTCTCCCATTTCTCAGCCACTCAGGTTTATGGCTGTAATACCTATAAAGTTGTTTTACAAGAGACATTTAACCTACAGAAATAACAGGCAAAAAGTTTTTAAAACGAAGCCCAACATCCTTTTCTACCACATCGCAAACCTATGATTGAAATCAATCAGAATGACTGTAATTGCACTAATAGTGGCCATGGGTTGACATCAGCTGACTGAGGGTGATGTATTTCAGTCCTAAACTCCATCAAGCCTTCTATGACTCACTATGAAAGAATCAGGCTCAGGAGGGAGGTCAGACTGCTTCTCAGTTATTTTATATAAAGCAAAGACATTTTCTGAAGGTCTTTATTGGTGATTCTTTTCCTCCCAATCACAGAGGAATAACAAAATAAATTTTCTAAGTTCTTACTCACTGGAGTGGCTGGTGATGATATAATCCTTGCTATTGGCAAAGAAGTAGCAAATTTGTCATCTCAGATGCTAAGTCCTGGGTAACTCCTGCAAAGCCAGCATCAGGAGCAAATGTGCTCACTGTGGCTCTATTTTTACTTCAACTTTTCTTTTGTGAATTGGTAACCACTTACTGCCAGCCCTAGCTAAGACTCTCAAAAAAGCAAAATTACTTTCTAATCTTTGTTGCAGGGACTTTCAATGTTCCTGTCCTAATTTCAATCAATCTTTAATGTGGAAAAATTCCCCTGTGTTTTCCCCTTAGGGGCTAAGAAAGTGTGATTTCAGACCCAGTCCATATCCTGGGCTTGTGGGGAGGATCTTTGGTTAACAGAAGTTCCTAGAATACATGAAGGGATGCCAGGACCCTGAATGCACCTCAATATGATTCAGGAAAATCACAAAAAGCCAAGAGAAGCTGCAGGTGCAACCCAAAGACCAGAACATGTGCTCCTGGTAATTATCATTATCTATCATTTTAGGTGGAAGGTGATTTTTTTTAGCAAAGTTACTCAGTATAATTTTGACCAAAAAATAGTAGATTGTGATTTCAAGATGAAAGGATGCATATCTTAGAAATGGAAGAACCTTCAAAAATCTCTACCCCTGCTGGTCATATCATTATACAACTGAAGTTCGAAACATGGCAAAGTGTCAGTCACCAGCTAAGTTGAAGTGACTGAAGAGTGGGATTTTTGAGCTGTCTAAGTGACCCTGTTCAAGTTTTAATGCACTGGATGTAGATTCTTTCTTTCTAGTGTAGAATTAAAGAAGGCAACCCTTAGTGCAGCTAATTATAAGCAATTAACTAATTGCATATACAACTGGCCACTTACTGACTTGAAAAAGGGCAATTGGCTAATTGGTATGTAGTTAATGAACAGCTTTTGTATTTAAAGAACTGTTATAGTTGTCTGTGAACTAACTTGTCCAGAAAGGCAACCAAACTCAATGTCTTCCTTTTTCTTAAAAAAAAATTTCAAATATGAACTGGTTGCCTTGGTTTGACCTGAGGTCTTTCTTCCTTTTAATACATGTTCCAGTACATGTATTGATCAAGAATTACTAAAATATGACTTAGTGTGTGTTTTGGATAGGGCTTTACTACTAAACTACCTGCTAAGCTTCTTCTGAATTATTTTGGCTGGGAATTAATCCTGGCTAACATGCTTCAAAAACTTTTACAGAGATTCTATGAATTTAATCTGTGATTCCTTCCATTTTGGCAATGGAAAACTGAGGTTTGGGGAAATTAAACATCTCTATGCACATTTACACAGCAAAGTCCCTCTAAAGATCTTTGTGGAGGCAGGTTTATTTATGGACAGGTTAGAGTTGCCTGTGGCTCACTTGCTTTGAGGCATGGCTCTCTTTACTTGGTGTGTGTTAGGGAAGGGGACTCAAAACTCCTACTGTCGCCTGCTCTGAAACCTATCTGAAGATGCAGACAGGGAGGAGAGTGACTAAGTGTTCCTTGGTGGTCCCTACCTTCTGACACAGTTCTGATCTAGCTGGCTTGGATTTGGCAGAATGGGATGGGTGGAGAAGACTGACAAAGGTCATTATGATGAGGACCCAAAATGTCTGGGGCTAGCCATACTCTTCAGCCACTTACGGAAACCCAGTCTTTTACACGGACTCGCCTCTTTTCTTGGTCTAGGTGACATAACGTCTGCCTGGTCCCCCAACTCTCTTTCAGTTACTCTACATGCTGGCTTTCTTCCTAGCTAGCCCTGGTGAGTCTCCACCCCTGGGATTTGGCCTTTCTTTTTGGTCTGATCATCCGCAGAGTTTGTCTGCCTCTGGCTCCTCCAACACATTTCACATTCAGGATGAGTCATCTCTCTTCACTACTGACATAACACCTGGCGTCCTAGAGTCCCCCATTGGGCTTTTTTGTCTTCAGGAATTGCTACTCTTCAGATATTTAGCATTCATTACTATTCAATGGGATGACCCATTATAGTTAACTTCCATTTTACAGGTGACAAATGGAGTCTCCATGATGTTTTAAAGCTTAGCAGCTAGAACCAAGGTCAGACTTAACTTACTTTTCTTTTTCACCACTCGTTAAAGTTTCTCTGAATCCTCCCATTGTTGTTTTTAAGACTAACTCTATCATAAGCTATGAAACATGGATCTTGGAGAGCTTGGATCTGAAAATCTCCATATTATTTATAGAAATTATGATCTGATAGTGTCTTATACCTCTCAACTATCCTCTAGGAAATGGACAGAGCTCCCTAGAATATCTGATGGAGTACCAGGGCTTATCAAATGAGATAGCATCAGGTGACCCCAGTGTGAGTGCTTACAGGGTTAACAAGGTCAGAAATAGGAAAGAGATGAAGGAACAGGACTACCTGTGCTTGGTTGCCAGTGTGCAGGGGCGGGTGTGGCGAGGTCTGGTGGTGTGCTGGGTGTGCATGAAGGTGGGAATGGGAGTGGTGATGTGGGTGGTTCTGCTGGTGATGGGGCTGTGGGTGAGGGTGGTGCTGGTGCTGATGTGGGTAGGGGTGGTGAGGTGGCAGTGTCTGGTGTTGGTGCGGGTGTGAGTGCATGTGGTGGTGCGGCGTCTGGTCCTGCCGGGTGCCCATCATCTCCATCATGTGTCCCATGGTGTTCATATTCCCATTTGAAATGGCAGCAGGGGTGGTGAGTCAATGCGGCCTTCAACCTCTGAAACAGAATAAAAGAGGGGACAATTGAGGTCACTCAGGTACACAGTAAGGATTTTGAAGCAAAATGACTCATACTTTCAATTCTATATTTTTTGTACTAGACTTAATGGTTGCTACTAGGAACAGCATAACCTTGTGTTAGTTTCTTATTTTCTTGCATACTGTGATAGGTAGGAGAGTCAATGTCAGCTACAACTGTTCATTCAACCGTCACAGTAACTGCAAGTATAGTCTAGCAAGATTTACATATTATACAAAAGGTATTTCCTACTAACCAGTCTGTCATCATATCCAATTCATAGCCAAATACAAGTACAAGCCAAACAGAACCATTCAATACGATAATGCCACTAGACAGAGAGCTTCCATGTCATAAGGCACTGTGTGTGTAAGGATCACAAGGATAAAAGATTTTGCCTCATAAATAATTTCTCAGATGAGGAAGATAGAACATTATTTTTTATTTTTTCAAGGTAGGGTCTCGCTCTAGCCCAGGCTGACCTGGAATTCACTATGGAGTCTCAGGATGGCCTCGAACTCACGGCGATTCTCCTACCTCTGCCTCCCAGGCGCTGGGATTAAAGGCGTGCACCACCACGCTCGGCTTTAGAACATTATTTCTAAACATGAGGTAAAAATATTAATGTTATTTTAGGGCTTTGAATTAGTGTCAGCAATCCATAGGTTCTGGCTACAGTGTGTAGGTCTTTCCCATTTGTTAATGTTGTCTCTCAGGGTCTTTTTTGATAATCTATTTTTCTTACACACTAATTTCCCTCTAATTTTGAATAAGAAGTAAGGAAAGTAGAATGACATGTAGAATTGTGCTTGTCCACTCTCTGTGATGGCCATGTCAACAGGCCAGGTATATCTCCAGTACAAAACATTCGTCATTAATCATTAATGAGCAAACAGACATGTGCACAAATAATTTATATCTGAACAGAAATCAGGGACTAACCAATTTTTTTCTACAAAGAGACAGGTAGCAAATCTTTTTGTCATTGTGAGACTTGCAGTCAGTGGCACAACTACTTAGTTTGGCATCATGACTTAAAACCAGATGTAGATAACATATAAATTAATGTGTCTGATTTATTTTTGTACCATGCAACTTTATTTAGGGAAAGAAAGTAAGACTTTAATGTAATTTTCACACACCATGAAATGCTATTCTACTTTTGACTATCCCCCATCCCATTAATCACTTAAAATGTCAGAATCATTCTTAGCTCATGAGTTGTACAAAGTCAGACAGTAGGCTACATCTGGCCCATGGGCCATAGTTTGGAAACCTCACTCTAAGAGATCAGTTGGCTATCATGTTCATTCCACTTCCTTCAAGACTGTTTTTGTTTTCCTTTTACATAGGCAATTATCTTAATTCTTGGCATGGCATGTTAAGTACTGTATGAGGCAGTTACTACTTGGAAATGCAACTTGTGAAGAGATGACAGTTTGATTGGCAAGTTCTCATTGGCTCCATGAAGAAGTTGCTAGGGACTCACATTCTCTCCCTATCTGTGCACTTTTCTGACTGATGGTGACAGGGGGAGTAGTCACTGGGAGAAGGCAAAGCCACACTGAAAAGAACGTCAGAGCCATTGTACTCTAGCCCGAGAACAGCATTAATGACTCCCAACCACTACACTACTGAAATACGCCAACGAAATTAATCAAAATCTTTCAATATAAAGAGCCTCAGTTTGTTTTAAAAAGGGAGATCAGGAGCTGGATTGCTCAGTGGTTAAGGTACATGCTTGCAAAGGCTGATGGTCCAGATTTGGATCCCTAGTATCCATGTTAAGCCAGATGAACAAAATGGTGCATGTGTCTGGAGTTTGTTTGAAGCAGCAGGATACCCTCCCATGCCCACACTCACTGCCTTTCTCATTTTGTCCCTCTCAAATAAATTTAAAAAAATAAAATGGAGGTCAGGATGGCATACTATGTGTTAATGTAGAGAACCACTGAAAGCATTTACTTTATAAATCCTGATGCAGTAACCACGTCAGCCACTGGCCCCCTTGCAAGAGCAGTAGCCACTGCTTGACAATGCTAACTTCCCAAAGGTAATCCTGAGGAGCTAAGCTCCTGAACCCCTGGGAAAGATGAGACACTGGGCACTGAGTTGACTCCCAACCAAAAAAGTGAACAGATGCTCCCCATCTCCATGTTTTAGAAATGATTTCATTGTTTATATAAAAATGCTCATTATAAAACATTTAAGCAAGGTATGAGTGCAATGAAGTCAGCCACACAGGAGCCAGATGTTTTGTTTGTACTGGTGGGTGAGAGGCATTCCAGACAAATTCCATGTGGGCAGATGGAGAAATGGAAGAACAGGTAGAAGAATTTTATAACAGGGGCTCATAATTAATTTAAAAACCTTTGATATAGCCTAGCAAAGAAACCAAAATTGAATGAATTGCTGAGTTTCAAATACATGTTTTGTCACCCTGAGAAAATTTCCAAATATAATGGTAAAAAAGTATTTAAAAGATTATATTGAAATCATCAGTTTTTTAAGTTGACTGGTTGCTAACGTGACAAGATTTAGAATGGCCATGGAAACATTTTCTTAAGAGATCCACTTCTTTTTATTTTTATTTATTTATTTATTTGACAAAGAAAGAGGGAGAGAGAAAGAATGGGAGCACCAGGGCCTCCAGCCACTGCAAATGAACTCCAGATGTGTGTGCCACCATGTACATCTGGCTAACGTGGGTCCTGGGAAATCGAACCTAGGTCCTTTGGCTTTGCAGGCAAATGCCTTAACTGCTAAGCCATCCCTCCAGTCTCAGTGAGAGATTTTTTAAATTACATTACTTGAGGTGGGAGGACCCACCCTAACTGGGCAGTGCCATTCTTTGAGTGGGTGGTCTTGGACTATATGAAAAGAGAAAGCTAGCTGAGCACTTGGCATTCATTGTTCCCACAACTACTATTATCACTTCTTCTTTTTCCAGTGACATGATGATGTGACATGGGCTCCCTGCCCTGCCGTGTTTTGTTGGTCACGGTGGACTCTACCTGCTGGACCTGTAAACTGAAAATAAACCCCTTTCCCTTCATAGGGTGCTTCTAGTCAGGTGTTTTGTCCTAGCAACAACAAAGAAGACAACTAATACAGAACTGATGGATTTTCTAAACTGTTTTTGTAAATTTCATTATTATTATAACATGTAGCATAACAGTAATTCTCAGCACTCTAAGGCTGAGGCAAGAAGATTGCAAGTTGAAGGTCAGCCTCGGCTACATAGTAAATGGAGATCCTTCTCCTACGGGGTAAAATATATGTGTATGCATAAAAATATGCATAGGCACACATTTTTATGCAGTTTTGTAGTTAAGAAATCAACTTCTATGAGAATATTATATGGCAAAGTAAAACTACCTGCTCAGCATTCTCACCCTATACCCTGTCCCATTCCTCACATGTCATCACATCTACCCTCAGACACTGGCCTGACATTTGTGAGATTTGTAACATTTGTTAAAAGCCTTCTTACAATACAAAGTATTATATCTTGTTTTTTTTTTAGCACGTTAACAATACAACTTTGGTGGCTGGGGTGATAGAGACTGGTGGATCCTTGGGGCTTGCTGGCTAGTGAGTATAATTGAATAGATGAGCTAGCTGTAGATGCAGTAAGAGAACCTGTCTCAAAAACATAAGTTGGAGAGAGACCAAAAAAGATATCCAACTTTAACTTTTGTCACACGCACACACATATGCATATATACTATACTCACACCACCCACACATTTTATGTGTGTGTGTGTGTGTGTGTGTATATATATATATATATATATGAATATACATATGTATATATATATGAATGATACCTTTGTGTCAATAAAAATAGCTAATACAAATTACTAGTATTTGCTGAGTACTCAGTATGTACGAGTCCTCAGGCTGAGTTCTTAGTCTGCAGAAGAGCCCTGCAAGGCTGGCAGAAAGGTCAAGCTGTGTGCCCAGGCTTGGCTGTTGGTGAGGGACAGGATAGTAGCTGTGAGAAAACACGCCGTTTACTCTGCAGAGAAAGGGGCTGAACAGTGCTGACACTGCTCTATCACCAAAGGAAGAGAAGAGAGAAAGGGAAGGGGCTAGTTGACAAGACACAGGTCATGCTGCCGGCTCTGGCGATCAGCAGACAAGTGGGGACTAGGTGTTCCGAGGGGTGTGGCAGATGGCTGGTGAGGATTTTCCAGTGACCGCTAGTAGCAAGGGTGGGTGTTTCCAGGGCTCTCTGTCTTGGTGTGTTTGGGAGAAATGGATACTTACATTCTTCACTTAAAACACAGAGATGATAAGGCCCAGTATTCCTGCCTTCTTATCCTGCATTACAAATGCCTTTCTAGTGTTCAGGAGACGAAGGTCAAGGCCTTTAATATAGCCTTGGCCTAGCTCCTGCACTAGAAGGTCTGCCTTCTCATTATCCCCCTGCTCTTCCCATGCAGCCACACTGACCTACTTCCAGTTCCTGAAGGAGCATCCAGACACAAGGCCTTTGTGGTAGATGCTCTTCTTGTCTAAGCTGCCTTTTCCTTTTTCAGTTCTGGGCTCCTTGCTAGTAAAATCCTCCTTGACCCTCTGGTCTGAATCAATTCCCATTGACATTTGTCTCCAGTAGAACCATGTACCTTTTAGACAATTCAGCTATAGTTAGATGATTTTTTTGTATGATGAGTCTATTAATATCCATTAATCATCCCAGAGCATGACAACAGGAACCATTTGAATTTTTTTCAGTGTTAACTTCCCAGCTTTATATGAAATTCACATTTTTTTGTCTGAATGGATGAATGAAAATATGAAATGAATGAATGTACCATCACTGTCCAAGGCTTCTGATAAGGCTGTAGTACTGTTGCCTTGCATCACAGTCACAGTATGTGCATGACATGATGATTGTGTTTGTCAACCAAGGTTAACAACCACAGAAGTCATGTACACAGGTGAGCTCTAAAAGTGATGTCAAAGGACCAGACACTCCACACACACCCTGCCCTCCCAAAAACAGCAAAGGAAGCAAACTGCACAGAGCACACAGTAACTTCATCTTGGCATATTCTCTCTGAAAATGTGACGTGGAAAACTGAGAGGCTGTTCAAGAGCGGGCCATAGCGTTGTCTCTTCAGCGGTACAACTGACTTTTCCACCTTTAATTAGGAGCAAATGGAGCCTGACAAATAAATGCCCCACACCAGATTTTCATCTCTCAATAATTAGCTTGTACTGGAGAAGGGAAATTACTTGATTGCCTCAAGTCTGTTCTTGCAGGTTCCTTGCCAGGGCAATAACACCAGCAATGCTAACAACATTCCGTTTAACTGTTTATTCACCTAGCAAATATTTATTAGCCTTTGACTCTGTGCCAGGCACTGCACCAGGCACTTTGTTACCTGCCCATTGCCTGAAGTAAATCAAAGAGACAAAGAAACCAAGGCTTTTAGAAAGCACTTGGGAGGAAAAGATTACACTCAAGTGCAGTAATGAGGACTTCCACCCTCCTCAGAGAGCATCACTCCTCGGAGTTGAGTTTACCCTGCAGTCATCAGCCTCCATCCTGTGTATCAGTGAGGATACGTGATTATGAGGTTGCTACGCTATGTTGTATTTAATGTACTCTATGTTATTTCAAAACAGTTGGGGGCACTTCTCAAAGTCCTAAGCAGTCTGTCTCTTCCCTATGCCAATGCCAAAGAGAGCAAGTGCAATGCTCATCATTAAAACATCCCAAATTTAGCTGTTGTAACACACTCTCTGAAGGATGACAAATGATCAAAAAATGAGTCCAAGCTGTGTTTTGCAGTATTTTTCTTCTTGAAATTGAGCTGTGTCTTGTTTTAAATAACATTCCATCTAATGCCAAGAAAAGGCAAGAGAGAGACGTGGAAATTAATGAGCAAGTAAACAGATTTTTCTTTCGGCTCTAAAAGCCAGGCTGTGACTGAGACGAGACTGTAAGAGAGAGAAAAATGATTCAGTTGACTTTCGTGAATTTTCTACCATGTCACTTATTTATGAGAGCAAATGGGGAGGGTATTGAGAAGCCTAACCTGACACACAGCAGGCTTTGGTGCATAGAGGTCATTGTCATCCATGTGTGTATTTTACCAGCTTTCTACTCACTGTTCTTGGTGGGGGAGCGGGCCTGCTGCCTTGGCTCTGCATCCCTTGTAGGAAACCAGCTGCCGATCCCACTCCTTCCTAGCATGGCCACTGCCATAATGCCAAGGCGCCATGTTCCCTTTCACTTTCCATTTAGCTCAGTATGTCTCACATGGTCCAGGAACCTACATCATTGCCATTGCTTGAATGTGTGCCTGTGTGAGTATACATACACACACATACACAAAACACACACACACACACACACACCAGGCAATTTCTCCCCCATTAGCAACTTTTTCAGCCAGTGAGAAACATTTAAGCAACTGTAAAACCTTTCCCCTACAGTGAGGTGGATCACTTCTGCTTCATGGTTTCTGAAAGCCAAGCCAAATTGTTAAGCATTGTTTGAAATTCAGTTGGTTGGGAGGTAAGGAGGATTAGATAATTCTTTCTATAGAGATTTTTATTATAAATTTCTGTTGAAGCTATTGAGTGTTCTAGAAAATAATATATTAAAAAGTAATATTTCCGTGTTGACCACAAGTAAGACACTGCCTTTCTATATGTGACTATGCAAAATCTGTATTTGTGTTTCCTTTTGATACACAATAATTGTCACTAGTTACCTCATCAAAATGTTGCTATAAAGTATAATTTCTTCTTTATCACCCTAACATAACTGACCAACAGAGGAAGTATGCCTTGGGTAGATTTAAAATTTCAAGTCAAGATCAAAGACTGCTGACTGGCTCTACATATTAAAGATTTCTGATAATAAATCTCAGTACTATAAGTAAATAAAAGAGAATTGAGTGATGATTCCCTACTGGATTTTACAAATATAAAGGTCATTTGGGTTCCAAAGTGTTTTCTAACTTAGAATATTAAGAGGTAGATGGAGTGAATGATAGGGCACAGTTACATGAGCTATGAGTTTCATCAGCAAGGTAGATATCTATTTAATGCCCAGAATCATGTGTGTACCTCAAGATGTCTACTGAGAGTTATCAGCTGACCCTGCTGAGGCTTCATATCCATATCTTTCAGAATCTTCATTAAGAAAATGAACTAAAATAATATTTGTATCTTATTGTGATGTTTTAAGATAGTGTTATCACCCTGCTGACTTTGAATTTGAGGCCCTGATCCCTTCACATCCATCAGAGTGCTGGGATTACAAGTGAATTCCACCATGCCCAGCTAAAATCATACTTGTCTTAATTCTTCGGATTTTTATTTTGTTTATTTTTGTTTTGCACACAGGGCCTCATATATATAGCTCAGGCTGGTCTGGAACTTTCTCAGTAGCCAGTAACCTTGAATTCCTAATCCTCCTGCCTCAGAATCCCCACTTCTAGTATTACAGGTGTGTACTCTTTGATTTGTCTTTTTCTTAATGCTTTGGAATTAAATGAATGACTTCTAAAATTTTCATAAATAACTCATCTCTGATGGTTCACAGTTTATTTTTTCTGCATTTTAGATTCTGGTTTGGTAATAACATTTCAAATAACCTTTCCAAGTTGAAAGGGGAAAATGCTTTAAGAGTAGAAAGAAAAATACTCATGTACTTTTCTCATGTTATATCACTAAAAAGTGTTCTGAAGATGTTGGAAATGACGTAGTTAATTATGGTACTTAAGCAGAATGGGGATGTAGCTCAGTGTAGAGTGCTAACCTACCACCTGCTAGGTCCTGGGTTCAATACTCAGCATACACATACACACAAGGTACCTGAGTAAAGTGGAACTTCAGTAGTTCAAACATAAGCAAGGACAAGAACTATGTGTGTGCTTGATCAGGTCTAGAACTAGGTGACTCAATATACTTGGGTGGTAAAAGGGTCAAACAAACCCCAGAGACAAATCTTAGCAATTTCCTTGCTAGCCCATTTTATATTAATATTTAAATAATATTTCAATTACAGTTCATCAAGAGTGAATGTTCATTTTATTATGATAAATGAAGAAATTAATGAATGTTCATTTGTAGAATTATTTTCTTTCAGATCTCACTTCCCTGTGACTCTTGGACTCATCAGAATGGTAAAGAGTTACTAGGCTGTACATTTAGTGAATTTCATTACAAACTACTCTTCTGAGAGTCAGAGCTTTTCTTAAAACAGCTTAGGGCTGGAGAGATGGCTTAGCAGTTAAGGTGCTTGCCTGCGAAGCCTAGGGACCCAGGTTAAACTCTGCAGAACCCACGAAAGCCAGATGCACAAGGTAGCGCATGCGTCCTGAGTTCATTTGCAGTGGCTAAGGCCCTGACATGCCTTTTCTCTCTCTCTCTCTCTCTCTCCTCTCTCTCTCTCCCTCCCTCCCTCTCTCTCTTGCTATCTCTCTCATAAGTTAAAAAAAAAAAGGACAGCTTTAAATCCTTAGCAAAGTAAACCACATATTTTTACCTTCATTCACCCAACAAAAGGAAGTTGGTATAACTTAGATCCATAGTCCATTAGAGAAGACTAGAGTTCATGCTTATTGAGTGGTAAGGGTCTACTGGAGAGGTAAATCGTGTGAATATTGAAAGGAAGGAAAGAAAGAGCACTGTCACAGAGCACTTAAGGAAAAGAAGACATGCAACTTGAAGTGAGAAGTCTTAGTTTGCAAGTTAGACTTTATCAACCTAATCAGTCATCTTGAGGCTCAAATTCCTCTTCTATGAAAGCCAGATACATAATAAGATGATAATGAAAAGTATCTTCAGAGAATCAGTGGAACAAAGTGGAGCTGCTTTATAAATGGATATGTGGGTGGGGTTAATAACTGTTGAAGAAATCAGACCTCTTTGTCCTTGATATTAAAGTATTTTTATTTTACTTTATTTTTTAAAAAATCTGAATAAAGCACATGGAATTTGTGAATTTTTCTTCACAAAAGGGATGAAGTACTGATCCATGCTATATTAATGTAAATGAAAAAAGCCAGACACAAGAGATCAAATTCTGTATCATTCCACTTATGTGAACTACCTAGAATGGGTAAAGCCATAAAGTCAGAAAACAAACTAGAAGTTCCCAGGGGCTGGGGGAGGGTTAACTGTTTAATGGTTGCAGGGTTTCCTTTAGAGTGATGAAAAGACTTTGGAACTACACAGACTTGATGGTTACACAATATGTGGGATGTATTAAGTGCCACTGACATGTGCACTTTAAAATGGTTAATTTTAAGTTATGTGAATTTTACCTTAGCTTGAAAAATACTTTTAAGAATAAAACAAAAGGCTAGGGAATAGCTCCGTGGTAGAGCATTTTCCTACCAAATGTTCCAAACTTAACTTTACAAAGATAAATAAAGCAAAAATTAATATCAAATAAGAATCTCTTTTCTTTAAACCAAGTATTTACAGAGTCTTGACTTCATCTGACAATTGCTGATACCATTGGTATGTCACCTTAAGCAAAATACTGTGTTATAAGATAATTTGCCCTAGAATGGCAGTAGTAGATGACAGGTTTTTAATATTTGTCCTTAGGACTTTTTCTCTTCTGCAAGATATTGGTAACATCCATTACTTGCAACATAATTATCTGATAGCTGACTGAAAATTTTACAGAACTTGCAAAAGCCATTGTACCTATTGTGTATGACACAAAGCTAGAGTAGGTTTCAATGCTCTGAGTCTCAACATCCATAGACTTTGACTAATAATGAAAATTTGAGGGCTAGGGAGATGGCTCTGTCAGTAAAGTGCTTGCCACACAACGATGAAGGACTGAGTTCAATCCCCCGAATGAAGGAGATAAACAATAACCAAAACTAGAGCAGACATGAAAGTAAACAGAGATCAATAAAACACCACAGTCCACTAGTCTTCAACTTGGTGCTTCTTAATTATAGCATTAATGGACTCAATTCCCAATCAAAAGACACAAATTAACATGCAGATCAGAAAACTGGATCCAATTCATTTTCTGTCTTCAAGAAACCCACCTTACCATTAAAGATAGACACCACCTTAGAGTGAAAGGATAGAAAAAGATATTCCAAGCAATTGGAAGTTGGAAACAAACAGGTGTGGATATACTAATATCTGACAAAACTGACCTAAAACCAAAAGCAATCAAAAGGTATAAAGAAGAGACTTCATATTTATCATCAGAACAATTCAACAAGAGGATATAATCATAAATGCTGGTGCTAATGACAGGTGCACAAAATTTTATAAAGCAAAATCTACTAAACATAAAATCAGAAATAAATCCCAACACAATAATAGTGAGTGACTTTAATACCCCACTACCATCAATAGAGAAATTATCTAAACAGAAAACAATAAATAATGAAGATCAACTACACCATAGAGCAAATGGAGTTAACAGATATCTATAGAACATTCCATCTAAATATTACAGAATACACATTCTACTCAGAAGCTCATGAAATGTTCTCTAAAATGGATCATATATTAGGACTTAAGGCAAGTTTTCACAAGATCAAGAAAATTTATGTATCTCCCTATAATGTATCTCACCAAAGTGCAATAAAACTAGAAATAATAAGAAAAACAACATAAACCACACAAACACCTGGAGATTGAAAAAATAATATTAAACAATGAATGAATGGGTCATTGAAGAAATCAAAACATTCCTACACCTGAATGAGAATGAAAACACAACATACCAAAACTTATGGGACACAATGAAGGCAGACTTAAGAGGGAATTATAGAGCTCTAAATAGCTACATTACAAAAATGGAGAGGTCTCAAATAAATAACTTAGTGTTTCATCTGAAGACTTATGAAAAATAAAACAATTTCAGTGCAAAAGTTCCAGACTGAAAGAAACAATTAAGATCAAAGCAGAAGTTGTTGAATCAGAAATAAAGGACATTAAAATATTGATGAAATGAAGAAATGGTTCTTTGAAAAACTAACAAAATTGATAAACTTCTGGTCAAACTGATCAAAATAAGAAGAGATAAGACTATAATTAACAAGATCAGAGGTTAAAATGGGTATTTTGTTTTACAACAGATACCAATGAAATTGGAAGAATTATTAGGATATATTTCAAAACCTATGTTTCACAGAATTGGAAAATATGGAAGAAAGGGAATTAGCACACATATTCATCAACTGATAAATAATGAAGATGTGGTACATAAATCCAGTGGAATTTTACTCAGCGGTAAGGAATAATGAAATTTGGAGAAAAATGCAAGGACTTGGAAAGAAACATACTGATGTTATACAGGATAAGAAAGACAAATACCACTAAGAAAAATTGGAGAAACAAGCAAGGGGGCTGTTTTCCTGATGAACCGGACACCAGCACAAGGGGGAAGGAGATCAGCACAGAGAAAAATCAACTCCTACCAAATCAGAGAGCCAGAGCCTCAGAGGCCCCCAACACCTCATCACTGAAGCAGACCAAAAATGAACCCAACATGGCTCAGGGAAATTTTGCGGAAGAGGGGGCGGAAAGAATGTCAGAGTCACATGTTGGGTCATGATATGCAGAGACATTTAGCTTACCCATAACTGTGGGCTAAACTCCACAATGCATGACCCGTATACCTCAACAAGGAGGGGCCAAGGGGAGGGGGTAGGTCACGGATGAGCCTAATAATGGTACCAAACTGACTGTATTTGCTGAATACAGAACTGACTAATAAAAAAAAAAAAAGAAAGACAAATACTTCATGTTCCCTCTCATATGTGGATCCTAACATGGAACAGTTTGATTTGTTTATAAGTTGTAGTAGCATCAATGGTACTGGTAAGGAAACTAGAATGAGGCTTGGAGAGGGAATCAAGCAAGGATGAGAAGAGGGAGTACTTGACAGGCAAGTACAGCGACAGAATACAGAGTTTGGAAGGACTTGGTGAGGGGGGCTAGAGTAAAGGAAAGGGGGAATATATGCAAAACTAATGGTACAAATCAGTACAATAAAGTGACCCTCACTTCTATCTAATTAAAAGATATAACTTTCTTAAAAGAGAGAGAGTGGGAGTGGTTTGGGCAGAAGCACCCTGCAGGGGTGGAGAAAGTTTTACCCTAAAACCATATGTTTTTGCTGATAAATCCAAGTGGCAGAATTGGCCACAATGAGCTGTTGGCCAGAGAAATGCATGAAGCCCACAAACAATGCAGGTCATTGCCAAAGCACTTGGCTACTCACCAGAATTAATGGTAAGACCCTATCAGTAAATACACCACAGGATGCACTTGCAGGACATTGAGAGAGATCATGATGGAACTGAGATGGAAGCAAGCTCACTTCTGGCTAGCTGTTATAGTGCTGGAAAGTGCTATGTGAGTTGCTGGGGGATAAATGTCATCGACAACCTGAATAAGCAATAGGTCCTACAAACTAAAAATCAACCAGCCGGGCAATAAATACACACCAGAGCAATAGGGGCACATAGGCAACGGCACAATCAACTCTTCTCTGACTGGATAGAAGGCCTCATCAGTGGGAGGGAATTCATAGCTGGTACTGAGAACCAAGTCAGAAGAATATGGCTTGGAAGGTTATAGACCCTAGAGGGAAATTTTTACTGTTCTTCAACTGAAAGGAGAGGTTATCCAAAAAGTCTTCTAACTGTCCATAATTATCTCATTTGATCCATGTTGCTTTCACTCTTGGTTACAGAATCTGATTTTTACAGATAGAAGATAATAATAGAGAGACCCAAGACCCATGACAAGAAAAAAAAGTCCAATTGTCTAGCATGAACCAAGTCATCTCTCTCACATCTGCCGGGGCCCAGGAAACATTACAGAGGAAGTGGAAGATTAAATATGAGTGCTGATCTCACATCTTGCCTAAGAACCTCCTCCAGAGAGAGGGCATTAGACACCAAGGAGACTCAAAATTTATCAAGGCAGAAAATCAGAGGCAGCTAAGAGCTCAAAACTCAAGGAGATTTATAGCATGCCCCCTCAAATCTCAGGGAAGATTTCAGAATGTAAGAGCCACAGGGTAGGAAGGTGTACTCTAAAGTATTATCCCTACACACACACACACACACACACACACACACACACACACACACACACACACACTGGTACATTCATAACCACATAGTGACTACTGATAACCCCACTGTATAGAGCCCTCAGGGGAATGGGGAAAGGGAGAAGGGTTATCAGAGTATAGCCCCATGGGTATATGGCCAATTTGCAATATGTTCATATAGTAAAGTTCTAGGTTTAAAGAAATCCAGGTATGATGGCATGTTCTTTAAATCCCAGTGCTAGGGAGGTAGAGATAGGGGGACCCCTGAAGATTGCTGGCCAACCAGTCTAACCTGTTGGTGAGTGCTAGGCCAATGAGAGACACTGTCTCAAAAAAAGGTAGACAGCATGTGAGAGGAACAATATCTCAGGCCATCCTCTGGCCTCCAAATTAATGCACACATATATGCATATGTAAATTCCCCCAAAGGAAATTCCCTGCCACACACATACATACACATATATACATATAGTTTATAAAAAGAAATTTAACAGGAATCAGTATCTTATGTTTAGTTAATGACAACAAGCAAAATAAACAACTAGAAGCTACTGTCTAAAACAGCTTAGGGAAGCTGTAGCTTGACATAAACAGAAGGATGAGGGAACTTTATCTACTGTACTACTGTACACCTTCATGCAATGCAGCCACAGAAATTACTGCTGTGGCTTTGCAGCTGCATCCACAACACTGGACTAGAGCAGTTCATGCAAGAGAGCCAGGGTCCAACTCACTTGCTTGTTCCCACAGAAGGTCATCATCACACCTCACAGGTGCTAGGGTTTTCTTTTGGGGAGTATTGTAAACCTCATTGGTTGGATACCACATTGCTTTCAATATTTCCCTCCGCAGCACTGTGGGGAGCATGCTTTTGTTCACACACTTTAGCATGTTTGCCTGGCTCAAGAGCTCATTGAAAAAAATCATGAATTGAGTTTACTATCTGGGCAGATACCCATTACCCACCTGGTGGTTGAGGTGTCAGTGAGTGTGTCTGTCTGGTTGTGCGTGTGCACACACATGAGTGCATGCATGCATATTCATGTAAGAAATAGGGGCAATTAAGCCATGTAAGAAAGGGGATGAAGGAGACTCCTAGTATCAGCTTTAAGCCTTTTCTTTTTCTTGGGCTTTATTTTCTTGTTCTATCCATAGTTCTAAGCCCAAGTGAGATAGTCTAGGTCTATTCTTTTTAAGCCACTGAGCTTAAGCATTATAAGATGACCTCAGGCACTAATTTTGCCCTAGCAGATATTATATGCTAGTTTTCCTCAGAATATTAAATATGCTGAATATATAAATGGTGATGCCTGTTGCCTATAGATCTCAAATGGAACCTTCCCATGCAATGTATTTGAAACACTGGCTTGTAAATTTCTCTCTAAAAAGAATCCTTCAGATGGTAACTGCAGGGGGACTAATGTCTTTGTCTAGCCAGCACACACTACTAACCCCTAAAAGTACAACACCTGCAAACCTAGGTAACGTTGGGTGTGGGCTTATTTCCAGCTTTATAGAAGAAGAAAATTCTATTGGAAAAAAGTAATCCCTTGTTATGTTATTTTGGACGAGCATTTAATCAGAAACATAGGCAGTAACATATGTTAGAAAAATACATATGAAATATACAGCTTTGCATTTATAACTCACTATGGAAAATCCATGCTAATGCAGCATTGAGTTTGGGATTTTAATTGCCCAGAAGTCAGAAAATTCAGAGTTCAGATTCCCACAGCAACTTTCACTCCCCATGTGCATCACAGGGCCTTTCCTGAGTGGGTGACTTAATTACCTGGCAAACGTCATGCAAAGTGATGGAAAGGATCTCTCCTCATTCTGCACTTCCCATAATCCCCCATAGGATGGTCAGAGAGCAACTTTCCATAAATTGTACCCTTTTTAATGCATAGCTGTGCCTTGGTTGGTGCTTTGAGATTGTGACAGTAATCCCGCTGTCGGGATTGATGCCAAGGGACTTGGCCAGGTGCTGCCGGGGTGGAGCAGCCAATTGCCATCACATCATCAGGTTCTACAGCAAGTTCTGCCCCATGCCCTATTTGAGGGCAGCTGCATTCAATGGACACTGCCCTTAGTTTTCTCCCCAGAGGGTCTCTCTCTCTCTCTCTCTCTCTCTCTCTCTCTCTCTCTTTCTGATGCCCAAATTTCTGAACATGAATGCTTGGCCAGAAGTTCCATGGGGAACTGGGAAGAAGCTTCTCTGAACACACCTCTGCCTGTCTAATTCTTGCAAGAGTTGTACCTGACAGATTTTCTGTCATCTTTTGGCTTCGTTCCAATTGTGTGCCATGGGGTCTCTGTTGGAGACATTAGGTGCCCTGGGTCAAGGAACCTGGCATTTCTTATAGCAAGAAGCCTCTAAGAATTTCTTTTTATTATAGGATAAGTGGTATAGGGAGGTATAGTTGCCTTATCCCTTTATATCCACACCTGAGGCTATATCACAAAATATATGTATCCAGGCCTGCTTAAATCACTGCTTACCACGTATAAGGAAGAAGAATGGAAGGAAGAGAAATAGTATGCTCAATTCTAATGCACCAATTAACTTACTGTTTTGAGAGTGGTTCAAAGTCACTGGACCAGTCACCAAACCAACTTGCCAAGTTAGTTCCACTACCATGTTATAGTTCTAGGTCTGATCATGCTGGTCTAGGTTACATAGTCCTTAGCCCAGCAGTCATTTGACAACCCCCCAAACACATTTAGCATTAGCCTCATGACTCGTTGTACATATTGGGAATCCATGATGTCTTTGTCAACCTTCTGTCCTCCCTGGGCAGGGAGGGTCTGTAGAAAGCTGTGAGACTCGGGCGGGGGTGGGGGGGCAACATCACTAAGAGCTATTATCACAGCTCTGTCTTTGGCGCCTTTGACATACCACAGCAAGGGATCACAGAGATGTGTGAGGGGAAACAACAGAAATATCCACCAAAAAAATAAAATAATAATAAAATAAAATAAAATGGAAAAACAGACCTCTTTCCCCCCATCCTGGGCGTCTACATTTAAGCATTTCAAAGAAGGGGACATCATTATTTATAAAGAAGCTGTCCATTCTTGTGTGTGTGTGTGTGTGTGTGTGTGTGTGTGTGTGTGTGTGTGTGCGTGTGTGCGTGCGCGCGCGCACGCACGCACAGTAAAAAGAAAAAAGCCAACATTTAAACTTAAAACCTTATGTACAAGAAGGTACACCCAGATCATGTTAAAACATGATAAAAATCATGTTAGAAAATGTTGAGTATTGTGTGTGTTCTTCAAAGTTTTTGTTCAGTTGTTTTCAGGTTGTATAATGAAAAGAATACATGAATGAATTATTTGGCATATTTTGAACTGTAGAATCACAGGCCCTTGCTAAGTTCTTATTACTATTTCTTTTGTGTGCATAGTGTATAATTCACTGGGCCAAAGATCTAAATCTACTATTTTACTGCCTGCAGCATGAGCAATGGGGGTGGTGGGGTGGAGAGTGTGGAGCCATTTTCCTAAATCACATTGTCACAACTGAGCACCATTCTAAAAACGCCAGATAGAAAGCCTTCTGGCTGATTTATTAATTGAATATGGCCTCTCCAAGAATCTATCTCCCAACAAGCTGCAGATACCATC
Organism: Dipus sagitta; assembly: GCA_036346955.1. Taxonomy (NCBI): domain Eukaryota; kingdom Metazoa; phylum Chordata; class Mammalia; order Rodentia; family Dipodidae; genus Dipus; species Dipus sagitta. The sequence goes on from CM070784.1 coordinate 7,958,287, forward strand.
TTCAAGATCTATCCTCTTCTCCAGCTCAAGTGATTTTTTTTTTTCTGACTCCACATTTCTCTTAAGACACTGCTCATCAGGGACTGACGCTTCATCAGTGACTTGTCGTAAGCCACTACTGTTTTCCTCCAGAGAGGGTGAAGCTCTTTGCAGATACTCAGCCTATGAAGTACGTGGTAAAGATCTATCCACACATTTGGGGAAGTAGAAAACTCCTGTAAAGAAATATTAAGCCATCTGCTCAGAAGCTGGTAATGGGAAGCAATCTGAACTTTGCTTTGTTCTATGGGGTACTGCCTGCTTGGCTCAGTAACTTCCTGTTGTGGGAAAGGTGTGAATAACAGTGAGCATGAAGGAGAAAGAAAAAGGAAGAAAAGCAAGAGGAAAGGAAAAAAAAAAAAGATGAGGGGAGTGTCCTCTGTTTGAGGACCCTGGTCCTGATTGGCAGAGTTGAGACATAGCATTTTCAGAGAGAAGTGAATATAAGGTTGAGTCAAAATATCCCAAACTCAGAAACAAGCTCAATTCTCATTTTGGAGAATTATTTACTCCACCCTGGTTTCTAGATAAATTACTCACCAAAGGGGTGTTATGGAGTGACTTCTTCCTTTCTCCCTGTCTACCAACAGAATCTGAATCTGATTCGGCACATGGACAAGATCACATCCTAGAGGGATATTTTTATGTGAATGACAGTACATTTAGAAAATTTCCCACTTCTGTAATGTTTTCAAATCATGCATGGTTAACCAGAGGCTAACAAAATGGTTAACCAAACATGTCAACCGCTAAGCCAGTGGAAATAGTGATGGCGGTTCTCACAACGGGGAATTGTTCTCCCCTTTCTGCGACAGACTTTACCCAGAGCCCCACCTTCCAGCTGACTTTCAGAATGGCATCGTGTTGAGGGAGCCTACTCAGGTCTGCAGAGCCCACATGAGGGATGCCATCTGCCACATTTAAGGCTGCTTTTCTAGCAGCTAGTGTCACTTTAATTACAGAGTGATAGTACTTCCTCCAACCTGCTCAAATTAGCTGAACTCGCCACTTGTCTGGTCTGACTGATGCAAACAAACCATCTGGGCAGCAGGAATCTTTTTCTTAAGGTAAATAAACTTCTCTTTTTAAAATATTTATTTATTTATTTGAGAGAGAGAGAAAGAGAGAGAGAGAATGAGAATGAGCACACCAAGGACTCTAGCCACTGCAAATTCCAGACACATGTGACACCTGCTGCATCTGGCTTACATGGGTCCTGAGGAATTGAACCTGGGTCCTTGGGCTTCACAGGAAAGCTCCTTAACCACTAAGCAATCTCTCTAGCCCAGGAACATTTTTTAAGGAGAAAATTGTTTGTCTTGGTACCATTTTAAAGTTATGCTATTTATTTTTACCCTTTTACTCGGAAGTATCCTTCAATTTCTTTCCAGAACTCATTCACTTCATGAAGCCTATGATTATTGAGCTTCCTTGGTGGGGACCACATAGTGCTTTGCCAAAAAGAACAACTGCTAATACACAAATATTTGACTTTTTCTGGTAGAGTGATATATGCTACAAGTGGGACTAGGCTTTAAATGACTTGAATAGATTTGTATGATTTAGTTATTCCAAATCTTTTCAAAGAGGAGGAGGGATATCTACTAAAATCCAATTTATAAACAAAGATTTAATGTACTCTTCTGAAGCCAACCCTAACTATTTTCCTTAAGAAAAAAGGCTTAAAATCAGATTCTAGCATGAGAAAGCACATATAAATGCTACTGTTCATTTTGTTCAGTAAGCTTAATTTCAGTGTGGGTACTTGGTATTGCATCTCCTAGAAGAAATTCCTTAATGAAAGATTAGAAAGGCATAGATAGAGGGGGCATATCTTCATCTTTTCAAATGCTTTTCTTAAACTGTCCCAGGTTTTGAATTTTTAAGCTATTTTTGGCTCTTCATTTAAAGATAGACTGTGTGTTACTATTCTGGAGAATCTTTACCTAGTGCTAAGAAAGTGTGTCTTCAAAACAATTGCCAATAAAATTCAAAGAATAGCTTCAATGGGAAAAGCAACCTGTGTCAAAACTAAGAGACTCTAATGAGGGTGTGGGGAGAGGTCTGGAAGGTACTGTGCAGCCTTGGTCTGGCTGATTTCATCCTAAATGGCAAAAAGTATCCAGGTAAGAGGTGGCCACCTTCTTACTGACTGTGGTCACTTTATAGCATAATGATTATAAAATAATGTCAGATGAAATCAGATGAAATGCACACTCCCAGATTTAATGATTATACTAAATTATGCATAAGTTTAAATGCACTGTTGTTCTTAGTTTCAAGCTTGGTTCAAAGAAATGCCTATAAAATATCAAACATAGAAATCAGCTTAATAGAGTATTAGTGTCTATAGCAACAGATATAGATAGATTCTGTTTATTCAGAGAAAAGACAGTTGTCAGGACAACAGAATGACACATTTGAAGTGTACTTTAAAGTCATAAGTTATAAGTACATTAGGACACCAGGGAGGCCACCATTTTAGGGCGATTAATGTATCAGATGCTCAGCTAAGATTTCCACAACTCAAAATAGATGCCAGGCTAGGAATATGGCAGATTAGCTAAAGTAAGCTCTCTCTTTCACACTCACACACTTATGGTGGAGCGCAGGAGAGGCACAGCTCTAGCTCTCATGGTCTGAGCCTGCTTATTAAATGTTCCATGATTTTTTTTTAACCAGAAGAAAGGTTCATATGGCTCCACTTCAGCCAGGCTAATGGCAGCCTACCTCCCAAAGATTCCTTTGCCCTTTCCAACTGGCAAACACTAGCTTCATTTCCTTTGGTACTGTGGGGATCATGCAGCATGACTGGCTGAGCATGAGACTCTCATCGCACCCCTCCTAGCAATAGGGAAGAAGTTGCTCATGCCCCGAACACACATCTACTGAGCGTTTACTCTGCATAGCCAGAGACAGCTCGTGAAGACAATCTGCCCCTTCCTGACAAACCTGGAATGCAGCCATCAGCCGGTTTCATTGTCGGGGAGGTGTGGTGATATTACATTTGTTTCCACTGAGATTTTAGAACAAAACTGGGTTGCTACTCCCTCAGTTAAATTGAAGCTGCTGCTATCCTCAGACTACCTAGAAGTTTAGATGGCAACTCAGGCCTAAAGTGGGACTCTTAGTCATGGCTTAACTCAGTGGTTCTTAACTGAGGACAAGCCGTTGCCCCCAGGATACTTGGCAATAGCTAAGGACATTTCTGTTGGCCTGGAGAGGATGTTCTTGGTGTCTAAAGGATATAAGCCAGGAATGCTGTGAATATGTCATAACACACAGGAAAATCCCTTAACACAAAACCTTATCCAGACCTAACAATTATGCCACAGGTAAAAATTATCCCTCTCATCTGACAACCAGACCAACTGAACTATGACTAAATAACATTGATCCATAGGTTATTTCTTCCATTACTCTGAAAGATACATCATAGACCATTGTGACATTGGCATGAAAATCAAATAGCATCAGAACCCAACTAGAGAGCAAAATGTCTTCTTTGTGACCTTCCCTCTGTCCTTATGGGCTTCATCAATATACTCTGTGGCTTACATTAGCAATGATAACCATGGCATCAATAAATCAGCTGTCTTGAACCATAGGCTGTAATGATGGGAAGAGTTTTAGAGTGCACCCTGGGCAAGGCTGCTTTATTTGGAAGGTAACAAACCTGAGGGTCAATGAGAATAAGGACCATGACACATTCAAGGTTGAAGGTGTATAAGAATGGAGGTCTCCTGAGTACTGATCCAGGCTTCCTCTGCTATGCCGGGGATTAGTCTGGCATTGAACTACAAGTAGAATGTTAAATAAGAAACAGAGATGATATATGAAACTGCTAATAGCCATGGGCTGCGTGTTTTCAGTGGTATTGAGTCGGTGTCTTTCAAAGCTGACTGCTTCTTGTCAGGAGCTAGTGTGAACTACCATGCCATGGGAGAGAGGAGGGGCAGATTTGCTAAACCTGTGGCCATCTGGATTGCCTCAGTGGGAGGTAGGTGCTCTCCTGGAAGGGTCTACACAGCTTCTGTCTGCCCAGCACTGGTGGGAAGGATAGGACCCATGACTTTTAGAGGAGTATTATCAAGGGCATCACCATGTCTTCTTTACTGTTCTCTCAGATTGCTTCCTCCAGTTTCTGGATGTGGTTATTATAGCTGGGTGTGGCACACAACTGATTCCAGCTACTAGGAGGCTGAGACACGAGGCTCACTCAAGTATCGGAGGTCAAGGGAGTGTTGAAGGCAACATAGTATGACCTATCTCAAAATAAATGAATACACAGCTTTCATTAAATGGTTATTGAATTATATTCTATTATCTTTATAATAAATTCAGGTGCTGTGGAGGTATTCAAAGTGAGTCACACAAAGCCTCAGCCCCAACATTGCCCTCATAGTGATGAACTGAGCTTGGATCTGGACTTTGGCTACACTTCACTTACCTGCTGGAAAGTACTAATCATGGTCTCTGAATTAGGCAGGGACAAGTAATCAATTCTACTTTCAAATAATTACCTCAAGACCAGATAGCCCAGTAACATTCTCACATATCTTTCCAGTAGATAAGCTCAAAATTTAGTCAGTGAAGTGAGGATCCTCATCTTCCCTGTCCTTAACAAAGAATCACAAGAGGGGGCATGAGAACTTAAACATCAAGCTATCTATGTAACTTCTCCTTACTACCTCTTCTCAGATCTTCTGCAAAACATAGACTATGTCAAAACAAACTAAGGTTTCATCTGTTTTTTTTTTGTTTTTTTTTTTTGAGGTACCTAAAGCCTCACACATGCTAGACAAGTATGTTCCCAGTTGTTTTTTAATTTTTAATTTGAGACTGACTTTCCCAGGCTGACTCTGAACTCACCCTGTAGCTCAGGCAGGCCTTAAAGTTGCAGTGCTTTAAAGTTTTAGCCTCTGGAATAGCCTGAGATTACAGGCCTAGGCCACTAAACCTAGCTTTAGTTTTAATTTTCTGTTTCACATTGCTGCTTTTCTTTGAAAAGGTAAGAGGGAAGATATGTAAAATGGCCAGTCATAAGCTGAATATGAGCTGGCTATCTCCTCTTTCAGACTTCTGATATTATCATCTGCTTGGCAGTGCCACCTGCTATCTCCCCGACACCACTGAAAGTGCCTCATGACCAAGGAAATGGAATGTGTGTGGCCAGTGTGCGCATGTGAATGACTACGGGATGAACAAGGGGCCAAGGAGAAGTACCATGACATATAATTAGGCACTGGAAACAATACGGAAGTCTGCTCGGAGAGTTTCCTATGGCCCTTTAGACATCATCATTTTTGCAATCTTTGGAGTCTGCCTTGTAGAGTTCAAGTGCATTCTTCATGGCAGCCAGTCCTCAGAGGTGTGAATGTTCTGGACTTTCACAAGCACAATGCTTCACATTGTTGGTTCAGAAGAACTTTAATTTCTCTCTGCAGTGCCCCACCCCCTCCCCATTAGGAAGCTGTTGGTCAACAGGGAGACACACAGCACAGCCAGGACTGAAAATGCCAATGAATGCACAAAAACCTTGTTATAAGCATCTAGTGCCAGAATATAGCAAACATTACCAAGGAACACAGAGCATACTTGTGACCAAAAATGGTCAAGGTATCATGTTAGCAATTACATAAGGTTAACCAAAGATGTCCACTTTTCTAGAAAAAAAATATTACTTGATCACATCCAACACAGCACCATGGAAGCGGCTTGTTACGATTTGAACGTTCACTCTCCCCCAGGCTCATGTCTTTGACACTTTGTCCCAGTTGGTGGTGGTGTTTGGGGAGGTTGTAGCCTCAGGACAGTGATTCAGCTTACAGAAGTGCATCTCTGGGTCCCCGTGCAGGCTGTGAAGGTGATGGCTGCTTCCGGTTCCAACCCGACCTCTCTGCTTCCTGCCTGCCACCAGAGGCCTCCCGCTGCAGCTGCTGGGCCTTCCCTGCCATGATGAACTGATATCTGCTGAACTTGGAGCCAAAAGAAATTTTTTTCTTTTACATTGTTTCTGTCATAAATTTGGCCACAGTGACAGTAACTAACACAAGGCTCCATACAGGACAAGAAGCACCCATGCTCTGAGAAAAATGCTCTTTTAAAGGATAAGCATTTGGAAACCCATAAACTGAACAGATGAAAAACCCAGCTGACAGCAGGTGCCAGACCATTCCCTGTTGATGACTTGTATAATACTCTACATGACCACATCCTAAACTCCAGGCATGTCTCGGGGAATGAGTGGCAAAGGGGACATATATTCCAGATGTTTCCTGATGGAGTGATCTCTGGGAGATCCCTATACCACAGAACGGTCCACCCAGCGACCTAATGATATCTACACATGGATTTACCTGGCCCAGGACTGTTAATTTTTTAACTTTGAACAATTGCACTGGAGACCATCCAAAAAAAGAACAGTGAAAAACCTTAAAGCTGGGCTGGAGAGCTGGATTAGCGGTTAAACGCTTGCCTGTGAAGCCTAAGGACCCCGGTTCGAGGCTCAATTCCCCAGGACCCATGTAAGCCAGATGCACAAGGGGGCGCATGCATCTGGAGTTCGTTTGCAGTGGCTGGAGGCCCTGGCGCACCCATTCTCTCTCTCTCTATCTGCCTCTTTCTCTCTCTGTCTGTCACTCTTAAATAACTAAATAAAAATTAAAAAAAAATTTTACAAAAAAAAAAAAAGAAAAACCTTAAAACTTTGTATAGAACTGTTCATAGGTCATATGATCCTAGAGGACCATTCTGAAAAAGCCAATGCCTTTAAGAACAATGACTAAAGATGAGGTATTGGGATACAGAAAAAAAAGGTAGAATGAGAAACTGAAGAGAGCTGCTAAGGGGCAAACATGGGTGGAAAGTGAATGGCCCGGCAGGAAGCCTCTTTGGTTCTGCAGTCAGGGGAGCCATTTGCAAAGGCCCAAAGCTGTTTGGCATTAGAGGTGTAGCAAGGGCCAGCAGGCATCATAAGTCTTCACTTGTGAACCACATCACACCCCCTCCCTAAGCAAGAATCTTGTGGGCTGAAACCACAGGCTCATAGGCCAGCCTTTCTTGCCAGGGCAGCAGACGAGTCTCGCTTTCCCACAGCCTGGTGTGGAATGTCAGCATCCCGTCACAGTGCTGGGCTTACAGGTCCATCACCAGAGCAGCCAACTCCATTTCTCCACTCACAGCAACTCTGCTCTGGCCCTTGGCCAGAGTGAGAAGACCAGAGAGGGGGAAAAAAACCAGTCCTGTAACTAAGCACACCAAGGAGGAGTGTGGAGAGTAACAAGAAAGGATTGAAGTGGCTAATTTTCCCCTTTCTCCCTGCTGTGGTTAAAGCAGTGACAGATAATTTATCACACATTTTGATTGCACGCCAGCTGGCTGTAAAAAAAAATAAGAGTTGTTTATTAATTCAATTAGCTAGCATATTTATCAGGGCTGGGTTAGTGGGGGCGGCGAGAAGGCCAAAGGATGCCCATGTCAGGCTGTCTCTCACAGGCCCTGCAGACAAGTAGAGACACACAGGCTTAGTCCCAAAGATGAGAAGGGTCATCCAAGCTGGGTTTGCCCAGGGCGCTTGGAGCATAACAAGGAAGCCAATCAATTGTAATGAAATACTAGGGTGGGAAGATGCTCAAAACAGGACTACGTTGTCTGAGTGATGACAGTCATTAGTGCTTATCATATCACCCTTTCAGGGGCCACGCTCAGACATAATATTATGTCCTTTCTGGACTCTAGTCATTGGTGGTTCTTTAGGCCCAGGGCTGCTGATGTATCTATCAGCATGTATCAGCAGCCTGCCCAGGATCAGAAAAATCACTTATTCACAGTGTGATTTATTAAGAAAAATCCACAAGGATTTGCTAATGGTCTACTTTTTGCCAAGCTGTGTTTGTGATGCTCTTCTTCTGGGTGATAGTTCACCCACGGGCAGTGGCTGAGATCTGGGCTTTTGCCAGTGAGCCAGTACAAGTACTAATCCATTTACCGGAGGTCTTCGCTAAGGTCCCCTCATTTCACTGTCTGTCCTTCTTCTTCTGCTCTTGGCTGGCCCATGTACTTATCCTAGACCAACTGCTTTTAACCCTGTGGTGTTAAGTAACCTAACTGTAATTGAATGATTATAATGTGTGCGCATTTCATTATGTTTTTATTCAGAACAATTTCCCTCACAGGGTCTACTAATAGGAGGTTTTAAAAACTCAAAGGAGGCTGGGCATGGTGGAACACACCTTTAATCCCAGTACTAGGGAGGCAGAGGTAGAAATATTGTGTGAGTTTGAGGTTACCCTGAGAGTACGTCATGAATTCCAGGTCAGTCTGGGCAAGAATGAGACCCTACCTTGAAAAAAAAAAAAAAAAAAAAACTTGAAGGAAGACAAACACAACTGTATACTAGTTTTCACACATAATTTAGAACAAATGGCATTGTGGATTAAAATGGTAAGAGAAAAACATAAATATTACTTTCTGTGAATTAGGTGACTAATGTGATGAAAAGGTGCATTAGTGACAAGGCCCAACCAGTAATTTGAGTGGGAATATGACATATTAAGAAGTTCTGATTTTTGCACCTAGGTCAGGCTAGGTCTCTGGTGGGGAGTGAGACCCATGAGTGCTGTATTGGATGTTGTTAACCTGAGGTTTATTATGCTGGCTTCTGCATACTGTGCTGAGACACACAGCCTCTTCATTGTCCCATATCAGGATACAAATTCTCCCAGTTCTGCAATGTCTCAAATCATCTTTAGCTTCTTGCCTTCTTTCTCTCCCTCCCCTCACCACTGGCTATTTCCCTTTTTGTCTCATTGGGTGAAGTACTGAATAACAGCTCATTAATTTCTTCTCAAAAATGTTTTATTTATTTATTTACTTGAGAGAGAGGGAAAAACAACAGCGAATGTGTGAGCCAAGGTGTCTAGCCACTGCAAAGAACTCCAGATGCATGCACCACACTGTGCATGTGGCTTTGTGTGGGTATTGAGGACTCAAACTCAGGCCCTTAGATTTTGCAAGCAAGCACCTTAACCACTGACCTATCGCTTCAGCCCCAGATCATTAGTTTCTAAAGAGCCCAAGAAATAATAGATCTTTCTTTAATGTGGCTCTCCCTGGTAATAGCCCCATCACTTGATATCTCATACCTTAAAGAACATCTGCTGAGCTGCATGTAGCCAAGTAGAATTAAGTCCCATCTTTGGGCTAACATCTTTTAACGTTGTCAATAGCTGCTGGCTGAGAGCCTATGCTTTTAAAAGTGGGAAGGGAATGTTAGGTGACAATGCACTAGTATTTCTTTCATTTCTTCTTTATTTTCAGATCAACTTAACCAAAAAGAGTCAACTTTAACCATAATATCTTTTGCTTCTGTTTCAGTGTTCTCTTTTGTTCCTGTGTGTTCAAGTTTCCTAGCTGAGGGAGGTGCTTTGGGTCTCTGCTGTGGACAGTGTACCCATAACTTTACAAATTCTGCATGACAATTATATCTAGAGATGACAAGGCCAATATAATGATAACCCTAGCGTTCTCTTCACATCTTAAAAAAAAATGCTTTGTAAACCTTTCATTAGATCTTAGCGATACTGGATCAAAAATCATCTTAGTGCATTTTAGTCAAAATATAGACAGATACCTGAATGGAAATGACATCTAATTTTGACTGACAAGTTTATCCATAGCTAGGAAAACAGCTCAATTTTAAATTCACATCTATGAATCTAATGTATTCTTAGATTCATCAAGTCTAATGTTTAAAGTTCATTTTCATTTTTTAAAATTATGGAAAAACATAACCCCTGTCCCAGCACAGTCTAGGCACTATTTGCAAAAGAATATTCATGGACTGGAGAGATGGCTAAGTGGTTAAGTGCTTGCCTGTGAAGCCTAAGGACCCCAGTTCAATGCTCAATTCCCCAGGACCCACATTAGCCAGATGCACAAGGGGGCGCATGCGTCTGGAGTTCCTTTGCAGTGGCTGGAGGCCCTGGTGCGCCCATTCTCTCTCTCTTTATCTGCCTCTTTCTCTCTGTCGCTTTTAAATAAATAAATAAATAAAATATTAAAAAAATATTCGTAATGACTCAGACCAAGCAAGGGACCATTTCACTGACAGGTACATCGTAGGGAAGAATTTATAACATCTCTTTTTTTAAAAAAAGAAAAGGTTGTTTTTTTACTTATTAATTTATTTAAGAGAGAGAGGAAGAGAGAGAGAGAAAGAGAGACAGAGAATGGGCCCGCCAGGGCCTCTTGCCACTGCAAATGAACTACAGACACATGTGTTACCTTGTGCATCTGGCTTACATGGGTACTGGGGAATTGAACCTGGGTCCTTAGGCTTCACAGGGAAGTGCCTTAACCTCTAAGCCATCTCTCCATCCCACATAACATCTCTTTTCAGCCATCATGTTTATATTAACCCACTTCAAATGTGAAGCTGCCTTTTACAAAATGAGGGAGATATTCTTGTACATTTGGTAGCAAGTACTATGGACAATTTAACCCTGAGCATTGCTTGGACTTATATGTAAGCGTTTCTTAGACTTGTTGCTGAGATTTGCTTCTTGAATGTTCTCATGACTGGACAAAAATTGTATCTTTGCTCCTGTTTCCTATGGAAATGAAACCATGACCAGATTCTTTCATTCATATTGGTTCCTGAAGAGCACACATGAACATTTTAGACATTCTGAATCTTCCCACTACAGCTTATTGAACAACCTGGTGCAAATACAACGAATTCCATGTAAATCAGGAACAGTTGGATTTAGCTCGACAGTGTCCCTAGACTGGGAATCCCATCTGCTCTACTAAATGCAGATTTTCAAAGGAAACTGCTCTATTCAAATGGCTTCATTTATCACTGCATGGCACTTGCCCCTCAGCGGACAGCTTAGCAGCACCTCAAACGTGAGATGTGTGGCCAATCCCACCCACTTCCTTTAGGACTCAAAGTGCCTGGGAAAGCACCAGCAGGAACAAACATTTCCACTTTCAGGGATTAGCTTTCCAGAAACAGACTCCTTGAATTCCAGTTTAAAATGCCTTCAGTATCTAGCACTCTTTTGTCTAAGACAGATTGAATTTATTCCTTCACTGTGAGTAGATATGAAGTATGATGGGACAAAAACAAACAAATATCAACTACAGTTGCAGGATACAAAAAGGAGCATGATTGTGAGCATGGATATATGCTTCAGTATATTTCAAGATGGCAGCTGGAAGAACCAATCACATCAAAGTGCAGGTGATCTAAACAGGTTTGACTGTGAAGCACTTTACTATAGCATCAATTATGCTTTGAACTGTGCAAGGCCTTCCCACCACTTGGTTGAAGGCTATTTTCTCCATTAAGAACAGAAGGCGGTGTTTTCTGTGGTGTAATGTAAGCCAGCTTGGTCAGGGCTTGTTTGCTTGGATAGACCATTGACATTCAGTTTCTTCATCTCTTTAGCATGAGGGCAGTTCTTCTGCCTGTGAGACAAGAATTGGAGCTATGTTGGGAATGCCAAGAAGTGGAGAGAAACTGACCTATCTCCTTGTCCTCAAAAAATTGACTGTCTGGTTGGAGAAATAAAAACCATAGATACCACAGCCTAGCCATTTAAGTGATATAGTTTAAGGGATAGAAAGTGGCTATGAGAGGGGACAGCCCAACAGCATGTAGGGTATCCAAGAGGGCAGCCCACAGCCGGGAGGTTTTCAGCTGGATCTTTAAGAAGGACACCAATTCCAAGTTTTTAGCAAAGCTTCAAGGTCTAGTCCTGGTGTAGCAAGTTCTCTGAAGATATTCCTTCCTTCTCCTCCACCATGCATCATCAGCACTCAGTATTTAGGTGACCCTGCATGTATACTACCTTTCTGGTGAACATGGACCTTTCTAATGAAAAGAACCTCAGACCTTTGATCAATTTCAAGTGCAAAATGAAAAACCAGGATCATCACTATTAACCAATGGTAATCCAGGTTGGCTGGCTTGGATGAAGGAGCCAGCATAATTCAGAAAATATGTATGCTGTATGAATGCTCATATTCTTCCTTCTTGGTCTTAGAAGGGAAGGCTATGTAGAAGCAAATGTTTCCAGTTAATGAATATCTCAGAGTAACAAATGCTACGAGCCTTTTCTTTTCTTTTTTCTTCAATTTTCATACTGTCCTTCTTTGAACAGACTGCCCTCCCTGTCCTGAAGCAGAGCTGGTGAGGGCAGAAAGTGTTCCAACATAATATGCTTTACTCTCCTTCCAGGAAAGAACTTTTCAAATGAGGTCCCAAGTGCTCACTCAGTGAGCACATATACACCTACACACATCCAACACATGCCAACTCCTGACATGAGAATTTTCAGAAACACACCAAAGCCTCTGTTTGATTTAAATTTATTTTTAATCACATAAAATCCAATTTGGAAAATTGGTGCATGGGATTTTCTGACTCACCAGAAGCTCTACATAAGATTGCAACTGCATCAAGAAGGGGGAAATCTGTCTTAGCATGGCTGATTAAAAATGATCAAATTCCTCAGTGAATGAACAGGGTTTGAAAGCCTATAAAGATATACTATGAAATCCTAATATGAAATCAGAATTCATTTGCAATATCTGACTCATGAGGAAGAATTGGGAAGTCATCACCATTCTGAAAGGAGTTGATCTTATTAACTGTGTTTTTCTTCATAAGATTCTTATTTAACTATCTACCTAATATTTAATATTCTGGATCACATTAATTAATTTTAGTAGTAATCTTTGTCCTCCTATCCTAGTCACTTTTCGTTATTCTTGGCAATATACTAGGATATTTCCTAATTCCTTAAGGAGTTTCCAAAAATGATAATAAAAGTAACTTGAGTTCATTTCATACTTGTATTCATGGAAACAGTCCTCTTATCTATGAATAGCTTTCCTGAAGAAAAGCATGACTATTAAACTAGTAATGTATCTTCAATATGATTGTGAATCATATATTTTAAAATATATTATATTTATTTATTTACTTGAGAGAATGAGATAAATGGAGGGAGAGAGAGAAAGGGCATTCCAGAGCCTCTAGCCACTGAAAACCAATACTAGATGCATGTACCACTTTGTGCATCTGGCTTTAAATGAGTGCTAGGGAAATTAAACCTGGGTCCTCAGTCTTTGCCAATAAGCACGTTAACTGCTAAGCCATCTTTCCAGTCTCCCCCCTTTTTATAGGGTCACAGATTTTTAATAATCTATTCTAATAATCATTATTAGTTATATTTAAAAGGAGTGAATAGGGGGGTCATTTTCTGTCCCTACACAACTAATGTGCCAACTCCTCAGGTACAACTTGGACTCTCTGTGTTCAAGTGATCATCTACTTTTTAGTCAAAAATGATGGCAGGATGTATATGTGACACAGCTTTTTATTAATAGAACCTTCAGTTACCAGGCACAGGTTGAAAGGCATACCCATGAGGATGCTTTTCAGGTTACCACAGTTCCTGGGACACGCTGCTGCCTCCATGCTTGCCCCGCGAAGGCCAGGGAGGGTTCGTGTGTCTGCGGCATCTTTCCCACCATGATGTCCTACAAGCTAAAGGTGTGCACAGTGCAGAGGGCAAGCACCTGCAGACAGGCAAAGCAAAGGCCAGCAAACAGTCCTCACTCGGGAGGATGGTCCTATACATCAGAGTGAGTTCCCATGACAATTTGTCAGTCACCCAGAGAAACTGTGTTTTCCAAGAATATTTATGCATAGATAAAATACCAAAAGAAAATATTCTGTTGACTGTAGCTATCTTTGAATAACTGGGTCTATAGCTACTCATTTTTATTTTCTTCTATGTTTTAATGTATTTTCAAAAAAAAATCTATCTTCCAATTTAAAAAAATAATTAATTTGAAAATGGTGCCAGGCATGGTGGCACATGCTTTTAATCCTAGTACGTGGGAAGGAGAAGTAGGAAGAACACCACAAGCTCAGGGCCACCCTATGACTGCATAGTGAATTCCAGGTCAGCCTGAGCTAAAGTGAGACCCTACCTTGGAAAAAAATTTAAAAGAAAGAAAGAAACCTGAAAAAAAGTCACAAATTTCAAAATTCACCAAGCATCAAAAAGTTCAAAAGAAACATTGTGAAGATTTATATTTTGCAATAAAGAGGCCTCCAAAACAGATGATTCACAAGTCCCAGAGCTTCCAGTGGGCAAACATCTGGCCGGCAGATTAATTTGTTCTTTGCTCTGATTGTTTTGCAGTGCTGTTTGCAGGACTTCCCGCTGTCTTGTTTTCTTTCCATTTACATGTGAATTACCTGCTCTGTTCCTGCAATGTACTTATAGAAAGGGTCTATATTTTTAAACCAAGTGGTGTTTTTTTCTACTAATCTTTACATACCAGACCTATTTAAATTTGGTAAATAAACTTGGGATGGGATTTGCTGTAAGGAGTTTATGATAAGATTCAACTGAGCTTAAACTATAATGCATAATTGAGCTTAATGTATACATGCAATGTGGAATCAGATATTTTACTCACAATGCCAGGGCAGATATGAGATTATTAAGGAGTGGTAAGTTTAGCATACTTCAGAAAATGAGGTCACAACTTCTAATTTTGTTAAAAATTCTTCACAACATTAAGCTGGGGGGGGCAGAGGTAGGAGGATAGCCATGAGTTCAAAGCCACCCTGAGACTACATACAGATTTCCAGGTCAGCCTGGGCTAGATAATGAGACCCTGCCTTGAAAGGAAGAAGAAGAAGAAGAAGAAGAAGAAGAAGAAGAAGAAGAAGAAGAAGAAGAAGAAGAAGAAGTGGAGGAGGAGGAGAAGGAGGAGGAGGAAAATAAAAATAGATTTACTAAGTTACCAGGCTGGAGAAATGGCTTAGCAGTTAAGGCATGTGCCTGCAAAGCTGTAGGATCCAGATTTGATTCCCCGGGACCCACATAAGCCAAATGCACAAGGTGGTGCATGTGTCTGGAGTTTGTTTGCAGCAGCTGGGAGCCCTGGCATGCCCATTCTTATTCTCTCTCTCACTCTTTCTCTCTCAAGTAAATAAATAAAAGTAAATTATATTTTAAAAAGAGTTACCAAGTTACCACATGACCAGAAATTCCACTTTTAGGTATATGTCTGAGAGAACTGAAAGAAAAACATGATAATTTGTACATGAAAGTACATTACAACATTATTCAAAACAGACGACAAATGGAAACAAGCCAGGTTTTCAGTTCACGAACAGGTGAGTAAAATGCAGAGCAGCCGTACAATGGGTTAGTAGTTGACAACACATGCGATCCTATGGACAGACCTTGAACATGCCACCTATGTGAAAGGAGGCAGCTACAAAGGCCACGGTTTGTGATTCCATTTACAGGAAAACTTCCAAACAGGTACAGAGAGAAATAGGTGATTCGTAGGTGCCAGAGGCAACAGAGGGAAGCAGGAGGAGTGATTACTGATGCATAAGAGATTTCTTTTGTGAATGTGCTGAAATTAGATAGGGTTGATGGTTGTACAACTCCGAAAATATAAAAACCCAGCAGAATCATACACTTTATTCATTTATTTGAGAGAGAAATAGGGAGAGAGAGAGGGAGGGAGAAAGTATATCTCAGGGCCTCCAGCCACTACAAATGAGCTCAAGACACATGAACCACCTTGTACAAATGCCTTTACATAGGTCCTGGGGAATCAACCTCAGATCCTTTGGCTTTGCAGGCAAGGCAAGCACATTAACCTCTGAGCCATCTCCCCAGCTCAGTCATACACTTTAAAAGTATGAACTTTATGGTATGTGAATTACAGCCTCATTTGAAAGAAGTCCTTAAATTCTGCTACTGGCCCTCTTTTTTTTTTTTTTTTTTTTTTTTTTTTTTTTTTTTTTTGGTTTTTCAAGGTAGGGTCTCACTCTAGCCCAGGCTGACCTGGAATTCACTATATACTCTCAGGCTATCCTTGAACTCACGGTGATCCTCCTACCTCTGTCTCCCTCCCTCCCAAGTACTGGAATTAAAGGCATGTACCACCATGCCTGGCCTATTGGCTCGTTTATGAGATACAATCCTCACAAGTGAATGGCAGAGGCAATATGAATTTTAAATTATTTCAAAGAAGCACCAAGTTGTAGACAATAAATTCAGGTTTATGAATACATCTACATATAACTAGAGATTAACAATTAATTCTGGTCTGTTTTGGTGAGAATGGTTTTGAATGTAGAACTTCTAATCTCCAAACGAAGGGATTCACATATCCTGCTTCTAATTCCATGTCAGCACTGTATTTGCTGTGCTCAGGGGACAGTTGCAATGTAGTTTTCCTGTTTGGAAAGAAGTGGTAATACTTTCAGGCTGTCTTGAAAGGATTTAATTCAAAAGAATAAATGTATATGGAGCATATAATGGGATCACAGGATGAAAGTGGTCAGAAGGTAAAAAGTGTGGAGGCACCAGATTTGTCTACAGCACACTCTCAACAGTGAGTTGAGTATAAGAACATGTCATAACATGTATGAAAATGGCATAATGAAACCCATTAGTTTGTACACTAACTAAAAATGTAATAAAAAAGAATTCAAAAAAATTAAATGAGGTCAAATGAAAAGACTGTAAATGTACACTGAAAATAATCAAAGAACTTTGCTGAGGGACTAGCAAACAGTGAGAATGAATGAAGGGAATTAATCAACATGATAGATCTGGTAAAATTAGTTGTGGATAAAGAAGAGCAGCAAAGAGTTTTCAGCAGAACATACACAACATAACAATGTTTATTAAAAGGTTAAATGGTATATGTTGTTAAGAAACATGTGGCTATAGACTTTGCACAGGAATGATGAAAATCGAGATCATGCAGTGGTCTTCAGTTCTCAGGGGCTTCTTCAGTCTGCAAGTACAGCAGATGGGGACTTGTGCATGTCTTAAACATTGAGTGACTATTTAAAAATCCGAGTTAGAGAAAAAGGCATATGCCACTTTCTATTGGGAGAAAATGGACAGTATGGGGAAACTTCTAGGTGGAGGTGTTTGAATGGGGCCTAGCAGATTCATGACTGGGTGTGGTGTGTGTGTGTGTGTGTCTGTGTGTTGGGAGTGTGCATGCATGGCTGTGTACATGTCATAGCATGCATGTGAAGGTCAGAAGACAAGCTCAGGTGTTGGGCTTCCCCTGCCACCCTGTTTGAGACAGAATCTGCTGTTGGCTGCTGTAAACTCAACCTGTAAACTTGCAAACATTGGGATTTTCCTGACTCTGCCTCCCACTGGCACAAGCACGCCAGGATTACAGATGTGTGTTGTGCTTGTAGCCGGCCTTACGTGGGTGATGACGCTCAGAACCCAGTCATCGGGCTTGTGTAGCAAGTGCTTTTAACCACAAAGCCCCCTCCCCAGTCCCAAGACTCAAGACTCATGATTCTAACATGCACAGGAGAAGGGGAAATGTTTCGGGTGAATGGAACAGAGCAGGCAAAGAAAAATGCCAAGGTTTTAACATTAGGGAACACAGGGCATCTTAGAGTCCAGCGCCTTACAGACTTTCCAAACTCAGGACACAACACACAAGGAGAGTTTCATGAATCTTGGTGTGGAAAGATTGATACATTACAAACAAAACATGAACAACATCTCAAACTGTGTTTGAAGGGTTGCAAACTTGTTCCTTCTTTTTACTAGTGAGAACAAATTGGGATCCCTGGAATATACCACTTGGGAGATGGAGGGAGAATAATTTTATCCACAAGTATTAAGTTGTTGCCGAGGACAGCTGAGTAAACAGCTTGCTCAAGTCTGTTTGAGGACTGCCAGCTAGTTACACCCATAATTTCATCTCTATTAACAAAAACAGCTCGTACTGTCGCAGGGCCTCGCTTTGACTGCCCACGTGGTCTGCAGTGTTTGAGTTATGGAGTGTCACTTGAGGAACGTTCTATAGCAGCAGGGGCTGTGTTTTGATGTCCTTTCATTACCCACCCCCACTCTGCTGATTTATGGCATACCACGCAGAGACCTAAATCAAAACTAGAAAATATGTGTGAAATAATGCAAAACAGAGCCGAAGGGTTGGCAATTCTGTAATTATACCTAAAGGGAAAATAATTATGTAATACCATATGGCAAGAGCGAGTCTCAGAATAACAAATGTCTATACTGTAAGCTCAGGATTCTGGGAAGAACACGCTGGGTCTTTGAAGAGACGCTGAGGAAAGGTTAAAAAGGGACCTAGAAACAGCTTTGTGAATGATGTTTGGCCTTTGATAATACTGTTTATAGCCCAGGAAATGGAGGCTTGAGTGAGTGAGTGATATAGTCCTGACATGACTGTGGAAGAATGGAGCAAAACTCTATAGTTATTTATCATTTCTTCTCAGTCTCAGCTACTACCTATACTGACCATTGGTTTTACTACAATTCTAGAAATGTGAAAAAAAACTTATTGATAGAAACCAGAAGAGTCCAAATCTAAACACCAACTATGAATTATGAACTAAATTAACATAAGAAACAACTCATATTAAAAAGTAAAGAAAGATGAAAGAATTCTTCAGTTGTCAAGGATATGAAACTTTCCTCTATGAGTCTATCAGTTAATGAACAACCTCTAAGTGGAGAGAAACATGAGAAGAAATGACCTGGGCAGTCTTCCAGCTTAAATCTTCACCCCCATCCACCCCACTGTAAAGCCCTGGCATGGGAACTGACATGAAAGATGCTAGGAAAAGATTAGGTGACTATGGTTGTTACCGGCCAACTTCCCTCATTAAAAAGTTAGCCTTCGGGCCTGGAGAGATGGCTCAGTGGTTAAGGCACTTGACTGCAATTCCTAATGACCCGAGTTCGATTGCGTCTGAAGTTCGTTTGCAGCATCTGGAGGCCCTGGTGCACCATTCTCTCTGTCTGTCTCTATACTACCACTCTCTGCTTGCAAATAAATAAATAAATTTAAAAAAATTAAAATAGCCTTGAATTCAAGGACTTCCAAAGTTCCTCTAGCCACCTATCTGGGTAGAGCCTTACTAGGACCTGAAATTGTGTGAACCTTGAAGACAGAAGGGTTGACAATTAAAACTATTCCAAACAGGGGAAAGTGATAGAGTTACTTAAGACAGAAGTTCACAAACTATGGCCCTCAGGTCAAATCCAGCTACCTACCTAACTGTAAAAAAAAAAAAAAGTCTTAGTGAAACACAGCGATGCACATTCACTGAAATGGTGGTAGATTTGGGCAGTTGGTATAGTAGCATGGCAGGGTCTGTAAAGTTTAAAATGTTGACTATGTGGCCCTTTTCAGAAATCATTTTTCCACCTCTGTTCTAACATGTTGTTTATCTGGAACATCTTCCATTGCTATTTTTTTAATTAATAATTTACAAGAATAGTTAAAACTTCAGATAATTATGCTTAACTTTGGTTTTAAATTTTATTTACTTATTTATTTGAGAGGGTGTGAGAGAGAAAGACAGAGCAAGAAAAGAGGGTCTCCAGTCACTGCAGATGAACTCCAGACACATGCTCCACTATGTACATCTGGCTTTCGTGGGTAATGGAGAATTGAACCTGAGTTCTTAGGCTTTGAAGGCAAGCACTTTCACTGCTAAGCCATTTCTCCAGTCCTATACTTAAGTTTTAAAGTTGAAACTATTTCCCCAGATTTTGAAAGTAGTTTATATCCCAACTGTTAATTAGGCTATCTTTTTTGTTTCCTATGCACAAGAGAAACTGGCAATAGTGGTAGAGCATCACACAGTCAAACAGTGGTAAGGTAATTTCTTTTTGGAAACCAAAGTATTTAAGTAAGTATCACTTTAAAAGATCATCATGAAAGGAAAATGCTGAATGGAGGCTTAAAGGGACTAATCTGCATGTTTGAAAACAATAGCATATTTCCAAAGCTCTTTAATACATTGCCTTGTGGGAGCTAGAGAGATGGATCAGCACTTAAGGTGCTTGCCTGTAAAGCCTAACAACCCAGGTTTGATTTCCTAGTATCCATGTAAGCCAGATGCACAAGGTAGCGCACATGTCTAGAGTTCATTTGCAGTGGCTGGAAGTCCTGGTGTGCCCATTTTCTTTCTCTCTCTCCCTTTGCCAATAAATAAATAAAAATATTTTTAAAGAATATTTAAAACACTACTTTGTTATAGCCTGTGTGGTAGGTACTCTGCATGCCCTTTATCAAGATGAAACTGGTCAGTAATTCTCAGAAAGCTTCCTATCAACATTGACTGTACAGCCATCCACAGAGTGGGGGTGCCCGTTGTCTCTGAATCCTGCTCTTTCCATTTTCCTTCACAGCTCTTGCTCCTGATTTCCCGGGATAAGCTCTGTTGCAGGTGGACATGTTTGCCTCAACTCCCCTCCTGCCCAGAAGCAGCTCCTGGCCTCAGCTGTTGGCTCGAGTTTTCCGTTCTCCAGCATCCTGGGTGCCTAGGTCACACAGCTATCTGGTCGCTCTTTTGCCCCCCCCCCCCGACCCCGGTGCTTTTTGGCTGTTCACAGAAGCAGTGTTAAGCCAGAGCCAACAGGTCCACAGTGTCTAGCCATCTGAAGTAGAGTCCTTCTGGACAGTGTGCAAAATTTGGAAACCCTGCTAGTCTGGTCTGAGAAGAGGTGGTTTTTAGAAATGAATCCATCCCGTGTCCCTTCACAGCTGGGCCAAGCAAGGTGGCTGCCTGAGAAAGTGGGCGAGTTTCAAGAGGACAGCCAGCTGCCCTTTGCTGTCTAGTTTTTACCAGGCCAGAAAATAAAAGGTGACTTTTCCTTCATGAGAAATTTATAGACAGAGAAAAAAAAAGGTGGCCCGCACAGTATCTGTGCTAGAGGAAGGCTGTGATGTTCCCTGACTCCACAGAGCACACTTACTAAAGTTTTTCTTAAACAAGTGACAAACAAGAAAAATGTCTTCTCTTGAGAGATTGGGCTCCACCCTTACATCCACCCACCCATCCAGGGGGAACTATAAATTAGATATTACAGGCACAGAAAGTTGGCAGCTTTGAACCTTGTGAGGTTCCAGGTCTGAACCTTCAGACAGATACGTTTTTGTTTTAGGCTTTCACCATTTAAAAAAATACACTTAGAAGTTTCTGGAAGGTCTACATGGATGAAATGCCCACACAAAGGCAACAGGCTATGAGAAGGGAGATCCTGCTCCTCATAGGTGATGGAGCCCGAGAAGAGTCATTTCTACATGTTCACAGAGTAACTCTCAAAGGTAGATACTATTATTATCTTCCCAGAGTAGATGAAGGGGCTCTCCCAGGAGGAAGCAGGTACTCAGGTCACGAGTTACGAGGGAGCCCCATTCCTCTATCAGGCAGTGTTCAGAAGAGAGCTACAAACACATTTGCTAGCCCTCTGTTCCAAGATGTCTCTCCTGATAATGGACATCCATTGATGACTGAAGAGTCTTAGAGAAGGTGATCCTGAAATTTCAGGCCTTGTATTTTTCCCTAAAGGAAGATATATGTTTTCCTTGCTATGTTTAGAACCACTGGGGCTTTGGAGACTAACTCATCCAACCAGCTCACAGAATAAGCAAGTAAACCCAGACACCAAAATGTAGTGTGATTTATCCAAAGACAGAAACTAGTCTGTGGTAAAGCTCTTCTTTTGGGACCTACTGTTATTCTATACTTTAAAAATATGTGTGTAGGGCTGGAGAGATGGCTTAGGAGTTAAGGTGCATGCCTGTGAAGCCTAAGGACCCAGGTTTGATTCGCCAGGTCCCATGTAAGTCAGATGCACATGGTGGTGCATGAATCATCTGGGGTTCATTTGCAGTGGATAGATGTCCTGGCGCGCCCATTCTCACTCTCTCTCTCTCCCCTCTATCTCTAATAAATAAATAAAAACTAAATCAGAAAAAAGTAAAAATATATATGTACAGAGCTTTCCAGTTTTACAGAGGTATACTTGACAAAAAAGACAATATCATTTTAAGGTATACAACACCATGACTTGGCTCACATCTAGTTTGTGAAATGATTATGCACTCAGTTAACTTCTTACTTGTTGCCCTGCTTTGTTTCATTGTTTTAGGGTGAGAACACTGGAGCAAATTGCAAAAACACCATTAATTCAGAGTCATTATGCTGTAGAGAAGGCCCTCTGAACTTACTCATCCTGTAATTCAAAGTTTGTACCCTTTCACCCACATCTCCTATTTCTTCCCATTCCCCTCCCTTTTTATTTTCTCTTTCATTTTTCTTCCTTCCTTCCTTTTTCCCTTCCTTCTTTCTCTCCTTTTTTCCTTCCTTTATTTCTTCTTCTTATCCTCCTTCCTTTTCTTTCTCTCTTTCCTTGTTTCTCCTCCTTTCCTCTCTCCCTCTCTCTCTGTGTATGTGTGTGTGTGTTTGTGCAGGCATATGTGTATGTTTGCACATGTGTGTGCAGGCACATGTGACTTGTGTGCATGTGGAAACCAGAGGTTGACACTGGGTGTCTCCCCCACCTTATTTATTGAAACAGGGCTCTGACATAAGCCCAGAATTTACTGATTCAGCAAGTCTAGCCAGCCAGTGTGCCCTGGAAATCCTTTGACTCTACCTCCCAAGTGCAGGGATAACAGGCAGGCCACCATGCCCACCCAGCATGGCAAGTACTTTACTACTGATTGAGCCATTAGCCCTGCCACTCTTTTTTTTTTCTTTCTTTTTTTTTTTTTTTTTTAGCAACCTAGCTGTAGCAGGGAAAAGAAAAAGTAGTGTCCTCAGTTTAAAACCTAAGGAGCTTCTTTCTCTATTCAACATTCAAAAAACAGCTGTGAATGATCGATTCACAGCATTGTCATTGCTGTGCTTTGTCATAATCAGATTCTCTTCTGTTCCTCAGTTATTTTCCTGGTCATGAAAACCAAAACAGTGAAAAGTCTAATGAATGAAAACTTGGTGACTGTGAGAGATCCAAAATGTATCTACTCATTAAAATAAAAAGTTCCATTCCTTCTCCTTCTCGCATTTTATTTTGAAGGCTGACTGAAGAAGATGCTCTTGGGAAGGACCTCAGAATGTGAACATGCAGTTCTGTGCTGGTTCCCTTTTCCTACTGTGACTTTGGTAGTGGGACTAAGCTTATTAGCCATTGAAAGCAGATGTCCTAGGAGAATAGGCTGCCATCGACACCCAAGAAAACCCAAACCTCCACGTTCTGCTATTGCAGGCTGAACAAGAGACTGAGCTGTAGTTAAGAGGCAGGAACGAGGCTGTCGGGAGTAGTTGTGGGGACGTGCTCTGGTTGGAGGTTCCTCATCTCTCAATGACCAGTGGTAGCTTGCTCTGAGCACAGCGTATAGGAGTATAGGGCCTATTGCTAACAATTTGCCTTTTCACCCCTGCCAATAGCCTCATCCTTTGTGGTGATGGAGATATTTGATTTTAAGGCTAGAAGAAGGTGCCAATGTTTTTATTCATTCTTTAAATCTCATCCAATTTTCATCTTCCTGGATCATCCAATTCAACCAAATAATGGATTTATTCCTTTTTGGCTATCATCATACTCCAATTGTCCCCATGGGGGCCAGAAAATTCCATTTCAATTGGGTACCCCAGGATACTTCCCTGGTGCTTCTCAATAAGGAATTAATTCTGAAGGCTGATTCTATTCTCTTAAATGTTCACTTAATTCAATATGTCAGTATTGGGCCGGGCGTGGTGGCGCATGCCTTTAATCCCAGCACTTGGGAGGCAGAGGTAGGAGGATCGCCATGAGTTCAAGGCCACCCTGAGACTACATAGTTAATTCCAGGTCAGACTGAGCCAGAATAAGACCCTACCTCGAAAAAAAAAAAAAAACCCCAAAAAAAACCTAAAAAAAAAAAAAGAAGAAGAAGAATTACACTTTGGGACTCTTACACATGGTTTTTTATATGCATGGGAGGTTTACAAACAAACCAAGCATCTGCTGAATGAAGACACATCTTCAGGTTCATTTACCCAACTGAACTTCAACAAAAGAAAAAGAAGATAGATATTCTTTTTACTCTTTTCTAATTAATCATTTATCATTCTAACCAAAGATAGACACATGCTCTCTAGTGTACCAGAAGACTAAGTTTATGTCCAAAGACGTAGCTAGAGTTTAGCACTTCTTTAACTTCAAGAACATAGTTTTGGAACTTCCTGGAAGAAAGAGGAATATACTATAGACAGGTGACAAAGCAGACAGGCCATCCTTGTTGTAAGAGGCTCCATTCAGATCTTACCAGCAGGCTGAACCCACTTTCTTTTTCGTGAAGATGGCTAACATGGTTAACTTATCGGTGTCACCATAATTGTTGGTCCTGGTTGGGCTTAGGACCAAATTTCAGCGTTTTGGGGATTCTCTCAACACTGTTTATGTGAGTGCCCAAAGCCAGAACCTACTTGTATAGCCAGAGCCTGCGGACTGCTACCCTGAGCACACTCACACTGTCCTCGGGGGTTGTCCTCTGACCCTGGAAGGAAACGCTTACTGACTACAAGGCAATACATTCCACCCCAAACGGAGAATTGTCTTTCTGAAACTGCCTCCATTCCTACGCCATAGTTTCTACAGTTTGAGGACATTACACTTCAGATCAGATATTAAGGTTCTTCATGTGTTTTCTTCATATTGTGTACAAATTTTAATGGGAAAAAAGTTCCCTCAAGGATGCCATTGCATTCCTATATTTATAAGAAATGAAAACATTGGATGTAAGTGCCTCCAATTATCAAAGCCACCTCCTTGAAACTTCTCTATCTCCAAGTCGTCATTTTCCACAAGACCCTTTCTGAGGAAAAGGGGGTTTCTCCATCCCTTAGGGCACTTGCCATCCTCCATGCTCTGAAACAAGCCTTCTGAACCTTCTTCACCCTATTCTTCTTATGACACACCTACCTCAGGCTCAAGTCTGCATTTTGAGATAAATGGCCTGCTAACATACAAAATCCCAAGAGTCTATAGACGTTATTGTTTCCTTTCCTTATGGGAATCTTTTTCAATTGACCAGTTTTCATATTTTAAAGACTAAGCAGTTTTTCTAAAAGACTTTTCCCTAAATTTAAGTTTTTCCTATTTACAATGAAATTAAACTGTTGTATTTCCAAGCTACCTAAAGGGATGCAAAACCCCTCCTCTGGGAGTGCTTTAAAAATAACTGTCTATGGAAAAATAAAATTAAAGGTGGCACAAAAATGTATGACAATTTGCAGTGTGCAAATTCCAGGATAAAGGTTAAAAGTGTTCATCGTGCTGGGCGTGGTGGCGCACACCTTTAATCCCAGCACTTGGGAGGCAGAGATAGGAGGATCGTCATGAGTTCAAGGCCACCCTGAGAATATATAGTTAATTCCAGATCAGCCTGGGCCAGAATGAGATCCTACCTCAAAAAAACAAAACAAAACAAACAAACAAACAAAAAGTGTTCATTCAGCCTTGATTCATCACAGAATCTTTAGGGCCATGCCCCCTTAAGAGTCCAAAACAAGCCTGATTTTGTTAGGATTATATAAATAGAAAGATTCCCAAAAAGGCGGAGCAAAGATATACCAAGGGAATAATGCTATGACTACATCAATGAGGAAGAGGCTGGCCAAACATCTCCAATTTTCTCTTTGTTTTTAATTCATTTGGCAGTTTGTTAGTGACACACTGCCTCTAGCCTAGTCTGGTGCACATAGTCACAATGAAAACCAGTAAAAATAAAAATAAAAGCACTCCTGTTGTGGGGCATCAAGAATATAAATGGTCTAGGTTTCTTGGGTGCATAAATAGTCAATGAATGCTGGCCATGGTAGTCCATGCCTTTAATCCCAGCTTTCAGGAGGCAGAAGTATAATGATTGCCCTGAGTTTGAGGCCAGTCTAGACTATACAGTGAGTGAATTACTAGTCAGCCTGGGTTAGAGTGAGATCCTGCCAGGGAAAAACCAAAGAGAGAGAAAAAAAAATAAGTTCATTTTGACTTTTGGAAATTAAATCATGATATGTAGATAAATCCTTCCAGAATTTTTCTGCTTGTATGCAATTTGAAATTAAACATATCATACTTTTGTTATAGTAAACACACACACAATAGATGGGTTGAGACATGAGGAAAGAAGTTATACTTGATGTCTAGTTCTGTTTGCACTGATGGGTTGAGCTAACCACATATTGTATTGATGTTCAAATACGAAATCACCTGTATCCAGGTATTACCTTGGAAATTGAAGCTTTTTCTGTGGAGGCAACTGCATACCCATCCTTAGAGAGAGAACAAATGGGTGACAGTCTGGCTGATATGAAGACTGAGCATCCTTCTTAAAAGCTTACACACTCACAGAGGTCATTTTGTCTGAACAGCTGAACAGACATGATCCCAAGGTCAAGCTTGTCTTGCAGCCAAAAATCTGACCTTCTCACCGCTGTGTGCTCAAATGTTTACAGTGCACATGTGGGATCAGCTTCCCTTGTGCCTTCTGGAAGAAACTAGGTGAGCCCCAGAAATACTGTGGGAATCTTTTCTAAAGAAATAAGGGGGTTTTAAGAAAAATCCCAGAACATAAAGCATGAAGTTTCCTTCTTTTTGTCAGACTGTTCTTTCTCAATTATTTAGCCACATGATTTTAAGTACTGATAAAGAGATAGTATGTGACATAAAGGAAAATGTGCACTGACTAAACAAATAATACTGATATAATTACTAACTTTTTTATTAGTGTGCATTATGACTTCTATTTTATACTCTGGAAAACAGTGGCTCCAAGAGATCTAAATAACCTCCCTAAGGTATTAAACTTTCTCTTGTCTGACTTCAAAGTTGTTACCTTTTCCCATTGTTCCCCATTCTGAGATTAGAGTCGGTGCCAATTTAGAGTTAATTCCTGACTGTCCTGCACATGGGATTAGCATCAGCCCACTACTACCTCTGCATAGAAGTAGGGCTTCAAACAAAAAGTGGTGGTGGTCCACCTTTGGAAATGTGCTCTATCTTTATAACCTCCTATTTTCTAAGAAAATATCCTCTTCTCTCACTATAAGTACTGCTGGGGGCTAGAAAACTATGAGAAGCAGATTTTTTTTGCTGAAAATAAATATCTATAGGAAAAGAAAAAATTCTGTCCTTTCAGGCATTCATGTCTCTACCAATATTTTCCTCTCCTTTTATTGCTAGTCCTAATTGCCCTCGCACATTTTTTCCTTTCTCTTTTCTTGTCAACCTACATGTGTGATGGATCTATGAAATAAAACAAAGTAGATATATATACCAAGATATGGGTCAAACAAATGTGATGCTGTGGCATTTGTTACATCTGGGAAAGGAACTGCAAAGAAAGCATAACAGCAAGATATTAAATATTTAAGTATTCACATTATGTACCTAAACACATTCATGTTGTTGGGGTGGATGTTGATATAGAATTTTAAATGAATATTTTCACATAAGTGCAGCATTTATTCAAGAATAAAACCATAGTAAATAGTGACTTTCACTTCTCTGACCTTTAATGAAAACTTAATAAAAACATAATAAAATTGAAAATAAATATTTAGATTGGGCTTAATGAAAATCACACTGTAAGTGGGGCTGGAGAGATGGATCAGTGGTTAAGGTGCTTGCCTACAAAGTTTGATGACCTGGGTTTGATTCCCAAGTACCATTTGCATAGCCAGATGCTCAAAGTGGTGCATGCATCTGGAGTTTGTTTGCAATGGCTAGAGGCCCTGACATGCCCATTCTGTCTGTCTGTTTCTCTCTCAATTTCTCTCTCTCTCTCTCTCTCTCTCCATATATATATATATATATATGTATATATATATATATATATATATATATATCTTTGTGTGTCTACTTCCAAATAAATTAAATAAAAATATTAATAAAAATTGGAACTGAAGAGGGTTTTGAAAAGAAGAGACAAAAATGGCCAATAAATATTTTTTAAAAATCACATTGGCTCGGGAGGCAGAATTGGAGGATCGCCATGAGTTTGAGGCCACCCTGAGAACACAGAGTGAAATCCAGGTCAGCCTGGGCTAGAGTGAGACCCTATCTCAAAACCAACCTCCCCCCCCAAAAAAAAATCACAGGAGGCTGCAAGTGATATAAACACATCCACCATCACTTTCATGGTGAACACACATAGTACATACATCATGACACACATAATCACCACAGGTGAAATAGCCAGTGGTTAACTGGATAACAAAGTCAGATTTAAGACTCTTCCCAATATTTTATAATCCAAAATAATAAAAATGTCATATATAAATAAGAAAGCAATGGTTAGGTCATCTTTGTCACCATTCTGATGACCAAGATTCTAGGTGTTACATGGCTGTTTAAGTGGAAAATTTGACTATAAACTTCACACTCCCTCTGCATCTCTTGAAAGACAATGTGAGGGCAAATTGTGATCAGATAAGATACTGAGGTGCTTAAAGATTGATGATTACCAACAGAGCATAAAAAACCCTTTTAAGTGATACTAGCCTCAGAAAGAAATCCTTTACAATGACAGAAACTGAACTTAGATCAGCATTCATGCTTAGATTCTCAGAGAAAGAACCAAACCCTCAGCTCTAAAAACATGTAAAACTGATCAGAGTTAAAGACAGGAAAAGAAAGAAAAACCTAAAAATCTACAGGAAATGACATTTATTTCTCATAAAGAAATAGATTAGTACTTTACACATTGATAATATTTGCAAAGAGTTTTTAAAAATGAAAAAGCATGATGTGAAAATAGAAACGAAGTAAATTATAGCTTAGACTTTCTTCTAACCCGCCAGAATCAACTAGTCTGAGACCATCCAACAGGAATATTTGCACTGAGCAAACATTTGTGCATATAAACTCTCTCCTTTTAGTTTTGATCTTTCTCTTAAACATTATGAACTTTATAGCTTGGCAAAGTGTTGTGTTTGCTGTCCAAAACCCAAAAGACTACTTTTAAAGATTAAAAGTATAAACTCTAGTTGGGGAGGGGAATTAATAAAGATATAAACTTCTCTGAGAGCCTTTCTACAGGAGAATTGGGCTCCTTCCTATATTTTGACTCTGGTTTATGTGTAATGGTGTGCAATTTATTATAATATTAATATCTTAATTCTGTTTAAAATTTTTTAGCAATAATTAATGATAAAGCCACATGTTAGAAAACTTAGTGGAAAATTAATGTCAAAAGAAATTATTTTCATATCTATTGGGGAGTCATTGAAAGGAACTTTTCTAGCTTCACAAATGTAATTACTACACTATCATCAATATATAATCTCCCCACACTCCTGATTGCATCACACTTTCAAATCTTATGAATAAGAAAAAAAATTCCAGGAAGCATTTCTTATGGAAAAATATCTTCTAAAAATGATCAAAAGCCTCGAATGAGAGGAGAATAATTTAGAAGAATACTAATAATCACTAACTGTATTTAAAGGCCTTTCTTATTTTCCAATCTGTGTTATAAATAGCAAGACAGGAAGCAAAAATACTATATTGAAAATGATTATCTTTTAGAGCTTAAAATGTGATGAAAGGAAGCTGGACAAGGTAGCACATGCCTGTAGTCCCAGCACTGGAAAGGCCGAGTTGGGAAAATCTTGAGTTCAAGGTCAGCCTGGGCTACATATTGAACCAAAGAATAGATTTTGACCCCAAGCACACAGGTACATTAAATTTTTATTTTGTTTTGTTTATTTATTTGAGAGAGAACGAGTAACAGAGAGAGAGAAAGAGAGAATGGGCATGCCAGAGCCTCTAGCCACTGCAAATGAATACCAGATGCATGTGCCACCTTGTGCATCTGGCTTTATGTGGGCAGTGGGGAATTGAACCTGGGTCCTTTGGCTTTTCGGGCAAGCACCTTAACTTCTAA
Source organism: Dipus sagitta (assembly GCA_036346955.1). Taxonomy (NCBI): domain Eukaryota; kingdom Metazoa; phylum Chordata; class Mammalia; order Rodentia; family Dipodidae; genus Dipus; species Dipus sagitta. The sequence continues at coordinate 7,988,113 of CM070784.1, forward strand.
GCCCCACACTGGTATATCAAATGCTGGAATAGATGTTCACACGAAACCCACTGGTACATAAAATACTGAAATACATGTTTACACCAAACCCACTAGTACATTAAATGCTTGAATATATACTCACACCAAGCACACTGGTACATTAAATGCTGGAATACATGTTCACACTGAGCACACTGGTACTTTAAATGCTGGAGTAGATGTTCACACCAAGCATACTGGTACATTAAATGCTAGAATACATGTTCACACTGAGCACACTGGTACATTAAATGCTGGAATAAGTGAACAGGAACAAGTCAGAAGAAAGACAATGAAACTTCTGATCTGTTCACCTTTAACATACTCACGAGTCTGACAAAAGCACATGAGTTGCTGTGAGCCAAGCTAAGTCTCTTTGTGTTACGATTTTCAGTTTTAACACTCTTGACCATCTATCTGAAGGTCAAAAAGAAACAAGGACCAGAATTAACTTAAACTGATAAGTAAGATCCTTTGAGACCCTGTGTTTATAATCAATGATTAAAGTTAAGATTTTTAAATGAATCTATTACATGTCTCAGCTACTAAACCAACTAAAACACAGAAAATGCACAAAAATAGATAACTGGAAGAAACATGTTTGTGTCAGTCTCGGATTGAATAAATGGCATCTGATAGAGTCTAAAGGAGGAAAAACAACAAATAATTTAAACACTCATGACTAATAATAACTTTGCTGAAGAGAAATAAATCCAGTTAAGTTTAGCATGCATTACTCTGTTTTGTGAATATGCTTGCCAGGAGGCAAGGTTCAGGACACAGAAGTTCTGGGTGCATGGATACATGGACATACAAACAATAAATGGTCATTAGAAGTTTACCACAGCAATATCTTGCTTTAAAGCTCATAGAACTAGTTCTGTCATAGTAGGATATTTACATCTAATACTATTATACAACTTTAAGTCCTTGTCAGCACTCATCATAACAACAAATATAGTAAAACTACCTAATGCGTGTTTGACTGAAATTCAAACCACCAAACACAATATATTGAAAATTCTTTTAAAAGTAGGGAAACCTGCCGGGTGTGGTGGCATATGCCTTTAACCCCAGTACTCTAGAGGCTGAGGCAGAAGGGTCACCATGAGTTTGAAGTCACCCTGGCACTACATAGTGAATTCCAGGTCAGCCTGGGCTAGAGTGAGACGCTACCTTAAGAAACCCCCCCACCCCAGAAAAATAGGAAAACCCATATGACCTGTAAATGTGAACACATCATTTGGGCATCTTAATCTTGAAAATTCAATTCATTCATTATTTTACCCTGAAATTTACTTTGAAATGATGGAATTTTATGTTAATTTAAAACCAAAATAATTGTACATGCCAAAAAGTTCTCACAAAGTTTACTTTTCTTTCTTTTTGTTTTTAAATTATAGTTATGTCATTGCAAATGCTGCGTGGATGTTCAGGGAAAATCTGGAGCTTAAGTTGAAATGACTTGGATGGTGAGTTTGTCTTCCTCTTCTTTACAAACTTGTTCCTTCTATAAGCTCTAGAATGAGAACAGTTTTACCCAGGGTATGTTGTAGTTTAGATTCAGATGTTTCCCACTATTTTATCTTTGTGTCACAAATTCATTTCTAAAAATATTATGCTGTTTCTTTTATCAAACAGAATCACACCATTTTTTGAAAACTTATTTAAATATGGAAGGAATTACAAAATGTTCTTGTCTTGACTTATTTTCTTTCACTTTTGCCCCTTCCCACAAATATTTCTGAAAACAAATAATACACAGACACAAACAGCACACATGCATATCCTTCACAACATTTAAATGGACTATACATAAGAAAATTTAGACTGACTCCAGTCACACAAAATGTTAACTACATGAGTGATTCCAACTTAACAACCCCTTCCCTATTTGCATATGTGATACAGGGCCATGAGAATGGAATCTTTAAGGATGGAGTTTTAAAGTAATTGGATAAATGCACTGGTGTCAAGATTTATGTCATGTCCCTTCTCAGCAGCTGAAAGTCACCCACTCGGAAAACATTCCACAGAGACCCTTCCGAGGGCTACAGCTGGGCCAGGTGACTCACCCCTTGCTTTGAACAGAAACTTCTGAAATTCAGAACAAAGGGGCCCATGAGGACTTGCTATTCCAGCAGCTGTCATTCATAGTGAGAAAATAGTGCCTTGCCCATGGGCTCACCAATGGCTAACAGCAGATACAGAATCCCAACTAGAGTCTCACCCAAGGAACACATTTCACACCTAAGTCAACAATTCTACATTAAAATGTACTTCTTTCCACCTCCATTTGTTCTGCCTTTGCTCTTGAGACCATCAGGCATGTATGGATTTATGTTGATAATGTCTGAAGATTTAGATCCCTTTTCTTTGTCTCACATCTTACACTGCTCTTTGTGATGTTTAATTCCCTGTTTGACAGCATTCCCTTGGGCTTAAACATGCCACACAGGAACTGTATAAGGACAATGTCTTCAGGATATTTCTGGAGGATAAGAACACTCTATGTGCTCCTCTTGGTGAAATCAGAAAGATATATGTCTCTACCACTTGGAAATATATTAGAAGATTAATTAGTTGGCATTTGCAAAGTGCTTTGAAAATCAAAAGTGCTATGATTACACCTAATTAAATTTATCTCTTATATGTTCAGTAATAGTTTCATTTGTATTTGTTTCATTGCCAAGAACATAGTTGTGCAGGCTCGTGGAGGCACTGATATGAAAGTCAGTCATAGATGGGTTTTGTCTTTTTCTTCTTTTTTGTCATATCACTTCTTCTGGCTTCTAGACACAGAACTGCTCTGAACTGGCACATATCCGTAAGTTGGTGAAACAGTTTTTAATATGAAGCATTTCATGCATAACACTAGCAAGGTAAATGCTGATTCATAAAGAGACAGCCACGAAGGATAATATATACCTTGCAAGAGTTGGGGTGAGACTGCCCATCAGATGAACATGAACATGCAGAGGCAGATGGACTGAAGCAAAGCCATGGCAGATCTGAGTCATGCCCTGGGATCCTCGAGGTGGTATCATCAGCAGGACCTTGTAAACACCTTTCCCCACCAGGTAGGCTACTGTCCTGACCTGCCGAGATGCATCAGAACTGCAGAATAATTTGGTTGGTCTGGTTTTGCTGCCACATGTAGACACCCAATGAAGCCTCCTGGGAGAGGAGAGAGGTGTGTATGGAAATGCAATCTGATGTAGAAATCAACTCCCCTGTAGGTAATGTTGTGCCCTAATAAAGATCTGGAAACACAGACTCAGAGGGTGTAATTAACAGCGTTGGGAAATCAACAAGCCAGAAAACTGTTGAGAGAAGTATTTCTATTGTTCAAAACATATTTTGTGTATTAGGAAAACAAAACTAAATTCTTTCACTTGGCATCTATCCTCAAAAGCACATCAGCTAATGAAGCAGGTGGGGGAGGGGACATCAGGACTGACATCACAGCATCACCAGTGGCCTATTTGTATGTACTTAGCAGTAGAATTCTAGTTTTCGGCTGATGTCATTAGTGAAGCTGGCATTAGGGATGTGTATTGGCAAGCTTTCTGCTTCTTCCACATAGTAAACAGGCACAGCACACCACAGACAAATGGACACCTGAGCACGTTATGTGCTGGGAAACACTGTGTGGTGTGTACACTGAGTAGTGCCCAGTGCTGGACAGTGACAGGGTGGAATAATGGCACAAGACCCTCTCACTGTACAGTCTCTATACAAAGCAAGAAACCCTCCATTCTTGCCTGAGTACAAATAAACAGAAAATGCTGGCAGCCAGTGCTCCCTGGTACACACAGCAAGAACTAAAGAAAGCGAGGCCCTCATTTAAGGACCATGGTTGGATCTGCATGAATGTGTACATTGTTGGGATCTAATTGTGCATCTACAATTTCTGGTAGACTGCACATATCTGCTGTAAACCCCACAAAGCATGCGGCACACCTGCTCTGGTCATAGAGAATCTGAGACACCATTCTTCCAACACAGTTTTCTAAGAAATCCCTTGTCAATGAAAATAACCAAAGCCAAACAAAAGTGAATGTCAAAATTGGGCAATATCATATTGTATTTATTCTTTGTTGTATCTTGAAGCTATTTTTTTAAACTGGGCAAGATATTTAACCTGAAGTATGCTGAGTTTCTAGTAAAATACTGGTGGCATATGTTAACAGGATACTAACTAGGTGTTCCCAAAGTTCAGTTCATTTTATTTATATTTTATAAACAAAAATAGGTGTGTGCATGCCCTTCCTATATAGACACACAAACACAGACACCCATTGCCAAGGCAATCCCCAAGGTTTCTGCTGAAGTGTTTTCTAACAAGGGAAGTTAATCACCCAGGACAATTTAGAGGTCCTCAGGACTGAATCATTCGCTCTTCCACTCGCCTCTCAACAGTGTGTGCTTTTCATTAATGCTGTTCCCTAGGTGGAATTCCTGACGTCTCACTTTAAATACACTTTTCTGTAAGTCAACTAACAAAACTAATTAGGAACTGTGAAAGGCCATATTGATAGAGTGAAAATATATAAACCAGCTCTGACAATTCTCCTGGAGGACTCCATACATCATGGGCCTTTGTGCTTGACTTTGGGCTCTTTTTGGCTAGAGAATAAATAAACTAAAGTAAAATCTCACATTTTAAACTGACTTTAAAGAACCACATACTTCCTGAAAGAACCATTTTCAAATTACATATAAACATGTTTAATCAGTCTTTACTGCTCTAAGCGGCTGGGGGATTTCACAGGGGCATGACTTGGTGACCTTCTGACGAGTGGGGCAGACCCTAGTGCTGGCTACATGAAGCTATGGTTTGATCTGTCTTGCTGGATTGACAAGTTAGTTCAGTCACAGCTAATTTGCCTCACTTCTCCCAATGGACTCCCTGCTATTCACATACCAACCTCACACTTCCCAGCTATACCCCCAACAAAGTGGTGGCTGTAACAGCACAGACTCGATATGGGATGATGATAATGAGGACAATGGCAAGCCTATATTCTGCACAGCTACAAAGCACGGAGTCTATGGTAACATTGCCAAACCAATGGCCAGAGCACATGAGCACTGTTTCTGTGGGCTCCAGAAGTAGACACTTGCTCTTCCATGAATATCTTCTGTGCACAGCTCCCCCGGGTGGTCACAAATCCTGTTCCACCACTGACTGGCTAGTAGGCATCTCTAAGCCATGTCTTAAGTGCTAAAAGGAGAGCATGGTTGTAAGGGTAATGGAGACAATGATGGCTGCTGTGACTACTGCTTCACCACTATTAGGAAGCGGCCTCAGGCTGGAGAGATGGCTTAGCGGTTAAGCACTTGCCTGTGAAGCCTGAGGACCCCGGTTCGAGGCTCGATTCTCCAGGACCCACGTTAGCCAGATGCACAAGGGGGCGCACACGTCTGGAGTTCGTTTGCAGTGGCTGGAGGCCCTGGAGCACCCATTCTCTCTATATGTATCTGCTTCTCTCTCTCTCTGTCTGTTGCTCTCAAATAAATAAATAAAAATAAACAAAAAATTTAAAAAAAGGAAGCGGCCTCAATACAGCCCTAGCATTGCTCCCACTGTTCTGCAGTAACTGCTGCTAAGACAACAGTATAAAGCCGTACACTGCGACCTACTCCCACTGCCGACTTCCCGCTCTGGCCTGTACCTCCCTGTTATTCCCACAAGGAACCTTGTAAGTGAACATACCCCTTTTCTCCTATTGCTCAACCCAAACTCACCACTACAGTAGCATAGTAGTTAAAGGCACTCTAGGAAGAAGATTGCTGAGTTAATTTTATCTTTCTTATTTATTTGCAATGAGAGAGAGAAAAGAAAGGGAGTGAGCATGGGTATACAAGGGCCTATTGCCACTGCAAATGAATTCCAGACACATGTGCCACTTTGTGTATCCAGTTTTACATGGGTACTGGGGAGTTGAACCTGGCCCATCAGACTTTCCCAGCAAGCATGTTTACCAATTAAGCCATCTCTCCAACCCGAGATTGCTGAGTTTAAATGTCAGCTCTGCTATTTACGGAGTGGCATTGGGTAAATTAATGTCTATGCCTCTGCTTCCTCCTCTGCATAATAACAAGGGCATTCATGGGCATTTCATAAGAACATCAAAGAAACCAGTATGTTAACATTATAAGCTATGTCTGACAGAGCTTGGCTAAAAAACTCAATCTCTAGCAGCATGCTACTAAGAGAAGTGAGGCTGACTGATCACTGCACTAATGCAGCAGGAAGGGCAGTGACTTGGTACCTGTAAACAACATGTTGCAGACTGTCAAAACTCATTTACTGATGGTTAAGTACACCAGTGTTAAAAAGGTGAGTGCCTGAACCAATTATCTACAAAAATATTCAGTTGCTGGACCCAACAGTTTAAACACCAAGCAAAGATAGCCAATTGATCTTTGTCTCTGTCTCTCTATCTGAAAACTGCTGTCTACTACCAGTATATCATATGTGAGTATCAGTTAAAGATTTTTCCCAGTTTAGCCGGGCGTGGTGGCGCATGCCTTTAATCCCAGCACTCGGGAGGCAGAGGTAGGAGGATTGCCGGATTGCCGTGAGTTCGAGGCCCCCCTGAGACTCCATAGTGAATTCCAGGTCAGCCTGGGCTACAGTGAGACCCTACCTCGAAAAAAAAAACCAAAAAAAAAAAAAAAGATTTTTCCCAGTTCAAAGCGTATGGCTGGAGCTGACATGAATATTCAATGTGTTACTCAAGAATAAGGAGTCTGGAGACCACCACACTGGTCGTGGAAGATTTGGCCCTCAATTAGCAAATAGAAAAGACCTTTAAGTGAAAAACGACAGGTCTCCATCTCATAGTTTACTTTAAAAAATACTCTTTTCGTTGACACATACTAATTGTTCATATTCATGGAGTGATATTTATTTAATTTAAAAACTTTTTAGGGCTGGAGGAATGGCTTAGTAGTTAAGCCACTTGCCTACAAAACCTAAGGACTCAGGTTCGATTCCCTAGTACCCACATAAGCCAAATACACAAAATGGTGGTGTCTGGAGCTCATTTGCAGTGGCTAGAGGCTCTGGCATGCCCGTTCTCTCTATATATGTATATCTGCTTCTTTCGCTCTTTGTCAAATAAATAAATAATTTTTTTTCAAAAACTCCTGAATAAAACTTTTTAGAGGTTCATTTCAGTTTTAATTATGTTTTATATAGTTGTTTACTTTTTTTTGTTTTCTCTGCTACTCTTACAAATATGAAGATGTGATATTAGTTTTGACAATCTCCATACATACACACAATGTACCTTGAACTTAATGCCCTCTCACCACTCTCTTTTGCTCCCCTTCCTACATCTACCCTTCAATAAGCCCCTTCTTCTTTCCAACTAGGCCCTCTTCTATTTTGATGTCATCATTTTTTTGACCTCATATGACTGAGTCTTGTGTAGGTAGCATCAACAGCTATGAGGTCATAAATGCAATGGCCACTTTATGTCTGGCAACAACATTTTAATTTCTGATACTTGCATATTTTGGGCACCACCTGAATAATATTTGCGTCTTTGGCTGACAGCATTCATTTCTTTCTTTGAGCAGCTTTTGGAATCAATATAAAAAGTGAGGTAGGTTCATTACTTAATAAGTGTTAAGTCCTTCCTAAAGCACAGCTTGTAATATTTCTAGCTTAGTAAGGTTTTCCTTATTATTCTTAGCTGATATATTCTTCTTGCACGTCACTTTGAGACTCATTCCAGAAAAACTGATTTCATCTTATCCCTCTCTGCTTATAAGCCTCCAGTGCCTCACTATTGCCTAAAAGATAAGGACAATTTCCTAGGCTGGCTGGTATTTCAGAGCCTCTGTGGCTAGCCAGAACCCAATATGATACTTGGACCTTCTGTCTCGCACCAGTTCATCTCTCAGCCCAGCAGTTTACTCTGATCTCTGGATGGAATTGGTTGGTCGGCAGTTGATGTATCTGTTTGAGAGTGGGTATCCTAAGGAGCTTTGTGATTTAGGTCTCACCACCTTCTCTTCACTGTTAGAATTGCAAAGCCACGGCTTGCTCCTCCTCCAGTGACCTGCTCATTTCCTGCCTCTTTTCCTAAGTTTTGAGTCCAAGTTCCCATTCAGAAGCTTGTTTCCCTGCCAGGAACTTCTGTGGCACTTTCTCTTCATATCATGCATATACTACATGGGTCATAAACTGCTTTGCATTAGCTTCTTGGTTTCCCAACTCACTGAGGCCTTACACTGGTCAGAATTCTCATGTAACCTCACTGTTGCCTAACATCATCAGACCTAAGCATACATTTATCCCCAGTTCTGAAGGAGAAGTGCAATCTATAGCATGCAATCTAAAGAATCAATCTGGGCTGGAGGGTGGGCTCAGCAGTTAAGGTGCTTGCTTGCAAAACTTAAGGACCTAAGTTCTATTCTTTAGTACCCACCTAAAAAGCCTGATGCACAAAGTGACACATGCATCTGGAGTTTGTTTGCAGCAGCTAGAGGCCCTGGCTCTCCTTTTTGTCTTTCTATGCTTATAATTATTTATATATAAAAAAAATTAGTGGGGCTGGAGAGATTGTTTAGTGGTTAAGGCACTTGCCTGAGAAGCCTAAGGACCCAGGTTTGATTCCCCAGTAGCCACATATGCCAGATGCACAAGGTGGCAAAGTGGTGTATGTGTCTGAGTTGTTTGCAGTGGCTAGAGGCCCTGGTGCACCCATTTTCTCTCTCTCTCTCTCTCTCTCTCTCTCTGAATAAATAAATATATTTTAAAAAATTAGAACAAATTTTAAAAAACAATCAAACTTTCCATCTTCAGAGTTGAGACAGAGAGAGGGCTGGCTTCTGGAACCTGAGTGCTCAGGCCTCAGGTGAGATGGTTTTCCAGGGAGGTTGAAGGCTGTTGTTAGCCCAGCTCCCACAATACCTATGCAGGCATGGTGTCCTCACTGTGAAACTCTCTCATCATCTGAGCTGGATGCCTCTGGTGCTGAATGGAAATAGAAGGATCATTGCATTTTAAGCGAAGGGGTCAAAAGCTTGGAGAACTTGAAGGATTGGAGTTTTTTTTTTTTTTTTTTTTCTTTCATGTTCTCAAAACTCTAACAAGGATGTGTTGGCAAGGGGCTATTTGCCAGCATGCTTTTGGCAACCAATTTGATCTCCTGTCTAGTTAGTAGGAAGCAAAGGTAAAATATGAACCACCGTTTATCCTTAATGAGTCTGCTGGTGACAGCTTCCCACTACCTGGGAGGGAAACACATCAGGTGGGGCCCCATAGCTACAGCAGCCATCCTGCGTGGGTCTGGTCATAGAGCTGGTGGAAATGAGAGGTATTGTCTTTTCATGTGATGGACGTTTAAAGGAACAGAAACTACACACTGCTGTAATCCTGGCCGGCCACATGCTCCTCCTTGCAGTTCCGGCTCTGTCAGAACACTTGAATTATTCATGGCACACAGTGCCATCACTGCATGCAGGCCATGCAGCCCAGACACAAACAAATGGAGGGCCTTTGGTGCGAGAATGGCAGCTCTGTTGCTTTAAGAAAGTGAGTGCCTGTGCCACAGCAAAGCCTGTAGACTCAGCTGCGATCTTACCTCACTCTCCCCTCTGCAGTGACCTCACCCGCCACAATGCCACTATTCATGCACACAGAGTAGAGCACTGCATACAAAAGTTTCATTTAGACACATAAACACACAGATTTAGCCTGCTTGATTAAAACCGAAACCTAGATATTTGGTTTTCTGCAATTTGATGAGCCTGAGGGACTTCATTTTTTTTTTAAATAAGTTTAACTTAAAAGAATAACCTTGAAAAGAATAATAGAAAATGCATTTACCCAATGTTGTGAAAAATATTAAAATCTGTATTCTCTGATAAGACTAGCCTTCTCTTAGACTTCTTTTTAAAGATTTTATTTTTATTTATTAATTACAGTCAGAGAGAGAAGGAGAAAGAGGGACAGGGAGAGAGAGAGAGAGAGAGAGAGAGAGAGGGAGAGAATGGGCACACCATCTCTCCAGCCCCTCTTACACTTTCTTATATCTTAGTCCTGAGGTCCCATAGATGATGTTCTATTTACTGTTAAAAAGTAAACCAAGAACAATTTAGATTCTGAATATTTTTTCTTCAAATATTAAATAAACTTTTTTTTTTTTTGAGGTAGGGTCTTACTCCAGCTCAGGCTGACCTGGAATTCACTATGTATCCTCAGGGTAGCCTTGAACTCATGGTGATCCTCCTACCTCTGCCTACCAAGTGCTGGGATTAAAGGCATGCACCACCACGCCCCTGGCCATGGAAGTATTTTTATTTCATTAGAAATGGGAGAGTATTTGATAGCCTATATTGTTGTAGTAAAAGGTACTTATTAATAATTTCAAAATATTGGAATATGATTACTACAAATAGAAATATGACAGGCTTCTATAAAAGAAAAGATGTTGATTCTACTGACAAGTCTCTGTCAATAAAATTTTCCTGTGATAAACATAAAAATAACCACTTACTCACAATTTTATTTATTTTATTTAACCATGCAGTTCATTGCTGCTTTTATAAATGTATATGCTTACCAATACACATAAATCCTATGAATGAAGTTTTAGAAATGCATGTCAAATTATTGCTCTCAAAGTTTAATCTCCACACTTGAAAAGAGGAGCTAGAAAGACACTTCAACAAATCTGTCTTCCAAAAGGGTGCTGAAGAGTCCTGACATTTCTCAAACTATCATTTTCACATTTGTAAAAGAATCCCTTAATATATGAGCTAGAAGAAACAGTTAATGTGAGAAGAAAATATCTAGCAAATAACTATGATCCATGAGTATAAGACTTAATGATAGCTTTCTGATTTCTGATGTCTGGTACTACTGAGAGAGAGAGAGAGAGAGAGAGAGAGAGAGAGGCAGAGAGACATTATGGACAAATTATACAGACAACATTAGTTTTATTTTTCCACACAATTTACTATTGTTATCACTTGTGCATTTTCTCATTAGTTTTATTTTTCCACACAATTTACTATTGTTATCACTTGTATATTTTCTCACAATCATTTCTGTTTTGAAACCATGACTTGTGTCAGAATCTGCTCTTTCTTTATTATTGGACATTTAATTATTTCTAATTTCCAAATCACTTCCACCGACCTGATGATAGTGTTGCAGTGAATAACCTTGAACATAGCTCTTCGCTGGCACCTGTGATTATTTTTAGGGCATATTCTTTTAGGTGGAACTGAAGGCTATGAACTTCCTTATGGCTGACTGTCTCAAGGTACCTCGTCCTTCCTGACATGTCCATTAGAAAGTAGAGCATATGTATAGGGTATATAGTGATTCCCTTTTAGCTCATCTATTTTGGCACGAAGTATGTTATGGATCAGGGTTCCTAAAACATTTCTTTCCAAAAAAACATGTATATTTGCCTAACCTTCTGAATATTTCTTTCTTTTCTTGTTATTAAGTACAAACTTTGCATGGCCTCATCATGTGTTGGTACACTGTATACCTCACCACACCTGCAAACACACAACACAAACTACACATCAAAAGGGAGGGAGAAAGATGGACCCATAAGATACAAAAATGTCATAGAACTAAGAAAAGCAGTGCTATCTGAGAGATTCTCATTTCTCCTAAATATGTGCAAACCACAAATATCTCCATGATGGAGCGGAAAGCCACCACAGCTCTGAGATGGCTACTTAAACCTTTCTTTGCAGAAATCTAAGAACATACTGTAGACAGAACACTTTGGATCTCCACTTGACCAGCATGCAAATCCCAAATGTGCAGGATTTTCTCTTCATGTCAAATGATGAATGGAGATTGGAAAAGGGGCTCAGAGGTTAAAGGGACTTGCTTACAAAGCCTGATGTCCTAAGTTTGATTCCCCAATACACACGTAAAGCCAGAGCCCCAAGGTGGCTCATGCGTCTGGAGATTGTTTGCAGTGCCTAGAGGCTCTGGCATGCCCATCCTGTCTCTTACACTCAAATAAATAAAAAAAAATTAAAAAGAATAACAAGTATGGGAACTGTAAGCATTTTTTAACTCAAAGAAGAGTCATATATCTTATATTCAGCCTCACGATGTGTTTCTTATATATCGCACGCCTATGATAAAGATTACACATGACTCACGTATTGTTATATGTCACCTGTTTTAACACTTTTTCTCAAGCTGGTGCTGCTATTTTGGAACGTTGTAAAACCATTGGAAGGTAGGACTTGCCTGGAAGAAGTTTCTGGAGGTGAGTGTTGAAGTTTATAGCCCAGCCCTAGTTCCTGCCTTCCATCTCTGCTTTCTGCTGTGTTTGGATGAGAGCCAGTGGCCGCCTCGTGCCGTGCTGCCGCAGAGCCAGCCCTGCTGCCTCTTCTCTGTCACGGGACGCCGAGTGCCCTACGCCATGAGCCCAAGTAAACCCGCCCTCCCTTAACACGCTTCTTGTCAGGTGTTTGCGCACAGTGACAAGGAGCAACTAATACACATGTGATCATCCTCTTCTTTAGAATAAAATTCACCATGTTTCTTATGTCTCTTGCTGGAAATTTACGTTTAGTGAAAAACCAAGCCCAGGCCACTTTATACTACATGACATTTTATAGGAAGCCCACCAAAAATTGAAAGTATATTACTAAAACATGCAAACATAAATGAAAAAGTCTATTTTTTTTTTCTTTTTGGCTTTTCGAGTAGGGTCTCACTCTAGCCCGAACTGAACTGGAATTCAATCTGTCGTCTCAGGGTGGCCTAGAACTCACAGTGATCCTCCTACCTCTGCCTCTCGAGTGCTGGGACTAAAGGCGTGCGCCACCATGCCTGGCTGAAAAAGTCTATTTTTAAGTGACAAGGAATGGTGAGCACATATTTCAGGAAATGGGTGACCGTAAGGCAAGAGGACAGAACACAGGAGCACATCTTTAGTTGGCTATGACTGGTAGCAGTCCTGTCCTGGGCCCAGGAGCTGGATTCACAGGCATGTGATGTGTTAGTCTGCTTCATAACACATATGTATGCTTACATATATTCTAGTCTCCAAAATGCTAATGAACAAAAGAAAAATAAGCTTAGGGCTGGAGAGATAGCTTAGTGGTTAAGGCATTTGCCTACAAAGCCAAAGGATCCCCATTCTATTCTACAGGACACACGTAAGCCTGATGCACAAGGAGGCACAGGAGTCTGGAGTGCATTTACAGAGGCTTGATGTCCTGGTGTGCCCATTCTCTCTCTCTCCTCTTTTTCTCTGTAAAATAAATAAATAATTTTAAAAAAAGAAAAAAATGAGTTTATTTCCACCTGCAATATAGCATATTGCTAAGAGCAATAGTTAGGAAATATAGTTAGTAGTCCACTATATCCCTAGTTTTGTTTGCTAAAATGAAGTTTCTTTTTTTCAAATATTTTTATTTATTTATTTATTTATTTACAAGCACAGACAGACCAACAGAATGAGAGGGGGAATGGGCATGCCAGGGCCCTCCTGCCACTGCAAATGAAGTGCATCTTTATATGGATACTAGGCATTTGAATCTGTCACTTAAGGTCAGTCATGGTGTGAAGTATTAAATGGAAGAATCCAGACATAGCTCATGAGTGTTAAACTGCTGTTCTGAGTGGCATAATGAAATCTCACATTGCTTGGCTCCATCTCGCCTGGGATATGAATCATTACTTTGTCCAGTTTACCTGATCCATATAAACTACCTACCCATCAGTTATTAAGCTAACCACCCAGCAGCCATCTGGGTTACCATAGCAACCTTCTAGATAGCATAGAACTGATGCTCAGATAACTCTCCTTTTAATAATAATGATCCCAAGAGAAGTGATATTAGTGATTCAAACATGTGAAAGAAAATCCATAAATGTCATGAAAGGTAAAAATTCTCAATAAAAAGCAGTATGCTTGGGCTGGATAGATGGCTTAGCGGTTAAAGTGTTTGGCTGCAAGGCCAAGGAGCAAGGTTCAATTCCCCAGGAACCATGTTAGCCAGATGCACAAGGGGGCACACAAGGGCATGTCTGGAGTTCATTTGCAGTGGCTGGAGGCCCTGGTGCACCCATTCTCTCACTCTCCTTTCTCTATCAAATAAATAAATAAAAATAAAATATTTTTTTAAAAAAGCAGTATGCTGAGGTTGCTATAACCCACTGTAAAAATGACTGTTTTGTTTATAAAATTATGAAAAAAGGGATAAATATCTCTGATAGTTCATTGTTGTGCTTCACTCTGCAAAAGTCATAGGCATGGTGTGTGATAAATGCATGGTTAAAATGGAAAATGCATTAAAATATAGAGTCCAGTAACACCTATGGTTTCAAGCATCCCCTAGAGTCATGGATTACATCCTCTATGAGCAAGAAATTATTACTGCATATTATTCATTTGCATATGTTCATATATCCTTAAAAGTTATATTTTTAGGTTAATACTATGCCTAGAAAATATATAGTATTTTTTATGTTGCACACATTAAAAATATCTATTTGTTGCCAAAAATGATGTCAAATTTTAGCTCTTGGCCAACTTCTTACCAACTGGATTTCACTTCTGAGACATATAAAATGACTTATCTGGCAATTGAATACTTCTACAAATAGTTATGTGGTGTGCACCCCTAGCAACCTAATAAGTACAAAATAACCTTAAAGATTGTCTTAAAACTCAGCTGATTCCATCATTATGGTTGCTATAAAGGTCTATAAAATGCAGGTGATGTTTGATAACACTCAAAACAATGATTTATATTTGATTTCATGCCAGTAACCATAGTATTTCAATAAAGGCACCATACAATAAACAAATGGAAATTAATGAGAGTTAGTATGCCCTGCTTCACAATTTGCAGTATCAAGGACTTCTTGTTTAAGAATAATTTCATTCAAGTTAGATGTGCTCCCACCCACCTCACTCCTTTTAACTGCTGTCTTAAGCGAGTAGGCACTCCATAGTTGTGTACCACTCACAGGGCCAGAGCAGCGGAGGTAAGAGTGACTCATACCCAAGGAGCGCCTTATGAATCAGCCACATGGGCACTGAGACATCCATCAGGGCGGTGTGCCCTTTCCCCACTGCCACAGTCATGAAGTCATGGGCCTGCTGTGGTACTAACATATTATTAGAATAAATCACTGGCCTGCAGACATGTATTTAAACACCAATTAACACATAAGCAAATGGGAAGGAGCTGACTTGTCTCACCGTTGTTTGGAGAAGTTGCTGAAATTACCACTCTGTGCTGAAGCCTCCAATTCTACGCTTGATCTTAGCCAAAAGGCCGAGAAGCGATAAGCCTCCGATTCTAAAGATGTTGAAATGCCCATAGAATAAGGGGCTGGGGCTATGCCTCAGAAGGACAGACGTGGATTCTGCTTATAAATCCCCCTCCCACAAAAAAGAGAAAGCCACAGGGGGCTCCAAGTGGCTTCAGTTGGGGCCATGAACCCTCACGAGCATTGCATGCTTGCTGCTTGTCAAATGAAATTATCAAACCCATATGCTGCATGCATCAGTTTTTTTTTTTCCTTTCTTTGTCCCCACACAAAGCAGCTGCTACCCTGGGGACCCTCTTGAATGAAAGCTGCCTTGAGATACCCTTGACCTCAGACAATGCATTCCTGCCCAGGCAAAAAACTTCCCATCTCAAAGCCAACATCGGGCTTAGCAGAAGGCATAAGTATATCGGTTTAGAATATCTTGTTCATACCTGGGGCCAGGGGTGGCTCATGCCTGTAATCCTAGCATTCAGGAGGTTCCTGAAGTAGGAGGATCACGATGAATTCAAGGCCAGCCTCAGCTACAGAGTGAGAAACCTGAACTAGAGTGTGACCTTGCCTCAAAATAAATACATAAATAAATAACTAACTTTGCTTCACCAGGACAGTTACATTCTGAATGTGACAAATCTGTTGAAAGTAGAGAGAATGTGTCTCCGCCAAGAGGGACTGCAAGCTTGGGATTGTGAAATAAAAGAATCCCAGACTTCCAGGGGAGACTGGTCAAAAAGCTCTGAGCAGGCTTTATTGAGGCCACTTCATTCTAAAGAAGTGAGAGTTCAGTGTCCATGGAACAGATGGAGCTAGAGTTTGCCCTTAGAGTATCATGAAGAGCAAAGAACACTCCCCCCCCCCCCCCCCGGGCAGTCCCTAGTTACTGTCACATGCCTGTGAGCAAAGGTAGCCGTCGGGGCCCTAGCGGGTAACTAGGAGCTTTCACTCATTTGTAGATGTTGACTTTTTTAATGTGTATGATATTTAGGCCTGGCATGGTGACACACGCCTTTAATCCCAGCACTTTGGAGGCAGAGATAGGAGGATCACCATGAGTTCGAGGCCATCCTGAGACTACATAGTGAATTCCAGGTCAGCCTGGGCTAGAGTGAGACCCTACCTCAAAAAAACAACAACAAAAAAGTATGTTATTTATTTATTTATGAAAGAGAGAAAGAGGCAGTGAGAGATGGGCACACCAGGGCCTCTAATCACCACAAATGAAGTCCAGATAGATGCATGTGCCACCTTGTGCATCTGGCTTATGTGGGTCCTGGGGAACTGAGCCTTAGGCGTCACAGGCAAGCACCTTAACTGTTGAGCCATCTCTCCAGCCCTGAATACATTTTCTTTACCTGCATTTTACTATTACATATCTCTTTAGCTGTTTAGTATGGCTGAGCTTCTCTTGTCAGGCCCATCAGGTCCTAGGGTTGACCCTAATAGCTTCGGTAACAGGAATTCAGCCTCTGTCCTCAAGATGAAGAGGTTCTGCCTTCAGATAAAGAGCTTTCTCTCATTGGCACATGTCCATTCTTATGACAGCTAGAGTTACAACTTGGATTTCAACAGAGCCCTGCACATTTATTTGCTTGTCTCATTCATAAAAACCTGAGCTGCCCACACATTAAGGGACTTACTATAAATGTGGCTTCTGCAGACTCAAACTAGTATAGACTGCCATGAAGGCAGCCCAGATTCTGTTTGTAAGAAAATGAAACAAAACCCTGCTCTTCTTCCCTTTTTTCCCCTGTCCCTGGTGGCTTACAGACACGTTATTAAAACTCACACCCTATTATGTCATTATTTTTTAACCTGCTTATCCAAAGTCATCAGGTGAAAAACCACAATCTGAAATTGGCCACATGGCCACAGGCACAAGTAGAGTTCATTCATTGACCTGGCATATTGTTTTGGCTTTTCACCAAGATACTACCTCAAGCAGTGATTGTAGGTATATGTTGGGGAAGCGGGGCTCTCAGGGACACCTTCAAGACGAGCACCAGTTGTTCCCTTGGGGAGGGGCACTGGTAAACAAAGGCTGCTTGTCCGCATCTAGAACCTGCTATGAGGCTTTGATTTTGGGGAGTTGCCAAGTGGGGTGGACTATGCAAAACTGACCACAAGCACCTAGTCAGCCTGGATAACCCAGCCCAGGGTCTAACCTGGCTTGTGCCCCAGACGGAGAGCTGTAAAATCTGTGGAGGCTTTGGCTGAGGGTCTGACTGCAAATCAGAGTTCAGGAATATTCTTTCTGCTCAGACCCGAGAACAGGTCAGTTCTTTCAGCCTTTTGGGTTCCAGAAAGGTACTGACACACTCTAGGAAATCATTTTTTACCTAACCTGAAGGTTATTATTAGTTGTTACTCCCTTTGGGCATAATTCTATCTCGTTGCAGAGTGATAGCTAGCTGCCTTGTTGCTCAGCCACTTTTCAGGATTAAAAAGAAAAACTTTATTTATATGCAAACATAGAGGAGAGAGAGAGACAGAGACAGAGAGAGAGAGAGATTGAGAGAATAAGTATGCCAGGGCCTCCTGCCACTGAAAACAAATTCCAGATGCATGTGCCACTTTGTGCATCTGGCTTCACATGGGTACTGGGGAGTTGAACTCAGTCAGGTTTGCAAATGAGCAACTTTAACCACTGAACAATCTCTCTAGCCCCACTTTGCAATTTTAAAGCTTCTTTATTATAGATTTTCTCAGGGCTTTAACCTTAATGAGGAGTGACTGATGCATTCATCACCCATGACAGAAGTGGCATTGCTAAGGAGAAATTGAATAGAGACTATGAAGCACATGGAGCCACAGAATAGATGTTGTGTGCACTTACACACATGTACATATGTGTTCATATGTGCATATTATGTCCCCTTTGTTTCTCTTCCTTTCAGACATCTTTCTTGTGCATATGAGATTATACATGCTAACCAACCTCATATCATCTATCTGCTTACTGAAAAGATAAGGAATTCCAGAACTACTTCAGAAAGGAAAGTCTTGTTAACATACAAAAACAAAAGTGAAGACTGGTTTAGCAAGCAAAGGATGTAAGGACTTACTTGAACTTTTCTTGAGAAAAGGATCTGGCTTGTGTTTTTTTACTCAAGACTACGTTCACCCTGGAACCTACAGCTTCCGACTCCATGAGCCTCCTGCCCTGGCATCCTCAGAAATGTCTGAACCAATAAAGTTTTCTCAGGGGGTTTCATTACTGAAAAGGCTCATTAGGAAAGACATTAAAATACGAATTACCTCATAAACTATTTAGTTGTGTACCCAGTGGGAGTGTGCTGATTAGGGCCTAAGCTTTTCACAAATAGAGCTAATCAATTAAGCTTCATTAGAAACGGAAGGGTTCTCAAACAGAATGAATAAGGCAGTGACCAGCTACCAAAGAACTTGATTGGAAAGAGCCATCTCTCAGAACAACTGCTAAAGGTAATTATCAGTTCGTGGATCCAGAAACTAATTCAAAGCGCACAGTCTCCTCAAGCTCAAAAGTTTCAAGATCAGCATTTTTCATGACTTAATGTCACAGGAACCAATTGACATTGATCTTCAAAATGCAGCTTGGAGTCTCTAGCAAGCTCCCAGATGGTGCTACAGGTAAGGGGAGCCTTAAAACCTTAGATATTTAATCCATAGTATTAGCATAAGACCCTGGGGACTGATGCACATTGAATATACTTTTTTTCTGGTTTCTGTACATGGGGTGAAAGAGTGAGAAAGTTATTCATCCCGGACTTATGGCCAAAATTTCTCTCCACCCCATGTCACCGGAAAATTTATTTTTGCTAATGTTAATGTAAGCCTTTCATAAAACACCAGTGAGGGTGGTTAGTATAAAATTGGCTTTGTATCTCCTCTGAGACCAGCTTTTTTTTAAGTATAGTTTTGTTTTGTATAGTTGACACACAGTAATTATATGATTTATGGAGTATAGTGTGGCATTGCTATATATGTTTACAATATGTCATGATCATATGGGGGCACACATACTTATCACTTCTTCATATTGGGAACATCCCAAATTTTCTAATAGGGCCAGAGAGATTACTCAGTGACTAAAAGCATTTGCTTGAGAAGCCTGATAAGCCTGAAATAAATAAATAAATAAATAAATAAATAAATAAATAAATAAATAAATTTTTAAAAATTTCTAATTTTGAAATATGCAATGAGTTGGGACCCATCATTGTTATCCTACTACTATAGAACATTAGACATTTTTCCTACTAATCTGCACCCTGTGCCTACTGACTCTCCTCTGTTAGAAAGGACATTCTATAGCACGTTTTTAAAATCAGATGGAAGACAAGACTAGCTTTCACTTTCTTGTCAGAATAAGGAAATATTTCTTCAGGCTCTGTAGACTTACACCCGAACCCTAAGCTGTGGTTAATGAGTAGAAGTTTCAAGTTAGACATCCCACAAGATGGTTCTACTGGGATGTTGAAGAAAACACATGTTCCTAGGCAAAGTGAGGCAGAACCATGGTGTCCTATGTAGCATGAAAATGATAATCCTGGAAGCGTTGAACTTGGCTCTCCCAGCTAGACTCTCAGAAAACAGCTCCGTTCACCCTTCACTAACCATACCAGTTCTGGAAGGGTTGGTAACATCAGCATTGCTTCCATGGGCAGTGCATGACTGCAGGGAGTAGCAAGAAAGAAGGGAGCCTCCTGTCTAGACAGCCACGGCCCCATGCCGAGGCCTCAGTGTGACTCATCTGCTCTCTGCTCAGGGGCTCAACTCTGCAGCAGCAGAAATGGGTTTGCAGACTTCGTAGCAGTTCATCAGTCACTGGCAGGGGTAAGATGCATCTCAGTCTGCTGGGGCCTCAGGGTGCAGCTGGACTGGACAAATAGCGCCATACCAATGACACACTGTGAAAGACCTCAGTGAGTGCTGAGCCGGACTGCTGATGCTCAAAGAGGCAAATGGGACTCCTCTCCCTAATCCCAGGCTGTTTTCTAGATCATCACCTAGTAGAAGGTTGAGAGCACAGCCAAGCTGGAGCAAGCATCTCAGGGTTATGAACAAAGCGTGTGGCACAGGGACCTCAAAATCTCTTCCTGATCCAGTGGCTGTCACCAATGACAAGGTGATGGCCCACAACTAAATGCCCCTTCCCTGATTCCTGGTGGCAAGCACCCTTTTAGTCTACTTCTGAGTACACTTGAATACTAGACAGCTGGCAAAAGTTAGTCAATATGATGTGACTGTAACATATGGACTACAGAAGTTCCCAGACTAGAATAAGGCATGAGAAGTACTCAGGACACACAACTGAAAGAGAAACTCCTTCTCAGACCCTTGCAAATGTAACCCAGGCCTCTGTGCATCTGTATGACTCTGAGCACAGTGCTCCTAAAATATGTGCCGTAGGTGCTCCCTTGCCTGCTATTTAGCCTCAGAAGCCAGCCAGTCTGCAAGTGACTGTGTTTATCAACTCAGCACAACCAGGCTTTACAGATTCTTATAGAACTTCCACTGGAATTCAAGGTTTGACTTTACAAAGAGAAATTATAGGCTTTTAAAATGCAAAGACTTGCTTTAGAAAGCTGTTTTGAGATTTGTGTTCTTTTCTGTCTATCCCTGCCCAAGTTCATATGATGAACTCCAAATTCACAGCTTCTCAGAATGTGACTGCATTTGGAGATAGGGCCTCTAAAGATACAACGAGGTCCCTACAAAAAGAGCAGACACAGCACAGAGGGAAGACCTCTGGTATAAGGTATAAGAAGAAGTTGGCCGGGTGTGCTGGCACATGCCTTTAATCCCAGCACTCAGGAGGCAAAGGTAGGAGGATCACCATGAGTTCAAGGCCACCCTGAGAATACAGAGTGAATTCCAGGACAGCCTGGGCTAGAGTGAGATGCTAATTCGAAAAACCAAATAAAAGAAGAAATCGGTCCACCACAAGCCAAGGAGAAAAGCCTATCACAGATCCTTTAAAGGAACCAACCTATCAATACATTGATCTTGAACTTCCAGCCTTCAGAGCTGTGATGCTACACAACTATGTTCCTTAAGCCACTAGGCTTGTGGCACTTTTGTTCTAAAAGCTCTAACAAACCAACTCAGACACAGTTCCCTATGCTTTCTGACACCCACTTCCCTGTGTTTAATTTTCTTCCTTTTTTCCCTTCTCTTCTTTTTTCCCCCAAAACCATCTTGAATGACTATGGACAATGAGCCTTGGTGCCTTAGGAAACAGCTGTCTAGTTGTTCTCCACATTTTTACTTCTGCATGGTAAAAGCAACATAAGAAAAAGAAAGTCAATCATACTGCCTGAAAAACTCCCAACTGGGAATATGTTGTGATAGGGGAATGTGGGTTGCAAGGACATAACTTATGTTTGAAGGAATTGTAAATACATTCTTTAGATCTGTAAACACATGAGACAACACTGACATTGCTGAAGATGAGGAAAAGATGCTGGATCCTCCCATTCAAACATGAGGTAGCACACACAGTTGCTGTGGTGAGTTTAGCCCTCATGGAGAGCAGAGTTAATCTTTTTATAGACCATCTCCATCACTCTTATCTCTGGTTTTCCATGCTAAAAAGAATCAATTAATTGCTCTGACACCAAAAAGTCACAATATATTAATCGAGTGTGAGAACAGCATACTATAGCTATTTTTGAGGGTTATGAAAATGTCAGCTCCTTCAGCTAGTGGGAGATGCATGCTCCTGCTATGGGCGAAGACCCAGGGACATTGATTTTTGTTGCATATTTTTGCTGTTGTTGTTGAACATTATTCCTCTGGTTTCTAAATCTAGTAATGGTGTAGAACCATCTTTAGGAAGTTCACAATAATAAAGGAGGAGGAAAATGAAGACATGCTTAATTTCAGGGATATGGATCTGTCTTTAAGAAAGCAGTACATCTTGGGCTGGGGGGCAGTTCAATAGTAGAAGCAAGCCTGGTGTCTTGGGTTTGGTTCCTAGCACCACCAAAATCAGACAAGAAAATTGTTCATCTCATCTGGTAAAAGTGCATTTCACAAAAAATTGTGCCTGAGGGTGGCTTTGGAGACAAATTCCCTCAGGGAGCAACATGTTTTCTTTCCTTTCCCCAAAGTCCAGGTGGGAGCCTCCTCTGCGGTCAGAAGCACTATCATGGGAGATGAGGGGGAGGGGACCTCTGTCCCATGCCCTCCACTCCTCTAGCAACAGATACACCACAGAAGAAGAAAAGGCTTTTGTGGGCAGCCTGAGAAAGTAACCGTCTCTGACCTCTCTCTTGAGGAAAGTGTGTTTGGAGTTCTGAATGAATGACTTTTAGACATACCTTAGCAACACCGCCACATGTGTGAGAAACCTGCCCTCCCTTAGAGCTGTTTGTGGAAGAGCCACCTGAAGTTCAGGGGCAGCACGGAAAATCATTCTTCATGTGCTCAGTTCTTCAGTGTTTTAGGTGATAAAAATACAAATACACATCCTTTAGTCAAGTAGCAATCAGGCCATCTAACAATGTGTAAAATCCTCGTGTGGCTAGGTTCTATATCCATAATGTGCTCATGGTGCAGAAAAACTCAAAGCCCAAGAGCCAATTGTCCTGTTGCATGTCTTTTTCCTGAGTAAAATACCAAAGGACATCTAACTACATTTTCACAATTGCATAGCAAATGGCAACTGAAAAGTAAAATAACATCTTCCTTCCTCCCAATCCATTCATGCCATCTTCCTTTCTTTTTTTTTAATTTTTTAAAATTTTACTTATTTATTTGAGAGCGACAGACAGAGAGAAAGGGGCAGAGAGAAAGAGAGAATGGGTGCACCAGGGCCTCCAGCCACTGCAAACGAACTCAAGACGTGTGAGCCCCCTTGTGCATCTGGCTAACGTGGGTCCTGGGGAATCGCACCTCGAACAGGGGTCCTTAGGCTTCACAGGCAAGCATTTAACCGCTAAGCCATCTCTCCAGCCCCATGCCATCTTTCATATAGCTTTATTTATTTTTATTCATTTATTTATTTATTTATTCATTTTATTTTATTTTTTTGAGGCAGGGTCTCACTCTAGCCTAGACTGACCTGGAACTCACTCTGTAGTCTCAGGATGGCCTGGAACTCACAGTGATCCTCCTACCTCTGCTCCCGAGTGATGGGACTAAAGACATGCGCAGCCATGCCTGACAGCCTTTTTGTTTTCCAAAAGTCTACAGGATTGAAGAATTTTCTATTGGAAAAGGACCAAGAAGCATGTCCAGTAATCTCATTTTTAAAGAAGATTTTAAGTAGTACTCTGGAAAACTACTTCTCTTCATATTTCAATTATCATTTTATGTAATTTCTAAAGACCTGATCAAAATCGGCTCTCAGCACACTGAACATAGTTTTTGGTAAGGAGATCTTTTTCTCTCTACCTCTTGCATTCTTTTCTCCCTGGAAGACTAGGAGAATTCCTTCAGGAGAATTTCTAAGAATGGTATTCAAGAAAGGGAAGGCCACATGACTGTTGTGACAGACAAGACCTCAATGCAGACACTCTTAGCAGAGCCAAAACACCAAACCAAAATGGGAAGTGGTCACTGGCAGATTCTGCAAGGGAGAAACCTGCCTGTAACTTATGGAAATCCACTGCCAGGGATGAACTTTATAAACTCTGAATTACAAAACTCAGAGAATAAACTTTCCATGTTCATGGTTGTTTACTCACATTTTCATTGTATCTGTCCAGTGTAATTCTGTCTTAAAATTCTACAATTGTGAGCTAGATCTCTCACCTGCTGGTGCATATAAACTGCTTTTACAGCTCCGGATTTACAAATCAGTTGATTTGCATAATCCTCAACACTCCCCCAGCCTTTTCCCAAATCCTTTTTTCAGCAAACATGATCTGGCTCACGGGATCGCTCAGGCTCCCCTGAACTAATCCACAGCAACACCGTGTAGAAGGGAGACTCTTCCATATAAATTGGCACAGTCGAATAAGATCCTGTTGTGCAAAGACCTAGTAGGAAGACATTCATGAATGTGTCAGTGGGAGTGGCTCACCTTCTCAGGTGCTCTCTGGACGCCTGTGCTATAAGAACTTGATGAAACTTCAGACTGTAAGCAAGGTAAGGAATTTAACTCTGCCTCCCCTTGTGGTCCGAATAGATATGCAAGACCCAGATCATAAGTAACATCACACAAACTTCAGACTGGACTGAACTTTCAACTCTCCTTCCCCATACTCACATCCTTACCTTTGAAAGGAATGAACCCAAATCAAATACCATTCTTTATACTTTTTTTTCTAAATGGGCTAAAGCTTCTGAGGGACATGTAAGTTGTTTACATGCTAAGATTGCATGTTATGCATCTCTGTAAAACCCACAGCTTAAAACATCTTGTTAGACACACATTCTTGAAAAAACATATTTAAAAAAAAACATTATTTTTTTTTAAATTAGGGCCTCACATTTACTAGGTAAGTCCTATACCACTGAGTTACAACCCAGCCCATTTTTACCTTTTTTGTCATTATTTTAGTTTTGTTCTAAAATATATTTTATTTATTTATTTGAGAGAGAGAAAGAGGCAGGGGTGGGGGAGAATTGGCATGCTAGGGCCTGCAGACACTGCAAATGAACTCCAGATGCATGTGTCCCCTTGTGCATCTGGCTTAAATGGAGTCGAATGGGGATCCTTTGGCTTTGCAGGCAAATGCCTTAACCACTAAACCATCTGTCCAGCCCAGATTATTTTATTTTTGAGAGAGAAAGAAAGAGAGAGAGAGAATGTGTGTGCTCCCTTGTGCATTGCATGCTTGCATCACTATGTGTCTGGCCACATGGGGCCTGGAGATTTGAACATGCATTCTTAGGCTTCACAGACAAGCACCTTACGGCTAAGCCATCTCTCCAGCCCTACCTTTTGCTTTGAGATGGGGCCTCCTAAAACTGCAGATTGGCTTTGAACTTGTTCTGTAAACCCAGGTACCTTAAACTTTTGATCCTCCTGCCTCAGCCTCCTGAGTAACTGGATTCTAAGCCTGGGCTACCATGACCCAGCTAAAAATAATTTTTTAGGTATGTGTATATATGTGTGTGGTACTGGGTATGAAGTCAGGGCTTCCTAGGGAAACACTCTGCCACTGAATTTTTATTTTTTGTGCATGAGCATATGCATGTATGTGTAGGGAGGGCTAGAGGACAATCTTGGGTACCTCCTTCCAGGAACAGTATACTTTTTTTTCTTTGTTTTTTTGAGACAAGTTCTCTCTGTAGCCCAGCTGACTTTGAAATCACTGTGTACTTATGGCCATCCCTCTAGTTCACCTTCCGAGTCCTGAGATTATAGGCATGAGCTACTAGGCCAAGCTCCTCTGCTCCCCTAGCCTTTTTTTTTTTTTTTTTTTTGTCTTTAATATAATTTGAAAGAATCTAGCTTGTTTTCTCAGATTGTCATAACTATTGACATGACTCTGTCTCAGCCTCTCAAGTAGCATGGGCCACCCCACCTAGCAAGCTGACAGCATGTTAATGCTCTTTTGTCTAGTACCTCCAGGATTTGTCCCACCAATCCCTGCCACCTTCTAGATCTGCTTACACTACCCTATGAGCAGTATTTCACAGAACATTCTTTGATGGCAGGACTAGTCCTTATGTGCAGTTTATATAACAGCCTCTGGACACTTGAGATGTGGCCAGTAAGTCTTTGAACTAAACAGAATTTTTAATTCATTTTATGAATTAAATTCATAAATTCATTCAAAATTCACCTTAATGAATTTTGAATATAAATAGCCACATGTGGCTAGAGGCTACTATATTGGAGAGCACAGGGTGTTGACACAGCTAAGAAGTCCCCCCTCCCTCTTCAGCATAAAAGCAGTTCAGGCAGTTTGCATCTGATTGTGGCACCACCACACCTATCACATTATTTGCTCCATTTCCTATGGGAGTGGAAATTCCTAAAGGCTTGAGTTATATTGTATTCACAGTAGTATTTCTAAAGAACCAAGTATAAGCTGGCATTTTCAAAATGCTCAGTGAAGACCTTCTGAGTAAAGTATAGATAAATGAATGGTTGTTTAGTGGACTGCTCGGGAGATTTCTTTATGACAAATCTGTGAAACAGATCTGTGGGAATAAAGTACACTAGGAGATTAACCATGATGACGTGACAAACTGTCCTGTCTTAGGAGCACATACGTTCCTTTAGTCTTATTTTTTCCCTACAAATGCAATGTCGGTTTTATGCTTAACTGGAATTTAGGAAAACTTGCTTTTAGAGGCCCCCTTCCTACCGTCCCCTCCCCCTGGTTGTTAAGCTGTGACTATGCTTGGGCTTTTCTTTAAGAAAACTCCCAGGAGATGAAGTTCACTACAATGATGGAGTGAGATAAACATGCTTTTTTGCTGTGATCCTGTGTTCTCACATACCACATACTGTCCACAGAACAGCTGGGCTCATTCATCAGACTTGAAAATAATCGGGTTTCACACCCTGTTATTGTGGGTATGGTTCTTCTAAAGGGGTTCTTGGCAAAGAGCCTTTGTAACCATGTCCCAGTGATACAACTACCTCCTTCCAAGGAACTGGGGATCAGTGTATCCCTTGGTAGCATTTCTTCCCAACCTTTGGCAGAGTAGAAGAGAAGCTCTCATTCTAAAAATATAAGATCTTGATTATTCTGGAAAAACATACCCAAATTGGCATGGTACAACTTGTATCATGGTCAGGTACATAGTTGAGCCTTGGAGCTATTAAAACTAAATATTTATAAAATTTAAAGTGGTTCTTACAAGGATATTTTAAGCAATAGAGTTTAAAATCTGCATTAGTGAGTCAGTATGATTTTGTCCTTGTATTTTGCTATTAAAATATTCAATGGTAGAAGAGGTTTCTATATTCTTAGGTTTGTGAACTTCAATCGTATAGTTCCTAAAATCCAGTTAAGTATAATAACAACATGTGTTTGAACCTGGGAAGTACCCTGTATTAACTGTTTTTTTTACTTAAAAAAGGCTTTCACTATTTGAAAAAAATAAAAATCATCTCTCTCTCTCTCTCTCTCTCTCTCTATATATATATATATATATATATATATATATTGGCAAGTTCAAAGGAACAGCTTTAGAATTCCCATGAGTTTCTATATCCATGTCTTCATAAAGAGAAGAGTTTCTAGACGTTGAATTCTAGTAAAGATTGTTTTCACATCTTTGCTGAATGATCAAATGTGAATCATTTCATCTCCTACACTCCCTCTTTCCTACTCTCTGAGACTATAGATGTTATACTTTAAAAAAATATTTATTTGCAAGCAGTGAGCAGTGAGAGGTAGAATAGAGACAGACAGAGTTAATGGGCACAATCACAGCCTCCAGCTGCTGCAAACAAACTCCAGATACAGGTGCCACTTTGTGCATCTGGATTTATGTGGGCACTGAGGAATCAAGCTCAGGTTGTTAGGCATTCATTGCAGGCAAGCTCCTTAACTGCTGAGCTACCTCCTTAGCCCAGATCTTATACATTTTAAATATCATGAATTAACCCAGCAAAAGAGAAATATTTTTTTGAAGTATGGACAGAAAAAGAAAGAAAAACTATGTAAAAACAAGTGTATTATCTCATTTAGTCTATCTCCAGGATGAGCTACAGTGAAGCTCTATGGTTATCGCTCTGGACATGAGAAAAAGAGAAACATATGAAGTGTCCAGATCACATAGCAGGGATCTGAACCAAGCAATCTAATTATCTGAGTGTTTTAACCAGTGTTTCATCCTGCTTCTAAAAGGGGGGGGGGCTTATCTTACTCTACATTCCACTGAGCCAGTGGTTCCTATGTGAGGTTTGCCTATGGTCTATGCATGAAAGGCATGAAAATGTGCCATAGATCTTGAACTAGGAGCTACCAGTCATTAGTAACCCTACTGTTAAAGTCACAGAGACCTGGTACTTACAAATTTTTATAATTTCAAATATTAAAAAAAAACAACTTCCATGACCTGTAGTCATTTGAACTTCTGCTGGAGCACTGATGTAAAATGTATGTGGGACTCAGCACTCAGTGGAAACAGGACATAAGTCCATCCAGGACAGGACTGCAATGTGGTTCTCTTCCCACTTGGTGCCTGGATACAGGGAAAGAGAATCTATGTTCATGGGTTTGGAGATTCACAACAGTATTGTCAGGCTGCCTGACTGGTTTGAGAGAAGAGACTGGACTACTGCATGGCTGACACTGATGATAAGTATCTGCTGGGTCACTGTCACTGCTTCTAGACTCCCACTGTTGCTGAAATCCAGCCACCATGCTGATTTTATGAAACCAAAGCACACATTCAACATGGAAGGGTCACGTCTTTCCTAAGATTACCAAGAATGCAAGCTCTGAAGCCCACATCTGAAGCACAGATTTTGGTTAACAATTTGCTGGCTGCCTGATCTTCGGCATTTTTCCCTGCCCATCACTTCTTCTGCTACAAAAGTGAGATAGCCACCTCAGAGGATTAAATAGCATCATCAATATGCATGCTCATATAAGCTAAGTGCCTTCCTCATAGTTCCTTACTGAACTATTTACCACATGGAATAAAAGTGTATTGGTAACAGGGCCCATGATCAGCACATAGTTGGCACAAAATATCTGCTTGCTCAAAGAATGAATATGAGTAACTATGTAAGAATATCAAGCATGCATTGAATGCTGTACTTTAAAATAATAATTAACATTACCCATGGGACTTTCTTTACTTCTACTTTCTATCTAATATTCTTGCATTAGACTGGATTCAGCAATTTTATTTTATTTTATTTATTTATTTATTTATTTATTTATTTGAGAGCGACAAACAGAGCAAGAAAGAGGCAGAGAGAGACAGACACAGAGAGAATGGGTACGCCAGGCCCTCCAGCCACTGCAAATGAACTCCAGACGCGTGCGCCCCCTTGTGCATCTGGCTAACGTAGGTCCTGGGGAGTTGAGCCCCGAACTGGGTTCCTTAGGCTTCACAGGCAAACGCTTAACCGCTAAGCCATCTCTCCAGCCCTGGATTCAGCAATGTTTAACTCTCCAGGAAGGATAATAGTTTAACCAATACAGATTCATATAGTTGCATGGGCAACTCATGGAATGAAACTGGTCAGGAGTTGAGGTGTCACAAGTAGGGTAAGAGCAGGAGCCATAAAATCCTGCTCAGGTCATTGTGAAGGTTATGAACATGTGTCACTGGTTTATTAAAGATACTTTGGCTTGATTAGATAAGTACAGAAAAATATGGAGAAGCCACATTAAGGAAACCAAGAACTTTGCCATAAATAAATTGGGTAACTACAAAAATAAGAAAGTTTAGGAGATTAGAAGCCACAAAACACTGTTTCCAAGAAGGGACTGATGGAAAACAAACAAGCAAAAGTCTAGGGAAAAAAAAAAAAACTATTAAAAACATAACTTGTATATTTAGTCTTAGAGAACAGAAGTGCAGTTAAGTAAGTAGTGCAGTGAGATTTGGGAATTAATCTGAATCTGAAAACTGCAGTCATAAGAAAGCCTGCTATACTCTCACCCAGCGGATTGCATTCCTAAACCCAGGTGAGGAGCTTTGCCTTCCCTACTAGGGAATCTGAGGGGGAGGACCATTTGAGTGGAGAAGTGAAGACTAGTCTGGGCAAAGCCTTCTGTAACAAGGAAGGAATTAAAATGAAAGGGAGGGAAGAAGGGAAGAGAAGAAAGGAAATAAAAAAAGGAAGGACAGAAAACAAGGAACAGAAAGGCAGAGAAGGAGAAGAAAAGAGAACAAAAAAAGAAAGGAAATGGAAAATTTGCCTTAAAGCACAAAGAATAGGGCCTTGTAGTGTAGAGTTTGTGTGCAAGGAACTGGGTTCAATCCCCATCACTACTGGAAGGAGAGGAGAGGAGACAGAGAAGAGAGAGTGCATGTTTGTGAGCTAAATACAAAGGCTTAATCAGGAAGAAAGTCAAGGCACAAATACAGAAACAATGCCCAACATTACCCATGATGTGGGAAACAAAACTGATAAAGATTTTGTTTTAAAAAAAAAAGTAATAATAATGCTTGGACTGGAAAGATTGCTCAGTGGTTAAGGCACTTGCCTGCAATGTCTAATGACCCAGGTTCGATTACCCAGTACCCATGTAAAGCCACATACACAAAGTGGTACATGTATTTGCAGTTTGTCTGCAGTGGCTAGAGGTCCTGGCACATTCATTCTCTCTTTCCTTGAAAAATAAATAAATAAAATATCAAAAAACAATAATGCTTAAGATTTCTGAAAATGCTATAAGGTTGATGCATTCTCCTCTATTACATGAAGGAATGAAAATAAGTTCAAATTTTCAGAACCTTGACAGTCTATACAGTCTTTAAAATTTTTATTCCTTTTAGCCTATTAATCCTAATTCTGAGACTTTCTGCTAAGGAAATGATCAAAGGTATAATTAAATACTTTCAGATTAGTTGTTAATTTTATTTTTATAATCAAAAGTCTATTTTAGAGAGAAAATCCAAATATCATGAAATAGAAATAACGTAATAGTTGATTTTGTATGTGCTTTCCTTGGAATAAAGTATATAATTATAAAGATGATTTTAAAAGACATTTAGGAGAAAATGGTCATAATGTAAAAACTAAAGCCCAGGCTATAAACTGGACATTTAGTGTAAAGTCAATTTTAATATATTACAGACATAAGCATTAGGAAAGGCAAAAGAAAGTTTTTATTTTAACATGTCTTCCACAGTTTGCCATCATATATTAATTATAGCTCAAACTACGCTGAATCCATGAATTCTGTCTTTGTAGCACTGCAGTCTTGCGTCTGCATCAGGAAATTTCAACATTGAACTATCACAACACTTGATAAAAGTCCACTTCACCTTCAGATGGTGCCACATCATAGGCCCAGTGGGCTGAGAAGTCTCACACAGAGCTGTGTTTGGCTGTGTTGGGCAGACCTGCCAGGTATCAATGCAAAGATCTGGGGAATGGGAGAAGGGTTTGCGTTTGTCCAAACATTTCCTTCCCACCCATTTGGCATGGGTCCTGAAACCTTAACATTTGTGAGCCAACCATTGGCATGAAAAATTTTATCTTCTGCCTGCAACTTAGAAAACAAACAAAAACCAAACAAACCAAAATGCAAATAGCCTACCCTGTTGGATAACATATTAAGTCACAGTCACACCTCCATTTAAGTAAGTTTATCTGACTTTCCTGCCTTCATGCTATCAACAGTATTACTGGGCACCTAGTGTATGCAGAAAGATGCCAAACTTAGGACATGAGCCCTGGCTCTCAAGGACTTTCCAGGGAGGCACTGAGGCAGATATGAAGACAATGACAGTGGGACCTAATCCTATGAGAAGAGCCAAACAAGAGTGCAGTGGAGCTCACCCTAGCCATAGACATGGCTTCTGTACAGCTGGGGAAGGAAAAAGGCTTCCCGGGGAAGGTGCATTTGAGCTGAGTCTGACAAAAGGAGGGTGTGAAGAGGCCCAGGGGATTGTCAGCAGAGGAGACTGGAGAAAACAGGCCAGGCAGCCTGGCTCCTGAGAGAGGCTTTAGGAGAGATCCTGATTCATAACACTAAGTGAGGGAGAAGGGGCTTGAAAAGACAAAGAGCCAGACTATAGTCTGGTGTACCATGGAAACACGGGTACTAATAGGGAAAAGGATACCTTATAAAAGAGTACAAATGAAACACTTTGTCACCTCTGAAATTTTCCCTGCATTCCTCCTTCTTCAGATCCTAGCCTTCACTTGCTTGTCTGGTAGCATCTTTAACCTCTGGCACTCAAAGCTGAAGTGGGATACAGCCCTGCCCTCTTTAAGCATACCCCTGTTCTAGTAACAGCACACAGTTTGGAAATAATTGAACTGGTCTTTGCCTTTATTGTCAGAACTTTAACCTAAGAATATAAGGTCACCTATTTTCTTCATGCTAAGGCAATAGAACTTTCCAGCTAGCTTTTGAAACTATTGGATAAAAAGAGAATTTTAAACAGATACCAGTAGAGAAAAAACATTGTGATACTTTTAGACTTGAATATTGGATTCCCCCATTTTTAAAAGTTATTTACTTGAGAGATAGAGGTAGATATAAAGAGAGAGAATGGGCACACCAGGGCCTTCAACCATTGCAAATGAACCCAACATGCATGCACCACCTTGTGCATCTGGCTTATGTAGGTACTGGGGAGTCGAACCTAGGTCCTTTGTCTCTGTAGGCAAGTGCCTTAACCACTAAGCAATCTGTCCAGTCCCCTCTTTTGGTTTTTAAGAAAATAAAATCTGAAATTCTTAGGAAAACTTTGTTTCCTACCAATGCCACAGTTTCCATCACCCCAAAGCCTAAATTTTCTGACATTACTTACACAAAAAAATGAAAGTCAAGGCAAAACAATCAACTCAAAGGAGAAAACAAACATTTGTTTTTAATTGTGTAGGCAAAACTCCTGGGAAGTGTAAATTACATACATCTCAAGAAAAAAGACTGATCTATATCTCTTCAAAGCAGAGCTTCCCTGTCACAGGATATGTTAAATTTCCTTTTCTTTCCCTGCCTTTTGTGACACAAGTTGAGTTATTTGTACAACATTCCAGAGCAGACAAGGACACACGTGTGCCCACACGTACACAAACATACAGGCAAGGCATGCCCAGAGCTCTGAGAGGAGATGTTCCCGACCAGATCTTCTGCATTATCCTCGCCCAGATGTGTCTGGCTTCAGGCTTGGGAACAGTAAACTAACACAAAAACAAGACCCAGCAATTCGCGTGCTGGGCTGGATGACAGAGGCCATGAGCAATTGGGATTATATTTCACCTATTGCTATGGTGACCAAAGCAGGGTGGATACTGGCAAAAAGAGAAAGAAATAAACTGGGAAGATAATGAGTCCTAGGAGATCTTTGGACTGCTTGAGAAGTCAGTTCTGGCTTTGAGGGAGGAGAGGGAATGCCAGGAAATTGAGAGGTGGCATGGCATCCAAATGAGATATTAATTTTTTAGGCAGGGTCTCATTGTGTAATCCAGGCTGAGCTCAAGCTTACCACAAGACTCTTGCCTCTGCCTTCCTCGTGCTAGGGTTACAGGTGCATTCCACCACGCTAGGCTTGGAGTTAGATCTACTTTAATTCCCCTTCCTGCTTCAATAGCCACACTCCTGACCCAGCACAGTTCAGAGATCTAAAAACCCAAGGAAAATCAACGCAAGTCCCAAGATGACAGTGATGAGATTATATGTTGGTGCAAGCAAAACCCTCCATTTGTACTAGATGCCAAGACTTGTGATGTATTCCTATTCTGGCTCATGAATAATATCAGTTGACAGTACCATGTCAAGGCTGCTAAGTCTCATGCAGGTCAGCTAACTTGTCCTCATTTATTGGGGCAATGGGCCCAATTGACGTGAGAAGGCAAGGCCCACCACAGTGCACTTTGTATCAGTCGTCACCTGAAGAAAATGTTTGAGACAGTGTCCTCAGAGCAGCCTGCATGCAGCTTTCCCAGGCAGTTCCTGACTAGCACATAGAGAATCATAGAGTTCATTAAGCTTGAACATCAGGAATCCAGGCTCTAATTCACCTTCTACCATAGCTCATGATCTTAGACCGATTCTTAACTTGGATTTCAGGCTTTATTTCTCAAAGGAAAGAAAATTCCTAAAATAATCTCTAAAACCCTTGGTTTTAGAATTTTTGGATCACCTCTAAACTCCTGTTCTCAGAGAATGGGCTAGATTATGTTTGGGGGTCTGCCCAATATAGGAAACATAATTTCTATAGGAACTTATTCTGTCATCGTGATATTATCAATGATCTGAGAATCTAATCACTTCACTTTAGTTAACAAGTGACTGCACAGATTCCTCTGCGACATTTTGTACTGTGAACTGAGCACAGTAGCAGCAATGGATGAAATGTTCTGCTTTCAGCCGACAGAAAGGAACTGGGTCTTCTATCGGTTCTTAAAGGGATGCCTGCTTTAGGTATTTCATAACAGTAGCTAAGCTCAAATCTGCTCATTATTTTGGCCAAATATCCACATGAAGAAGACTTTTTCCTATACTTTAGAGAGGCCTAGAGGATTTAGTAGGCATAAATTACTAAAAAGTGGCTGGGCCTGAATTGCATCCTACTTCATATCACCAATATTTAGTCTAACACAGGCTTCCTTTTATTCAAAATAAGTTACCATTGGGAATACCAGTAGAAACAGGGTCAAAATCAAACCACTGTGTTTAGAGCCTGGTGACACTACTATGTAATGCTGGAAAAAATAGCACTTAACCTCTCTATGCTCTCTATATAAGTTACTAATATTTTACTGATGCCCTTTCAGGATTGCAGGGAGGCTCTAAGGAGACAATACATATGAGAACATGTTGCAACTTGTAAAAGGCTCTACCAATACAATTCATAGCAGGAGGATCCCCACCTTTGCAAAGCATGATTAAGGGCCAGGACCTAAACTCAATTTCTGAGTTCGTATGTTAGCATCCTATTTTATCAGCTGCATGGGCTTCCAAAAGTGACTCAAAGTCTCGTGTATTCTTCGGAAAATGAGATGAACAGTGTTTCTCCCTCATCTGATCCTTGTAGAGTGAGATACGAAGATATTACATAGTTCCTGCCACATGCATAAATGCTAATTAGTGTTTGACAATTGCTATTTTCTACCAGCATGCTCTAAGAAGGCAAACTGTCTATAAAATGGAGACACGTTGAACACATTCGTGAAAGAGTAGATTGCTGCTGTTGTTAGCCTCATAGACTCTTATGCAATTCTTGTCGAGTTGCTCACTGGACAGTGGTTTTCAGAGCAAGGTGGGAGGGTTCTGAGGAAAAGAGTCACTTCGTTCTGTCCAGTTTGGTGTTTTGATTACTAGTTCCAGGGACACAAGGCCAAAAGCTGATGTTAGAGTCAGCAGCACTTCCTGCCTGGTCACAAAGCTTCAGGGAGACAGATAGCTACACACGTCCACAGGTTTTCACTCCTGCGCTTTTCGGAAGCCGGGAAGAGTCAAGGCCAACAGGCAAATCAAAGAATTGCATTTCTCACCAGAGCCAGAGGGATGGCACCTGAAAACTCTCTTTTGAAGGTATAAAATTTCCAGGCAGCTCCACAGGGAGCTTGCCTGATGCGTAATTTATCTGTTGGGCAATGGTGGGTGATCAGGGGCCACAATAGGCAAACATTCATTCCAGTTGATAATTAGAGAAGGGAAAAGCAAACACAAACAAACCCAGGTTGACATTCAAAACAAAGTGGACTCTTCACCTCAGATCGCTCACTGTACCACCCTAAGTCCTGGGTGCCAGTGGGCAAGGAGGAAGCCACGAGCTACAGCAGCAATGTTATGATTTATGAGTCAAACTGGCCACAAAAGCACAAGCCAGGGCTGATATCTGATGGGCCCGGCTTTGCATGTAAGTGATTTCATGATCTCCCCTAGTCTCTAGAGGGGTGTGGTGTCCTCACGTGGACAAAGAGGTCTTCAGGCAAAGCCTCTCAGTGCCCTCCATCTCTAAAAGGTCTGAACTCTCCAGTATTTATGGTTTCTGTCATTTGTTCATTAATGCATACATTTCTGCATTTATTCAATTAACTGTAAACCTAACGATAGATGAGGTATTGACAATCAATGACCTCAATTCAGCGTGGAAGAAACAGCATTAGCTATCGATTGCCTTAATGCCTAGGAGGGCAGGGATATTCCAACTTGTTTTCTAAGGAACAGGCATATTGCTTTCCTCTCAAGGAAAAAATTAAATGGACACCGTTTGCAGACATCTTGCATTTGCCGAAGTCATATGTGGCCAAGTATTTGTACTTAGTGCAGAATTTATCTAGCTCTTTTTCTTTCTTTCTTTTTTCAATGTAAGGACTCACTGAAGCCCATGTTGGTCTTGAACTCCTACTTCTGACTCCTGAGTGCTGGGATTAAAGACATGTTCCACCATGTCCAGCTAGAATGTATCTAGTTCTATCCTCTCCTAGCTTTGGCTGCCTTTGGACTGGCTCCATCCCACCCACTCTCCTTGGTAGGGTTGGTTCCATCCATTATTTCACTTAACTCTACATAACCCAGTTAGATTTAGTTCTCATTCATGGGCCTTCCATCAGGCAAGGACCCTTCATGATGAAGCATTCACTTCACAGAGCTTTGAATAAATCAAGAGAGATGGACATGTAAGATTAAAGATGTTCAGCAAAAGGCATGGGCTGCAGAGACAGCAGAGCTGCACTGGTGAGGGAGGCTATAGCACCCTGGCTAAACAGAAGGGTTAGTTCCACCCTCCCACATCTTTTCCAGGTAATGTGATGTTCCAAACTGTCCTTTCCCTCTCCCCTTAAATAGAAATACACTAAAAAGAGTGATAACTTTAGTTACTGACATCTAGTTACTGTATGATATTTTTATACTGAGGATCAGTATGATCATAAAGCTCTGTTCTTGGGATGGGGATGTAGTTCAGTTGGTAGAGTGTTTGCCTAGCATTCACATAGCTCTGGGATCACCAGCACTATATGCAAATCTGGACATGCTGGCACATGCTTGAAACCCCAACACTCAAGCAGAGCACCAAGGTTTAAGGGCAACTTTGCAACTTCAAGGCCAGCCTTGTGATTGAAGCCTGATTTCAGCTTTTGCCAGGTAATATGTCATCAAGGCAAATTTTAACTCTCTTGGCCTCTCAGCTGTGAAGTATACAAAGTAGGGACAATGCTTTTGTTAGAGTGCTGTCTGGAGATAAAATGAGCACAACCATGTACACTTTTTCCCCAGTATCAATGCTCCTTGACTTCCGCTAACCCTGTCCAAACTGAAAGTAACATCACCAGAGCAGCCAGACCCCTGATGCCAGCTGTCATCTGCCATCCTTCCATGTGCCAGTTTACACAAGGTCTCAGCACGGTGAGACACAAGATAGGAGGATGGACTAATGTGCTTCAGCTCATTCAGCTTCCAAGGTTTACTACTGTTTATTTGTTAGAGACCGAGACCGAAACTGCAGCTTGTGAAAATGACCATTACAGGAACACTGTGAATTTTTGCTCACTGGCCATACATCTGGAATG
Source organism: Dipus sagitta (assembly GCA_036346955.1). Lineage (NCBI taxonomy): Eukaryota > Metazoa > Chordata > Mammalia > Rodentia > Dipodidae > Dipus > Dipus sagitta. The sequence continues at coordinate 8,025,480 of CM070784.1, forward strand.
ATAAGGCTCAGTAACTGTTACATGATAACCATCTATGACGAGAGAAGCCGTGAACTGTTACGGGAACTTACACAATACCTGATCCCCCCACCCTCTATCCCCTTTTTGCTTCCTCCTTCTGCTATGCTTAAAAACTTATGTTTGAAGCTCAATAAACAGACCTTGACAACTCTTTGCTTGGTCTCGTTCCTTCTTTCTCACCCATCTTTACACAGGCCTGGTCCCCCTCGCACTCCCCGAATAACTGAGTCCTGCTGGACGGGACAAGTGGCGCCCAACGTGGGGCTCGAGGTACGGACCATTCGCCGGACGGACCATACATTTCAGCATCCCGGGACATCATCGCCGATCGCGGCTTCGATTTGAGAACGTCCTCACCGCTCATGAAGTGACGGATCTCTGGTGAGTAGCTTCATTCGTCACATCAAAGATGGGTCATTCTATTTCTAAAGAGGCACTCTTTATTAAGGATATTAAGGCCTCTCTCAGGGAAAGAGGAATTAGAGTATCAAAAAAGGAATTGTCACAGTTTTTTTATGTTTATTTCTGATGTTTGTCCATGGATTGTTATTAATGGTCCTAGTATTCACCCGTATACTTGGGCAAAAGTAGGTCGAGAAGTTAACGAGTTGTTACATAAGGAGGGTCCTGACGCTGTCCCTCACCATGCTTTCACTTATTGGAATGTTATCAATAGCCTTATGCATGGCTCTCATTCTACCAAAATTCTGTTGTCTGCAGAGGAATTTCTCAAACCTCTTTCTCGCGCTACTTCTGATATCTCCCTCAAAACCTCTCGCTCACTCTCCCTTCATAGAACTACAATCTGCCACATTAGCTTCTGTCTCTGACCTCCGTAGGGTACTTCAGGATAAAAAACTTCAGCTGCAGTTTCGGTCTCGGTCTCTAACATTTATTTTAAAAACAAAACCTTTCAAACCTAGATAGTTTTGGTCTAACTCCCACTAAAAGAAGTGAAATTCCAGATACTCAGGAGACTTGAGTGCAGAAGAGCAAAAGTCCAAGGCCAGACTGGGTTACCTAGTGAATTCAAGGTTGGCCTGGGTAACTTAACTTGTCTCAAAGTAAAAATAAAAATGAAGGCCTGGTGATGAGCACTTGCCTAGCATATGTGAAGATCTGATTCAGTCCCTGGACCACACCCAAGAAAGACAGGGAATACAATTATTCAGAATGCAGAGAATGCCACATCACTCAAGAACTGCTTGTACACACTGCCGCCTGAAGCTATGCATGTCCCATGATGCTCTGCACTTCCCCTGTCTTCTCTGTCCCTTTCCCACCCCCACACTTTCCCATTTCTCTCTGCTCCTGTTCATTCACCTTCTTCTCTCCTTTCTCCTTTGAGTATTAGCAATATTCACTTTGTACCTAGTACATTTACATCAAGCAGACCCTACTTCTACACAAGACACCAGACCCCAAGAGTCTAGAAGAACCTGTTATTTGGGGCTAGGATTAGAAAGATGCAAGGCTCTGAGGGACTTGAGTCTTCTCTGAGCCAAAAACGAAACTCACTGTGTGTTTTGCACTTGTACAATTGTGAAGTCAGCTCACTACTGCCTTCATTCTTCAGAAAAAGAAGAATTCTTGAAGCTAAATTATGTCATTCAGAATTACGATACAAGAATCTTGGATAGTACATTTACACTAATGTGCACTAAATCAAAGATCAGTATGTGTGCTTCTTGTTTTCGGATGCCCCACATAAAGGCACTTGTGAGTATGGTAAGGACCATGTTTTGCTCTCTCCCATAATGGAAATGAGTGATTTCCAGCCAGGAAAAGAGATACATTCCAATAAGGTGCCCCTAGTCAACGAGCCTCTAACAAAGTTGTGTACTGAAAGCAATCCTGGCTTAGGCTTTTGTCCACTTCCAAGTCCTCCACATTCAGGATGACAGCTTTGTCAGAGGCCAACTGGGAGCCTGAGCTGGACCCCCTGACCCAGCATCCTCGGAAAGGTCAAGAAGCAGAGCCAAGGGGCGGGAAACACCTCCCTTGCAGCTCTGTGGTTACTGGTGTGCTGTGAGAACACACCCTGCGGAGTTCATTCATCATAAAAGCCCATGTGTGACCTCAGGAAAAGTCCTTGAAAACAGTGAAACAAGAGTCTCCGTTGAAATCTGGAATCCATTCCAGCCTTACACAGGAAGAAAATTAGGCATAGAACAACAAAGCCCATGGTTCAGAGCAACCTGGGGAGGCTAGGGCTGACGTGAAAATCATGGAAGGTTGTTTTCCTCACTACTTGGTATTTCATAAAAGCTTTTCATCTGGGTAGCCCCAAAGTCTGCTAGAAAACACTGCATGTTTAATAGATGGCAGGAACTATTTCACCAGTGAACAAAGCAAATGGAATAAGAACAGAGATGCTGAGTGACATGTTCAAGTTCATGTAACACTTTTCCAAGCTACAAAGTAAATGTGATTCCAAACACACATGGCCAATACTGCTATTTGCCCCTTTGGAATAATGTATTGGCTACAGCAGAGGCAGTAGAGGTAAAATCCAGGGGCAGAAAGAACAACTGCGCACTCTAAGCCCCTACTCAGCGATCAAGTTCCTGAGCCCAGACACATGGGCCTGGAAATATTTACTCACTCATAGCATGAATCAGCAGAGTGGTGAGCTTGGGCAGTGCGTTTAACTCAGCAAACATTGTGTGGTAACATTATTTTTATAAGTACAGACTAAATGCCTTTTGTTTCCAGCTGACATTACTCATAACTAATTTGCCATATCATATGATTTATTCCATACACATAAATAATTGTAAACCTGTGCTACCTTGAAAAGTATTTTCTCTCTCTGGCAGCAAGAAGAGAGTCAGGACATTTCTGAGTCAAAGGGTGGCATCAAAAAACCACTGAAATCAACTGGCAGAGACATGTGACTTGAAATTGCACTTTACAGTCCATCTCAGGTTTGTCCGAAAGGTCTCTCTAGCGAGGCACAGACCCCGAAGTGAGCAAGAAGACTGAGAAATCATCCAGCCAAGGCCATAAGGTGTCAAGCACAGACCTAACACACCTATTTATACCCACATGAAAAACTGACTTTGTTTTTCCTTAAGTACCTTAATAGTTCATTTAATTTTTTTTCCCTTAAAAAAAGGTAAATGGCATTAGTTTGGTCTCCAAAAGAGATGCCAGTTTGAACTTTATTCTGCCAGCAATTATTTGGTTTGGCTCTGCCAAGCTTGACTTGAAAAATATTTGCCGATTCCAAAAAGATTTAACGAGCTTTGCTGCAGACGCCTGTGCCATCTGGCACGTCCCAGGGGCTGTGGCAGAGCAAAGAGAGTTCTCCTGACCACAGACTTCGTTTGCCAGGGTCGCCAGCTCCGGGAGTTGAGTAGATTCCTTGGGTCAAGATGCTGCACATCAAATGAGTGACAGTGACCAAAGCAGGTGTGGGAGGGTGTTGACTACCCTGTGTGGGAACTAATAGATAACTTTCAGAATGATCCACGGTACCCTTACACCACGTGTGACACCATCCTTAACGCTGCCAGCCAACACACCAGAGACATCTTCAACTTCTAGAAGAGACTGATTTTATCCCGTATCAGCACTAAAATCAACTGTCGTGGTGTATTTCAGTCATCTGATAGTTAACCATGGTGTCAGAATTTAAAGGAACTTATTTTGTGACACAGAATTGGAGCGTTTACTCTATATTGCAAAGATGGATATACACATCACCTTTTTGAAAATATAGTCAAACATAGATACACAAATCTATCACCGAGTGTCCAGACTGATGGCGCTTCCAGAAGTATCTTGGGTTCAAGTAACAAAGGGTTGTTGCCTGAAGTCATGCCATTTAGTACAAGTTAAATAATAAAAAAAGTAAAGCTGTCATCCTTTCAAACGAATGTCACATCTGACAACTACGCCAAAACTGGTAAAGTATGCCATAACAGTGCGTGCGTAAAACCCAAAGGTCTCTTAAGGTCCTGGGGTTAGGAAGACTGGCATTGAAACTGTAACTATGCTAAGAAAGAAAAACTCTGGAATATTTCTATTTCAGGTAATGAGCAAATATACACAGAGTTGGACATATCCCCCTCCAATGCCTAAGGAGCTCCCCAAAGTTCTGAAGGTCCCATTCACTAATACCACATGCAAACCAATACTTGGGACACAATTATGTGATGCCAAGAATCTGTAACTACCTTGAAAATCAAATCTGTAAGGTGCCTTTCCAGAGAAAATCCTATTCACCAAAATAAAAATGGAGCCCTGTCTCTACCTGGCTTCACTGATGCTCGGGAGTCCCAGCAGAAGTCAAAAGAAACACGTGTGACATAATAAAAGAGTGACTGGAGCTGTTATTTACCATTTTGGCTTCTGAATGCATTGGCTGGACTTGGGGCGAAGCACAGGGGTTACTGAGGTTTGGGCCTTGCATCCCCATGATGCTGGAGTTCACTGACATTTGTCTCTCCATCTAAGAGAAAGGCAAGTAACAGAGTTAGAAGTCTGAGGGAGGAAGTCAAGTTGCTTCTCTCTCACATGATCATTTTCCATTCCTTGGAAAAACTGAGAAACCAGAGGTTTGATGTACAGTAATCAATGCCCTCATGAGCCTCAAACCCAAGTGCATCCAAGAGTCGCCCAAGGCCGTGTGGTGTACCTGCAGAAGATTGCCCACACCAAGCAGAAGAGTGCGGCCATAGTAGATAAGTCCAAAGAAAGCTGCTGACTATTTCCATTCCTGCACGTGCTTCGACCACCACTATTCGTGCTTATTTTTGTAGCTATAAAAAGTAATATATACATTAAAATGTTTTTAAAAGGTCATATAATATACTAAATGGCCATCTAAAAGGAAACCTTTGGCATTTTTGGCCCTAAATTTTATATAAATAAAAAATAAATCATTTGGCCAGTAAAATATAAAATTAATTTTAAGAGAAACTCTGTCACACATGGCAGGCCTTTCTGTTGCCCAGCTCATTAACACAGTTAAAGGATCCATATCAGCTGGGCATGGTGGCCCAGCTCTGTCATCTCAGCACTGGGGAGGGAAAGGTGGGAGGGCCATGAGGGTCATGGTCAAACATAGCAACATCTTGTCTCACAAAACAAACACCTTCTTCCCCTCCACCCAAATGATGATCCTGTTGGGTATACCTAGGGCACCTCTTCCTCCTCCTCCTCCTCTGACCCTAGCCAAGCCTCTCCATAGCCCCAGTCTCAGGCCCCACAGCAAGCTTAGGCTTTGCACTGGGAAGGAAGCAGCTGGGAGGCGGCGGGGCTTGGAACACACGGGTAGGTTTCTCCTGTATTGTCCTCCTGCTGGCCTGCCACTCATTTAGATGTAACATCATTCAAATACTTACACAGCATTCTGGGATTTTTGTTTTCACGGTGTTCCTCTTAAGTATTTCCAGGTCGATGATCCTGTTTGCTCTACACATGCTTTGGAACAGATTGTTTTTTTATTTGCTATGCTTTCAGATTGTTGAACATTTACATGTGCCTAATAAGGTATCTAGAATATGAGACTCAAGTCTAAACATGAAACTCACATTTCAGATATACCTTATACATGCAGCCTCAAGTTAATTTTGCACGTTTTTGGTGCTCCTGCATTTGGACTGCCACTCACCATACAGAAGATAGGTAGGGAGGTTTTTTTTTTTTTTTTTTTTTTTTTTTTTTTTTTTTTTTTTTTTTTTCCTTAAGCATCAGTATGGCCCTTAGAATGTTTTAAATTTTGCATTCTTTAGATATCAATCAATTTTACTATAGTAAAAAATGTCATTTTATTCCAGGAAGGGTATATCTGATGTATAATATATTCTGTTAGGTAGAAAACTGACAGTCTCCTAGGATGAAACAATGTTAATATCATGTGTAGAATATAGCTGTATTTTCTATAGGGGCAAAATAGATGCTTATGTGCTTCCGTTTACCAAAGGCTGGAAATGAAAACTGTGACTGGAAACTTGTGGTATCCAATATCCTATATTAGCCTAGGTGATCTTGGAAAACAGTTTCTTATCAGTGAAGGGTTCAAAGTAGAGGGTGGAAATCCCCCTAAGAGGAGGGAAGCTGCAGGGTGATCCTGAGCTCAATGGTCCGGAAAGGTCATGTCTGTGACATAAATTTCTTTGGTGTTGGCCTCGGGGCAGGAGATCAGATTATGTTGTTAGTTTATGATTCCTAGTAGTGCTAGCTACAAACCTTTTTTCTGATTGGTGGGTACTTAATCTTCCCTTAGCCCGGATTAGCTGATCAGTTATCTGGCAGGGGTGTAGGAAACTCTTTCAAGAGGCTAACGAAGGTGAAAATCCCATGTATTTCAGAGTACTTTAGTAATATTTTCTGAGGCCTTAACAATCCAGCTAAATAAAATATTCACTCTGCATACCCTCTAAACCCCAGGCAGCTTAGGTACTCTATTTTTAAATCATGTTCAGAATTGTGGTAAAGTATATTTAACATAATTTACCATTTTAACCAGTTTTAAGTGCTATTAGGTACACCAAGTTCAGTACCATTAAGGACATTCACACTCTGTAATTAAGCCATGAAGAATTCAGAAATATCATTGCTCTAAGAAATGCATATTACTTATAATTCCCTCTCCCAGAGTCTGACCACCAGGAGAAGTGGAATCCCATTCAGTCCCTTAGTCCTACAGGAGACTGCGAGAGAACGTGAAGCCCACATGAGTTTTTCCAAAGAAGCATCTTTGAGAAGGACAGATACCCAGGGGTGGGAGCAGCCTTCCGAGGCTTCTGAGTCTGCAATTCCATTTGTTTTGTGGAAAAGTTTTGTCTGTGAATGTTTCTATCCCATGAATGGGTTCAAACAGGCTAATTTCCTTAATAAAAGCATTTTGAATTTTCCATCTTGCTGATGACTGTCATGTAGAGTGCCAGCAAAAGCCACTTCAAATTAAGGATTTAGTGTTTTGCACTCACAAGCCAGCCTGAAGGATGAGCTTGACTTCAATGCGTTGACTAGCATGAAAAGGCCAGGAAGTAGCTTCACTGAATGCACTGAAGGCTAAAGGGCTAGTGGCAGAGCACTTGCTAAGCATGCATAGGCTCCAGTACCACAAAACACACAGAAACAGGATTTCGTCTCCTTCTCACGCTGGGAAGCAAGAGCTAGGCTGTCTGCAGTGGATGAACAATTCTAATGATGACGGTGACTTTCCCCAATTATGAGAACATCTGACTCTCAAGATAGGAAATCACAACCCAGGGGAAGTCCTTGAAGGCAGCACCTGCCTTGTTCTCCACATATTCTCAGCTCCTAATACAGCCCTCAGAATGTAGGAAGTAGGCAGAGTGAATGGATGAATAAATAGAAGACATATCAGTGTGTTTCAGACAAAGCCTTTGGGAAGGGTATTGCCTGGCAGCATGCATTACAAAGCAGTTAAGAACCTCATCCCCACCTAACGTCACAGCCTCAACCTTGATGCCCTGGAACCAGGGCTTTCCCAGGGCAAGAACTCTGAGGGAAGAGTTTGTCCTTTGCTGTGTTAGGAGGCCTGAGCCACAGCCTAGGAGCTGGTGGCAAGAAGCTCAAGGAAAGGAGGCTTGGATTTCTAGGGCCTGGAATTTCTAGAGACAATTCTTCAAAATGTTGTATCAATTTTCATGAGCAACATGAGTGTCCCTCAAGACCAGTGCCTGTCTAACTCAGTACTACTGAGGCACTGAGTCACGTAATCCAGCATTTTGTGCACTATAGGATTGAACAGCACCTTTGGCCTCAACCCACTAGACACCCAACTCACTCCAGTAGTGACAACCAATAATGTCACCAGATATTGCCAAATATTCCCCTGGGGGACAAAAATCATACCTGTTGAGTGTCACTGTTCTGAGCTGACATCTGCTGCTATGATAGCTATACACATCATACCATGGGTTTGGAACTCCTACAAAAGTTGCACCTCTGACTTTTTTAAAAAAAAATTTATTTATTTATTTATTTATTTATTTGAGAGAGTGAGAGAAGGAAAGAGAAAGAGACAGATGCAGGCAGAGAGAGAGAGACAGGGAGAATGGGTGCACCAGAGCCTCCAGCCACTGCAAACGAACTCCAGATGCATGTGCCCCCTTGTGCATCTGGCTTATGTAGGTACTGGGGAATTGAACCTGGATCCTTTGGCTTTGCAGGCAAACGCCTTAACCACTAAGCAATCTCTCCACCCCACACCCCTGACTTAAAAAAATATTTTACTTATTTATTTGCTTGATTGTGAGAGAAAGGGACAGCTAGATAGATGAGAGAGAGAGAGAGAGAGAGAGAGAGAAGGGGTGCACCAAGGCCTTTAGCCACTGCAAATAAATTCCAGACCCATGTGCTACCTTGTGCACCTGGCTTATTTGGGTACTGGAGAATCAAACCTGAGTCCTTAGGCTTCACAGTCAAGCACCTTAGCCGCTAAGCCATCTCTCCAGCTGTGCATCCCTGACTTTTTGTCTACACTGACTCTTAACCATGTATCAGGATCTTTGCTTCTATCCTAAGGGATCGAGTTTGGTGATGAAGTAAAGTAGAAAAGTGGTACCAGGCTAGTGAAGGCCAGTCAGCCCACACTTCTCACCTCTGTCCCTGAAAATGGCACACAGTCTAACCAAGCAGAAATAAAAGGATCTCTGTAGTGATGTTTTTCTGGACATTGCACAGAAGTTCTGAAAGAAAAATGATTTTGGACAAGAGAGATTTAGAAGCTGAGTGAGGACTGCTTGTGGTGGACATCACTGTGCCCTTTGGTTGACCTGAAGGACATGAGGAATAATGGCATTGACGGTGCTGTTTTCCTCCATCTACGCAGGCCTTAGAAGAACTTTGCTGGTAATCAACCATCTCCTCTGCCAGAACTACCCAGCATTACTAGTGGACCAGCCCATTGTGCATTTGTCTGAACTGAGTCCACATGTCCTTCTCCATTCCCAGCCTATTTACAGATAAATGAGCAAACTGATTAACCAGCTATCATATGAATTACTCAGTATAAGGTGAGGTGTGAGTTCCACTCAATCACAGTGTGACATTAGACACTTTAACTGCTTACTGTTCAGCTTTCATATGTGCCATGAGCTTATCAATTCTTTCTGCTACCACATCCCCTAAAGGATTTCTGTGAGAACAAAATAACACAGCCACGTTGACTGTTCCTTAAAATGCCCATTGTTACTCCATTGTGGAAGGGATTTGATTGGATTGTCTTACCACCTGTAGAGCTTTTGGAGACCTTCTATAGCCCTGACTCTTAAAGCATAATGCCAGGGAGGACAGGGAAGAAGAAAAAGAAGGTCCTAGGGAATGAGAATCAAAGCTTTCTCTGCTCCTCCAGGTTAAGGGTGGAGGGAGACCCCCAGCAATAGGGAGGCAGATATAGGAGGGTCATGAATTCAAGGCTGGTCTGGGGTACATAGTAAGACCTGATCTCAAACAAAACAAACAGGAAAATGGAGACTTAGGAATCTGACTACTCCTTTAAATCCTGACTCTATGTATTAGTTGTATGACCTTAAGCAGATGAATGAACTCTTTCGTTTCTCCCCTTCCTCACTTGCAGAAGCAGTGTAACAGTGTCTGACATCCATTTTCTGTTAAAGTAAAGGGAAAGAATGTACATATCGCTTAGTAGTTGAAAGAATGGGCTTTGGAGCCATAGTTCCTGGGTACCAAATTTAGCTGCTCTGTTTCACAAATGAGCAAGTTACTGGTCTTACTGTGCCCATTAGAAAGATGGAGAAAGTTACAGAACAATTTTATAGGGCTGTTTCATGTACTAAGTTATTGGAAAGTGACCAGCATATAGCAAGTGATCAGTAAGCACTGCCAGCATGATTCACAGAACCCAATGTGTACAAATACACATCATCTGCTATTATATATGATCATAATTATAATTATTGTTGAGTCCTGGCTAGAACACTCACTGGCAATTTAAGGACACTGTACAACTCAAACTGGGCACTTAAGATTATAGTTATCCACAGGGAATTAATTCCAGAGTGCATGCCTCAGCCTTGATAATCAACATCTGTAGATGCTTGTATAAGATGGTGCAGTATTTGCATATAGTCTACCCACAACCTATATTGTCCAATACTATATAAATGTTATGAAAACACTTATAACACTGCATTGTTTAGGAAATAACTACGGGGAAAAATCAGTAAATGTGTTTTATTTTTGAAAAAAAAATTATTGGAGAGATAGAGAGGAGGAGGAAGGAAGGGAAGGAATGGGCTTACCAGGGCCTCCAGCCACTGCAAACAAACTCTAGATGCATATGCCACCTTTTGCATCTGGCTTTATGTGGGTACTGAGGAACTGAACTTGGATCCTTTGGCTTTGCAGGCAATTATCTTAACTGCTAAGCCATCTCTCCAGCCTCTGGTACATTTTTTAAACAATATTTTCAATCCACGGTTGGTCAGGTTTTGGATATGGAATGATAGATACAGAGGGCTAACTGTGACTGCTAAATAGTGTCTTCCTGAGAAAATTCCATTCCTGGGGTGTTTCAGGCTCATTTGTCATCTGGTGACATGGATTCCTGCCTTGCAGCAAGGCCCCAAGGGACAGGAAAGCCAGCAAGATGCCTGGACAGCAGCACCTGGCCCACCAGGCAACCTTGGCTGACAGGTTGCACTCAGGCAGCTTGCGCCTTGGCTTCTCCTTCCTTCTCAAGATTCTCAGTACAAGTTCCAATGTGAGAACCCCAGAAATACTTACTGGCATCAAGACGGCAGAAGATCCTGGCATGGTGGGGTTGGGCAGGGTCCCGGGCATTGAGGCTGGCATGGGCTGCCTTTGTCTGTTGTGGAGATGAAGCAGAGACGATAGAGAGCCTGGGACAGGCCTGGGAACAAAGGACAAAACACACATTATTCCGGGGGCCCTGACTCTGTTCCCCCAGTGGCCAGAACCAGCAGAGACACCAGCATCACAGCGTAGCAGATCAAATCCACTGATGAGAGACCTGCATTATTAAGGACATTAGGGAAATAATAACAAATAAAATGCATGTCTGGTTTCCTTTGCTGCTTCCTCATCAATATATCACATCCCACTTCATTTCCTGAGCTGTTATCTAACAGAGATTAGGTAGAACACACTGGCGAATCTCTGATAGCCTCTGCTGCTAAGGAAGGATCTCTGGCAGAATCCTGGGTTCACTCTCAAGTTGCAGCCCCTGTTGTGTCTTAGATCTGGGGATCTTGCTGCATTTGTATCTTGGTCTAGTTCACATGTTCCCACACCTCTGTCCTGGAGCCTGACTGGCTTTGCTCTGTTTTACACCCTCACTGTGCGATTGCACAGCAGTCCCCATTCAGGAATACCTGGCAGAAATCCATTCTGACTTTTTTGTACTTTCCCACTGTGAGTGGAAAAAAACAAAGTCAGGACACAAACCAACACAGCCAGCCCAGCCTCTTATGACCAATCTCCCATTTCATAATAACTGGAGGTGTTAGGCTGTTTGACAGAAACTGATTTGGGCCTGACCTGCAGGATTTTGGTAAGCATTTCTCATGGGAGTACATAGTCAGACATTTTACTACAACTTGCCAAGGAAGAGAGAGAAAAGAAAGGAAAGAAAGAAAAACAGAAGAAAGGAAGAAGAAAAAAATGCCTTAAACTGATTTAATGAACCAAGGAATGTGGAGCTAGGGGAAAAGGGAATTATTTATATTTATTATATTAATATGGTAAACAAGTGAACTCCGATCTAAATTCTCGATCTCTTGATACTTTGCTCTGGGGAGCTGTCTAACTGTAAAACCATGAGCATATAACAAACCAAACAAACAAACAAAAGCCACTGGGGACAGCTGAATCTTCTGTCACATTAGACACACTTCGAAAATTAATACACTTCCAAAAGGCAATAAAAAGAAGGTCTCTTGCGCAGAGAACTGAGGAAGTCAGAGTTCTGTGTCGGCCAGACCCAAGGGACCATGACCTGTCTGGTGTCCATTAGGGTATCAGGACAATGTGAGCACCCCAACCCAGAGCTCCACCACAGCAGTAAGAGAAGCTGCTTCTATGTAGTGTGTTTGCCTTCCCTGAGGACTTGCAGAGGGTACATTACATGGGAGACAATGCCAACATGTTCTTCCTACATGTTGCTGTTAAAATTCCAAAGAAGAGTAAGTTTTTCATTCCTTTTGCCCAAGAGATTTTTTGAAATTATAGCTATCAAAGTTACATACATCCTATCTAGAAGGATTATTCATCAATTAGTCAAGATTTATATGTACATATGAAAATATAGAAGAATATAAAGCTGTTTTGCAGAGGTTCTGTGGATATGCCCAGGTTTATTAATAGAATGTGTGTATGAGTAGATTCCTAAATAAGAAAGTGTAAGTAGCTTATGACAATGAAATGCATGCTTTCAGACAGACAAGTGAACTCCAAGAGTTATTCTTTTTTAAAATATATTTTATTTATTTATTTAGGAGAGAGAAAGAGGCAGATAGAGAGAGAGAATGGGTGTGCCAGAGCCTCTAACCGTTGCAAATAATTCCAGATGCATGTGCCACCTTGTGCATCTAGCTTACGTGGGTCCTAGGGAATATAACTTAGGTCCTTAGGCTTTGCAGGCAAGCATCTTAACCACTAAATCATCAATTTATTATTTAGTTATTAGAGAAAATCAGAGAGAAGGAGCACATCAGGGTCTCCTGTCACCATGAAGACACTCCAGACGCAGGCATCACATCTTGCTTCTGGATCCATTTTACATGGGTACTGGGAGTCAAACCTAGACTGGCACACTTTGCAAGCAGGAACTTTTAACTACTGAGCAATCTTCCCAGCCCAAGAGTTATTCTTGGCATATGCCCCAGGGAATCTTCGGAGAGTGGACTGATCAGAAGTCAGAAGGACCAGCAGACCTGTGAAGACACTTGGTCTTCCACAACGCCAGCAGGCTAAGAGTTATAATTGCTCTTAAATATTATGGGAGGCTGTGACTTTACCATGTCTACAAGTCTGTCTCTTTAGAGGCGGATAGTGCAATCAGATAGGTATAAAATTGTCTCAGTCATCAGACATCTGTTTTATAGACTTCATTTTAACACTTTGCTTTGGAACTTTATTGAGCAGAGAACAGTTGTATATTAAAGCACATTTATTAGTATGTCTCCCAAATCTGACATTAATATCTGTACTCCAGTTTCTTAATACTTGAGATTCACTGGGAATACACTTACATAAAGCTAGTTATTCTGCTATCCAAATAGATGCCTGTGTATACATACATATGTAGGTGCATGAGTACCACCTTTCACCATGTTTTGGTTAAAATGGGAGAAGCTCCAAGAACAGCTAGGAACAAACAAAACATGAGAGACAGCTTAAAGCCTTTCTTTGTAGTATATTTGTTTGCAAGATCTTCCTCATGAATGAAGGGCAATGTATGTATTATCTTCATTTACATTTGGTTTCTATTTTGTAGCATAACACGTTAAAAATAACTTTGGCCATCAGTTTTTATTGATGGGCTGTTTCTTTAAAAAATGAAATCAATTAAACAACTCAATGATGTGAATGGAAAAGCAAAAGTAATTAAATTTAAAATGAGTTTTCATTCTACCACAAATGATGGAAACTCCCAGCTATACAGAATCATTGGGGAATGGTATACTTCATTTAATCCAATGTTCTGATTAGGTTAGCTATTTCCACACCCTGCATAGATCTACTAGATTTTAAAATATCAACTATTTCCTAATTACTTAAGAAAGTCTTCCAGGGTACTAAGCTTCCTTGAGATAGTAATAACAGTTTCCAAGTAATGTCAATCAGGCCAATTAACAATGGATACTCAGAAGAGAAAATTATGACTTGAGATTCCTGTATGTATGGATTCTGAGTACTTTTGAGGTTATTATTTTATATCAACTCTGTCGATTTTTTTTTTCCAACTCTCATGGCATTTCTCCAACAAACCAATGGGGTTTTTAGGTTTCTTGATGTGGTTTCTAAAACTTCAAACTGTAACCAGGTGTGGTGGTGCATTCCTTTAATATCAGCATCCTGGGAGGCTGAGGTAGCAGGACTACTGTGAGTCTGAGGCCACCCTGAGACGACACTTCAAACAGTAAAATGAGTGTCAGCTGTGCTTATCCATCACTAATACAACAGGCCAGGACTGGGAGTGGAGAGTTCAGTAGCAGACAGCTCACTGAGCATATGTGAGGCCCTAGGTCCCATCCCTAGCACAATAAATCAAGAAACGAACAAACATAGTCTGAAGAATTATCTGTGCAGATAGGCTCTTAGAAGCTATTATTTGTCCATATCACTGAGAGAGAGAGAGAGAGAGGTCACAGAATAATTGTGTTTATTATCTAATTCCCTATGTATGGACTGAAGTTATAAATATTTAATATAGTATTCTTGCATAAGCTTTTTATATTGCCTTTGTATTCTGAAGTATGTTCAAATCCCTAATTTCATGTGACTTGAAACAATGTAGCGTGGTAGGTAGGTCATATCATTCCCATTTTACTCTGGATTAAATTGCATGCAGATACATTTCATATTTGCCCATGGTTGCATGGGTCATGGAAGGAGGCAGAGCCTATCCTCAGCTTGCAACTGAAAGCGTCCCTCATCACACCTCCATAGCTCCCATAGCTAAGTTGCTATTGGTTTTTTTATGCTAAAATGAATTCATGGTCCATTTCCTTTGATATTCACAATGCTCCCTAGACTTGCCATGAAGTAGTGAGGAAAAAAAAAAAAAAAACTGGACGACTGCTAACATGGGAAATCATTCATCCATGTGAAATTCTATTTTCTTCTTTTTTAAAAAGGTAAATAAACAAAAAACCTCCCCCAAAAAACACATCAAGTAGATCCTGAAAATCAGATGGCAAAATAGCAGTAAAGTTGTGAAAACAAAGCCCCAACAGTCTTCCTTCTAGTGCAGGCTTGTTGCCATGAGCTAATAATTCCAGACTTTGAGCAAGCCGAGCCTCCTTTTTAATAACCATATGCCTCTAGGTAAAGTATTTCTACTAAAAATTATTGAGGCATGGAACAAGGTAAGATGTGTGAGCTCATGTTGGATTGTTCAATTACTAACTGAGTTCTGCCGCATTAAGAGTTTTCCAACTTGACAGATTATTCCTCTTTATACACTTGTATAAACATACCGCTTAGGGCTGAAATCTATGTAAGCTTTTCTTTCAATTAAAATGTCAAGGATGACAGACTGTGTTTTCACTATCCTTAGCAGAATGATAGGTACACAGCAAGCGACTTCATGTCCTCAGTTTTCCCCCCAAAGGATGTTTTCCAGTCTGGGGGTGTCTGAAAACCAGAGCCGAGGCTGCCAGCTTCCCTTGCCCTAGTCAATCCTGGGTCTCTCTAAGGACCTGCAGGCCAATGCCTGGGTCGGGACCCATCAAAGAAGGATTCTGTAGAATTCTCTCCTTCCCCGGGCCTTTCAAGGACCTGTGGTACCCCAGAATTGTCTATTAGGTTATAGGAATAGACCCATCTGTTTAGAGTTTGGCCAAAAGAAAGAGGGCAAGTCATGGAAAATATTAGAAAACCAGATGATCAATGCTAGCATGCAGATCAGGACAGCGGCATAGTAGCAATCTCAAGAAATAAGAAATGATAACATCAGGGCTTGGTGGGAGGCAGAATTTTGTCTTAAAAGCTTCAGACCAAGAAAATGTAATGAAAAATGTTTTGTAGGAAGCAGATTCCAGCACCAAGTTGGAAGAAACTTCCTGATATTGTGGGCTCTCCATTTCACCTGTCCAATGAACACAATAGCCTTCAGGCTTTCTCAACAGCTCTCGAAGTGCCAACCTTCAAATACAGGTTGTGAAGGGAAGCGCTATGCTTTGAATCTAGCTAAATTGTAAGTTCCACTGTGATAAAGGCTCTATTCTCCCTTCACTAGGGTATGCCCAGTGCTTAATTGTGTATGAGATGCATAATAATAGGTGGTCAGTGTCTATTGTCAATGACATTGAGCCAATCTAGGATTCATGTTCTTAATGTCAAGACTACCTTCAAACATGACTAAACTCTCCATAAAAGATGTTCCTAGACTGCTTTTCTTTTAAAGAATACATTTAAGATTTTTATTTTTATTTATGTACTCATTAGAGACACACATGGTGGGGGAGGGAGAATGGGCATGCCAAGGCCTTTCGCCACTGCAAACAGACTCCAGACCCATGCACCACCATGTGCATCTGACTTACGTGGGACCTGGAGAGTTGAACCTTGGTCCTTAGGCTTCGTAGGCATGTACCTTAACTGCGAAGCCATCTCTCCAGACAAAGACTGCTTTTTTTTCCCCCCATAGGACCCAAGCTCCTTTCTCACTTACATATAACATCATTTCACATACAAACTAGGAAAAGAGTCATTATTGTCCAGTAGACTTGTATTAACCTCTGAAATGAAACAAATGATTCCTATGGCCACAAATGAAGTGTTATGGACTAAGCTGGCAAGCTACTGATTATCTTGGGTAGGGGGGGGGAGAGTAAAGTGCTCTAGAAGCCGATGCAGCATCTTAAATCTGAGAAGACATTTCTAGTGTGAAATGCTTATTTACTTATTCTTCTATGAAATGAAATTTTAAAATTGCCAATTTTCTGAGCAAATAGGTTGTCAGAACCATCAGCAGAATGTGAAATTGAAAGGCAATATATTTTCTTCCATGGGTAATCACTTTACTATAAGACGAGCGTGAAGGTGACTGCCCAGGTCGGAACCCAAGCTCTGCCAGGCAGTAGTGGTGTGACTTTGGGCAAATTCGTCTGTGCCTCAGTTCCCTCAAGTATAAAATGGGTTGATGGTGACATTTACTTCATGCTACTAAATGAGCTACTACTCATTAAATGTACTGAATATGAAACACTGGTCATACAACAGAGTAGCCATTATAGTGCAACCAATAAATGATGGCTTACCTGAGGTATTAAAGAACATCAATTCTTAGCTTCAATTAAGATACATTTAAGGACTATAACTTAACCAACATTCCCTGCATACACATTTCATTAAAAATCTACTAAATTTAGATTTTCAAGCCCTTCTATGAGGAAAATGGGACCCTTTTCACTCATAACTTCAGAGAACTGAAAAATGACCTCACATTATTTCACAGAAAGGGCTCCTGCAAATATTTCCTCAAAATGGAGCCAAACTACTTCCCCAGAGAGCAGTCCTCAGTATCTTGTTTGTCCTGAAAACAGTGACAAAATCCAACCGAAACAATAGTTGGGAAAACAACAAAGCTGTCTGACCATATTTAAAAAGACATCATATAATTATTGTGTCAATTAAGAAGTCCAGGAGACTGAGAGCAAGAGAGAATTATCCTCTGCCTGTGTCTTTTCTGAATGAGCTCATGCTCTAAAGTCTCACCACCAAGCTCTCAAGGATAGACAACAAATGCAATATTTCCCCTTTTAACAAATGAGACAAAGAAATAGAACTATTTCGCCCTAGGAGAGGCAGCTGTGATGAAAACATATAGTGTCCTTTCCCAGCCGCCTGTCTCAAGAGAGGGCCTCTGATAAGGAACGGAGGTGTCCTCCACCTCCACCTCCACGTGCCCCCCCACCTACTTTTCTCTTGGTAACACAGACATTTAGGTGTCAAGGCAGGGAATTCTGCTTTTGTGTCTATATCCTTTTTTTGGCCTCACTCTCCGCTTCTATCTTGGCTTAAAAAAACAAGTATAACAGCAACGTTAGCAGCATTGCAGCCTAGCTTTTCAGAGTCCCCTAAACCTACTTCTCTGGGAAGAAAGTTCCAAAGCACCAAGGCATTGTGCCCTCTGGCCTCTCACTGTCCTGCCAGCCATGGTCCTGGGCTCTTCCACCTCGGGTTGTGAATCTGCCCCCCTCCCAGGATGCACATTTCCCTCCTCTCATGGACCCTTGACCTAAGTCACTCTCACTACCTTCTCTGGGCAATCACACCAGGTTGTGGCCTTATAAAACTGCTTTCAAGGGCTGGAGGGATGGCTTAGCCATTAAGGCATTTGCCTGCAAAGCCAAAGGACCCAGGTTTAACTCCCCAGGACCCACGTTAGCCAGATGCACAAAGGGACGCAAGCATCTGGAGTTCGTTTACAGAAGGCCCAGGCACTCCATTTATTCTCTCTCTCTCTCTCTCTCTCTCTCTCTCTCAATCTCCTTCTCTATCAAATAAACAATAAATAAGTGAAAATACAATATTTATAAAAAACTGCTCTCAATATACCCTGTGCTTTTCCCTGTAGCATTTATTACTGTTTAGCCCATCAGTGAACCAAATCAATCATCCATCAAAGACCAATCAAACAGCTGATGTGTATACATGCTCATCTTAGAGGGGAACACTAGTTTGGGCACTAAAGTCACCAATATAACAATCCTTTACAAATTTCCAACTGGGGAGAATATAATGTCAAAGGAATTAAATGTGCACTACTGTCTCTTGGAGTTTACCATCTCTGCTCCCTCGTTGCATTTCATCAATGTTAGAGTGATTTTTAAAACAAAAGAAAGCAAGGTATTTCTGTGGTTTGGGATGTGGATAGACAGTAGAATAATTGCCCAACACATGAGAGGATATTGGGGGGGGGCTTTGCCTTGTAATTACATAGATAGTAATAAATCTGATCAGTCAGACATTATGTCTACCTTGTCCTACAAAAGCAGGTACTTTTGAAACTTAAGATAGTGCGTGAGGACATGTGAAGAGAAGTGGAAAGGACATTGAGGGAAGGAGAAATGGAGAGGAGAGGGAGATTATAGGACAGATGGTGGTTGTGGAGAGGAGGAAAGGACAAGAATCAACTAAAGCAAGCTATTTCTGGAAATACCAGAATGAATGATAACCAGATCTCTGTATGCCAACTAAAAAAATAAGTTTTTTAAAAACTTAAAAAAGCAAGTGATGACTCCCAGCAGGTACTTCAAGAAAAGTTTTTTTTGAATTAATGAAACAAAGATACAAAGGGTTTCATCCATAAGCAGTGGGTAAACAGTGGATGTTGCAAAAGCACTATTCAGGTCATTATCTATAGTAAGGAGAGGGGCTTAGTTGAATTTAAGTCGTAAATGCAATTCAGTTTAGATTAAAGATCTCATATAAACCCATTTCTGTGCCTACCCCTGCCCCCAGTTATTTGGGATTGAAAACAGAACCTTCCACATGCTAGGCCATTTCTGTTCTTGAAGAACAACTCAAGGTAACATGTGCCTTTTACTCGTGCCCTTAAATTAAACTTGAGCTTTCAGATGAGCCTAGACCTATTTGTTTTGGTATCAACTAAATTAATTTCTATTTGAAATTTTATTTGAAGCATTTCATAAGAAAGACCAAGAGTGATTCCGGAACACTCATCTGCCTCCAATCTATATAATGGTCTAGAAATTGGATGTGTGCCCCAAAAGAAGTTTGCATTTTTAACTCCGAGAGCTCTGCTCTCAGAGCTAACAGTTACTCCCACTTTATGGTCAACTCTACAAGGGTCCTATTTGTATACCATCACCAAGAGTACCTGAACCTGAAGTTACCACACAAGGTAAATTTTGGCTCCTTGCTTGTCAGTTTTATACTGCTGATGCTTTTGTTTTTATAGATACAATATCTGATGTCTTGGAAACCATAACTTCTTTCTCCTTAAATGAAAGCCTGGCTGTGAGCAAGCAAGCTAGTGGTAGTAATAAAATGTAATACAACTAACTGATCTGCATCCTGCTGGGGCATCTGCAGGGTTTTACAGCACATGCCCTGCATCTACTCTGGCAGAGAAGATGTTTACTAGAGCTTTCAGTGCTTTGAGTAGAAAGAAGAGTTAGAGGAGGAGAACCCAAATTTGTGGTCACTCTATTAAGACTATTAAATCAATTTTTCCCTTCTTTGTTTCTTTAATGACTGATTTCTGCACCATTAATTTGAATTAGTCCTGTAGTCAGGCTGATTCATTTAAGTTAACCAAAAAACATGGCTAGATTCATTTCTGATGTACTATTGTCAGAAAAAAAGACCACTTTCAAAATCTAATTTTTTTCTTATAAAGAGCTAAGATACTTGATAAAGATCTTTGATGAAAGACCCAAAATGCCTCAGCAGTTTAGCTTAGCCACGGGTCAGACATGCAGACATGAAGAAATGGCTTTTCAACCAGCCAATAACTTTCCAGCTGCATCAATTATTCATAAAATTACACTTAGAAAAGGCAAGTAAATGCATATCAAAAGACATAAAATAAAAGATAATTTTGAATGTGGCTGAAATACATGATGCAAATCTTACTGGCTGGGGAAAACAACCTATCTTTAGAGAGGCCTATCTCTAAGTACAATTTCTTCCTGTGAGTTGTTAATAAGCTTCCTCCGGTTTCATGAGGACAAATAAGCAGCCCTCTGATTATGAGCCTTGTCATTTACATGAGATTGCTGCGTGCATTCATTCACCAGGCATGAATAATTCATGACAATACTCACTAAGGCTCTTGCTGGATAGTCAGAGGCCATGAGCTCCCTGGGCTAACAGGCAGCTTGGAGGACCCCACCCCCACCACCAAGCTCAATGTCAGCAACTCTGGTTAGGTTTCTCCTGGCCCTGCAGCTAGTCAGGTGAATTTTAATCGAGTCATTGCTAGTGGAATCTTTACATGGCACAATCCCCCTACACATATGTCCCAAATTTGTAACTGAATTTTGTCCCCAAGTAACAACAGCTTCAGTGCCAAAAAGACTGCCATGAAAAGGGAGCTGTGGGAAATCCTACCAGGCAGCCTCTGCTCAGCTTGGGCCTCCTGCTAGGCTCTTCCTAATGGTGCCTTCCCTAATGCCTTTACCTGACCTCTTCTTGAATCTTAGGCATGTCCCTCTAGCATCTCTCCTGGGAGGCTAAATTTATGACATCCCCCATGTAGCCACTCTCCTGGGTTATTTCAGTTTTTTGGGAGGCAGTACAGGGATTCACTTGCTCTGTTCATACGTTGGCAGGAGAGGGTGGTCCAGAGGTCGTGGGCTTAGGCAGCTGAAACTCCACACAGGGGCTCTTCTACCTGAGGTTGCTAAAAGCTTGATCTCCCAAGTCCTTTGCTTTTCTTTTGCATTACTGAGGATCAAACCCAGAGTCCTTCACATGTCAGTCAAGTGCTCATGCACTGAACTAGATCCCAGCCCCAGAATTATAATCTCTTCTTAAAACATATTTTATTTGGGAGAGAGAGAGAGAGAGAGAGAGAGAGAAGAGAGAATGGGTACGCCAGAGCCTCCTGCAACTACAAACAAACTCCAAACATGCCACTTTGTGTATCTGGCTTTATGTGTGTCCTGGGGAATCAAACTCAGGATGTCAGGCTTTATAAGAAAGCACCTTAACTACTGAGCCATCTCACCAGCCCCCCTCCCCCGAAATATATTCTTTATGACAAAGAAACAACAATGGAGACTGGAGCCCCAACTGTCCAAAGATGTCCAGACAGGGACAGAGACTTTGCCTTCCCTGGCTCAGCAAAGGCCTCACTCATTTGTATCCTGACAGACAGTCACAAGCTCTGCCCCAAGCACCACTGAATCGAATACCCCAACCCCACAGGTAAGTCAGACATGCTAAAGAAATCCTTGCTGGGTGAAGGCTGAACATCCAGAGGGAGACAGAAAGAGTGGAGACCATGAGAAAGGTTCCAGAGACACATAGCAAAATATTAAAAGGCAGGAAGGTAAGGTCTAAAGGGAAATGCATAGGATTAAGACTTGTATCCAGTGGAAGAGACAACAGAAAAGACTGAGAGGTAACAAGAATAATCTTCAAGTTTTCAAAGTATTAGACTCAGAAAATGGGCACTAGTGACTTTTAAACACAGCCAAAGTAGAGACCTAACAACAGTAATTCAGCAGCACATGAGAGTTAATTTAGAAAAGTCTATCTCCCATGAGCAAATAATGTAAAAGAGTGTAATGGCTAACTGGGGTTTTGGAATTACTTCTTATTGGGCTCTTGAAAACAGCAGCAACAGAGACAGAAACAGTGCTGGTTGTCATTGCTGACCAACCACTAACTTAAGTAGAGCGCCCTTGTGTAGCTGACAAGGCAGTGGCTTCAGGCTGCTATGGACCAAGAACGTGGGATCCACACAAACCTACTGTTCTCTGCTTTTCCCTCAGCAGAGCCATGCAGCTATGATACCTGTGTCACAGGTATTGCACAAGGGTCATTTGAAAGAATATTCTGAGTGTCCGGTCCTTGGAGGACCACCAATGTATACTCTGTTCAAGACATAACCCAACTGTTTTAGAAAATAAAATAATCACTAGTATCAGTTTTAGAATACAAAGTAATATTATGTTTAGCCAAACGTGGAGGATGAGGTATTTGGGAAAAATACTCAGAAACCTCCAGCCTGTCAAGGGTAGCCCTTTTGTAACTGTGAGGCCCACAGGTCTGCCATTCTATTCTTGGGGAATTTTGCTCAGCCAGGATGGTCAGGGCTTTGGGCTTTCACAGTGTGTGTCTATCTTCCCACTCAGCTCAAATGAGAATATCAGAGAGCACTGAGGTTGGAACTCTCTAGGAAGTACATTGAAGTGCTTTGATATCATAATGAGATTGCTTTATCCTATAATGTCATTCAGTTCCTGACAGCTGTACTCTATAACTTATCCATGAACAAAAGGTTTTTGTTTTTTAATTTTTAATTTTTTTCTAAGACCTTACCCATGCTAGGCAATGGCTCTATCTACTGAATGATGTCCTCAGCCCCATAATAGGAGTCTTTGAAGAACCATGGTAACTTGAAGTATCATCTTGGTTTCTAGGGACTGTCATCTTAGCTCTGTCTTGAGCAAGGAATATGGGGGCAGGGTGGAGTTTCTAGGAAACTGTATACTTTCTTGTGCAACCTCCCTGAACAACCTTTCAAGTCCTCCGGCTTCACAAGAGCACTTATCATGAAGCTAAATTGATATTAATCTGAAACACTTAGTAAAATAGCAGCAATAAAGTTCATAATAATGATGCTTGGCATTTACATTGCACTTTGTGTCCAAGGATCTCAAAGGGCTTTTTAGCCAGGCTTTGCTATTTCCCAAACTACTCATGGATGGACTGGCACATGGGTGAACACGCCACAGCGTAACATTCCCGGGAACAGGGTTGGTTTTATCATTAAGTGGAAACATTAGCACTGAAGCCATGTTATGTGCATAAATCACCCCCATCAGCGTGTACACATGCACACACACACGCACACACACACATACAACAGTGATCTACATGCTAAAAGATAAGACCTGAGCAAATCCTTTTAGTTCTAGACATTTTGGCCTGTGTTAGCTAGCTCAAATCTTGGGACCCAGGTTCACATTTTATTAGACTTGTTTTATTTTCATATTTCTCCCAACAATCTTTTCTATTTCTAAGTCCAACTCAAGGCAAGTATGGTACTATGCATCTATAATCTTAGCACTTGGGAGGATGGGGCAAGAGAATCATGTGTTTGAGGCAAGCATGTGCTAGCCATATAGTAAGAGCCTGTCTCAAAAATACAAAACCCAACAAACAACAAAAAAAAAAGGTTAAATACATTTTATTCTTTTTTTAGAGAGAGAGAATGAGAATTGGCACACCAGAGCCTCAGCCACCGCATTCAACCTCCAGACACTTGCACCACCTAGTGGGCATGTGTGACCTTGCGCTTGCCTCACCTTTGTGCGTCTGGCTTATGTGGGATCTGGAGAAGCGAACATGGGTCCTTAGGCTTTGTAGGCAAGTGCTTTAGCTGCTAAGCTATCTCTCCAGCCCTAAATACATTTTAAACATGGGAATGTCTATGTCTATCGAAGTATCCATGTAAGCCAGAGGCACAAGGTGGCACATGTATCTGGAGTTCATTTGCAGTGGCTAGAGGCCCTGGTGTTCCCATTCTCATTCACTCTCTCTCTCTTTCTCTCTCTCAAAAAAATACATACAATATTTTTTTTAAATTAAAGTCTTGTTTTGTGGGCTGGAGAGATGGTTTAGCAGTTAAGGAGCTTGCCTGCAAAGCCTAAGGACCCATGATCAACTATCCAGATCCCACTCAAGCCAGACTCACAAAGGTGAGGCAAGTGTAATGTTGCACATGCCCTCTAAGTAGCATAAGCACCTGGAGTTCATTCAATAGCAGTGGCTGAGGCTCTGGCATGCCAATTCTCTCTCTCTCAATTAAAAAATAAAAAAATTAAAGGCTGTTCTTTTAAGTTTATTCTGAAAAAAAAAAAAAATTCTAGGTTGAAATGATGAGGAAACATTCATGCAGAGGGTTTATATAGAAAGTGTGACTTTCTCTCCACTGGTGTCCCTGCATTTTACCAAAGAGGGTGACTTGCTTAGTTCCCAAATGGTTCTCCAAACAGGCTTATTTCTATCCTCAAACAAATGTGGTATTTAGGGTTTCACATTTAAAATGTAATTTGATATCATTTCAGATGCCTTCGTACAGCTTAATAAACATCTTACCCAGACAGGCTTAGGGTCTGATTTTAATTTGTGGTAAGGTTACAGGCAAAGTAAATGCCAATTTAAGCTACAGAGAATAAATGTGGAGTAGAAATAGGAGAGTGACTGACAGCACACTTGAAGAACGCACGCATTAGGCTTGCCTATAGGAAGTGACGGTTCCTGAAAGCCCCTTCACCAGTTGGATGGGAGCTGGGTCTCTCCTCAGATTCCCCCCATGAAGTTGCTCACCAGAACAAAAAGGCTGAGCTGTACTTCCCCAGGATAGATCAATCTGAAGATCATAAAATGATACAGCAAGTAACTGAGACATTCATGGCCCGGCTTTGAACTGCAGACCCTGCAAAAACACGCTGCCTCAGCTATTTGTTTCCTAGGGTCCTGGGCTGGGTCCTCAATGCCTCCAGCTGTCTGTTCCTTCACATATAAAGTGAAATGGCTGAGCCAGCAAACTCAAGGACCTTTTGAACAGTGAGCTTATGTGCCTGGATGTGGTCCACAGTGAGTTAGGTGACATAGGGAGATATCTAGAAGTAGATGTTCTAGAGAAACAACTCATCTGTTAGGAGATTCGCCTCCATGTGAAGGAAAATGGGTGCATAATTTCTTATTGGGTATTCTAGAACATCCCTCTCCTTAAAGAGAAAGAACAAAATGGTTTGCCTGGCTCCTGAGTGAGGGCAACAGCAGGCCAAGGAGGGTGGGAAACAAACTCTGAGGAAAAGGAACATGCGAACAATGATCATTTTAATGGGGTTAAAATTAAGGTTTCACCCTCTTGTGCACTAGCCTAAGTCATTCATCATTAAGCAGAAAGACATGTGTGAGGAGAGGTAGGACAGGTCACCCAAAGGGCAATTGTGACTTTTCAGTGCAGCATCTATTGGGACTGGTTCTGAAGTGGGCAATTTTAAAATATTTTATTTATTTATTTTCAAGCAGAGAGAGAGAGAGAGAGAGAGAGAAAAATTAGTGCACCAGGGCCTCCAGCCACTGCAAACGAACTCCAGATGCATGTGCCACTTTGTGCGTCTGACTTTACATGGGTATTAGGGAATCAAACCATCGTCATTGGGCTTTGCAGGCAAGCGCCTTAACCACTGAGCCATCTCTCCAGCCCCTAAAGTGGGCATTTTGAGAATAACAAAAATTCTCTAAGCCTGTGAGCTGGCAAAAACAAATTCACTACTGAGACATTCATACTATATGACCTACTTTCCACAAAGCAAAGTTACCACTCCCTATATGCCTATATTGAGCCCTGAGGATGATCTATCTGATCCATGATGCCTGTTAGAGTTCTGTGTCATAACTGGGCCTTAAGTTGTCTAGAGATCTGCTTTGTCATTATTTCTAACTGTGTCTGTGAGGGTGTTTCTGGAAGAGTCTCCTTTAATAGATGGGCTGAGTAAAGCAATATGTCTTCTCCAACTGGGTGAGCTCATGCAAACTCCTGAGAGCCTGTAGAAAACAAAAGGTGGAGGAAAAGGGCATATTGACTCTCCCCGGTTACTTGAGCTGAATCATCTGTCTTCTTGCCTTTGACGAGGGCCCAATTCTATGAATCCTCCCCATGCTCAGGCATTCAAATTTCTACTAGAAATTTCTTTTGTAGGTCTCTAACTGGCAGGTGGGACTTCTTAGCCTCTATAATGTAGTGAGCTAATTCTTTAAGGTTAGAAGGCAAGTGGATGATTGGAGAGATAGGCAGATAGAACATAGATAGATAGATAGATAGATAAATAGATAGATAGATAGATAGACAGACAGATGTAGATGGTCCTCACCATGGGGTTACGTCCTAATAAAGTCATGGTAAGTTGAAATACTATAAGGCAAAGATGCACTTAATAACCTTACCTACTACTAAACAACATAGCTTAGCCTAACTTTGTTTAAACATGCTTAAAGCACATTAATCTGTAGTTGATCAAAATCAGTTCACACATATTTTATGTTATATGAACTGAATAGTTCATATTTACTGAATACTGAAAGTAAAAATCAGGATGCTTTCTCAGCATTATGAAGTCCATAAATCGCAAGTCAAACCATCACAAGTCAGGGATGATCTCAACCCATCCATCCTTCTCCTTTTTAGTAGTTTGTTTCTCTGAAGAACTTTGATATCATATCCTATGTTTAGATTCTTTTCTGTAGAAACTGTGTCATATTTCTTTAATTATATTTGGCAGGACTGAATTATTAAAATGTAGCCATTAACTTTGACTTTCTCATCACACACTTCCCATCATTCACCAAGGTCTACTAACTCCTCCTCCCAAATAGACCTGGACTCTATCCACTTGGTTCTATCCTCACTGCTAAGACCCTGGTCCAAACACTGTCTTCTCTTACTTGTCCTCTTCCAACATTTTCTGCCTCTAGTTTTACTCCTTTTCAGTCCAACCTCTCATTGCTGCCAGAATGAGCTTCAGGAACCAGAGATTAATCATGACATTTCCCTGTCCCTGCTCAACATTCTTCCATGGCTCTCCTTAGCAGTTTGGACTTAAAAAAAAATTCCTTTAAGTGTTAGAGCTCTTCGATGTCTGTAGTATGACTTTTCATCTGTGTTGACATGCTCTGCTCCCTGATTTTTAATATTTTCCTAAAATGTACCTTTCCTCTTCAAGGGCCTTGATACATTCTGTGGCATTTGCCTGGAATGCCCAGCCACCTCTTTTGTGGAACAGTTTTTATCCACCCTTTAGATCTCTGCTTCCATATTACTTTCTTCATATTTTCTGAGACTCTCTAATTGGAACAGTCTCTAGTGTACAGGGTCTCAGGCCCTCTGTGCTTTCCTTCCTGCTACCTCTTACATGTTTGTTCCACGTCTGCCTCGGACCTTACACTCATGCCTCTCTCATGACAGCTATGTATCTTTTGACTGCCAGAGATCAAGCCACTTGATTTCTTGGACCATTGAGATGTGGGCTTACTTTGTGGAGTATAGTGTTCCATTTGGATACAGGAGAAAGTAGGACATCCTAACAGAGCTGGAAAGCTTTCCAGACGTGAAGAGCTTTGATCTAATGTAAGTGAACACCATGGTGTTTGCCTGCATGCTATTGGTTATAGATCTTTCTACCTTTCTGGAGTCTGAGACTATTCTTTTGACAAACACAAAGGGGGAAATGCCAAGTGGAAACATTTGTTCCAGAGCTTATGCTTTCTGCTTTAGGTCAAGGCTGAAACATTCAACTGTTCTTATGACAGTTAAGTATTTTGCCAAAGGTTTTGATTGCTGGAACTCTCCAGAAAGGTCACAAACCTAATGTTTATATCAAGTTCCCAAGCATCAAATACATAAGCCATTTCAACCTCTTACATTAAAATAGGCAGTCAGCACTACTAACAAGTGTAATGGACTATTTTCTTTATAAGGAAGATAACTGAAAATTTCTTCCACTGTGTTTTTTAGCTCACAACGTAAAGTAAACAAAGCAGTGACTTGAATGTCTAGCATAATGGAGAGAATTCGCTTTCTTAATAAGGAATGGGTTTAGGCGTGCCAGAGCAGAGTGCATATGTGAGAGCGACGGCCTACTGCAAACTTTTGGCAAACTCCTTGGCCCACTGGTTCACAGCCAGTGTTTGTCTTCATAAACGAATTCCACATCTTTATTAAGTTAAGTAGCTTTCTCTTATTATTTGAGACACACTTTAAATATTTTGTTTTATGACGTCCTAGAAATTGATACAATTCCCTCCAGATCAAGGGAGATGGAAAAAATCAATTATCTTTCTTTTTTGTAAATTTAGAATGATTCCACAAAATCTATGCTCCAATTTATCCATTATGATGACTATCACTTGACATCATATGTGAACAACTCAAATGCCATGATTCAAGATATCCTTCCAATAAGAAGACTTTTCACAGAAAATCCCTATTCAATTATTAAACTTTTTTGTGAGAGTTGATGTGTAGGAGACTATGAAGTAGAATCAACGTTTTATAAGAAAAATGCATGTCTGGACAAACCAAAACACATCAGAAACCTGGAGGAGCTTCTAGTCGGGCCCTTTACAGCAGCAAGTCAGTTTCTAATCCAAAGAATGGATCTTATTAAACTGAATTTTATCTGACATGGATGGAATTTCTAAGTTGGCCCTTTTACAGATGAGCTAATTGGAGGAATTCTGAGGGCCATTTAAATCATTAGAATGGTTGGGTCAGAATCACAGAAGGCCTAGAAAGGACGCCCAGCCCTAGCAGAAACTAGACTTGTCTTCCCCACTCTTCAAAACCCGGCTCTCCAAACCTCCTAATGGGTTTCACTGTTTTCTTTCCAGTGCTTATCATAATCAGGGAACCACACATTTGCATCCCTAATGGACCCTTTTCCAAAGTGTGTTGACATCTCAGTAGGTTTTGAATAGCTCTTAACGCTGTCTCCCTTTGGGCAGGTGCCCACACACCTCCTTATATGGGCCTCAACCTATAGACTGTCTGCTTTACTCACAGGGTTATTTTTTTAAATCTCTGGGAACATATCTTAATTACGCTCTTAAAAAAAAAGTGAAAACTCAGAACTCTGATGACTCAGAAAATTAACATTTAGCTGGATCCCCACACACTGGGCCACATAAGAGTCAAAAGTACCATCTCTCTCTCTCTCCCTCTCTCTCTCTCTGTGTTTGTGTGTGTGTGTGTGTGTGTGTGTGTGTAGTAAATTTTCTTTTTAGAGCTATTTTTATCAAAAGGAAATAGACATAAATAAGACCGCCCAGATAAACATAGATTAGGAGGGAAGCCGAGACTCAGAGGGAGTGCATCCTCTGACACAAACCCTTCTGTAACGCAGAAAGTCTTATGTTTTCTACAAGGACTAAGGGCCCAGAGAGCCTGGAGACTGATAACTAGAGTCTCAGATATCTTTCTTTTTCTTTTCTTTCTTTTGTTTTTGTGGTTGCAATTAAAAAAAAAATGTGTTCCTACAGACACATGGCAGAAATAGAGTAGTTTAAAATTTTTAACTTAGCTTCAGCTATGTTTTAGGAACCCTGCTGATAATCTAGCGTGAATTAAAGATCACTCCTGTCCTGAACAAATCCATCACCTATGAAGGGAAAGAGACTCGGCACAGAAGTCTGTGTGTAATGAAGACACCATCCACACTCTTTCACCCTCCAAAGATGCCACCTAACACTCTGGGGCTCCAGGTCCCAGCTTTCTGAAGAGGAACTGCACCAGGAGGAGAGGCCAATCCTACCCTGCATGTGCATGTGGTAGCACGCTTGTAAATATGTGTGTGTTAAGGGGGAATATGTCAATAAAGGCCAAGAAGATATTAAAGAACTCCCTCCATTCACAGCTTACTGTTAGATGAAAACTGAAATGAAGACTCTCTTTGGATGGAAACTATGCTACAGAAATATAAAACACTGGACTGATGTTTAAAATGAGGTTAAAAATTTAGAATTTTAAAAAATAATTTCCCAGTATGTCAGGTTAAGAGAAGCATGCAATAGGCTGTACTGATGGCTTTGAATGAGGAAGCAATGGCATGAAAAGGGAAGGGAAATGTAAGAGGGGGAGAGGGAGGCCCTGGGACTTGGGGCAGGGAACTTGAAGCTTCCAGAATCAAAGGAGCCCTTATTGTCTTATTGTTCTACACTGAGCTTCTTTTGAAAAAGGTAAAGCTAGAGCCAGAATTTAGCCAAACTTTTTCTGATTCTGAAGATTTTTCTGAGACCAAAAGTTGGTATCATTGAAGTTTGTCTCCAGAATTTCTAGTTTCATCTATTTCTTATTTGGGGCTCAATAAATACAGATAAGCTTTAAAGTCACCAACAAGTGGATTTTAACAACCACTGTTAGGTAAGCTTTTCACTGGAAATACTGAAAATAGTTTTCTGTGTGGCTTTTATTGCCTTTGGGGTAGTTCTTTTTGCAACAAATTAATTTTTATTTTTAAAGAATAAGGTGGTGTCATGACAATACAGTAAACCGTTTTTCCCATGATTTGCAGCATAAAGTTAAAACAGACTTTTTTTTTCTTTTTCTGTCTACATTGAGTTGAACACTTTTGATAAAGTGCACTGTTGTCCTCTGGTTTCTAAGCCAACACTGGCAGACATTGAATACTCCCTTTCTTTCAAAGGAAAAGAAAGGAAGGAAGAAAGGAAGGAAGGAAACAGGCAAGCAAACCTTGGTCATCCTGGCTTAAACATGAAAACGAAACAAGATGGCTTCAGAGAGCAAGTGGTGAGGCCCGGCCCTTGTCACCCAAGAGCTCTCTGTTCACTTACTCAGTGTTTCTTGCTCAAAACCCACTCCTGTGCTTTTGCATATGAAAAATGAGGCTGTAAAAGTGTCAGCCTGCTTTTGTCAGGAATAGCTAGTAAAAAATAATTGGAGGCCACTTAATACGCACGATGCACAACAGTCACAAGATAATTAGTCCATGCATCCTTAATATGTTGTTCCTGAGTTTCCTCATGCCAGGAAGAATTCTGACGTGTAGAGAAGTTATAATACAGCTTATTAAATAGAGAAGCTGTAACAGAATTCAGCTTTCCAAGCCCATTCCCAGCAGCTTGCAGACCTCATCCCACACCCTGCCCTCAAAACGTGCAGGACTCTAGGCAGCAGCTGTTTTAATAAACCAATGGACCTTCCCTCCAACCTGATTCCATCGGATTTTACCTCCCTCCAAAGCGCTGGCATTAGAATGTCAAACAAGTGACTAGAACAACCACGCACAGCTCTGGACACTAGTGAGTAAAATATACTCAAGGCTGCATCTCCCTGGAGTGCATTGTTCCACTGACTACTGTGATTGACAAGGGGCAGCATGGGAGACGGGCTCAAGTATTTTTTAGTTGTGAGGTCATTTTCTGTAATTGCTTGACTTGAAACCTTAGTTTGTCAATCAGAGGATTCTCTGCACCTATAAATGTATCCCTCCTCCCCCCCCCCAGTGGTGTGGTATTGACAGAGAACTGAATAAATGGTGAAGCTCCCCCACCTCAGGCTTTTTTTTTTTTCTTGTCATATAATTGTTGTCAAAAAGATTCACTACAATGTCTGGGGGTGAGGGAACTCCATGGCATTTTGTGTTCAGTAAAAATGTCTCAAACCATTTTTCAAACATTTTGAGGTTTGGCACAAACCTGAAATCCATCTTGCCAGGCACTTTTCCCCCCTTAATTTTTAAACCCATGTGTCTTTCAAGGGAAATTTAATCCGTATGTTTCTGATTCATTCACACTTAACTCATCAAAATGGCGCTTTGTAAGAGCTATTTGATGTGCAAGGAGTCATGGATTTCTCTCTTTTTATAAGTCTGAAAAGCTTTCGTTCTGAGAAGAAGAAAATGGTATTTTACCAGCTGTAAGCCAAATGATTGGAGTTGTGCTAAGAATCAACACAGAATTTAGGAGGCAAGAAAATAGCAGACACAGTGACATAAATAACTGGTCTCACATGCAGGCGGCCTCCTCCATCTAGGAAGAGTTCTCAGACAACCCTTCCCTGAAGAGGCCCCATCCTGAAGACCTAAGAACAGAGAAACCTAAGGCAGGAAAGAGCTCAGATCCCTTTACCAAAAAAATCCCCTGATTCCAGAGATATAAAGGCCATTGAGTATCCTACATTAGAACTAATGGTAAGAAAACCTGTTGCATTTCATTAGATAAAAGTGTTGCCTAGGGAATAAAATAATCACCAAACACCAGAGCTAGGAAAGGCTAAATGATATTTCTGGTCCAGCAATGGTTGAATTGTGTTCTATAGACTTCTGAGTAGGGTGGGTTAAGTTATAGGAGGCAGAGACTGACTGGAGCTGTTTGCCACACTGGAAGAACTTGCACAGAGAAGGGTTCTAAAGCACTCTGAGGGTAAATTCAGTTTGAAGACAAATACTTTAACTTTATGAGAGACATGGAGGTACAGGCAAGGAAGCTTAGCACTAGGACAGAAGTGGGCATCAAACCCCAAGTCTCCTGTCTCTTGCCCTACACGACAGTGACCTTTTCACTCTACCAGTGCCTTCAAAGTCTGGGTGCAATTCAATAGTGGGCAAATAGAAATTAGTGAAACCATTTTAATTTGATATTAACAGCCTTTTAAAAATATGAATATTCAAGGCTACCCTGAGACTGCATAGTGAATTCCAGGTCAGCCTGGGCTAGAGTGAGACCCTATCTCAAAAAAATGAAAAAGGGCTGGAGAGATGGTTTAGCAGTAAAGACACTTGCATGCAAAGCCCAAGAACCCAGGTTGATTCTCCAGTACCCATGTAAGCCAGATGCACAAGGGGCACATGCATCTGGTTTGTTTGCAGTGGCTGAAGGCCCTGGTGAGCCCATTCTCTCTCCATATCTGTCTCTGTCTCTATCTTTCTGTCTCAATTAGAAAAATAAATAACAACATCTAAAAAAATGAATAGGGGCTGGAGAGATGGCTTAGCGGTTAAAGTGCTTGCCTGCAAAGCCTAAGAATTCATGTTTGACTCTCCAGGTCCAAATAAGCCAGAAGCACAAGGTGATGCAAGCACACGGGTCACACACGTGCACAAGATGACGCACATGTCCCGAGTTGACTGCAGTGGCTGGAGGCCTTGGTGTGCCAATTCTCTCTCTCTCGCTCTCTCCTTCTTGCTGATAAAAAATTTGAATAGATGTTACAATAGATGAAACATTATGTACAGTAAACTTTGGGTATTATTTCATAAAAAGCATACATATATGTATTAAAATAATCATTCACTGCTGCCATGGGAATTGATTCCAGACACAAACCCAGATCCACAGTTGTTCAAGTCCCTCAACAAAACGGTATAGTGTCTTTCTATTACCTACTCACATTCTCTCATTTTAAACATAAAGATAAAAGTATTGGGCTGGAGAGATGGCTCAGTGGTTAAGCGCTTGCCTGTGAAGCCTAAGGACCCCAGTTCAAGGCTTGATCCCCCAGGACCCACGTTAGCCTGATGCACAAGGGGGCGCACGCAGCTGGAGTTCATTTGCAGTGGCTGGAGGCCCTGGTATGCCCATTCTCTCTCTCTCTCTCTCTCTGTCGCTCTTAAATAAATAAATAAAAATAAACCAAAAAATAAATAAGACGTATTGCCTAGCAAATAAAATAATTATCAAGCACCAAATATTTTCAAGACCAGGGTGTTTGAATGTGTGGACACAGCACCCACAGACACAACGTGCAGCTGTAGATACACACATCAACAAACACACATGGGAATAGTGGCTTGTAATGGAAAATACATTTCTCATTGCTATTGCTCATATTTTAAAAAGTTTCAAACCCACTTTGTCACAGAGAAAACACATTCTTCTTGTTGATAGTTTAGGCAGTAACACTTTCTACTGGCTTCATGACCCTTTCCACATGAGTAGGCCATTCTACACAACGCCAGCCTAGTCCATCAAAGAAGGCTCCATCAGAGTTTGGGGGAAATAGGCAAAGAACAGAGTTGGATAGGGCAGAGAAGGCAGAGGCACTTTGCTAGTTGAGAAAAGGAAGGGTCATGCTCATCTGACTAGGATTTACAAACTGCAAGTAAGCACGACTAGTCATGTGTATTTTCTAAACACTTAATTGTTAATTAGCTAGAGACAGCCTGTAGAGGTCAAGAGACCAGTAGTAGTTCATCTTCCACCATGGAGTTGTGGAGACTCTTAGGAAGCCGAATTGTAGGAGGCCAAAACATGGCTACGGCAGGATGAATTGGGCTAACTGGCCGTGTAGCATCACATCTTACAATAAAGCATCATGAAAAATGCACTGTCAGGAACAAAAAAAGATATTTGGGCTGGAGAAATGGCTTAAGGATTAAGGCACTTGCCTGCAAAGCCAAAGGACCCAGGTTCGATTCCCCAGGACCCATATTAACTAGATGTACAAGGGGGTGCACCCATCTGGAGTTTGTTTGCAGTGGCTGGAGGCCCTGGTGCGCCCATTCTCTCTCTCTCTCTCTGTCTCTCTCTCTCTCTCCCTCTCCCTCTTTCTCTGTCAAATAAGTAAATAAAAATAAAACATTAAAAAAAAGAAAAATGCACTGTCAGGTGTCTGAAGCTGCCAGCATTCCCTGTGCCTAACAACTGAAAGCTGCCTCTAAGAGAAAGGATGAAAGTTATTAAAACAATTACAAATTACCCCTTGCTCTGATTTTTCCCCCCTTTGAAATTGGCTATGAAATAACCAATTCTCTGTGATCACAAAGTGCAGGAGTCTCTTTGGGATTATGCTAATCCCAAAGCAAGGTGGGGCTGCTCAGGATTGTAGTGGAAAGAAAGAGGGAGGAAGCAGTGCGACGGGAGCCTGGAGGTCACATCCTGCAGGTGGGTGGGCGCTGGTGCAAGGGCGGCTTCCAGGACACATCGGACATTCCCTCTGCGTGTTGAAGCTCACATTGGTGAGAGGGGATAGGAGAGCGGTGGCAAACAGAGATAGCTTCAGGTTGCCAGCTTATCCCATCTCCTTTATGGCCCATGAATTCTGGGCTAAGAGACACTGCACTTTATCTAATAACTGGACCCCAGGGAGATTATGACTGGGGGCATAAAACTAGTTAGCTTGTCTGCCTCTCCATGGCTTCTTCAACACTGGAGGAGTCTGCATAGCCAAGTGCGTGGTTAACTCCCAGCTTCAAGAAGCCTAGCTCTCCCCTAAACTGTGATGATGGTGATCAGTCCTCTGGGTCCAAGCACATCTCTATCTTTCTTTGTTCCCTCCTTACACCTCCGTGCCCAGGAGCCAATATATATCAGAGGACTGAGCATCATTAGCTTGGCACAGGAAGCAGATGGCCTGGCAGGGCAGAGGCATGCTTCTCTCTGGTTTAGATATTGGTCCTGGCCTTGCTGCAAAATGGCTTTATGACCTCTTTACATTTTTGTGTAGCCACAATTTCTGAATCTGTAAAATGAGAAGGTTGGACTGAACAACCTCAAAGGCTCCTGCTTTATCAATACATTTGGAATAATAAGGTTATTTCTTCACTGCAAAGGAAGTTACAGATGGTGAGGGTGAAATCTAAATAAAATGATGTTCCTTGTGACCCAGACTCTGGAGCTTCCTCTTTGCCCTTGAAGGAAGGAAGTGGCCGAAAACAGCTATGTACCTAGCAAGATCAGGATTCAGAAAGTTCATCTGGCTGGAGGAAGGTGGCTTCCCATCCAAATGAGAGTGGATGCTGGTGAGAGCAAAATTGGAGGGGACACGCAAGGCGAGAGCAATTTACATCTACATTAGTACTCAATGGGTTTATTTTAATTGCTGCTATTATGATTAATTCCAGAAGAATTAAATGGGGTCAGCTCTTTCTTACACTGTTGTTGAGCTGACTGAAGTATTATGATAAGTAAGAAGACCAGGAAGAAGTAGATGGAAAAGAAAAGTCACTTTGTACCATGAGAAAGAAGGAAGGAAGAGAGGGAGGAAATAAATTCAATTAAAAGGTGTGGGCATAAAAATCAAAAGTTCTTCTCACGCTGGAGAGGTGGCTTAGTGATTAAGGGACTTGCCTACAAAGCCTAAGGACTAACGTTCAATTCCCCAGAAACCACACAAGACAGAGGCACATGGTAGCACATGTATCTGAAGTTTGCTTGCAGTGGCTAGATGTCCTGGCCTGTCCATTCTCTCTCTTTCTTTCTCTCCCTCCCTCTCTCTTTCTCTCTCTCATAAATAAATAAAATAAAGACCTTAAAAAAAAAAGGTCCTTCCTGATATAGAAATAAAGCACTTTAAAGTAAAATCTTAAATCTCATATTCTGACCAGTAAGGAGACGGTGACCCAGCCTGAAGTGAGTGGAATGATTTTTCTCTTCACTTCCCTATCTGCTTGCAGCCTCACTTGTCTTCTATGACTCAGTTTACCTTTCTGGAAAAGAACATAAACTGGCAGAATTTCTCTTGACATATTATTACTAATGTCCAAAACCTATCAGCCAGACTTCCAAAACAAATCCAACTGTTTTCTTCTTGAATAACTTGACATTTCTCAAGTACTTTCTATTCTCATTGCATTACACTCATCTACAGATTCCATTTCCTAAGAGAAGTAACCAAAGTGAACAAAACATCAATGAATTGTCAAAAATCCTTGAGTTAGCCAACGGCAAAGCCAGACTTGGAACAGAGATCTGTATGACTAGAACACCACTCACAGGGTATACTCACATTGGGACATATTAGTGATGAACAGTAAGACCACCTTTGCCAAACAGCTTGTTTCTCAGACCTTCAGCAGTGATGCAGGTTTGGTGGAGGATACAGGGTCAGAGCCAAATGGGCAGACAGGCCCAACAGGTGGCAAGTGGACCATCAGGCTCTAGGCCTTGTTAGCACATGGATCCAACACAACATAACTCTAGTTCTTTACAGATATTTGATTAAAAAAAATTTACAGGCTCTAGTAACCCACGGTGGACATGGCAGATTACACAACCCAGATTCTTGGTCCCATTTTCCTAGATGATGGACCAAATGCATATGTTAAATGATACCCTGGCATTTATTTATTTATTTATTTATTTGACAGAGAAAGAGGGAGAGACAGAATGGGCACATCAGGGCCTCCAGTCACTGCAAATGAACTCCAGACACGTGTGCCCCCTTGTGCATCTGGCTGACGTGGGTCCTGGGGAATTGAACCTGGGTCCTTTGGCTTTGCAGGAAAATGCCTTAACCACTAAGCAATCCCTCCAGCCATGTTTTGTTTTTACTTTGGCATTCATTTGAAGCTATGTTATTATTACTTTTTCTAGGCTTTGATTTTTGTGACACATCCAGTTATATTTCAGCCATCCAGATGGGAAGGCAAAGACTGACGAGGCAGAGCTGAGTTCAGGTTATCACATGAGAAAGGAAGGTGGCTGGATGGGTCATGGCTATTGTAGTAAGTACTGTCCTACTCTTCATGGCGATAGTAAGCTATTGATTATTTCTTCTTGTGGGCAGCAATGCCCCATCAGTCATTAACTACGCTCTCCTGCCCCTGCAGGTGTAGGCAGAGAAGACATATGGCCTTGTCATCATGTGTTTGTGTGCTCTGTGGTGGACTTGGGAGTGCTAAGTCAAATCAATCTCAGTTGTGAAAGGTGTAAGTCTTCAAGGAACCACTCTGGTTACAAGAAAACTTCACAAAGCACATGCCTCTCAAAGCACCACTCTGACAGCATGCAAATGTCAACCAGACCAGAAAAATCTACAAGAAAACTGCAAATTGAAATTTGGACCACAGAATCCATATTTGCCAATGCCTCTTGTTTCCTTCCTTTTTGTGGCTGTTCTCCTGCCCTGGGACTGCCCAGTCAGGGAGCTGCACATTCATCTGTCTTTAATCCGAGGCAAAGCGAGTTCCTTTTAATGCTCCGAGGCCCCTGAGAACCAAACAAGAACAGAAGAAAGACCCATGATTTCACCCCTGACTGCTTTAGCTGTAATTGCTTCTTAAAGTACAAGTCCAGGTTTGCTCACCCTGTTTTCTCCCTGTGTTCTTCATAACAAGGCTTATTCTCCAGACAACACTAATTTCTGTCACAATGCTGACCTGATATTTACATAATTTTATTTTGCAGTGCTGGGAATCCAGCCCCAGGGTTTGTGTCTGCTACATATGCACTGCACCACTGAGCTGCATATATAGTCCCTGGGTAAAAGCTCTCCAAGTTTTTACCATGCAGCTTGAGACACTGCAAGGCCCTTTTCCAGGATGGAATCTAGTATCTCAGAATGAGACCCTGGAGACGCCTCACATCACGTAATTCCACCATGTTTGCCATCATAGCTGCCTTCCACTTGCCATTTTTCAAGTCTCCTCAGTCTCCAGAGATGCCATTATTACCACAAGGAAAGGTATGTGCAAGGAACCAGCAAATCGAAAAGGTGGCCTCACCTAGCTGCAATTCTGCATCCCGTACAGGTGTTATTGCAAATGTCAACATTTGGTTGAGCTGGAAGAAAAGTGAATCCGGTTCTCATGGCTGAACTCACTTCATTGTCCATTCACAAGGCCTCAGCTGTTCATGAATGGGAAGGGCAGAGGTCCTTTTCCAAATTGCAACATCCTGCCTCACCATCTCCACTCAGGTCACAAACACTGTACAGGTTCTATGGATACTGGTCTTTGTCTCACTTTAGCCAGAATCAACCCTAAACTCTGTATCTGAGCCCTGATGGTATCTCAGAATTGGCTGATTTCTGAAATAAAAGGAAGGAAGGCATCACAGAAGAGTGGCTGGAGGAAGCAAAGGTCTGAGTGGTTCTGGGGACAAGAACCAGCTTCCAGTCTGGGAGGCAGCACCTGCAGCTGTGACTGATGCCAGAGGGTTCTCCTTGACAACAGTAGCTGACATTTCTTCACTGTCATCTCATTATCGGCCAAGGGCCTCTTCAAGCTCCACAAGATAGATTTAATTCTCTTCCTTGTACAGAGATGAAGAACATTATAGCAGAGAGGTTTGGTGGCTTTCCAGACAATAGTAAGGAAAAGAGTGTTTTGATCCCGGGCCCTTTTGATCTCAAAGATCACATTGCCTCTCTGATCAGAAGACGCCACCTCCCTGATGCCATCCCCTTTCTTCTTGTCATAGTGGAGTGAAAAAGTACTTAACTATAGACTCTGGCATCTCTCTGCTCCCTGACCAGCAGATAGAGGAAGAGACCTGTGTCCTTTCAGAGGTGTCACCAAAGGCCTTGCCCCCTCCTTACCTGCTAAGGTAAAAGCATAGCCCAGAGTGTCCTGTGAAAGGTAAAGCAGTCATTGGAAGCATCTCCCTGAAGAAAGTTAAAGAAGTTTAATGCCACCGGCATTCCCCTGCTGGATGTCTGCTGACTGTCAGGCACAACTCTGAGACCCCTTCTCTCACAAGGTTGCCATGTAATACTGATGGTGGATGTTTGTCAGGGATGGTCATTGTTGCAGTCAGGTTCACATTGCTGGCAGAAAACATTGGACCAAGAGCAGCTTATGGGACAAAAGGTTTATTTTGGCTTATAGACTGGAGGGGAAGCTCCAAGATGGCAGGAAAAAACAATGGCATGAGCAGACAGTGGACATCACTCTCTGGCCCACATCAGGTGGACAACAGGAACAGAAGAGTGTGCCAAACACTGGCAAGAGGAAGCTGGCTATAACACCCATAAGCCCATCCCCAATAATACACTGCTTCCAGGAGGTGTTAATTTCCAAATCTCCATCAGCTGAGGACCTAGCATTCAGAACATCCAAGTTTATGGGGGCCACCTGAATCAAACTATCATAGTCATTGAGCCCTACAGTTGACCAGCAAGCCTGAACCTCTACTTTCTCACAGATGAAGACCATAGACACCCAAGCCAGTACTGACCAACCCAGTCTGGGAAGAGCTGGACACAGTCATGGAGAGTATTAGTGGCCAAGTCCAACTATAGCTCTGTAAGATAGCCTTCCTGGATGTTACCATTGGGGGGAGCTAGGCAAAGGAACAGGAGATCTGTCAAACTATTCCTTCAACTCATGAGAACTCACAATTAACTGAATAAAGTTTTCAATTATAAAGCATCAATCAAAACAAAAATCCCAAACAAAACAAAGCAGCATTCAAACAGTGGTGTTGCTGGTTTGCTCCCCTCAGGTCACTATTGAGTACTTGTGATGAAACAAGGTAACAGAAATGTAACATCTGAGGCTGGAGAGATGGATTAGCAGTTAATATGTATGTTTTCAAAGCCTAAGGACCCAGGTTCAATTCTCCAGGTACCGCGTAAGCCAGGTGCACAAGGTGGCGCATGCATCTGGAATTCATTTGCAGTAGCTGGAGGCCCTGGTGCACCCATTCTCTCTGTGTGTCTCTAATAAACAGATAAAAATAAATCTTAAAACAAAGAAATGTAACAGCTGGCACAGAGGGCACAGCAGGGCAGACTCGCGCCCCTCACCTCTCTGTGAGCCACAAGCAGGGCATTTCTGATTATGGGTTAGCAGCTCACAGCCAAGTCAACTTGAAGCGTAATGCGCTAAAAAAAGCAATCATGCCTTCTCTATTCCTGAAGAGTCCTAACACACACTTGGCACTCACCAAGTTGTGCACAGTGACTAATCACCATCACTCAGGTTTCAGTTCAGCTCAGGGAAGCTCTCCCAGCGGATAAGCAGAGTTATAGTCCTTCCCAGTACACTGAGGCTAAGCCCACAAATACACAGGCACAAGCTTTACCGCAGGCTGCTACCACAGATAAAAACATGTACTGTATAAAAGACTGCCACCTTGGAATTTGGCTGAAGAATGGAAGTATTGTCTGGGAAAATTATCTAACAAGTACGTGCAGTTTTGCCTTTCAGGATCCTCAAAAGGTTTAGCCTTAAATCACACTTAAAAACTTGACACTCCTTCGGGCATGGGGATATAGCTCAGTCATAGAGCACTTGCCCAGCATGCCTATGTCTGCAGCACTGAAACAAAGAAACAAATAAAGAAACAACAAGAAAAAACATAAGCTGAAACTTGAACTTAGGTGACAATTATAGAAACTAGTCCAGCTGTAGGGCAGTCTTTATGGGAATAAGCTCACTAGAAATACTGCTCTGTTCCATGTGAGTGACCAAAGCCTGTGTAGCACCTATACTCTGAGCTCCATTTTATGAATGTTCAGCAAGTTTGCTGGACAGGTAACATCTTCCTCATTTTATGCCATTCTTTTGACATAATCACCTAGGTAATTAAGTCACATTGAGGACTACTCACAGGAAGTGTTTGAAAATTACAGATTCTACTACATAAGGAATCTTCATACCCAAAACAAGCAATAAATAAAACAACTTTCCAAGTAGGAAAAGATAGGTCCCCTTTTAGCCTTCTCTATTCATTCCTTTGGGAGCACTAATTCATGTTGAGTTTAAAATGAATCTTTCTCAAAACAGCTATGCCTGATCACTTTTAGTCACACACATGCACGTTCACGTGTGTGTGTGTGTGTGTGTGTGTGTGTGTATAGACACATGCCTTTTGAGAGAAAGGATTTCAAAGATCGTCCAAGATTGGTTTCATGAATGAGAGAAGGGCTTAGTGCTCACCTTGTCATCTGTCTCATTTGAAATTGAGGGCTTGATGTGTTCATATTGGCTAAGTTTGGGATCACTGCTCTGACCTCTTAACCCCCACTGCAATATACTCTCCTCCACACACACTCTCTTTCTACCTCTGGTCACAAAGGAAGAAAGGAGAGAAGATCCACGTAAAGTCATAATTACATCCATCCAAACATGCACCACTAAGACACATGAACACTCTACGGTGTGCTCCCAGCCTCTGTTTGCCTCCACCTGTCTGCTGATCAAGGCTGCAATAGCAGGAAACTGGGCGGCAGTCCTGAGTCAGGGCTTGCGCTTTTTCTTCTATAGGGCTTGGGTTTGTAACTGAACTCCTGGATTGTTCCAAAAAGCATTGAGCCCAGGCAGTACAGCCCAGTACTAAATGTGCTTTATGACACGGAAATGTGGTGATAATTTTCTAAACATGAAAGTCTCTCTCTCAGTCTCTCTTTCTCTCTCGCTGAGTACATGAGACCCCTAAAGCATTCAGAACACAGTCATTTATCCCTCACCCTCTATTTAGTGCAATCCCTTACTCTGCAATATAAGCTAAGACAAATACATCAAGCTTTTTGTAAATCTCTCTCCCATCACCCTCAGCATACTATGTTAAAGTTAACTCAAGAACATAAAAGACTAGGATAGCACCGGATCAAGTCCATTGCCACGTGGAACAACAGAAAGTTAAATTTCTCAATCAAACGCATGCTTACGCCTCACTCTAGTTGAAACAGTAGGTGAGAGACAGGACTGCTTTTGAGTTCCATGTTTTACTTTAGAAACCTAGTCCGTAAATTCTTAAATGTAATAGCACAAGCTCAAACGCTTCATCCTCGGCCCAACACATCAAATAGTTTTCCAGTCATTTACAATTCACCAGCTACACTCAGAATGCCCCCCTCACCACCCACCCACCATCACTTCGACCTTTTATGAAAAGACAGACGCTTTGAGCTGAGAGAGAGAGACAGTGACAGAGAGAGAGAGAGAATATCCTGCTGGAGAAAAATAATACACAGCTGTGATAATATCACGTTTTTTTAAAAAAATACTATAATATAGTTTTACTTTTAATAATAAAAGATAAAAAAGAGGTGTCTGTGAATAATTAGAGATTGCAATCTGAAGCCAGTTACAGTCACTGCAACTGATAATAAACTGAAAACCCCTTGAGAACAGGTAAATGCTTTGCAACCCTGACCCCCAGCTCTCACGTTACTTAACTACCCTGCGGTTCTTGCATTACATCACCATCCCAGCGATTGGTCCCTGCACTTTAACTCTCTCCCTGTCTCCTCCGATTAGGAGCGACACCGACCCGCCACAGCAAAGAAACTTTGCTGGGCAGTTAGCTCTCTTGCTTTGCGTTTTATTTGTGGCCCGTCTGCTCCTGTGGCTTTGGTTAGCTTGTCTGGGTTGTTGTTTGTTGTTTCGGGTGTTTGTTTTGTTTTTGCCCAGCCGGATCTCAACTCATTCAGGTCTCTGCACTAGGACAAAAACTCTGATCAAAGTGAAAAGAAATGCCTCTTCGGGACAAGAGGAGGAGCGGAGGGGCTGGGAAAAGAAGAG
Source organism: Dipus sagitta (assembly GCA_036346955.1). NCBI lineage: Eukaryota > Metazoa > Chordata > Mammalia > Rodentia > Dipodidae > Dipus > Dipus sagitta. The sequence goes on from CM070784.1 coordinate 8,068,610, forward strand.
AAGGAAGAGGAGAAACAAAGACGAGCTGATAGAAGAGGGAGAAAAAGAAGAGGAGGAGGATGAAAACTCAAGAGCAGAAAGTAGCAGGGACCAAAAATTGTCTAAAATCAAGAAAAAGAAATAAAATTGCAAACAAACCTCATGGACATCACTGAGGCTGAATTCCCTCCTGAGGTGCAGAACATGAGCGCTGTGGAATGAGTGTGTGTAGAATTTGAGCCAAAGCTTAACTAGCTTGAGTGAGTCATATCCTTCCCATTTGATTCCAGGCCAAGCGATGATGTAATGCGCTGGCCCTTCTTTAGCGCCTTGCTCTGGCTCTCTCCCTCCAGCTCGGCTGCTCTGCTCGCTCACTCTCTTTCTCCTGGGCTCGCCCTCCTCCCCCTTCTCTTTTTCAGCTCAGTGCTGGTGAAGTCACCATTTAAATCTGGCAGAACTGAAGCAAAAACTTCAATGTAACCAAAACAGCCCCAGGCCCAGTTCCAGGCTCAGGGAGCCTTGGCGGTGCAATTGCCCTTAGAAACCGGGTAAACAGAGGAGGAAACAGTGCCGCCTCGGGATGGCCCTGCAGCTGCCCCTGGAGTTCAGGAAGGGACCCTGGGGTCCGGCAGCCTGGGGCGGAATGGTTCTGATAGGGAAACAACAACAACAAACAAACAAACAAACAAACAAACAAACAACAACAACAAAAAACCTGAAGCTGGTTTTCAAAACTGCGTTTGCAGCCGGGGAAGTAACTTGAGGATGCAGGCAGAGATGGGGAAGCAGGAGTGAGCGAGAGCAGGTTGGAAAGACCAGGAGCGAAAAGGCAACTTCAGTTACCAAGTCCAGCGGGCTTCAGCTCACAACCAGGTGACAAGGTTTCCATTGCTCGGGGCCCTTTTTCCTGGAGCTGGATGGGATTTTCTGTTGCAGGGTTGCCAACCACCTCCCTTCTAGAGAACTCTCCCATCTGACCTCCCTGTCAGCAAGGGCAAAGCTACTTCTGGTCCAAACACGCGCTCGTGTCTGGAGCCATCAAGCAGTGTGAAATCACAGTCACGTCGCTGTTGGCCCTTGCGGGTGGCTGTGTGACGTGCCGAAGCCACAGGACCTGTCTGCGGAACACAGCCTGGCTTTCCTAACCAGCGCTCCACTCTCAGGTGAACTGTCCGCAAGGGAAGTAAGGTGTCTCCCCCCTCTTCCCAGCAAAAGCTGGGCGTCCCCTTCCTCAACATGATGCGCGGACTGATGGGACATGCCGGTTTGGGTGGGGCTGTCTCTGTGTTTAAAGAGGGTGCACAGAAAACAAATAGTATGTGTGTCTCTCTTTTTCTAATTACACAGCGAAGGAAAACAGTCTGGGAGTGGTGGAGGAGTCAAAGATTATCCTTCACAAATGACAATGAAGCCCTTTTAATTGGTAAATTCTGCCCCTCAACTTACCTCCCCCATGTAGGACGCCCTAGAACTAACTGTCTCAGCCCCTGGCAGCTTTGTAAGCATGACTTTTAAAGCCTATTTCCTCACTTTTCTATTTCCTCTCCCCTTCAAGGCTTCTTTGAATAGAAAAAAAAAAAAAAGTGATTATTTTAAAAATGGGAAGTTCACTTAGGACTTTTTTTTTTAATGCCACAAAAGCAGAAGAAAGGCATGAGGCTGCAGTTTTTTTTCACCTAAATACGATGCCAGCTTTTGCTACCGTCTGTTGTCCTCATCACTTTGTGGTCAGTAAATCAAGTAAGTGATAAATCCAGGAGGTGGAGATAGGAGGATCACTGTGAATTCCAGTCCATCCCGAGACTACATAAAGAATTCCAGGTCAGGGGCTGGAGAGATGGCTTAGCGGTTAAGCACTTGCCTGTGAAGCCTAAGGACCCCGGTTCGAGGCTTGATTCTCCAGGACCCACTTTAGCCAGATGCACAAGGGGGGCGCACGCGTCTGGAGTTCGTTTGCAGTGGCTGGAAGCCCTGGCGCGCCCATTCTCTCTCTTTCTCTCTCTCTGCCTCTTCCTCTCTCTGTCACTCTCAAATAAATAAATAAAAATGAACAAAAAATTTAAAAAAAAAAAAGAATTCCAGGTCAGCCTGGCCTACAGTAAGACACTACCTTGGAAAACCGAAAATAAACAAACAAACAAACATCTGTCTCTTTGCATGTTACAAAGCAGAGATGAGCTTGACTTTCCAGTATGGTTTGGGGGAACTATTTCAGCTTATTAAAGATAGCTGTTTCTGAAGTAGGGGGAACATTCAGGTGGATTCATCTAAATCTCTTGGAATTTGCATTCGAGCATCAGGGATTACCACTGTTCTCAGTATGAAGAGTAGACGTCCAGCCTTGCCCAGTTCCGCATGACCCAGGGGCTGGGGCCCCGAGGAGCTCTCTCCACCAGTCTGCCCTCTGGCATGACATCCTCAATTGATGCTGAGGCCACAGTGGCTCACAGTGACACCTTATCAAGGCAGGCAGCTCTGAATTAGAGGTGATCAACCATAATTACTGCTGGCGCCAGTGAAGCCGTGGCCTGACAGCAGCAGATGTGGTTGTTAAGAGTCTGGTCCGCCATGGCAGTGGCCTGTATAACTCACTTATGTCTCACTCGCCAAGCAGCCATTGATTTTTTTTCTTCTTCTTCTGCTATAGGGAATAAATAAAAATTTCAATAGTTTCTGCAAGCCGGTACCCTTCAAGATAGGTTGATAAGATTTTATATAGATAACTTTCACCTTTTTGAAAGGCCATATGCATTGGTATAAAGTTAATAAGGACTTTCATTTTCTCACTCCCCACAATAGTCCTTCAATCTTGGTTTTCATATTTAAATTTTGTCTTCATCATACCCTATCCAAATGGCTATTGGTGGAATAATTTTCCAAATTTACATCTCTCTGTAAGCTCAATGGGAGTATGCTCTTGCTAGGATTGTTCTTGTTCTACCCCACAGGGGTTGGGTCAAGCTACTGGGATCCTGGGCTATGGGTACAGATGACCCTCGGGCCACCCGCCCTCCCCCCCAGGCCTTTCGTGGAAAGTAGCAAAGAAGATGCCAGCTTTGGCCAAAGCCAGGCCCAGACCTCTACGGAGGCCCACCACCATCATTGCTCCTGCCAGGAAGAGGCAGGGCCAAGCAGTCCAGAGGGACAAATGTTCTTCATAATAAGGGAAGCATGTGTCTAGAACCCAGTTTTCAAGGACCCTGAAATGCATGAATGCACCAATCAGGTGATGTACTAAGCCTCAGTGTGCCCAGACATACTAAATTCCCAATGAAACTTCTTTGGGAAAAGCAAAACAACAAAAATAATACCACTTCAGGGGGCTGGAGAGACGGCTTAGCAGATAAGAAGCTTGCTTGCAAAGACTAAGGACCCAGGTTCAATTTCTCAGTACCCACGGAAGTCAGATGAACCAGGTGGCGCCTGTGTTTGAAGTTCGTTTGCAGTGGCTAGAGGCCTTGGCATGCCAGTTCTGTCTCTCTATCCGCCTCTTGCTCTGTCCAATAAATGAATAGTATTTAAAAAAACACTTCTTTGGAGTATTGGCCTTAGTTAAGGTCCCTTGCAAAGGTCAAAGGGGTCTGAATGCTCATTCATATTTGCCCTTGATGGATGAAGCAGTGTCTCCCCTCCTGCCACTTCCAAACCAGGCACTGAAAAGAAAACCCGACTTCCCATTTTCCTGCTGTTATGCAGCTAATGATAAAGAATATCGTGTTCCCAAAAGGAAATCCCGAGCTCCTTTTTTTACCTACTTGACCTTAATTTTGCATTAGCCAGCTTCTCCACTCCAGCCCATCCATGGTAAAGGCCATCCACTGAGGCAGACATTTTTAGATAGGGGCTGTACAATGCTGCAAGCCCAGTGGGAGCTCTGGGAGAAGTAGCCCTGGCCAGCAGACCAGGCTTCCAGATTAGCTGGCTCGCTCAGGAATGCCTCCAACGCCCTCCTCAGCAGAGCTGTCATCCTTGGGGAGAGGGTGGTGGGACTCACAGCTGCTCCATGTAGCGCACTCACAGGCTCCCAGCTCCAATGACACGCTCAGCTCCGAAGAAGTGGAAACCTCTGAGATTTGAGCTCAGAGTTTAGAATGCCTTTGGACTCTTTCCAAACACCCTGCTCAGAAAGGCACAACTGGAATGGCAGAGGCTGAAGGGGCCAGCAACACAGAGAAAAGACATTCTGTGTGCTGGTGAATTTCTGAGCTCCCATGCCTTAAGGAAGACACAGCTAATATCAGATATAATAAAGACCCTTTCTGGGGACAGCTGAAGTTTTTTGTTTTTTTTTTTTCTTTTTACTTTTAGGCTTCGATTTATTCCCCTTAAGGAAAAGCATATCATCTTCTCTCAGAAATTGTTTTCAAAATTTAACCCATGATTCCTGCAGTCCCAGGGGAGTTTGAGAGGCCAGATAATTTCAGAGTCAAATCAGCTGTAATGACTATCACATGTACCCAGCCATAAACCTAGTATTAAAAATTATTCCCAAAATGTGGCATCTCTTCCTTTTTAAATTTACAATAACCATCCAGGTGGTTTTCTAAGGCCTACTTTGCAAATTGTTTCCAGGGAACCTTCCGGTCACAGACCACTGCACACCCACATGGTGTCACTCAGCATTCCCTTCAACTTGGGTGTCCTGTGTTTTCACAGTGGACAGAGCCGGAGGAGCTGTCTACAGCATGTCTCCTAAACTGTGTGCAAGCAGGACTAGCTGGCTTAAATCACTGGGCTTGCTAATGCCAGCTTCAGGCATGCCCAGGGAGAAAGCAAAGGAGTGATCCATCTTTGGCTACCCCTGCCCTGTACCTACTGCAACAGCTACAGCTCCACCTGGTACCAAGTATCCCCAGACAACTCACTGGTTTTTCTCGTGTCAAAAGCCATTTCTATACACTAAAGAGGCAATCCTGACATAACAGGTCATGAATCTTTGATGATAGAAGCCATAGAGGTAGGTATGAGGAGGCTATAAAAGTCCTTTGATTAGTCCTAAAATATTGCCATTAATTTTGATTACTCATGTTTTCCTAAATTTGTATTTGCACATAAAGGCCTTCCAAATAATTATAGTCATTGGTGCCAGCAAGGGACTGGTTCTAAGACCCCTCTGGGTACCAAAATCCAAGGATGCATAAGTCCTCTGTATAAATCTATATGGTTTTAGTATATAAATCTATGCATATCCATCCTTTTCTGTACTTACTTGTCTGAATGATTACCCTGAACATATACTCCACTGGCCATTCTCATTGTTAAACATTTTTTACACAAAAACTCACTAAAAATAAGAATGAGTTTGAAAATTATAGAAAGAATAAGGAAGGATTAAACTATAGAACTAATTTGTGATTCCACTTCATTTTGCTAAGGTTCTAGCTATAGGACTCTTTATATCTAGTAACTGACCTTTCTTTACACTGAGCAAAGAAGTCCGTGAGCAAAGGATTTATTAAGAAGGTTTTTGTTAAGATTTCATCCTCCAACATTTCTGCCTGGAGGGGTTGGAAAGAAAAAAAATTATACCCAAATCTTAGTCTGTCCAAATGAAATTATTTGTTTTCATCAACTGGGCCCCTGAGTAGGTTTTGATAAGGGAGAATGAATGAAAGAGAAAACTGCTGACATAATATTTTGGTTTCCAAACCCATTTCCACATTCTACTGCCCCTCTCAGGCCCGTACATGACTGTGGTTTCTGTATTTACACCAGAGTCCTGGATGGAAAGGTGCAGTTAATCCTGCCTTACACTGAAATTTGCCTATGATCTTTAAGAAAATGATCATAGTGTCTCTTTTGTTTGCACTGGTATGTTTCTGTCTGCCTAGAAAGGTGTTGTAATGTGTGATTTCTGCATCACTTTTGTTCTCTCTATTCTATGAAGAGGAATAGGGTTATGATGTCCATGAGATCTGGTTGCAAAAGAACCTTAATTTTTTGAGAATTTCTCTGACTTTAATAGGAAGGAAAATAAGATTTGAGTACCACCTGTGCCAATCCCAGTGCACAATTCCCTGCCTTTTTTTTTTTTTTTTTTTTTGAGATAGAGACTTGTTATATTGTCAAGACTGGTCTCAATTCCTGTACTTACTCAAATGATCCTCCTGCCCCAGACTGCAGAATAGCTGATACTATAGGCATGCCATGTCTGACTCCACCTCCTTTCTTTTAGCCTCAGTATGAACCAGGAAGCCTGTTGTTATGCTAGTGATACAATACTGTGGGCTACAGAGAGTGCTCAGTGGTTAAGGTGCTTTCCTGCAAAGCCTAAGGACCCAGGTTCAGTTCCCCAGTACTCACATAAAGCCAGATACAAAAGGTGTCACATGTATGTGGAGTTGGTTTTCAGTGGTTAGAGGCCCTGAGGTGTCCATTATCTCTCTCCATATCTGTTTCTCTCTCAAATAAATAAATAAAAACTCCTAAGTTTGATCTCTAGCATTTCAACAAACAAAAAGCCACACTTACTGTGGTCAACTCCCAGCTAAACTGGTTTCCAGGTAAGAAAGAACAGGAACATTGAGGGAAGTCTCAGTGACATGAAGACAGTCCCCAGCCCTGGCACTGGTCAGAAGACATCAGCCTTTTTCTAGCTCAATAGTTCTCAACTTTTGTGTGTCTATATATGTCTTGATTGCATATTAAAGTGTAGATTTCCAGGTATTTTAGCAAATAATATTTAGGTAAGGGTGAGGCCCATAATGTGTATTTTTAAACAAAATTCTCCCCAAATTTTGATACTAGGATCTATAAGACTATAAGAAATACCAAATTTAAGATGGTCATCATATGGTAGTCATCTTATGAGAATAGAAATTTAATGCCAGACCAAATATGGAGGCATTTGCCTATAGTTCCAGCTGTTTAGGAGGCTGAGGCAAGAAGATTGTTTAAGCCTAGGAATTCAAGACTATCCTGTCAACCAACTTAGCACATCCTTATCTCTAGAAAACGTGTGTGTGTGTGTGTGTGTGTGTGTGTGTATTGTTGTGTGTGGTATATGTACATGCACAAGCCCAGTGTAGATGTAGAGGCCAGAGTAGGATGTTATTCTGTCTTATTTCATGGAGACAGAGTCTCTCACTAAAACTTGGATCTCACCATGTTTTGGATAGACTGACTGACCAGTGAGCCCCTTGTCCCTATCTTCCTCTCTATGCTGTGGTCCCAAGTATATGCAGGCACACCCAGATTTTAATGTGGGTGTTGAAGATCAAGCTTAGGTCCTCATGCTGCACAGAAAGCACTCTTACCCACTGAGCCATCTCCCCAGTCCCTAACCATTTTTTTAAGTAAATAGGGCTAAGGGCACAGTGGCATAACACTTGCTTAGCATATTCAAAGCCCTTGGTCCAATTTCTAGCACCACAAAGATAGGGTATTTTATAAGCAAAGACAGAAAGATGAGCAAAAGATAATAAATATTGTGAGAGTATTTTCCTTACTGTTTAGGCTCAAAAGGAGCTGGGCTTGTCCTCCACTCCCTATTTCTTAAAGTATAAAGTATATAGTGATCTGTTTTAAAAAATGAACAAACCTCCACAGACTGGCTATTTTAGCTTTTCCAAAACAGGATGCCTACTGTGGCTAGAAAGAAAACATGCATGTTCACAGTAACATGACACCACCTACATGGTTTATGGAATTGTGGTCTCCAGGACCCCTGATAAGATTAGAGTTTCCTGACCTGTGGCTAGTTCTGTAAGACATTTGTCTTCTGTTTACTATCAACGCTTCCAGATGTTTATTTTGCAATGTTCCTAGTCTCCTAATGTGACAGCGAGGCTAGAGTGAGAAGGGGAGGGAGGAATCTTGGTGTGAGTAAGGAAGCCTCTCATGGTCCTAGTTCGCCACACATTGGGCATAAATGTGGTTATTTTCTTGAGCTTTAGTCAAACATCAAAGATGGTCCTGGTTCTAGGTCCAAAAAATGCCATAGTGTCTTCTGCAGTGCTCCCTGTTCTAGTCCTTTACTCCCCACTTGCCCCAAAGGCTATTAAAAACATGTTTTATTAAGATAGTTTCTATATATTTTTTTTGTAAGGAGAAAGAGAGAAAGAGAGAGAGAGAATAGGTGTTGCCAGGGCCTCTAGCCACTTCAAAAGAACTCCAGATGCATCCACCACCACTGGGTGCATCTGGCTTTACATGGGTACTGGGGAATCAAACCCAAGTCCTTAGGCATTGCAGGCAAGCATCTTACCTACTGAACCATTTCTACAATCCTTAAAAATGTGTTTTTTTTTAATTTTTTTTCTTTATTAGTTAGTTTTGTGTTCAGCAAATACAGTCAGTTTGGTACCATTATTAGGCTCATCCGTGACCTACCCCCTCCTCTTAGCCCCTCCTTGTTGAGGTATATGGGTCATGCATTGTGCAGTTAGCCCACAGTTATGGGTAAGCTAAATGTCTCTGCATATCATGACCCAACATGTGGCTCTGACATTCTTTCCGCCCCCTCTTCCGCAAAATTTCCCTGAGCCATGTTGGGTTCATTTTTGGTCTGCTTCAGTGATGAGGTTTGTTTTAAAAGTTTTTAATTATTAACCTTGTCAAGTGCCATCCCACTTGAGAGAAGAAAGTGCCAGTCTGTGTGTCTAGCTGCAAAGACAAGCACGGCCAGTGAAGGGGAGTGAAGACACTGCTGTGAGTCATCAGGGACCGCATCTGCTGCAGAGCGGAAATTAAGTGTCTGAATTACAATGATCCACCTTGTATAATTTCTTTGTCACACCAACAGTGTCATAGAACCATAGGAGAATTATTGAAATAGACACCATTCACACAAGCCCAGGGTACAGACACAATGGAAAACTTTGGTAGGTGCTGAATACCTAGGTAAATACTACTAATAATAATAATGACTAGTAACAATAATACAATAATCTATGATGTTTGTGTAGATATGAGGGAGGGGTATTCAAAGAAAACATTGGTGACAAGGTCCTAAGGCACAATCATTAAGACCGTGAACATGAAGGAAAAGGGTAATGACTGTGACAAAAGCAAAGAAAGGCCAGGCATGCCTGTCATTCCAGCACCAGGGAGGCTGAGGCAAGAGATATTCCAGGAGTTTGAGGCCAGCTGGAAGTTCCAGGCTAGCCAGGGCCAGAATAAGACCCTGTCTCAAAGGGTGTAGGAGACAGACCCTGAGGATACTCAATTGCTATCAAAGCAGAGATCCAAAGGCTCCTCAGAGCTCATCGCTGAAGTAGACTTAAGACTCACCCACCACGACTCAGGGAATTTTGCGGAAGGGGGAACAGAAAGATTGTAAGAACCACAGGTTGAGACCACATGCCCAGAGCCATTCCCTCTCCCAAAATAAATGACTACTGCTCCCACAATGCATAAACTACAACCCCATAGGGAATATCTGCAACCCTACTGAGGAGTAACCCTAATGGAATGGGGGCAAGGATGAGGGAAAAGAGGGTACCAGCATATCATGTATCCATACTAAATATGTTGTTGATAATAATAACATAAATGCTAAAAAATAGAAAGAAAATACCGGCATGGTGATGCACACCTTTAATCCCAGCACTTGGGAGGTGGAAGTAGGATCACTGCGAGCTCAAGGCGAGTCTAGAGGTATAGAGTGAGACCCTATCTTGGAAAAACAAGCCAGAAACCAGAAACAAAACAAAACACAAAACCAAAATAATCAAACAACTAAAAAAAAAAAAAAAAACAAGCAAGAAGGTCTCTAAAGCATTTCTTGTTCTCTTGGCTTTCTTTTTATTTATTTATTTTATTATTTTGGGTTTTTTGAGGTACAGTCTCACCCTAGCCCAGGCTGACCTGGAACTCACTCTGAAGTCTCAGGGTGGCCTAGAACTCAGAGCGATCCTCCTACCTCTGCCTCCCAAGTGCTGGGATTAAAGGCATGTGCCATGCCCAGTTTATATTTTTATTTTTGACACAAGGTCTTGCTACATCATCCTCCTGTCTCAGTCTCTAAAGTGTTGTATTACTGGCATGTACCACCAAAGCAAGCATTTAACTATTTTTTTTGGGGGGGGCACTTCATGTCTTTCTAGCCTAGGGCCTACTAAGCCCCCTCAATTCTGACATTTGTTGGCGCTGCTAACATTCCTTTACTAAGAATGGTATTGTGTTGATCCAAGGGACATTCTCCAGGATTTGGAGAATGCAGAGATAATGGATTATTAATGATTCAAATCTCTCAATTAAACAGTTTTGGGGTAGTAATCCTTTTGAAGTTTCTGGCTGCTTTCAGAAATCAATACTATGTAATTGCTAGCAACTTGCCTTTTCCATTTGGTGAAGATGTATCTTTGGTGTTGACTTCTCATAGCAAGCCAGAGCTTTCCTCTTTTCAAATGTGACGTGACATTGTTACAAAAGCATAAGTGTACCTTGTCCCAAGCCTTGAGGCACAGCTGCAGCACAGTGGCATGATTTTTGAGGTCAGGTGGCTTTGAGCCTAGTGCACTACTGAACTCACTCTGGGCTGCCTCATCTTAATCCATCAGGCGTTCTGTTAACAAAGACCGTGTGGTATCACCTGATCTCTCTGACTGAGCCAAACCTTGGCAAGATCAAGATCCTTTGGTTTCTTTCTTCTTCCCTTTCACTCCCTCTCTTGATTTTCCTGGCACCTAGTTTTTAGCTAGCTTCAAGATTTTAGTTGATAAAATGCTGAAAACTCAATGAAACCCATCAGATAATCATATACTGGTAGACAGAAGATGGTATGAGGAGAAAATATTTTGGTATAAGGATGCTATTGAGTTGGGTTCTCGTTTTCAGATACATAGAAGAAAATAAAACAGATATCATATTTGAAAGAGGAAATAAATAAGAAAATAAACAACTAGATCATTTTAAATAACAATTATTGCTACAAATAAAATAAAATGAGACTAAGAGCTACATGTAGCATTCTTGGAACTCCTTTCCAAAGAAACAGCATTTTACCTGGAATTGCAGTGAGAAGGAACCATGGGTAGCTATGGTAAGGAGGTGCACACAGAAAACAACCCAGGTTATTCAATGGCAGGAAGGGATTTTTTTTAATGCATGGAAAAGCCATGAAATGAAGGGAGGAAGAAAAAGATAATCCAGGAGAGAAAATTTGGTACTGCAGAGATAAGCCATTGAAAGTCTAAAGAGGAAAGTGTTGTCTTGATTAAGAAAAGTGCATTGACCACTATATAAAGAATGGGCCATCACAGAAAAAGCTCAAGCTTGGGGATTCATAGGGAGATTTTGCAATAGTCCGGATGAATAGCCATGAAGGCTTGCACTGGACCAGCAGAACACATGTGTGAGGAGGCAGAGAGGAAGCAGAAGAGCCAGCTTTGACCTCATCCAGTACGTAAATGCTGTGGCTAATGGCTGCTATGCAGAGACTGGCACCACAGGTGACTCAGGGGGTCAAGAGTTTGGTTGTGGGCATATTAAATTTGAGATGCCTGTTAGACATACAGATGTAGAAATCAGAAGGCAGGCGGGAGGAACATTTGAGCTCAGAAGGGTAGCCAGGGTTGGCTAAAGCTATCCACTGGGAATGAGCTCAGTGGACAGTCTCTAATGCTATACACTGGGTAGGTCTCAGGGTTGAGTCATGCAGAAGGTTTCCAGTAAGAGCTGGGTAGAGAAGAAGGAACCAAGGAAGTGGGGGAAGTAATCAGGAACTACTGAAGCATACTGGGAGCCAGTATCGGTGCCACAGTTACATGACCAAAGCATGGCTTTGTTAGAAACCAAACCTAAGCTCCAATGCCTGTGGTCTGCCAAGAAAAGCATTGAGAAGAGACTTGCTCCCAACTCCTTCCACCTGCACCTACTTCTTAACTCCCCATGACTGAAAACACCAAGACAGAAATGCTTATAAAGCAGAAAATTTGAAAATCTCATTTGCAACTGATAAAAGATTTAGCACATTAAACAAAATTCTATTTGGAGACAAAAGCTTCTAGAAAACTGATTGCCTGAGCTCTTTTCCCACTTTTAGTCACCATTGAGGGGCAGTTAAAACATGGCCCAAGCACCTCTGTAAAGAGATGTGGTTTTTATTAGCAAGAGATAAACTTCATGTCCACAAGATCTTGGCTTTATTCATTACTACCTTGAGACTTGGCAAAAATGATAAAATTAAAATTACCCATGGGCACTAGATGGAGACCTCCTTTGGTTTCCATGGTTAGGGGACAGATTAAAAAGAAAACCATAAAGCATGATTTAAAACAATAAACTTTACAAATGTGTGTGCTTTTAGTATTTCTATGACATTTCTCATTTTGAGAACTCCCAGGGTGACTTGGGGAATGTAGGCTGCCCATAAGCTCCAAGGTCTGCTTTCTAAGAGTGGCAAATAGGAGTAGACATTTTCCAGATTTTTCTCCATCTTTGAACATGGTTATCCTGAGATGGGTTTTAAAATGAGGAAGTCCCTTCAGAATGTGTGACAATAGACATTTAATTAGTTAAACCCAAGATGGCCTAGGTCAAAGACATAGAAAATTCACCATTCCAAATTAATTACCCGAAGTAAATAACACATTAAAAATGTAAAAGCTAAATTATGGAAGTCTGTGAAAAGTCTATGTTCCTCTAGGTAAATCAAAATTTTCCTGAACAGGAAGTGGCATGAGGTGTGAGCCAATCAGTCCCTCCAGACATACAACCTGTCTTGCACTTGAGAAAGACAGTAGAAATGAGGTTGTAGGGATGGGTGGCCACTGGGATTCAGGGAGCTAGAAATACTCATGAAGCCAGAATTACTTCAGAGTTAGGTAAGAAATAATAACATAGTTCAATATTCTTAGATACTTTCATAATATAATCTCATAGATCGTTACAGCATAAAAGATTCTCCAGACTATCTTTTCTCAGTTTGTAAGTTGAGAAAACAGGTATGAAGAGATTGAATTCCTTTCTCAAATCACCCTAGAGCCTTTGAACCTAATTCAGAGCTCTCTTTGTTCCACCTCTGGGAAGTCTGGTGTCACAGGACTGGGGAAGGCATGCCAGTCCTCACTCAGTGATTCCCAGTCCCCAGGATAAAAGTGGAGCCCTGAGCAATATGTGGCTGTTGGGATGGGACCCAGGGCATTTCCCATTAACTAGACCAACACAGCTGTTCTCTGTCAATCAGAATTTATCAGAACTTACTTCACAGAGCATTATTAAATGCCCTGGTGTTTCTGTAACCAAATGAATGCATTAGGAGCAGGACCCTTTCCTGCAGCTCTCTACAGCATCCTGGCTCTGTTCTTAGAAGCGGATAAAGAGCAAAAGGGACTCTGGTCCCATTAATACCAATTCATATGTGCTGCAAAGCAATCTGCTACTTCTTTCAACCCTGCTCAAGCCAGACCCAAGGCCAAAACAGAGTAAGAAGGTTGGTAGATTTGATAAAGGACCCTGAGTGATTAACTAGATCCAAGGTCTTCTGACATCTAAACAAGTGTATTTTTTTTTCCCATCATACAATTATACTCCTTGTCTGGTATCTTAGATGCTGTGCTTTGTTTGGGGAAGCAATTTTTATATTTGGTTGGCTAAGGTCATAGAAAATTTTTCCATTCATTATTATAAGATATGTAAATGCTTTCTTTCTTTTGATATTAAGGCTCAGGCCCAGGGCCCATTATATACCATGTAAGTGGTCACCACTTAGCTTCCCATACCCCCCCCACCCTAGACACTGTAGAATGTACATTACACAAATTTAACACGGTGACCTATGCATACATTTCAGTGAAATAAGGAAATGGTTAAAATTTTTGACGTAGGAAATGATAATGAAGTGTAATAATAACTAAAATTAAAATTGAAGCAAGTAGTCCTTAAATAAATACAAGCAATGTGCTACAATATAATACTGTGCCATCAAACTCTAAAAGTAAATCTAGATGCTGTTCTTTTCCTTCTTTTACAGATGAGAAAATAAAACTTAGAGAGGAAGTCACTTGCCTAAGGCCCGTACTTGATGTGCTCACTCCGACCATCACGCCCTGCTGCCTTTCCTCTTCTGTGAAAACACGAGATAAAGCAAAGCACTGAGAGCCTCAGTTCTTGGCTCCTCTGTCTTTATTCTCTTATTTTGAAATTGTGTTTTCTTGTGAGGTTTCAGTCTCACTTTTCTCTATTTTTTTAAAATATATGCATATGTGTGTGTCTGTTTGCACACATATGGTGGGTGCACATGTGTATGAGAGTGCATGTTCACATGTTTATGTGTGTAGGTGGAGGCCAGTAGACAATCTTGGATGTCAACTTCAGGCACCATCTACCTCTTTTGAGACAGGATCTGTTATTGACCTATGGCTTACCAATCAGGCTGGACTGATTGACCAGCATGCCCCAGAGACCCTCCTGTCTGCCCTCAATAGCACTGGGATTACAGGAGTGTGCTGTCATACATCATACCCGGCATTTTTACGCAGGAACTCGGGTCTTCATGTTTGTGAGGCATGTACTTTACTAACTGAGCTCTCTCTCCAGATCCCTCTGTTATCTCTTAAGAATTAAAAAAAAAATGTGTGTGTGTGTGTGTGTGTGTGTGTGTGTGTGTGTACGCGCACACACACACTAGGGCTGTTGCTGAAAGGAGACACCGAGACATCAGGAGTTTCTGCCACTTTTTGCAACCGGCTTACATGGATGGATTGGGAATTGAACCCAGTCCAGCAGGCTTTGTGAGCAAGAGCCTTTGACCACTTCCCTGACCCCCTCCTCTACTCCAGTCAGATTTTAACCTTTACATATTAATGGCCACTGAAAGAGTCCGATTTCTACTAGAATTTTAAAAAGGTAACTGAGACAGGGAGAAAAGCTATAGTGTCTCGATTTTCCCCAATCTGGAAATTTAAAATTTCTCCTTCTAGTTGAAATTAGGATGATCTAAACCTACCCCAGGGTACTCCAAATCATACTTACAAAGCAAGTCATCAGAACCGGCTTTCTGAGAAAAGACCACTGCAAGAAGGAACCATATGTCAAAATGGGAAGCATTTGAATTCATTTCACAATAAATCTCTAAATATGTCAACCACTCTAGCACGTGCTTTCCAACAGTACATTGCTGGAGAAAATGTAATGGTGGCTTCATTAACAATGTCGTCTAGTGACTACTTAAACACACACCAGCTAAACAGGCACACCTACACATTTTGACGTCAGTGAGCTTTTGTTGCTTTGACTTGTTGGCATATATGATGTATGTGGAGGTTTAAATAAACCTGGACAATTATCTCATATAATCTATGTATTTCCTCACCTTCTGTTTGTGCATAAGTATTCATGTACAAAATATGTTTGTGTTATTTTTGTTATCAGCTTCTCTTATTATTCATTAAGGAATATAAAAACTATTTCTAATGTAAAAAAAAAATTAGATGAATGGTCCTAATAGAGGAACATACTAAAATCAGCCACTTAAAGGCTGTGGATTCACTTTTCAGAGGATGTGCTGGCTGTATTATTTGGAGGTTTTGTTTTGTTTTGAGACAAGGTCCCTCTCAGTGTAGCCAAACCTGGCTTAGAACCCACTATGTAGGCCAGGATGACCTTGAATTTATGGAAATCCTCCTGCCTTAGCCTTCTAAGTGCTGGGATTAGAGGCATAAACCCCAATACCTGGCATGTTCACTGGTTTTAAAAGTACTTTACTTTCTCTCAGCTATGTGCCAAGAAGGATCGTGACGATACTAGAACTGGGATACAGAACAGATGCCCAGGCTAGCTCAGCTGCCCTGTGGTACCCTGAACATGGGGTCCCAGGAACACCCTTGGCTTTAGACTGAGAGTCGCATGTGGGTGCAGGACACAGGGAGAGGCAGCACCGACGAGCAGGTGGAGTCCTAGAAACAAGGATTCTTGACCCAGGAAACGGACTTCCCGAGCTGTGCAGCATCAAATGCTTTTCCCTCTATGAGGTTGGCTGGTAGCCACAGTTGTAAAACCCATCCAAACTGTCCCTGAGGTCTCTAATATGATAGAGACAGAGTTCCATGGTGATATACTGTTTTTTTTTCTTTTTGTTTTGAAATGATTTCTGATTTTCAGAAGAATTGCAAAGATGAAGAGAGTACAAAGCACACTAGTGATTCTGCCAGCTTCCCAACGCTATCATCACCCTGGCCACTTACTGACCTGAGAGTTATCATAGAGATATAGCAAAATATTGTTTACTAAACTACACACTTCATTTAAATTTCAGCTTCTTTTTCACTAATTTATTTTCTTTTCCAGGAACCAATCCAGGACACAAACATAATGACATTTTAATCATTTTATTCTTGTTTTAAAACAGGCTCTCATTGCTAACCAAAGCAAATGTTGTTATTTGGTCATATCTTATATCTTTAGACTTGCCTGTCATTACTCATCCACTAACACATACCCTATAACGTTCTTTGACTAAGCCAAACTGGGCTTGTGTGCTTTCTCTCAATCCAGCGGACCTTTCCCCCATCCACGCTTTGGCTTATCTGGCTCCCTCTCCTTGAGAGACTTTATATACTGCAGCCCCTGTGAGGACTCATATCTGACGCTTCTACTTCAAGGGAGGGTTCTTGGTTCCTCAGGGTGGATGTTTCTTTCCTTTCAAAGAATCTCTGCTGTGCATACAGGGACCATGAAGTGGGGGCAAAGCCCAAAATCAGACCCCTGGGGGAGTGGAGCAAGAAGGCCCCGGATTCTGAAAGAGAGACATACACATATCCTTGAAGGCAGTGAATTTGAAAACAACCTTGGCACTCTCCTCCACTGGTGGAACCCAAAGCCATAGAATACTTAAGGCTTAGTGATATAATTGATTCTGATGTAGATTGAAATTCTATCAGAAAAAAATACACATTGAGTATTCTTTATATGAACTGCTTGGGACCAGAAACATTTCAGATTTAGGATTTTTTTTCATAAGTATTTTGGAATATTTACATATATACAATGAGATATCTTAGGGATGGGGCCCAACTCTAAATATAACATTCATTTGTGCTTTATAAATACCTTATATACTCAGTTGAAGATGATTTTACATAATATTTTGAATAATTTTGTACGTGAAACAAAGTGTTATGGACTGGAAATTTCCACTTGTGATGTCATGTCACCCATTTCAGATTTTAGCAGGGTGTGGTGGTGCATGCCTATACTTGGGAGGCTAAGTAGGAGGACCATGAGTTCAAGGTCATTCTGGGCTACATAGTGAGACCTTGTCTCAAAAACAAAGTTTTAGATTTTGGAGCACTTTAGATTTTTGGTTTTCCGATTTGGGATGCTTAAATGGTATAGAAATGAGCCAGTTGCTACATATTCCAACTATAATGCTTTAATATTTTAACTGGAATAAGATCTGTTTTTATCCAAACTCTACTTACATGAAAATCTAATCCTACCAGCACAGCTTATTTTGATTTTTGTACTTTTACCCACTTCTTTACTATTGTAAAGATTCCAGTATTTTGTAGCATAAAACTTTAGGGCAAAATTCTTCCATAGTTTTACAAATTTATACTTATAGTTACAAATATATATGATAGAATTGCTATGTTTACATGCACATAATAAAATATTTCTCAAAAACGGACAAACATCAACATACCCAGAAATGTTTACAAAATCCAAGCAACAAAAGAAAATGACTTGTCATTGGAATCCAGAGCACTGTTATCCTTCAATACAGAAAATGCTTTCTAGCAACTTCCTCACAAATCATTAAGCATTAGCTTAACAAAGATATTTAATAAAAATTGAATAAATTTTCTTTTTTTTTTTTTTTTTGGTTTTTTGAGGTAGGGTCTCACTCTAGCCCAGGCTGACCTGGAACTCACTATGTAGTCTCAGGGTGGCCTCAAACTCACGGTAATTCTCCCACTTCTGCCTCCCGAGTGCTGGGATTAAAGATGTGAGCCACCACGCCTGGCTAAAAATTGAATAAATTTTCATGTAAAGGGAGATCTTGCATCAAACCTGGGAAGGGAAATTACCTGAATTTTTTTTAACCTCATAACAGTGAGTTCTTTTTCTTTTCTTTCTTTTTTCTTTCCTTTCCTTTTCTTTTCTTTTTTTTTTTTTAGGTAGGGTTTCATTCTAGCCCAGCCTGACCTGAAATTCACTATCTAGTCTCAGGGTAACCTCAAACTCATGGTTGGTACTCCTACCTCTGCCTCCCAAATACTGGGATTAAAGTTGTGCGCCACCACACCAGGCACAACAATGAGTTCTTGAAACAAGGGGAGTTTAATGGAGATGTGAATGTAACATAATCTAAATATTGAGCATCTTATAAAAATGGTTGACATTCTATAAGACTGTGCATTATTCAAGGCTGAGGAAATTATACAAGAAGATGTGTGGCTAACTTAATGTCACTAAATGACAGAAACTTTAAAAAAAAACTTTAATTATCTTGTACAATGTAACCATTCTCTCATATACAGACAAATTAAAAGTTGTTTTTTAATCTGTTGCTAAGAAACAACTAATTGTCACTTATAGTTTTTTTTTATTAAATATCCATCACTTCATAGTGAAGTGGGGACTGGAGGTAAGGGAATACAAAATTGTTACCTATGCGAAAATTGATATATATATATATATATGTGTGTGTGTGTGTATGTATAAATACATATGTTTAATTTATATATGTACATATATATATATAAATTAAAAAGAATTGGAGGAAAAAAGTGTAAATAGGAACAAATTCAAGTCCATAGAGCATGTATTTGTTGTCTCCTTGGCTTGGCTTTGTCATTTTAGTGAAGCAGGCTACATGTGACATCAAATGGAATTGTACAGAAAAATTTTATTTTATTTGTGAACTTAGAAATATTTCGCAACTTTACAATAGAGCAAATTATTTTCCTATATCACATCAAAAAGTATTTTTGGTGCTCTCTTCGGCAGCACATATACTAAAATTGGAACGATACAGAGAAGATTAGCATGGCCCCTGCGCAAGGATGACACACAAATTCGTGAAGCATTCCATATTTTTAAGTGAGGTAACCCAGGCCCAGAAAGCCAAGCACCACATGTTCTCCCCCATATGTGGATCCTAGCTACAGATGATTGGGCTTTGGTGAGAGAAAGAAAAAACTCAGTAGCAGAGGCCAGTAAGTTAAAAAGGAGATAGAAAGGGAAGAGAAAGGAAGGGAGGAGGGTATTTATTAGGTTGGTATTGTATATATGTAAGTAGAAAGATTGAGATGGGGAGGGGATATGATGGAGAATGGAATTTCAAAGGGGAAAGTGGGGGGGGAGGGTACTACCATGGGATATTTTTTATAATCATGGAAAATATTAATAAAAATTGAGAAAATTAAAAAAGGTATTTTTGTTTCACTTTTTTCTTTGTATTCTCTACTTTAAAAAGGTCATATAATTGGGCATACTTAAACAATGATTCAAATTCTCAGTCAGTATAAAAATCCTTAAAAGTAAGAGAATGATGATCTATTCAGTGTAGCCACTAGTGACTTTGAAAAGTCCATCACTACTAGAGATACAGGTCTATGGGAATGTGGGTGCTTGGCAGGTGCAAAGATGTGGGCTTGATCTCCTGCACCAAAAACAAAGAGAATAAAAAATAATGGTTAATTTATCTTGTAAAAAAAATATTCCGGTAGATTTGTTCTTAGCCTTGAGTAGGGATATAAGCAGGCTTAAGCATGTGTCACTGATGGAATGAACTAGAGACATAGTCCCTGTTCCAGTCCATCATGTGCTTTTAATCACAAGACTTTAAACAATTCTCCAAATCTTCCTAAACAGCAGCATCCTGAATAGGTACAGAATTTAAATTGTCAGCCACAAGGCTCTAGGTCAGTCTCAACACTAGACAGGAAGGGCTGGCACTTGATAAGAACACGCTTACTCAACGTAACAGTATCCCTGGCCACTCTGATTAGCATTTGTACACTCATAGTAGGTTGGTCTACCCAGGGAGAGCAGTCATCTAGAACTTTCTTTATCCATCTATTCCTTGGGTTGTTCAGGGTAAGTCGGAACTTTATCATTGCAAGAGCATGGTTTGGCTGTCTTCAAAAAAGCAGGTCCCCACATCTTGTCACAATAAACCATTTGATCCAAGTAAAATTTGTGAGAAATCAGCCCCAAATAGTCAAATAATGCATTTGTTAAAACAGGATTTGGCCTGTAATGATGACATTCCCTTTGTTTCTATAGCTCCCTTCCCTTTATTTAAGCTAACCCTAATCCTGACATTTTCTTTGCATTAATTTTTTTAAGCAAATAAGCTTTGGCCTGATTCTCAAAAATCAACACCTGTGAACATAAAAGGACCCATTAACACCAGGAAAGGAAATAGATTTTGGACTGATTCAAGGCAGGAACCTACCCAGCAAATCATCAGTGATGGCTTCAGGGTCTCTCTGGAGGTCTCTGTAGGATCAGACCCCTCACCCAACCCAGTTCATCTTACGGTATGGCTACCAGCATATTACTCACTGAGGATGTTGATTCATCTGTATTTATGAGGGGTGGGCACACAGTAAGTATCACCCTAAGGTGTTTAGTAGCTTGAATGATGCCACCAAGCCCTGAGGTAGCAGCGTTCCACTTCTAACTCTAGATTTGACATTTAAGTTGCATTAAGTTTATTATCCAAACTTTCCACGATCACCTCCTGGCACTCAACATTCACAAATTTACAAGTAAGGATGTTTAGTATTTTTTTAAGAGCTGAAAATGAAAAAAGACACCAAAAAAAGTAAATTCTTCTGCTGCCCCCCTCCCCTTAAGAAGTTTAGACACTTGTTCCTTCATAGGTGAGAAGACCTTTACGTGGGATGCTATATCATTGGAGCACGAGAGGCACTCATATTTACTTGGGTTTTACTTTGCCCTTTAATTCCACTCGTGCAAGTTAATCTCAAAAGTTCAACAAGGCTTACAGCATGGTGCAGTCATTTCTACCAATGCATGACTCAGCAATGCTTCTCATTCAGGCTTGGCAAAATGAGAAATAAATCTTTTATCTATTCTCCCAGCCACTATTTGCCAAGATTTATCTGTTCAAGCTGTTCCCCCTCAAATCCTTACTAAATTCCCCTTTCTTAACAAAAGAAAAAAAATTCAATAGATTTTGCTTGTCTGCCCCCTTCTTTATAAAGCCCCTAAGTACATTCTTTAAAGTTTCATTTCAACCAAGGCATTTGGTAAGTTGATAGTTATAGCATGCTCACAGCTGTGGGAAAACTGACATAAAAAAATAACCAGCTCAGAAAAATGGCTCATGCACAATGTCTTTGAGTTTTCATGTTTTATTAGCAATTTGGACTCATTACTGTTTGGGGGAGGAAGGAAGGGAGGTAGTTGTTTCTGCAAGTTGTTTAATGTATTAAGCAGAGTTTTCCAATCAGATTTAATTGAGCTCTGCCCAGCCTTCAGAGCTGGGCTGAGAACATGTGGGCAGTGCAGAGCACTAACCCTATTCTTCCGCCCCACAGATCCTCCCCTTCCATTTTCCTTCACTGAAATCCGTTATATTTCAGCAGAGGTTAGGCTAGGTATTTCATAGAAAGATGAGATAACCTCCTTATCTCAGCCCTACGTGCTCTTGGTCCTTCCAGCTTATGTCATTTTCTTAGTCTTTTGGGGCAAAGACATGATTACCACTTGGCTTACAACTCCCACATTGTCACTGAGGTTTTGAATTATGATGGCCAGAAAGAGCTGGCTAATATTTAAGAGCCTGAGATCACAGACTTGGTAATTAGCAAGGTCTGTCCTTATAGAACTTCGCTTGTACCTTTCTGTGACTTGTGGGAGAGTATGCAGTGTCTAAACCTTTTTTCTCCTTAGTTCTGCTCTGTCATGGTATTAAACTCCCTCTGCCCAATCTGTGTCATCTACTTTGTTGTGGGAAAGCATTAATGGAGGGTAGCTGAGTTCTATGCTTAATCTTTAACTGACCGTTACCATCTCTTTAGAAAAGATAAGCTATCTGCCTGCTGAAGTAGTCCTCCAGCATCCCTCAGGGACACCATCATTTATTACATTTGAGAACTGTTAGATGTGCACACATCATTTCTTTTGTGGTGAAGTGCTTGTAGGCATAAGCATCAGATGAAAGAAATAGGAAAATTCATTTTACTTGGCTCCTCATCCTTGCACAAAAAAGGAAAAAAAAGAAGGGAGGGCAGGACAAAAAATCTTGGTAGTATTTTTTTCCATTTTTTCTGTAGACAAACACTTTTAAGATCCTATAAGAAACTAATGCTAGAAAAATGTGAACTATAGATATACTAAATTTTACTTGAAGGGATGAATTAGCTCAGTGTTCCTAGTTTGTCACAAAGGTGAAAGACTGAATTTCCATCTCTTTTCCCCAGTTTTTTTGACTAATTTCATAGCTCTCAGAAGGAAAGGTATTAGACTACGAAAGCAGCACAGTCATTTCAAGGCTTCCCAGGCCCAGGCAGTGCTTAGTCAAGGTCCTCTGGACCAGCAGCATCCACATCACCTCAGAGCTTGTTCAAAGGCAAGTTTCTCCAGACCTACTTCACACCTTCAATTCAGGCTTCTGAGAGAGCGGATGGAGCCCAGGAGTCTGCAGATTGCCTCTCAGGCAATTCTTCTTTGTGCAAAATTTGAAAAGCCCTGTAAACACTCTTCCCCTAAAGAGTCAGGTCCTATCCTTAGAAATGAATGGAAACACTAGAACAAAATAGCAGTGGTAGTAAACATATGCAAGAATAAAGGATAAGGCATAGAGGAACATTTCTGTTATAAGCAAACAAGAGAAGAGGAAAGAACAAATGAGCACACATGCTCGCATAAGCAGAAACCAGAATTTTCATATGCATTCATCCATCGAATCTAGCAAGATGAGAAACACTGAGGAAAAACAAATACAACAATATTTAGGAAAGGAAATCAGATCTCCACATTAAAACAATTTCCATCTCTGATACCTCAGAGGGTTTTGCTGGCAAACATAAAAATGGAATCTTCTACCTGAGATTATATTATTTTTAAAATTATCTGTCTATAAATCTGTCTATCTATTATCTATATAATTATCTATATATCTATCCATTTTTGTTTGTGTTTATGTATGTGTCCATGTGCATGTGTGTGGGCATGTGCATATGTCTGTGTATGGACACACACATGCCACAGCACATGTGTGCAGAGGAAAATTTGGGGTGTCAGCCTCCCCTTTCCCCCTGTGTCAGGCAGGGTCTCTTGCTTACCACTGCATTTGCCAGGCTGGCTGGCTTGCAAGTATCCAGGGATGCTCCTGTCTCCACCTTCCATCTTGCTGTAAGGGCGCTGGGATCATAGATATCCCTGTTGTTACTGTGTCTGGCTTTATGTGGGCATTGCGGATCTGAACTCAAGTGGTCACACTTGCCTGGCAGTTACTTTATCCACTGAGCCATCTCCCCAGCCCCTTATCCTAGAGATTTATGACCCCACCATGCATTAGATAATCCTCAACTTTTACACACAAAGGGAGAGATATTCCTCCAGCTAACTTCATAGATATACTATCAATACACAAGAAGTAGGGTTTAACATGAAGGAAAATCTTGATCTTTTACCTCTACTGATACTCTCCCCTGAATTTTTCCTCCCAGCTTTCAGAGTTATCAGTAAACATGACAGTTAAGCAAAATGTGCAGAGCATGATCAACTCAGAAACCAAACGCTCCCCCCACCCCCAACACACACGCACACTCTCCTTCCCCAGGGGAATAAGGAAAGCACGCAGGGCGTGGGCTCCAGAGAAACTTCCTCACACTACCAGGCATTTTCCCACCTTCGATTGCAGCATGGGTGTGGGAGTGCTGTACTGGGGTGGCAGAGTGGAGGAGGGCTTGTCATTTGCAGGTAAGTGCTTAAATCAACCTTTGCAGAGAGATGACAAGTCAGCTTTATGGTCTGGCCTCTAAAGACTTACTGTGGGGAGCAAAAATCAACAACCTTGCATTGAACAGGTTGGAGCTGGCCAAGTTTAACCACTGCCATTTCCTGCCTGGACGAGCACGAGAGTGCTCTTAACCCACATCTTGTTTGAAACTCCTGGAGGTGGCATAAATACTGAGCTGTGGTGAAGCCACCTGGCCAGCTCACTTACCGTTAGAACTTTTTAGGTACTCCAAGGTCTCTGCCTCTAAAAGCCCAGGATCCTAGAATATCTTGTCCAAACCACTTTAGGAATTTTTCTTCCTCACCCTTTAAATCCAGGCTGGTGACTGTGAGCAGTAAGGTACCACGACAATGCCCTTGATGATCAAAGGAGCGGCCTGGCTTTCTGCTTGCTCCCTTTGGCTTCCTCTTGTAGTGACTTTACAACGCTCTCTCACGACCACCCTAGGCCGCTGGAAGAGCAGCATATTCTCCTGCTGTGAACTTTGGGACACCCATCTTATCCCTGGGGGCTGGCATGCACAGGCCTAATACGGAACGCACTCACAGGAAGCGGATCCAAACAGAGCTGTGTTTCCCTGTTACATGATGTTTCTGCCCCAGTGCGGCAGGTCAGTTTCCTCCACAGCTGCTGCACTTGCCTATTGTTATAGGGAAACATTTGTCATTCACAATGTTTATAGTTTGTGTGCAACTTTCATAGTAAGTCCTCCTCATCAAGCCCATTAAAAAAAAAAAAGAACGATATATGAGATTTCAAATTCTTTTAAGTACAGGAGAAGGATCCATCCATCCTATCTGGAGAATGAATGAATGCATGGTAAATATTCTAGGAAGTCCAACCAAATAGAACACACTAATTAATAAACTGTTGCTGACTTAAAAGTAAAATGCCAGAGCTTGTCTGAATTCCGTGACTGTGTTTCAATAAAGACAGGAAATTTTATTTATGAATTTGAGTTTCTAAACCCAGCAAGTAATTTATACCAGTAGTCACGCAAATGTCCCAGAGGAAATAGATGAAGTGTTGGAAATATTTTGTTTTTGTGCAGAAAGACGGGGAAGTAGTTTCCCTCTTAATAGAGTGACATGGAGACTGGGATCTATGGAAGTGAGAATAGGGGAGAGAGAAGGAGAGAATATTTGCAGAAAAATCTTTGCCTCCATTTTTTCTGCAAGTTAAGAAAATTGAGCACCTAGCAAGAGTGGTGTGCATAGCCACACAGTGTTGAAATGGGAGAGAGCTGGGGTGAATCGGACAGGGCTGGGGAGTGAGATAAAGAAGAAGAACCATGGAAAGAGGTCTCTGCTGAACAGGTGACACCTGAGCCAGGGTTTGGAGGCCAGGCAGAACCATTCCCAATGCAGGAGAGGGTAGCACCCTTGGAGGGCCATTCGGGATTAGCCTTGATTACATGAAGAGACCTTGTCTCACAAAAAATAGAAGGAAGGAAGGAGTGAAGGAAGGAAGAAGGAAATGAGGAAGAAATGGGAAGAGGAAGGGAAGGCGGAAAAGGAGTTGTAAAGGGGAGAGGAAGGAAGGGAAGAAAGGTCATAGGGCATAAAACGGCACTTGTTAGAATAATTGGAATATTCAAGGTCTATACACAGTGAAAGGTGGTTGAAGCAAAGGTCTGTGGAGAGAAAATATAGAAACTGAGCTAGGGTAGGGTTGTGAAAAGACCTAAAGGTTATTCCCTGGGAGATAGCTGGAGTTTTCTTCAGAGCATGAATACAAGGACAAGAATGACAAGAAGAAAAGGGAAGGAGAAGAAGAGAAGGAGACATAACTTTCTATCACAATAAAGTGGGAAAGCATTAAGAAATAGTAAACAGGTAATGGAAATCAAGACACATCCAATTGGACAAAGTTCCCTAGGTTTATTCACTATGGGATGGCTCAGCTTTGAATAAGATAATATTTTAAAACCTAATCAGCCTGGGCAGTACCAGGTGTTGTTAATTTTCCATTCCTATGGATAATCACTGCTATTTCCCTAAGTAGATTGGCTCCAAGAAGGGAAGGATTCACTGTTTTTGTATTTGTATTTCATCTGAATAACAATGTCTAGCACACAGTACATGCTCAAAAAATTGTTGAATGAGTAAATGACAGTTTGGCTCTGTGTAGAATTCTAGACTCAATTTCCCCTCAGTGTTGTTTACTTATTTATTTTAATTTATTTGAGGGGGGCAGATAGAATAGGTGTGTCAGGACCTTCAGCTGCTGAAAACTCCAGATGTATGTGCCACCTTATGCATCTGGCTTCCATGAGTCCTGAGGAAATGAACCTGGGTCCTTTGGCTTTGTAGGCAAGTGCCTTAACCACTAAGCCATCTCTCCAGTCTCCCCTCAGTGTTTTGAGGACAGTTGTTCTTTGTCTTTAGAAAATAATGTTGCTGATAAGTTAAAGGTCATTTTGAATCCTATTTTCTTTATTGGTGACCTGTGCTTTTGTTTTACTTTTACTAGACACTTATAGAATATCCACTATAAGCTGTAAGCCATAGTAGCTCAGTTATTCAACACATAGTCCATTTTTGTCATGTTAGTCATACTAATTGGAACAAAAAATGTCATGTACAGTAGAAAAGAGAGAGTACCAATAAACCTTAATTCACTTGAATGTAGGTGTCCCAAGACCACTTTTGCTCTTTGGAATTGTCAACTTGAAATTTGGAGTATGGCTAAAGTAGTCGAGGAAGCACTCACTTGCTTCAAGTGTCTTGGACAATGGTTTCCTCTATAATTTCTCCTCTGTTCTAATAATAGTTTTGAGAAAGTTTTCAAAATTTCACTTCTAATAATGACATATTTAGTCATACACATGTATGTATGTATGTATGTATGCATGTTCCCCCTGCCTTTATTTCAAGAGGAAGCAAAGAGGAGATGTTGGTATATGAAATCGGTTTGTCATATTTTTTGAAAAAAAATGTTTTAATTTTAATTGCAAGGAGAGAAAGAGAGGGCCCCATTGCTGCAAACAAAATGCAGATATATGCACCACTTTGTACATCTGATTTATGTGGGTACTGGCGAATTGAACTCAGACCTTTGGGCTTTGCAAGCAATTGCCTTTAACCATTGACCCATCTGTCCAGCCCTGGTTTGCTGTCTTAAATCACTGTATTTGTACTTCATTTTTGTGTTTTATACTCATAATCCATTAGAAATATAAAAGCCATACTAAAATTTAATTAGGCTTAATCTAATCCATATTGAAAGATTTCTTGGGGGTTTAAGTTAAGGAAGCACCTTAAAAACTAAAATTAATTGGAAAATACATTGTAAGAAAATACTATGTGTTATAAAACTAGGTCTTTCTGCCAAAGGATGCTACAAGGATCAACAATAAAATGTTGCTCAGGGGCTTTGGGCTGCCTGCTTGCCATAGGACATGACGACGACATTCTGAAAGGACACTGGAGGAGTCTCTGAGAAGGTGTGGGCACTGCTCATGCCTCACACCTCACACTTCCCCGTCACTGCACTGCTGCTTCTTTTGAAGCTTGTTTTGTCCTCACTTGCTTAAAATCTGAAACAACCTACCAGGCATTTAGATTTGAAAGGTATTTCCATCTTCTGAGATGCTTCAGGAACCAATTCTAGTGGTGGTGGTGGCGGGGGGCTTTCCAGACCCTAATAATCACCTGCAAAGGCGTATACCCAGTAAAGAGGAAAAATCCCATCTGCCTCATATGTTTACTGAGTAGGTTGCTTAAAACATTGATTCTTGTCCATTCTCATGAAAGCAGTGAGTCAGTAGGTCAGGGCCCAAAGCAAAGAACCAAATACTCTGTTTATTCCCATTTACAGATCTCTCAAAGTGAAAACTTGTGATACATGAAAACATGCGTACAACTTTCAGAGCACTGACTTAAGAATGCGAGGTGGGGTCAGTGAAGGGCTGCTGGAGAAAGCACTCATGAACTGGACACTGTGTAGGGCATCCTTGTGCTGTTATTCATCTACAACAGGAGCCTGTGGCTCCACCTAGGCTTTTTGACAGTTGGGTAGCAGCTGTCAGCCCTTTCTTGATCCCTCCCCTCCCCTCCCCAAACTGAAGACTCAACATGGCCTTCCTGTTACCCTTTGCTTTAATCAGCTCTGAATCTGAGAGCAGCAGGCTGCATCCTCCTGGGACAGCCAGTCCGCCAGTCCAGGGTGAGCTGTCTATTCGATAGTGCCTCTCATGTTTCTGAAGCCTGAATGTGACATGCATTGTCCTGGGATGCCTGGGATCCTCAGCAGCTGTGAGCACAGGCTTCTCTTGCAAGGAAGGTAGGTGCTGTGTGCACAAAACTGAAACTGTTGCCTCCTCCACCATGGTTAACATCTCTCGCCTTCCTGAAACTCCAAGTAAGAGTTAGTCTAACAGAGCTTTTAAAACAAAGCATAGCAGGAAGTCCATTGCCTGGCTAGAGTTCTGTTTCTTGTAAGTTCTCACAACCATGCAGCTGGTCATAAAATGAATAAAATGGAAATGATTTTTACTCCTTGTCACTGAAATGTTTATACCCTTACTCTTTGAAAAACAAGCTCTGAGACATGCTTGGGAGAAATGGGTACAAAAAATCAGTTGCACACTTATCTTATCACTGTCTGGACTTATAATCCATGAAGTATAAGCCATTTTCCACCTTTATCAAAAAATCAATTAAATGCTTATCATTTGTCTGTCCAGAAATATAAGGTATTCTCCACCCTTATCAGTGCATTTATTTCTATTGAGTGTTATGGATTAAGAAGGACAAAGGTGAGCTGGGGAGATGGTCCAGTGAGTAACTTGCTATACTAACATGAGGATTAGATTTCAATTCCCCATTGCCTATGTAAAAATGCCAGGCATGATATTTCTATAATTCCAGCTCTGAAGAGGTGGATACAAGAAAATCCTTAAGGCTTATTAGCTAATTAGCATAGATGAGTCTTAGGTTCAGTGCGATATTCTGTCTCAAAAAATGAGGTGGAGGGCTCAAGAAATGGCTTACTGGTTAAGGCACTTGCCTGCAAGGCTAAAGGAACCAGGTTTGATTCCTGAGCACTCACATAGAGGGTAAAACCAGATGCACAAGATGGTGCATGCATCTGGTGTTTGTTTGCCGTGGCTAGAGGCCCTGGCCTGCCCATTCTTTCTCCCTCTCTTCCTCCCTCTCTCACTCTAACAAATAAATAAGTAAAAAACAAAAATATGGGTAGTACCTGACGCAGACACCTAACCTTGACCTCTACATGAACACATACATCTACCCTCGCATGCACGTGTACCCACCACACAAACATGCACACTAACACACACAAAAGAACTGTGACAAGCGTGCAAGAGTGGATGATGCTGGTGATCACAAAGGCACGGTTTCCATGAGAAAATCTCAGGGCAGACTATAAGATGCCTGCTTAGTGAGCAGACAAAAATGGAACCCATCGCTTATCATTGTTCCGTCAGGGTTCTCCGCATGCACAAAGATTTGTACATGCAATGAGCAATGCAAACATCCTTCATACCGTTCCCATGAATGGATTTAGCAAGGCCAGCATGTGTCTAAGCCGCTTGCTTAGGAGGACCAGCTGGTGCTACTACATTGTGAAGAAGACACCATGATGATAAGAAAGAGCTTTGGAGCAATTTCTTTGTTTCAAGTGTCAGTTAAGAGGTATGGAGGTGGGGGAAGGTGGTGAGGGGAGGTACCGCAGAGATAAGGGGGTCCCAAGGCTCAACTCAGCTTTAGTGGCAACTGTCATGACATGCCTTAGTTTGGTCCCTCAATCCCATTTGACCTGACATTGTTATGTTTTGAACTCAGCTTTCCAGGACATTGAACTGGCTACTACTTCTCTGATACAGCCACATCCACTATGCACCCAGACCTTTATGTGTACGGCAGGTGTGAGCAATGGAGCTGAGGCCTTACAGACACATAACTGCATTTTCAAAAGGGATTATGAGTACTTGGGATTCTGTCTACACTGAAAAGTATTCCAGCATTTGGAATTCCCTTGAAAATCCCCTTTCCCCTTGCCAGTCTTACTTCCATAATAGTCATATTGTATATGTCAGATTTCCTGAAATATTTTTCAGAAAAAGAAAGAGGAGCTAAAATCTTTTTAGACATAGAGTATAAGGTCAGACATGGAGTATATTTTTTATTATAATCAGGGGAAACCATTCTAAATAATGTGTCCTGGAATAAACCCCTGTGAGCCCCTCAGGTGAGGGAACATGCTGGCTGGTCACCGTCTCTTTAGCCCCTTCTTCTGGGAGAGGATCAAGACAGGAACTTGTACAGTTGCTGCAGTGCAAATACAAAGCTAAGCCCCATTTAGCCTTGGAGGGATGTCAGTTTCCTACATTTTTATTTATCATATTTATGATATTTATTTATTTGACAGAGAAAGAGGGAGAGAGAGAGAGAGAGAAAGGGCACACCAGGACTTCTAGCCACTGCAAACGAACTCCAGATGCATGTGCCCCTTTGTGCATCTGACTAACATGGGTCCTGGGAAATTGAACCTGGGTCCTTTGGCTTTGGAGGCAAATGCCTTAACCACTAAGCCATCCCTCCAGCTCAGTTTCCTACATTTTAAAAATGTTTCAGAATGTGTCAATAAAACACTGGCTCAGCTTGGATCAGTTAAAGCCTGGCTTTTTGTTGTTGTTGTTGTTGTTTTGTTTTGTTTTGTTTTGTTTTGTTTTGTTTTGTTTTGTTTTGTTTTGTTTTGTAGAGGTAGGGTCTCAACCAACCCCGGGCTGACCTGGAATTCACTATGTTGTCTCAGGCTGGCCTCACACTCACAGTGATCCTTCTACCTCTACCTCCCAAGTGCTGAGATTAAAGGTGTGTGCCACCACACCCAGATATTCCTTTTATAGTCTGCACGAAGCTCAGTTGACTGTGGACATGCCAAGTTTCCCAAACTTCCCTGATGTGCATTGCAAAGACAAAAATTCCTACTCATATTCTTGTGAATATGAAACAATTATGAAACCCCTGTGCATCCTCTTGTGAATATGACACCATTATGAAAACCAAAACCACACATGTAGCTAGCATAACTTTTTGTGTTTAAAGAGGTATACAAAATTTGCCTTGTTAACCATTTTAAGTGTGGTTTATATTTAATAAAAACTTCTTCAATTTCATGTTATGTAATGACTTTGTTACATTTTTTCAGATATGCAAAATATTTAAAGGATAACACAATAAAAATGCACACCTAACTATCAAATTAAGAAATAAAATGTAACTAGGATCAAACTTTCACCTGTAGCCTTCTTCCTAGTGTGCATCCCAGATTTTCCCCTTTTCCAGAGGTTACCCACTGAGAAGTTGACCTTGGTGATTATCATTCCAGTGTGCCTGCGTGTAGAGTTTTAGTGCATAGCTGGGTACACCTGTACCTCTCACTTCTCCACTCATTGGTCCACTATCTTGTTTGCATATGAGAGACAATAAAATGCAACAATTATTTAATTTGAGAGAATATTGCTTATATATTATCTCCCCAAACCATCGATAATCTCATCACCCATTATTCCATTCTGAAACTTACAAGATGAAGGATAGTGGCCAAGGCAAATGAATTTTTTCAGAGTTGCAGGATA
Organism: Dipus sagitta; assembly: GCA_036346955.1. NCBI lineage: Eukaryota > Metazoa > Chordata > Mammalia > Rodentia > Dipodidae > Dipus > Dipus sagitta. Next base: position 8,100,082 of record CM070784.1, read on the forward strand.
CTACCTCTGTAGGATACACAGTGAAGGGGCCTCACACTAGTACTACTAGTCTACAGAGCTATTGTTCTGCTGCTCCATCATATATTTATAAGCACGCTGCAATGTGTAATAAATCACTGTGTATTGATTCAAACAGTGTCATTTGTAAGCCTCAGAGTGCTGTACTGTATTACACACATAAAGGAGCCAGCTCCCTTTAGTCACTGACAGGCAGAAGGGGCTTAGATATGGGGCCTGGCTGGTAGAGTGGCCTCAGCAAAACTCAGCAAGCTGAGATATAGAGGGGGAAGGTGGCAAGTGTCATGGACTTCTTAAAACAGAAATTTTGGCTAATTGGTCTGGGGATGTATACTAGAGGACATCTTATGTTTATAGCAGTTTAGATAGGAAGAGAATCTTTGATATGTATTAGTTAACATTTTCAGGAGAGGTGAGTTGAGTCTGTAATTTCTCAGTCATCACACATATTTGCTACTAGAAATGAAAGGTGAGTATGAACAGCACAGAAGGCAAGTAAGCGGAAGAAAACCCACATACTCTTATGAGCAGTCTCTAGTGACATACACTTGTCAGTTTCATTCAAATGTCTGGATTAAAAAGAAATCCAGGGGCCAGAGAGATGTCTTAGTGGTTAAATGCTTGCTTGGGAAGCCTAAGCACCCTGATTCAAGTCTTGATTCTACAGGACCCACATAAGCCAGATGCACAAGGTGGCACATGCATATGGAGTTGGTTTGCAGTGGCTGGAGACCCTGCATGCCCATTCTCTCTCTCTCTGCCTCTTTCTCTCCTGCCCATCTGTCACTCTCAAATAAATAAATAAAGATAAAAAATAAAAAGAAATCCAAATGGTTAGGACTAGAGAGTTTAAAATTCCTTCTAAGGTGGTGGTATGCCAGAGCCAGGTGTACCAACTTTGCAAGAGACAACTTTTCAGTAGGAATGAGGGCTGATTTGGGGGTAGTGGCACCTAGGACACTAGGCACATACTGTACTACTGAGCTACTCCCTCAACTTACAAGCAGGTTCTCAAACTGTTGTTAGCCTGAAATAGACCATATTTGTTATACCATGGAACTGGGTAAACACTACAAACCAGGCCTCTCTGGCCCCTCACCCCATCCCCCAAGAGCTGGCTATGCACCACATCTACATATCCTTTCATTGTGAATATTTATCATGCATGGTACTGTCTTTCATACAAACACATTCTTTTTTGTTTTTATTTTTATTTTTATTCATTTGCAAGGAGAGAGAGAGAGAGAGAGAGAGAGAGAGAGAGAGAGAGAGAGGTGCCAGGGCCTCTTGTACTGTAAAGGAACCCAGATGCATGCACCACACATTTAGCTTTATATGGGTACTGGGAAGTTGAACTCAGATAGTCAGGTTTTGCAAGCAAGCACCTTTGACTGCTGAGCTATTTCTCCAGTCCCCCTTAAGGACATTTGCATACAAGCATATATGGTACATTGAGTATAGCCCAAATTAAACTGAATCTAATTTTTACTGGACTTTGAAGGGAGTTTTTTGAACAGCCTAAGGATTCCATCACAGATAGTTGAGTGGAAAAACATCCTTTTACCTGACAGGTAAATAAGATGAGGTGATGTCTAGCACATTCTCCTGAAGACTGGGAAACTCACATTTTCCCAAAGTGGAACTCAGGAAATGGCTAGCATGGGAGCAACCACTTCTAAAGAAATGAAATAAATGTATAATGAATGTTTCCACCCACACACAGTTGGGCTACATAGAACAGTACTTGCCTTCATACTGGGAATCTGAAAGGGCATGACATGTCAACACACCGACAAGTTACAGAATTACTTCTGCTCCCAAGAAACATTGGCACCTCAAAAATCCCATCACCCAAAGGTGCCTCACGAGGTGAAGCAGCACATGCTCATATAAAGTATGTTTCATGAATATAGCCAGCTCCACTTTTCAAATGGAAACAGTATTAATTACTTTTGAAAGATTCCTGCAGAATGAGAATCATTGTTGAAATGATGCCTTCACATCTTCTGATTAAAAGGAACATTTTCTATTCAATGTTAACATTTTATATGGAAATAATCCAAGGTGATCACTCCAACTCTTTGCCAAATCAAGCACAACTTGTTAATCATTTTCTTAATTTCACTTTCTTCCTAATTTGACTTTCACTCATGTCTGGGGATATATAGATAAAGCCATACGATGTCTGAAGATTTTCATAGATAAAGGATACGAGTTTAAAATTCCTTCTAAGGTGGTGGTATGCCAGAGCCAGGTGTACCAACTTTGCAAGAGCCAACTTTTCAGTAGGAATGAGGGCTGATTTGGGGGTAGTGGCACCTGGGACACTAGGCACATACTCTACTACTGAGACACTCCCTCAACTTACAAGCAGGTTCTCAAACTATTGTTAACCTGAAATAAACCATATTTGTTATACCATGGAACTAGGCAAACACTACAAACCAGGCCTCTCTGGCCCCTCACCCCACCCCCCAAGAGCTGGCTATGCACCACATGTACACATCCTTTCATTGTGAATATTTATCATGCATGGTACTGTCTTATATAAGAACATCTTCTTTTTTGTTTTTATTTTTATATTTTTATTTATTTGCAAGGAGAGAGAGATACGATGGACCTTTGACTAGCCATTACCAAGGATTTCACCTTTGGGCATGTATGCAAAGGCAGTTGGATAGATACTAGCCATGTGTTATTGAATCGGATTTCCCATGTACCTAAATGACAACTTACAATGAAACAAGTTTTCACAGCATCATTAGAATCTATTATAATCAACACGTTAGAAACAGTCACCTAAGCCTGAAAGAGCTCATCCTCAGGTGAATGTATGTGATTGAGTGTTAGTTATATAGCTGCAGTTTGTTCAGTATCTGAACTCTATTCTCAGTCTCACATTACTTCAGGGTAATGACTTGAGGGCTGGGGAGATGGTTCAGTGGATAACCATGTGCCATACAAGTATGAGTTCCCGAGATTGGATCCTTAGCATGCAAGTAAAATGCTGGGTATAGTGGTATGCACCTGTAATGCCAGCACTTGGGGGTAGAAGCAGGGAACCTCTGATGCTTACTGACTAGGTAGCCTAGCTAGTTGATGAGCTCCGGGTTCTAGAGTTTGGTGAGCTTTGTGTTCAGGGAGAGACTCCTGAAGGATAAGGTGGAGGACCATTGAGTAAAACACCTTATATCAATCTTTGGACTCCATATGCATGGTCACACACATGCTTACACACACACACACGCACACACACACACACACGTAAATTTTAAAAGATGTGACTAAAGCAATGAATATTATTTGAGCCAATTTCACAGACAGAGAAACTAAGATTTAGGGAAAGCAGAGGACCCACAACATAAAGGATACAGACGTCAGACCTACTCTGTCTAGCCTCCTTCACTACACCACCTGTCTCAGAATTATGCTATTTTAATTATATCACATGACAACATTCCCCAATCTATACTCACCTTCTGATATTTTATAATTATGAACCATTAGAAGTTCAAGCTACTAGAATAAATTTCTTTGAAACCATAGTGTAAAATGTAATTTCCATTATAATTTTTAAAGCAACTTAAAAATGGCAATTTTTAAATTAGGAGTGAAGTTACAAAATTATGAATTAAAAAAATAGCTACACTGTTATATTAACTATAACAACCAATATCAAGATTAGGAAAAGTCATTAATTTAATGTGTTATATTTCATTAATTATGTAAACTTTGAAATATGACTTGCTATAAGTTAATCTTCAAATACATTAATTATTTTGGGAATAAGTGCTCATTTCATAGCCAAACCACATAAGTTCTTTCTTTTTACTAAATTGTAGAATAATAATGTACATATTGTCACTTTTTACCACCCAAAGCAAGTGGCTCAAATGTTATATTCTTGTTTCATAAATGAGGACACTGAGTCGCAGATGGTGGGAAGCTGCAGGAGCAGAACATTTATATACATATATATATATATATATATATGCATATATATATATATATATATATATATATACACACACACACACACACACACACACATACTCCTGATGGGCCATTTTTGAATGCATTTGTTGGAAGACATTTTCCTCCCCTTTGCTCCCCCCCAAGAACACTAACCCTATTTCCAGCCTATTCCATCACATTCTGAATGGACAGAGATAGTAGTATTCTCTTAAAGTGACCTCTACATTCCCTTGTAGCTTTTCAACAACCATTACTTGGCACAGGCTAAACTATATTGTTAAAAGATATATTTGCATTACAGGTTAATTTTCTAGGTAGTATAAAACAACAGTTTCTATAAATAGAATAAAATTAGTTAAAAAAAAGAGAGAGAGAGAGAGAGAAAATATTGCCTCCAGTCACAAGCTGTCCTTATATTTCTGTTCTTCCTCTTGCCACCATTTCCAGGTTTGAATTGTTGTCACTCCTGAAAAGGACCAGCAGAAGAGGTTTGGCAACAACTAATCAGGGTAGATTCTCTTCTCGGGTACAGACCCTTTCCATCTTTGTATGAACCCAGGGAGCCCACCAGGAAACTCAAGCTACAATGCCAACATGCAATCACCAAAGACAATCAAAATCACTATTGTTTTTCTTTTTTCTATCTTTCTTTGTTTTTAGCAAGATAATTAAATTTGAGATCTAAAGAGCCATCTGCTACTAAATGTGCTTACCAGTAGAGGTGAGTGCACATCTAACTTTGTAAATCAATTCCTGATATTCTTTTCATTATTATTAAGCAATATCTACCTTAGAAATTTCTGCTTTACATTATTCAATAGCATACCTTCCAATATTTTTTTTTTTTTACCAGTTGTCAGATAATTTTCTTTGGAAAAAAAATAGACTAGGTTTCTTCGTAGTATCCTGGTGCTTCAGCATTCCACTCGGGGGATTTTAGACTGTCTGGAGCTGCATGATCAAAACAGCATGACTGTGTCCTGGCAGAAGAAATCAGTTCAGGCAGCACAACGATGTGTGAAGGGAAACAGCCACACAATTGACTTGCCCGGGGAAATCAATATTGCTTATGAAGACAGTGAAGCTGTTGAAGGGATCAGCTGGGCTCTGGACCCTCTTGGTGGCTGCAAGTAGAAGCAGTTCACAGACAGCACAGAAGCCAAAAATTCTCCTTGCGGAGAGTGTAGGTTTCTGGGTGCACATGGAATGCCCAAGTCAGTGCCTGGCATAGAGAGGCTGCTTAACTTCTTTTCCGTATCCTGGTTCTGATATTTTTCTAGTATCTAGTGGATCATGTGCCTTCAGCATCAAGCAGACATTGGGATTATTGGCATGAACACAAGTCCGTGGGTGGGAGTAATGTCAACAGCAGCCAGAGAAAGTGACCCACGGGTTTTGCACATTCTGAATGACATGGCCATCAGTCAGGATGTTTCAAAATAGAATAGATAGGTGGTGTTTCAAAACAGAACTTCTTCGCAATTTTTAATATTGTCAGACTAATCAGTAAGTAACTGGCTAATTAGCTAGTTACTTAATGACAACATTATATTTTGTTATTTCGTATGATACAATAAACGGTAATTAATTTATTCTAATACATAAGTTCATTTATTCATTTAATCATTTCTCAAATAGTTATTGATAAACCTCTATTTGTAAGGTATTAAAATAAACTAAGATATTAAGATATGATTTGTTTTCAAAAAGATGAGAATTATTTTGAGAATGGTGAATAAAAGCCTTACATGAAAAGGTAAAATGACTCTTTTGACATGGACTCAAATACATCCCAAGCAGGTTGAATATCTACTGGGTCTCAGGAAAACCCACACTACTATACATGCGGCACTTTCAAGATCAAGAATTAGTGAACAATTTTGGTAAAGTGCCTGGGGTAAATATTTTCATCTTTGCAGGCCATACATTCTCTGTTGCAACTATTTTACTTCTATATTGTAGAATATATATGAACAATGGCTGTGTTCCAACAGAACTTGATTTGAGAACACAAGCTTGAATTCATATAAGTTTTACATGTCATCCAGTGCCGCTCTTGTTTAGGCACACTGCTCTGATTCCAGTATTTTGAAGGCAGAGCAGAAGAATGAAAACTTCAAGGCTAGCTTGGGCTACATGGAGATAGCATGTCTCTCTCTCACACACATTTTAAGATACATAAATTTAAAAATGCCATTATTGTTTTGATTTGTTTTCAGTCATCTAAAATACAAAAACTTCTGTTAAGTGCTAGGCATGCAAAGACTGCCGGCATCAGTCTGTAATGGCAGCACACTGGATGCTGAGGCATGAAGACCTCCAGTTGAAGGCTGGCCTTAATTATATTAGGGAGACTGTCTTAAAAACACAAAAACTAAGCAAACAATTGGCTGAATTTGGCCCTTGGGCTGTAGTTTGACAACCTCTGTGCCAAGGTGAAGGAGTGTGGGGCAACTTTCTTCCCTTGGAAACTCTTGCTAATGGGCAGGACTCAGAGATTCCAGCTGCCTTCTCAGCACAGAGCTCGACTTTTGTCACCTATGTGAAGCTACCTTTAGAATCCATGTCTCCCAAGGACAGCACTGTGGGCTTTCCCCATCCTCGTTGAGAACCAGCTCCTTCCTCTCTGATGCTGTTAGCCAGCAACATTCAATTCACTTTCTCAAACCAAGAGCGCTTTATGGACATATCAAAAGTACTTAAGGCATAGCTTTAATAAGAAAGAGAATAAATGAACTTCAGCAAGGCAGTGTTTCCTTCCCCGATTCATTAAAAAAATAACCCCAGGCTGGAGAGATGGCTTAGTGGTTAAGGCGCTCGCCTGTGAAGTCTAAGGATCCAGGTTCAATTCTTCAGGTCCCACGTAACCCTGATGAACAAGGTAGTGCATGCATCTAGAGTTTGTTTGCAGTGGTACAGGCCCTAGCGTGCCCATTCTCTCTCTCTCTCTCTCTCTCTCTCTCTCTCTCTCTCAAATAAAAAATAACCCTCAAGTTCTGAGAACAGTATCTAGATCCTCACAACCCTCTCACTAGGCATAGAAGTAATCATCTCACATTCAATGTATTAAACACAACAAACTAAATTTGCTATAAAAAATTCCAATATCCCTTCCAGCTCTATACTGTGAAGATACGATTTTGATAATATTACGTCTGGATCTGTAGTGTCCAATCCGACAGCAGCTGGCTGCACATGGCTATTTTAGAATTAAAATTAAGCAAGACTAAATAAAACAAAAATTTAGTTCCTGCATTATAATAGCCACCTTTAAAATAACTAGCAGGTATCCTTCAGAAACATCTACTGAACCATACTGACTCAGTTTGCAAAATAAGAAAGCCATCTTGATACTATCATTAGCCAAGAGTTATCCTAACCAATTTTGTTCTTTATGACTTCAAAATGAAGCCAGAGACTTTCTAATTCAGATGATGCTACCAATGCCACAGTGTTAGAAGGTCACATCCTCAAGAAGCATCTGGTGGGACAGGCCTGTAATCCCAGTTACTCAGAGACTAAGGTAGAGGGTTTCAAATTCAAGGACTGCTTAAACAATTTAGTGATACCCTGTCTCAGAAGGTTTTAAATAAATTTAAAAGGACATATCATGGAGATGTAGCTCAGTGGTACAGCACTTGCCATGCAAGCACAAGGCCCTACCTCCAATCCACTGCACTGAAAAAAATAGTAAGTCAAGCCATGTCTTCTAACAATAACTAGGATTCATTTCACTGTAATCTTCCATCCACTCATGTTTAGGAATAGTAATTATCAAATTAATTTTAGTGTACTGTGTATGTCAGACCCAAACCGCTCTAGGGCAGTATCCAGCAGAACTCATGTTGAGTAAGGTCAGAGTATAGCACACCATACAGGCTTGGCCAGATACATGTTGAATCTTACTCTGACTCTGGGACAAGAAGGCCAAGAAAGAGTGAATGAGTCACTTCATGCCATGTTTGTGATCGTGTTCCCAGTTAATGGTGACCAGTGGCAGTAAGAAAATCCTGGCCAGCCCTCTGTCAGCTTCAAACATTCTAAAGCATCTGAAGTTACAATGCTCTGTGCAGACTTGTAGGATGATCTGCTCTGTCGGAAGGTAATTCTGAAAGCCCAGATAGCCTTAGAAAACTTCATGTTTCAGTTTATGATGACAGGAGTGAGATCTTTCTCTCATGATCAGATCTTCACTAACTGACACATCATCACATCACCTTCCCTGAAACAACATACACATCACCTTCTATGGCACATCATCCACATTACCATCTATGACACATCATCCACATCACCCCCTATGACACATCATCCACCTCACCACCTATGACATATCGTCCATGTCCATATCACCTTCTATGACACAACATCCACATCACCTTTATGACACATCATCCATGTCACCTCCTATGACACATCATCCACGTCACCTCTTATGTCACATTGTCCACGTCACCTCCTATGACACAACATCCACATCACCTCTTATGACACATCGTCCACGTTGCCTCCTACGACACATCATCCATGTCGCCTTTTATAATACATCGTCCACATCGCCTCCTATGACACATCACCCACAACACCTCCTATGACACATCACCCACGACGCCTCCTATGACACATCACCCACAACACCTCCTATGACACATCACCACGACGCCTCCTATGACACATCAACCACGACACCTCCCACGACACATCATCCATGTCGCCTTTTATGATACATCGTCCACATCGTCTCCTATGATACAACATCCACGTCACCTTTATGACACATCGTCCACGTCACCACCTATGACACATCATCCACGACGCCTCCTATGACACATCATCCACGACGCCTCCTATGACACATCATCCACGACGCCTCCTATGACACATCACCCACGACGCCTCCTATGACACATCATCCACGTTGCCTCCTATGACACATCACCCACGATGCCTCCTATGACACATCATCCACGTCGCCTCCTATGTCACATCATCCACGTCGCCTCCTATGACACATCATCCATGTCACCTCCTATGTCACATCATCCACGACGCCTCCTATGACACATCATCCACGACGCCTCCTATGACACATCACCCACGTCGCCTCCTATGACACATCATCCATGTCACCTCCTATGTCACATCATCCACGACGCCTCCTATGACACATCATCCACGACGCCTCCTATGACACATCATCCATGACGCCTCCTATGACACATCATCCACGACGCCTCCTATGTCACATCATCCACGACGCCTCCTATGTCACATCACCCACGACGCCTCCTATGACACATCATCCACGTCGTCTCCTATGACACATCATCCACGACGCCTCCTATGACATATCATCCACGTCACCTCCTATGACACATCATCCACATCGTCTCCTATGACACATTGTCCATGTCACCTTCTTCTATGACACATCATCCATGTCACCTTCTGGCTTACAATCTGTTACCTACTTTCCAAGATTAATATTGTTTTCCCAAAATTGCATCTTATGTTGTTATCATTAACCTTTTTGCATAGAGGAAACATTTTAGAACTTTACAACTGCTACTATTTGCAAAATAAATTATGCTAGTTGTATAATAAAACATTCAAAAGTCTCACTTGCAAAACAACTTCTTTCAGTACCCACACAAACCAGATTATAGAGTGGTGAGTGTGTCTAGAGGACATTTGCAGTTGTATGAGGCCCTGGTGCACCCATTTTCTCTCTCTTTCTCTCTGTCTCTGCTTGCAAATAAATACTAAATAAAAAGTTAAGAAAAATAATACTTTCAACTCAATGAAAGATGAAAATGCTCACAACAAAGAAAACACATTTAAAAATTTTAGTCTATTTCCAATCTGCCCTTTGAGTTTCATGTCAAAAATATTCTTCCCTCTCTGAAAGACTTCATTCTTATGAGTTAAAGGCTTTATTCTCTGCTAGCCTGGGTTTGTGCTATCATCCTAGCTTGGCACTATCGCTCTTCAAAGCACAGGAAGTAATCCTGTTCTGAAGGCCTTAGGAAGGAAGCCTTTTGCACTATTACACAGTGCAGAGCGGGTGGGAATGGGGGAAGCTTTAGTAGATAAAGTATGTATCATTGTACATGAGTCCCTCAAAATATTTCAGGAGATCACAGCACTGGGACTTCATACAAAGGTGTGACCAAGGCTTCTCTTTTCCACTTCCTCTTGATTTTCTTGGCATGCATGCACTCAAAGTTGCTATGGAAAAAGAAAGTTGGAAGGATTTCTCATGAACTGGGCAGTTCAGGTTTTGCTAACTCCCTGGCTGGATTAGTCAGGGTTGTCCAGAGAAATAGAACCAATAAGTTACATGGTGTTAGAAAGATTTAATACTACAGATTGACCCACATGATTATGAAGGGCAAGACATCTCATAGTCTGTCTTCAGCAAGCTGGAGGACCAAAGAAGGAGATGACTGAGTTCTAGTCTGATCCAGAAAGTCTTAAAGCCTGAATATCAGGAACACAATGGTACAAAGTCCAGGCTGAGCCCAAAGGCATAAGAACCAGCCATAGTGATGTACAATTCAGGAGAGATTAATGCCCCAGCTCAATAGATTGGGTGAGGATCACTATTGGAGAGAACAATCTTTCTTCCTCAGTATACCTATTCAAAGGCTACCTTCCATCAAAACAGCATTATATACCCAGAACCAGTGATTTTCCAGCTATCTGGGCCCCCTTAGCCCAGTCAACTTGATGCATAAAATTAATCATTACTTTGGCAAACAATGTTCTCTAACCAGAAGTCTGCTTTGCATGACTACCTATTTCCTGGTACATCCACCATCAATGGAATACTGACTGTAGGTCATTTCAGTTCTTCTTTTGCTCATTAAAAAAAAAAATCTCCAAATGGTCAAAATATATTGGTCAGTATTCTTTCTTTTTCTTTATGTTTCCAAGTTTTATAGCATATGTAATTCACACACTGGCACGAGTTATATGTATGCAAACCACAGAGTCAAACATCATTCTAATTGTGCACAATATCATGTCATATTAAGACCAGTTCCATCCAACACTCAGAAGTAAACCAGACACTTCACCGGGTTTTTCAAAAAGGTAGCAAAATCACCACCAGCAGAAATACTATAGTTTTATGCCATTACTAGACTGTAATTTTATGCCATTATTAGACTGTAGTTTTACACCATTATTTGACTGTATTTATGCCATTATTTGTCTGTAGTTTTATGCCATTATTAGGCTATGGTTTTCTGGAATTATTAAGCTATACTTTTATGCCAATATTAGACTATAGTTTTATGCCTTTATTAGACTGTAGTTTTGTGCCATTATTAGACTGTCATTTTATGCCATTATTAGACTGTAGTTTTATGCCTTATTAGACTGTAGTTTTATGCCATTATTTAGGGAGATCAGATGTCCACACTGCACTGTCCTATTTTATAAAGATCCAAAGGCAACTAGGATTCTATCACAGTCATAATTACAATACCAGGGGAACTGCAGTACGTAGGATAATGTGGGAACCTTATTCCACAGTGTCAACTCATTCTCAGCTTGCACTTCATTACTCATCTGAACACTAGGCCAAATCCGAGCCCTATCACTCAAGAGGAGCAGCAACTGGACCAGAAGAAGAACTGGAACTGGGTGGCCCTGTTTTGAAACGGCGTTAGAGACCCTCCTTCTGAAAACAGTTGGCCACATACTGTTCAGAGGGCCCCCATCCAAGTCCCTCCATGTGTCTTTGCTTCTCATCAGCATAAACCCTCACTGGACAAGTTCATGCTGGTATCATTGCTTTCTACACTCAGTGATGACAATGCTAGGAAGAGCAATCTGCTGAAAAGTGATCGGGGGAAGAGGAAGCCAGCGTTTTGGAAAGAAAAACTAATATTGAGGGTTAGTAGTAGGCACTTTTTGTTTTAGCACATTTAGTAACAGGTATAAATAGATGTGCTAAAAACCTTCTGGCTTTGATTTACCTTTGCTTTTAATCAGAAATATCTACCAATAACATTTCATATTTAAACATAATTTTTAATCTTCTGACCCATTCCCTCTGTAAAGTTCATTTCCAGATAGTGTCCTTTGTTTCCTGGAGGCTTTATGTCTCCAAATCAAGTTATATATTTGTCATCATAGGAAATAAATTTTATTTATTTATTTTTTAATTTTTTCTGTTTTATTCATTTATTTGAGAGTGACAGACAGAGAGAGAATGAGGGAGAGAGAGAGAGAGAATGGGCGTGCCAGGGCCTCCAGCCACTGCAAACAAACTCCAGATGCGTGCGCCCCCTTGTGCATCTGGCTAATGTGGGTCCTGGGGAATTGAGCCTCGAACCGGGGTCCTTAGGCTTCACAGGCAAGCGCTTAACTGCTAAGCCATCTCTCCAGCCCAGGAAATAAATTTTATTGATAAAGACTGCTTCTCCCTACTCTCCCCACACCCCCACCATGGGATCATATCAGAATAACCTAAAATTCCACTGGAAGACCAACAAGGAAATGTTACTGCTCTGGAGAGCCTGAGGGAAGAGCTTTCACAGAATGAAGTTGCTGGGCCACTGTTCAGCCCAAGGGTATGTTCACTAATCCTCACCCAAGGCACTGTGCTACAGTTTAATGTGCAAGGGCTTTTTTTCCAGAGATTGGCCTTCAGCTCAAAATGGTGGTCCTGGTATTGGTAAGACCTGGCATTTCTTGAAGTCTTTCTACATGCTGGACTCTGTCTAGCCTGGTCACAAGTGACATCTCATTTAGTCTCAACAAGCTGCTGAGTAGGCACTTCTGCCTTCTCTCTCAGATACAGATATAGATGACTTAAATAACCTTTCCAAGATCATACCGTCTTGTTCATCCTGTTCAGGGAGCATGGCCAAAGGAATGTGGAGGATGCTAAAAGTTAATGAAAGATGAAATGGTCCTGTGTCGCCGGTTTGGGGTGGGATAGAAGTGCTAGACATAGAGACACTTGGAAATTCAACACATATGCTCCAGTTTTCAGTGACAGGTATGTCCTAAACTTAGATGGAAGATTCCCTTTGGGAATTTGAAAATATTTTTAGAATTTCCCAGGGAGTCTAGTTCCAAAGAAACAATCTATGACTCTACCAGTTGTATTCTTAGATGCACTGAAATTGTTACATAAGTCCTGTAAGAACAAAAAACAGTAAGTGTTCAAGTTCAATGTAGGTGCCATTGCAAACCTTCAGATCCTGAGTATGGAGAACTTAAGCTTGGGAAACAGACTTTCCCATAGGTCTAGAATTTGGGGCCAGCTTAGTGCCATGGTGCATGTGTATGTAGGAATGGGAGAAGTCCAGTGTTAGACAGTGGTGTGACAACATAAAATATCAGGTTAAGATCCTCCCCTAGTTCTGATCTCTCTGGGTTTGAACACATCTATCAAACTCTGAGCCATGGGTTAGACATGGTTGTTATTATCTACCTCAGTGAAATACTGTCTAGTCCATAGGCTTATCTCTATTCTGAATGATTCCAAATCCTACAAAAGGCAGGTTAGTCAGATCATTTTTTTTTTCTTACCAGAACTGAGTTGAGGCTAAGTTGAGCCCTCCAGTAGAGGGGTCCCATTTTCCATGGAGAGAATGAAGTTTACAGCTGCATGTATAAAACAGCCCCATGCTGTTCCATCTAGCTCCCTCCCTGACAAACATGAACAGGCTGGTTGACAAGTCATATTGAAACACTCCTATGCAGAAAAGGTCTTTGTGTATGAAATAACAAAATAACTTTCAATATGAACTATTTAAAAATGGAATAAAATGCAGTTGGTAAATGCATGATTCTGTTGAACTAAATAGTTGTGTTAGTATTGGTAACAACTTCTCACTTTCTGGAGTTTTAATTATGTCTCATGGGACTGGGAGAAGGGTTAGCGCAGGGTGTGGAGATTTTAACAGCTTCTTTGCTTGTGTCCCTACCTTTACAGCTATTGAACTAAAAAAAAAAAAAAAATCTCCACAGGCAAAAATTCTTTGCATTGCAAATAAAATAGTTTTCCCTGGTTTCTATCAGCGTTGGTCCCACAGGAACTGACAGCCAGTTTATGTCAATGAGCAAGACATATTGTTTTCAGATTTATTTTTCATAGCAAAAAATAATTCATGTTGAACTTAAAACAAAGAACAATGGTTGCTGTAATTTGGGGTTTCAGCACAATCACTGGGTTTAATAAAAGCCTTGCAGCCATATATTTGCAGGGTACCTCATTAATTGTGGCACTCCCATGACTTGCTTCACATGATGGCATGTGCACACAGGAACACGTACTACACATGCACACACATGCTTTCCTTTATATACTCAGTGGGAAGATATGTTTGCTCTGTGTATATTTTTGATTTCCATGATCCATCCATAAAAACTAATGGAATATGGACTATAGGTCAGAGAAACAAAGAGCAAGGAATGAAAGAGGAATCCTGAAGGAATTAGAATAGCTCAACTGGGACAAGAATGAGCAGGTGACAAGACTTCTCACTGAGCTGGGTCTATAAAATATCTCTTATTTAAGTTTAACTCATCATTTCCTTTCACAGAAAGTGATGTAGCTAGAAAGGTGAGGAACCCATCACCTATTTTGGGGTTTTGACTTCTTTCCCCAACAGAAACGTGTTTGTTTTCCCCCATCTTTACGATGTTTGAGGCTAAGTTCTCTTGGCAAAAAGAGTGTAAGTGGAGGGGAGGCATAGAGACATTTGAGCTGATTGTAGCCCACCACAAAGTGGCAGGTCATCAGGCCCCTTTGGGCCCTTGTGTGTCTATTTCAACAATGGACTTCTTCCCAGGGAGGACTATCTTAGTCCAATATTTCTTTCTTCCTTTCCTTTCCTTTTCACTTTATATCTCCTTTCCCTTCCTTTCCATTTCATTACTTCCCTTTTCTTCTCTTTTAATTACCTTACCTTCCTTCCTTTCTATGCAAGTCCACATGCTTCTGTTGACCTCCACCTACAACTTAGGTCCAGTATTTCTTAAATTTTCCTCTGAAATTATAGCCTCATCTCTGCAGGTGTCACCTCAAGATGAGAGGCTCACTTATCATGACTGTCTAGATTGCTTCCCTACAGTGAGTTAGCCACCGGGTCCTGGGTTTTGTGCAAACCATCTGGGGAAGAAAATTTCCTTCAATCTACTAACTAACTTTAACTGGAGGCTGCCAGCTCCTAAGAACACTGCATTTCCACTGGAGATTTCCAATGTCAGTATGAAGATCACGGAATGTAAGACCCCTAACTTGATGCAATGATGCAGAGGTGAAGAGGTTTGGAAGATGTAGTCAAGGATGACACTCACCAATGGATTTGGAGACACATTCTGAAAAAAACCCTCAGTTGTACCCAAGATTTCAATTTGGTGCAAGCATCAAAATATGTTTGAGGGCTGAGGGAGATGGTTTAATGGTTAAGGAACTTGCTTAAAAAGCCAAAGGATCAAGGTTCAATTCTCCAGGACTCACATAAGCCAGATGCACAAGATGGTGCATGTGTCTAGAGTTACTGGAGGCCCTGACAGCCCATTCTCTCTCTCTTTCTCTCTTTCTCTCTCCCCCCCCTCTCTCTTCTTCTTCTTCTTTCTCTCTCTTAAATAAATAATTTTTTTTAAGAATGTGCTTGAGACTACGGTTCAATTTAAAAGATTGCCCATGACTCTTTTGGGAAAAACAAACCGGATATTAAAGGCTTTCTCAGAATTTTGTTTCTGCAGTGACCAATGAACTGAAGGTGAGGAGCAATTTTCTCTTGTTGCAACTGAGAAGGAGTACCTCGAGAGAGCTACGAGGGAACCCCCAGTTCGAGAAGGGGAGGCATGAGTGCTGTGCATTTGCAGGAGGCATGTCATTTAAAACTCTGTCTTGCCACATTTTCAATTTCAAGGCTCATTTTCTTCTAGCATGTGAACAGCTTACATATTGCCATTAATTCTGATTATTGGACCTGTATGAAAGCTATTTCCATTGCTCTTTCCTGTGACCACTATAAAGTAGAAAAATACTCTCAATCTAATTTTCTATTTTTCATTATCTTGTTTTGTCACGTGTTCATTTGATGGAAATAGTATAAAAGAATATTTTATCTAAATGATAAACAGTGAAGAATATGTAGTTTTTGTTAGTGTCTGTACAAACTAATATTTCCATATTTTTGAAAGCTGTTCAGTTAGCTTTAACCAGGAACAAGATGGTTTTGCTATTCCTTGACCTCATGATTGAAGTTGAAGTGTTGTCGCTGAGCTCAGGTGGTAGAAATGGAAAACTGCCATGTAACATCAGCGAAGTGAAGGATGCCCAGGACTTGTTACTGTGCGTGTAGTGCTGAGCAGAGCACACAGAGTGTGTGAGGGAGAAGAGGCGGCTCACTCACTCGCCTGAGACGTTCTAGCACAGGTCACCAATGCTTTCAGTCAGATTCACCCCAGACCTGCAGGCATACCATGCAACCACACTGACTGCAGAATGAGAAGACTGAGAGTACAGGGAGAGTTTATTTATGTGTTTCACGTGCTGAGGGAACCAGTCTTTGTGTCCAGTTTTGTTTGTGTGTGTGTGTGTGTGTGTGTGTGTGTGTGTGTGTG
Organism: Dipus sagitta; assembly: GCA_036346955.1. Classification (NCBI taxonomy): domain Eukaryota; kingdom Metazoa; phylum Chordata; class Mammalia; order Rodentia; family Dipodidae; genus Dipus; species Dipus sagitta. The sequence goes on from CM070784.1 coordinate 8,116,675, forward strand.
TGTGTCTCATCATGTTTTTGCAAAAGTGGGCTCATAGAGAACACAAGCATAGCCAGGCTGTGGACCCTGTGGACTTAGGCAGATACTGTGGCATGTGCTTTGACACCACACTTGTACTACTGGTCTTAGGCTGAGATGCTTTCAAGTATCTAAGGAACCAAACCAATTCAAACTTAGTGGGGAGCTTCATCCTCCCACATGGCAGATGTGACACCTGTCAGGGACTTCTTGTGGCCTGTCCTTTATGATCATCAGATAAGACTTGGTGAGATCTTTGACTCCATGTAGAATTGTCCAGCCCATCTTATTCAATCTTCAGTGAAAGACAATAAGTATAGAATGTTGAATTAAGGAACAATGAATGTAAGGAACAATAAACGTTTGTTTCATAGTCATTCAGTACAAAAACTTGACATATGGATTCATTTTATTGAATTTGAACACACTGTTTAATGCTCATTTTTAAGAAATAAAATTAAGCTTACTAAACTGCTTAACCCCTTTTTATCGAGCTAAGGAATATCTGTTGACATTTTAGTTCAGAATATTTGTTTTAAGTCATTTTGTTTTATTGTAGTCTAATTTGTTTTAAGAAGAAATTTGTGCTTGCATCAGAATATTGGACTTATTCTAGAAAATGCTAAAAGCCAAGCAAAGATAAGATCAAGGCCAGGAAACTTAGTACATCCTAGTTGATTAGCAGAAGGAATTGAAATCAGTATGCTTTATCATAATGATTTAATTAGTCCAGAGAAACAAATGCCAGGAAGTGTCCGTGAAGTGCATCATGAGGCCAGCGGGCCAGGTGTGGGCACTGCACATACCCAGCTCAATCCAGTCCATCACAAGCTTTAAAGAAACCTTACAGCCCAAATGCATTTCAGATAAGAAGACCTGCAGATATTAACAACTGAGGGAAATGGGTGCAGACATTTTACCCCTTAGATTCTGGGAATAAAACATGAGAAGTACTTTCTGTTTATGATCTACTCGTTTTTCAGAGGAGACACAGTGTTCTTTGATTGCAATATGAGCGGAAAATAATTGAATGTGCATCCTCAGTCTGGACTTTTCATGTATGAGACAGTCTAGTTTTTAAAGGCATATAGAATACTTTGTTAGTAACTGTCAATTTTGTATCAATTGCATTTTCTCTTGTTGAAGAAACAGTATACACATCTTCCTAGCAATCAACTCTGTGTATGTTTATAGTGCATGTGTTCTCTTCCTTAGACAAGAATTTGAATTAAGGTTTGGACCAAGATGCCCTGGGCCGAGGCCACAGTGACAATTACATAGTGTAGGTTCTCAGCTCATCTCTTTGCTACTAAACTTCACAAGAACTCTAAATTCAGCACACAAAGTCAAAAATTTGACAAACATTGAAAAAACTCCAAGAAAAGCCATTGTTTAAACACCAAAACCAGTATTCTCACTCAGGGAAGGAGTTCTTGCGGCAAGTGAGGCTAATGATGAACCTTTCCAAGATTCAGGCTTAGTAAACAACACGCTGCTACAGTTTGGTAAGACCATCTAGCGTGAAGCACAGAGCCAACTGCAGGCCTTTTCAGCACTGGGTCTAGAATGGGGAATTCTTCACTGTGGTTAAATCACACAGCAAGAATTGGAAAAATACAATATTGCTGTAAACATTAAAACAAAAGGGGGCTGAGAGATGGCTGAGCAGTTAAGGCACTTGCCCCTCAAAGCCTAGGGACCCCAGTTTGATTTCCCAGCACCCATGCAGATCAAGATGCACTGAGCGGCACATGCATCTGGAGTTTGTTTGTAGTGGCAGGGAGTCCTGGCTTGCCCATATTCACTTTTTCTTTCTGTGTCTGCCTCTCTTTCCTCTGTCTCTCATAAATTAATCAGTTCAATTGAAAAAAAAACACAAAAAAGACTCAGACTCTTACATTATAATGGAGTTTTAATCAGATAACTCTAGAACCAGAAGGGCTCAGGTACCATGAATAGGAACAACCTCCATTACAGTAACCACTGAGTCCTGCTCCCCGAGCCTTGCCCTGCAACAGAAGGCTTCGTTGGTCTGTCGTTCAGCCTGTGCCAGTGCCTCTCTCTTTATCTTCACTTGATCCTTGGAAGCACATTTGCCTTGTCAGAGTCCAGAGGAGCTTTAGTCCTAAGCCATCCAAACCATCTCTCTCCTTCCTTTACCTTCCTCTAAATTATTCTCCATTTTAGCATCCTTCTCTTTTCCATCATACTAAGAATTTTCACAACATACAATTGCATATTAAAGCTGCTTTTTTGTGTTTGTTGATGTGCTTCTTTTTAAATGCTTTGCCTTGCTGGGATAAAACACAGGATCTCAGGCATGCTAGGCCAGTGTTCTACCAGTGAACCACATCCCCTACCCTTGTCTATTTCTAGTTGTTTAATCATCTTGAGCGTAAATTATTTTTAAATTGACTTTGCCCCTACAGCACTGTCAATTGAATCTAGGGCCTTACACATGCTAAGAGAGGGAGGTGCTCTAACACCAAGCCCATTTCTAGACCTATTTTTTAATTTATTTATTTGAGACAAAATAAAAGTTGCGTCAGCTAGCCTTGAACTTACTCTAGCCCATACAGTCCTTCATGATTTATCTTCCGGCTTCAGCCTCCCAAAACAACAGCTACTAAAGAATCATCTCCTGAGAGAATGAATTAATGAATTAACACAGAAACTTTAAGGAGCTGGTGAACTAAAGATGGTCTAGACTAAGAAGTGCCACATGATCAAATGTGCACTTGTGGAAATAGCATTGGCTTCAAGAGTGAGGACAGGTTTGGGAGAGCAAGGAAGGGGTGATAAGGACCTGAACAAAGGCAAGTATGGTAGGGAGAAAGAATAAAAGAAAAATGTGAGACAGTACATGGAGATAAACAATATATAGAACAGACAGCCAGTTGGTAGGTTAGAACTAGAAGTGAAAAGTCTAGAATCACTTTGGTGAGTTACTCACTCAATAAATAATTGGGGACATAACTGTAGACATAATGCCTACTATCACGAAATTTATAGTCCTAGAAAGGGGACAGTAAAAATGTAAGTATATAAACAAATAATTTTATCATAATAGACACAAGGGATATGCAGGAAGAAAGAGCTAGTATGTGGTACTGTCTTGGATGAGACAGGAATGGGAAGGAAGGTGGGTATAAGACTTGCTGGTGGCATGCTAGGGAGAACACTTGCCAGTCCCATGCAAATGCTCTGAACGCTGTATGCTCATGAGGGCTGATACACCTCTTCCTCGGAAGCCACACCTAGCAGAGAGCGTCAGTGTGGAGGAGGCCACGGGCATGGAAATGCCACTAGCCCTCCATTTTCTGTTTTACTCAAGTGAAAGGCCTTGCATGAATATATTTACATTGAAGATAGGAGATTAAAATGTCAAAATAAATGAACAACATGTTTAACTTAAGGAAAACAAGAAGAGGACATTGGAACAGATAGTGTCTACGGCTTCATCCAGTTCTGCAGTCCTATGGTTTGATTGCTCAACAGCCACTTGTTGGTATCCTTTGATTTCTTTGGCATGCTCAGCTGACGGATTGCTGGACATGCTTTGTGCATCTCTTCAGAAAGCTTGGCTCACAGGTCTGAGCTGCAGGCAGCACAGCATGGCTCTGGAGCAATGCTGAGTCCTCAGGTGGCCTGCCAAGAGTTTGAGAGGCACCATGTCAACTGGCATCCACCAATCTGGAATATGCCTGGTCCCAGAAATGGTATGAATGAATAGATTAAAAAAAAAAAAACAGAGAACCTGTGGAGTCAGAAGCCAAAATAGGTAGGGTAGGTCTAACCAGAGAAGCCCTAAACCAGAATCAGTGCAGTCAAGGTGGAGAGCAAAAGAAGCACAGAAGACCTGAAGAAAGGATGGTGCTGAGAACAGCCTGGGGGATTATGGCTTTAAAATAACCAACCAATGTCTCTTGCTTCTTCAGCTTGTCAGATGAGGTAGATGTTCTAGTAACCTCCCTCCCAGGACGACAATAAAGACTGAAGTGTTGTGTAGGTTGGTCTACCAACTCATGCACGGACCAGTGCTTTCTGGTTCCTGACATGCAGCAGAGACCAACAACTGTTCATTTTTTTTTTTTCTCATACTATCACCATTTCCTTATCCTTCAGACTAGGAATTCAGCTTTTAAATGAAAATTATAAAACACTGCATGGAACAGTGGGATAAATAAATGAAAGGCACAGTACATAAATAGTGTACAACAACCAAAAGAGCACTGGCGGGAGAAATCGTTAAGACCCATCGGCAGTATTGTACGTGGCTTCAAAGAGCCCGTTCTTCGCCGCACTTGCTGAGAGCTGTCTCAGTTTTATGCAATTCGATAGCCTGTTGGTTGGGCTAGATAAGCAAAACTTCAGAGTTCTTCTTGCAAGTATATAATATATACAGAAAAAGAAAATGTATGACTTTTTATGCTTATATATAAAATATCATTGGTACTAATGACACATGCTCACTCCTCTAGGTGGGCCAGCTCAATTCTGCCAACCTTGCCTTGTTCTTCCTTACATGCTAGAGGTTGAAGCTCCTGAAATTCCAACATCTCTCCTAATCAGATGTGGCGGGTGACACAATTCTGGCAAATGAAACAGAGTTAAAAGTCTTGGAAATAACCTTATCAAATTAATTCTTGATTTTATCATTGGGTAGCCCCACAGTGTCCACCTCTTATGTTCCTCTTATGAAAAACAAACAGACAAAAAAAAAAAAAAAAAGCCAAGGTGCTTCTTTTGTGCATTTGGCAGGTGGTCCTTTTTTTTTTTTTTTTTTTAAGACAGGATGTTACTATGTAGCACAGGGTAGTCTCAAAGCCATGGCAAATCTCCTGCATCTCAAATGCTAATATTTCATGCTTTTACATTTTGTTTGTCATCTTTTTTTTCAGGGGAATAAACTCCTAACTGGTATAGTTCTCTAATATGAGCTTGCTTATACCTCCTTGAACAGTAACATGAAACACAAAACCTAAAGACAGAAAACTGGAAAAACATAGTAGAGACACAGGGTACATTTCAGAAAGGAAAGTGAGTCAGAGGTAGAACGTCAGGACAGATGTCAGAGACTTTATGTCACAGAAAGGAGAGGACTCACCTCATGGAAACCTTATACAGGAGTTAAGGAGAACCAGTCTGGTGACTGAAGCAATAAGGCAAGACAGACAATAGAAGACTTGCAAGGCCCTACAGCCTTCAGGCAGTGGGAATTTAGGCCAGCTAATCTTTTCTGAGCAAATGACCATGGAACCTCATGATTACAACTCAGAATAATGTTTAAGTAAAAGTTGACAAAATGGTTTAGTAATACATAGTTTTAAGCATTTCCCCTGGGCTTGGAGATGGCTCGATGGTAGTGTACTTGCTGTGCAAGCATGAGGAGCTGAGTTTACATCCCCAGAACCCATGTAAATTCCGGGCAGTGTGTGCGCACTTGTAATCCCAGAGCTGGGGAGGCAGAGACAGGGCATCTCTGGGGCCGGTTAGCTTCCCAAATCAGTGAGCTCTAGGCTTAGCAAGAAACCCTGTCTCAAAGAATAAGAGGAAAACAAGAGAGGACAGCTGACATCAACCTCTGGCCTCTCAGGCATGCACACACACCCATATGTACCCACACACGTGTCCACATAATACACACATGTGAGCAACACACACACACACACACACACACAATTTTCCCCTTCACTATAAAGCATATAGTGAGGATTAGTAAACTTGTTTGTCCTTCATATTAAAAGTAGCTACTTAATTTTGTTCCTGAGAACGTAGTTATGTACTTGATTGGTCTGAGAGGGAAATGACATGATTAAAGTTTTGAGCAGAAAAGATTTCTTAAAAAGAAACTTCATTTAGAAGGATTTTGGGGGGAGGACCCTCAGTGGAGTGGGAGCTGGGGAGAGGGCGGAACAAATAGGATTCCCTGATGGGAATATGGCCAATTTGCAGTATGTCCACATTATAAGCTTCCAAATAAAGATCAAAATAGTTAAAAAAAAAAAGAACAAGAAAAAAAAAAAAAACTTTATTTTGACCTAAGAACTGCTGATCACTGCTCAAAGGCAAGCCAGATAGGGAGATTAGAGCACATGACATTTGCCTGCCATTCCGCAATGCTCGATTAGACAACATCAAGATTACATGTATGAAACACTGTCAGCACCTGAGAAGAAAACACGAGTCTCTGCCATTTCCTTATTTTATCTTTTGTTCTGGAGATTGTGAGTAATCAGAGATTCAGAAAGACAGACCGAAGATTCAGGTTCTTCAATCTTTTGTTTAGGAGGTAGACTCCTGGCCTGAGAGAACAGTGACGTAGAGATCTGGTCTCATTTTGTAGCGGAAGAGCTGGCTGACACCACCAGCCATGGGAGACAGCAATATCTTCCACACCTGGAGATATGAGGCCAAGAAGACCACAGAGGGACACAGAGCCATGACACATGGCTTGATTGTTTCGGAGAAGCTCATGAAGTACTTACCTGCATGACCTTCCTACTCAATCCATCGGCCTGGACTCCATCACTACCATTGCAGGTAAGGGTAGTTCCAGAGCTGGCTAGAAGCCAAGTGGTCAGCAAACCAGAAGGATGGCTGGGAAGTTCATGACCATAATTACCAACCTGCCGCACCTATCCACTGTGTATAAGCATCAGGATGTTTATCAGTAAGAGAGACAGGCTCTTTACTTTCTTCTCCTGTGTTCTCATGAGTGTTTCTCACAGTGGGATATGTAGACAAAAGCAGAGCTCACTCCTGATACCCCAGAGCTCAGGCTAAGAGAATATTCACAGTCCTGGATTTCTACATTTCTGTTCTCACCCCCCTCCCACACTTACTAAGGACAGAATTCTTGAGTCAAACTCATCAGGCTTCTAAAACAATTTTATTCATGAAAGTTCTTTTTGCTTTGTCTTTGTACCATTTGCTTTTAGAATAGCAACATGTTGTAATGTTGTATGGAATCAATATAGAAGATTAAAAAAAAAAGTGTAGTTTCTCGATCCAAGCAGTCTGAGTTTAAATTCTAATACCAGCACTTGTTTGCTGTCTGGCCTGGGGCAAGTTGCTCCACTTCTCTGTATTAATTCTCTTAGGTTAGCATACAAACTATCGGGCTTCAACATGGTATTGTCATAGATGTGTGTCATTACACTATACCTTGGTTTATTATCTTGCAAATCTGTGCCTACATCATGTGCTTGTCAAAAAGATAAAATTAGTCTGTATGTTGGAAATGCTTAGAGAAGTGCTTGGGACTGTGCTGAAAGTGACTGAGATTTTAACTCTCATCATGTATAGAAATGTTCATCATTTGGCCACTGAGCACCCACTATACATTAGACACTGTTCTACCAACTGAAGACAAAGAAAAATGTGGCAAGTGAGAGCTCTGGGCTTATGGTGCCTGTGCTGCAGTATATAAGGTAGACTAGATGAAAAACACACAAAAATACATAGCATCATTGTGGTGGTTTGAATAGAATAGATGGCCCCCAATATATTCAGTTGTTTATTTGTTTGTAGTTTGCATCTCTAGCCATCTGGCTGGAGGCAATGCCATTGTGTGGATCTTAAGGTGTGGTGGTGGGTTTCAGATTTCAATCTAAAGATATGCAAAGTGTGCCTAGCTGGAGTTCCTGAAGTGTGCTGTGGCTTTTGACCTTTAGTCTTGTACTGCTCTCTCTCTGCTTGGGCCTGTGAAGGCAGGCCAGTTTCTTCTGCCATTATGGAACTTCCCCTGGATCTGTAAGCTTCAATAAATATCCCTTCCTCCATAACTGTGCCTGGTCTGGAAGTTCATCTCAGCGAACCTGAAGCTGTCTGCTACAATCATCAAGGACAAGAGAAGAGGAACATGACAATGGGCCATTCATAGAGGGTGACTGAGCTCAAGGGTCACTACCTGAATTGTGTAGAAAAATCCTCTCTGGATGGGTGACTCTGGAGCTGGGAGCTCAATTCCACCTCTGTTCTCAAGAGCACCAAGCAGCAGCGAGACCTGGCATTCTCCATGCACCAAGCAAACACCCATGACAACAGAGCCTTCTTACCATGGCATTATATACTTTTTTCTCTTATTTTTGGATTGAAAGACAAAATGAGAACTAGAGTCAGTAAGAATGGAGGCTAACAGAAACTCTAATCTAATGAATTTATCTTCAGAAATATTGTATTTTCCTCAACCCTTTAATTCATTGCCCACCTAAAATAAAGTCAAAGCTCCTAGATTCAATGCCAACTGAGGTCAAGAGTACTGAAGAATTGGGGTATGTATGGAAATCAAGGTGAATAGCTGGGTCCTCCCCAAAGGTGGCCTGTGAAAAGGCTTCAGGAATTTGGGATGCCAAACCTCACACGAGGAAAGGTCTTCCTCCTGGAGGGAGGGCTTAGGTGTTTCTTGCTACTGAAACAAATTACCCCCCCCCCCCACACACACACATATGGCCAGGGCTATACTTTGGTGAGAAGCTAAGGGCCTATTGTGGGGAATCATCGCACGCTTTCTTTATATACTATGCATATTTTTAAGGATTATAAACAAAAATCTAAAGACCAAAACATTTGGAAAGTAGGGATTTATGTCTCTGGACCATTACCTCAAATGAAGGCTCCAACAACTGAGGGAGACAAGAACCGGTGAGAGCCTTCATTGTTCCAGTCTAGCAGTCATCCCTGCCCCCGCCTGGCAGGTCAGACTCCAGACACCCATGTCCTGTCATCAGTCAACTACAGGAAATTTTTTGAAAATGTTGCCCAATCTGCAAGGACAGAAAGTAGAGGAAATGGAAAAGGGAGAGAGGAAGGAAGTCCTGTTGCTTGGTAGATGGTGGAATCAGGGGAACACTGCTGATGTGTTTGCGCAGTCCAGACACCTACAGTTTCGGTGTGTGTGTGGCGGCGGGGTGGGGGCGGGGCGGGTAGTAGCAGTTATCTTATGGAAATGGAACGCTTTTCACTGCCTTGGAATGTGAGCCTTGGTTCTGATGGGAAGAACGTAGTCCGAGCTGTGAGCTTTGCAAGTGCAAACTCTGTTTTTCACATGAACCAGCAGCTGTTTGAGTAGGCTAGCTGTATTAGTGCACAGAGTGCCTTTCCCACCCGCATGATGGATGAATCTCTATTTGTCCCTGCTTCCCAGCTCAAAGCTCTCAAAGCTGTCACCCCCAAGTCTAGAACTCTTTCTCATCTCCACCTTCCAGATGCCTCTTCATCTTTCAGACAAAATCTACTTGGAGAAATCATCCTGGCCACTTTGAGGGGGCCCTCCTAAGTACTCAGTTCCCCAATGCTGACATCTTTCATTGCCTTTAGCATCCTTATTATGCCCTTATATGCCCACTTACTTACTTTTGTCTAGCTTCCTCACTTAACTGCAGGAGCAACATACTTCTTTTTGGCTACCAACACTCCCCTGGAGATTCACCAAGTACTTGACATATGTAAGACACTCAAATGTGTAGTATCTGTAAGAATCTTCACACCAGTCTGGGAGGTGGACGTTTTTTCCAAATGCAGAAACTGAATCCCAAGGGGTCTAGTACCTTGTATAGGAGTCACACAGCTGGTGACAGGGTAGGCATTCTAACTTGGCATTTTCAATGCTGAATAAAATTTTAAGGCTCTTGTAATATATACCAAATAGACGGCTACTCAATAGCTGAAAAATATGCTATAGAGACTTGGGGTTTCCAGGTATGTCCAGTGGGAGGCAGATTAAATCACTTACAATTCAGCATATCTGAAACCTTTTGCCTCAAGCAAAGAGCAGTGGTTCTTTCCAGGATACAGTCAGGGTGGCCAAGGTTGAAAAGTTTCCATGTGTCTCTGGGTCCGGCTCATGTTGTTGTTGTTTGTTGTTGCTGTTATTTTGAAATAGTATCTTGCTATGTACCCCAAGCTGGCATAAAACTCACTAAATTCCTGCCTCAGCCTATGAAGAGCTGAGATTTCAGAAACATGTCACGATGCACAATTCTTACAATGATATTGGACAATGGTTGAAATCATGTCTTGAAGTGCCAGATTACTGGGCTCTAACCCCGCCTTGACCACTGACTCACTATGTAACTTAGGGTAAGTTACTAGCTTGTGCATAGTTTCTTCATCTTTAGAATGGGTGTCATGCAAGCATCATGGTGGTGACACCCCATGCATACTATACCTGAAGCACAAGGGAGGTACTCAATATGTAAATGTTGGGTAGGACAGGACCTATAAACATCCTTTGCATGTTAAAAAAAAAAAAGGTCACTTTCTCAACCATAAGGATGGTGATCAAGGTGAAGAATAGCTGAAAACATATCCCAAAGTATTTTAGACTCTCGCCCATGCTCCTGTTGTCTGTATGGAAATCTACTCAGTCAGAAGAAGCATGTTTCCTAAGCTACACAGCAGTGAGATCCAGGCTTTGCTTCACTTCATGTGTCCTTACATCAAGACTGTTTTAAGCAGGGACATTTTTCTCAAACTTTTTCAGCTGCTGCACATCCAGCATGCTTCCTGAAGATGTTCTGTGTCAGGTGAAAATGAAAACCACATGTTTTCATTCAGTACTTGGTTTCAAGTATTCCTGGGTTTCCAAAAAGCACAGACTTGAAGATTAAGATTTTCCAACAGATAGACCTGCATGGCAGATGACCCATTGTTCCCGAGAGGCTATTAGAAGTAGAGAGTAATCACCTGGTATCTGAGCAAGTTCACTACTTTTGCCAATTTGAGTGGCATTAGGTAATAATGACAATTAAAAAAAAATACTAACCTGGGACTTTAGGTCATAAAAAGGAAAAAAATTATGAGAAACAAGACAGCCATCATTTTGGAGAAGGGATAAGTCAGTTTAGTGTTATATCAAGAGAGTAGAATAATCCTGAGGTAGACATCCCACAAGAACCTCACTGTCTGTATAGCTATACTTCCTAATGTTTCAAGCCATCCAGGAAACCATCACACGGGCAGGGTCTGGTGCCAGCTATCAAATCCACAGTCCCACAGAATGGGATGGTAGGTAGCCCCTTTCCCAGGGCTCTTTGGAAGTCATCCATTGCTTCCATCCATAGTTCCTACAAATCTTGATAGTCCATTGGTTTGGACTGTGCTGTAGAATTTCATCCTTCAAAATCTAGATCCCTTTATCTGTCATTGGTCCAAAGCTACATGTTTACAGAAGCAAAATCAATGCTGATGCATCTCTGACTGATGGTGGAAACTCAACATAGCCAAGGGCCTTTACATGCTTATGATGTCTCTGATAAATAAAGATTAACTTTCGCAATTCATTAAACGCTATCCCTCATACAAAGCCAAGACAGCTGTTAGGATATTACAATTAAGGAGGGTCAGAGCTTTGAGTACAAGATGTGTAACTCCTCCAAAACAAAGGTTACCCCAGAAGGAAAATGTCATGCCCCTATGCTGAAAGGGCCCTGCCTAACCCTAGAAGGCAGATGATGAGTTTGTCCCCTGACTGCCCCTGCTATCTTTTGGAGCACAGAAAATCTCTGCCTGCCAGCAGCATGTTCAACCAAATACAGAGTTATTTGTTGGCTGCCCCAGATCCTCTCTGCTCTGTTGATAGAGGTCAGAAAGAAGAATCCAGGGACTGACAGCAGCTGAACAGCTTGGCTGACCTGCACATAGGGTGTGTGATTCCAGAACAACTCTCCAAGGGAAGGGAGGAGGTAGAGAGACAGGACAGGGCAATAAATTAGTTAACTGAATTTCCCTGCAAGACCCGCCTATGTGTATCTATGCTCAGCTTCTCTCTCTTACTATACTCAGGTGAATTAATCCTAGCAATCAAATCTTCTTGGAGTGTTTACTGCATGCTAAGTATGTCTCCAGAGATTATATCCTAGTCTCCACAACAGCCTGAATTTTAATTAAGTCAATTTTCAGACAAACTGAGGCACCATCAAGATCACATAGTCTGTATACAAAGCACTGTTCACGTAGACAGGCTGATGTAGAAATCTGGCTGGTGATAAGCACACAGTCAACAGTTGCTGAGTAAATGACCAGAGCAGACAAAATATATCAAGGGATTCGCCTTACAAAGTCAGATACATGATAACAAAAGCTACGTGACACTCTCTGACTCTATGAGGGCTCCTGCCCATCATGTCTGTCTCCTGATTTTCCATAACACTGCTACCCTCCTGTCACCATTGGCTCCCAATGGTGATTTTTCCTAGAGATGGTCCTTCTCTTTCTTCTTTGAAATACAAAGTTCCTACAACTAATCCTGTGGCTCTGGAGGGGCCTATTTGTAGTGTTTGGGTGCCAAACATCTTCCATGAGGTTCTGAAGGCCAAGGAGATTGACAGATGCTAAGCCTTTTGGGAGAACGGGGATGATGAGTGATGAGAGACCGGAGATGGTGATAAGCAGGTATGGCCAGGTGTTTTGGCAGCCTTGGCAGTACTAGGTTTCAGTAAATAAACAGAAGTAAGGTCAAGAAACGTGCACGTGTGCTGTCTGATGTCCTCTAAGTGCAGACCATAAAATGCCCCCTTGTCTCTCCACTGTCTGATAGATGAGGGATAGTAGAGTCACTGTCAACATCTCTGAAAGAATATAATTACCACATTGATCATAGTTATAGAAGATTTGCTGGTGAGAAGTGAGAGATGGTCCTTTTGCTGCCCTAGGAAGTTTACAGCTCACTGGAAAGGATGGGTTCCCTGCCGTGCAGCAGACAAGTAGGTCAGGAGCTTTCCCATGACTTGTATTTGTGATCAGGCCTGCAAGGCAGGAATCGCTGCTTTACAGATGAAAATCGAGACGCATCTCCACACTCACACATTAACCACAGCCCCGTTCTCTGTCCCAAGCTACATAGGAATTTTGACTTCTTGAACACTTAGTATATGAGCAGTAGGGCTCCAGACATCCTTTCTACTCAATACCCTGGTTTGTCTCCAGACGTAATTGAGCTTAACTGTCTCAGCCATGAAAGGCTGTGGTTCTAGGATAGCCACGGAACTCACACTTTCTTCCCCATGAACCATTGTATACCAAAAATAAAAACAAACAGAAAATCAACCTTCTTCATGGGAACCAAAATTAGCCATTTAAATGAATTTTACATATTTCTGAGCTAAGACCTTTCAGGATTTTGGTATTTGTATTTAAGCCAAAAAGATTAACTTGGTGCTGTGTTTCTCAAAAATGACCTCATGTACAAAAAATACTGATGCCTGGGCTCTACCGCAGAAGAAATGATTCAAACCTTCTGGGGATGGGTTTTAAGTTCCCCAAGTAACAGCCACAGGTAGCCAGAGGTGAGACCATTCTAACTGATGGTCCAAGTATCACGTTAATAAAAAGAATGCAAGCTTGAATTGCCTTGAATATACAGAGTGATCGTCCATTGTTTTCTCCATCAAATGTTGGCTATTAGAACCTCCAAACTGATAAGGCAACAGTGACACACACTTGAGAACAAATGCCCGCAGCCAGAGTAGAGGACAGGGAAAGAGAGGTTGTAGGAAATACCATGTTAATGATGGAAAATCAGGCACTCTGGCAGATTGCCAGAGGTATGGCAGAACGGATAGGAGTGGGGGACAGGAGAAATTTTAGGAAATTAGAAATTTTAATAACTTTGACCACTGAGGGTTGCAACTGGATGCGGAATTGTTTCTACCTTATTGCAAGTCCTGAGAGCAAAAACAGACGAGGAAGGAGAACCCCGTGCCGTGCTCCAGCTGCTTTTTCATTTCTTAAGCTTAGGAACAGAAAGGAAATGAAGCCTTCCCTGGCTCCTTACCTCCAAATCTGATTAAAGGGCCCCAAAAGGCTCTCTTTCTGAACACCAGGGGGAGTAAGACAGTTTGTATTGTTCTCAAGGCATTTCCACAGAGCAATTCTTCCTTATTGTTCCCTGTTGTTTAGACCCCTTCTTGAGTAGACACTTATTTCTCTGCCTGAAGGATAGCAATCTACTTATTTCAATTAAAGGAGTAAGAAAATTCTCCTTAAATGTAACAAGGTAGATTCTATTTTATTATTCTATACTGTTCTATTATTCTATTTTTTCTATACTTATCACCCTATAGCTTGAAGTGCAATACAGGCAAGGGGTCAAGAGAGCACACTTTTTTCCTTCCTTCCTTCCTTCCTTTCTTCCTTCCTTCCTTCCTTCCTTCCTTCCTTCCTTCCTTCTTTCCTTCCTTCCTTCTCTGTCTCTCCTCCTCTATTTTCTTTCCTCCCTCCTTTCTTTTCCTTTGTGGTACAGGAGATCAAATCCAGGAACTGCCACATGATGGGCAAGTGCTCTCCCACTGAGTCCTACACCCTGCCCAACTTCCTAGGTTTGAATCGTAGAAACAGGACTCAGTAGCTGCCTTGCGCTGTGGTGTTCCTGTTTATAAAGTGGTAATAATCATAATGACGTACCTTAGTGTGTCTTGTGAGAATTTATGGGTTAACATACAAAGCCTGGAGCAAGACTGCTATATAGCAAGCAGTTGGTTTTAACCAGTGTTATTCTCCCAGAGCTTGCTAGGAAATTTTTATTAGAATTTGGAACTATTTTTTTTTCTATACTTCAGTCATTAAATATTTCCATATTAAAATCATATTTGCTTCAAATTTCAGAAATGGCAAAGCCATTGTATCCTTTGACAAGAAGAGACTGTAAGGAAAAAGTGCATTACTTATTCTGGTGATCTATAGTTGAATACCCAGAAAATAATGTGATATACCATCTTCATGTGGATGATACACACACTAAGTATGAAATCATGTATCCTTCAATATATGAACTCATAAAATGAATATACTCTAAAGAAAACAAGCCAAATATCTGTTAGGACATCTTTATCACAAATTCTCCCCAGAGGATATAGGAAATGTGCTCTGTGCCAACCTAGGTCATTTTTATTCTGACAACAACCAAAAGGACTAAGACTTATCTCAGTAAAATTCAGGCACTTTTATAATTTCACAAAATTGTTTTCATTGAACTAGATTATCCACTAAGATACTCTCTCATTTGAATAAGACGAGCAGCCAATAAGAGAGACCAGTGTCAATTTTCCCCACATAGAGATGGACGGTGCGTTTTTCCATGGAAGGACGCCACGGAGTAAACACTGCTGCATCAAACATTCCCGACGATGAGGGAGAACTTGGCTCGTGAGTTTTTTCATACTAGGGCACATAACTTTTTTCCCTTGTGGATCTTCAGCAAGGCAAAGCAGTGGCCTGGGCTGTATGGAATTCAGCAGACAGAAATGCATGAGCAGTGACCACACACTCGCATCTGGATGAGGTTTGGGCTGATTGTGCTTTGGGATTTTAACTCCAGCCACTAACAAGGATCCCCTTCTTTTTGACTATATAAGTCAACTCCGAGAGCCACAGGACAGAGTGACTTTCTTTTTTCTTTTTGGCCAGTTCCTTCCATGTCTATTAAGCACTGAGAGTACAGAGAGAAGAGACTGACTTTTTTACCCTCTATACTTTACTTCCTATAGGTGGAAGGACCAACATTAGGCAAGAAATAGGAATGCAAGAGCAGAGGGACAAGCTTAAAAATCAGAATAGGGGCTGAAGAGATGGCTCATAGGTAAAGGCGCTTACCTAAAAAGCCAAAGGAGCCAGGTTCACTTCCCCAGTACCCACATAAAGCCAGATGCACAAGGTGGCACATGTGTCTGGAGTTCCTTTGCAGTGGCTTAGAGGCCCTGGTGCACCCATTCTCTCTTGCTTTCTTTCTCTCTCTCTCTCTCTCTCATTTTCAAATAAATAAATGAATAAATAATAAGGCTGGAGAGATGGCTTAGTAGTTAAGGTGCTTGCTTGAGAAGCCTATGGACCCAGGTTCAATTCCCCAGTACCTATGTAAGCCAGATGCACAAGGTGCAGCATATGTCTGGAGTTTGTTTGCAGTGGCTAGAGGCCCTGGTGCACCCATTGTCTTTCTCTTTCAAATGAATAAAAACATAAGTAAATAAAATATTTTTTTTTAATCAGAATGGTCCATCCCTTTTATTTTCATGCCAATGTGCATGTGGAAAGTGGACTGACATACCTAGCAGGATTTCACAGTGGTTAAAGCATAGCCTAACCTGACTTCCCCCAAGCCCACACTCACTTGCCTGGTATCTCAGATTCAGTTGCTTCCCCTCCATAAACTTCATTTCCTCATCTGTAAAACAGGGATAATGATAGTCTTGACCTTATGATGTAGTCATGGGCATTAAATGAACTGGTGCATACAAAATCCTTTGTCCTACACTGTATTTTTAACTCCTCACAACAGTCCTGTAAGGTGGACACTACTGTACTGCTTTTAGTAGTGGGAAAGCATGGCTGAGTGATGATATAGTTTCTATAGAGTTCTCCAGCAAATAAATGGGGAAAGGGCAGGCATGAGCCAGGATGGCCTGCCTCTAAAGCTGGGAATTCAGGTGCTCACCGACCCACATCACAAAATCCCAGTGAGCTCCAGAAGTGGTCAGAGAATCTAGGTGAACCTCTCTATTTGTAGAAGAGAAATACGATTTATAGAAACCCATGACCCGGCCAAAGGTTAAAGTAAACTTGGGGGTGAGAGTTTGGTTATAAGAAACCAGTTAATGGGCTGGAGATATGGCTTAGCCTTTAAGGATCTTACCTGCAAAACCTAAGGACCCAAGTTCAATTTTCCAGAACCCACATAAGCCGGATGTATAAGGTGCTATATCTGGAGTTTGTTTGCAGTGTCTAGAGCTCTCTCTTAAATAAATAAATAAATATACATAAAAAGAAACTAGTTCTTCAGATAGCATCCAATAGAGTTTACTTGGCTGTTTTATATCCCCAGCATGGAAGATAAAGAGCATGCTGAGAAAAGTGTTTCACACTGACATCAGAATAATTGGAGTACTGAATGGGGCCAAGGAAGAGGTGGAGGGTCAAAGGGGGACTGTTACAGACTCTTTATTTGTACAAAGCCTGTTAGTTTACTATACAAAAATGCTAATTAAATGTAATATGAGATTCAACTATTTTGAACTACAAATTTGTGATTTCCAAACTCACCATTATTTATTAATCACTCACTAAAAATATGCCACCAAAATCCAACATTTCTTAGCGAAATCAAATTAACAACTACCTTTCTCAAGTGTAAACATACAGCTAACTTACAAATTCCCAGGTTTTCTTGCCCATTTCTAACATCCAACTGAAGTACATATACTCAAAACCTTGGAAAAGAAAACTCAAATGAGTTATTAAAATACCTCTTCATCTTTGGATTTAGAATGCACATGAATTATACTTATGGGACATAAAGTTTTTGTTTATTTAACTGTCCTCGATATTGGATTTGCATTCATGCATTGGCCTATATATTTGAGTATAGTTTTTGTACTTGTGCAAATATAAAACTATCTGATTTTGAACTAATACCTGTAGAGGGCAGTATGTCATATTTATTTAATGGATGGATCCAGAATCTCAACTAATGGTGATGATGGTCCTCATTCCTTGTCACCATCTTCCTCATTCTCCCCAGAATCCAGTTCTACTCTTAGAGGAAGTTACTGTAGAGCTGCAAGACTGACAAGAGGTGCATAATCTTCTCACCGTGACTATTAATTCTTCATACTTTTACAATACATGACCTAATTCAAATCAAAAAGCCCTCTTACTTGCCCACTACAAAATTCTTCAATCGGTGTACTTGGCATAAAATTTTGCTACTCTGCTATTAAATAATTTAAATCATTTTAACATAACATGCAAAGACTTCTCACTAAAAGAATAACACAGGCAAGGGAAACAAATGGAAAGAAAGTTTCTTACCAAGATATGTTTTTACTTGCATTAGTCTGTGGTCAGAAACAAACACTCCCTGTAGAATCTGTTTCTTTAAGGTTCTAAAAATAAATTGATCAGTAAGTGGCTTTGCTATAATACATACAGTGAGTCAGACAGAGGAGTGAGACCCATTTATAGACTGTGAACTAAACACTGGCCTGAGACAACCACTTAACCCTCACAAACTGAGAAATGACACTTCATATTGTACAGGGTTTGTCCTGTAAGGCTGTTTCTAAATATAAAGACTCTTTTTCTTATGACTGTGGCTAAAACTATTAAAAGATAACTAGAGGCTATTACATGATCCAAACAGTTGATAACAAGATGGGCATGAGCCTATTCATGTTGCATCAATATATACTTTCTCAGAGCACATACTATGTTCCTGGTGCTGAGGAATGATTCCAGAGTCTCCGGTATCCTAGACAAGTACTCCTCCACTGAACTACATCCCCAGCCCCCTCATAACTTACTATAGGTATGCACAACTCTGGTGTATTGAGTAAAGATTGTATTTGAAACAGAGTAACAAGCTGCCATTCCATACATCCTATAACCAAAAAAAAAAAAAAATGTGAATGACAGTAATTTCATTGCTATTAACAGTCATTTGTAAGACTTTGTGTCACCATAAACAACTCATTTAACATCGCCAAGCTTCAGTTTCTTCTCTTGCAATATGGAAATTAATTAAGTCCCTACCTCAGGAAGTTGAGGTAAGGATTAAGCAATACTGTGCATCTGAATTACTCAGGACACATGCTAACATTGTTAGGAACATCGGCTACTACTTTGGCAGTTATGGGATGGTGCAATTTCCTCTTTGCTCTTTTGTATGCCTTTGGATGCCCCTTTATGTCTTTATAGTCTTGTAAATTGCTGCCTTAGAGGGCAAGTCTGGTGGCTACAGGTTGACAAGGGTTTTCTTTCCTTGTATGGCTGATGTAATGAACATTTTTAAGTGTGTAGATGATTGGGTAGATAGAGGAAGAGAAGGAGGGAGAGAGGGAAGAAGAGAGGATGTGCTCAAGAATTTATATCATAAAAATGAATTTGCAACTTTCTTCATGTGAATTTCACTCACAATCATGTCCACAATTGGGTGGTCACATTGCCTGCAGAAGGATTTCAAATACAGCATGCTGAAAACTTTACAAGAACTATGACTTCATTTCTCAGTGTTAATCACTGCCCACCTCCACCCTGGTAATAAGATTGCTTTTGGTCTTTGTATAATT
The DNA here is from genome assembly GCA_036346955.1 of Dipus sagitta. Lineage (NCBI taxonomy): Eukaryota > Metazoa > Chordata > Mammalia > Rodentia > Dipodidae > Dipus > Dipus sagitta. The sequence goes on from CM070784.1 coordinate 8,135,754, forward strand.
GGAATTCACCTGAGACTTCTTGACTGTTTATTGGGTAACAAATTGGCTGCAAATATTAGGAAGTCCCACCTTGGTGTTTGCGGATATACTTTATTTGGATTATAGACTCTTCTTCAATTAAAACATTAAAGTAGCCTTTTTCAATCCTTTTTACCTCTGAAGATATGTTGGTCTTACTTAATACATAAACTTACAGTTGGAATGCACATCTGGTATAATGACACCATCCTGCCTTTCAGGTGTGGTTCCGGGGTCACACAGAACACTTGAATCTGGAAATTGACTTCACAGTACACCACAAACACATTCTGTTACTCAGGGGAGTGAGATCATGGGCTGGCATGAATTTATGGGCATTTTAAATGAGTGGGGTTGAATTCAGTCTACTGACCTTGATCCAGGGTCTAGAGATACAGGCAGTGTAAAACAAAACAAGATAAAATAAACAAGGGAAGCCACAGTATATGTGGCCACTTTGTTCAGAAGGTGACACTACTGAATTTAGTCTGTGAAGGTCTTGTTACATGAAAGTCTACAAATAGCCATGATCTAAGCATGGGGATAGGAGACAACCCATTTAGAAATAAAAGGATGCATTCCATTGTGGTTGTATAGTGTTGAAAATCTATTTTTGGGCATAAGAATATTGTAAAATCTTTCCCTTGTTCATAATTGTCATAACCCAAGCTTTTTGGAGCTCAACATTTTTCAACAACCCTATATGCCAATTGTTATTATTGTTATTATTACAAACAACCTGATCTGGCAAACATTATTCTTCCAGAGACATAGGATTCTCTATGACCGCCTGGGTCCCCAGGACCAGCCAAGACTCATGTGGACCTTGTGACTGGATGTGTCAAGGGACTTCCCTCTTCTCAGTGAACAATTCTAAAGTCACTTAGCTATGATGTCCCTTGGGAAATGCTGCCCAAATGAGGCATGTGGAAATATCCATGTCATACTGAAATTATTTTGGAAGCAGAAATTTAATGTAACTTTTTGGATTAGCATTCAATTCCAAATTTGGGGCTGGGCTTTAGGTGAAAAGTAACTTTAGGAACTTCTCATTGGCTTTGTGAAATGTTAATGCTAGGAAGCATTGCTTCATTCCTCAGTGATACCTAGGTCATAGAATGTGCCCCCTTTCATTCAGCTCTTTCCCAAAGGCAGACATCATGGCAATCTGTGGACATAACACCTGATTCCAGAATGACTGGCTGAATCAGTTTATCATTAAATTCTGGCCAAATCATTGCTTCCTTCCTCCTGACCAATGACAGTTGTCAAATGGGAGGAGCTGGATCAAGGTATGGAAAACAGAAGGCCAAATGTAAATTTTATCTAGAAAGTGTTGTCTTTCGAGTCTTCATCCACTGAGAGAATCCCTCTGGAGAGGACGATGGTTCTATGTAAAGACCTGAAGATCCTGAGATAGGGTGTCATGACTTCATGAGAAGTAGACTCTACCATGTTTTCCTTAATAATGAAATTCCCTTACAGCACTGTTAGATATTCCATACAAAGAGAGGGGGACCACCTCTTCCAAAATGATTTAGTTATTTTAGAACTAAATACTTTTCTTTACAAACCGGTTTTCTCATCATATGGCCCTATAGCATAAGGCCCCAACAATATCAGCAGAAGAGATTGTGGAATATGTACTTTTTGGCACAGAGTTCTTCAATTTATGCTACCCCAATAGCAAAGAACAAATCAGAGATGTGGTACTGGCTACTCCACTGGGTTATTAATTTAGTATTAGTCCCACTGTTGTTGCTTTAAGTACTAGGAGTTGAGCCTAGGGCTTTACGTATACTAGATATATGTTTTACTGAGCTATGTCCCCAGTCCTATTAAATTTTTATTTGTGTGTTGGAATCAGGGGCGTGCCAGAGCCTCTTGCTACTGTAAACAAAGATCAGACACTTGCACCACTTCTTGTACTTGACTTACATGGGTGTCTTGGGATCTGAACCCAGGCTAATAAGCTTTGCAAGCAAGTACCTACAACCGCTGAACCAGCTTCCCAGCCCCCACCTATTGTTTTAATATATTTTATTTTAATTATTTATTTGACAGAGAGAAAGAGGGAGAGAGAGAGAGAAGTAGGGAGGGAGAATGGGTGTGCCAGGACCTCCATCCACTGCAAACGGACTCCAGACGCATGTGCCACCTTGTACATCTGGCTTCCTTGGGTCCTGGAGAATTGAACCTTTGGCTTTGCAGGCAAGCACCTTAACTGCTAAGCCACCCCTCCAGCCCACCACCTATTAAGTTTTAATAGTTTCACTGATTGGTGGTTTTAACTGTATGTTTGATGGAGATAGCTTAATTTATTTTTTTTAAATGATACAATAATTTAGGAAAATCCATCAGTCTAAAATGTTATAGTAGAATCAAATTTTTATTTATTTATGAGAGAGAACAAATGGGAGAGAGACAGAGAGAGAGAGAATGGGCACACAATGGCTTCTTGCTGCTGTAAACAAATGCCAAACACATGTGCCATTTTGTCCATCTGGCTTTACATGGGTGCTGGAGAATTTAACCTGAGCTAGCAGGTATTGCAAGCAGAAACCTTTAGCCACTAAGCCATCTGTCCAGCCCCCTCTTACTGTTCTTTTCTTATCATCCTACCAAACTATTTCTTCTTAATTAATCTACTACTTAAGCTTTAACAATAGTTGCCTGGTAAATACTACATTCAGTTCAAAAGACATAATAAGGGTTTTTTTAAGCTTAAAAACTGATCAGATCAGTGAGAGTGACTTGAATGGACATAAGGGAACTTTTTACATTTACTTCTTTTAATTTTTTTTTGCTATATTTAGAATTCTTACCAGACACCTCAATTTTCAGAACTATTTTTCTTTCCAGAAAAATCTAGCATATAGCCTGATACTTCACGTGCAGAATTTCACACATGTGAAGTTAATTACTATAATTAGTCCCATTTTCAGGTAAGAAAATGATAGCAAGAGCAGCTTAGTCACTTGTGTAAGGTCTCAGAGCAGCAATGGTGGCACCAACCTGCAAGCCCATGTCTCCTGACTCTAGATCTTTATCTCTGAGGCCCACATGCCTCTCTACACATCGTTTATCACATGAACAGTGTCTTCATGTGATACTGTTTCTATCTATCAAGACGTATTTTCCTTGAAGACGAATCTTTTCAAGCCTTGAAAAAATAAATCTTGAGCTGGGGTGATTTCTTAGTGGTTAAAACACTTGCCTGCAAAGCCAAAGGACCCAAGTTAAATTCCCCAGGACCCATGTAAGCCAAATGCACAAAGTGGCACATACATCTAAATTCTTTTTTTCTCCCTTTCTCTCTCTCTCCCCCCTGCCTCTCTTTTTCAAATAAATAAATAACAATAACATTCAAAATAAAATAAAATCATATTTTGTTCTTCCTTTTTTTAAAAAAATTTTTTTGGTTTATTTTTACTTATTCATTTGAGAGCAACAGACAGAGAGAGAAAGAGGCACAGAGAGAGAGAATGGGTGTGCCAGGGCTAACAGCCACTGCAAACGAACTCCAGATGCATGCGCCCCCTTGTGCATATGGCTAACGTGGGTCCTGGGGAATTGAGCCTCGAACCGGGGTCCTTAGGCTTCACAGGCAAGCTCTTAACCACTAAGCCATCTCTCCAGCCCATGTTCTTCCTTTTTTTAACAGTCTCTAAATGATGCCAAAGTATTTCTTTTATCTCTACAAGTTAATATATCCCTGTTTAAGCTATTATTTTACATTTGGTATTTTAACAATTGGCATTCAATCAAGTCCATTTTATTAACAATTATGTTCATGTGATGAAGAGGTTCACAATATTTTATATAATCCTTTAACACAAAATATGCACTATTTTATATAGTTGAAGCTCAAAATGAAACAGAAATCAATCTGAGAGCTCTCCACTTATTCACGAACACAATCCAGGACTTTCGGCACTGTGTTCAGTTCTATGTCCCATAAGCTTCTTCTCTCCACAATATTTATAAACAACTTTGGTGTGTACTATGAATTGAACTGGAGACCTCGAGTGTGTCAGGCACTCTACCAGCCTGGAAACACCTCTCTTGTTCCAAGAGTTTGCTTTGCTTCCCTCCTGGAGTTAATGGGGGCAGGTCTAGATATGATTTTTTTTTTTTTTTTTAATGAAGAGGATGGTGTATGTCTCAGTGTAGAGTGACAGGAAGTAAAACAGGCAGCAAGAACTTTTCTTTCAAGGCTCTCTCAACACTCACTCAAGATTAAGTAGACCAGTGAGAGAGAAGGCATTTGCTTAGAAAAACTGTTTTGACTTTAGGACATTCCCTGTGATATCCATCCACATATCCTCTCTATTGAATGTGCCACAGGTTTGGACAGCCCTTCTTGGGCCCTTCAGGATAACCTTAGGGCTAGAGTGGTTCAAATCTCACCTCTACTATTTACTAGTTGTGGGCCTTTGAACAAGTTATATAGCTTCTGAAGAAATAAAAATCATTAAATGGTGACAACAATGGTATTACCTATCTCGCAGGAGAATTTAAGGCCTTGACTAAGTTAAATGCTAAGTGCTTAGAATAGGACTTGGCCTTGTGCCCAATTAGGCTATTTTCCATTGTTTTAATTAACAAGCCCCAAAAGAAACCCCTGTGTTTCTTTACCTATAAGTCCTGAAATGCTCTGCATGGAGCAAATTCCTACTCTTGTCTTGGTGAGTAGGTCATCATGTTTGTATTATAATTGCTTTCCCCAAAGCAAAGATTCCCCCATTTCTTACTATATTAAGACAGAAAGTCATTGATATGTAGTTATCTGTCTAAATCTATTGATAGCTTGTTATCCAAGAACTAAGTGGTTGGAGGAGTTGGTTAACCAGGACTGGTGTTTACTCAAGACCTGGCAGATCTGCAGGGGAGGGCTTCAGAGTCTATACTTTCTGGGATGGGTGGCACATCCCAGCCACATGTGAGAGCATCTGAGCATAGATCTGGAATTGGAGAGCCCTAGCCAGTCTTGTAGGATTACCTGGGCAAAACCTGGGCAGCCTGGAGCCCTGAAATGTAGGACAAGTGTTTGCACTGTGGGTGGCTGTTCAGAGGAGCCTAGAGCAACATCAGTCCCAAAGTCAGAGCTGATCTGATAGAGAAGCTGATGCAATGACTCAGGGTTGAAAAAAAAAAAAAAACAAAACATAATAGAATGAAATAGATTTTTCCAGAGTTGACGACATCCCATTGCTGATAGGATCAGTAGGAGTGAGGTTGGTATAAATGAGGAAAACTTTAAAAATATCTCCTTTTCTTTAGTTCTGGTCCAATTTCATCATGGTCTCCACTGGTGACATATGGGAACAAACACTGATGGTCTTTAGGAAGACACAGATGCCACTGAAGACAGCTGTGGCCCCAGCCCTTTGAGGCACCCTGTGGACATGCCGCCTCCCTGCCCCACTGGCTTCTCTGGTTTGACATTGTACTGGGTTTTCCATGTACAACTTCAGTGCCATATTTGTCACCAAGCTGCCTTTCCATGCTCTACCAGGAGGTAACCTCTTGTGTTCAGCAAGCTTTCCCTTTGGATCTTAAAGCATTGCTATCAAGGTTCGCCTCACCACATAATCACTTGTGTAAATCTCTGCTCTCATAGCTTATAGGAATCTGCTTCTTGCCATCTCTGTTGGCACTGTGACACCTAGACTGCTTGTGGCTCAAAAGAGTGATTTGATGAATATTCATCCAGTGAATAAATAAATATTTGTTGGTGATAATTAACTTGAATTGAGAACCTCATGGCCTCCAAGACAGGCTATGAGTAGTATAAAATTGCTGTCTCCCCCTCCCCCACTGCTCTATAAGGCTATTTCCTAACACCACCTGCCGGGAACTGCTCACAACCCCCGCTATTAAATTATTAAGGGATGGGAGAGCAACAGCACCTTCTGTGACTAAGAACGGAGTGAAACTGTGAAGGAGGGGAGCCCCCATTTGCTCTGAGCCTCGGAGGTGAGAAGTCTAGGCTTTATTTTTGTGCTATTTCTGTCACAAGCCAGTGAGGTTCAAATGGTGGACATCAGGATTGAATTTTCCAGTTTCTTCAGAGCTACTTATTTTTAAAATGTTTAAATGGACAATTTCCATAAACATAAACAATAGAACATGATCATAATCCCCTCCCACCACCCTGCCTTTTCCCCCTCCCGAATCTCCCCTCCACTGCATCTCTTCTTTCTAACTGGTCACTCTTATATTTTGATGTCATTACTTTATTATTACACACACACACAGACACACACATATGTATGGACACACCAGGATCTCCTGCCACTGCAAACCAACCCAAGATGCATTTGCTACTTTATGCATTTGGCTTTTAAAATATATTTTTATTTTATTTATTTGAGAGAGATAGAAAGAGGAAGATAGATAGATAGAAAGAGAGAGAGAGACAGAGAGACAGAATGGGCACAGCAAGACCTCTAGCCACTGCAAGCAAATTCCAGATACATGCTCCACCTTGTACATGTGGCTTATGTGGATACTGGGGAATTAAACCTGAGTCCTTAAGCTTCACAGGCAAGCCCCTTAATTGCTAAACCATTCCTCCTGCCCCTGCATTTGGCTTTTTGTGGGTACTAGGGAAACAAACCCAGGCTGTCAGGCATTGCAAGCAAGCACCTTCAGTACCTAAGTGATCTCTCCAGTCAGTGATGTCACCATTTTCCCCCTCCTATTATGCAGGTCTTGTGTAGGTAGTGTCAGCCACTGTGAGGTCATGGGTATCCAGGCCACTTTGTGTCTGGAAGACAGTATTATAAGCTCTCCTCCCTTTCCTTTGGCTCTTATATTCTTTCTGAAACCTTTTCCACAATAGTCCCTGGGCCTTGGAGGGTGTGATAGAAATAAATGTCTCACTTTGTACTGAACACTCACTGTCACTTCTCAGCACTTTGGTGAATTTTGAGTCACCTCAATAGTCATCACCATCCGAAAAAACGAAGCTTCTCTAACCAAAAGTGAGAGTAGCCTTGATATATGGGCATGAACATAAATATTTAGGGGCAGTTTGTTGAATATAATGTATCCATTTAGCCAGGCAACAGTAGTAGTTCCCTCCTAGGGTTTATGGCCTCCCAAGCCGTAGGTGTTAGTCAGGTTTTCAGTCCCAAGCATGAATTCCTTCTCATGCAGTGCTCCTTGTCTAATCAGAGAGCAGTTGTCTTCTCCTGTAACAGACATGCCACCACTGCCCCAGCTGGCACGTGTTGCCTGGCTGGCCAGTCATAAAGCTTGCAGGGCCCACCGCTGTAATGACTTTTCTCCCCCAATAGGTTGCACAAGTCTTTCCAGTCTCCCAATAGCTAGTCACCAGGGAGGAGGCTTCTAGACTTGAGCCACTTCTAACTCCCATCCCAACTGAGATGTAGGGACAAAAGTAAGCAAGCAGGATGCACACTTTTTAAAATCTGGAACTTAGCCCTAAAATGAGATTCCGTGATCTGGACTTGCATTCACTCATTGTGGTATGGGGAATGTTGCAAGAAGATAGTTCATTGGCCATATTTTTTCTCTAAAATTTATAATCAATATTATTGTACTAATAATTAATAAAAATTCTCCAGATTTTTTTTTTTGAAAATTGCCTTTTCTCCCTCTAGGAATCTTGCTAAATACCCTCTATGCTAGTTACACATAGCAAAGGGGCTTTCCTTTAGGAAAATTTCAAATTTGCTTCTCAGGAATATGGGATAATTCTCATGAATAATTTCAATACAGAATTTCAAGAATCTCATTGTCCTTTTTTCACCTCTGAGCGTTGAGCTAATTGTAAATTGATAGTCATTTAAGTTGGGTCCTACAATACAAATGGACCATTATCTAAATATGTATACTTGTAGAATATTTTTCAAATTTTCCATAACATAAAAAATTAAGAGCTTTTATACAAATATAACAAAATATAGTTTTCAATTGTTAAAAATAAAATTAGGGCTGGATAGATGGCTTAGTGGTTAAGGTGCTTGCCTACAAAGCCAAAGGATCTCGGTTTGATTCCCCAGGACCCATATAAGCCAGATGCACAAGGAGGCATGTGCATCTGGAGTTGGTTGGCAGTGGCTGGAAGCCTCTTTCCCTCTCATAAATAAATAAATAAATAAATAAATAAATAAATAAATAAAATATTAAAAAATAAAATTACATTAAAGAGCTAAAGGCCATAAAGTATTTACACATGAGTAAGAAGTTCTGGAAATGCAGGACTCTTGTTATGAGTATGTGTGAGGAGTCTTCTTGCAAATGACTAACAGAGAGTGTCCACCTGCTAGGCTGAAGCTAGATTCTAACCAGAACATGGAACCTATTGGTAATAGAGTTTGTATCTCCTGGGGAAAAGCATGAGTACACTTAGTCTTGGTTGCATTTTCCAATTCCTGGTGCTATGTGCCATGTATATTTTAACTAATAACAGGACATTCTGAAAGTATACATCTTGTGTCTATGGCTTTGAACACGCCCAATCTGGTCTAAAAATGTACATTTAGCAATGTCATTAGAGGTCATTCCACAATCACAAAGTCAAATTCCAAAGTGGATGGCATGAATAACTGCCAACTGAACAAGATTTATTTATACATACATATTATATTTTAATTTCTTTGACATTTTATGCTTTTATTTTACATTTTGATCTTATGTACCTCATATTACCCTCCTTTAACCCCCTCAGAGTCTTTCTCCTCCTCTCTTACTTACAGCTGTACCTCAGAAGAGAAAGACTCCCCCAACCCAGTAACCTTCATTAGCTTATTAATGGAGGGGAGAGGACGTCAAAGCCTCTCCCACATGTATCTCAGAATGAAGATGATTGGTCCTGTCATACACCTTCATTGCAGGTGACCACAGGTAGTGGGAGTTCATGAGTGCAGTAGTGTTGTCATGAATAAGTGTTAAAATATGATTAGATTAATTCAAAGACGTACTGTTTCTGAAGCAGTTCTGGACTTCCAGCCACCAGTCCCCTGTCTGGACCACAAGTTGCGCATACAAGGATGCACTGGCTTACACTCTGGGAAGGAAATCTACTACTCAAAACTACTCAGAGCCCCTGTGAAATTACTGTTAGGGTGATTTACTCAAATTTGGATTTGATAATCAGAAGAAATCAAGATTTCCAGAAATGCAGTCTCTCTGGGAAGTTCTGAGAAAGAGGGCATAAAACAGCAAACATAACAACTGTCAAAAGAGACCCAACATAGAAAATGACCAGTAGTCAGTGAACAAAATCACGGTCGACAAGCAATCCTGAACATACCTGACCCTGTCCTTCAAGGACCCTTATACAAGCAGCTATCATTTTTCATTCTGTGCACATAAAGTCGGAACGACCTTCCACTCTGAACATAATGGCTTAGTGATCTAACACCTATGAGTCATCAGTGGCCCTTTGTAAAGAAGATGGGATTTAGCCTTATGCAGTGGTTAGGTCACATTTAAGCCACAGTCGTGTTTCACACTCCATTCCTATTCAATTTTTCAGCTCCTCTACATCTGGAGCAGAGTTCTAAACCTTGGCTCACCTAATATTTCAGTTTCAGATCAGAGAAATCATAATGAACTGAAAAAATTTTAGATAATCACACAATTGCAATGGGACTTTTTTCAGGGGGAAAATGTATTTAATTACTTAGCCAAAACATAAGCATAAAGTTTAAAAAGTTACAATCATGTAGCCCTTGTTACTTCGTTAATGCCTTGCTGAGGTGCAGAAACCAAACTATGTTCCTTTGAAACTCCAATGAGCGGGTCTGTACTTACCTATTAGGATATTCTACAGCAGACATCTAATCAGAGAGACAGATCCTCTGGGTAATTTCTGCATGGAAAGAATTTGATTTCTTTTTCTATAATGACTGCATTTGAGGAATGAACGAAAATGGCCAAATTTTTCAAAACATCTTTGAGAAGGGTTAAGTGCAAAAATCCCGTTAAACAATAATGGGATTTGTGTGTGAAACATTACACTCTTTGAACTTTTTTGAGAAAGTGACTCTCCTCTTTCCCCTCCGACTAATAACAATTCAACATTATTTAACATAATCCTACTGACAGGTAATTTCTGACACAAAATTTATTACTGGCTTGCCCTTTGAGGGCATGTTTCACTATTAATGTTTCCTTTTAAAAGCTATAGCATACATTAGATTCTCATACAGAATTTCCCCCATGTTTTCCTTGGAAACTCCTACTTTTTGTGGTATTTTATATTGCCCAAGTCTGTTTTAACTGTATCCTTACACAAACACATTCACACATGTGCGCGCACGAATGCACACACACACACACACACACACAGAGAGAGAGAGAGAGAGAGAGAGAGAGAGAGACTGCTTTTCTACCAATGTCTAGGACTATACTTAATGTGGAAGCACTTTATTCTACTACTATTGGGTTTAGCTATAACTGAATAGACATTACCATGGCATAAATGTAAATGAGATATCCCTGCCTGTCACTGGGTACATCACTGAATGAACAAGAGGGCTTGCACCTAACACAAAAATTCTGGGAAATAAGAGAGCTGGCGGCTGCCTTCATTGGTGTCCATATAGGGCTGGAGAGACGTGCAAGCAGGTGCGCTGACTCGGCCTGTCACCGTGCATGGCTTGCAAGACGGCTCAGAGCATTCCATTTTTCTGACTCATTCAGAGAAAAGATTTTTTTTCCCTGCTGGTGAGTCAGTGTGAGGCTAGGTACTTCCCTACCTGGGCTCACCATACAAGGACATCACTACCTGGAGAGTTAAGTCATCTGCTCCAGAAAGAAACACACACCATCCCTGCCTTTCCTGGAATAGCTTTCTTGCCAGCATGAGCTCACAGGCGGGACTGACTGTGTACTGCCCTTTCTTCAAGAGGGGCATGGCCAGATGGCTGGTGGGCTGTCAACATGGCGTGGGGACAAGTGGAAAGAGTGCTTGCATGCTCAGCCATTTTCTTCTTAATTTTAGGGAGATCAGGTGGGTGTTATTCATGTGTAATAAAATATACCTTTCCTCATATACAGTCCTATGAGATATGACAAATGCATAGTCATGTAACTATCACTATTACCTCACCTTGAAAATTCACTCACCCCACTTTGTAAATGTAATCCTTTCCCCCACTCTGCATATATATTTTAAAATAACATTCACATCATTTCCATGAGAGATAGGAATTCATCTGCAAGTTTGTTCATGACCATTTTTATAACATATCCTGAAGGCAGTGATGAGTTTTACTCCTAGGGAACTTTGGAGACTCCCCAATACCACCAAAAGATCGAGGGCACTTTGGGGGTAACTTATGCCTCCTTGTTTCTGCAGAGAGATACAGGCAGGGGGATTTCACAAGTGAATTCTTAACTTCCTAACTCTTTTCCACAGTTAAAAGGAAGACCCCCTTTCCCTCATTCAAGGGGAAGATTGATTGTAAAGCCTCAAGGAAATTCAAATAGGAAAAAGCTAGGAACATGTACACAACTCCTGTGCAACTCCCCAGCAGACAGCCACCTAGATAACATACAACAATCTCTCCCTCCCCCACATGCCCACACCCTGCAAGCAACATAAAAACTGCTAAGATAGTCTGGTCTTCACAGTTGGCATTAAATCCCCAAGGCCACTGATTGACACTCCAAAAAGCCTTGGTGCAAACCCATTCTTAGAGGCTGGAACTACTCCGAGGCCATTGCACATTAAGGAAGTTAAATTCCTAGGTTCCTGGGCCATTAGCAGCTCAGCCATCCATTTTTCATTTGAAGAAACGTTTTTAAAGGTTGCATTCTTATCTTCTGGAGGCCTATAAATGCAGCTCTTGTGTTTTCATTGGGCTTATTTAGCCTGGGGGATTTAAGGCCCTCTGTTTAGGCAGTAAATTTTTCCCTTTGTGTGAATGTATGTGGTTAATATACTTAAAAATCCATCAGGCCAGGCTAACAAAAATGCAGCCGCCTTTACACAGAAGTTTTTGGCAAGAATACAGTCACTCAGGATGGCAGAGCAGCACTTATAATTGAATTGTGGTCACTAAGCCCAATGCTATCAACTTCCGTAAAATGCTGAAGCCAGTTACCTCTGTGTGATTTCACCACTTTCCCTGCCCTTGCTGTGGCTCACCCTTCTCCCAACTGGCATGGGGGCAAAGAAGGAAAGCCAAGGTGATCAGAAGGCCTCGAGGCCTGCAAAAACAGAAAAGCAGTCCTGGCAGCAGGACTTCCAGTGCGGGAGAGGCTGGTGACTTCTCTGATGCTGCCCCTGCAACGCTTCTGAGTCTTGGTTGAGGACCATGATGACATTTAGTCATTTGAATCACACTGGCACCCATTACCCACATTTCTTCTCTCTCTCCTCTCTCTCTCTATCTCTCTGTAAAATTTATGCCAGAAGTTCATAAACTGGCCAGTGTAAATGGCAGCTGAGTGCATCCAGCAGCAAGCACACTACCTCTGCATCTGAGCAATGCTGTCACCTGCAAGAGACCGAATCACCTCCTGCCCCCTGCCCTACGCTCAGGGTGGCCTCCGTTCCCTCTGGATTTGAGTTATTGAACAGAAACATGTCTGGAGAAAAACAAGTACAATTTTCTTCCATACAACTTTCCCTACACTGAAGATAAAACTGAATCAAAATAAAAATATATGTGTGAGGAGTCTATTTTTACATTTTTTTCACTAGGCTGAGAGATAGCAAAATATTTCCTACTGTTATAGTTTGAATGTGAAATATTTCCTATAAGTTCATGTTTCCAGCACTTGTTCCCCAGCTGGTGGTGCTATGGTGAGGCTGTGGAAACCAAAGTGGGTCACTAGGGGCTGGCATTTGAAGGTGATATTCAGCTTCTGGTTTTGGCTTCCCTCCCTACTTCCTCATCTGCCGTGATGTGGACAGCGTCTACACATGCCCCTGCTGTCATGAATTAAGTTGTCCCACAATATTTTCCCACCTATGATGGACTGAAACCTCTTATGATGATTCTGTCAGATATTGTGGACACAGTGACTTAAAAGTAGCTAGCAACCCTGCATTTATTCAACAAGTGTCATCCAAATAGGCTTGGCCAAATACTACACCAGAACAGCACTCGGACCCTTTCTTGTCTGTCACTTTTTATGTTGTAAAACATGGACAGGGAAAGTCTTCTAGACTCAACCAATGATGTTGAGCAAATCCGGCTAAAAATGGACTCAGAGGCTTTGCTGCAGTCACCTACTTGTTGCTGGCATAAAGCACCTGACAAAATGCAGCTTGTGGGAGGAAAGGATTTATTTTGGCTTACAGATTTGAGAGGAAGCTCCTTGATGGCAGGTAAAAAGATGACATGTGCATAGGCTGGACATCACCTCCTGGCCAACACCAGGTGAACAATAACAGCAAGAGAGTGTGTTGAACACTCATAAGGGGAAGCTGGCTATAACACCCATAATCCTGCCCCTCAAAACACACCTCCTCCAACAAGGTTTTAATTCCCAAATTGCCACCAGCTGGGGACTTAGCATTTAGAATACATGAGTTTATGAGGGATACCTAATTCAAACCACTGCAGGCTACGAAGCCTGGAAGCTCAGAAACTTAGTAAGGCCAGGGCCTAAGGGCTACTTAGAACAACTGGGTTAAAGACAAAAGATAGACTGCCCACAAACTTGGGGCATTACAGAAATTAAAATCAAGACATGTATAAAATACACCAGAGCCACACATATTTACTCCAGATTAATTGAACTCACAATCCTTGCTCAAGACCTACTGCGCTCATTCAGATATCTGCTGCTAACCACTGCCCCGCTGCTGGTGGCTATGTGTGCATCTCAGACATCTGCTTTCACAAAAACATCCATGTAAAGCGAGTTTGAGTTGCTTGCATGACATTCTGCTTTAAGTGACAAGGACAGTTACATATGACAACTACAGCTATAGTACAATATCCGGGAAGGTCACAGATTAGGAATGATCATTGATGACAAAGTACTTTTATGCTAATAATTTTAAATTTACCTATTAAATTTAGGTAAATTAAGAGGAAATGTAGGGATTCTATTCTTTTCATATTACAGACAGACAATACTTATGCTTTCACATAACCACTGTCCCTGTCATTGGCCTTCATTGACCTTCATTGACTACTCATACTGGTGCAACATATCAAATCGTTAAGTTCCCCTATGGCCTGAGGAACTTTAGCACCCTGTTTTAAGAAGAGCCTTAAAGTTTCTGAAAGAGAAAACAATGAAATATGACTTCATAGAATAATCTATCATGTCATTATGACTGGTACTGTAATCTGTTTAATATGCTACAGGAAGACAGGAGAAGCCAGAGAGGCAATGAGACCAGGATGACATATAAGAGTTCCAGAGCAGAATTGGAGCAGCCAAATATGCCTGGTCCCAACCACAGGTTAGCTGGAAGCTTCCACTACTTACTACAACCTCTGACAGCTCTCTTTTCCCCCCTTGATGTAAAATAAAAGGCCAAATAAAGCACAATCCCTCAAAGGATCTTTTTGACATGTTACTGTTGAACTCTTGTTCTTACCAGCTATGCCCCTCCACGTGCCCTGCTAAAAAATTACAACTGAGGGGCGAGTTAAAAGGAACTGGAAAAAATATGAAACTTGTGAATGAATGCATGTAAGAAAGATAACATTCTTTGTTCTACCTTCTTCCTAAACAGAAGGAAAAAAGACAAAGCAAAGTAAAGGGCAGGAGGTTTGTGTGTGCGTGTGTGTGTGCGTGTGTGCATGCGCGCGCGTGTGTGTGCTTTATATGATACAAGAGGGAGGCATATAAGGCCTCTCAGAGCCCTAATGTCATGATTAATAAGCAGAACTCACAGCCAGTGACACTACCCAGCAAATGCCATGCCCTATGCTGTTCAGTGTTTGTTTCAAAGGCAAGGGCTGGAGAAAAACAAAGGAAGGCAGAGGGAGGAAGAGCAATTTGGTTCAACTGTGCTGTTCTAAGTGCCAGAACAGCAATCCCAAGTCTGGCCTTTTACTTTGTTAGGATAATATTTTTTCAAGTGTGTATACTGGTCTTCCTTTGGGTAAAAGTCAACACTCCTTATCTTTTTGTGTTTTCACAAATAAAAATGACATGAAACTGCCTTCATTCCAATATGCCAGACTTTGAATGTTTGGTCCCATAATTGAACGCCAAGTTGTATACTGCATTTAAACGCTGAGATCATGCCTGGCTGAAAGAGCTCCAAGTCACCAAGCATTCTGCTTTCTCACGGGGTGGCTCACTATGGATCAGGACTTCCTGTCAAGGAGCGCAGCCCGCAGAGATGCCTGGAGCTCCGCACACTTCATGCCTCATCTTTTATACTTTTCATAACCAGTTTCATCCATAAGCACAGACTTCTTCAACATTAAATGGCTGCTTTTTAGTTACATTTGTCTCTCAATCCTAGCTAGAGAAATCACAATCTTAAGTGTTCTATTTCTTTTTTTTTCTGTTTTTTTTTTTTCCTACGCCTGACTTCTGTATTCTCAGTTTTGCCAAACATATACTTTTGTTTGATTTGGGGTATTTTTTGTTTTGTTTTTATTTTATTTCAGGTGCGGTGTGGTGTGTGTGTGGTGTGTGCATGAATAGTGTATGCACCTGTGTGTGCAGATGCATGCATGCCCAGTACACATGCATGCAGAGGCCAGAGGAGATTTCAGGGGTCTTCCTCTATTGCTCCTCCTCTTTCTTCCCTGAGATGGAGTTCCTTGCTGTTCCTAGAATTACTGTTTACATGCAAACCGCCTGACCAACCAGCCCCGGTAATTCTCCCACAGGACTGGGGTTACAGGTGTTAGTGGCCATGCCTGGCTTTTTCATGGGTGCTGGGAGTTGAACTCAGGCCTTCTCAGGTTCTCATACTAGCATTGCAAGTACTCTTACCACTGAGCCATCTCCCCAGATCCCACCATCTAAATATACAAAGGGACAAAAGTGTGTCACTGGAGAAATGAAATCTATTTATTTTAGACTATCTTGTTAATGTCCCCCAGTGAGAGCAGGTAAGGAGCAACATCTGAAGTTGCCCTCTGACCTCCACACGTGCACTGTGGCATGTATACACACACATACACTCATGAACACAAACACACACCTGCATTATGTATACACATGTCAAAAATAATAACAGCTCTATTTACATGCATGGGATATCTTAAGAATAGATTGTAAATATATCATTATGTAGGAAAATATTCCTTAGTGCAAGACACTGTCTTTCAGTGAATGTGTGTTTCATGCACACTTTAATCTTACAATATATAAAAAGACATTGTTGTTCTTAAAATACTGCCCTAACCAAATCCTCTGTATTGAAGAAAATATTCAAGGACAAGCAGAGAATTGGTAGTAATAATGATTCATAAGTGTTACTCTAATATTTTATTTATTTATTTATTTGCAAGGAGAGAGAGAGAGAGAGAGAGAGAGCGTGCAACATGGGCATGCCAGGGTCTCCAGCCACTGCAAACAAACTCCAGATGCACGTGCCAATTTATGTATCTGGCTTTACGTGGGAACTGAGAGTCAAACCCAGGTCTTTAGGCTTTGCAGCCAAGTTCCTTAAAAACTGAGCCATCTCTCCAGCCCCAAGTTTTATTGTAAATGCAATTTAAAAATCCATTATGTTGAAATAAAATGACATATAACAAAATGCATCCACTTTAATAAGTGTACAATGGGAAAATTTTGGCAAATTTAAACTCTCCTAACCACCAATACAATAAAAATACCAGACAATTTTGGTATTCAAAACTTTCTGATGCTTCTTCTCATGCAGTCTCCTCTGTGGCTATGACAGATTTGCTTTCTATCACTTTAGAGCCCTTTGCCAGTTTAGAATTTCAAGGAAGTAGAATTATGCAAATGCATTTCTATGCCTGGCTCCTGTGTTCTCAGTTTTGCCAGAGATACCATTTTGTTTAATTTTGGTTTGTTTTTTTTTGTTTTTATTTTATTATATATTTTAAGTTATTATATCTATAAAGGGAAGTATAGAGCCAGGGAAAGGCACGCATGTGGCTAGAGATCCCAGGTGGACAGCCTGGGAAAACCATGGAAAGAAAATAAGGAAAAAATAGTTTAAAAGGCCATTCATGTAATATTTGAGGCATCTCTTCTTCATCTTTGGTTATACATTTCTCTCTGAGTGTTTAAGACCAAGTTTCTGCCCTGAGGAGAGCTGAAAGAGACAAAGAGCCCATGTGGAGAGTAAGGGCTAGGGGGCTCTCCCCTTGGCTCAGCCTGGCTCAGCCTGTGTCAAGACGTGACCCAGCCAAGGGAAAACTCACCAGCACCTGGACGTTCCTTAATGATCTTGGACCTTAGCTCCAAGAGCATGTACTCCCCTCACAAAAGTATTTATAATCTGATGATGGTGGGCCTTGTCTTCCAGCTCAGGTAAACCAGAAAGACAGCTGATTGGTTAGGGCTAGGGGCTGTGTCAGGAGGAGGCTAGCCAAGTTCTGGGGTCTAAGCTTGACCAACCACAGTGTAATGACCTCCCTCCCAAGAGGAGCCCAGGTTGCTTGTGGAAAAACAGATCTAGGAAACTAGGAAAGAGATAAGAATCCAGATCATCCTTTGATCGGTAGCAAGTGCAGATTTTCCTGTCTGTTTTACTTTCAGGGGCACAGTCAACCTAATTGCCTACTCCCTCTCACCCCCTAGTCTCTTGAGAAGACACTTTAACTGCTGTTAGGGGAAAGAGGAAAACGACTAGTCAGTCTTTAACTGCTTCTGGCTGAACTGGGGTGTAGAAATATGGCAGTTAGAGAGTCTCTACCAGAGAGGGGAACTTTTCTAAAGGACCTTGAAAGTGTATTGATAGAGTTCAGGAAGGTAGTCTTACAAGGAAATTCTGGGGAGAAAGAATAAAAGCAAGGAGTCAATGAGAAGCGGGCACATTTTTTTTTCTTCTTGTGAACTTCTAGGCCTTGGGGAATATTTGAGGGAACCCAGGCAGATGGAGTTGCATTGTTTTAGGACCATCTGAGCATGAGCTGGCTTAGATTTTTCTCTCAGAACTGCTCACAGAATAGCACAGTAGTGTCTGACATGGTCTGAATCTGTTCCGTATGGCTTGTAAAACAGATGAGATATTAGCAGAGTAATCAGGAACATATACTCAACATTTAATAGCCTTTCAGAGTATACCTTTATAAATTTGCTCTGAGGGTATCCAGGGTCAAAAGTAAGTTGGTACTATAGAGCCAATGGATGCCATTAAAGGGTGTACAAATTATATATATATATATATATATATATATATATATATATATATATATATATATATCAGGACTTATTTAATGATGCCCTGGCACAAGTTAGAAGGGACTTACCATTGTTTTCAGTGTAAGTAAGTCTTTTTAATTAAGTGACCCTTGGTTAGACTCATCTATATATATTTTATATTTGAAAATAAACATTTTGACATCTATGGTTTTTTTAACTATTGTAAAATTATAACTATTAGGGATGTGGTCAATATGTCATAAGGCCTTGTTTGGTCCCCTTTTGGAAAGTTCTTGTTGAGTTACTTAATAGGCCATTCATATAATATTTGAGACATCTATTCTTCATCTTTGGTTATACATTTCTCTCTGAGTGTTTAAGACCAAGCAGGTGGCCAAAATTTAATCAAGGATTAATCTTGGAGATGACTAAAGGTTCTCTGAAGGAGACTTTGGGGAACCAGAAGTAGCTCTGTAGCGTTTTCAATATTGGTATGTGTTAGGTTGAGTCAGGGCTAGGCTGACCCAGTGGCTTTTCCCTCCTTTAGGAAGTCAGGAGGACTGATTTTTATTGTATGTTTTGTTTTGTTTTGTTTTTGTTTTTTTTTGTTTTTTTTTTCAGATGGAGTTTCACTATGTGGTCAGGCTGTCTTCAAATTCCTGCTCCACCTGTCTTGGGCCTCCCAAATGCTGAGAAAACAGGCATGTGCCAACATGCCATGCTCAAACCCACCATTTTGCTTAAAGTCCTGTATGTGCCCCATGGTGGAAGCAGCCACAATTTAAAAAATAAGCTCTGGGATGGAGAGATGGCTTAGCGGTTAAGTGCTTGCCTGTGAAACATAAGGACACCAGTTCAAGGCTCGATTCCCCAGGACCCACGTTAGCCAGATGCACAAGGGGGCCCACGCATCTGGAGTTCATTTGCAGTGGCTGGAAGCCCTGGCATGCCCATTCTCTCGCTCTCTCTATCTGCCTCTCTCTCTGTCTGTCACTGTCAAATAAATAAATAAAAATGAACAAAAAAATTTAAAAAATAAGCTCAGAGGTAAATGTGTGCCATTTTGAGAAAGTTGTTAAAACAGTAGAAAATAATGAGCAGGAAGCACTGAAGGTCAAACCAGGTCATTTCCTCTTGGGGTATTAAATTTAGCACATTGTTTGGGTTTCCCCCAGAAAAACTTTTTTGTAATAAGGGAATTCCAAGCATGAAAGCTAGAAATATAAATAGAAGAGTCTTTAGATAGGCTTGCTGTGATGGGGCTGACGAAGCAAACAGAAAAATGCTAATGATGAAATCATAGGAAAATGTGGATGTACCCACAATATCTGGAACATAAAAGCAGACACAAAGTTCAAAATCACTATGGACTATTTGTGACCTTAGTAATGTTGGCATAACATAAAAGTAAAATTTTCATGGGTGCATATATTATTAATTTAACACCAAACATGAGAACTGTCTCCCCTTCTTAAAGCCAGGTGAGGGGATTCAATCACTTGTGGGATAAATCCTCTCTTCACAAGCCATCCTTGTGTTAGAAGAACTCAAACCATAAAAATTACCAGCCTCTCATTTCCTGGTGTCCTTTAGTATTTTCCTATGTAATTTGACTTTCTGAAAGTGTTAACGACAAAAGGCA
Organism: Dipus sagitta; assembly: GCA_036346955.1. Classification (NCBI taxonomy): domain Eukaryota; kingdom Metazoa; phylum Chordata; class Mammalia; order Rodentia; family Dipodidae; genus Dipus; species Dipus sagitta. The sequence continues at coordinate 8,155,666 of CM070784.1, forward strand.
TTCAGGTGTGTCCAACTTTCAAGAATTCCAAAGATAGTTAAGAATATAGCCCAGCACATTTGTAGATGACACTATCATGCCATACATCAAAAAGTTGGACACCCCTATCATAAGTTTTCCTGTGTCCTGTATCCTCATATAAACTGTCATGTGCCAGGTCCTAATTTTCACCAAGGTGATATCACATGGTGAATTCTTTCAGCTTCCTGAGATATGTCACAAATCATAAATCAGAGGACTAGGCTTCTGGTTCCCTACCTCCCAAGTTCCCCACCTCCTTCATCCAGCATGAGTAGGCCTAGGCTCCAAGTTCCCCAACACCAGGTTCCCCTTCTGTTGGCATGGGGCTGCTTGGGCCCTGTGTGCATGCAGTGTGATTAGGGCTGAGTTCCCAGTTCCCTGGCTCCAGTACCCTGCTGTTGGTGTGGGGTGGCTGTACTCCTATGAGTAGGCCCCAGTGCCCTATTCCCAGGTGTAGGTAGGGAACCACTGGATCCTCACATGTGTTGTTGATGAAGGATTTTGGGGATTCAGAAGGGGTTCCCCAGAATTTATGAACCCCAAGTTTTGGTTTCTTTTCCACCTTTAATAAAGAATTAATAGAGGGAGAAAGCCTGCTTGTTGGATCCAGGTAGCCACTAGGAAAGTGCTCTCTGGGGGCCGGGAATTGCCAGGAAAGCTTGCTTGCTGGAGACAGGTAGACACAGGTGAAACTACCCCCAGCCTCCTCTGATTGGCACCAAACTATGCCTCTGGCCACCTCCACATTACTGTGTTCTTGCCCCCATACCAACCTCCTCTGCAAACCCTTCATCAGGCCTGGTTTGTGAAGCCCAGTGCCACAATTTTCCCCACCACGCACATATACCCCAACAGGTGTCACCACTGCCTGTTTGGCACCTTGCTCCTGCCGCATATGAGGAGCACAGGTGTATCTGGCAACCCCAGGCGATATCAGTGCACCTCCAGAACCTGCACAGCTGGGATACAGTGGGTGAGTAGGGGAAAGTGCTACTGCTTTTGAGCCCCACAGAAAAGGCATGGATGTGACTGCAGGCTGAAGAGATTCCCAACCTTCAAACCAGCTCTCAGATAGCTACCACAGCCCAGAACTGCTGGCATACTTGCCAACTCCACAACCTGTTCATCATCTCTGGTTATAACCCCATCCCACTCCAATCTGGTTCAAACCTAAATCATAACATTCACTGAAGATCCTACAGGGCAAATACTTGCTTCTTCCTTAATAAAGTAAGACTTTAACCTTAGGTAAGTAGACCCCAATGCAAAAAATCAATGAAGGACTAACTGAAAAATCTCCACCAAGATTGCATAGCACCACAATGGAAGCCTCCAATGAAAACATGGAGGAAACAAGAGACCTTAAATCCCAGAATGAAAGATTATTGCTTATTGCATCAATTCAATGAGACCCTGGCCAAGAGAATGACAGAACTGAAAGCAAAAGCCAACAATCACATAAAATGAAAGTCACACAGCCTTTGTCACTAGGTTTAAATTAATTGAAGAAAACCAGGGTGGACCTCAAAAGATATAAATGGATTGCAGGTAAGGTAAGTCAACAAATAAAGGATCTCAACAACCAGCTGATTAAAGCTGAATAAAGACATGATTACATGCAAGAATGAATTACAGGAAGCATCAAGAAAATCAAGCCTCAACCTGAAATTAGACCTCAAAACAGAGATGGACACAATGCAGAAAACGGAACAGAAAGAGAACTTAAAGCGAGCTTTAAAAGCATCTCTACAAGCGCTCACTCACAGAGTCAATCATGTGGAGGACAGAATCTCTGATCTGGAAGACAAGATGTAAGAAACTGACCAGGAGTCCAAAAGCTTTGATAAATTCAAAAAATCATGCAAACAGAATATGATGGTATTGTATGATACCCTAAAATGACCAAACATTTGGATACTGGGTATATAAGAATGGGTAGAAATCCAGGCCAGAGTCACAGAAAATATATTCAACAAAATTATTGAAAATTCTTCCAGTCTTTCAAAAGGGAGGCATATCTAGATACAAGTAGCTCACAGAATACCAAACAGGGCCAAAGAAGAAACTCTAACAAGGTATTTCATAGTCAAAACTCTAAACAAAAACAAAGAGTGCTAAAAGTAGCAAAATAGCAAGAGAGAAACAACTCATTATATGCAGAGTCAATCCCATCAGAGTTACCTTGGATTTTTAAATGGAAACCATGAAAGCCAGAAGGTTTTGGAATGGAACACTTCAAAGCTTAAAATTATACAGCATCCAACCCAAACTACTGTACCTAGCAAAAGTATCCCACATAATAGATGGAGGAAAGAAAACTTTCAATGACAAAATCTAGCTCTATGATTATACAAACACAAAGCTAAAACTGCAGAGAACACTTCATGAAACATTCCACACAGGAGAGTTGAACAACCAATCTCAAGAATCTACAAGAGGAAGAACTTGATAACCTAAACTACTGCAGGCATGAGAACTTTCAAAGCACAAAACTTCATAAACCCTCCAGCATGGTGGGAATTAAATCAAACCTCATAATTATAACTTAAAATATTAATGGATTTAACTTACTCATAAAAAGACACAAATGAATAAAGACATGATGGATGGACCAGAAAATTGGACACTTCCATCTACTGCCTTCAAGAAACACATTTCACCATTAAAAACAGATACATCCTCAGGGTGAAAGGATGGAAAATAATTTTCCAAACAAATGGAAATAATAAACCAGAGAGTATGGCTATATTAATATTTGACAAAATTGACCTCAAACCAAAAGTAATTAAAACGAGGACATTTTTAACTCATCAGAGCAACAACCCAACAGTAGGACATTATAATCATAAATCTATATGAACCAAACACAGTTGCACCTCATTTTAGGAAGCAAGACCTACTTGACAACAAATCAGAAATAAATCTCAATATGATCATAGTAAGGAACTTCAGTACCCCAGTATCATCATTAGATAGATCATCTAAGAGAAAATCAGTAGTGAAATAATAGATCTTAACAGCATCATTGATCAATTAGATCTAAAAGACATCTACAGAACATTCTACCCCCCAACTACAAAATACATGTTCTCAGCATCCCAAGGAACCTTCTCCAAAATATATTATATATTAGGGCATAAAGCATGCCTCCATAATTCAGGAAAATTGGAATAATTTCCTGTATCATATCAGACCATAATGCTTTAAAGCTAGAAATTAACAACAGAAATTTCACCAGCTCCGGAAGACTGAACAACATGCTATTAAGCAATAAATGGGTCATGCAAGAAATCACAAAGGAAAGTATTAAATTTCTTGTACTCAATGATAATGAAAACACAGTATACCAAAACTTATTGGACACAATAAAGGCAGTCCTCAAGGGAAAATTTATAGCACTAAATGCCTTCAAAACAAAGACAGAAATATTTCAAATTAATAGCCTAGCCATTCACCTAAAGGTGTTGGAAAAAATGAATGATTCAACCTTAAGTGTTCCAGATGGAAAGAAACAATTAAGATCTAAGCAGAAATTAACAGATTGGAACCTAGGAAAACAATTAAGAAAATTGACAAAATGAAGAGCTGGTTCTTTGGTAATAAATAAGATTAATAAAATCTTGGCTGTCCAGTTTAATCAATCAAAAAAGAGAAGTTGCAAATTAACAAAATTAGAAACTAAAAGGGAGAGGTCAAAGCAGACCTCAATGAAATTGGAAGAACACACTTCTAAAATCTCTACTCGAAAAAAATTGGATAACCTAGAGAACATGGATGAATTTCTAGATCCATACCAACCACCCAAACTAAATCCAGAACAGATAAATCTCCCAGAGTAACCTGTTGCATCCATCAAGCTTGAAAATATAATCAAAAATCTCCCCAAAAGGAAAAGTCTAGGACCTAATGGATTCTCAGCCAAATTCAACCAAACCTTCATCAAAGAACTGAAACCACTTTTCTCAAGCTTTTTCACATAATCAGAGAACAGGGCACGATCCCCAATTCTTTATATGAAGCTGGTATCACCCTAATACCAAAACCAGACAGAGATAAAGCAAAAAAAGAGAAAAGTATAGACCTATATCCCTGATGAACTTGTATGCAAAAATCCTGAACAAAATCCTCACAAACTGAATTCAAGGACACATTAAAAGTATTATCCACCTCAATCAAGCTGTCTTCATCCCAGGGACACAGGAATGGTTCAACTTACAGAAATTGATTATTGTAATACACCACACAAATAAACTTAAACACAAGAACTACAAGATCATTTCAATAGATACAGTTTATATATCAACATAATGAAGGCTATATGCCAAGCACCTGAGGTCCAAATCATACTTAATGGGGAAAGACTCAACTAGTTCCCACTAAGATGGGGAACAAGATAGAGGTGCTTACTTTCACAACTGCTCTTCGTCATAGTACTAGAAATCCTAGCCCAAGCAATAAGGCAGGAGAGAGACATAAAAGGGGTAAAAACTGGAAAGTCAAACTAGCCCTATTTGCAGATGACATGACCCTATACACAAGTGACCAGAAAAACTCTACCATAAAATTTCTAAAGATGATAAATTCCTCAGCAAAGTGGAAAGATACAAACTCAACACACAAAAATCAGTAGCCTTACTACACACAAAAAAATAAATATACAGAAAAAGAAATCAATGAGGGTGTCCCATTTTCAACAGCCACAAAAAAATCAAAAACCTTGGAATAATACTAAGCAAGGATGTGAAAGACCTATATACTAAAAACACAAAAACACTCAAGAAAGAAGTTGAGAAGGACATGAGATGGAAAGACTTCCCATGTTCCTGAATAGGTTGAAGTAATATTGTGACAATGACAATCCCATCTAAAGTAATATACAGATTCAATGCAATACCAATATAAATCCCAGCATCATTTTTCACAAGGATATAAAAAGTAAGCCCAAAATTTATATGGAATGGCAGAAGGCCTCAGATATCCAAAAATATCCTCAGCTCTTAGTTCAAGCAAGTACAGCTACTTTATTTTTGACAAAGGAGCCAACAATGTACATAGTACATAGCAGATAAAAATTTCACCATAAATATAGATCTATTTTAAATGCATGATCTTCTTTTTTTCAAGGTAGGGTCTTACTGTAGCCCAGGATGACCTGGAACTGACACTGTAATCCTAGGCTGGCATCAAACTCATGGGGATCCTCCCACCTTTGCCTCCCAAAGGTTGGAATTAAAGGTGTGTACCACCATGCCTAGCTCTACTTTGAACATCTATTCCCAATTTAAAAGAAACAAAAAAATCATCGTATTTCTTTGGTACCAAGGATATGTGCAAAAATGGACAGGTACAATAGCAATAAAGCAAGAAGAAAGTTTTATTACTGGCTCTTAATTCGTCACTTCCTAGGTGGTGACTTTTGACCAACCGGGATCCTTCTAGGCTTCTTTCTTTCCCTTCAGTTGTTTAAAAAATCTATAGAAAAGTAGTACAATTCCTGCCTCACAGAGATTTTGAAAGAAAAACAGTTTGGTGACATTGCAGTACCACACAATTGCAAAGGATTAGCACCCTGTTATGCATACCATCCTGTTAAATACTGTATGCTAAGCACATTCTTACTTAAGCACTGCCTTTAAATTTGTCTTCTGAGGACACATTCCTCAACAATCAACAATATTACACCTCTGTGACTATATTGTACTGAAGGACCCTTAAAGTAACAGCAAAATCTTCCTCAGGTTGGCTTGGAACTCTCTAGGTAGCCTAGGCTAGCAACAAATTGGAGATGATCCTTCTGCCTCAGATGAGTATATACTGTTTTCTAAAAGAAAGAGCATCACTGCTCACAAGATAATAATGGACTAACTAAAAAGTAGGGGCATAAAACATACCAGATTTTGAACCATATTGGGAAAAATAATTAATCTAAAACTTGACCTGAAGGTTTCCTAGAAAAATCAGTTATTATTCCTCCACAAGTATGCATAGTGAGTATACAAGCTACATGGGAACTCTCACAGCAGCATGTCATATACCTTCAGACTCCAGCCAGGGCTCATTAAGCAGCCACTATCAACAAAGACAGTGTTTGAGACAACTTCCACCTGGTTGGGATGCACAAGTTCTGAGCAGTCTGCTGCACGACACAGCATCCACCCCCATACCACTTCTCCATCGAGCTGAGATAAGTGGGATGTAGGAACAGTGATAAGGAAGTTGGTACCACATGGAGCAAGGATTCCAAAGGATGACTGCATAATTCTCCAAGTGCAATCAGAAGACATCAAGTGATGACTTTAATCAAAACAAACCCACTCAATCATGTTGAGTACATCCTCAAGGCTGTGGGAAAATTATTCTGTGTGTTTTAGAGTTCATTTATATAATGAATTTCACAATGATGTGTCCTAAATTTGTTGTACTTGCAAATACCTTTAGCAATATATAGAGGTTCTGTAATTGACTGGCAACAGTGGGTATGCTGTATTTGTGAATATGGGTCTAGATTGTTCTGTGACACTTTCTTACATGTATAGATTTAGGTAACAATAATCACATCAAGATCAGAGCCATCTCATCACCACAAAGATTCCTCATAATGTGCCACCGTAACCAGCTCCAGCCCCACCACCACCAAGACAACTTCAACGCCCACAACTGCTCATCTGCTCCCATCTCTATAATTTTTCATTTCAAGAATATCATCTAAGTGAGACAATGCAGTAAGTGATCTTTTGAGACTGCTTTTTCTGAAGCTTAAGTTCTTCAAGATCAATCCAAATCACTGCAAGTACCAAGTTTATTATGTTTTTACTTTTAAAATATTTTATTTATTTGTGAGAGAGGGAGGGAGGGAGGAGAGGAAGGAAGGAGGGAGAGAATGGGCATGCCAGGGCCTCTAGCCACTGCAAACAAACTCCAGACACATGTGCCACCATGTGCATCAGGTTTACATGGGTTCTGGGGAATCAAACCTGGGTCTTTACAGGAAAGCACCTTAATCACTAACCCATCTCTGCTGCCCCATTATATTTTTAAATTGAGAACTCTTCATACATGACCATACTGTAAATTGGCCATATTCATTTTTATTATTGAACAGTACTCCATGATATACCTCACCACAATGTAGTCATTTGTTCATCTGCTGAAGGGCATTTGGAAGCATATTCTTATTTTAAATAGTCTAAATTTGTGAATTCTGACACAGATTAAATAAGTCATATGAAGTAAAAAGAATTGTTCTTATTGGAGGAAATATATCTATCATAGCCAATTACAAATTGTTTTAATGAGTAATATGCCATTCATCATATGCCTTTTACACTTTGGTGATCATATAAAGTTCTAAATTACATTTTCTAATTTTTTGTTTTACTGAACAACTCAATATTTTTAAAGTTTCATAGCACACATTAATTATACATAATAAAGATTTTATAATGATATGTCCTAATTTTACTGCACTTAAAAACACCTCTTACAAAAAGTTTCTATTCTAAAAACATCTTTCATCATAGATTTTATTTGGCAATTTAGCTGCAGTAATGTTTTCTATGGCTTCTATACAGTCTAGAATTTCAAGATATATATTCAGACAAACTGACACTCTTTAAGATTGCAGAATGATTTTGATCTGTCTTAATGAACTATGCAACATCTCCCTTGCACCCAGAATTTACAAGTACAAAGTGTGTCTTTCTTTTTTTTTTGCCATGTTGAGCTCTTGACACACCACATGAAATAGCACATTTGAGAGTTTACTGTTTATATATCACACATATATGCTGCCTCTGTCACTATTTACACTGCACAGATAAGAAACTGAGACTTAGAGGGGTTGAGGGTCTTTTGCTCTGGTCATGTATCTACCAAGTGGTATGCCCAGAAGTCCTACTCACAATGCACATCCCAGAGCCTGGGCCCTTGATTCTGTGCTGCCACTACCTAGACCCTTCACAAAGTACCTGCCTGTCCAGCTGCCAAATGTTTTTTTTATTTGCAATCCACTCCCTGCTTCCTTATCCTTCATTGCTCCCAGCTTCATGGCTTCCTTCTTTCTTCTCCTTCCCCTCCTCTTCCTCTACTTCCTTCTCCTCCTCTACCCCTTTTTCTTCTCCTTCTCCTTCTCCTCCTCCTCCTTCTTTTTTTGGGATGTGTGTAGGTGCGCATGCACATGCATATGTATACATATAGAGGTCCGAGGACAACTTCAGGTGTTTGTCTCAGGCACTATCTACCTTTTCTTTTGAGACAGTCACTCATTGGTGAGAAGCTAACCAAGTAGGATGGACTGGCTGGTGAGCAAGCCTTAGGGTTCTACCTGCCTCTGAATCCCCAACATTGGTTTCCAAGTAGGAGCCATCATGCCCAGTTTTTTTTTATTCAGGTTCTGGGTATCAAATTTATGTCTTCATGTTTGTAAGTTATTCATTGACTGAGCCATCTTTCCAGCCCTCCTCTCTTTTCTTCTGTGTCTCTAGGACTCTTTCCTTTTCTGGATTACCTGTACATAAACATTGCTAGTTGGGACTAAAGTTTCTCATGTTGAGCCCAGACCTCACAACTTCTCCCACCTCTAATAATCAGGAAAAGGGAGAAATGAAGGGTCTAAGGTTCCCAATGGAAACCAATATGGCAACTATTTGGAGGCAAAAATCCATCCTTGAGAATTTCACCTGTGCTCTTCCTTTGATCCTTTTGTTCCCATTTGTATTGAATGCTTATAACTAGAAAGAAACACAGAGCAAAGCTACTGCAGTACTTGGCTGAACTGGTGAAGCTGGCTCAGCTTCTTACCTCTTATGGTTGCTGAGCCTCTCGGCCACTCTCTAGGGATGAACACATATGTAAGACCCTACAATATGTATCTGGGATACTTTTGGTAGCACTAGTCCTGCTTACTGCATACCTGTGGCTTTAATATACCATGGGTGATGCTGGTTGGTGGTATAACTCTCATTTTACTTTTCAGTAATAATAGAAAAATAATATATTTCCCTTATACCAAATCTAAAAGCTAGGGCATGCCTGTAATTCCAGCTATGTAGGACGCTGAGGCAGGAGGATTGGAAGTTCAAAGTATGCCTGGGCTGCAGAGTGAATTCAAGGCCAATCTAGACAATTTAGTGAAACTGTCTTCAAATGAGCAGTAAAGAGATGGCTTGGGATAGAGCTAAGTGGAAGAGCATATATGAGGCTGTAGGTTTAATTCCCAGCCTGGGGGAGGGGAAGGAGTGCTGTCCAGCCTGTAAAACTTTGATCTTACCCATAAACTGTACATTAGCCAGCTGTTCCTCCTCTCCCATCCCCTCCCTCCCAGCCTTAGTTCTCACACAATTGAATTAAATGCACAGGGGCTTTGCCTGCTACAGTGTGGTCTCACGAAAGGGATTCTTAGAAAAGCCGTGCTGAAACGACTGCACATACAGCTTTTGCTGCCTGGGTCTCTGTGTGATCTTCACGTATCGGTCTGCTTTGACCAAGGTAAAGGCTTGCACCTTGGCAGTTAGAAGATACAGTGAGATGAGACGACAGCTTCTTGACCACACTACGTCTCTACTTCTGGAGTTCAGTGGGTCTGACTTCAAATAGGATTTTCTCTCTAAAACCCCAAAGCAAAAGTAAACTCAGGAAGAGGCAAGTGTTAAAGAGAGAAGCTATGGGGGTCATGAAGAAAGGAGGAGATGTAGGTCCAAAACTGGATGTGGAAGGAAGAAAGGGGGCAGAAGTCCCTGAAATGAAAGTACCGTCTAACCCTCCTTACTCACTCCTGCTCCACACCACAAACTCTTCCTCTCTTATCCTCTCAGTGTGTCCATGACTCCTTTTACTCCCTGTGAACTTTACAAAAAGTAGAAATTAAGTCACAAGTGGCTTGTCCACAGAACCAGGTCATGTCAGCAAAGTATGACAGTGGATTGCTATGTTACTGAGCTGGGTGACACAGGCCTGTAAGCCCAGCTACTAAGAAGGCTGAGGCAGAAAAATGGCAAATTCAAGGCCAACCTGATAACTTAATGGAATTCTGTCTCAGATTACAAAGTACAGAAAATGGCTGGCGGGTGCTGGGGGTTGGGGATGTAGCTTAGTTGGTAGTTGTGTTTGCCTGGCATACAAATAGTCCAGGGTTCAGTCTTGATGTGATGGTCCATGCCTGTAATCTCAACAATCAGCAGGTGGAGCCAGAAGAATAAGAAGATCAAGATTATCCTCGGTGACATAGTGAGTTCATGGCCAGCTTGAGCTACATGAGACCCTGTTGCAATAAAATAAAATAAAAGTGAGAGGGAGAACAGGAAAGGAAAGGAAGAAGGATGGAAGGAGAAAGGAAGGGAGGAGAAAGGGAAGGAAGGAAGGAAGAGAGGAAGGAAAGAAGGAAAGGAGGAAGCGAAGGAGGAAGGAAGAAATGAATGAACAAACCAAGGAAGGAAAGAAGGAAGGAGAGAAAGGCCAGGACTAGGGATGCTGCTCAGTGTTAGATCATTTTCCTGACATGCTTAAGGCCCTGGGCTCAATCCATAGTATAGTAAAAAAACCCACAAAAATAAATAATCACCCCAAAATAATACCATGTGTCAGTTCCCATAGTTTAGCTTTGCCTGCCTTGTGAGGTGACAGAAAAGGGAAATGTGATACTCACAGGATAAGGTTCTAGCTAAGACAAAGCAAACAGAACACCTCAAGCTTGCTCTGGAACTTTAAGAATCAGAGGTATTCATTCATCAAATAGAAATAGAAAATTGATTGACTTGCAATAGTGCTGAACTATGTGTGTTTTATCATTTGTGTTGGGGCTAATCCTTTCTATAAACTGTGCTGTGAAGTGGAGTATCTGTCTTGACTAGATTAAGTGTCTGTAAAGAAGTTTCCCCACTCCAGTGCCATACATAGAGCATGTGATTAGACCAAAGTCCCAGCTAATGTCATCTTATAAAAAATATTTAAGGGCTGGAGAGATGGCTTAGCAGTTAAGCGCTTGCCTGTGACGCCTAAGGACCCCAGTTCGAGGCTTGATTCCCCAGAACCCACATTAGCCAGATGCAGAAGGGGGCGCACGTGTCTGGAGTTTGTTTGCAGTGGCTGGAGGCCCTGGCGTGCCCATTCTCTGTCTCTATCTCTGCCTCTTTCTCTCTCTGTCACTCTCAAATAAATAACAACAAAAAAAATATTTTCAAACACTTTGACAGACAGTATTTTAATCAGTGGAATAAAGATAAACTATAAATGTATATATTTTCATAATTTTAATAATTACCATTATTTGAAAACAAAATCCCAAATAAAATCTAAGATAATAGTCTCTCTCTGTCTCTCTCTCTCTTTCTCCTTATGACATATATGTGTGTGTGTGTGTCTATGACTATAGACACTAGCTTTTGTCCACAGTTCTTGCCTTAGAACTTTGATCTATCTTGTCCCATAGAGGATCATAAGACCCTTCTCACTTTCAGTGGGTACCTATCCCACATTCTGGAAGGAGAAATTCTGCATACAAAGGCCCAGAAGACTCCAGGAATCCAGGTCTTGCTTGATTTGGTTTCAACACTCAGTCTGTAAGTAGTCATGCTTCTGCAATGAAGTCTCTATGGAAACCCAAAGGACAGGGTTTGCACAGCTCTCACATAACTTACTTGTATTTTTGAAATATCCATTATAATAAATAAGCTGGAAAATATAAATTAGCATTTCTTTGAGTTCTGTGAGCTGCCCAAGCAATCTGAGGAAGGAGCTATGAGATTTAGATCTGCTGAGCCAGAAACACAGGTTAAAAAAAAAACACCTGGGGCTAGTGGAAGGCAATAGAAAGGGGGGACAAAGTTAGGGACTAAAAGGCCTAAATCTGTGGGAACTGCTGCTGATCAGGTAGGGAGTATGAGAACTGCCTGTCTACCTGCCTGCCTGCCTACTTGATGTTGGGGAAATCCCACACATCTGATGTCAGAAGTGATAACTGGTCTGAGCATAAGTAGGAGACACTGAACTTGAGCTAATGTTCTGTCACTAGCTTTAGTCTGTCTGTCTGTCTCTGTCTCACCCTCTTATTTATCCTGAGCATACTTTAATTGAACTTAAGTGAAAATTTAAAGAAAGACTTAAGCTAAAATAATTTAGCTCAAAATTGGGACTTTAATCCTACAGATCAAATTTAATCCTACAGATCAAATTGACAGTAGTTTAAAGAACAGGGAATATTTCTAATCTCATGCAATTTACTATACAAAAGCCAGTTTCTCATTCTTTCTTTCTTTTTGTTTTTAATTTTCGGGTGCATGAAGGTGTTGGTAGGCACACAGGTGACATAGCATTTACGTGGAGGTTAGATGACAAATTTGGTGAGTCAGTCCTCTCCACCTTCTTTGAGACAGGGTCTCTCTTGTTCTTGTTTTAGGAACACTAGTCTAGCTGGTCTACAAGCTTCCAGATTCTTCTACTTCACTTCCTATTGCCATAGATATGTTGAGGTCACAAATACATGCATCTGACTTTGTATGGATGCTGGGGCATTAAACTCAGGTCAGCAGGCTTGTGGAACAAGTGCCTTTAATCACTGAGCCATCTCCCCAGCCCCGGTTCCTTTTATAAGATTTTAGCTATTTACTTATTAGAGAGAGAGAGAGGCAGGTGTATATATACAGAGAAAGAATGGGCTTGCCAGGCCTTCTAGCCATTGCAAACAAACTCCAGACACATGTGTCACCTTGTGCATCTGGGTATTGGGGAGTTGAACCCGAGTCCTTTGGCATTGCTGGCAAATGCTTTAACTGCTAAGCCATCTCTCCAGCCCCCAGTGTCTTTTTGTCACAGAAAATTCGCATCAAAATCTGTCACTAAAACAAAAGGGGAATTAAACTTCTATTATCAGAACAGATTGAGTCAGAAAATCTGTGAGTTACATTTTACCTTTCTATGTAAAATAAGCTAAAGAAAACCTGAGATACTGTAAGACAAATTTATTAAAAATAATTAGCAAAGCTCTTTAAAATACACCATGGAGCACAAGAATAATCTGACCTATTTTTTAAACTAAGACCTCCTTTGAACTCTGTGAGGAAAACTTACCGGTCCTATGAGGCTTCTCTTAACACTGCTGGGTCACTTTACAGCATGTAAATTGAGCAAGGCCAACTCAACAGAGGGATAAAGTGATGATGGATAGACAAAAGTAATGTAGGAGTCTGGTCCACAAGATGTTCAATCACTAGGTCTGGGTTAAAGGTGAATGATATTACACTTGGTTAATGGACTCGCCAGCACTAATTATGGTAGGGCACAAAGAATGACTAAATGCATCAAGAGAAATTGTTATAATTCTTGAGGGAAGTCTAATGAGCACAGAAATAATTCATATGCCAAGTGCCCAAGGATGTTGTCAATGGTAGTTTAAACAGGTTCTGACCCTCACACACGATTCTTCTAGCCCTCAGAATGGTTACGAATCCCTAACTCATTGTAGTGCCAAGTTCATAAATAAATAAGTCTTAGTTACAGCTCCTTTTCTTTTCCTTCCTTCTTTTCCTTTTCCTGCTGAGGAAAGTCAATAGTTTACAAAAGAGGTATAGTTGTAGCCATTTTCATCCCTCCTCAGAATGCAAATGCAATGAACACACCAGGTTGCTTCTAGTTCTGGTGGAAAGGGGTCTGATAAATCCTGTCATTCCCTTACTTCCAGGTTTTATCCCCTATGCCTTTGTCCAAGTTGTCAGATTCAAAGTGGCATCAATTCTGGCAAATCCGCACAACCATCAAAAAGTCATAACACCAAATAAAACGTGGGGAGATTTTGAAGTGACCTGATAACAAGAACCATCACAAAAGACTTCCAGGATCACAACCTTGCACAAAGGCCTCTACAATTTTGCATCAAGTACACTCCTACAAGGACATCTGTCTGTCCTTAAACCGGCAGCACTCTTGTCATTGATCCTTGTAGCCAAGGATTATTGTCTCAGAATAACTTCTGTAACCTGACTCATTTTGCTTTTCACCACCCCTGTTGCCTCAACCTCCTTGAATATTCTCATAGATTACTGTGACACCCATGTTCCTGTTGTCTTGCGCTTCTACATAAACTCATCGCCTTTGTAGAGTCTCTGTTTTTTATATTGATATCATGGAGGCCCTCTTCAAGTAGCATGCAAAAGGCTCAGCTATGCTGTGGCACATCAGGAGCCAATGCCAGGAGACTGGGCTCTAGAGTACATAAAGGGAGGGGCCCATGCATTTCTAGAATAGGACTAAGAGGGCCAGTTACTCATTTCCCTTTAATGTTGTGCAACATCAAATTAAAAGGAACCTCCAAAGTGACCATGGGAACTTCTGGGGTCATTTTCAGATATGATTTGCATATAGGCTAGACCTGAACATCCACTACATATCTTTTCTGTTCTGGTTTCAAATCCCCACAAACATTCCCCATGGGTACTCTTATCATGTTTTAATTCTTGGAGATTACACTGGAAATGCCATAGCCTTTGACGTGACCAAGAAACAGCTATACATGACTGCAGGAGACTAAGTGGAACCAGAAGATCAACTTCCCACTTGCAGAGAGGCTGCTCTTGTAATGCTCCGAAGAGGACATCTGCTCCTGGTGGACAAATGTCTATATCTCCTCAGAAAACAATAGCAGGATCATTCGAAGACCTCATGCAGCTCAATTATTCAACCCATGGCTATCTTTTCAATATGCATTCTCTAAGTGGGAAAGAAAAAAAAATGCTGTTGATTCTACCAAGGAGATAGTGAAGTCTGTAATTTTTGAGTTTGCCTCCAGAAGGCTTAACTAGCAATTAACTACAGTCTTGCAGTCAGAGTAGAACATCACACATCTCAGCTCTCGTACTGAGTTAGGGGCTTGGACCTAGTGCAAATTAAGTAGTAAGTGTATTAGAACAAACAGTATACTATACAGTACAGGCCTCAACTCATTTATGCAAACTTAAACTGCTCACGCATTTACCACTGACAATCATTATCATCTTGCTAACAACACTGCTACTAATAATAATGAATGTCTTCCTATCCTTATGTTGAACACAATGCTAAGTATTTACATATGTATCATCTCATCTATTTCTGAGAATAGCTATGTGTCTCGGCTGCTTATCCATACACTGGGGATGATGTAGCTGAGGGAAAGAGAAGGTAACCATACCCAAGGTCACTCAGAGGTTAACTGGTAAGGCCAGGCCTTGTACCTTGGTCTCTCTGGACAAATGATTATATTCTTAATAGTTCAAAAGACTTCTATTATAGCAAAAGAAACTTGTTTGTTTGGACAAGAAAATAGGAAGTGACAATTCTAGTGCATTCTCCTTTCAATGATTTAATATGAACTTTTCAAAGTGAACAATTGAGATGCTTCTCAGCATCTGTGACTCACGCTTCTGGAGCTCAGAGGGCAGTGATGGAAATCAGTAATAGTTTAGATCATACTTTTGTTCTAATATATGCAGCACAATGCAAGAAATCCCATGTCAAAGGAGATTGGCACCTTTCTTTTGCCCTTTGGAGGAGTAAAGTTTCCATTGTTTGAGTTAGAGCATCTCTGACATAGAGGTGACACCTCTGTCTCGGTGTCCAGTTTTCAAGTCCGTCCCCTCTTTATGTTTCATTCGAAGGGGTAGCCATTCTTCACACCCTATGCAAGTGCCTCACAACCTGCAGTCTCATAAAAATTGCACCGTGTCATCACAGAGACAAGACTTCCAGTCAGAAAGGCAGGCCATGCGGGAGGGGACATGAAAAGCCTAACATTCAAGTCCATGGGGTAGCGGGGTTGTATGATGTCATGATTTAGGAGGTCTTGTCTTAAGGCGCTGTGGTAGGCATGATGAAAGTGAGCCCAAGGATCATATTTCCCAAGGAACCCAGAACACCATACCAGAGGTGGGCGGGCGATATCCGTCTGCTGAGCCTGTGACGCCAGGGAACTTCAACTGGATGGTCATGAAAACCAGCCTGGCCCCTCCAATTTCAAAAGCATCAGTTCCTATCCACTCTGCTTTGATGGTGGGCAAAATGGGTCTGAAATGTGATCTCTAAATTAATCCCTAGGTCCCGGCTGCCAACAGAAAGAGCCAGAAGCCAGACCCTCTCCATGTTCAATCTTCATCACCAGCTTTGAAATTAAGACCATGTTGGTGGGAAAGGTGGGGAAGTAGAAAGAGAAGGCCTCTTTTTGTTCAGATTTTAGCTAACATAATTTATCCCTAAAAGGTCAGTGTAGATACACATCTGGGTGCTTGATGTGTGAAGTGTGGGATGGAATCAGAACCTGCCAAAGAAAGTAGGTATACTATAGGAAATGAGGTAGCAGAAAGAAATTTTAAATCCTTAAAAACTATTTCAAATTAGGTCAATGATTGGCCATCATATATATATATGCTAGGAATATATGCATGCATGTATTATATATACAGCAATGTACTGAGCACTGTGAAGATAATTGGGGGGGGGAAGAGTTAGATATCATTCTTGAGCTCATAATGAGGATAATGAATATTAATTGATCATTTATACAAGTACCTATAAAAGCATAATCAGTATGAGACATCTAGAACCTTGAATAAGAAGTTAATTTTAAAAGTGGTAGGTATCACCATATTACATTATTTTCACTGTAATTTTAAGGGGTCCTACATTACCAGGTATAGATATAGAAGAGAACATAAACATTGGATGGTGTGGCCATCAGGAACAGGCAAGTCAAGGACCATTTATTAAATGACTAAAGCTAGAAATGCCTGAAGGGTGCTGGGGAGCTGAGGGCATAGGGACCTTGATGGCAGCTCATGTTCCTGAAGCACAGAAGCTAGAATTCAGTGAACTCTGTGCCCTGTGTAGCCACAGGGGCTTGTAGAGGCTCCAAAGAGAAATTCACAAATGTAGCAAAGAAAGAAGACTAGGAAGGAATTATTAATAGGAGACTGCTTAGATGTCCAGGGATTTGGTCACATGGGCCTCACAGCTATAAAGAGACTTGTTACCAAAAGGTTTTCTTTTTTTTTTTCTCATATTTTACTTTTTTTGAGACAGGATCTTACTCTGTCACATAGGCTTGTCTCCAGCTAGTAGCATCCTCCTGCCTTAGCTCCAAAGTGCAGGATTATCGAATGTGCCACCATGCATAGCTGCAGGAAGGGGTTTTTGAAAGCATATACTAAGAAAATTTGATATGATATGAATATTTATTAGTGAGAAAATGAATTTTGATCCTTTATGTTGATCAGGGTCCCGCTCTGCCTTCTCCAGTCTATATTTACTGTCCCACAATCATCTAATCGTCTACTTCATGTCTACTAATTTCCAGGTATTCACTGTACCCGGTCTACTTGTATAACTAACTTTCTAAAAACTACCCAGGCATGCCATACGAGTCCAGAGACAGGCTGGAGAGGTCAAAACCCAAAGACTCTTATAGAAAGATGATTGAAACTAGACCCATAACCCATGGAATGTCTGTATTTTTCCAGGCCTTAAGGAGAGGTAAGTGGTCTCTAATCCCTGAAACCAGAGTTAAGAAGGGAAGTAAGTAAACTTCCGTGCCCTTCAAGCTGAGCAGACATTATATTCGTTAAGTGTCTAAATCCATATCCCTTCCCCAGACAGCAGAACAGGACTGCAAAAGCAGTTACCTGCTCTAAGATACTCTAATCATTTGACTTCATCACAGAGGTCAAGAAATCAGGCTGGAGAGATGGCTTAGCGGTTCAGGCACTTGCCTGCAAAGCCAAAGGATCTCGGTTCAATTCCCAAGTACCCATGTAAGCCAGATGCACAAGGTGGCACATATATCTGAAGTTCGTTTACAGTGGCTGGAAGCCCTAGTGTGCCCATTCCCCCCTCCCTCTTTCTCTCTCTCAAATAAATAAATAAAAATAAAATATATAAAAAAGAAATGGAGCCTAGTCATATCCTGGGATATGTTTATATATTATATGTTTATATGCTATAAGTTTTGTTTGGATGTTCAAGCAAGTCACAGCAACACAATTTATTTTGTAAAGAAAAAGGAAGCGGATTTCTTGTTCTTTGAGTGTGAGGAATGTGTCTGAAGAAGTCAGGAAGATGAACTTGGAATTGCCTACAGAAGCGATTGACAAGTCAGCTTCCCACTGCTCTGGAAAGAAATCCAAATTCAGGGGCTCAGATCAGCCTCTGCCCACCAGTGGTTTCTCAGCTCCCTGCTGCTGCCGATAACTACTCAGAAGTTTGCAAATAAAGTTTCTTCCTGTAGTTGAACTCCTTCCCACTTGGCAGGCTTTATATTACTAATGGATCTGAAATTAATGGTGCTCTCTCTCTTCCTCCCTTGGATCTCAGACAAAGTCAGCACATTCTGGGAAATGTGGCAGGCAGCTAGTTGTCACCTGTGGCACATCACACACGGCTGGCCCACACTCCCCTCCTCACTCCCATTGCTCTCCCACAAGCACCTAGTTATAATAAGGGAGATAAATACAAAACACTTTCACCAACTCTTCAGATGTTACTCATAGAGATTTCTCTCATTACAGAACACACCCACCATTCTTCTGGAAGCTTCTTGTGTGTGTGCATAAAATCTAGCTGAGCCAACATGAATGCAGTAAGTGGAGGAACACACACAGCACACAACGATAAGTCCGAGTGCCTGTTTTATCACAGCCAATTCTTTCTTGGCCAAGAGGCTCATAAGTCAGGCTCAGGCTATTTGTGTTTGCATTATGAGCAATCAGATTTGTCTTTGTGTTGCTTAGCTAGCTAGAGTAGCATGTTGTGGTTGTGCCGAAATGATTCATACGAACCTGCTTGGGTTTGAAGGCTAGTCCTTCTTCCTGTTACAGACAGATGCGATCCTGAGCAAGGGGACTCTCTTTCCCTAAGTCTGTTCATCTGTAAGATAAGGATTATAATAATATCCTCACTTTACAGGTAAGAAAATTGGGGCACAGCAGGGTCTGGTGATTAGATGATGTACCTTGTGCTGAGTACACCTATGATGGCACTTTGTACATAGGACACTTGAGCACTCAACCTTTCATTCCCTGGGAATCCTCTTGCAGTTTCTTGTGAAGTCTGGACTGTATATATTTTTTTCTTTTACTTTTTTTTTAAATTATTTTTGTTTATTTATTTGAAAGTGATAGACAGAGAGAGAAAGAGGCAGGTAGAGAGAGAGAATGGGAGTGCCAGGGCCTCCAGCCACTGCAAACGAACTCCAGATGCATGTGCCCCCTTGTGCTTCTGGCTAACGTGGGTCCTGGGGTATTGAGCTTCGAACCAGGGTCCTTAGGCTTCACAGGCAAGTGCTTAACCGCTAAGCCATCTCTCCAGCCCCGGGCTGTAATTTTTGAACAGGTTTTGCTTCTCTGGCTCCTGTGGGATGAAGCTAACCCACCCCTAACCCACCCCTGCAAGACTGAACTCTTGACCTCTGCTGGCTTAGCAGTGTGCCACTGCCCACTGAGGAGCCACTCATAGGACAACTAGCCACCCTGCTCTCAATTCTAAAGGACAGTGACCTCCTTTGCTCCCTTGTGCCAAACCTCCTTCAAGACTTAAGCATGCCTTCGAAGTGAATCTGCTTCAAACATTTGCTTAAGAAATCACAGAAGGGCAAGCACCTACTGCTCCACTCAAAGTTGAAGATGCAGATAGAGGTCTCTCCCCCCACTCTTTCTTCATCCTATCCCCCACCCCGAGTTCTTTGCAAGAAAAAAATTATGTTGGCCACAGTTGCAATCAGCTTTAATTCATTCTTTATTGCTGCTCTGGTTTTGTGTTATTTGAGCTGGTTTAACTGTTAAAAGCGTTTCAAATGTTCACATGGTCTGCATTAGGTTACTGAATTAAAACAGGAACAGCCCACCAAATGTAACTCTCTGAAATGCAAACCACATGAGTTTGATTTCTTTGTGGTATAGCTTTAATTAGGTTCAGAGGTCTCTGGGACTTACCTGTCTATCTGCTCCATGATGACCTGGTCTGATAAGATGAACTTAAAGGGACGGGGGAATCAGAATGGCTTCAGCTTTAGTTTCTGAACCAGGGCTGATCATTGCTTCTGCATTATTGCTCCAACCCGCTTATGACTCTCCGAATACAACTCAATTGGAAATTGCAGCATTCTCCCTCGGGGCTTCTTGACTTGCTGTTCTAGCAAGTGGCTGGCATGCACAGAGCATCCAGGTCACAGGCACAACGTGCCGGGAAATTGCTGAGATAGTGTCAGCATTGCCTGTAGTCAGACTGCCTCTGAACTCCATGCTCCACACCCCACAGCGTGTGAGCTGAACACTCCTTCCTTGACTCAATAGTTGGGCTCAGATTGTTCCTTTCTTGGTCTCTTGATGACACTACCACCAAGATTCCTGCAAACACTGCCCATCATCTGGAGCAACTTCCGTTTTTTTTTCCAACTCCCTAAACTGAAAGTGGGTAGAAACAAGTATCCATGGGTTCGTTCCTGGGAAGAGCTAAACTTCTCCATGTAGGTCTTGAACAAACAGTCTTGTGACATTTGCAGATGTACAAATATTTTTGAGTATTACAAACAGGTATCACATAAGCCACTGTAAAACATAAGACAGGGTGGGAAGTGGGGGAAAACTAACTGAACTTGTTCATTTATTGCACAGAAGGTTCACTTTTTAATACTACATTTATTTATTTATTTATTTATTTATTTATTTATTTATTTATTGGAGAGAGGGGGAGAGAGAAAAGGAGAGAGAGAGAGAACTGGGGAATCTAACCTCAGCCATCAGGCTTTACAAGCAAGCAACTTTAACCACTGAGCCATCTCTCCAGCCCACAAAAGGTATGCTTTGATGCTAAAGTCTTTTCAAATTAGACAACATTAGCACACTAACCTCTAACCACACATGGAGCTGAGATTTAACAATAATAACAGCTAATGGCACTAAAGAACTTACTTTGTGCCAGATCTAAACCATTGTCTTGTCATACCATCACCACAACCTTAGATGGAAATGCCGTCCTCATGTTAACAAAGGGGCCAAACACTAAGCACAACCATCCCCAAGTCAGTGGGATGGGATTTGAATTTAAGCTGTGTGATGTCTGGGCTGCTGTGCTTTACCAGCAGACGCACTGTCTCTCCTGTTATCTAAGCAAAAATGAGAAGAAAGACACAACACGAGGTAGCGCATACACTCAGGGATGGAAGAAGCTGACAGAGTGAGACCTTCAGCACGGATGCCTACACCGCATGTGTCTCTTCCTCGCCATCATCCAAGAACAGGAGCAGCAGGTGGGGAGGGGGTCCTGTGATCATTCACTGTCTAAACCTATGAACCTTGGATATTACAGAGTTGCTTTCATCTTTACAATTAGCCATTCAAGAATGAAGGAAGCTAGGAAGGAAAATGCCATCCTGCATTAAAAAAATGACATAAATAAGGTTTGTCTATTTCAGACTTCATAAACTTCAACAATAAAGCAAACAAATATGGATGTCCACTTAATGATGGATATGCTAAAGTGACTGGGGGAAAGCTAGTGATATTTGTAGCTTAATTTTTTTTTTTTAGTCAGGTGTGCTGACACACATCTTTTATCCCAACACTCAGGAGGCTGAAGTAGGAAGATAGTCATGAGTTCAAGGCCAGCCCAGGGCTACAGAGTGAGTTCCAGGCCATCCTGGACTAGAGTAAAACCCTACCTAGGAAAAAAGATATTTTTATTAGTTACTTTTACTAGGTTAGAGATGGCAACAGGACCTTATGCTTTTCCTATTCACACATGGCTTACTTTGAAATATATCAAAGTGATAAGATGGCTTGGTGGATGGGTAAATATAAAGTTATATGATAAAACAAGTGTAGTCACATGATCATTGCAGATTCTAGATGGCAAATCAACAATTGTTGAAGCTTCTCTATATGTTTACAGTTTGTCATATGATTTCAAAGGAAAAGTGGTTATAAGTGTATCTTCTATTTCTAGGTTGGTTTCCTGATCCACATATGAGTTATTTAGAAAATTGGGCATGTGGGAAGAAATTCTGATACTGAGAAGAAAGCCAGCCAATAATTATGCTCTCCCCATCAAGGAAAGCAGTAACCTGGTTTATACCTCATGGGTAACTGTAGTCCACATTCACAAGGTCAGAAAAGATTATCATGCCAAGAGAAAACAAGCATTGGAAGAATGGTAAGAAAGTGCAGCAGAGGCAATGAGAGATCCTGGCTTTAACATCAATGCATACGGGGGCACTAGCAGAGCTGGAACTGCGGCCTTGTACCATACACAGTCCCTTTTAATTTAGGAACCTAGACTTGGAAGACTAAAAGACTTATATATCCTTAGGAAGAGCAGATCCTTGGTAGGTGTCTGCTGAATGAGAGAATGAAAGATGACTATTTTGTTTAAAGGTACTGAAGAAAGTCAAAGTACTGAAAAGTACTAAAACAGATTAAAAGCAAAAAGCACTACTGATTCCTCATTTTTTTCAGTTGAGGAATTACACACCCATGGTGTCTCTTTTCAACCCTTTTATACCCACCTGTGTTACACCTCCCTCCACTCTAGGTAGCAAGGAGTTGGTGCAGAGAAAGAACAGTCAGTAAAGTGCAATCTCTGCTGGAAGAATTCCAACCTAAATAGAGACAAGCCCCAGGTAACTTTAATGCAAGGTCTGAGGTACAATGTAGCACAAACAACAGAGATCCCCTGTCGTTTAGGTAAGACCTGACTTGACAATATAGGTCCTACCTACTATATTCAAGTTACAGGAAATGTTGCTATCACATATAGGGAACTGATCCATTCCAGAGACAGTGTGACCTGAGGCATCAATCATAGGCCCAAATGATGGTTCCTCCCAAAGGGTGGAATTAGCCCTTTCAGAAAAGAACTTGGCATTTCACAAAGGGGCCAGAAGCCAGCCCCAAAGAACCTTAGACCCTAGATCTGGAGGCACCAGCACCTTGCAGTATTCGTGGGTCCACTAACGTGGTTGGGCAGGGGCTGGTAAACCTGGGTGACAGAAAAGAAGTCAGAAGACTGGGTAGGGAAAGACAAATTGTGTCCAGAAAGACAATTCAAGTATTGAAGGGGTAGTAATACTTTTCACTACAGGGCATCCAGTTGGAGACTGGTCTGAGCTGGCTCTCATTTTATAACCTCTCAACACATGTGTGCAGTCAAGGCTAAATTTAAAACCTATACCGTGAGCCTTAGGAAAATAAACCACATTAAACAAGCACAAATTGAAAATATTACACAAGAGATTTCACAGGAAATTGGTCCAAATTTAGCCTTGCTCTTTATGTATTTAAGCCTCTTATTCATTGCTTAGAACTTTATATCAGGACTTTAATATGAATCTGCCCGCCCCTGCCCCCCACCGCAGTCTACCTCTACAATGGCCTACTTAGTTGTACAAAACTTGAATCCTGCTACCTTTGGCCCACACTCTTGGTGCTCATTAACCATATTCCATAGTGCACTGATGACTCACGTCACTGGGAAGGTAAGGTCAAGCACACACACCCTCAGTCTCCATTCTAGTACCCTAGACAAGCTGTCTTTCTTCCCTAGCATGTATGATTCCTGAATAAAGCATTCTGAACACACAGATTTCAACATTCATTTCACTTGAAAAGTGATAATTATGACAAATGTCTTTAGCAGCAACACCTCTGTGCCTTTTAGTTTCAGGTAGAATTCTCTTACACTGCTTTCCTTTCATCCCTAAATTTCTTTTGACCTTGATCTTGATATATTGTCTTTCTCTCAGTCTTTTCAAAACCCCTTTTTGCCTTTGGGCTGAACTTAAGCATAGATAAGTAAATTCGCTATTTGGAGTCTATGGGACTTAACAACCCATCCTTTACAAGGGCATTTGCATACTTGCTTGCTTGGTTGATCACATAGCAAGAGGCTGGACCACTCTCCATCTCAGCTCTGGTTTTCTGCCACCAGCAATACCTACATGGTGCTGCCAGACATATCATTCTGTAGCCCCATGGAGCCAGGCAGTTGCCAGGTGAGAAAATGATGCCAAGCCAGAGCATAGTTTTAGGACCAGATACATATGGTTGGGGGACACATTGTGACAACTCATTCTTTCTCATTTTTTGGTTCCAGCCAGAATGTGATTATTACTGGAATTTGCTTACAAATCATTTTTAGAAAACATATTAAAGTAGAGCATCTGCTGTATGTAGGTAGGAATTGTTTAAGGATTTTGAAGCCTGAGATTCATTTCTGCTTCTCTTTACCATGCTAAAGGAAAATGTCCATGTGAATGTGATTATATTTACCCCAATCCCCTCTCTTCACTCTTATGATTCTGTACTTTTCATAAGGCTCAAGAAGAGGAGAATAAGCCAGGCAAATGGTCTAACGGCAGAGGGTGTCTGGAGAGCTGGCAGGGACAATGGCCCTATTATATTTTAAAAAAGAGTGGAGAGTTTCTTTGCCGTTATTATATTCTGCTAATTCATATCTTAGAGAATTCAAAGAACATCCTGGATCCTTCCCAGGATTCCTTGCTGACATGGGGAACTCACTGGATCCAAAAGTTGCAAAGTAACACAAGCACGGAAACAAAGCCATTAAGAACTGTGCAGAAACCAGAAGAGCTCCCTGCCTCCATACCTTGAAGGGTTAGCAAACTTCCCCAATTGCAAATATTAGTCCAAGTATTGAAAACAATTTTCGACTTGGAGACATGGTTCAGTTGGTAAAGTGCTTACTATGCAGGCATGAGGACCTGATCCCCAACACCCACATAAAAGTCAGGCATGGTAACTCATACCTGTGGTTCTTGCACTGGGGAGCTAGTTAGATCGTAGCACCAGGGCTTGCAGGCTAGCTTATCTAGCCTAATTGGAGAGTTTCAGCTTTAAGGAGAGACCCTGTCTCAAAAAATAAGTTGGAGAATAGTTGAGAAGGACACTTGACATTGATCTCTGCCTTAGCATGCAACACATACTCTCTTTCTCCCCTCCCCCCTTCTCTCAATATTAACCGGGGCTGAAGAGATAGCTCCGTCAATAATGTTCTTGCTGTGAAAGCATGAGGACTTGAGTTTGGATCCCTAGCACCCAAGAAAAATGGCAGGCCTGGAAATGCACACATTCCCCACACTGGAGAGGTAGAGACAGAGAGTTCTCTGGGGCTTGTTGGCCAGCCAATCTAGAAAAATCAGTGAACTCCAGACTCAGTGAGAAACCTTGTCTCAAGAAATAAGGTGGACAGTGATTGAGGAAGACACCTAGTGTGGACCTCTGGCCTCCACATGCATACAGACAAATTAACCTGAGTACATATGTACACACACAAATTAACTTACCTCACAGTTGGCTCCACCTGCCAGCCCCTACTCAATGACAGTCCAGAGGTCTGTGTCTCCTTGCGCCCAATGATTTCCCCTTTGGGCTCTCTCCCTGGGAATGTCAAGCCTCCTCCACCCGGCATACAGCTCTGTGGTGGTGCTTGGTTAGGTTTCTAGGAGTATAGGTTTCCTAGGGTATGTTCATGCAAACCGCTCAGAATGCAAGAGTTCTACCTCCTTTCTCGTGTGTAAGAGTAGTGTAGCAACTGAAACCTCAACAGTCATGAGAATTAGCATCAGTCTGTGAATGCAGATGGGAGGGACTAGGTTCAATATTTGTAAAAAAAGAAAAAAAAAACCATAATCTCTCTGAGAGAGAGAGAGAGAGAGAGAGAGATTAAAATCAAGGCCATCCTGAGCTGTCCTGAAGACCCATCCCTGGTACCCTGTCCTATGGGCATGCAGTGAAGTGTTCAAGGCTACCAGAATGGCTGCTGTAAACTATTTCTGAAAGACTGAGTTCAAGATCGCCATACCTATGTGCAGTGCTGACCTTCACTCTTTGCTAATGACAAGGCAGACAGCTTCATCAAGAAGCCAGAGCCATGAGCACCCAGCAGGCACATGAGGCAGAGCATGCTCAGCTGAAGGAAAACCACAGTCACTCTCATTTGCCTCAGAGTGGATGTTTTCAAAGTGCCAGTGTGCAGTCCTGCAAAGAGGCATCTCTACTGAGCTCTTTCTTCAGAGGTCAGTGGCAACACTGTTTGATCTAGAAAAGGCCTCTTCATCCCCTTCTGTAGCAGTGGACACTCTGGGTGTCCCACAAAATAGGTCCTGACTGAAGGATAGCCATTCTCCAGAGAGCAACTTTATTTTGATACTATAATATATGTGTGTGTGTGTGTGTGTGTGTGTGTGTGTGTGTGTGTGTGTGTAGAGGTGAGAGAGACAAAGAGACAGAGAAAGAGAGAGAAAGATAAAATGGAGAAAATGAGTGTCCAGGGCCTCTTGCCACTGCAAATGAACTCCAGATGCCTGTGTCACTTTGTGAATCTGCCTTTTTGTGCATCTGCCTTTATGGAGGTACTGGGAAATCAAACCCAGGAGGTCAGGCTTTGCAAGCAAATGCCTTTAACCACTGAGCCATCTCCTCCTTGGCTCTTATTTAATTCTTAGTTTGTTGTTTTTCCTCTTAATATTTTTATCCTTGTATCTGTTATAGTTCAATGAAAGGAGAATAGAGTGATAGATTTTTCTTACTGTCATTCTCAGCCCAGGAATGCTGTCCCTCTGTCCTACCTGGATCTCAGAACCTTCCAGATCCCTCTTTGTGGTCTCAAGAATTAGCACGTTCTGACCGAAGGAATGTCCCATGACACTTCTTTGCTGTAGCTCTACTTTTTTTCCAGAAACCTCAAGATGCTCAGGCTCCCATGAAATCCTTGGTTTCTCTCTGGTGATTCTCTTCCCTTATAACCAGTTGCTAAAAGTTCTCTCATGTCTACATGTCCCTCCGATCACTTTGGAAACAGTAGCTTGCTTCCCCAAGCTAATCTAGTTTCAAAGAGTGACAGTATCCCTAGGAAATCCCCAGAAAATTGGTCTTCAAGGAGGTACCTCTATCATCCTAACCCCCAATTTACTTTTCTCTTGTTTGTAGTGGGAAGATAGAACAGACTGTCCAAATTCTGTAGTTTTCCAATACTTTTCTTACCACAGAAACCCAGTGAAATTAATAAATTATGGAGATATGTGGTTAAGTGGGAGACCTGAAACATGAGTACCATACCTAACTGGCCAATCTCTATATGCCTCACCTCTGGCAGATCATGGGCAGGCCCTGTAGAGCACAGTTGAATGGACTCAAGGTGCCCATGTTCCAGTAATTCAATTATATATCTCATAGCATATAGATATCACATTACAATGTTCTGAAGTCTAAATGACTTTGAAAAAACTACTTATTTGCTTATTTTCAGTCAGTCAGCTTTTAAAGTTACTTATTTATTTATTTGCAACCAGAGATAGAGAAGAGAGACAGAGAGAATAGGTGCACCAGGGCCTCCAGCTGTTGCAAACAAACTACAGATGCATGCGCCACTGTGCATGTGGCTTTATGTGGATATTCAGAAATCAAACTCAGGTTATTAGGCTTTTCAGGCAAGCGCCTTAACTGCTGAGACATCTCTCCAGGCCCAGTCAAATTTATTTTTAAAGAAAAAACATCTCTGTGCAACCAAACAAGGAGCAGGTTTCCCAGAGTCACATCTGCCATTCGGTGTCTGTCTGGCTCTTCTCCCTCAAGCTCTGGTAGCACACTTGTCTGAAGTCTTCCAGTACCCCGCTGTTTGCTCAATCCTCTAACTTTTCTCAAGTTTCAGAACAATTAACAAAACTTGCCACCTCTTTTCATTACCTAAATGGAGAAGGGGGCCTAAAACTAAGTCAAATAATGGTGAGAAAACATGTAATGAAGAAAAAAAAATCAAATCCATCACCTTAAGAGCAATTTAACAATGAGACTTTAGAGAAACCTCAACTTTCCAAGGAAGCTCTCCTGAGAACACAAAGAATCGAGTGCTTCCTATGGAAACCCCTTAAGAAGTGCTTCCCATTGTACAGCTAAAATGGACTGGATAAAATCGGATCTTTGGTTTAAAAGTAAAGATGGAACTTAGTTAGGACTGACATAAACAATCTACTCCATGTGATTTTTGCAAAAATGTGGCTTCTTGGGAAGTTACCACTGAAAAAGAAAAAAAAAAATTCTGCTTCTATCTTTATTAAACGCCTACCAACTGGGGCCCTTTTCTTTGGCCATTCCTTGTTCTAAATTCCTTGAACAAATGAAAAATGAAAAAAAGCAGCAACTCTATACTCTCGTGAAATCTTATCTGAGGACAGGCTTTAATACTACTGAGAAAGTGGTGGATTTCTAGTCCTTCACAGCACTATTTTGTCGTCCTTTATGAAAACCCAGATGGGGATGTATCTCTGTAATATTTTCCCACTTAAGCAGTTTTTCTATATATAATATCCAGGGGCACAAATCCCTGGAAATAACTACAGTGACTTTCATTTGTTTCTTATTTGTGCAGGGTCATTCACCTAGGGCTAAAGGGGGGCAACGAAAGCAATCTCTTTGTCATGCCTACTTCAGGGTAGGGAATTCTTTGGGCACCACATCTGTGATAAAAGCACAAACTGCACCAATTCACTCCTGACTGATGACGGAGTATTTATCACACATGCACAGCACCTCCCTTGCTCCCAGCAAGGTCACCTAGGTCTTCTGTGACTGGAGGAACCCCAGCAGCTCTGGGAGGGAGGATGAATGGGCCGTGAAAACAAAGCTGACTTTCACTCATTTGTGTTGGGTTTGAAATGCCAGCTACAGGCTACTGAGTTTTTTCCTTCTGATTCTGCAATTTGTAGGAATCCTTTCAAGAGTCTAATTCATCAGTTTGAGCTACAAACAACCACTGTGGAAAGAAGTTAAGGGGAGGAGAGAAACACTGAACTTGAGGCATGTGTTATTTTCTTAAAGCATCCACAGGCCTCTGCCCATGACTGTGGTACAGGACTTGGCAAGAAACCAAGGAAGTCACCGGTAGAAACAGTGTCTGGAAGAATGTCTTGTCATGCTATTTTGCCCTTAGTGGTTGATGGGACTTTCTACCAGACACAGTTTCTGTCATGAACAGCAGCTGGTAACAAAACACCAGGCTACACTGGCCTTGAGATCCCTGGAGGGAATGGGGGATCCCTAAGGCCAGGCACTTCAAAATGAGACAGCAAAGAGAAGAGGAAACAATATAGAATCTGAAATCTGGAGAGTTTGTGTGCAAGCAAACTAAACAAAGTAGGGGAAACATAGAGTCAAAAGGCTCAGTGTGGTGGTACCCACCTGCAATCCCAATAGTAGAGGGAAGAGGCAGGAGGACACACATGAGTTCAAGGCTAGGCTAGGGTTTATAGTAAACCTTAGTCTCAAAAATTCAAATAAGTGTCCAGGTGTGATGGTGCACACCTTTAATCCCAGCACATGGGAGGCAGAGGTAGGAGGATCGCCATGAGTTTGTGGCTAGCCTGAGACTACATAGTGAATTCCAGGTCAGCCTCGGCTGAAGTGAGACCCTATCTTGAAAAAAAATAAGTAAATCAACTAGCAAGCAAGCAGGTAAAAGCTATAAATATTCTATCTCCTAAATAGGTTCTCTTCTTCTTTTACTCGGTGACTCCTAAACCACATCAACCTAGCATCTCACTGAAGACTAATCTTTTGTTTTTTAATCTTAAATAAAGAAACACAAAGGCATGAAAGAACTTTCATCTGCAGACTTGAGAAAAATCAAGAATTCAATATTCAGTCAAGGAGCTTCCCATGTGCCTGTTGGTCCTCATTCATGCTGGCTTTGTGTCTGATGACCTTTCCTTCATTCTGAAGGCCACAGTCTATGAAATCCAATGAAGTGAACCAGGAGGAGAATGTTGTCCAAACATGTTCAAGTACTTGTGGGTGACTGCTCTCCTTTTTGTTCTATGGTTCCTGTAAGAAGCCTCAGTCTCAGGCAGGCTCCAATCTGCCAACTCAATGGGGCAAATAATCATTATTCCTAATGGCATTAATAATTATGCAATACAGAGTGGACCCGAGATTACGTGGGTTGTCTGTGGCTTCAGGTGGGGCAACCAGAGCTTCACACACATCTTTTATAAATCTCCCTCTCTCTCTCACTCTTTCTTTCTCTCTCACATAAACACATACCAAGAAGAGATGTGAACAAACTCTTCCTCTGATTCTCCAGAAGTGACAGATTAAAGAGATAAATTAAATGAATAGCAGCTCTCCACACAATAAAAAGAGATTGGGACATATCTATTTTGTTTACCACACACACACACACACACACACACACACACACACACACGAGAGAGAGAGAGAGAGAGAGATTGGGGCTTTAGATGAGTGTCCCACTTTACTCCTGATCCACTTGGATGTCCTGGTGGAGTTCAAAGCCTTCCTTGGCGAAATGCAAACCTGGCTAGTGCCACAGCTAGTTTCTATGACATAGTCACCCTCCTCTCCACAGCAAGGTGGTCACCACCTAAGATGATGCTCTCTCCCCCAGCCTGGAATTTGCCTGTCACCACCATCCAAGACGTCAGCATTAGCACGTAAGTATCTCTCCTCACATGCCAATGATGTCAAAGTGTCATGCAAGAACTAAAAAGCATCCCTTATGCAAACATAACCTTTCTAGAGAATGAGGAATTGTTTCCACTTTATATAACTTATTCAAAGGAATTAACATGGATCCACAGTTTTCCTTTACTCTTCTAATCTTATAATGCTTGTCTGACACTGTGACAATTGTTTAAAGTGGTTCTAAGGTCCCAGTTCTGGTTATCGTCACAGCAGACTACTACCAAGGGCATTCATAGTACTGAGGAAACCCACACTGCACAGAACACACCTGGAGAAATTTTCCCAGTGTTTTGAATGAGGTGATATGCCTGTCAAAGGACCTAAATTATGTTCTAGTAAAACAAAATATTACGAAATGTGTATACACACACACAACTTTCACTTCAGTGCACCTGGACTATAAAATTCCTCAGTTACCTTTAACAGCACATAGTTTAGTTTGGATTATTTTAAATTCAGTGTTTTCAATGGTTAATAGAGGCTATGGCTTAGAATATGCACTTATAATGTTGCATGTTTTGTTTAGTTTTGTAACTGAAAATATACTCTGACTCAACCTGGAGCTACAGAGTGACTTTGGAGGCAGTGTTGGGCTTTACTGAGTTTACTGGTTCTCCAAATGGCTTCACTCTTATGACCTGATGATACTGAAGAGAACTCAGCCTGTATTCTATCTCTCTTCTATTTAACCTTCTACTTCATTGCCAAACTTTCCAGGTACTCAATCTAAACAAGACATCTGGGGAAAATGAGAGGAAGTATGCTACCCTAAGGTTGCTAGAGTCTGCCAAATGCTTGGCCTTCCATAGACTGAACACGAATGCACTGGAGGTCAGCAGTCAAGTGAGGTACACTGAGCTTGTGAATCAACACATCTGGACCAAGGTAACCTATGATGGATATAGGTATTCAGGAAGTTATTTCTAGCATTTCAAAGGTGTTTGGGGCCATCTATGAGCCTGCAAAACAAGCCAAGTGCATATGAATGTGTCTCTATCCCATGCTCACAGGGGTCTGAGTATCGTGCAGGCTTTGCTGGCCTAATCAGCAGCCAAAATGCACTTTGCCATGGGAGCAAGCTGTAAAACTCTAAATTCTTCTCAGTGTGTTTGTAGCATGTCTATGACTCTATAGACCTTTGCATCAGTATTTACCAAAAGCACAGCACACTTGGCAAACAGGTGATTAGATAGCGTGCTCAGTGGGGATGACCGACTTCTACAGGATGTCTTCTGCTGCTGTCCAGGCCAGCCAAGCAGTGGCTGGGTAAGTCACGGTAGGGAAGCAAACTTGTTCCTAAAAGCTTGTTTTAGAAAAATTGAGAATCTGAGCTAGAAGAGAGCACTATTAGATAATCTTGTTTTGTTTATTCTTTTATAAGATGGAAAACAGGTCCCCAGAGGGCAAGAGGCCCATTTAGACTGCCAGAGCCTGTGACTGGTAGAGTCAGAGCTATCCAGGGCTTCCAGACCCTCTAGCACTGGTGTTGCTGACCTTTTTGGAATAGTGTTCAATTTTGATTATTTTTTTTGAGACAGGGTCTCATATGACTAAGACTGGCCTTGAGCCCCTCCTGACCCTCCTGCCACTACTTCTCAGGTACTGGTATTGAAGGCAGGTTCCTATGCCTGGCTAGGATTGCATCTGAATGTAACTGAATCTTAATGTCAATTATTTCCTTTATATTCAAGTTGAATGTCTGTGTGATGTTCTTTCCTAAAGAAAGGCAACAAGCCCATGGATGTTGTATAATCTGCAGCTGACTACTCATTAAAAATGATGTAAAATGATGACAGAAAAAAATCCATTGATCTAACTTAAATGAAAGATACATGTGAGAGCCTGTTGAATGAATTTTCTTTTGAATACCAAATATGCACTTATATGAATATATCACACATGTGAAGAGCAGCATAGGATCTCTGCAAATTCCTAGAACCATGCTTCTCTAGCAACTCAGAACTTAACAGTCAATCAGTTCAGATGAGCTATTTATACTTTATGAGTCACGTAGTATTATGAACCAAAGAGGTCCAAGTAATCTGAAATGACTATTTAGATACTGCTCTGTTATATGAACATGTTTAATCTTAAAAAAAATCAAAGTGTACTTCCAGTTCCAAGAACTAGCTCAGATTAATTATGTCCATTTCTGGCAGCACATTCAGTCTTCAGAGCTCTACACACACACACACACCATTTCTCCCATGTTAATACCCTTGATGGTATTTTTCAATGAATGGTTACCCTTATTCATGAGACTCCATCTACACCAGACTACTCATACTTCAAGCCCTACAAACAGCAAATGCATAGTCAATCCTATACTACGCTGCATACAGAAAGCACAGATACCATTCATTTTATATTACAGAAGTCTATATACTCCTATGTTTTGTTGTTAGCACATTGTTCAAGGTTTACCCATGGGAAGATAGTAAGTAATGGTATTAGGCAAAGCCCTGTATTTTAGGTCTGCCACAGCATAATAAATAGCAGAAAATATGACAATGGTCTGCACTTTCCTTAGAGCTATCTGGCAAAATTGTTGTCCAGATCTCTTGTTTAAGACTTGTTTCACTCTTTGGGGCGTCTTTCTACTTCTGTCTCCAGAAGTAAGCCATTTTTAGCATGTAGTGAGCATCAAAGCACAATTTCTGGCTAGGGTTAGTTAGAGAGGAAGGCACACATGTCACACTCAGCATAGAGACACCATTTTCAAATAAATTAGTTTGAAAATCATTAGTTCTTTGTTCTAGAAAAACAGTTTTAAGGTATTTTTTTTTTTTCTGGTGATTCTTCCCCATTTTATAGGCAAGGAAAAGTAAAACCAGGGAAGTCCAGTTTAGACCATTTAGAGAGTATGGCATAATGAGGTCTGGCTTTTAGCTTGGGCTATTGCCATTATGAGGATGACCCAGGGAAAGTCATTTAATATCTGAACCTCACTTTACTTAACTATAAAATGGGTACATTAATTCCCATGTAACAGAACTGTGTGTGTAGAATTAGTAAGTGATAAGAGATAAACTCGGGCAAACAGCAGGGTTGTCGCTATCCTCTGGCAGTAGAGTTGAGAGGAGGTCACCCTAGTTTCTTAAGCCACAGCCCTTCTCTTATTGCCTTAGCCTGTCCTTCCCAGCCATATCCAAACTCTGTTCTGTTCACAGCATCTTGGACATGTGAACATATCCTGGAACTCAGACAATCTAGAATGCTCACCAAATTTGACAAAGCAAGAGAAAATAAATTTGGAGAAGAGAAAAGGCATTGAGTGAGGATTCTGGAGCTGAACTGACTTTCATAAACAATTGGTTAGCCCCCTTCATGTGTAGATGAAGGGAAAAGGCTTTGAGAAGCTAAGCTTTTGGCCAAGGTTAAAACCCATGACCTCTGAACCCCTGACTGGTAATTTTTCATGACCCCTCTGATCTGATATAGTTTGGCTCTGACAAAACTTCTGCTTCCCAGGCATGTCATATCAATAGGCTGCACACACACACAGAGGGAGGGAGAGAGAGAGAGAGAAAGAGAGAGGCTAAATTTACTGTAGGCACGTAGACTGGATGATCTGCAGCTATTGGCTCTAGAAGCAGACCCTCATCTCTGTCTACTTCAAAAGAGGAGGATCAGTGTACACAGAGATACTTATGTGGATGTATTGGGAGCCAGGATTCTGCTTTTGAGATGCAGAAGTGAAATCTTCCTCCAACACATGGTCACAGACTATCACCTCTCCCTGCAGGAGTTGGAAGACAGCAG
Organism: Dipus sagitta; assembly: GCA_036346955.1. Lineage (NCBI taxonomy): Eukaryota > Metazoa > Chordata > Mammalia > Rodentia > Dipodidae > Dipus > Dipus sagitta. The sequence goes on from CM070784.1 coordinate 8,189,952, forward strand.
GATGCTGCAATGCGCTGTGGAGTATACTGGTTCTTCTCCAAGCCAAGGAGCCCAACACAGAGCAACGAATGTTGCAGACAACAGTCAGTCACATGTTCAAAGATCACCTAGACCCAGGTCCTCTCTATGTCTCTATGTGCTCAAGATATTTTTGGGTCTCCCTCCTTTGTAAATTCTCCTGAAGGAAGAAAGGAGCTGTGTCAGCTAAGTGTGTGCATCCCTGTGCTAGGACACTCTACAGGTAGATGAGTGCATATACTGTTCACATTGAAACCAGACCAAGATCAGCCAATTCCTCTGCATGAGTTAATATTGTCTCAGATATACTCATGTGACTAGTGTTCCATAGTATGAGGAATCATGTGCTTTGGAGTCAACAAGACCTACATTTAGAACTCTGCTTTTCAGAAATCTAACTGGCTGTTGACAAGTTATTTTCTTCCTGGAGCAAGAAAATGAGAGGTGGGATAGGGGATAATGCCCTCTCCGATCCATTACAGGTAGTACTATGGAAAGCTAGCTCAGTTCTATCACATGCTAGGTGGTGGATAATATCTCAGTTTACTTTCTTTTATTAAGTATTGGTCACCCAGTCAAGGACTTTTCTAACAATGGACTTGAGCTCTCTACAGGTAATCTCCAATTTTCTGTCAATTAGGCCAGCCTTACTGTGTTCCAGGTAAAGAGCTGAGATATAAAGCCACAATGCTTACCCAACATACAGAGGCAATATTCAGGTTTGGAGACAAAAGCAAGGCTATTTTTCTGCTTCTTGGGACACTGAGCCATGTGGGCCTATTTTCTGTCTCCACCCACTTCATCTGGCCACAATGCCATGTGGTGTTACAACTTTTGAATGTTCAGAAACATTATATTTCCTCAAGTATCAGTACTTAATGTTTCATTCCACACATAAAACCCTGTGAGTGGAAGGCTGCTGGCCCCCTTGTCAGAGGTAATTTCTTGAGGCTCTGCATGGGATTTAACGGGAGCCATATGGTTAAGTCTGTCAACCCTCCCAGAAAGCATCCCCCTGAAGGGCCCTCGTAAATGTTCTCTGGGCTGTGAAAGATCCAGCAACTTTTAAACAATAAAGCTGTGTTCATAGTGGGGAGATTCAGCAAAACACAAAGCAGGAAATAATGGCTTCTGGTATGAATTACTCAAAGGGGGCTTCAAATTGTCCTGGCTGAGGGCTGAAGACCATGGACAACCTGAGATCTGCCCCATTACCTCCAGTAGCAAAGAACTGACCAAGATGTCCCCAGTGTTAGCCTGTGGCAGAAAGTAACAGTCCTAGCTTGTCTCAAGTCAGCTGAAACGCTTAGGAAAACTCTTACTAATGGAGTCATGCACGTGGCACTCAGCAAGCAAGCACTTTCTAAACCCATGAGTTGCCTCTCTGCTTAGATCTTTGCACTGCCTTCTGTGACTGCATCGTTTACTGACCTCTCTTTCTAGTTGTTTTTTTCTTTCCAGAGCAACAGTGACACAAACCTATCAACTCTAGTAAAATATTCCCATTTAGATGGTCTTTGGGTAACATTACCACGCAACAAAGCCTCATGATCCTCCTTGATCAAAAAAGTAGCACTGGGGCTGGAGAGATGGCTGAGCAGTTAAGGCACTTGCCTGCGAAGCCTAAGGACTCACGTTTGACTCTCCAGGTCCCACATAAGCCAGACACACAAGGTGACACAACCATACAAGGTTGCACATGCGCAAAAGGGGGTGCACACATCTAGAGTTCGATTTCAGTGGCTGAGCCCCGCCCCCCCAACTTCTCTCACTTACTCTTTCTCTCTTGCATAAAAAAGGCCAGTCCATTGGATTTGCCTCAAAAAAAAAATGTAGCACTGTCTTGGCACTAAGATTTCCTCTTGATTTTTATTTTTGTTTCTTCTCTTTGGCATGTCCATGGGCTATTATGATGTTTTATATGACACAGTGCCAGAGAGTGTAAATAAAATTGGGTGAAGAATCATACACAGGGTGAGGGTGAGAGAAGGCATGCTGACAAACATCACCTTTTTACTTTTACATCAAATAAGATTTGCATCCAACAATATTTTATATAAATTTCTAAGTATTAGATCTGCCTACCTACAGCTCCAAACAAGTAAGGGTTATGACTAAATGCCCAATGGACATTCAAACACCAGGATCAGACCTACTAAAACCAGGGAGGGATTTCCCATAGATTGTTTCATCTATGCATTCTGTTGAACCTATTTCCAATTTTCCTGGTATAGCTGGCTAATTCATTCACCAAAATGCTATACTTCAGTTATTTTGATGCTAGACATATAATAATAATTATGTAGTAATTGCAAGCAATTACTCTAAAAATTTCATCAATAATATAATAAGTGCATATACTTGCCTGATTCCTACAAGAAATTAAAAAGCAAGAAGAAAATGTGTAAACAACTTTGTTAGTACTTCCCAGTACCTGTCAGAATGCTAACTGCTGTTCACGCTTGCAGAGTTCCACTCTCCGTATTATCACCATTGCTCTCTTGAATAATTACTGAGCATCAGTTATCTACTATCTCTTACTTCATAAGGAGACATAGATGTTTTAAGAAAGCTAGGATATATTAAGGTGATAGCCCATCTATCTACTCAACTAGTCATTGGCTCCTCAAGAAATGTCTCATGTGTTGAAAACTAGTGGAGGGAGGAAGAGAAGAAGGGAGAGAGGAACAGAGAGAGAGAGAATTTATACTACCATTACCTGTTCATCCACTGTTTTTTTTTTTCCAGGCTCTGCTAACTTGATCCTGAGTTAATTAGCCTATTACATTAAATCTAATAAAAATGGCTTGAGGAGAGATACTGTTTGGATTGTGCCACATATTCCAAGGCTAAATCGATTTCATCTCTATTTAACACATGCTTGTTTTAGGTCTCTTTTGTCTTCTCTCAGCCCATGGCTCACATTTTTCCCACTTGGGAAACTTATCTCCTAAAATGCTCCCATCAATCAAGCCAAAGACACTCTTCTTGACCGACAGAGCATCTGCCAGTTTGAGCACAAGCAGTCGCTGGTTTAGGGGATGCCTCCCACACTCCCCAGAACCATGTGTTTTTCTAGCCTGCCTAACCACACAAGTGCAATTTGGGATATTTATATTCACCTCTAGTTTCTACTGAGATAATAGCCCTCCTTTTTACAGAGCCGGGCTTGGGTATAGGAGAGGTCACTATGGTATGGAACAGAAGTGGATCTGTTGCTTATCTACCTACTTGTAATAAGATTTCTTTGGGTTTTTATATTTTTACCCACTTTGGTCTATCCTGTTTCTGTGACTACCCCCCAAGTTAAAAATTAGATGTCTACCAGGCATTCCCTTTGTCCCCAAAACCTTCCTTGGTAACTGGTACCACCTCTATTTTTCAATATGTAATGTCAGTACCATTCCCAACACATTCAAATCTCTAAGCAGAAGTTTGGCAGCACGAAAAGAGGGAGAAGGAAAGAGAGCAAAAGTGAGGCTGGTCCCAGAGCCCAAGCTGTAGTGGAAGAGAAGGAAAGGGGAGAAGAGACAAGCAGACTCAAATCCCACAAGGGTCCAGTTGTGACCACACCCGCTGGCCACAGCACAAGAGAGTTGTGCGTGGGCACAGGTGGGTCCCAGCCTCTCTGGCTGGGTGCAGCTGAAGCCCTGAGTCTGAATGAAGACTTTCATTGCTGTTTGCTGTTTTTGTTGGCCAGTAGCCATGGCAAACATTTGCAGGTGGCTTGGCCAGATTTTGACACTTAAATATTTGAGGTAGTGATAAAAATCAGAATATTACTACAATATGGTTCTGTGTAGCCTCACACACATACACACACCAAAAAAAAAAAAAACCCAAAAAATTTTTAAAAAGCTATCTGCTATTTCAAATGTTCATTTAAAGACACAGTCTCCAGAGGGAACTCATGTTTTAAAATAAGTACTCATTTCCTCTTTGCTGAGAGAAATAAAAGAGTCAACCATCCCCAAATGTTACCACCTAACGTTTCATACTGAACCCACTGGTGAGAGGGGCTGGGCTGGGTCCTGCTGAGCCCCATGGTCACATTGGCAAAGCTTTGGATGGGTCACACGGAGAAACATCAAAATGACAGGATGTGTGGGTTTGAATCAACACGGAAAGCACAACAGGGAAGAATCTGGAAAAAAGAAATAGCCTCCCTCAAGCTGGGCCATGGCAGAGAGCCCTAAAAGTAACAATTATCTCCTAGAACACTCCAGGAGAGACATGTAATGCCCCGAGATGCGGAAGAAAAGTCAGAGCGACACAGCCCACTGTCACCCAAATGTACAGTCCAGAGCCAGCTGGGTAAATTCTTGACACAGTCAACATCCATCTTAAAATGTGGTGCTAGGCTGTAAAAGATTGTTTCATAAAAGCCGGGGTTGTACTAACAATGGCAAGTACTCAGGGCCTCAGAGAAGGCAGTGGGTGAGGGTGGAAGGGGGCAGGCAAGGGAGCTCCAGGGGGGAAAGAATGCTGTAAAACTGCTAGTAAACTCTAGCACATTTTATGTTTTTTTTCCCCTTGAAAGAAAAATAAAGTAATTATAATTAGCTGGCCTCGTTGTGAATTGTCTGCCCACGGCCAGGCTCCGAGAGTGTAAGAGTCCCTTGACAGTTAGACACTGTCCTCAATGAATCCACCCGCCCTTTGAAAATACTGCAGCTTCTTGCTTTAGATAGTGGCAATGTTGCTTTCTGAGTCACTTGAGAAGTCTTCAGAGGTACTTGCTCATATATGTAGCATTGGCTTCTTTAAATAAAGCCAAACATGCTAGTAGCCATGTTCATTGCCTATGTCATAAATGGGAAACCAAACATACCCAGAGCAAGCTCAAAGAATAGTCACTGGCTAGAGCCCCTGCTGGTGTCAGAGCACAGTCTGCTGAGCAGAGAAAGGTGAGAGTCCAGGTCCCTGCTCTCAGGCAGCAGGGAGGAGAAAGCCAGACCTGTCCCCTGTGTTCACTGTTAGTCTGGGCTTTTCACAACACTAAAAATAAGGAGAAAGGGCTAGAGATATGGCTCAGCAGTTCAGATGTTTGCCTGCAAAGCCTAAGGACCCAGGTTCAATTCCCTAGGACCCTCCTAAGCCACATGCACAAGGGGGCGTACACATCTGGAGTTCATTTGCAGTGGCTGGAGGCCCAGGCACTCTCATTCTCACTCTCTCTTTCTCCCTCTCCCTGCTGTTCTCCCTCTCTCTCTCCCTCTCAGAAAGAGAAAGAAGAAGGAAAAGGGAGAAGGAAGGAAGGAAGGAAGGAAGGAAGGAAGGAAGGAAGGAAGGAAGAAAGGAAGGAGGAAAGGAAGAAAGGAAGGAAAGAGTGGAGATCCACATATCTTTTTTTCTAGGAAATGAATGTTTCCAAATTATAATGTGGGAACTGAACAACCTGTGGAATGGGGATAGATGTTCCAAACAGATTGAATCAAGGCACTGGGGATCCAGTGACAAGAACGATACTTGGAGCACTCCATCGCATCAATCTCAATCAATTATATGGAATAATAGGATTAAAACAATAAGTGTTTGTATATTATCTTTTCTACTAGATTGTAGAATATAAGTGTTCAAAACACAATCCTATAGTGTCTGTATATGGTAGGCATTCAATAAACACATATTATATAAAAAATTTAGAGAAGAAACCTGAATCACACAAGGGTCCTAATAAACATTCATTTCTGATGGTCCAAATGGAGGCTTCATTGTTTAAAAATAAAATATGCACAATAAATACTGTTAAAAAAGACAGTATTTTGCAGACAAGAAAGTCAAGGACAACAAGGTGGAATGCATGCTAAGGCAAAAAAGGGCTGATCAAAGCACTAGGGCTGACATGTGAGACATCAGAACCCATTTAAGAAAGTGCATGGCCAGCCAAGTAGCAGGTAAGGACCCTAGGCAGGCCTCTACATCTAGCCAGGTACAGCTCTTCTGCCTGGAAAGGTAAGGACTTTATAGAGGTCAGATGGACAATGGGTTAAAGATGGGAGGAAGAAATAAAATGTCACTAGCAATTTACTTGAGGAAAAATATATATCTGTCTGCACTTTGGTGTTGGCAAGGAAAAAATATAAATGTTACCCAGGAGATCATGAAGTGGCTCTTTGAATTTCTCCTGCAAAGAACAGGATTTCCTGCACTATGTGTTAAACGATGGTGATAACATATGAGGTATCAGGAGTGGTTGTGTCCATCACATGTCACCTTTGCTGGGTTTCTGAATTCTGAACCCTGACCACACAGTTAACAGGAGTCCAGATGGAAACTGGGCACCTGGCTTAGACTGAGTACCCTCTGTGTGGTCATGGGATCCCTAAGGCTTATGTACACACACGACCCAAGGCTTCTCTTATACTGGGAGGTTTTCCTGACATGGGAAAACACTGTGTCTAGGCAAAGTGAGATGGAAGGAAATGGTGACCTGTGCCAGGTGGCAGTGCAGGCAGGGCACACTGTGGTGCCTTTTATAGAATCTAGAGACCTCAAAAGTCAGACTAAGTAATGAAAATAAAGATAATTGTGTTATTCCATTCAAAAGTGAACCTTTGTAAATTTATTTTTCCAAGTCTGAATGAGGTCTGGATAAGGTAAATAATTTGTGAAATGTCTTTTCTGTTGTTTAGCTCCTCAACATTACTCAGTTTTTTCATGTTGCTTATAGTTATCTATTTTGTTAATAGATCCAAAGCCTGAAATACTTTCTGACTCTCTTTTTAGAATTGTTTTCATTGTATCATTTCTTGGTCTTTTGGTTAAGATCAAGCATTTGTATAATTATTTCCATTTTACTATGGGGTGTACAATTTTTAAAATCACAATATTTAAGTGGCTAGAAAATAATTAAAAATGCACAATGTCCCTGTGATTTACCCTGACCATTTATTCTCTGTGACTCCCAGATGCAATCTCCAAACCCTACCACTTTACATTTATTTCTTTCTTTCTTTCCATGCCTCCTTCTTCCAACCTATACCCAATCACTACCAGCTTCTTGTCTGGTATAGATAGTGGGCTCTTAACACTTCCTTCACTCTTCTTCTTCCTCTCCCTCTTCCTTCCCAAACTTGTGTGCCTTGACCTCTCCAAAATGCTTGACCAATCACATCACTCACACCACTCTGTACCGCTGTGTAGCCTCTATGCTTTGAAGTTACCAACACCACTCGGTATGACCTCTAAAACCACTGTGGGACCCTTCCTATCAACAGGCTTGTCTCCCACTTTCTTTGCTCTGGCTCTCTCTGACTTCGGTTCTCATTCTGGTCCTGCTCTGTTTCAGCACCACCTCTTGAAATAGGGCTGTTTTCTTGTTCTGATTCCACGCTCAACTCTCAGATTGCCATTACATTGGAAAGTCCTCCATGAACTCCCCATTGATGGAAACCACTTCCTTTTTTATAGGGGTTTCCATGAGGTGATAGTTGTTTCTGATTTTCTGAATAGTAGCCATGCCAACCCATATTCATGAGCATAATGAGATAATAAACTAAATCTGAATTCACTCTGCCACTATGACTCCATTACCATATCAAAGGTGTTCAGTAAATATAGACATCATGATGAGCTATAAGACAACATTCCTAAAATATCCAGGTAAATGAAATCTTACCTTCATAATTCGTCGGTCAACTGATGAAATTGTTAACATTCTGACTGCTCACCTTTAAATCTGAAAGTGTACTAACTATAATGCTTTAGACATTAAGGATATTGTTCAATTATGGATTAAAGAATTAAAGGGATCAACATTAAGAATAAAGTCACATAGTATGTCTTTTAGAAATGGGGGGGGGGACTTTGAAAGATGCTCAATGAACCATAGAGGAAGATGTTGAAAGAGGTGAACTTCCAGTCTTCAAACACTTTAGCACAAATGCCCAACAACATCTTTTGCACCCACCATAAAAATTAGAGGAAACTACCCAGGTTGCATCACAAAGAGATGGTTTGATTTCATCTGAGTAAAGCATGTTAATAAGAGAAGAAGCCCCCACCTCAAGACAACAAAACTTAAGAATCCTCTGTGAGATTTACTGAAGAGAACCAAATTACCATGTAGAAATATATCTCATAATCTCCCCTTGCAATATTTTAAAGGAATTTCTCTGTCTCTTAGATCTCCACAGAGATAGGCAAAGCTCAACGTATAAGCTTTTGATTATCTCTGTCTCACTCATAGAAAATCTGCAGGTTCCCCAAACATTTTCCCCCAAGACCCAAAGAGTGATTTCAAAACATTTTAGAAAAATAAACTATCTTATAAAGCATTATCATTTTCACAGTTAGATGTTGTGCCTTTTCTTCTCTGTGCATTACCTAGTAACTCAAACATGAGATTATTTTTCGCATTCACATTGTCCCAATTATAGATTCAAAACCTGTTTCTATTGACAAAAAAATAACATTTTGCTTCCACAGAAATTAAATACCCAAATTCAAAAATACAAAAAGTGATAGATCTTGCTAAGTTCTTCCTAATAGTGAGGCACAGATGTGATGCCCATGAAACATGTCTCCAGTGATGACACTGGATAGATGTCAGGATGCAAAGAAGGATCAGAGGTGTTCCTTGAAGTGTGGCCTTTGGCCTTTTCTTGTTCAACATCCTTATCTACAGCTTGGATGAAGATGTAAAAATCATGCTTGTCAAATCTGCAGTTGACATAAAGTTGGGAGACACAGCTAATGTTCTGGAAAGCAGAATCAGGTTTTCCTCGAGCCAACTGTGTGATCTGGCCTCCAAAAATGCTAACATAAATCTAGGTTGTTTTAGAAGTGAAACGTCCCGATCAGGGGAAGTAATTATTGCACTATGGAGTACATTGGACTGACCACATTTGGCCACCACATTTTAAGGGGAAATTTGACAAATAGGAGGGAATGAGAGCGATGAAGACATTCAAAATGCATTGCAGGAATAATGGCTGAAGACTCAAGGAATATTTAGTCTGAAAAGGAGAAGACTGGTCATATTAACTGCCTTCAAATATTTTCAGGATTAGACACAGTCTACATTGCTCCAGAAGGCATAATTTCAAAATGTGGAATCATGATGCTAAAAGTAAATCATAACACAAATTAGTATCTATTTTGAAGTAGGCACCATGATAGATTCTTTGTGAGCACCATCTCTAGCCTTCATAATTTCCCTGTAAGGTGGACATCATGGTTTCACCCTAAAGTGAGATAAACAGTAAAAGTCACATCAGTAATACCAGGCCACTCACCACCTTTAATAACTTTAGTAGCATGCATAGGTATCCAAAGATAAAATAAAGTACCTTTGAAGGGCTGGATTTCCTGAACCCAGTGTGAAACCAGGACTAGAGGCCATCTGTCAGGGATAGCCCCCAACAGAATTCTTGCATTAGGAGGGAGTTAGCATGGGATGATCTCTAAGTCGCTTCCATGGCTACAGTGCCTTAACATATGATTCCAGGGTCATATGTTTCCTCATATATTTCCAGATGATTAGTAATATGTAATGCTTTTGACAATATACTGACTTGACAATTAGGTTGTTTCTTCTAGTCTAGTCTCTCTTCTATTTCTGGATAAATCACTCATCATACCCAAGCTCAGGAGCATCATCATTACACAGAGGGGCACAGACTATATGTCTTATCAGTTCTCCAGCTATAATAAGCACAAATCTCTTCTGTTACATTTTATGAGACATTAAATATCCAATACAGATATTCTAGATATTTTGATTCATTACTATACCAACTGAATTTTCTCTACAACTATAAAGTTTTGGAGAAGTGAGTCTTCTGAAAATACAGCTTTCTACTGGATGTATGGGACCATAATTTAAGAAATGGACCCAGTGAAAAGTACTGTCTTTCAGCTACCAAAGACAGATGCTCCACAGACACATGATCTCTATCTAAATATCTCCCTCTCTGGCTCACATTTCTTTGCATGTCCTTGACATATTTCCCCTTATGCTTTAAAAACTTTGTTTTTCATCCATTGCTGCTCTCAGACATGCAGGGTTTGAATGGGATGAGAACCAGGGCAATAATGAGTCTTGATTGCATACTCAGTTAGCTAGAGATAATTGTCTTTGGCATGCATGGGCTTGGAAAACAATATGCAAAAAACAACTCAGTGTACAAGAATGTATGTCCATGTTCTTAAAAAATAACTATAATTTCAGGGTGTGGTAATGAATGTTGAAGGGAAGTGGACCACAACTAAAAGCAAGGGTTAGAGCTCACAGTCCAAATGAGACCGGTTCCCATAGGTCCCAAAATGTTGTCTTCAAATCTCTATTCTATCCAACTGTTGAGTGTGGAGACTTTATGGGTTTCCCATAAAGATCCAGGGTCATTCTGGCATGCATTTACAAGCCACATTGTGCAATCTTGGGGTTGTCTGCATCTTAATGATGCCTGGGGAAGTTATGAAGACTTCCAGAACTTCCCAGGTGTAAATATCCATGAACTGCATCTAAAAGATGCTCAAGACATTCACAGACTAACAAAGATCCTAACCTTCTAGAAGGCACAGGCTTTGAGAAGGTGTATGGTAGATGCTAGTGGATCCTAAGTCTTCCTTCGTTCTCCCAGGAGTTGTGTTATTTTGAGGGTCTTACTAAGGAAAAGAAGGGAAGGCTGAGGTGTAAGTTTGGCATTAGTGAAGACCATAGCCCAAGCAGGCTGCCTCCTCTCTACATCATCATCCACATCAGAGCCACATGGGGCAAGATGGACAACACAAGGTCAGAAAGCAACTCAGATTGTCTTGGCAGGATATGGAGGAAGAGGAGGGTGCAGAATGTGGTGAAAGCTCCAACCTTGATACCCACACTTAGTTCTGCTTTCTCCAAGTTTCTTACTAAAGAATTCTAAGAGGCATCCAGATATAGAAGGAAACATGAGCATGGAACCTACCAGACCTAGAAGTCTACAGCTCCACATCCTCTGGGCATGCAATTTCAGTCCTCTGCATCTTACCTTCCTCATCTTTAGAAGAGAGATAACCATCTAAGGGGACAGGACAGTGTTCATAGTCACGTGAGAGGATAGCTGTTCTAGCACAGTATGTGACAGCAAATATGTACCTCTTTCCTTGAGTAAAGTTGACAATATGAAGCTCAGAGGGAGGAGATTACCTTCTAATGGCTACTTCCCATGGCTGTTACAAATATAAATAATATTAACAATGGTTAATAATGGCTACTACTTGTGTACCAATACTATATATCAGAAAATTCCTTCAAACCTGACTGATATTTGAAGAGATGGGTATATTTTTTATGATACAGGTCTAGTTATTTTTGAATACATGGAGAAACTGAGGCACAGAGAGGTTGAGGGATGTGGCTCAAGTCACACAGATAAGTAGAATGTCTTTGATCCAGACCATTTAACTTCAGAGCTATAAACTACTGCACTGCCTCAATGAAAATGTTTCCTTTAGGAATGATCAATTAATGCTGCTGTGTATCCTAAGAATGAGAATCTGTCACACCACTCATTTAAAATCATGTTTTCTGCACTACAGTCACGTGTGGAAGTGCCTGAGATGACACCATTAATTAATTTCAAGGACCAATGTCCTTTTGTAATAAACATGGTGCCTACAAAAGTAGCTTCCCTCTAAGTTGGGGAAAGATGCTACAGGAGGCAGGTGAGGGCAAATGGCACATGGCTGCTTGAACCATCAGTGGCCTTGGCTTCAGACCCACCACCAGAAGTAGATAGCCCCCTTGAAGGGCTTCTGGCCTGGTACATACATCCTACAGAGCAGCACAGCCACCCAACTGGCATACACTCCTTTCAATCCCCAGAGTCTGTCATTCTTCCTAATACTGGGGTGGAGGAAGCTGAGCCCTTCCTGGGTGCAGTTTATAGCTATTCATTTAATACCACAGTAAAATACTCCAGACAATAAATGTCTTCTCAGGTGCCACCCTCGACTGTGAGAAACAGTTCCCAGGTGTCTCTCAGAGAACCTGTCCCCTCCTTTGCCAATTCATATGCTGGGACTGTCCATGCTTCTCCTCTCATCATTATCTTTACAATGTTCATGGCTTCTGCTATATATAGTCTTGTAGTGCTATGGTTTGTTGTCCCCAATGGTTCATGTGTTTAAATTTAATCCCTACTGTGATGGGGAAAGAGGGTACAACCTAAACTACTAGTATTTAGAGGTGTGGCTTCAGGGAGGTGATTAAGATTCAATAAAGTCTTCAGGGTGGGGTCCACAGAGTAATACTGGTAGTTTACTGAAAAGACCAGAGAAGAGAGCTGGAGAGTTTGCTTAGTGGTTAAGGTACTTGCCAGAAAAACCAAAGGACCCAGGTTCGATTCCCTAGGTCCCATGTAAAGCCAGATGCAGAAGATGGTGCATGCATCTGGAGTTTATTTGCGGTGGCCAGAGGCAATGGCACACCCATTCTGTCTCTCTCTCCCTCTCTCCTTCTCTGTCTCTCATCTGCCTCTCTCTCAAATAAATGAATATTTTTTAAAAGAAGAGCAGAGAATATAGGCAAACATATTCCTGTCTCTGAACATGTGTCTCCTCTCAGGACTCTGTCAACAATAGGACCATCACCAGATATAGTCCTTTGACCTTGGTCTTCCAGAACCATGAGCCAAAATGAACTTCTTAAAGAACTAATACTGGGTCTCTGACACTGCGGTGTTACCAACAAAAAATAGACAAATTTCTATGGGCTGAATGAAAAGAGTTGGTTCTACTATATTCAGATTACATAACTGGACTTGAGCTCATGTCTGTGGGACCTGCACTTGCAGCTATCCAGGATTTTAGGAACTAGCCTCACCACTGAAAATAACCTGACTGCTCCCTGTGCCTAACAGGGCCCCTCATTCTTACAATCCTCTAGTCAGCTGAACATTCCACCATGGCACCAGTCCATGGTAACACTCCTGCCAGCTGCCCACTGCCTTCTGCACATGCCTCTGAGCCATTCACAAGCTGCTTCCCACAAGCCGTTGCAGCATCATACAGCAACATGTTGCCCTCCCCTCACACACAGAGTTCGTGGTTCCTAACATGTGTGTCCCCTTTGCACTTTGGCACATAACATTTACTCTTTGCAATCAATTCATTCTTCAAGACACTGCTCCAGTGTTCCGTCCACTGTGGAGCCTTGTTCCCTCTCCTGCTGCCCTGCTTCCCTCTCCCCTGCTTTGTTCCTCCCCTACCTGAGAAAAGTCACCTCCTCCTAAGAATAGTCAGTTCTGGTCTTCTTGTGACACATTCAAAAGACATACAACAATCCAGTTGTTTAGTGAATAAGTGAATGCTGTGCATTTGCGAGCAAGTTTACAGTATCACTGTGCTCCATTGTTATCATCTGTGAAATAGGGACAACCCTATCCTATAACAATTTTGTAAAGATGAAATGATGAGACACAGTGCAGTGTTTAATGTCCCGATGGCCACATGAGGTATCCATTAAAGGTTGCAGCTGCAGTCCATGTCTCATCAGGACTGTCCATGTTGACAGTAGCTCTGTTTGGGGCAGCATCCCTGAAGTCCCCCTCAGTTCTCCATCCTAACCCATGCTCCTTCTTTCAGAGCTCTTGGCTCACCTTAGCAAGCTTATTTTCTTAAGCTCCTCTTCCCCCTTCCTGCTGTGTTTTCTTTGATGACTTATGTCACTGTCCTCACAGGCCTAATACAAGGCCGTGAGTTTTCTGGGAGAATTTATAAAAACGTGCAGCTAGAAGTGTGGAGAGAGAAAAGAGAAGAGCAGTTCCTCCTCATACTACAGGTATCACAGAGGAAAGGAATGCAGAAAGCCAGACAGGGGGTGACACACACGTGCTCTGAGGAGCACCCGACATAGGACAGAAGCAGAGGTGCCTCACCAAGTACTGACCATCCATGTTCTAGTGGTCACAAGGCTAGTCAACAGGTCTAGGATTTCATCCACACCTCACCATGAAGCATGTGACCTTGCCTAACTCCTCCATCAAGATCCCTACATCTATCTTGTCTTTCCTTGGCTACTGGTTCCAGAGGTTTGTCATCCTGATCCCACAGTTGCTTCCTACTGAGCCAGCTTTTCTTTCAGTCCCTTCTAGAGTTCTCAGCACCCCACGGCACTATACAGTTAACTGATGTTCTCAAGCATGTTCCTAATGCTACTCCTAGCTCCAAAGCCTGCTATAGCTCCCCATTACTTTTATTGAAAGCTCACACTTTGAAAAAGCTTTGCCTTGAAGATTGTATGTGAGCACACCTCTTACCATGGTCTCCCACTCAAACCCTTCACTCACACAATCACTAGGTCACCCTCATGCTATCTATGCACTATCCATTCCTGGGGCCTCCCTTCCTAGCTTGATTTTATCCTGTTGGCAATAGATCTGATGATTGATTAACAGCATTGCCTCGAGCATGAAATGAAGATAATCTACCCTGATTCCTTTAACTTTGAATGGTTTGGAAAGAGCTTAGCACTTCAGCCGTTTGTAACATATAAAGTAACAGAACCTTCTGACATCCTCTCAGAACAACTCCCTTCCTCTCTCCTTTTCAAGTTCATTTCAGATGTCACTTTTCCAGTGTCATCTCCCTATGGGAAGACACCTCTGCTCTTTTCCCTAGAAGCACAATTCACACTACGCACTTTGTTAGTACTACTGCTTCAATTGTGCTGTACCGTGGCTCCCAGGAAGGCAGGGACAGTGCTGGTCTTGTTTTCTTCCCTTGCTGGCACATAGCTCCATGCCTGACATAAAACAAAATAACCGTTGGCTGCATGCACAAATGAGCTATGATTCCTAAGGTGATGAGACAAGAGTAGAAAGAGATAAATTCTTCTTGCTCAAGTCAGGCACATGATCACCTCGGTCCAAGGTCCCAAAGTAGAGAGGTGGCATGTGCTGGATGGAGTCATTGTTAAGTCACATCACCGCACACTGCCAGCCTGGTGCTCGACATCTTCTCATCTGGATCAGTCAGCTCCAACCAGAGCTATCAGTTGAACTGAGGACAGCAGAGCAAGCCAAAGGCAAGGGTCAAAGCAAGCAAGGACCTGGGGTCCAGAGGCAGGCGTTGGGAAGATAAACAAGATGGCAGCAATGGCCCCAGCAGGCTCTCACACCTGTTTAACATAGAGGAAGAAGAAAGTCTGGAAAAATCCTTCAAGGGGTGCTGAGCTATGGGGCAATGTGGAGAATTTGCCAACAACCTGGCTGATGGTGTAAGAGACAAACAGCTTATTCTAGAATTACTAAACAAATCTCTCTCCCTTCCTTACCAGGACTTTGTCAATGCACAAAAAATAAGGGTTACATAAAACTACCACAGGGATTCTGGGCATGTTTCTTCAGTATGTCAAAAGGAACCTAATACTTCATGACCAAAACCCAATTGTAGCACTCTCTTGGAAGAGCTGCTTGTGACATAGCACAGATCCAAGAAGAGGACATACCTTTGCCTTTCCCTGCCCCAGCTCCTATTCTTTCCTGGCCAAAATATCTGGAGGGGAGGGCTGTCCCACTAGAAGAAACTGCTGGAAAACTCCCTTGCCTAGAGCATTGGTTGGACATCTGCATTCCTGAGTATTTGGTAACACGATGCTCTGACCATAAAGTGAAAATGCTACCTTTGGTGGCAAGAAAAATGTGCTACAAGGCAGACTTCCTCTCCTGAGACAATAGAGGAGGAGGTGTTGGCGTTTCATCCTCTTGCTGGTGGAACCCGTCAGGTGGCTCTGTGTGAACAGCCTGGCTTTGTAATTGTTCAGTACTTCCAGAACATATATTGCTGTTATATGCTGGACTGATGAACATCTGAGTTCAGTCACCTGTTTCCATCCTGGAAAGCACCTGCTCTGCTGGGACAAGGACTTTCCAGTTGCCTCATCGTCAACTGAAGCACAGTGGCTGGTACGTGATCAGCCTTAGAGCCAAATCCTAACTAAGCAATTCCACAGAGAAGTCAGCAAGACATTTGGTCTGTCATATTTGATGACATGTTAATATAAAGATATAATGTTTTTCTCCTGAGCACAGCCCTTGTTATACACAGCACAAGGAAAAGTAGCCACAACCTGGCATAGTAGTCCCTAAGGAAGGTTCTGGAAATCCAGTCAGAATATCACGACCAAATATTAGAAGTTTCTGCTAGCAACAATTTAGGTTCCCTGCATCCTTAGGGCTCCCAAGAAGTACGTTGAGAGTCGGTGAGCTACCTACAATTTTACAATGTTGTCCAGGTATCCAAAATCCTGTGCAGTCTTTCCTGTTACCACTGTGATTGCATTTCTTACTACAGTTTATCTTCACTTCCATACAGATTTTCACTAACTTCCTTGATGTTCTACTAACCTGAGAGCCTGGGCAATGGCCATTTCACAGAGGGTTTTGTCCCCGAATCTGTTTGACTCACTCTCTGAAAGAAGTTCTTTCAGACACTTGATCCACTGTGACTTTCCAATGAGGCTCCTGCAAGGCCTTGCCCCCCCCCCATTGGAAATTACAGCCAATAACCTTGATTCTATCCCCCCTGAACCCATCCTTTCCCTCTCATAACATCCTCCTTCACTTATTCCAACCCAAATACACTAGTCTATTTCTAATCCCTATTCTTTTTAAATTTTATTTTATTTTGGTTTTTGAAGGCAGGGTTTCACTCTAGTCCAGGCTGACCTGGAATTCACTATGTAGTCTCAGGGTGCCCTTGAACCCATGGCGATCCTCCTACCTCTGTCTCCCGAGTGCTGGGATTAAAGGCATGCGCCACCACACCCAGCTAAAAAATATTTTTTTATTTATATATTTGACAGAGGGAGAGAAGAGACAAATAATGGTGTGCCACTGCAAACAAACTCCAGAAGCATGTGCCACCTTGTGCATCTGTCTTATGTGGGTCCTGGGGAATCAAACGTGGGTCCTGCCTTAGCTTGCTAAGCCATCTCTCCAGCCCTCTAATCCCTATTCTTAAAACAGTAATTCAAGAAGAGAAAATTACACAGGACTCAATAGCTCTCTTTTTCTTCCCAAGAATCTCTTTTATGAATTTTCTCCCTCAAATATCATGTTTTTAATGTACTTTTTGTTTGTTGTTTATTTGAGGCAGGAGTCTCACTCTCATTCAGGCTGTAGCCTATAGGGGTCAGATTTGAGCTCACAGCAATCCTCTTACCTCAGCCCCCTGAGTGCTGGGATTAAAGATGTAAGCCACCATGCCCTAGCTAATATACTTTGTTCAAAGCATGAATTCACTTTCCTACACAATTGCCTACCTTATGTGCCTATTATGTCCCTTTGCTTCTAAAATCTCTTTTCATTCCATTGTACCACCAGAGTCCACCGTTTCACAGTGTTAACATAATTCCATGAAAAAGAAAGAAAGTGATGCTTTGGCTAGCCTGAGAATGTCTATTTCAGGTAAATGGCATTCTTCGATGAAGAGCTTGACTATCATATCACTCCAGATTCAACTAGAACACAAGCATCATATTCAAATTGAAACACACAGCCTTATGTGGTGGTGCACACCTTGAATCCCAGCACTCAGAAGGCCAAGGTAGGAGGATCACTATGAGTTTGAGGCCAACCTGAGACTATACATAATGAATTCCAGGTCAGTCTGGGCTGAAGCAAGACCCTACCTCAAAACAAACAAACAAACAGAAAAAAATGATGATTTCAAATTGGATCATTTGAAGAGTATCTAATAAATGGGCTGTGAGCTGACTGCAAGGAGCCATAGGGCATGAGTTTCAAATGGGGAACTGTTAGTATCCATGGACCTGCAGCTGGGACAGAAGAAATTGCCATGACCCAAAGGAGAGAGGAAGAGTAGCGGGACCAGGGGAGGAGAAGTACGTATGCAGAAAGCCTTCTGGAAAGAGCTGGGGAACCTGGTCAAAGGAAACAGCCAACTGAAGGAGCTCAGAGAGCAGACATCCAGGACTCTCTCTCTTTCTCATCTCCCGTGGCACTCCATGGCCACTAGCCAAAACCATATAGGAAAATACAAGTCCAAGGGGATCATCAGTACAATTTACACTATTAGCACTTCAGGGCAGAAAGGGAACAGGTTTGAATGGGCCTTCAGAAAATGCACAGTGCAATTATATATTTAATAAACTTCCATTGCTCTTCTTTTACAAGCAGTCTAGTTGTAATATACTTTCTCATGAGAGAAAATATATACAAAAGAAAATGAGTGGGAAGGAAAAAAGATCACCTACCATTCTAACATACAGAAATAAAACTAATATATTTTTATCTGTCCAGATGGTGTGTGTGTGTGTGTGTGCGCGTGCGCGCGCGCGCGTGCACATAGTTATAGAATAACACATACCCAGTGATCAGTGTGTGTACCTTAGGTCATCAAGGAACCCAAAAGATCAGAAACGTCAGTATGAGAGCCAGAAAAACATTTTCCATTCCAGCCCACCTGTTATGGCTGAGAGTCACCCAACTGTATTGCTTTCCCATTTTTTTAATTTATAAAAATATTTTATTTACTTACTGAAAAGAGAAAAGCAGATAGAGAGAATGAGTGCACCAGGGCCTCTAGCCACTGCAAACAAACTCCAGACACATGTGCCACATTATGCATCTGGCTTACATGGGTTCTGGGAAATCAAACCTGGGGCCTTAACCACTAATCCATCTCTCCGGCAATGCCTTTCCTTTTTACTTTAAACCATGTGAGGTCCGATGACCACTAAATTGCATTTACCCATGCAGTCAAAATAATGATAGAGACAACAGAAGGCAGAGTTAAGGTATGCTGTCCTATGGTGTGCCCAAGTAACCCAGCCCCACCCCACAAAGATGAGCCCAGACAAGCATGGCTCCTCTGAACCCAGGTATCCACCCTGCAAACCAGGTCTTGCTCTGAGGCCCCAGCTTCCTATACGTCTACATTCCTGCCAGGAAAACAATTTGGGCTTGGCATAAGAAGGGCTTTATATGTGGGAGTCACAGAAGGAAGAATTTGGCACCTGGTGTTTATGTACCATAAAGCCATCACCGGGCTCAGCTCAATTCTCCTTTTTTTTAGCCAAAGTTATTGGGCGGGAGGAAACGAGGTACTGAATGAAGCTGCATTTTTTTTCTACCTCAGACAACCAGGATTTATGGGTTGATTTGCTAAGCACTGCTAATGCCATGAAATATATTTACTTCAGTGCCCAGCCCAAGCAACTTCTCATTCTTATGTCTGCAGGTTCCTGGTCTTCAGAAGTTGGTCCATCTTGAGTTCATTTCCATTCCATTATGCTCTACTGAATGTCAAGATGGGACATACTTAACCAATTATCTGATAAAATAATATTTCCTGGGCTGGAGAGATGGCTTAGCAGTTAGACACTTGCCTACAAAGCCTACAGACCGAGGTTCAATTTCCCACAACCCATGTAAGCCAGATGCATATGGTGGTACATGCATCTGGGGTTCATTTGCAGTGGCTAGAGGCCTTGGTGCACCCATTCTCTCCCTCTCTCCCTGTTTCTCTCTTTCAAATAAATAAATAAATAAAATACTTAAAAATTAATATTCCAAATCTAAAATAGAGATGCAGGGACTTCATAAAAGGGCTATATCTATATTGCTGGAGCTCTCAGTAAGTTGGACCAAATCCCTCTCTGCTGACCTACACACTGAAACTCTTCTTTTCTGCTAGTCAAAGATGTGTGCATGTTTCCTTGTTTGCTCCACTGAGCAAAATACGTGGGTTATATTTGTATATTTTCTGGTTAATTAAAAGAAACCAATTTTAAACTTTTGTGTAGAACACTATGTTTCTCAGATATCTTATCCCATCTATACATTTTACCAATCACCACATGAAATCATTTTCAAGTCCCTGAATTTATTTATTCATTTATTTATTTTTTATATCTTTTATAAGAGATGGAGGGGGGACAGAATTGGTGTGCCAGGGCCTCCAGCCACTGCAATCGAGCTCCAGGTGCATGTGCCATCTTGAGCGCATGTGTGACTTTGCATGCTCATGTCACCTTGTATGTCTGGCTTACATGGGATCTGGGGAGTAGAACATGGGTTCTTAGGCTTCTCTGGCAAGCACCTTAACCACTAAGATATCTTTCCAGCCTTTTTTTTTTTTTTTTTTTTGAGGTAGGGTCTTGCTCTCGCCCAGGCTGGCCTGGAATTCATTATGTAGTCTCAGGTTGGGCTCAAACTCACAGCAGTCCTCCTACCTCTGTGTCCCCAATACTGGGATTTAAGGCATATGCCCCCATGGCTGGTTTTATAACTTTTCTACAAGCTTACTTACCTCCTCCCAACCTCCACTCCTACTTTGAGATGGAGCAAACAGTCTCTTCCCCTTAGAGACCTTGAAAGACTAAAAACTCTCTTTTATCTTCCACTCTCCATTACCTCAGTGCTCTTAGCAAGTAGACTGAGTGAAATGGAATAAAACTTTCCACCCCCTCAAAACCTTTCTTTGTCCTTCACATTTCCAGAGTCTCTCTGGCTTCCGACCCCACTATGGTCACTATAGCTCTCCTAATAAAGCTTGAATTCTAAAAGGACAATCAGCTGTCTCTCATCAAACCAGTCTACTCCTTCACTACCCTGCCTCTCAAAATTAACTACCACTGTGTGCAAGCTCTGTATCAAGTCTATGTTTTTCTAAGTTGACTGATTCATGTCAACATTCCAGACTTGCATACAGAGCATACCCAGAGCTTGTGATGTGAACAGCCAAATAAAAGGCCCCTGACAAACCTGAAAAAAAAAAAAAAAAAAAAAAACCTTGGTCTTCAATGAGAGGCTGTGGCTAACAGCTGACCTTGTGAATTGCTGGGTGGATAGAAAGGGATCCCACCTTGCCTCCGGGTACAGTGCTATGACCAAAGGGTGTTGGGCTGTGGTGTTACAACACCTTTAATATGCAGGATTTAATAGCTAGGTTTCCACTATAACTTAGGAAAATGAAAAGGAACAAGAAAATAAAGCAGAGCCACAGAAGTTCAAATAATTACTAACACCAGGGGAGCTGAGACAGGTAAAGGGAGAAGTTATCAACAAAAATAGGGACAGGAGCTGAGAGTAACAGAGTCAAAACAGGAGACTGGGCTTAGGTGCATCCTGGAAAGACAGGAAGAAGAAATTCCAAGTTTCAATTAAAGCAAAGATGACTTGATAGAAAAGCTAAGTATGGATTCTCAGAACTGTAGAGTTGAAAAACAGCCGAGCCAGCCTTGAATTCAATCCTTGACTTGACAGCGAGGAAAACAGAGACCCAAGGCTCACATCCAAGTGGAGCTAGGACTTGAATCTGGGTCTCTGTCTCCTCAGTCAGCAGATGGAAGATTCCATTTTAGCATTTTATTTCTGCCTACTACTGTGAAGAATGACTTTCTCTTATGCTCGTGCTTGGACCTCAGTATGTCAGACCCATAAATTATTTCTTTTTGGGGGAAAGAAAAGCCAAGGGGAACTTCATAGAGGTGGAGGTGAGAATCAAGCTCAGTTGATTACCTTGTAGCTGGAATCACTAGCAAGTGAATGAAGGTAAGGAAAGGGTTTCTCTTTGATGGATACTGGCCTTCAGTCAATTATACTGAAAGGTCCCTTCAGCTACCCCCAAACACAGCACAGTTGTAATACTGATTTCCAGCCACCTAAGGCATTTAAAAACAGACAACAAAACCACCAAAACAACAAAAAGCGAGCAAAGAGCTGCTTTTGTGCTGGCAATTCTCCCTCACACCTTAAGTGCCAGCACAATTAGAGCTGCTTGCTCGGTGCACGCTGGGTAATACTCTGATAAAAGCCTAAACAGCAAAGTGTGGCTGCAGGGACAGGAAGACTCAATTGCCTCTATGGTTTCATATACAGATTGTGTCATACTTAATGCTGAAATCATAAACTATATATTTTTACCCCCTCCAAGCTGCCTATTGTGTGCTTATAAACAGGAACCTGGCAGCATGTCAGGGGTGCAAATTGATTTCCTTTCCCAAATAAAATTTTAAAAAGCAAATAAACAAGGTTATGTGGGCTAATGAAACATTACATGCCAGGCTGGGGAGAATTCCTTTCAAATGTATTTTCTTGTGCAAAAGTAACACAAAGCATCCGTGAAAGGCTCTTTCATAAACAACATGTTTACACAAAAATGCATTACTTGAAAGAAAGGAAGAACGATGGTACATCTCCCATGATATATTTGGGTTGTGTTTTATGAGGTAAATTAGAAGGAGTGGGAAGGGGGGCATCCTGAAGTGCTAGAGAGTTTGAAAATTAACTGAAGCTCTTTAAAAGATGAATTTATTCTCATTTAGAAAATGTTCTGATATCAATGATTTCAGAACTTAACAAGACTTAAGAAGCCCACCTTCAGGGTTATCTTAATGAGACGAGAGGTTGAGAGGAATAAAAAAAAAAACTGAATGGTGCTCGAATTGCTGAGAGATACAGGAAGAGCTAGATTGGCTGGCTGGCATCCGTGGAAACATCTCCTGGAGAGTGGCCTAGTTCCTAATGGAGATGTTGAGGCCAGCTGGAAGCAGTTTCAGTAATCGAATGTGTAAGAAATTTTGCTCTAAATTGCCTACCTCATACTTCACCACAGAAAATTAATTCCAACCCAGCCCTAGAACCAAAGCTGTCCCCAGTGGACTGTGAGCCCCAGACCAAATCATCCTCATTCATCCCCCCCTTGGCCCAACTTCCAACCCCTTACTGTCCAAGAAACTGGATAGGAGGGTCCCTAATGACAGTGGAATGCACAACGTCCCAAGACACACAACATGCAGCTGAAAGGGTGGGATATGAGAAGTGCACCATCAAGACAGCCGGAGAATGCAGTGACTGTCTGCCATGCAAGGACGAAGGGCTTTTGATTGCTGCTTTGATAACACAGCCTTCCTCCATGTTACCACCTGTCATCAAGGCATGGTTATCAAGTGCCGGAGACCAAGGGCACTGGGAGAAACATTTCTGTGATCTCAGAATGCCCTTCATTATAACAAAAAGAAATGAACCTTCTATCGTAATCAGAGCTACAGCTTCAAATGTAACCCTTCTAGCTAATTAGAAATAAAAGAACACAATGTCCAGAAATCACAAGAGACTGCAAACCTAAGGTCTTCAGTATGGTAAGTGTAAGGTCAGAGTGAGGAAGGAATGGTATGAAAGATGACCGGTTCCCTCCCTCTCCCACCGAACAACCTTGCCCAGGTCCCTGGACCACTCAGAGCTGCTTTTCCCCATTGCTTCAAAATACAGGGTGAGTACTGTCAGGCTTAGGCTTGTGGTGATTAATGAGGTAATATTTGTAAAATGCTAAGAGCTTTCCAGCTCAAATGCTCAAATGCAAACACTTTAGACCAAATACTCTGGATAACAGTTAAAACAGTTGAAAAAAATCGCTGGGCTAGTCACAAGTTGGCTGAGACTCTGAATGTGGGAAGGAATTGCAGAGGGTGTGTTTTGTGTAACGATTTGGCTACGGGATTGGTGGACATCAGAAAAGGGAAATGAAGGGGAAGGAAACCTTGGAGCTTGCAAAACCTGAAACATGAAATATTTTGCTTCTCAAAGAGGGCATTAACTTTTAAAATGCTGTACATTTTTCAATAACACCAAAGATAATTTGATTATACAAAATCTTTTCCTATACACACAAGTCTATAGGGTGTATGCTGATGTGTGAGATTAAATTATGTGGAAACTTTTTGCTGTTACCCTAAGAAAACTATGCAACATGAATCTAGGGTGGGAGGGAACACTATTTATCAATTGTAACTAGTGGCTTCATTTCCTCTGTTTTCTGTGGAAATGGAAGAATCAAATTAATCATTGGCAAATTTGATAACAGATGTGTTTCTCAGTGAATCCACATCAAGCATTCAAAAAGTAATTACCCCCAAAGCGTATGGTATTCCTGTGTATGCTTGGCATCACGCAAACCTGCAGCCCCTTGGTTTTTATCTGACTTGAAGCTGGAGCCTCGGGGTGATACTTCAACTGCTGCTTTCGATTATAAACTCTTAACAGCCCCTCGCTTGAGGGCACTGTGTTTATTGATGCTATGTAAGCAATTTACAGTCCCTTAATAGTGCATTCACCACAATGTTACAGTGTTTAACTTGTTAAATTATATTTAGAGCTTCAGGGAGAATTACCTCATTGGCTTCACTAGCATGGTTATTGATATCAGGCAGGAGTTATGGCAACATCCACCTGACTGGGGACAGCTGAGGAGACATTTTACAGGCTGGGGTCAAAGGTAGAGGGCAAAGTTTGAGGAAAGTTGAAGAAGGGACTGATGTGAGAAATGGAGGAAGGAATGCCAGAAGAAAGACTTCAGAGAGAAGACCAGGGACTGAGAGCAGGACCAGCCCTCAGAATCACTCACTGCCGCAGGAAGCAAAGAACGGGCCAAAGATGGCCGGGAAGCATCCAGTCTCTCCCCAGGGTCTCTCCATGGCACGGCACTCCCAGTTCCAACCTCCACCCCCACCCTCCTCTTAGAGATATCCTGGATCCAGGAATACGGGGATGGCACTGGCCTATTTAGTTACTAAAAGCCTCATCCAGTAGGCTTGGTGTTGAGTTCAGTCCTTTAGGACCAAATGATTCAAAAGAAAGTAACATCAGCATGACTAGGAAGAGCAAGGAGAAGGAGGTGGAAGAGGAGGAAAAGCAGGAGCAATAACCGGAAAAGAAGAGGGAGAAGTGAAGACGGGAGAGGGAGAGGAGGAGGAAGAAGAGAGGGAGTGCATGGGAAGAGGAGATGGAAAGAGGAACAGGAAGAAGGAAAAACAGCAGAAGCAGGGTCCCAGCCTATATCAAAATAAAAACAGACATAAAATAAGGCTAAAATATCTTTGAGCCTGAAGCTTAGTGATGTCATGAGGCTTTCAACAAAGCAGTCAAAGGCCAAAGGATTAACCAGCCACCAGAGTGTCAAGGGAGCAGCCATGTGAAAACACGCAAGTAGATGATGTGGTCTGGGGTCTTAGTTCATGTGACATCTTCTCTATTGGCTTGCAAGCAGCTGAGGGTTTGAAGCAAACCACCAGAAATGACTGGGACTACAGCCATGAGAGCTCTGTGAGGAAAGTGCATTTTCTCCAGTGACAACGTTCTGTACCTGGTCACCCCTATTTAGTAGACGTCATACCAGCTATCAACAAATAGGTACCCAGTGAACGGCATTGCTTGTCAGACTTTTTGGTTGATGTGATGATTCACAGGAGTTGGGTAGAGGGCAGTAGGTTGTTTAACTCCAAAGACAGGGCATGAGGAGGAGACAATGCTATCTGATCATAAGTACAGTTTCCTACGAGTCAGACTGTGTTCTTGTAAAAAAAAAAAAATCAGTTTAAAAAGTTTCCCATGGCTGGGGAGACAGCTCAGCATTTAAAGGTGCTTGCCTCCATATCCTGCTGCCCTAGGGTTCAGTCTCCCCACTGCTCACATCAAGCCAGATGGGCATCTGTTCACAGTGGCAAGATACCGTGCCATGCCCATTACTCACACTATCTGTCTCCCTCCCCCTCTCTCTCTTTCTCTCTCTCACACACATATACACATAGACACACACATACATGTACAAATAAATAATTTTTAAAAACTATAAAATAATTTCCTATTTCTCTTAGATTTGACAAATTTTAATGTTGGATCTAATAATTCACATGTAATGCCTGTGGTTTTGGCTCCCAGCCTGTGTGCCTCGGTGTCCATGGAGGTGCAGTGAACTCATGAGGGTGCCACAGAACAGCTCAACGTCTGAGGAATTCACAGCAATATTTGACATCTGTTGGGTGCTGTGCGAACTCAGAGTTGTCAGGGTTTCAACATTACGTCACACTACATGCCTTCAGACTATATCACATCTGCAGGAGGCTGCATTTTTGGTGGTTGCTATGATAAAAAGCAATACCATGCAAAAATAAATGTGGAGCAGAAAATGAGAGTGTTGGTGTCCAATCTGACTCTACGGTTTTCCAAGATGTTAAGCAGAGCCCAAAAGGTAAACATATCGCATGAGCAAGTGATTGTGGTTTAGAATAAAATAAAACTTTTATTTTTATTCTTTTAATATCTGTGTAATAGCCATTTCAAATGACTACAAATATGCCTGTACTTATTATAAGGTGTTTTGGACCTATGCAAAGTGGTGTGAAGTTTCTTTGGGCCTAGGCATACCACAAAAAGTTATAGAAATACTGAGAGTATCTAGAACTGAGAAACTTTGAGGATTTCTAGCTTAAAGAGAGCTGACAGAGAAAATGATACATGGTAAGATTTAACAAAGTAATTAGCCAAAAACATAATTTGGGTTAATGAACCCTTAGGACAGACAGCTGGTCATGTGGCTACAAGAACAGGCTATGTTTTCCAAAGGTCAGTAGAGATTCAGATGGTCTGGAAATTTACTAAGCTAGCATCATGGGGATTTCTATGCTTTGAATCTTGGAAATTTTCCAACACATATAAGACTAAGAGCCAGATATTTTTGCATGTATAACTTCCTCCACATTTAT
This sequence comes from Dipus sagitta, assembly GCA_036346955.1. Classification (NCBI taxonomy): domain Eukaryota; kingdom Metazoa; phylum Chordata; class Mammalia; order Rodentia; family Dipodidae; genus Dipus; species Dipus sagitta. The sequence continues at coordinate 8,216,461 of CM070784.1, forward strand.
TTGGCCCCACTAAGATCCTAGTTTTTAATTATCTTAGTGTGATTATCTTTACATTTAGGGTGGTGCCATAAATGGCATCTGTCACAGTCATCTGTCACATCATTTATTGGGTAAGCTTGACAGTTTAGAACATCTTGAAGCATTTTACTGATCACTAATAACCACAGAGTCAAAGTCTTAAGGAGCTTACAAAGTTGGGGCCCAACAACACAATGGAGTTTAAAGGTACCATGCCTTCAGTTTCAAAGTGTGAGAAATAAGAAGTTTAAAAAGGTTTGGGGGGGGGCTGGAGAGATGGCTTAGCGGTTAAGCACTTGCCTGTGAAGCCTAAGGACCCCGATTCGAGGCTCAACTCCCCAGGACCCACGTTAGCCAGATGCACAAGTGGGCGCATGCGTCTGGAGTTCGTTTGCAGTGGCTGGAGGCCCTGGCACACCCATTCTCTCTGTGTCTCTCTCTCTCTGCCTCTTTCTCGCTCTGTCTCTTGCACTCAAATAAATAAATAAACAAAAAAATTAAAAAGGTTTGGGGGCTATAGAGATTGCTCAGTGGTTAAAGACATTGGTTTGCAAAGGCTGATGGCCTAGGTTCGATTACCTAGCAGGATGTACAAAGTGGCACATGTATCTGGAGTTTGTTTCCAGTGGGAGGAGGCCCTGGAGCACCAATCATCTCTCTCTCTATCTCTCTCTCTCTCTTTCTCTCTCTCTCTCTCTCTCTCTCTCTCTCTGTCTGTTGGTCTGTCCATCTGTCTCTCTCAAATAAAAAATAAACATTTAAAATAAAAGTTTAAAGATGGAGTTGCATGTATCAATAGGAATTTACAAGAAGTGCCATTAAAGGCCAAATGCTTCCACTGTGAGAAAGAGACCACCACCAAATTGATGGGTTCATTTCACTGAGTTCAAACTCAAATTGATGTCAAAGATGGAAACTGAAATATTTGGCTGCTCACAAAATTGGTTTAACTAAAATTCCAACTAAGAATTGTCTTGAATGTGTTGAAGTATTTTGGTTCATAATTGAGTACTAAAATGAATGTGAGGGCTGGGGAGATGGCTTAGCAGTTAAGGCACTTGCTTGCAAAGCCAAAGAAGCTAGGTTCAATTCCCTAGAACCCATGTAAGCTATCTGCTTATGGCGGCACATGCATCTGGAGTTTGCTTTTAGTAGCTGGAAGCCCTGGTGTGGCCATTCTCTCTCTTTCTCTCCTCTCCCTCCTTCCCTCTCTCTCTCTCTCTCTCCCATAAATAAATAAATAAAATATTTTTTTTTTTTACAAAAGAATGAGAATTAGCTCTAGGATTGTATCTCAGTTTGCAGAGTGCTTTGCCTAGAATGCACAAAGCCCTGGGTTCAATCCCCAGCACCACATACAACTAGATATTGTAGTGTATGGCTGCAATCCTAGCATTCAGGAGGTAGAGGTAGGAGGCTCACACATTCAAGGTTATTCTCAGTTACATTATAAATTTGAAGCCCTGTCTCTCAAACAAACAAACAAAAAAGATGCAAAATTCCAAAGTCCTATTCTAAATCCATGATCTTCATGACATCCTCTGTGCATTCGCTTGTGATAGTATTTTATCAAGCCATGCATGTTCTGCCCCACAAGCACTCCAGGAAGTCCACAAGAACTACAAGATATAATATTTGCCTTCAACTTACTGAGAAAGATATTCTCCCTTTGGAAGTTAAATCTGTAAGCACAGAGGTGTCATTAGCTTGCCTGCAGGTAATTTACAAGTCAACCAAGTGTCCTGACAATAGACAACAAGAGTCCAAAAGCATGATGGTTAATTTTACGTGTTAGTTGACAAGGTGACAAGCTTGTAGTGGTTGGTTGTTTCCTCATACAGAAGTCTCAGCCTTGCTATGAAGGTAAGTTTGGAGTATGATTGACATCTGAATCAGGAGGCTGAGAAACATCATGCTCCACAGTGTGGCTAGGCCTGGTCCACTCTAGTGAGTGTGTTAAGAACAAACACAGAGGGTTCCCAAAGAAGAAGTGGTTCTGTCTCAAGGATACAACATGAAAACTGCCTCAGTTTCCCAGGTTCCAGCCTGATGATTTTGGATTTATTGCTGCTATCTGAATTTCCAGTCTGCTAGAAGGCTCTGCATGTGTATTCCAGCCCACTGCTCCATCCTTTCTACAGATACATACATTCCTATAGGTATAAAGATGTCATATATTGCCTATTGGCTGTTTCTCTCTAGAACCCCAAAGAGTAAAGGAAGGTGATCGCTGACTGGCACAATTGGGGAGCTCATTAACAAAGAGGGAAACTACAGAGCCAAATATGGTGTGCACACCTGCGGTCCCACCCTCAGGAGGTGGAGGCAGGACCATCACAAGTTAAAAGCTGCTTCAGCTGTACAGTAAATTTGAGGTCAGCCTCAAAAACAAAAACAAAAACAAAATCAAACTACAGATGAAGCCAGAATAGCAGGATTTAAATCAGGAGGTATTTTCTCACTGCCCCACTCAGTGGTTAAGGAATGAAGCACCATTGCCCAAAGCAAGATGTGGCCTTCTAACCTGTGGAAGAAGTTAAGATTATGACACAAACAGCCTTCAATCAAGATCCTTTTCCAAAAAGGAAGCTTGAGCAAGTCATGTTGGACAAACATGCAACTCCAGGGAATCAAAAGAATCCTTGTGACTACGGAGAAAGGCTCTGCCTCAGTGTTCTACAACTCTGTCTGTGTGACGTGGCCATCCCAGGCAGCTTCCCTGGCCTTCCTCAGCCTCCCGCCAAGTTCAAGCAAACCCTGTCTCTCTTTGCTGCCCTTAGAGGACAGTTTTATAAGCAGCTGGTATAAAAACAGAGGAGTGAAGGGTAGCTCTACCTGACAATCACATGAATTCCATGGCAATCTATGCTAAGCACGTTCTTACATAGGGAAGCATGATCTTAACTGAAAAACAGTAATTTCAAAAGAGACATTCTGAAGGTCCATGACTGTAAGAAGCAGAATCCCCACATTCAGGGCTGAGGACGACTTGCCTCTGATTTCCCTCACGTACATATGCAGGTCGTTTCTGTTTAAGCTAGTACTCACATGTACTATTCTTTTCTTGGTTTCATCACAAGTTAAAAATTGTTTGATTTTCCTTCCTCTCTCAGTAGTCATACACACACACACACACACACACACACACACACACACACTTTGAAAATCAATAAAAAGGAAACAGCAAACACAACAGGAAATTTTTAAGAAATATGAACAGAAATCCAAAAATGATAAAGCCTACCCATGCAATGGTGCATGGAGAGATGGTCAAAGTTACTATAAAACCACAGAAATAACAATAAATAGCAAAAATGAATGTGATTAGTCACCAGGGCTGGTGGTATTCTAGGCACCTAGGAGTCTAGGTCATCATGGTGTAAGTTTCTATGGCCACTGTGGGACTCAACCTGGATGGACTTACAGAAGTTTAATACACACAGAATGCATCCCTACGTTTTTACACAGGTCTGTGCAAGGCTGGTGAGTGTGACAAAGTCCCTCTCTAGTATCTGTGGGACCAGGGAAGCAATATAAATAGAAGTTCACATGGCTCATGACTCAATTGTTTTATCAACTGAGCAGCAAATGTGATCTACCTTCTACCTAGGTAAATGCATATTCGTAGTGGCCTGGAAGGCCAAGTGTTGGATTAATAATTCTCAACTCCTCAAGGGCCAGCCTTAGTCTTCAGTGATAGCTAAAACAAAACGTGCTAAACCCACACAATGGAATATTACTGGGCCATTAAGAGGAATGAAATCCTGATATAAGCTCTGACATGAAGGAATCTTGAAAGCATTTTGTTCAATGAAAGTCACAGTGAATCACAAATAGTATGACTCCATTTACACAAAAGGTCTAGAACAGGCAAATCCACAGAGACAGAAAGTCACCTTTGGTTCCCAGAACTGAGGATGAGAGACGTGAAGTGGTACCTAATAGGTAGGAGGTTTCTGTCTGGGATGATGCAAATGACTTCAAATTGATAGTGACCATGAATCAGCAGAACAATGGATTCCTACTACAGAATGCTTTAGGCCAGTTAGAAGCCATCAAGAAGTGTACAAGAAGTATAGATCATTAAAAGTGATGCAAGAAAAAGTAACAGCTGCTTCCATGAGACTGTGCTGGAGATGGTTTGCCACAGATCTTCCATACACATGCTTGGGTTTCTCTTTCATTTTAAGTTAATGCTGACATTGACTGGAAGCCATTATTCTAGTTCCATCACAATTTAGACATTGTTGGCTTTTCCACAAGTGACAGAATAGAAGTATTCAATTTGCACACAAAACAGATACAGATTTATAAAGATATATAGACTTCAGAACATGAGCACCTATGAAGGAGAGGAAAGGGAGTAAGACTGAAGATGGAGGGAGAAAAAAATACATTATATATAATGTATGAAATTGTCAAAAAATAAAAAAATAATACATCAGTTTTTCACAGACCAGTGATGACACTGGTCCAATCTGAGAACTCCATTTATAGTATTAATTCACCTCTGTGTACTCGAGCCCATAAAGAAATTTTAATAAAGATAGCAAAAGAACACTTTAAAGTGCATTATTTCTTCAAGAGGCAACAGCAGTGGGTGGTCTACAGTTCAGCAAACAGCCTGAGCAATAAGATATATATCCCCCTGGAAGAGCAGGAGAGCATGCCCCACCCCTTCCTGCACAGGCCAGTGTTAAGCTTCAGTCATAAAGGAAGAAATACATCTTAGCTTTCCTTGGAGGAGAAAAGGTGCTGTCTATAGAATAAGTGGGTGAAGAGGGAAGGGCCATCCAGAGTCACACTAGTGAAAGGGCATCTCGCAGTCCCCAAAGCCATGAGAGCTTCTAAATCGAGTGGACAGTCGGATGGAGAGACAAAGAAAAGTTCCTGGTTTTTTTTTTCCCCCCTTCCTTTATGTTGCTTGGTTTTTATTTGGCCTTTGACATGGGCCGTGGGAGTAAAGTACACTTCTCAGATTTCATTTCTTAGGAAGAAAGTTTGCAAAAATGGGAACTTTACTAACTAAAAAAAGGCTGGCTCCAGGGCTGGAGTACTGAAGTACACAGCACTGAAATGCAAATTCCTGTTTCGCAGGACAGGCAGATGTGCCCTCCACAGGGCCATTGTTTATGTGCCTCTTCCTGCCCTCCTCATAGCTACAGCTCCTGGAAGAGGCGGACTTCGCCAGCCAACTGCATTATGGGGGTCTGCTCCTTCTCACGACACTCACACGAGACTCCTGGGCTCCTTGTGTTCTGCAGCATCTGCAGGCTCTGCACATCAGCAGGCTCATCTATCCTTTCACCAAGTCCACACACTTCCATCTGGGCAACCAGTTCAGGAGTGGCGTATTTTCCAAATGGCAGTTGAACTGTGCAGACCAGAACCTGGGTATTATCCTGATGTCCCCTCAGACTGCCTCACTTTTCTCAAAGCCCTGACCTTTGAAGAAACTTGTTTTCTTAAGAAAATACATCACTGCCCCCCCCAAAAAAAAAAAACGCACAAAGGACAAGGCAAATAGGCCAGCCTGCTGCAGCATCTGTTTTATGTGGCACATATAACCTCACAAGACGTCTACTAGAGCAAAAGTTAAATTAAAAAGACACGTACAGTGGGAAAGCTGTACCGGGCTGCGTGTTAAAGGGTGATGTTAGAGCTGGGGAAGGTGCACTGTGACACACACTCAGCAGCCCTCTCTTCCGAACTCAGTCATTCATTGACAGCCTTGTGCTGCCAGCATCCAAAACAGCATCCAAAGTTCACGTATCTCTGGATCAACTAGGATTACCAAGCCCTGGCCATGTGCCAGGCTGTGAGAAAATAATGAACAATATGTAACTACACAGCAACGAGCACAGCTCCTACAAGTCAGATTTCAAATTCAATTTCATTACATTAGAAGCATGAGAGCTAGGGCCAACAATAAATACTAAGTTACAGACAGATAATAATGATTCAAATTCCAGCCTCCTCAAAGGAAAGTTACTTAAATGGACACACAGACAGTGAAGGACCTCAGTCTACTAAAATAAATAAATAAATAAATAAATAAAAAGATCATTTATCAAGTCAAAAGTAGCCACGGCATTTAATGATCGTAGCCCTTGTGTGAAGTAGACATGATTAAGTCCACTTCACAGGTGTGAACACTGAACACCAACAGGCACAGAGAATCACCTGGTATGTTACTGTTCTGCAGGCAACTGGTTCAGGGCACCTTCCTCAACCTTGTGCCCACTCCCTGTGTGGGATCCAGCCAGTCCCATAGGAATGTGGCATTACAATGGTGTTTTCAGAATTGTCCTACTTTTATATTTAACACAGAATAAAGGAAGATATGTTCAAAAAATTACCTTTCTCTGCTAGATGACTGAGACCTGTTCTGATAAGTTCTAGCTAATGTAAACACATCTCTTTAACCTGAGGTATCCTATATTCCTTAGGGAATATAGATATTTATGTAGTCGTATATGTGTGAGTTAAGGAGCACATATATTTATATGGTCTTATATGGTTGACATTATGATGTGGTAGGGTAGAAAGAATGACAGAAAGCTATTTGTAATGACTTGGAAAGAAGTTTTAATGACCTAATTTAAAAAAAACAGTAGATAATCTTATTTTGATACCTAAAAATAAATGGATAAATGGACAGGCAATATCAATGTATATCATCTCTTTCTGGAATGCTATAAACTATGGTATATGAAGAAAAATTTAGGAATGGTATAAAAGAAACTATGAACAAGATCCTTGTGTGGGGAGAGCAGTATGGGGAGCCAAAGGAAAGGTTACTTTTTGCTTTATGCCTCCTAAATGATCAGAAAGATCTCAAGGTGCACACCTTGCTTTGATTCTCCAGAAAGGGCCAACAGGCATTTGTTGCATAAACCAGAAATAAGTGAATGCCAGAAATTCAAGTGGAGAGAGAAGAGGCCAGTATTGAAGGCAAACAGTTATGCATGAAAACACACTGTGTGAACTTCAAAGTCGAGTGGATGCAGCTTATAATGCTGACAGTTGGGAGGTGGATGAAGACAATACTGAAAAGCAGGGTTAAGGAAACGAGGGTCCAAAACTGTGTGGGGCTCCGGCCACCATGAGATGGAAACGACCAGATGGCTTTGGCTGATTTGTTTTTAACAGGATTTAACATTAAGTAATGTACCCCCAAAATGTACACCCAGTAAATTAAGGCTGTAATTCCATCTTGGTGTTATGGTGACATGAAAATCCACTCAAGCTTCGCTGTCAGGGTTTATGAAGTTATCAAAGGCCCTTGATGGAATTACAGCACTATTATGCACAGCTGGAAGGACATGACTCCTTATCTTAACAGCAGTTAAAAGCACAGTGACACAAAATGGCAGTAAAACACCAGTTCCCTGTTAATGAGCAGCAGGGAAAGGGGGCATATGTATGCACAAACTCACACAGATGCACATGTGCATGCATACGTGCGCACACACAAACACACACACACTAACAAACACCTGTGTGCTCAGGGCGCTCTGCAATGCTCATTATCAGTCTGGGTTACAAAGTGTTGCATTTTATACACTTTCTCTTCAGTGGATTGGTTCACAGACAGCACAGTGTCTGCAATAAGCAGTGTTTTACTACATTCTGAACATAGGAACATTGGCAGGTCATCAGTCTATTCTATTCCCTTGTTCCTTAGAAAGGAGCCACAAACCTATTAAAAGCAGGAGAAGTAACTTATGACATTTAAAAGTAAATAGCACAATAGTAATGAACACCAGGTCTAGATTCCATTTAGGTTAAAATTCACTTTGTCATCTATAAGCTGTGTTACTTTGGTCCACCTGCTTTCCCTTCCTGTGCTCCAACTGCCTATAATATGGAGATGAAAATAGAAATTACTCCTCCAGGAGATGAGGGATTGAATGAGATACTACCAGTGCAAAACTCAGCACAGTCTAGACCCAGTAACCCTCGTCAGAACTTAGCTACCATTACATAATCAGCTGCATTCTTTTCATTTTTGGTTTTTCTTTTGTATGGTGGGGGGTCAGGGTCCCACTGTGTAGCCCAAGCTGGCCTTGAACTTAGAACATGAGATCCTTTTGCCACCATCCCCTAAGTGCTGAGCTTGTAGGAGTGTTCCACTAAGGTCACCTGCATTGTTTTCTTTCTTCAAAGATAAATAAGTATATTTAATACAGTGTCTGGGGGATTTGAATTCAGGTACTCAGGCTTCAACTGCCATCTCCCCAGTTAAATAAGTATATTTGATAACACAGGGTAAAACCATAAAGAGTTGTAAGCAAAAGACAAATGAACTTGGTGTCCTGAATCCATAATGGATTCACAGAAGCTGGATGCAACACTCAGGAGAACCCTTTGAGGGCAGCACTAAAGAGAATTGAAGTGACCTCTGTAGCTACAATAGAAACCACTGAGATAAAGTAATGAGGTGATTAAATTAAAAGTTGGGTGAAGGACCATAAAAGTCAGAGTTATATACAGCCAACATTTTTAAAATTTACAATGTAGAAACACATGTAATTGCCAATCATCTGACATGGAGACCAGTGCCTTTTTCTGAGTGTGGGTGTGCTGAATGCGTGTACATGTTCTTTCTTGCATAAGTCCCTCCAAGCAGGGCTGGTGACTTCCAGCATTAGACTCTTAATGGCAGAGCAAGAACTTAATGACTGTTGAGAAAGCAGCCTGGGTACAGAATCTGCGTGCTTCCGTGCAGCCGTTCACAGGCCTCCACAGTTCTCACCAATAGTTGCCTGGATAGCATTTCTAAGACACTCCTGGCCTAAGTCTCTGCATGCCTTCAGTGGAGGCCTTTCCTTTCATGCTCATTCTTTATTCATTCACATATCATTTACTTCAGTTGTGGAATTAGAATACCAGGTACATCTGGCACGGAGGTTTGAGAATGCGAGCAGTGTTTGGTAAACACAGTAAAGGACAGGCAGGTGCCAGCACTCAAGGCACCAGGGCATCAGCATGTATGTTTTCAAGATTGAGAAGCTTCAGTTGGTCCAGCATATGGACTCAGTGGGAGTCAATGAAGAAAAGTCTCCCATGCGTCACGGCAGGGGGAGGCAGCTGAGCTGAAAGGACCCAAGCACCCTTTGCTGTCAGAGCTCCCATCTGATATGCGTTCTATGCTGTCCTGAAGTCTTCTTTTCCACTAACACCAGATCCACCCCTAAAAGCTATGATCAGAGAGGTGTACAGATGTGCACCAGTTGAAGAACAAGAGCAAAGATGTTTAATGTAAGCACAGCCTTTGGTGGCATGCAGTGATGCCATTTCTACTAGAGCCTAACAACAATTATCTCATTAAGTGCTATGGGGGAATCCATTGGGACATGTGGTTAGAAGATGTAGGCAGAGGTAGCTTCTGGCAAAACAGGAAGCCTCCTCCATGGTCACACACCCAGCCACATACTACAGGGCTTTTTACCTGACATTTCCAAATCCAGATGCCCATCACAGCTACCTTCTCCCCCTTCCTATCTAGACCAAATCCAAACACTTTCTCAGTTGCTGATCTCATAAACTCAGTCACCCACAGGATGACAATTAAGGAGACTTTAATGATATTTTCCCAAGGGATTATTTATAGAACCAATAAGCAAAGTATCATGATAGCACATTAAAAATGAAGATCAAATTGTACAATTACAAGGCATCTAAGGGGATTAAGATTTTAAGAAAAATTATATTGTTCTCCTTGAAATCATGCTAACAGACAAGATACTCGACTCTAGAAGGAAGGTTGAGAAACAGCACAATTAAACTTTTGGAAATGTCCTTTATAAATATGGTAAAGTCTTCAATGTTCCCTGAAAATATAAACTGCTCCCTCAAGATGTGGGGCTTGATGTCAAGTCTCCCTAAAAGATCCCCACCTCACACATGTACCATGCATCCTTGGAAATAGCCATAACAATTTATGCTTAATGAATGAGAAAGAATGTCCATTTCTCTCACTTTACGACGTGGGTGATGGTGGGCTGGTAACCAAAAATGTCTGTGCTTATTTTCAGAACTGATACCATGACAGTCCATCAACCACCGTTTGCTGAGTTCCCACAAGATGATGATGGTAGTTTTGGTCTTTAAAAGACAGTAAGTGCTGAGAACCTTGCCATATGCTCACTTTGAGGGACTCTGCCTTCACCGGGACTGCAGTCAGGCTAACCTACTGATTAGTGAGCAGACCTTCCCCTGACATGAAGAATGATAAAGTCCATAGAGGACACCTGACAAAAATATCACCCACAGAAGCATTTAACTACTAAATCATTACTTTTATTTATGTAGAGAATTGCTGTGAACTGGAGACCAGTTTGTTGAGAATGTCTTGAGAAATAGTCTGAATGAAAATTCAAGCTTCTTCCCTACTGAGTGCATTAATTTCCACACAAAAATCTCACTTTGGGGGAAGAGATAAGAATGAGATGCAATGAGATCCATGGGATAGTTAGACACATGCCTCACTGTGGAGAAACACAAGTGAGGTGGGCCAGCAATATGCAATTTATATGTACGCTAAATCCCAAGGATAGTCAGTAACAGTATTAGTTAACTAGTAAACGATAGCTAGCATTTACTGAACACTAACCATGTGTGTGGTACCATTTTAAACTCTTAATGTACTACCAAATTTAATACTTATAAAAAAGTTTTCATGGAAAACATTGCTATTCTCTCTATTTTCCACAAAATGAAACTGAAACACAGTGGAGTTAAGCAACCTTCTGGTAACATATTCAATAACTCTTGCAGTAGGCATACTGAAAAATTGCAGAGTAAAACTTTAAAGTAAACTACAATAGCAGGTCATTAGTTTTGAACAGTAGAGTAAGCCTTGGAAAATTCCAAAGAATTGGCCATACTATGTTGTCTGGTCATAATAGAATTAAGCTAGAAACAGTAACAGAAATCACCAAGAAAATTCCCAAGGGATTGGAATTGAAACAATATGCTTCCAAATAACTCATGGGTTAAAGATGAAACCACAGTAGAAATTAGAAAATCTTTCACTTGAGCTGGAGAGCTGGCTGGGAAGTTAATCATGCTTCATACACAAGCGTGAGTGCCTGTCTGAGACTACCTGAGTTTGAATCTCCAGAACCCACATGAATAGCTGGTTGTGGCCATGCATGTCTATATCCTCAGTCCTGTGGGGAGCACAGAGACTGGAGAATGAATGTCAAGCTCTACAATCATAAGAGACTCTGTGGAAAGGAAAAACAGGTGGGTAGGTGAATGACAGAGGGGGACACCTGATGTTCTCCTCTGGAAGCCATAGCCAAGCCCACAGAGCACAGCAGGTGAGCAAAAGGGGCATTACATCGACACATACACACACATGCGCATACACATACACAGCACACACACAAACTCACATACAACTCACAGAACACATATACATACTAATCAAGCAAAAGGAAAACAATACTTTACTTGAGTGATAATAAAAGACTATAAAAGGTTATGTAGGACTAAAGAGATAGCTTAGCAGTTAAGGCACTTGCCTGTGAAACCAAAGGACCCAGGTTCGATTCCTCAATACCCACGTCAGCCAGATGCACAAGGTGGGCACATGCATCTGTAGTTCATTTGCAGTGGCTGAAGACCTGGGCTCTCGCTCTCTCTCTCTCTCTCTCTCATCAATAAAATAATTTTTAAAGCCATATAATGCCCCTGAAGTTTTGCTTCAGAGGAAATGTGCAGCTTCAAGTGCATCTCTTCAACAAATGGCTGAAAAGCAATGCCCTGAGAACCTGTCTCAAGAAGTTACCAAAAGAAAAGCAAATTATACCTGGAGAAAGTAGAAATCTCGACCTAAGAAGCACACACATGACACAGAACACTGACAAGCCAATGCTTCCTTCCTTAAGGCACGGAGCTTCAGTCAATCCCTAGCAAGATCCATCAAGAAGACAAGAGTCGTGAATTATGTCAAGAACAAGACAAGGGACATAGCTACATGCTCCATGGGCAACTCTTTAAAACTTTTTTTCGGATCAATTTTTTAAATTTGCTTTAAAGGACACATTCCTACAAAACCTCCATGTACAAATTCAGTATCAGAGAGGAAAGCAGAAGAGCAAACCTTGATAGAGGGAACTAGATTTATTCTTCCTTTTGAGACACTGATTTTCAAAGAAGTTGTGTGTGTTATTACCTGAAGCAGCTGCAAGGCAGGTAGGGATATGATCCCTCCACTGTCTGTGACAAGGTCTCTGAACTCTGAATGTCAGGGCTCTACAGCCTAGGAGGAGACCAAACCTCAAGGGCAAACCAAGTTCAGATGAGTCTAGAATAGTCAGTGGTAAGTTCACTCCACAAGTGTCCAGGAAAAGATGGCGTATAGCTTTTAATCTATTGCTCATAATATCTCAACATCATAATGACCTTGGGCTTTACCTCCTTGTAGGAGAATTTTCAGTTTGTTTATAAAGCAGCGTTCTCATATCATCTCACAGAAACTTCAAAGTCAATAGAAATGTTACCCCCACTCCTCATTTATTTGACAATTAACAACTTAACTGATTGGCCCAAGGTTCTCCTGGGTTGTAACAGGCAGAGCTGAGATTTGAACACAAGTGTTCTTTCCAGTGTTCTGCTGTATTACTAAAAGGGACAAAAGACAGCCAGATTATCCCATGAACTTTTTAGCCAATTCCTAGAATTGGAAGATTCCTAAAGCTGTCTAATAAAGCTATGAATCACCTGTGACTGTAAGCTCTTGCAAACTAAACTTTACTCCAATGAGGAGTACCTTAGCATGGTACAGAGGCCTTACCACCTTCACAGTGTAATGCAAAGACATTGCCTAATGTAGAGTGAGCCTTGCCTGGTTCAAATCTCAGCTCTACCATTGACCAGCTGAGTGACTTGGAGCATGCTTCTCAGTCCTTCTCTACTTCAGTGACCTTGTATGTGAAACAGGGGTGAAAACAGCATCTGTCTTACAGTTTTGCTGCGTTGTTTTTACATGAGAAGAGACATAAAACACATTAATAACTGACACATCAATAAAAGTAAGATGTGTCTGTTGGGCAGGCATCTTACTTCTTTAGTCCATCACACCTCTGACATTATTTAAACCATAAATTTTACAAAATCTACTTTTGCTCTCTGTTCTTTAAATCAAAACATTGGCATTAGAACCAAAATTCTCTCTGAATACTTATGCAGTGCCCAGAATAGAGGGTTTACAGTTGAGCAATGATGCTCGCTCCACTGAAGACACTCTCAGGAAAGGCACTGTGAGAAATGTCAACACAGACAAAAATCCCTGCGCCTGCTTAAAATGAGTTAAACCAGAGAAGGCGAAGCATAGATTGTCCCTGATGTTTTTATACGTGGCATTTTTAAAAAGTTCACTTGTGCCGGGCGTGGTGGCGCACGCCTTTAATCCCAGCACTCGGGAGGCAGAGGTAGGAGGATGGCCGTGAGTTCGAGGCCACCCTGAGACTCCATAGTGAATTCCAGGTCAGCCTGAGCTAGAGTGAGACCCTACCTCGAAAAACCAAAAAAAAAAAAAAAAAAAAAAAAAGTTCACTTGAACTTGGTCATACTCACTGACAGAGATTTATTAGTGAAAATCTAACCCTTCCTTTACATAAAAGCAGAATGTGGGCAGGAGAGCAAGAAAGGTGCGCATACACTGGGGAGGAGACAGAGGGGCTCAAAACTGAAACCCAGGCAGCTCCCCTCTCACAGCACAGTCTCCTGCCCTGTGTTTGACTTCCAGAAAATGAGTTCTAAATTTTCAAGATTTGTAAATGCAGTGCTGTTGTTTATGTCGCCAGTCTCCATCCTCTCTCACTGAGGGAGCACCAATCCCCTGCCAGGGTCCGCCCTGTGCTCACCTGCCATTATCTCAATGAACTACGCTTCAAGGACACACACAGTCTCAGCGACCTGCCCATCTCCTGTCCTTATCCTTCTCCACATCCATTTCTTTTCCATCCTTTCCTTTTTCTTTCTTTCATTTTATTCTGGGGGGTAAGGGGTTGTTGTTTTGATATATGTTCTCATGTATCCAAGGCTGAGGTCAAAATTGCTAATGTAATCAAGGTTGGTCCTGAACTACTGACCCTCTTGTCTCTATTTCCCTAGTGCTGGGATTGTAGGCATGCACACCATGCCCAGCTCTCTCTCCATTTCCAAGGCATTTACATCATTAGTCTATCGCATAGGAGAATTGTATATAATTTTGTGCTCAAAATAACTACAAATATTGTGCTGTATCAAACAGCCTCTCCATATATATGTCATAGAATTTTTTTGTGTGTTTTGGTGGTATAGCTCAGAGCTGTTCTAAACATTTAGTTTAAAAAAATGGATGCCTGCATGAGATGATGAATGTATGAATGTGTTTCACTGGAGTAGCTTTTTAAATATGTTTTTATTTTTATTTATTTGTTGGCAAGGAGAGAGAGAGAGAGAGGGAGGGAGAGGGAGAGAGGGAAAATGAACATCAGGGCTTCTAGATACTGTAAATAAATTCCAGATGCATGTGCCACTTTGTGCATCTGGCTTTATGTTGGTACTGGAGAATTGAACCTAGCTCATTAGGGTTTGCAGGCAAACACCTTAACTGCTGAGCCATCTCTCCAACATGAAATTGCTTTTTTACGCTCATCTATGTCATAACATCATGTGGCATACTGCAATGTATACAATAAAGATTCTTTTTCTTTAAACAAAATAAAATATTATTCTGTTTCAAAATGTTTTCCAGAGTTTCACAATTATCCTTTCTAAACTGCAGGTGTCTTGTCTAAAAAGTGGAGCCAATCCTCACATCTAGTAAGATGGCAGTGAGGATGAAATCACACTGTGCATTTAGCCCCCACGGTGACAGTGTGTGGCCTATATGTACCACTTTGTAGCTAGCACTATAAGAGATAGGCAAGCGTTAGCACTGGGCAGGATTAGCAGTATTATTGTTTAGGTGCAGTTATATCCCAGACAAAAAAGGAGAAATTGTCAGAAAAGGATGGATTTCTCAGCCTTGGGATGTGAACCCCACAGATATTCAGATGTGGCTTTGCACCAAGAAGTAACCCTACACACAGGAATTCAGACACCTTTATAATGGGAAGGAGGCCAGAAGCACTGCCTGAAACATCACTGAGTCCACCCAAAACTTCTTAGGCTATGTCTTGAGTGATGGAGAGCTCAAACTTTCATGTGAAAGGCTAGGGATTTAACTCAGTGGTACAGTGCTTGCTTAGCATGTCTGAAGCCTCAGCTTTGATTCCTCCCAAAGCAAAATCTATGAAATTGTTAATTAGTCTTTTATAAATTATTCATGCAAAACTGATCAAAGAGAACTTTTTTTTTTTTTTTTTTGAGGTAGAGTCTCGCTCTAGCCCAGGCTGACCTGGAATCCACTATGTAGCCTCAGGCTGGCCTTGAACTCAGTGATCCTCCTACCTCTGCAAAGAGACTTCTTAAAACACTACATTCTTTAGGGAAAGTTGATGACAGCCTGTGGTGGTGACTTGGTGACAATGTGACTAAGTCATGAGCTCCCTGTAGGGTACAGGAATCACTGAAGAAGGGAACAACAGCTCAGCTGGAATTGATGGGTGGCAAGAGATTCTAGGCATCTGATGGTGCTGGACAAGTCATCTGTTCTTGACTTCCCTTCTGTAACTGGGAACAGTTGCTTTGCCTCTGAAGTTTACTACGCTCATGTCCTCACAGAGGTTAAGGATGGAAGGTCATGAAATCATGCCTTCATTAAACAAGTTCCAAGACATCGTTTCCTAAAAGACTGCCTCTTTCAACACACATGCCAAGTCGTTCAGGAGACATTTTCAGTCCAAAGAATATCTTCCCACCCCTGTGTTCTTAAACACAGTTCCAAATTATTGGCTATGGTAACTCCTCTATGAGGCTAGGGTCATTTTACAGATGAAAATGTAACACTGCGAAGTACAGAAATTCCCCAAGATTGCATGCAGGTAGCTTGGCTTGAATTCTGGTTCTTACAGGTATGCTATTATGCTGCTCCCGATGATAAAGCTGTTGTCTTCACCTAATGTCTTCATAGTCAACAAAATATAACTAATTTCTATCAGTGGGGGCATATTTTTTCTCTATTTCCTTTTTAAAAAAGTAAATGAACAAATAAACAAAGCCAGAAGACCTTCCATGAGGCCCTATTGGTGGATAGCATGCCCTTGCTGATGTTGAGGGTGGAGCTAGCTCTTCCCAGGTGGATAGGGATGTGCTTTTCCAGGGGTGGCTGGCAGACGCTGTCTTAAATCTGCTGCTGCAGAAACAATCACCTCCAAACTCAATGGCTTGAAACAATGAAGACTTATTCCCTCACAGTTTTTCTGAAGCAGAAATTCCGCAGTGGCCTTGCTGGTTGGTTCTAGCTCAGGATTTCTCATAAAGCTGAGGTCAGGATGATGGCTGGGACTGAATTTGCCTGAATACTTGAGATTGGGGACATGGCTCAGTGGCACAGCACTCGCTCAGAACGTCTAAAGTCCTGGGTTCAATCCTACAGTGCCCAAATCAAGTCTACTGAGGGCTAGAGGATCTGCTTCTGAGATGGCATACCTTAAGCTATTTTGGAAGAAGGTTCTGGTCACATGGTCCTTTCCAAAGGGCTACTTGAATGAACATGGCTCTGGCTTCTCCCAAAACCTCTTGTTTTACAAGTAATTGTTGGATTCTCAAACCAAACCAATAATTTTTCTACTGGTAAACTTTTACCCTCCATTTTTTGTTAGTGTCTCCAACACCCCTCTCTGTTGGTCTTCTTTCAAAATTCCTAATGATAAGTTTGTGAGATGGTGTCATGGATTGAACAGTGAAGTCCTAACCCCCAGTGTATGACTTTAGTTAAAAGTAGAGTCATCATAGACACCATTAAATAAGGTGAAGTCACTGTACCAGAGGGACGTAGGTCCTCAATTCAGTATGAATGGTACCCTTGTGAAAAGAGGATATTTGAACACAGACTCACAGATAGATGCCCAAGAAGGCAAAAAGGCAAGTGATATACTTACAAGCCAAAAGCATCAGAGTTTTCAACAAAGCACTAGGAGCTAAGAGATAGTCAGGGAAGAGATTCTCCTCACAACTCTCAGAAGGAACCAACCCTGCCAACACCTTGATCTTGGACAGCTGCCAGAGGATATAACAGGAGACTTCTGCTGTCCATATTCCCCCCGTTTGTGGCATTTTGTTCCAGAATCCCTGGGGAAAGACCAGATGAAGGGACTGCACTGGACAAGAAGGCACCATTTCTCTGCTTCCTGCAGAACACTATATTTTGCCCTCTTCTCTGACACTTAGTAATAGAAAAAATCTTGACCTTTAAACAGCCCATTCCCAAGTAAAATTGACAAAAAATCAGAATGGACTATCAAAGTTTCCTGATCTCACCAAAGAAAAACAGGAAATTTAATTTGACATCAATGATCAGAAAGTATTTCTTAAACTAATTAAGCACATTTTTCCCCTGAGAAAATCTTGTCACAATAAGGCCGCTGCCATCCCTTGCCCTGGGCCTAGGTCATCAGACAGGATAAAGTACAGGGGTGCAGGTGGAAGCGAGAGGGACTCTGGGAGTTTTAGCTCTGCTTGTTTATTCTGAGGCACACTTGGGCCATCACGACTGTGGTCAGACTTAGAATCTGAGGAACACAAACAAAGCTGCCTGTGGCCAAGGGCCAGGGTAAAGTTTTAAAGCTTCCAGGGAGAGCCATTTTGCATAGGCTTTTATATGATAATCACAGCTCCTTCCTATGTATTGAACTTTGCAGCCAGAGGAAAAATAAATAAATAAGGCTGACTAATGGCTTGTTTCCCCAGAGGCAGCTTTTTATGGGATCATATGTTTTTTCAGCTTCTCCATCACAGTTTCCTGCTTGGACATTAGGCGCCCTTGACATTGGCGACAGCTTCGTGCACTCTGGACAGCAGCCCAAGCTGCCCCAGAGTGGCTGTCCGGGGTGGAGCTGGACTGCAGCATCTTCTGAGCTCAGGGCCGCTGCAAACCTTGTCCCCTTTGATGACTGCACTCAGCAGCAGGTCTTTCAACACCCTCCAGGTCAAGCATGGCCTCCATGTGGAGGAACAACTTCCATAGCGAGGAACAACTGCGGTCCGGTGGAATAAGAGCCCATCACAGTCTCTAGGGATTCAAAAGCAATTGCAGCAACTCAGAACTGCCGTCATTCCTGCCACATCCCTCACCCTCTCCTCCAATAGCAAAGGGAACATGTGGGATTGAACAGTCTTGAGTTAAAAGTCCCTGTTCCATTACTGAGTGACTAAGAACTTCATTTTTGAGCTTTATTTCTTATCAGTGAAACAGTGGGTTGATAAAAGCTGTCCGAAGGAGCTGTTATGAGGACAGGAAATAATGTTTTAAGACTACAGGTGTGAAATAAATGCAAGCTAATGTTATTATCAGTTGTTCTAAACATCCACCATACAGAAACTTTCCTGGCAGATAAGCGTATGGACGTCAGCGCACTGCACCTTACAGAGTTGAGTAAACAAGCAAATAGCACAGCCTCCAGCTTTCTCTGAACTGAACGGCTTCCATAGACCTTCCACCAGGCCACAGACCGAAGGAATGAGATACGAAGAGAATGACCATTTTCGCTCTTGGATTGCGTGGTTGAGGGACAGAGGGGTTGACGAAAATGCACCACCCTCTTACTGTTGGGTAATAGCAGTTTAATTATACTTAGGCCAATAGTTTTATCATGTTAAATTTGGGAAGAAGTCACAAGATGAGTCATGGAAAAATTTTTGATAAAATTGTGGAAACTTGGGACAGCTGTGATTTCTTTTCCCTTGCCTCACTCCTTCCCTGCCTTTCTGATCCACCCTTTTCTGCCTGCCAGAAGGGCCCTCTTCAGGGAGCCTCACAAGGGAGTTATCCTGGCCCTTCCTATCCCAGCATCAACTCCTATAGTCCAGTCTTCCCTGAGCAGGCAGGCCACTGGCCTACATTCCAGAGTGGAAACACCAGAGCTCCTTCCAGGAGGCAATCTGGTCCCAGGAACCTATGGATGTAACCAGAAAGCAACATCAAAACAAATCACTCTTTTGGTCCAGACCATGGCTTGAATTTGTTGCTACTACAGAGGCCCAAGACCATGTGACTTTTCTTCAGCAAGCAGTCTGGGTGCACAGACATTTGATGGTCTGTCTTGTGGTTGCCTCTCTAAGGTCCAACCTTAAAGAGATAAGTTCAAGGCATCCCTAATGTGGTGGAGGCTCCAAAGAGATTCTCACAATGTTCAGAAGATGGCAAACATAGGAAAACAAATAGCATAGTCTTCTGTGAAAAGTGGGAAGCATACTTGTTTTGCAAATGGCAAGATGTTTTAAAATAATTTTTAAAATATTTTAAAAATAATTCTCTTGTTTATAAACAGTTGATGCTAACTCGATTAGCTCCCATGGGGAAGACCTACTTACTCGCACACAATAGAAGCTAATGGCCCCAGCTTTCAAGAAATTTTTGAATACATTCAACGTGTTTTGAGGTATTAGTGTATTCAAACAGAATATGGGGAAAGGTGGCAAGTGCCAACACAGCTCTGATTTGAACTAAACAAAACGTGTTTTCTGTTTATCCAGAAGTTTCTGAGTACAAAACAATGTGTTAGACCTTTTGTGTAATGAATCCCTAAATCTCACCATAATTTTGCAAGATCAATTAAATGGAGATCCAAGAGTTAAGTGGCTTGGTTAGGTCACATGGCCAGTGGGTCTGTACATTCTGAACTGCTTCCATTACAGTAGAGCCTATTAGGATCCTGAGTCCACAGGATGTACATGGCTATTACACAGAAAGGAAATGGTTCTGGGGTCAAATAATGAGTTTTAAACAACAATGTATTGAAAAAAATTCTTTTATGATTAAGTTTTTGAACTCTTTCTTTTTTTAAAATTTTGTTTATTTTTATTTATTTATTTGAGAGAGACAGACAGAGAGGGAAAGAGGGAGAGAGAGAGAGAGAGAGAGAGAGAATAGGTGTGCCAGAGCCTCCAGCCACTGTAAATGAACTCTAGATGTGTGCACCCCCTTGTGCATCTGGCTAATGTGGGTCCTGGGGAATCGAGCCTTGAATGGGGGTCCTTAGGCTTCACAAGCAAGCCCTTAACTGCTATGCCATCTCTTCAGCCCAAGTTTGTGAACTCTTTCAAATGCACACTGTGACCCTTGCAGGAGGGATAAGGGTGGGTAGTGAAGAGACTCCAAATGGACATTCTTAGAATAGTGGTTTTCTTAGAACAGTATTTTCAAAGGGTGGCCTTTATCAGTTGAATCAATCTCACCAGGGATCTTGTTCCTAAGCATATGGAATTGACCTACATTGGGGTCCCAGAGTCTTTCCAGCAATGCTCCAAGTATGCTGGTGATTCCGATGTGGCATTGGCCTTAGGAGTGGTATTTGGAAGAAGAAGCCATGCTGGTAAGTGGTGAGTGGTTGTGTGGCACGAGCCTTAGGGATTTTGGTCCAATAACAAATGGAAAATTGGGGACAGACTTTTACTGAAGCAGAGGTGGTCTCAGAGCTTTCACTCAGGAAGGGACAGCAGTGATTGTGGTTGCGATGAACCCAGACTAATTGTTGGGAGTTGGCGAAGCTCATTTTTGCTTGTCTTCTAACCAATCGTATTTGCATAAGAAAGCCAAGATGTGTGACACACCTCAGCCCTGCCTTCTTCTGGCACATGATGAAAAGGTCATTATTTTGCCAGCCATCATTGATTTTCTATTTCACAATTTTGCCACTCTTGGTAAGGAGGTGCAGAGAGGGTGTCAAGATGTAGTGATAAGTATAGAATGCACCACCTTCTTTGGTTTGCAATATCTGCAACAAGAAGGATGAAAGAAAACAGAAATAAAGATAGGAAGGAAGAAAGAAGGAGAGAGAGAGGACGAAGGAAATAGAGGAGAGAAGTAAGAATAAATGAACTGTGGAGCAGGGTCTTTTCTTCCAGCTGTTGGGGCCTGTATATGGACCAACATGCTCTCCTGGACCCCAGCCCAAGAAGGACTGGGGATGGAAAGGCACAGCTGGCTTTAGCCAGCCCACATGGCTAGTCCATATGGCCAGTCCACATGTCCACAAGGACTGCTTTCCCCAGTCAAAGCTAACTTATTTAAAACATGAACTCCGTATTGATAGTGGATATGCCCACAGCAAGGATTTATTTTTTCCTTCCCAGAGTTCACAGCAATGGAAATTCTGGTAACACTAAACACTTAGATGCTCTTAAGCAGCATGTCATTCCAGAAATTTACTCAAGTGCCAAAGGAGACAAAGTGAGATGGTATAAGCAGGATAGTTTCATCGGTAAATAAGAGGAATAGGTGAATGTATTCTAAAGGTGTTCAGATATGATGTCCATTGGTTCACGAGCACTTCTGTGATTTTTATCCCTGAATGCTTTTTCTGATCTGAAAGTCAGCCTAGCTACCATCTGCCAATGCTTCCTAAAAATAAATACCAGGTTTTATTGCATTACTTAGCTGTGAATAGAAACTGAGGAAGCCCTCACACTTTTGGTTTATATAACAATCACCTGTAACAACAGAAAAATTATCTCTTGCTCTGTGTGGATCACAGATGCTAAGCCTACTTCTGGCTTTTGACTAAAGCCTGAGAAGGTTTTAGTCTCTGGGCACACTGCAGCAAAAAAAAAGGGATTTCTGAGTCAGAGCTACCACCTAAAACCCAGGAAAAGTTATGAATGTACAGTATTTACTTAATTTCCCATGCCAGATTTGACATTGAAATCTCAGCAGCCTGTTTCTTGGATATATTTATATCAAAAGGAAGAATAATTGAGCATCACGGCATGTAAGATATAGTACTTCACGTATGAGGTTTCATTTATCACCAAGCACATCCTATGATTATTACTGCCATTTTGCAAGTGAGAAATCTGAGGTTCATAATGTTAGGCTCCTTGCCAAGACATACCATCTTACCACTCTCTCCAAAGCATCCACACAAGGCCGGGCTGGGAAATCTTCAGCTTACCCTATTTCATTTTGGCAGAAGTGTTGTCCCACTATAAGTGTGGTATGAGTAATATCTTATTATAAGGCAATGACCAACATGTGTGAGCTTTGATGAACGAATAAATGGCAGAGGAAGGAAAAAGACAGAGGATGAGCCCCAGAGGCCCCTGCCACAGCAAACAAACTCCAGATGCATGAGTCACTTTGTGCATCTTGCTTTGTGTAGGTACTGGAGAATCAAACCCACGCCATCAGGCTTTGCAAACAAGTGGCTTTAGTTGATGAGACATCTCTCCAGCCCAACAGATGATTTCCTGATTCAAAGTCTTCTTGCTTTCAATTCAAGATTCTTCATCCAGCATAGTCATTCACCAGTAACTATGCTGGGTATTTTTCATTCTCAGTCTTGCCTCTTTCATGAATAATTTTTAGAAAGAAGCAGCTTCTGAGTCTGTTAAGGAGGCATCTCACCTCAGAGCATGAGGACGCTGATTCACTCATTCATGTACTTTAGCAGTTGCCTGGAGCTTCTGCCATGTAAGGCAATGATGCCAGATGGGGGCAGACAGAGCCTGTGACACCATGTTTTGCAATCTCACTAATCAGTCAGCAAATACCAAAGCACAAGGGGGAAATTAAGAGTGCCATAGGAAAACTGAAAAGCAGTGAGAAATTCAGGGGAGGCAACATTGACATCAATAAGGGGCATCAGAGAGACTAACATAGACTGCATTTGGCAGCTGGGCTAGAGGAACTGGATCAAAGCTTAGAGAAAGAGGAAAGACTTTGCAAGAAAAGCTGACTGTGTGAACAAGGTAAAGCCATGATCAAGTTTAGGGACTTATTTCTATCTTCCTGGAGAAAAAAAGACATAGGAGACGAATGAGAAAGAAACAAGGAAATGAAGCCAAGGTCGCATCAGGAAGAACACATAGGTGGTGTTTACAGCCACACCCTTTGCTATTTGTACAGGCGCATGATCCCAAAAGAGTTCAAGGCCCATCAAGAAAGCCAAACGTTTCCCTATATAACCAGCAGCTTCCCCACTAGAGTGTAGCCTTGGCACTAGGCCCATCTTGCATAGCACCTGGGACATATTAAGGCCTCTATAAACATTTGTTGGATTGAATTTGAAGGACATCATGGAAACATTCCCTGTGGTGGAAGTTTGGGGTAGAAAGAGTGTGAGCAGCAACGCTTTCCTTCAAGATCTATCACTTAAACCCCATCAGAGCCCATATACTAGGAACCAGTCTATCCTTCTGCCAAAACTCCTATGACCCCAGAGATAGTGCCATTTGGAGGTCCAATGATACAAATTGTTGACATGTGGTACTTATACAGAAATAGTGGTATTGCAATGCCCTAAATCCTGAGGCTATACCCTAAGAATCCCATAGCAGTTGATCATGCCCTATTCAACGTAGCCATTCCAGTAGGCATTACTGCACTGAAGCCAACTGTAAGCTCCAAATGCATGTCCACTTCACAAATGTGCATATACCTCCAGAGAAACCAGTCACTAAGATGAAGTACGAAAAATCTCATAGCAAGTTGAGGTCATTCACAGAGTGCTAAGAGAAGAAGGCTGAGCTGCAAGTGAGCAGCGCAGGCATAGTAGATAGCTTGCGTTTGGTGGTATTGAAAAATGTGTATAGACAGCAAGCTGCCTTTCAGCCTGAGCTTCCAGGGTCAGCCACTGTGGCTGCAGCAGAACTTTGAGGAAGCTGCAGCTATGATTGGAGGCACTATGGCAGCCTTAGGGGGAAAGGGTACTGTCAAGATGTTTTCATGTATTTTTGAGGTCAAGCATTCCTTGATGTCTTGCAAAGCTTCCACTGGACACTTGTGCAAAATTAAAATATATTAAAATTGGTGTATACCATAAGGCCATAAGGAAAGGAAGAAGTCTGAAGTCATGGGAGTACATGAATTTTCTAGTAGACATCCCTACAAACAAATAATAAATCTACAACTTCCTAATTATGTGAATTTTAGCAAATAATTTATACTATTAAGCTTTAACTTCTCATCATGTAAAACACACCTATTTTACAAAGTCACGATGGACAGGGGACTTATAGCCAAAACTTCTAGCACAGTGTCTGACCAATAGGAGAAGGCCAGCAAATGATACTTTATAATCCTCTCTAGTTTATGGTCAGGATTCCTAATAATTTGGTGTTATGTTTCCCAGCTATACCTAAATGTGCATAAAATGGTCCTTCTTCTTACCTCTACCTTTGAAACTACGAGTTGGAAGAAAGTTCACAGTCACATAAGCAACCTGGATATAGTCCTGAGGATAAATTAATGTCCTTTAGCGACAACATCCTTCTGGCACTCTCTGCACCAACATGAGCCCTCATGCGTGCAGAAGCTGCTTTCTGGGGAAGGAAGAGCATGGGGGGAGGGCTTTAAAGAATGCTGAGTGGGGAGTCGGGCTCACAGACTTCTCCGTAGAAGGTAAAAGAAATCCAAGCGTTTAGAAAAAGCTATGGCTCTTTTCAAATCTATTACATGCAGGGATTGAAGCAGTAGAAGGGTTATAAATAAACAATAAATCATGCAATTATTACTGTTTGAATTTTGGCAAGATAACAAAAAGAGCAGCAGTATAATCAGGAAATAATAGAAAAGATCTGCAAGGAACCCCTGCAATTAGTGATAAACAGAGCTTGGCTCAGAGCTGGAGCCCCAATATGGCTCTCATTACAGAGCCTTGGGACCTGTTCCTGGGGCCAAACTCTGCTAGCTTGGGGAGAAGTGAGGTAACTGAAATGTCAGTACCCCCCCCCCAAACTTCAGATAATCTTTTACTACAGTATTATAACCACCTGGGCTGAAATGATTACCTTATGCCAAGTGAGGACCAGTCCATGGCCTTCCGAAAGTCTAATTGAGATGTTTCCTGTTCTCAGCTTTTGGACGCTTTCCTTTGTAATATCATAAGCATGCATACCTGCACACACATGCACGCATGCTCACACAGATACACACATGTGCATACACAGAGAGGCACTGTACAATGAAAACTTTCACTCCTTTTTCCTTCCCCATTTCCTTTCACCTTCTTTTATTAATGATTCCTCTTAAAGAGATAAACACTCCCATGCAAGTGATATCACTTAAACAGATAAATAGTGCACACTAGAGAAACACAGAGCACATGAAGAAAAACCCTGTCCTATTAGACTGGAAACAGACACACTATAATAATGCAAAAAATCAGCATATGGTTCTAATAGGCTTTCTTAAAATGATTTATCAGCTGTGATTAAGCCCTCAACCAGCATGTCTATCTTCATAAATAAAGCAAAACTGCACCTTGCTCTCAAACGTATATGCAGTATCTTATTACCCAGCCCCGCATACCACACTTCATTTACAATGCGGCTCTGGGGAGCCAAGAATTTGTGTGTAATCACAAAGTGTGTGCTCCAAAGAGACTGCCAAGATTTAGGACTCTTATCTCAGAGATAGTCTTACTAAAAGTCCATTACAATGAAGGCTTATCCCCTCCCCCGTGCCACAGAGCTGGGGACTGCTGAAATAGGAACAGGTAATTAAAAGGCTATGCCGGATTTTACAGTCAGCCCAGTGACACAGAATCACCAAACAGCTGTTAGCAAAGGGATTTGGCACTAGGGGAAGGTTACCTCTGCCAGGGGGTTGTAGGAAGTTGGGATCACGTTTTTAAAAAGTCAGTCTCTTTCTTCTCTTCTAAGGAAAGGAAAGAGGAATGCAAATATTCGTAATTCTTGTTCAGCCCTTATTCCCTAGCAGGCTAACATGTCAAATGATCTCAGTGGAAAACTTGAAAGGAAGAGGCCCCACCAAAGCCCGAGGATGAGGAAGTCAGTTCTATGACTTGGAGATTAAGGAGGAACTAGGTAAACATATGTGAGTTCAGTAAGTCACAAACTGATGTCTGAAAACTGTTCTGAGTCAAGTCACTCATGCTGAAGGGATACGTTTCTGTGGGATGAAAGGCTAGTAAGTCCAGGAGGGTGAGCTGACTACAGCCCACAAAGCGACCAAGCAGAGTGCCTTTGTGCGTTTTCATGGGGGAATTCCTTTGATGCCATTCTTAGCTGGATTCACCTTCCTAACACCAGCCTGTCTCCAAAGATAGGCATGCATGGGGCCCCTGTCTTTATGAGCTTCTGGCCATTTTCTTGCACCCATCTTCAATTTCTTGTTTAATTTATTTTTATTTTTATTTATTTATTACGGAGAGTCAGAGGGAGAGAGAGAATGGGCACACCAGGGCCTCTAGACATTGCAAAGGAACTCCAGATGCATGCACCACTATGTGTTTCTGGCTTACGTGGATTCTGGGGAATTGAACCCAGGTCCTTAGGCTTCTCAGGCAAGTGCCTTAACTGCTAAGCCATCTCTCCAGCCTCCATCTTCAATTTCTTTACAGCATAAATTTAAGATGTTAATGTGTTTTTTTTTTCTTTTTACAACAAACTGCTCTTGCAAGATTTAGTGTTTTGTGGCATTGTGGGATGTTTGTCAAAAGATAGAATTTAGGGAGGGTAAAATGTAAAATCTCAGAAGAGAATATAGCACTTGGAACATTCAATCAGTGTTTATTAACAGATGTGTTTCCTACAAAATACACGGGCACATGGAATCAGGAGTGCAACACCGGGTGGTTGTGGTCTGTGACTATCGCATTCAATTAGCAGATCTGCACTAATGAGGTCAAAGTAGCTCCTTTCTCCTGGGATTACAGCTGCACCCCTGGCTCTGACCAGCTGTCTTGCAATATGTGCCTCTGGTCACAAGGGGATCTGAGGGAGGACATATGTGTTTGGATCTGTGCAAACACATCACCACTCATGATAAATGTCCTCTAGCACACTCAGTGGATTGAGAAATCAGTGATGCCATCCTCCCAGAGGTCAACATTGATAGCAAATATCTGCTAAAGCCCACGTTAAACTGAATACTGTGGGCAATTTCAGGTTATGATCATTGCCTTGCCAGAACTTCCAAGAAATGGATAAGTCCCAAAGCCGAGATTGCCCACTTCTGAAACTGTACAGATATGTACATATTCTTGTAACAGAGAAGAAAATGAAACTAGCAGATGTCAGGAGCAAGGAGTCATTCCTCTGCTCCTGAGATGTGGGAGAAAGACCCCCTCTCAGGCAGTGAGGTTACGCTGGGTTACCATCTCTGCCCCATGCAGCTTGGATTCCTCTTCCCAGGACTCCTTCGGGATACGTGCTGCAGTCAACATCAGAAAGCACATTCTAGGTGAGATGCTGCAGTGACATAAGAATCTAACACGCTTGTCCCAAGAATCAGCAATAATTTCTATCCTTCAGATCTCAAAATAATCAAGTTACCTATGTTTATGTCAGGTTGTTAAAATGTCTGTTTTGTAGGCAAAAGTCACATGTGAATTTTAGAGAATGTGGAAGCGCTTAGATTATTGGCCTCATCCAGAATTCAGACAAACATTCTGCATTACAACTTCACATCGCATCTGTACAATCAGTGCCAGCGCTTGTGTGGATAATGCCCGAGGTGCAGGAGGTCCCATGAACACAGTAAAGGGCTTTAGGGCATATCACACTGTAAAAAGAGGCTGCCAGAATTCTGGACCATCTCAGTCCCTTCCAAAATTGGGAGATTACCCAATGGGCTACAAGGGTGGGGTTCATGGGCACTTTGTAATCCAGAGCATTGAGGAAGGCAGGCTTCCTGAGCCCTAGGCACTTTGCTGAGAAAGCAGAGGACGGGTGAGTGGCCTGGTCCAGTGAGGCCAACAGTCCAGCAATACGTTAAGCTTATAAATCCTGCAGGAAGCTCTTAAGCTCAGTGCATCACAAATCACACCAGGAGAAGTAACAAAGGAGAGGACTTTTCTGAGAGGTTGTGATTCCCAGTGCCCAGCACTGCTTCATGTGGAGCCAGTCCACCCACAGTCACACTGAGTAACCATTTCCAGGGCCCAAACAAGCCTCCACCTCAGCTTCGATCCAGAAAGAGACTTCAAAGGGCTCTAGCCAAGGCAGGATTGTGTCAGGATTGTGAGCAACTTTCAAAGTTTTCATAAAGCCGATGGCATTTCCCCAGGAGTCAGGATGCCTGTGTCTGCAGCCATGCTAAATCCAAAATGTATCATCCTCTGTCCACAAAGAGCACCCAGACTACCAGATAAAGGGGGGCGGTTTGCTTATAGGCAGGACATCCCACTAGTAGCTCTAAAACTGTTACATAAAATAATATACTTAAAAATGAAAATGTCATCTTACACCCCAGTCTCATCTTGCCAGTCATGCTGGAGTTTTATTAGAAACTGTGCTGAGAGGAGATGCTGAGAGCAAAGTCCTTTTGGAATTCCACTTCACTCAGCAGCCACACAACAGAGTCACAGCCTCTAACAGATTAAATAATAGCATGGAAGATTCCAGAAAGCAACGGACAAGAGGAACCAGCAAGTGGGTTCAGGAAAGTCATCAGGTATACCACTGCACACAGAGAGGGACAGAGAAGACAGGTGACACAGTGAGTGGCTGTCCTAGGGATCACTCTGACCTCAACCTCAGCCAGGCCAGTTTGTCAGAAAAGCTACCATCAAAAAGTAAAGAATGTGTGTGAAAATAAGTTGAAGGGGATCGTAACGTTCACAAGTCTCCCTAGGTCATCAGACCTCAGTGCTCATTGGATGAAGAAAGAGGAAAATACCCGTGCATGGCTCTGATTCGCAAGGTAGCTATTACATGTAGGTCTTTCTGATTTGACATCCAACTTGCTGGAAATATGGATGGGAGGAATGCTCGGAGTCCACATTCCTGCCGACTCATCAGTAGGGAAATGATAGCACAGCAATGCGAAGCCAGGTCTCCAGAGCAGATCACTCCCATACCTGCTGCTGCCCACACTTCACACTTCGTGCTCACCTGCATAGACAACATGGTTGAGGCAGAAGCGATTCTTGCAGTGATCATATTCTTTGCCTTTTCTCTTTCAACAACATCAGTTTGTATACTTCTCACATCTCTGTGAGTGTCCCAGGTAAGAGGTGCTCATGGAGTTGAACATTTGGTCCAATTTCCAAGTGTGAATGTTGCTTTCTGCCTGAATTGGAAGCTTCATCGTAGTCATTAGCTTGTATCTGGCTCAGTGTGAACATCTGTTTTCCCAATTGTCTTTGGGAGCATTGGTGTCAGGCCGTGTGGAGGACAGCTTGAGCACAGGCTTCTGGGCCCAAGTACTCACCACCTCTGTGCACAGTCAGGAGCCTTGGGAAGTTTGAGTTGCTCACAGCTGCGAGTGGATTCGCATGGAGGAAAGTCCTATTCAAAAAGCATTGGGATTCCCACTGGGTACATCCATGGAATCCCTTTCTGGCCTGCAGGCCACAGGCCAGGTAAGAAGGGACTAAACACCCCCAGAGCCCAGACCAGCCTACAAAGGAAAGATCACCCTGCGGGACTGTTCCCTGCTGGGTGAAGCTGCCTTTATCTTGCCTGGTCCTTGAAGCTGAGCCTCCTAATTGCTTTAGTGAGGATCATCCCAGCCAAATAATTCAATTGCACTCATTTTCTTAGTACAGCTACGGGAAAGCTATATGATGGGAAGGCAAGGCAGGGGCATACCAAACAAGCAATCCTCACAGGTTGGATCTGTGGATTTTGCTACTTTGTTTTCATTGTTCTTTTTCAGTGCCCCCCATCCTCTCTTGGTCCTTTTACATTCATTTTATTTTGATGTGTAGAATGCAGGACCTGACTAACCACATGCTGCAGTAGCATGTACAAAAACAAAACCTAATGCTATGTTGGTGAATCTTTCACCACAATTCTCTCTCATACCCTTGATGTTCCACACCAATGATTCCTACTGGTAATTTACAGTGGGGGCTTGTAACTTCACTATAAGCAAGAGGTAAGCAGCTCCAAGAAGAAGTTATTTTTCAATGTCACACATATCAGTTTTATTTTTATAATGTACCTGTTGCAGTCAGCTTCTCATTGCTGGACAAACACCTGACCAGAAGCAGCTTATGGGATGAAAGGATTTATTTCGGGTTTATAGAATCCAGGGGAAACAGCAAGAATGGTAAAAGTTCCATATATGCATAGCACAGAGACATCACCAACACCAGCAAACACAATGAGGCAGAACTCAAACTGGCTCTGAACATACCTTAAGGCTGGACCAAAAGATCTGCCCCCAGTGACAGTTTCTCCATAGGCTGGTGCATACTCAAGTTCAAGCTTAATCAAAAATATCTCAGGCTACAGGAAACATATTCAAATTCAAACTACTACAGTACCTTATTTTACAATAAAACTTGATGCTAGGTGTCCTTCAAATTCTATTAAAGGTTGAGAGGGGGGAAACCAAGAGCTTCTTTCCCTCAGGTCGTGAGGAACAGTTTTTTTCCTCATGAGGTTCCTGATTGGGTCTACTGAGTAGAGCAAAGGATGGTGGGAGAGCAACACTGAGTCCTGTAATGAGTAAGTGAAATTTGCTTGACTGAGCCAGGGGGTCATTCATGGCAGTGTAGGGGGAAAGCCCTGAGACTGGCTTTGGGCAAGCTGAGTTAGGAACAACAGAGACATATTCCAATAAGAAGTTACAAACTGATGTTATGTCCAGGACAAGGCTTCATCTACAAAGGAATGACCTGGGTGGTGTTGACTGACAAGCTATAAGACTTCAGGTTTTCTGAAGAGAAACTGTAACTAGAACTACCTGAGAGACGATACATCTAAGATGGAGGCAAACGACACTCACAGAGGCGGGAGCAGAGCTAGAACAGGTCACAGGTGCCACCCCCACGCGTCATTTTGTCTCTATTCATAGTTTATTTCATTACATTTCACCTGGGAGAACTACTACTACTATAGTTACCTATAACTATTTCTAGTTAAATGAAAGGGTCAAAATCAAACTACCATTAAAAATAATTCTCAAAATGTCCAAAGTGGCCCTGAAAATGCTTCATGAGTGAGTAAATACTTGCTCATCCCATGCCTAGTCACAGAAAATCAGAAGTCCTGGTGGAAGCAAGTTCTATTTCTTTTACAACATTTCCAGCATAAACTGAGGTCCCCAAAATGAATGTCCAGTTTCCTCTAGCAGTCATCATGGTGTGTGTCAGACAGGGTCTAACCCTTCTGCCAGTCTCTTCTACTCTGTAGCTTCAGATGAAAATATCAGCAGCTCAAGCGAGAACATCCATCACAGGCACAAGTGGAATGACTCCGTCAGAAGCTCCTGGAAGCTTGGGATCCCTTCTAATACAGAGATGGGGTCAATGTCTTCCCAAAACAAATGTCGTATGATAGAAAATAAACAAAGCCTGTGATAAACAGTCCCAGCCATGAAGTCTGAACTGCCACAGGTCAGGAACACTGGTCCTGCAACTATTGCCACCAACACCTCCCCTTCTGATCGACTGACACACATCACTGGCTGAGGGCGGAGCCTCCAACTGGCAAGTCATTTAGAATTAGAAGTTGTAACCCCAGTATCAACAGGATAGTACTTTTTTTCTTTACTGTGAAAGTTAGGTTTTATGTGCCCATCTATGAGGCACAAGTTATTGAAATAGGCAACCTCTCTAAGGGTAGCAATAAACCAATTACCTGATGTCCATCTGAGCAGTATTCCTCCAAGCTGTGGCTTCAGTCATCATCCACATTAAACATATTTGACATTGTGTTCACGCTGCAAGATAATAGACTATGCATTTCTGCTTTGAGGTAGTTTAATTTTCCACCAAAAAAGTCTATTAATTGTTTTGTTGTGCACTCTCACTCCCTTGTATTTATTTATTTATTGTTATATAGATGTTAGTTAGTTATTTCGAGAGACAGCTATAGAGAAACAGACACAGAGAGAGAATGGGCATGGCAAGGCCTCTAGCCACTGCAAATGAATTCCAGATGCACGAACCACCTTGTGCCTCTTGCTTTACATGGGTACTGGGGAATCAAACCTGGGTCCTTAGCTTTGCAGGCAAGTGCCCTAACCACTAAGCAATCTCTCCAGGCTTTATTTATTTTTAATTAGTTAATTTATTACAGAGTCAGAGAGAAAGGTACGGGCATGCCAGGGCCTCCTGCCAGTATGAACAAACTCTGTATCTTACTTCCTATGGCTAGTGGAGAATCAAACTTTGGTCATCAGGCTTAGCAAGCAAGTGTCTTTAACCACTGAGCAATCTTCTCAGCCCTGCACTCCCTGTTAAAGTGGAGGCAAGATCACATCCTAATTCGTTCACATATGTGGCAGTGGATACGCACTCTCACTAATCCCTGTTAGGACTGGACTCATTATTCCTAAATCCCAGTGACCTAAAGCACATGAAATAGCTTCCAGTTTATCCACTGGTTTAGTCATTCCCCGGAGTGGGATGCAAAGATCAAGCTAAATTCTTTTCCCGCATCAAATCGCACCTACAGTGGGGGCATAATTTTAACCCATAAGGAGGCAGCTGAAAGCGATTTACATTGCAGTGGGCTGAGCTGGGAGGAGAAAAGGGATCCTTACAGCATAAGCCCTGGGTTTCACACTTACAAGGGGGTGAGGGAAGAAACGGGCTGTCGTTTCCATTATCATTGTCAATGGTATTTCCTTTCAGTCATGCTGATAAAAAATTTAAAAAAGATCAAAAACAGTCTCATCTATTAGGATTAAGCAAACACAGTGAATTTTAAAATCTGAATAAAACCAAGTTTAGGTTTCAGTATACTCTTTTTCTTGAGACTTCTGGGGGAGGGTGGGATTGTTTTACTCAAATATCTTAGAAGCAACATGTTATGCTAACCGGAAACATGCAGCTGTTCCAAGTTTGCTCAGCTTGGTGTCTTATCTGCCATCCAGCTCCACTCAACCCATATCTTCCCCAGGGAGCAGCCATGCCAGCTAGTGGTGGGCTGGAGCAAGACAGTGTGAAAGGAAGAGGACCTGGAAACATTAGGTGACATAGCTAGGTGCAGAATTCAATCAGGCTGAACAGCCTCCTATCTCAGCTCAGGCTGACCTGGCATGCCAGTTCCCACTGAGCTGGGATTCAAGATCTTGTTCCCATGTCTTAAACAGTCAACGCCCTCTGGGGATACTGCACTTTTCATCATTTGGGGAAGAATTCTAGTGCATGGAAATGCCCTGATTTGCTATTTCTGCATTAGCATAATGATTCACATTTAGGTCCTATGGGAAAATAACAACACTTAGCACTTACACACTGTGCTTTTCATCTTCCAGGGTCTTTGACCACGATAGGCTCCAGTGTTGTATTTCTCTCAGCAAGACAAGAGTTCATTTCTAGTTCCCCCAATGTCCCTCTATCCTATGCACACATGCACACACACGAATGAACAGACACGTATATACACATGCAGACACAAAACTGCTATTTATGATGGGATAATCTGTGTGTGTTATCTGATCTTTTGTCTAAAAAGGAATTTGGTAAAACAAGTCAACTCATCCTTCTCTTTCATTCTTTATTTTTGCAAAATCTTTTGTTTTCCTTCCTGTAATGTAAAGTGCAAAATCAGTATACCAATTTTCTACTCAGGCTTTCTGTAAGAGCTGTGGTTCTTGGTCTGGATCTCTATGGTCTTTGGCTTCATGTCTGGCTACTGAGCAGAATTAAACACTATCTTGGATGAGTGTGGAGGACCC
This sequence comes from Dipus sagitta, assembly GCA_036346955.1. Classification (NCBI taxonomy): domain Eukaryota; kingdom Metazoa; phylum Chordata; class Mammalia; order Rodentia; family Dipodidae; genus Dipus; species Dipus sagitta. Next base: position 8,250,182 of record CM070784.1, read on the forward strand.
TGCCCAGACCCATGCCAAGACCTCTCTGAGTTCTAAGCCACAAGCAAGCTGAAGTTTGTAATTCCTGCCAAACAGTGATAACACGACAAGGTTTTCTTATTGCAGTTATGGGGAACTGAGCTTACATTAATAGAGAAACTGAGGCAATTGTGGAATATCTGATCTGGTGGGTAGGTTATAAATAAAGACAGCCAGTCCCTGTACCTGTGAACCTGACCTGTTATCATCTGTTATTCTATACACATATTGTGATACTTTAGAAATGAGGGTCAGTATTAAAGGTAGAGTCTATAGAACAGAATTTTCCCCAGTGGACAGCCACACTGACTAAGCAAGAATCAATTCTCATTTTGACTATAGAATAATTTCCTAAACCTGAGGTTAAACATTTAACGCAAAGTACAGGGCTATCCTCATTTTCCCAAATTTTGTATATAAAATACCCAGAAAGTTCAAACAAGAACACTTTTTAATAAACTTCTCCAGATAAATGAATCTATTTTCCACTTTACAAAAACTTGTTGATGAGCCAATGCACGTGTTTTACTAAAAGAAAGTTGGATATGTCAAATGAAAAGGAAACAATTGTGGCTACAAGTGTAGCTTAGTATTAGAGTGCTTGTACAACATTCATGGGGCCCTGGGTTCTCCTGAGGAGAAAAACAGCTTGCTGAAAATGGAATCAAACTTCTGTGCAGAGGAAAAGGAATAAAGGAGAATATAACTGGAGAACAATAAAAAACACACTAAGGGCCTGTGTCTCTACTTTGCAAGCAACAAAAGAATAAATGAAGTAGGAACTCAAAGTGGCAGGTCGTCAGGGATGCTGACAGCTGGAGCAAGGTCCTGGGGAGGTGAGAGTAGATGTCACATGGGAGAGCACTGCTTCTGCTGCTCATTTCTCCACCCTGTGGTTTCCAAAGAAATGCCAGGATAGATGCCACCAACAGAGCTACAGCATGACTCACTGAGCTTCAGGCACTGAGAGGATGTCCCTCCCATAGGGACAGCCACTCAAGTCCGTATTGGACGCTCTGATTTGAACAAGATGAAGGAAGAGGGAACATCAGTGGGCTGGATGTTGCCTAATTCCCAGTGCACGCAAGTGAGGGGGCATGAGGCTGTGGTGTCCTGAGAGGCCAGAACTGAACCATGGGGCAGGGCTGCCTTCAGGATACCCCACCCACACACCCATCACAAACCCATCCTGTGACTATGAGCAACACCTAAAAGTCAGGAAACAGTTCTGCCACGGTAACAGCCCATTCTCAGTGCTGCCTGCCTCATTATTTGAATTTTTCAAATTTAGAGATTATACCTGTTAACTCACAAGGATTTTAAAGCAACTCGCCAAGCATGTACAGCATGAATTTTGTAAATTAAAAATCAGGAGCAGAGGAAATATCAACTAGAACTGAGAGTCTAGTGCATGGAGGAAATGAAACATTGCTCATCATAGTGATCCGAAAGCATTCCATGTTAAGTCGTAAGCTTGGCTTCATGTTAACCTACCCGCCAAAGCAAAAAGAGAAACATAACCAGTTACATGATTCTACAGCCACAAGCAGAATGTATTTCAGTTCCTCTGGGGAAGCAAGCCATTTCCTGGAATTCAGACCTATAAGAAAGAATTGCTCACACAAGGCTTCACATGAGAAGTCATGAATAAGGTAATGGTGAATACCTAACACCACACCCCCAACAAGGGTTGCACAAACTGTTCTTGGTGTAAAATGTCTTTAGGAAAATCAAAGGCAGGAACTTAAAATCATTCTATCAGAAATGAAGATTTTTTTTAATTTTTATTTATTTATTTGAGAGCGACAGACAGAGAAAGAGGCAGAGAGAGAGAGAGAGAGAGAGAGCGAGCGAGAGAGAGAATGGGCACGCCAGGGCTTCCAGCCACTGCATACGAACTCCAGACACGTGCACCCCCTTGTGCATCTAGCTAACGTGGGTCCTGGGGAATTAAGCCTCGAACCGGGGTCCTTAGGCTTCTTAGGCAAGCGCTTAACCGCTAAGCCATCTCTCCAGCCCCAGAAATGAAGATGTTTTAACCCCACACATTGTCCTTATGGTCCAGTTTAATCTACGAAACCAACTTTGACTCTCTACGGAAACGAGTGAACTTGATTCCTCAGACTTCTACACGTGCAAATCAGCCGGAGGAACTTTCATCACTCGAGTAGAAAGCCGTTCACTAGATGACACGTTCTTTTTCTCCCTTATTACATTCTTGAATTTCTAAATTGTGTTTGCTTTGCAATGAGACATATAAATCTGTCTTCCATTCTTTATCAAGTTAACTTTTGAAAGTGCTCAGAATTTTATTATTTGCTTGGAAAAGAGTGACAGTTCACGTAAGTTGTTGAAGAAAAGTGGGAAGGTACTTCATACCATTTGGCAAGGGAGTGGGAAGGAGGGTCAAGTGTAAATGACAGGCTAACATAAAAAAAATAAAATAAAATGAGCTGATTGAAATTTTTCAGCTCTCTTGGAAGTGCCATGGCTTTTCCTAAAGCAGTGCAGACTGACCAGTACAGGCCCTGGGCTGTCCCGATTGAGACTGTGACAGGAAAAGCCCGGTGAGGGAGGATTGCTATAATTTCACATAGAGGAAGATTCAAAGGCTTTGAAACACTCAGAAAATTATCAGAGCCTTTTAAAATGTATTCTCCAGATGGAACAGCTGGGCCTTCTGCCATTATGACTACCTAGCTGGTCCTTCCTGCCCATCATCCTCGACATTTTCAGTTTCTGTTCATGAACTGTGTCTAATGTGCTGTTCAGCACATTGTGGCATTCAGTAATGCCTGGTGAGGGCAATGAAAACAACTAAAAAGCATCCTTGTCATTTATTTGGGACCACACTTCCTTTCCTTAATCTTGTAAATGGATTTTAAAATTCCAGAAAACATTCTGTTAAAAACTGAACGTTTTCTACAGAGTTTCACAAAGTGATACACAGTTGTAGCAAGCCTGCTTATCTCACCAACAACAGATGTTCAATAATCTGGCCAGGTAACATGAACAGGAAGTAATTGTGCATCTGGTGGAGAACAACCAGAAAGATTATGGAAAACAGACAGTTGCAACCTCGGCCAAAATCAGATGACAATCATCTCTGCTACCCTACAATCATTTGCCTGTTCTTACCCTGTGGCTTGGACCTTCTGTCCATGCTTCCCATGGAAGATCCACTGTTGTGTACTTAGCAAAAAAAAAAAAGCAACTAGCTGAGAAAAGAAATGGCCTGTGAAGGCCAGGCATAGTGGCACACGCCTTTAATCCCAGCACTTGAAAGGCAAAAGTAGGATGATCACTGTGAGTTCAAGACCACCCTGAGACTACATAGTGAATTCCACGTCAGCCTAGGCTAGAGTGAGACCCTACCTCAAAAAAACAAATAAAATAAAATGAAATGAAATGAAATAAAATAAAAATAAAAATTAAAAAGCCAGGGAGTTTATCTGACAATTTTAAGAATCAGGGAAAAATTTTTAAAACTTGAATTTTTATATTTTAGATACTTGTTTCCCATGATTTATCCAAGCTCTATATGCTACCATGATCAAAGTTTCATTAGTTTTGTTACAAATCATTATTCAAGCACTCGCAAATGGATAGAACACTGTGGCAGGTAGGCATGATGACAAATGTCTGTAATCTCAGGAGACTAAGGCAGGAGAACAGCCTGGGCTATGAAATAAGATCCTGTTTCAAAATGCTACCTTATGTCTGCCTCCATGCACAGTGCAGTGCCACACACATGCTGGAGAAGCACCTCTGGGTGTCCACCCATGCCAACTTACCCGCTTGCTGGTCTCCTCTTCCTGAGCCTTCCTGAACTCATGTTCGAAGGAGCAGTCCAGCTCGCTGAAGAGACCCACCTCCTCACAGTTCTTCAGGAACCTCGTGGGGGTTGGGGTCTGATCTGAAAGCAGAGGCCAAAGATCAATGTAATGGAGCTTTTTCTCCAAAGCTGTGGCAAACTGAACTAAATTCATTCATACCTTCCCCTCACCTTAATATAATGCCCAACAGTGACCCACAATGCCCCAGGCCTTCAAGTAAAATGATAATGTACAAGAGGGGAAAAAAAAATCACCAATTCCTAAGAAAGAAAACAATGGAAAGAGAACCACAGTTTGAGGATTGTCCGCCATCTTGCTGGAAAACTTCAAGAGCTCTTATCCTGGAAGTCATATTGTTTGAATACACATTTATTACCTGAGGAATAGCTGTCTTTAAAAAAAAAAAAAACTGAGGAAAAATGATCTATCTAAAATCAATCCAAAAGATCTTTGCCAATCGCAAACCTGACTTCAGGATCCTAGAAAGAAAAAATTACCATAGATTTTTTATAGTAAACAAAAAGAAACAAATAAACACATTACTTCCTTTTTTCTTAATGGAAAAAGAAAACACTGCAATTCTATCACCTTCTAAGAATCATAGAAGGATGATAAATGGTTCCAAGTCAAACACATTCAGCTTCCATCCTTTATAAAAATATCATTATTAATTTTATTTTCCTCTGCTGTAGCCAAAAGAATGTTCTGAGAATACTCTTTAAAAGGAAAAGAATTTCTTTCCTACTTCTGACTTTCTAGAGAGCTTACTTCTTAGAAGTTTGGGGGAACTGAGGAGCCGCACACGAGTTGAGGTGAGGAGACAACTTTCAGGTGTCAGTTCCCAACTCTTACCTCATTTGAGGCTGGGAGCTTGTTCATCACTCCGTTTGCTAGGCTAGCTGGCTTCCAAGCTTCCAAAAGATTCTCGTACCTCGGCCGTCCTTCTTGTTATAGACACACTGGGATTGCAGATGCTGGTGTTACAGTGCCTGGCTTTATGTAAGTTCTAGGGATCCAAACTCAAGTACTCAGCAAGTGCTTGATCCCTCAAACCATACCTTCAACTCTAATTGTAGGTTTTTCCCATTTGTTCTATAGTCTGTCGCCATATCTCTTTCTGCAGTGTTCTCTGAGACATCATCACCAGTTATCCGAAACTAAGAGTACCCTCAAGAAGATGAATACACCAGTCCTATACTCTATATGTGTCTGTGTTAGAAAAAGCTAGATATATTTTATTTATTTATTTGAGAGAAAGAGAAAGAGAGAGTATGGGTGTGCCAGGGCCTCCAGTCACTGCAAACAAACTCCAGATGCGTGCGCCCCCTTATGCATCTGCTTACGTGGGTCCTGGGCAATTGAACGGGAGTCCTTAGGCTTTGCAGGCAAATGCCTTAACCACTAAGCCATTTCCTCAGCCTAAGAGGCTAGAATTCTTATGTAAAGCAAACAGAGTGTCCCAGTAAGTAGTAAATAGTCACCAAGATTCAAAAAGAATCTTCATGTGTGTGAAGCAAATGTTTGGCTATCCCCATTGAATCATCCCTTCGGAGGCATTTGGCACCCAAATACTTGGCTTGGAGTCCACAGCCACAAAGCTCAGCAGTGCTTCTCCACACTGTGACTGACTTCCACTATACTGAGCTCTCATGGTAGTCTACAGAAAGTCTATCACAGATGGCCATGACTCATGCCTTATTTGTAAAAGTTACATGAAAGATCAGGTATTGTTGCAGGCAACCTTATTAGCCCACTATTGTTGCAATGCATACATAGACACCTATATATTATATACATATGGCTTCTGTGTTTGTAAAAGACAAAAGTACTGCACAGGATGTTTTAGTTAACAAGTATGTTCACTTGCATTGTCTCAAATGCTTACATAAGGTAGATAGGGCAGACATTATTTTAGGAATGAAGAAATATATTTTCTTGAACAAGGTCGCATGACATGTAACCATCTACTCACTACTAAGTGCTCTTTTACCTTCAGACGTGAGAGCAAACCCTTTTCAGTCTAACTCTGGTGCTTTGTCCTCCTGGGTACAGGAGCTCTAGTATGTATGAAAGGGGGAGCATCAGGAACAACATGAACTAATAACAAGGGTAGAGGCAATGGTTATATATGTAGATAAAGAGTGATCTGAATAGAAAGTGTGAATAAAAAGAGAGATAGAGTTTGTATGAATGCATGCATGCACACATGCATGTATGCTTTGATTCTTCCACTGACATTTACTTCCTTTTTGCTAAATATTTGTTTATTAAATTAATTTTTTGAGAGAGAGAAGGAGGCAGAGAGAAAGACAGAGAGAGACAGCGATATATAGAGAGAATGGGCACTCCAGGGCCTCTAGCCACTACAAACAAACTCCAGACACAAGTGTCACCTTGTGCATCTGGTTTATGTGGGTACTAGGAAATCAAACCCAAGTCCTTAGGCTTCATAGGCAAGCGCCTTAACCTCTAAGCCATCTCTCCAGCCCTGGTGCTTACTTCTTGATAGGCATGACACTAAATACTTTACATATACCGTCTCATTAATTTTTACAACAATCATTTTAAGTAAAAAAAAAAAAAAAAAAAAACATGTTCCCTGTTTTATTTATCAGGAAACAGTCTAATCCCAGGGCTGATGTGAAAGTTGAGTCACATAAGAATCAATTCTTGGTTCTTTTGAAATGGCGTTATTCTTGGAATCAGTTAAACCCTTCTACCATAGTGCTGTATCATCAGCCTACTGATTCTCTACTGTCTTATAAACATTTCTGAGAATACACCTGGTAGCAGCGCTGAAGTGTTAGATCACTTATCAGCAGAGTAGATTTTGCCAGTCTTTACTCTGCTACTCCTCTATGTAGCACTGTTAGAGAATTGAGGGTCGTAGTCATAGTTAAAAACTTAGGGTCAGGTCTCTGGCCTCCCCCTAGAACTGAGGAAACAGGCGCAGTGGCCTTGCCTAGCTGTTTTACATGGGATCAGGCCTGCAAGCTTGTGCAGGAAGCACACTTAACCTTTGAGCCACCTCTCCAGTGCCCCATTAGTTATTCCTTTATTTGTCCCTAATTGGATCCATGGACTAGGCTACCTGGCCCCAGGGGAGCTGTGGGTGAGTATCTGAGATTGGCAAGTATGGAAGACACGGCTGCTAGAGTGGCAGTTAAGTTCCATTTGAGCATCTGACAAAAGCAGACAAAGATGTGGGAACTTGAGAGCAATGGGCTGAAGCCCTTTCCCTTTAGTGCCCCAGATGTTTTGTGTGTATGGATGTGTTTGTATGTGTGTGGGTACATATGTGCATGTGAGGCCAGAGGATAACCTTAGGTGTCATCCTTAGCTATGCTATCCCACTCCTTTGAGACAGGGTTTCTCATTGACCTAGAACTCACCAATTAAGTGAGACTGGCTGGCCTGTGAACCCCAGGGATCTGCCTGTCTCTGCCTCATCAGCGCTGGGATTCTAGGACTATACCATCGTGCTAGGCATTTGTGCATGGATACTGGGGATATAACTCGGGGCCTCATTCTTGCAAGGCAAGTGCTATACTGACTGAGCTGTCTTCCAAGCCCACATAATAGCTTTCTTGCAGCCATTCAATTCTTTGCCCTAGACCTTTGTTAATTTGTGGCTGTTACTGCCAAACATTAACAGCGTCATCTATCAACTACTGGGACCAGAAACAGAAATACCTTGGATAAGAATGGCCAAGTGCCCTTTTGGTGAACAATAGCTAAGGTGCACCCTTTTAGTAGTGACAATGATATCTTAAGGACTTACAGGACTTCAATAGGAACTCCAAACTGACATGACTGTGTATGGCCACAGGAGTAGAACTAGAGGGGTCAGTAAATGGCCCATAACATTAAGCACAGGTGACACAGGGCAGGAGAGCTTGCATGTTCAAAGGTGTCTCTCCTCTCATATAGAGCACATGATCTCTAGATACCAGCACACCTACACATGAAGAAAGGAGATGGGAGGAGGATGGTGTGTGGGAATGGCACTGTCCTCTGTCCTGGGCTGCTTTATCAGTAGGCACAAAAGCTAAGAAATAGGTGGAGTGCTAGGGAGCAAAAATAGTTGTTTCCCTCTACCCTCAGAGCAGAAGGCCCAGAAGGAGGTCCTGGCTTGTTACCAAGTATAATTCTCTTGGAATATGCAAGGCATGCTATTCCTAAGCTTTAATTTATCTTTTTGTGAATGATATATTCTTTCCAGTTACAACAGGAACCAGAAACTGGAACTTAAATTTAACATTTATTAGAATCAGTATAAGATCTCTGGTCATCATCACACTCACATGGTGCCTGTTCCATGTAAGCCAGCAAATGTGCACTTTTCACAGGGGGACAGCTACCTGTCAATTGCTGAATCCAAGAGGCAGAATTTCTGACTACCATGAAGTCCTTTGGCAAAGAGCTATTCATGCTGATCAGACATGGCCTTAGTGAGTAAAATCTTGTAAATTTAAATGTGTGTAAGCCCTCCTTATTTAGTTGCAAGAGGATGCATCAATCAACTACCAATCCAGTGGAGGATATCCAAGGTGAGTTCAGTCTGCAGGGACAAGTGACACCCTAAGTGCTCACTGGACTTACTGTTTGCATCAGGATCTCTGGTCTGAGATGAGTGTTTAAGGACTTACAGTCTTTTTCGTGCTTCCTCTTAAACAAGAAATGACAGGAGGAGAGGATCACCCCAACCTTAAACTAAGTAAAGATTAGCCACCTTTGAACTTGGATATTGCCTGAGCTAGAAGCTTGTATGTGGTCATCACTTTGGAACAGCTGAGCAGGTGCTGCACACGCAGCTGCAGGATCCCCTGTGGTAGAGGCATGAGAGATTCATGTATTTCACCAATCAGACCAGAAAGATTGGTACCAAATAATGGAGCATGAAATCCTGACATTTACTGCAATGTGAACAAAGCTGGAGAGCCTTATGCTAAGTGAAGTAAACTAGGCACAGATAGACAAGCACCATATGATATTTACTCAAGCACCTGTGGAAGCTTAAAAAGTTAACCTCAGGCTGGAGAGATGGCTCAGCAGTTAAGTGCACTTCCTGAACAAGCATGAGGACCTGTGTGGGGCTGAAACTGTCAAATTCCAAATCTCCAGATCCCACATAAACATCTAGGTGTGGGCCACATGTGCCTTAAACCCCAGTCCCTCAGAGTCTTGATGATTATCCTCTGATACAAAGTCTAGAATCAGTAAAGAGAGTCCTGCTCAAAACAAGATTGGGTGGAAGAGTGATGGAGTGGGGCACCCAACATTCAGCAAGTATATCCTGAGGTGTCACACTGCACCCCACCGCACTTCACCACACACACATCACACCACGCTACACCTCACCGCACACATACCATCCCCCGCCTGCCCCCATACGCACATACCACATCACACCATACCATACCACACACACTCACACACACACACGCACACACACGCACACATGCACACACACACACAAATTGTTAAAAAAATGAATCTCATAGAAGTAGAGAACTGAATATGTATTTTCAGAGGCTGGGGAAGGTGAGTGATATGAGGATATAGGGTGGGGGTGGTAGTATAGGAATGTTCTATACTAGTAGGATAACCATAGGTGATAATGACTATTTCAGAATAGCTGGCAAAGATTTTTTAATGTTCCCAACACAAACAAACAATGAATTTTCAAGAGGGTGCACTAATTACTCTGATCTGATCAGTGCATAGAACATGTTGAAATGTCACATAGCACCCTATAAATATGAACATAACATGATTAATATTTAAAATTTAATTAATTTTGAGAGGTTGGTACCAAAGGGTATTAAAATAATTACTTTTCACAACTTATTATATTTCAATATCTATCTTTCTGAATCTGTTTCTTGGGAAAAGGAGGGTCACTTTATGGGATGTCTGATCTTAGTAAGAGCTAGGCAAATGACACTTGCCATGTTGAGACCCTACTTGTGTACTTGTCAAAATGAGCACTACAGACTTGGCCTTGTGGTCTAAAAATTCACTCGTCAGTTACATGATAATGGTTCTGCACTGCATTTTTAGGGCAGCAAACAACATATGGTTATTATACTTAGAATGTGAAATGGTTCCAGATACTGAGGTGTGCATTTGTTTCATTTTTGTCAATGATAAAGAAAAAGGCAACAAGTCATTAGTCTTAAAAACTGTATTGTAAGAGATATCATATATGAAAAAAGAATGCTAACATCCTAAGCAACATTTTCTCATTGACTCATAGGTACTCATACAGTCTTTCATTGTCAATGATGGTATAAGTAAGGGACCAGGACTATGTCAAGTAATTTTACATCATTTGATTTTAAACTCTTAGTAGTTAGCAGTAATACAAAGGTCTCACTAATTCAAGAGTGGTCATGACCATTCAGAGTATTTTTTTAAGCAATACGTTTGTATTATTTGCATGCCTCGGAGTCAGCCAACACAATATGGCTTAGTGAATTGCTCAAGAAGGTGGCTCAAAATATTAACAAAAAGTATTTGAATTTGTTTACCTCTTTTAGTGAGAGTTAACATTGTCAGGCAAGGCATTTTTCTTAGGTATTTCATACATATATATTCACCTTTTGAATGTTTCAGTCACAGTTTTTTAAAATATTTTAACTTAGTTAATATCTGAATTCCTTTAAATGGATTTTAAGATACATGATCCTTTCTAAGAGCAATAGTCCAGAATAATGGACAGAATTGGATGGAATTTTCAAAAGGCGTCTTCTCTGCACATGAATGTGCCTTGTGCTAAGTGTGAATGGACACGGAGCGGGAGGGTCTGGCAGGAACACTGCCATCACTAATCTCTACATCCATCCCAAGAGATGGAGCCACTGTAAGGCACAGCAAGGTTAACCTGGTTGGAAGCAACAGTTGTGGCATACTTGAAACACCATCTTGGCTGAGTGATCCCGTGGAGAGATGGGACACACTCTCACACTCCTGAGTCACATGCTGGAATTCTTTTAGTGTCAACATGGAGAACTGGTGGCCAGATGGCCTTCCAGTGTCTATGAGTCAATGAGAAATGTGCTGACAAGGGCTTCTCTTGCAGCCCAGGCCCATATGGTTGTAGAAGGCACAGATTTAAATGAAGCTGTCACATCTTCTCAACCTACTGGCCACTGGCCATGGACCACTACAATGGCTGCAACAGCGGTCAAGCCATGATCTCACTTGCCTTGGGCTGAGCTGCTAAAGGGGTTGTGTACACCATTTTATCATGGTCGTGTTGGCTGAGTGAACAAGATATCTGAGGTGATTTTATTACCAAAATGTGCCCTGTACTTGTAGGAGTTCTACACTATGCTGAAAGGGGCTGGATTTCAGGAGAAACAGAGAGGATGAGCAAGTGTAATGTATGTAAAATAAGAAGACTCATTTAGTCAGGTAATTACTCGAAGTGGATGAAAAGCTGACAACATGCTAACATATATGCTAAGAGCAACCTGCATTCCACTTGCCACACAGATGAGAACATCTGATTTCTAAATATATCTGCCTTCCTTGTATTACTAATATGTTAAAAATCTCCTGCTAAGGGCTTTTCACTATTTATTTGTTCCATTTAAAGGTGATTGAAGAGTTAAGATGATAATAGAATAAGCAGTCCATAGATTAATAGCAAATAATCAAACATAATTTTGATCGAGACCAAAATTCAGTATGCGCAGCTGATCAAATCTAGATGCATGACAAGGAAAATTACAGATGTATGGAATATGAAAAAAGCTACTTGTTATTTTTGTCATATTTCCTCACAAGAAAAGCAGAGCATAAGAATTAAATAGCATATAAAAACATACAAAGTCCAGGGCACAATTCCAGGCATAGGGTAAATCAATAAGTGGTACCTCTTACTATTATTGTGCTATCTCTGGCACAAGCTACCCACATTCTGTGTTTCATATGGGTTAAATTAATTTAGAAAGTGAAAAATTACTATGTACCAGTGGTAAGAGTGTCATTTACATGTATGAGTTTGCCAAGAAGAGGTAAGTATGGAGTGTATGGATATTTGAGGTATTTACTCAGTCAATTTTTAAATATTCAATCTCAACTTAAGAAGAATTTGGAGTCAGATATGGCATCTTCTTTCTGGCTTCCCCCTTAAAATGTCAATGAATTACTGAGTAGTGTTTGCATCAAGAGACATGAACAATTTGGATGTGGGTTGTTTGAGTAACTATGATCAACTCTTTGCAGATCCACTTCATTAAATCACATTCTTTCTTTCCTTATGATGAGAATTAGGGTTAGGGCTTTGACCTAGGAATAGGCCCCAATTCCAGACCTCATTCAAACATGACTGGGTCCTGAAGTACTATGTCATCATTTGTGACAGAAGGTGAGTGCTGAGAATCGGTGAGGAAGGTGGGAGAGACCAGTCTTTCACCCCCCTTCTGTGTCAATTCAGCTTTCAGCTAGCTGTACCACAGCAGATCCTGTCTTATTACATCAAGTCCACCATATTCTAAAGTCATGAAGAAAGGATTCCTGAGCTCAAACTACTAATCATCAGGTTTTTGTACAAATGCTCAGAGTCTTTTCCTGGACGCTCATCCTTAGGTGCTGTCACATTGTCAAGTTTCCTAACATTTTCCACTGCATGATTTTTCCTTACTTGTCTGGGTTGTTTAATGGTAGTCTATTGTGTAGATTCCTCCATAGCCCACTTGAGTGCAATAAGTACCATGAGAGGAGAAACAATGTGTGTCCTGTTCACTGCTTCATGTATAGCAATGAATACAATAAGATCCTTGTAAACACTCAATAGATGTTCACTGAATGGATAGAAAGTGGCGGAGGGGCAACTCTAGCCTTTCCTCCCATACCTGGACTGTGCCTGGCCTAACTTCACTCCAGGTACATGCTAGTTGTCTGCAACCTTTCCTGGACCACAATGCCTGGTAGCGAAATTGCTAGGCATCTGAAAACCTGAAGCCTGGTCCCATGGTTACCTCTCTCAGGTTCCTCCAAGATGTTGATAGGGTTGAATCTTTTGTGAAAGGTTCACAGCACTCATTTATCTATCATCTTTCTTCCTTTTTATTAAGTAGAAAGTTGTATGGATGTATCATATGTTGGTACCATCACTTCCCACCTCCCCGGCCCCACACCACTGAGGGCTCTCCTCAGTGGGATTACCGGTGTCCCCCTAGGTTTGGGGGTTATGAAATGTCAGTCATTGTGAGGGGGAGGAGCAGTGCCTCTAGACATTCCCTTCTAGTCTATGGCTCTTACATTCTTTCCTCCTCCTCTTCCACAAGATTCCCTGAGCCATGGCTGGTGAGTTTTAAGTCTACTTTAGTGTAAGCTCTCAGCAAGGTCTGGATTTTCGGCTTTGGTGCATCCTCTGTGTCTTTCTCCATGACCCTGGCTCTGTCTCCATGACCCTGGCACTGGTTGACAGGTTTGCTGTTTGAAGCAGCGCTCTTGCTCATCTTGCCAATTCCTCCCACAGCACTCTTGAGTGTCATCTTTCCCTCAGTGGTGGTTTCAATGGAAAATGTCCCCCATAGCCTCACTTGTTTGTGATTAAGCCACATACTTAACCCTCAGCCGGTGAAGCCTTTGAGAAGTGGAGCCTTGCTGGCGGAGGTCTGTCTCTGCTCACTCAGACTACCCTCCTGCTGCTTTGACAAGATGCAGTGTCCCAGTTACTGGCTCTGCCATGCATTCCCCACCATGATGAGGCTTCCCCTCAAAATTTCTAGCTGAAATGAACCCTTTCCTTCCATCAGCTGTTTCTGATCAGGAAGAAGAAGGTAAATGCTACACCCTCCATGTAGAAAAATGTATCATTTCCAAGGTCACACACACACACATGCATGTGTAGGCCTACCTAAGAGGATAGTCCTGATTTACTCTGCCATCACTCCACAGGAAAGACTCAGTATTTCATTTCACTGGGAGTATCAAATGGCTTCATACCAACTTCAACAGAAAATGCAAGGAAGCAAAAGAAAACCTGCCACTGCTTATTCATGCTGTTTCCTTCATTATGTTTATTTCTTTCTTCTCATTATTAATTAGACAAAATAAAAATTAGGGCTACTAGTGCCCAATTATTTTTCCTCCTGGTGTTGTTAATGTTTGGCAGCAACAGCCACAAATTAACAAGGGTCTGGGAAAAAAAACGATTGGCTGCAAGAGAGTTATCAGAAAGCTATTACATGGGCTTGGAAGACAGCTCAGTCAGTATAGCACTTGCCTTGCAAGAATGAGGCCCCGAGTTATATCCCCAGCATCCATGCACAAATGCCTAGCACGATGGTATAGTCCTAGAATCCCAGCGCTGATGAGGCAGAGACAGGCAGATCCCTGGGGTTCACAGGCCAGCCAGTCTCACCTAATTGGTGAGTTCTAGGTCAATGAGAAACCCTGTCTCAAAGGAGCGGGATAGCATAGCTAAGGATGACACCTAAGGTTATCCTCTGGCCTCACATGCACATATGTACCCACACACATACAAACACATCCATACACACAAAACATCTGGGGCACTAAAGGGAAAGGGCTTCAGCCCATTGCTCTCGAGTTCCCACATGTTTGTCTGCTTTTGTCAAATGCTCAAATGGAACTTAACGGCCACTCTAGCAGCCGTGTCTTCCATACTTGCCAATCTCAGATACTCACCTACAGCTCCCCTGGGGCCAGGTAGCCTAGTCCATGGATCCAATTAGGGACAGATAAAGGAATAACTAATAGAGCACTGGAGAGGTTGCTCAAAGGTTAAGTGTGCTTCCTACACAAGCTTGCAGGCCTGATCCTATGTAAAACAGCTGGGCATGGCCACTACAACTGTTTTCCTCAGTTCTGGGGGTAGGTCAGAGACCTGAGAGTCATTGGAGTTTACAGACTCCAGAATCAGTAAAAAAGTAACTCAAGCCAGGTGTGGTGGCACACGACTTTAATCCCAGCACTCAGGAGGCAGAGGTAAGAGGATTGCTGTGAGTTCAAGGCCAGCCTGAGACTACATAGTAAATTCCAGGTCAGCCTGGGCTAGAGCAAAACCCTACCTCAAAAAAATAAATAAAAAGAAAGAAAGAAAGAAGGAAAGAAAGGAAGGAAGGAAGGAAGGAAGGAAGGAAGGAAGGAAGGAAGGAAGGAAGAAAAAAAGCAAGACCAGGAGGAAGAGTGCTGGAACCAAACAGGCTAGTGACCAGCCACAGGCAGCAGGCACATGGGACACTGCAATGGCACATGCATGAGCATGTAGCCCCCCAACCCCAAGAACACACAGCAAAAACAAGACAGAAAAGAGAAAACAGAAAGTAATAGGTTTAAATGTTGGGAGCTGCAGAGACTTTAGTACTCAGCATCTGATGCTCAGTTCTGAACCATAAGTGTGATTCTAGAATTCAATAGATGAGAAAAGCACCCATTGTGCATAATCCTTTCAGGCCTTTCCGACTCATGCAAGCAGGCACTTCTGCATCTCCTTAGTCTCAGGGAAGCTGAAGCAGTCTTTCAAGAACAGCTCACTCATCCGCAAGCAAACAGAAGCTGAGAGCACAGTGGTGACCAGAAGGGATCAGAGCCTTTGAACTAGTTTCCTGACCTCAGATCATCTGCACTAGCAACAGGTTACAGGTGGGCTGGCTTGTATGTCCAAGGGACACAGCCTGATGATGACTGCAGTAACCAAGACCCCCACAGCTCCACACCCAGAGAGACTCCATCTCAAGAATACATGAATAATAGAGAAAAGACATCTGACATTCTCCTCTGGCCTCTGCACACCTGAGGGTGCATCTTCACATATATGTACATACACCACATGCATGCACATGCGTGTGTGTGCACACACACACACACATACACACATATACCAACATCACTCAGTACACTGGATAGATATAACCATGCCCACTTTATGCAGAAACTGAGAACCAGAAAGATTTGGTTATTCACTTAAGGTCATATGGCCAAAGCAGAGAACAGATTAGGTTCCTCATTCCTATCCCAACATTTTTCTAATCTACCCAGCTAGATGGGAAGCATGGAAATTTGTTGATGGATTAATTGTTATTATTCATTTCTGCTAATATTCACTGGGCACATTTCCATATGTCATCTTATTGCATCTATCACTTGTGACAGGTATTACCTTCCTTAAGGCAACTTCCTAATCACCTCAGGCTTGAAGGAGAGGCCCTTCCACTAAAGCTTCCAGACACTGGTGTCTTGTGGTATTCATCTGATACACATCATGGAAGGACATAAATTTCTCCACACAAGCTCTACCTTGATGTCCTTGAGGACAGGAGATAGGAATATGTGCATCCCATGGCTCTCAGAGCAGCTGTGTGCATGAAAGATACTCAGCAATGCAGGCTGCAGTGTGGTCACAGGTATGACTCTCAAGTAATATGGAGCCAAGTGTGTGTGTGAGATTTCTTCTGAGGTGGGGTCTCATACTAACCCAGGCTGACCTGGACTTCACTATGTAGTCTCAGGGTGGCCTCAAACTCACAGAGATCCTTCTTCTTCTGCCTCCCAAGTACTGGGATTAAAAGCATGTGCCACTACACCCAGCTTGGAGCCAAGTTTTAATTTATAAAATGAAAAATTATCCAGGTGCCATAGTTTGTGCCTGTAATCCCAGCACTTGGGAGGTGGACATATGAGGATTAAGAATTCAAGGTGATCCCCATTTACACACAGTTAGGGCAGCCTGGAGCATAAGATTCTGTCTTATAATAAAATAATGAAGGGAGGAAGGGAGGCGCAGCTCTTCAAACATTTTGGGTGACCATTACATTGATCTATGTCAGACCTACATATTGTCAAAGCACAAATTTGTCAGTAGACATTATCCCACCCCAAAGAGAGGAAGCATCTTGCATAAATCAATCCAGACACCCAAAGCTGTCTTGCCTGATGACCCTTACCTGATAGCATGTTGTCTGTTTTTATTGACGGAAACTTCAAGGTCATCTCATGCTTGTGCCTGTGGATCATCAGGTGGTCCTCTGTTGGGAAACGCTGTCAGACCAATGGTAAGAGAAGGATAGGAAAGATTCAGCTTCATAATATATATTTGGCATCATTAAGAAAAAACTTTATTCAGTATCATCTGCATGATAGGCAAAACAAATATTAGTTCTGAAAAAGCATTAATGCAGTAGTGAGTGAAGCTATATACTGTTTCATGCAAGCAAATGTGCTGGGACGTTCCTTTCAGTTATATCCACACATGTCCATCATACTTTCCATTAGATTACCAAAGTGTTACCTGTGATACAGAAGAGTTAAGTATGATAACAAGTAGATCTCTGCCTCCAGTCATTTGCCAACTCCATGACCTTTCCCCAGAAAGCCTTTACTTATTATGGTCCCTGGACATAACCAACTGTGCTGACTGATGGGGGAGCTGTGTTTCTTTAGGAACTACAAGTTTTTGTCTGAGGTAGACATTGAACTTATCCTTTGCTAACAAATAAAACAGAAAGCACAAATGAGCGGTATTAAAGTAACAAATATATCAAAGATAGATAATGACCTCTTGCCTTCCTCATGTTAAGCAGCTTCTTTTTTAAATTTTTTTTTGCTCATTTTTATTTATTTGAGAGCAACAGACAGAGAGAGAAAGAGGCAGATAGAAAGAGAGAGAGAATGGGCATGCCAGGGCCTCCAGCCACTGCAAACGAACTCTAGATACATGCAACCCCTTGTGCATCTGGCTAATGTGGGTCCTGGGGAATAGAGCCTCAAACTGAGGTCCTTAGGCTTCACAGGCAAGCACTTAACTGGTAAGCTATCTCTCCAGCCCAGGTTAAGCAGCTTCTTAAAAATTAACTATTTAGGGATGGAGAGATGGCTTAGTGATAGCGACTTGCCTGTGAAGCCTAAGGACCCAGCTTTGATTCCGCAGTATACAAGCCAGATGCACAAGGTGGCACAGGCATCTGGAGTTGTTTGCAGTGGTTAGAGGCCCTGGTGTGCCCATTCTCTATCTGCCTCTCTCTCTCTGTCTCTCTTCTCTCTCTCAAATAAATAAATAAATATGTTTTAAAAATAACTTTTAATGATTATTTCTTATGGTTAAAAAAGTAAGTATTAATGACAGCATTATAAAATTAACATATTCCTATTTCTTCTTATCCACATGAGAATACCATGTCCAAAATAAAGAAATGAATTTGGGTCTGAGTAGCCCTTAAATTTTACAAAAACATGTGGAACTTTTTCTAGTAGTTACTATTTTACATAATGCTGTAAAATTAAGGCTAAGGCATGATAAGTATGCTAGACATTACCTACAAATTAACCAAAAGTAGGAGAAATGCATGACAAAGAAAAGAATTTTGATTTATGTCAGACTTTGGGAAAGAACTACATGCCATGCCTAATTTTTTGAATCATGCATCTACTAATCTACACCATAACATTTTTGTTATGTTTCTGTTTATGAAGACCTTATCCACCTAGTATCAGATTTTTTCTAAGTATACATTTGATTTTACACTAATATATTATTTTCAATATTTTTACTCTATATTAAATTATAAGCCATTATTTTCTTGTTTATTTTATTTATTTATTTATTTTTAAAATTTGAGAGCAACAGACAGAGAGAGGAAGAGGGAAAGAGAGAGAGAGAGAGAGAGAATGGGCGTGCCAGGGCCTCTAGCCACTGCAAACTAACTCCAGACATATGTGCCACCTTGTGCATCTGGCTTATGTGGGTACTAGAGAACCGAACCTGGGTCTTAGGCTTTGCTGGCAAATGCCTTAGCTGCTAAACCATTTCTCCAGCCCCATTTTTATTTTTAATGTTCAAGTATTGATATTAAAGTTCTCAAAATGCTGTTCCCAATATGTTTGGCTCTCTGACTCATGGCCACCAAATTTTCTGACCCTTGGGTAGAGCCATGTGACTAACTCTGTCCACTGAGTCATGAATGAAAGTTACATGTCATCCAGAGGCAAGCATTATTCTCTGGTGTAAAGCCCTGTCATTCTCCTTGCCCTGTTCATGATATAGCATGGTGGCTGACAATACGGGAAATAGTGGACCTTCAGTCATACTCTGAAAGATTATGCAGAGCATTTCTGAATTCTAAAGTATTGAGCAGGGCTTCCTATGCCTCTACCATAGAAATGCATCCATGGGTTATAAAAATAAGCTTTGTTGTTTTAAAACATTGAAGTTTTCAGAAAATTTGTTATTGCAACAGACCCTAGCCTGTTCCTAAGATTGGGATGGTGGTAATAGCTGAACTGAACAGCAGGGTCCGCTTTATCAAATCAAATAAAAATAAAAGTAAATTAATAAATTCTGAATCTCTGATCATTTAAATCTTTCAGACCTTCCTCATTCTTCATGATAGTCAATACAGATATCATGTATCTTTTGTGCTCCACAGTAGAAATTTTTCTACAAATAGTATGGATTTGTGTTCATAGGAACAATGAAATTGACTGGACTGAATCCTATGAAAGACTGTAGAAGTCTGTTCTTTGTATAAGCATCACTCACTTGTTTCATATAAGCTGGAGAGCATAGAGTTTACAAAGCACAGGAATTATCCTCAATTTCTGATTATGCAGCGGCTTGCTTTATATGACTTGATATTTATTTTCTCTTTCATCAGTTCTCTTAATTTTTCCAGATTATGCAATGAATGCATAAAATATTTAACACCAGAACACATCAATTAAAGATAGGGGTTAATGTCCTACTCTTTCTGCCAAAACATCATAAAATTTATACATATATATATATATTTGTATATGTATATAACATGGTCATACTTTCCATTGTATTGATGAATCACTTTTAAATCTGCAAAATAATGAGTACTGAACTGAATCCCCTGGAATGGACAGTATGGTAAGGAGAATGTTAACTAAACTTTTTTAAAACACAGCTCACAATGTAGTCCAAGCTGTCCTGAAATTCAGTTAGCCTCCTGGCTGCCTGGATTATAGGTGTGTGCCTATCACAGTTCATGTTGATAAGAATTATATTCAAAATGAGACAATAATATGAAATTACAAATTACTTAGATGCAGGTATAAAGTAGAGAGTTACTCAAAACATGATTAATGCTGAAAGCAAAGGACAAGTGAAATTAATATTGGATGCTGAGGTAAGCAAAAGCAAGAAAAGTGTGTTTCTTAGTAACTTATGAAAGAAAGATAATGTGTACAGATCTATAACTTAACTCCAGGCATTACAGACTGCTTCTAAAATAGCCAGGTTTCTTTGGAACTCCGAAGCGGGAAGAATCCTTCCATCACACTCGGACAATGAAAGTACTGACTAGCTCTTTGTAACCCTCTTCCCAGTCTCAGCATCCTTTCTGCACCCTACAGGTTTCCAGGCTATGGAACGTCATTAGGGCAAATGCCATGATCACAAGCCATTGACTGACCCTGAGATACTGAAACCCCACCAAGAACCCTTTAAGACAGTGGGGTGATGGCTACATTTTCCCTTCAACTGAAAGCTGGATTTAGTTTTATAATAGCTTATCAAGAAAAAAGACACTTTCATATTAAATGAAGACATTGAATTCATATAATATTTTATATTAAAGCTATGGAAGAAAGTTAAAATCCTCAGTTTTCCTAGTCTTGTCAAAAAATGCATTATTCCTTCACCAAGATATTCAAGGTCATTCCAAATAGACCATATTCAAGAGCTTAGGGTATGGTTCAGTGGTAAAGTACTTGCCTCACATATGTGAAGCACTGGGTTCAATTCCTGGCACTGGCACAACACACACACAAGAGCTTAAACCAAAAAACATGACCCCATTCAGCCACCTCGTAATTTGCATGTGATGTGGAAGATTCTGCCTACATTCCTCCTTGTCTTAGAAGATTGAGCATGCCCACTCCCTGCCCCCACAGGATGCTTTACCAGGAGAACCCAACTCTTTGACATTGCAACTTGACCTTGACAACTACAAATGTATTCAGCCTCATTCGTAGCGACCCTGAACATGCCCAAGAGCTCTGAGTACTAAGTCTTCACAACCTCTTGCTCTCTCCCCCCTTTTCACTGGTTTCTTTCCCTTGACTAAATCCAGCCTGGCTATCCCTTAGCTTTTAAAAAGCTGCCTCCCTCGCAAGATACCATTAGATCACTCTGCTTCCCGGTACTGCCCAGTCCTCTGAAAGAGTCCTCTGTGCACACCACCTCCGCTTCCTTACCACCCACTCACCCATTAATCCTTTCCAATCAGGCCTCCTCCCCTCTGCTCTCCCCTGGCTTGCCTGCAAGCACCTAGCTGCCAAATCCAACAGCCTTTACCCAGTCCTCCAACTCTCTGTGCCCCAGCAGCATCTGACACCATGACTGCACATCTATGATGTTGATTGATTCACACTCAACCTGACAGAGTGCTTTGGAGCAATACATGACATAGAGTAGGAGAGTACTGGATTCGTAGGGGTCCAAAAGATAAGGGTACAAAAGGAGTGAGACTAAAATAAAGATGCAAAACATACACAATCATTGACAACTAGGGTCAACTCCCAGTCTGGAAATGTCTGGAAATGTTTTGGGTTGCCACAAATGTGGAGTGCTACTAGGATCTGGTCTGTAGAAGCCAGAGATGCTGCTAAACGAGCCACAATGCACAGGACAGCCCACATCAGAGGGTTATTCCATACTAGATGTTAATGATGCCAAGCTTGGATAAGTATTCCTATAGATCAGTGGTTCATGCATAGCTCTCTCCTTTTGACTTCTCTAAAAATCAGATGTAACCACGAATCCCTTCCTCAAGACACTCTCCTCTAATGTCATTCACAACCCTGGGCACTGCTGGGATTGCCACCTTGGATCATCCCTCCTTTCATGTTGCTAGATCTCTGAAGATCTCATGCCATCCCTACCTTAAGGGCGCTTCCCATTTACCTCCTCAAGTTAAATCCGTTCCCCTATTCTGCATCTTAGGGTAGTCCATGAAAAATTACAGTCAATTATTTCATTGACATATCATGTAATTATAGATTTGACACCCAGACCAGAAGCCATGTGAGGACAATGACACGCATCTGGAACATGGCTACTTCACAAGGGCAAACATATGCTTGAGATACACGGCATCCCACACGTGCTCTGAATGGCTTGGACTAAATAAAACTGAATGTTCATCATCACAGCCAAAGCAAAGCAAACTGCAACAATTGTCTAGGTCCCTTTGGTTAAGAAAACGTCCCTTCAAAAAATAATTGAGTGGGAATGAGTTTTACTTTTGTTAGGACCACGTATTCTGTATTTGCCATGAAAGCCCTGGTCCAGCAGGTTTGTTGTTGTTGTTGTTGTTGTTACTTATCAACCTATTCATGTTTTCCTACTTCAAGATAATCTTCAAAACCAGTTTGCTTCAATACTTTTCTATTGTTTTACTTAATTATGGGTTGACAAAAACTAGCTTTGCTAAAATTTCCAGACCCTGAGTAAATGATGATTATGGTTGCTTAGCAGCTGACAACACCAGCAACTGCTTGAGTTTCTATGGCTTCATCCCTCTAAAAATTCTTGTAAACATTCTCCCAGAATCCTTCACAGACTCTCCCAGCACCCCTCACACTCTCACAGAACCCTCCACAAACTCTAAGAACATACAGTAAGGAGGGTCCTTAGTGGGTAACTGACTATAAGCATTGCTCCATACAATACTGCCAAATCCTGTTTAGGCAAATGATGTAACAACTCACATTGGCAAGAAGTCTATGTTGAGAGTCCTATACTTGTTTTATAGCCCATAAAATGAAGACCTCAGCATCGAAGCTACCTATGGCAGCCATTTTCCACACATCAAAACCACTGAAGCATAAAGATACCCAAATATTGGTCCATGAGTCAATAGCAGGAAAAGCATAAAGTTTCAAAGATAAAATACAAAACTCTAATTTCTAGCTTCTTTAAAAGAAATAGGTTCTGTCTAGGGTAGTAAACTTAGCAGCACCAGCAATAGTGGGAACTAGAGGGGGCATTAATTGAACATTTACTATGTTTACATCCTATATTAAAATACTACAAGCAGTACCTCATCTAATATTTCCATTATCTGAGAGTCACTTAGCAACCAAGAGATTCAATCCAGCACAGTAGGACATTGGCCTGTCTTAAAATTTAGATGTTTAAAATATGTGTATTCTAGAAGAGTTAGAGAAGGGATTCTTTTATTCAAAAGGTAACTAAAATAAAATAGACTTCAACCTACAGTGGTGAGCCATCTCATCAGAAAGGCCCAATCTAGTGGCTGCAGTGAAGGTAGGCCCCGCCATCCCCTTTCTGAAATGACAGCCCTGCTAAGATGGCCAGCAGGATGTGTCTGGCTTTCTTCTGGAGGGAGTTATGGGCAGAAATGTCCACATGCTCCATTTCAGTAGACGTGAGGGAAGTAGTTCAGATTATTCAAAGCAGAATATAACAGTAGTGAAGACCATGATCACACCTTCAAAGAAGTTAGAGAGACTTGGACAATATCTCAGTAAAGAAAGAAGGCCTAGTGCAGGCATTGTGGTGGGTGACAGTCAGCGTCCAGTGGGAAGGCAAGGGCATTTTCTGAAGCTACAGAGCAGAGAATCCACACACTCACCTGGGAGCAGCCTGGGGCACTGCAGACAAATGGCCTCTCCTGCTCCAAATTCATCTTGGATTCCTCATAAATCTGAAGGGTTAGAGGGAGAGGAAAGAAAACAGAAACCCATGAGTACGTATGCCTCGGCCTGAGACGCACAAGAAAGGCAATCACTCCAAGCCTCCTGTCTACAGAAATTTCTAGATTAGACTAGGCACAACATGAACACCAGTGAATACAGGTTCTGCTTAGCATAAGTTCATCATCTCCCCATCCTTGTCTCTGATGCACTTTCCTGAGCATATGCTGAAGAAAACAATGACATAAAGATGTCATAGTAGAAATGTTGCCTGTGGGAAACTACCTGATAGGCACTATTACCAGGTCAGACCCCCACCTTCTCAGAACAACTCTGAAGCAAAAGTTTTTCTACCTTTCCTCACTTCTCTACTGAGAAATTTAGAATTGGCTCATTATGGCAGCCAAAGAAATATGGCCACTGTGTCAGCAGTCCTCAGGGTGAGGACCAACCCTGGGCAGCATGTCTAACAATACCCATGGTCACTCCACCAAGCTGCAGGACACACATGCAGTCTTGGAACCAGGTCACCCAGAGAAGAGGGTGGCAAACCATGGTCTTCAATTCACTTTCACCTCAGGAGTCCATAAGCCTCAACTAAAATTGTCCAAGTCGTACAAAGTAAATAGAAGTCATAAAATGCAAAAAAAAAAAAACCCACTATTTTCTTAGACATCTTGTTGATTTGGTTTTATAAGCTGATTTAAATTAATGAGACTAAAGCTTGATTACCATTGCCTTAAGGAGTTAGTATATTTTTATATCTTTCCTATACTGAACATTCTTGTGTGAATTCATTTGCTATATTGTATTTTCTTGTAATTTGCTTATTATGAATGATGTTTTATTTTTACAATTTTCCTTTTTTATTTGATGTATAGTAATTATACACATTTATAGGGTACATGGTAAAAACTCAATAATATATACATAGTATATAATGATCAACTCAGGGTAATTAGCATTCTTTCTTTAAGCACCATTTAGTTTCCTAGCATTTGGACCTCTTACTCTCCTCTCCCTAATTCTTCTCTTCTATTTATTTTTATTATTTATGTATTTATTTATGTATTTATTTATTTATTTATTTATTTAGTCTTTTGGAGGTAGGATCTTGCTCTAGCCCAGGATGACCTGGAATTCACTATGTAATCTCAGGCTGGCCTTGAACTCGCAGTGATCTTCCTATCTCAGCCTCCCAAATGCTGGGATTAAAGGTATGTGCCACCACACCAGGCTCTATGACAAATACAGTAGGTCCCTATAAACCATAGGTACCCTACAGTATTCTATTTACAAGAAGAAAGCCGCAAATATCTCTGGACATTTGCCTTTACGTGAGGAAAGTTATGAAGAATGAAAATAACTGCAGAGCTCATTTAATTTAATTTAATTTAATTTAATTTAATTTGCCATTGCTGATCATAGAGCATCCCTCATCCCCATTATGACTGCTGAAAACTCACTGCTAAGAGTAATGGGTAACTGTGACCCTGAGAAATGATTTTGATCCAAGGTAGAACAAACAACAGAGAAGCTGGGTAATCCCTTACTTAAATCCATTGTGTTTTCTAATAAGAAATCTTTAAGCCGGGCGTGGTGGAGCACACCTTTAATCCCAGCACTTCGGAGGCAGAGGTAAGAGGATTGCCATGAGTTCAAGGCCACCCTGAGACTCCATAGTGAATTCCAGGTCAGCCTGGGCTAGAGGGAGACCCTACCTCGAAAAAGCAAAAAAAAAAAAAAAAAAAAAAAAAAGAAAAAAAAAAAAAAGAAATCCTAAGTGTTTTACTGGAATGTATCTACATATGTAGGCCTGGTATCCTTGACAACTGCCTTATGCCTCAGTGTTCCTTCCTTTTCAAGACCACATGAGTGTCCAACTTTGTGTGTCATATTGCATCTTGTGTGACATCTTGTGTGTCATATTGCCTAGCTGGGGGCCTGTCTGACATTTTACATTATGGAGAAGGATCTGAGCATCTAACTGTGTGTATTTTCAGGTAGAGGGAGTTTGTGGATAAGTGGTTTTGGAATATCACCTGAATATGAATTATTCCCTGTGTATAAATTTAAAAATTATAATTTATTGCTCATGCAACTTGCTCTTGGATGCCACTTGAGAGCTTTATTTGATAATTTTATGAAAGAATGTCACTTTTACCAGGCAACATTAAGATGACATGATGGTAAAATGTGAAAGATATATATATATATATATATATATATATATATATATATATATATATATATATGGATATAAAATTTATGGTCTAAATTGTGAAAGTAGTAATTAATGATAATTAAATTAATGTCCAAGCAACAACAGTGTTCAAGGCTGGAAGTACTATTGCAGAGATCTGAAGGAGATTCATTAAGAAGCCAAACTGAGGAAAGAGTTTCCAAGCACAGAAGTCTAAGGAGACAGGGTCTTTCTACAGTGACCTCTACTCCTTCCCAACTCTGACTTGCCAAAATGCTGACTTTCCCCATCAATTCAGGCCCATCATACATTAGCAACTCCATTTCACTTAATTATTGGTTACAACTTGCTACTCTAAAAGCCCTGGAACACTCTGATGCTCCTGTTTAGAGACATAACTATGTATAGCCACACATATTTACTCTGTTATAGTGAGTCTTTATGGTGTGGATGTCATGTTTACAGGAATATGATCAGTGTAATTTGATATCCATTGACATGTGTCAATAAAAGTTTTTATGCCTGAGGAGATACAATGCCTCAGAAATACAAGAATTTGTCCACAAACCACTTAAAGTTTAGTTCAGAATGTTCTATTGGGTTACTGCTGTCATTCATTTAGTTTATTTTTAAACACAAATGAATGTGTATCAACTTATTGCATGCTATGCAGTGACTACAGACCAAATATGTCTGACAACATAGTATTAGAATGAAAGTCTTAAGGCGGATGGCAGTTGCTAATATAAAATGGGTTTAAGGGATTAATAAGTTCTGAGGTGAGTGGGTGTGTATATATGTGTGTAAACCTCAACTGTTTTATTTTGCTTTGCAGTTCCCACATTCAGCCTCTGCAAACATTACTCCCTTGCTAATTCTTTTCTGTGTAGGTGTTTGCAATAGGTTTACTAAATGGTACCACTGCCATGTAGGCCTCATTACTTTTATCAACTGGTATGATCTGGTCTGATGTATTAGTCAAGATGCATGGTTTATTTTTATGGTCTGCTATTAAGGTTCCTTTCTAGTGTATATTGTAATAATTACTCTCCCAGACTCCTACTAAAGCTTTGCATGGATTCTTTTATCCTTGTCAAGTGGAGGCAAATTACTCAGACGTGATTTTAGCCAGGTTGTTCCATATTCAGTCCTCAGAAGTCAGGCCTCATCCTCTCATTTCCCATTTAGTTGCTTTACTGGCTGGGATTTGTTAATAAAGCAAGTTTGGTTTGGCAATCACCATAGCAGGAGCTCCACCATGTAGAGCTTCCATA
This sequence comes from Dipus sagitta, assembly GCA_036346955.1. Taxonomy (NCBI): domain Eukaryota; kingdom Metazoa; phylum Chordata; class Mammalia; order Rodentia; family Dipodidae; genus Dipus; species Dipus sagitta. The sequence goes on from CM070784.1 coordinate 8,277,175, forward strand.
GTAGGCGTTCAGTAAATATTTGCGGAATGGATGATGAACCCTGAATCATCATGATAAATAGTCCCAAACAGCCTGCCTGTTCTCCACACTGCAGGCCAGATTTGTGGAACTGTTGTTGTCCAGAATCAAGTTTTCAGAGAGGCAAGAGAGTGTGTGGCGCATTCACTCCACCTGCCCCCAGGTATAGCCTCAGAAGACTCCCCAGACTCCACGAAAAAAAATAGTCAAAGCTAGTTTTGGTAGAAGCATAGGGAAAACTAGTTTTCACTAAATTTCATATGAAACTGTATTAATTCATTATAAATGTAGTCTGCTCATATTACCGGTCTATTATCCATGAACAGTTGTGTATAAAAATCCACAGTTCATCCTTTGAGTAACACAGACTGGTGAAAAACAACCATACTTGTGACAGTTGCTCTCATCATCTAGTAGTTTCTACTCCCACATTTGTTCCCCTTTTCCAAAACTCAGACTCAGTGCTCAATTCTAACAAATACCTCACTCATATAATTGCCCCTCAAGTTTCTAGAAAGCAATAAGAAATCCTCCTAATACACCCTACTAGAGCACAGAGTGAGCTGAGGTTTCCTCAGGCAGTGACAGGCTTGATTTACAGTTTGAACCCTCCGCCACCCCTGGATTCCTCCAGGCTCTAAGTGATCAAGAATTTCTTTCATTGTTCAGGGTCTGACCCCTCAAATTCCTGCTCTAAAATGGGAAGTTGGTCCACAATGGCTGATGCAACAATCCATTCAAAGGCTTTGCCAGCCATTTAGGGATATAGTTGGAATTACTGTTTTAGCAAAGAGCAAATGCTAGTAAAACCTTGGACGGTCTGCACAACACACTATACATATGTACTTGAAATCTGAGCTCAGAGGAAGGAAAATCAACATCATCTGGCTCAGCCTAGGGGATGCTTTGCCACACAGCTCAAAGGCAGCTACAACCCAGTCTGAGTTAAGACAAAGTTTCAAATCAGTGGAACGGCACAAGCTAGCCCAATAGCAGCAGATAAATCTTACAAAGGTATGAGATTGGAAATGGTAAAATACCAAAAAGATTACTTTTATCTGAAAACGTTGCATGCACTCTTATCAATACCAAAAATTAAAAGAACTTCAAAGATGCAAACTGAACTTATATCAATGAAAGCTAATATACTGACAGGTTTCCACCAGCTGTGGTATTACTAACCTAGTTATCTGTGCATCAAAGATCTGAAAAGAAAGTTTGAATTCTTTTTGTTATTATTATTATTATTATTATTATTATTTGGTTTTTCAAGGTAGGGTCTCACTCTAGCCCAGGCTGACCTGAAATTCAACTATGTCATCTCAGAGTGGCCTCCAACTTCCTCTGCCTCCCAAGTGCTGAGTGCTGGGATTAAAAGTGTACACCACCATGTCTGGCTACAGGCTTGAATTCTTACGTGTTGTGAGGCTAGGGAGATCACTGAACAGGTATGAGTGCTTGTCCAGCTAGCGTGAAGGCCTGAGCTAAATCCACATAAACAGCTGAGTGTGGCCACCCACACCTATAATCCCAGTCCTGGGGAGAACAGAGACAAAAGGAGCACTGGGGCTCCCTTGTCAGCCAGTCTGAGGAAGACAAGAAAACTAGAAACAAAAAGAAAAGAAAAGAAAAGAAAAGAAAAAAGAAAAACACCAGTAGCTCCAGAATTGGGAAGAGCCACAGAGGAGCGCACCTGACTTTGCCTCTGGCCTGCATACATGAACATACAGGGCATATGCATCTGTACACATGTGCATATACCTCACACACCACACAACACATACTACACATACACAGGTGCACACATGTAAAAAAAATATTTGCATTTATTACCTTATCATGAGGGTAGAAGGAACTATCGTGGCAGGGTTCAATGAAACAACACTACCTTGTCGACCTATCAGACCCCTAATTTCCACAGAAGGAAACTGGCCCCTCCAAAAATGACAGGACCACTCAAGTCAATCACACTGGGTGACACTCCAAATCAACCCTGATTGCTTTCTCTGAAGAAAGATTAATTAAATTTCTTAAAGATATAGCCAACTTTCATCTGGTATTTTTGCAAAGAACAAACATTTTTCTCAATATATTGGTCAGAAAGATCAAAAAAAAAAAAAGCATGCACAATAAGAGCCCAGCACATATTTACCACAAACACATCCTACATTTACCTTATTCTTAGATGCCTGCGTCTATCATTTCACATAAGGATGCAGGACAATTCTTCCCATACATGGCTGGCTGAGGGAAAGGAATTGTATATTTGATATAGGAATAAGAGTTGCTTTCAGAAAAAAATATAAGTTTTATTATATCTTTAGTTTTCAAACCTAACTGTCATATCTTCCAATAGAAAAATAAATGTCCTTGAATTTCAGTCCAAGAAAATCAATGACTCTATGAGTGCATCTTTGTGTCTCTCTGGGTGGCTCTGTGTCCTTATTACTTGTTCTCTGCATGTCTGCCTCTCAAACTGTCTCTTTCTATGTCTGTTTCTCTGTGTGTCTTTGCACTGCCATGTGCATGTTGCTCTGCCTCTCTCTCTCTCTCTCTCTCTCTCTCTCTCTCTCTCTCTCTCGCTCTCTCTCTGTACACACACAAACACACACACACCCACACACAATCAGAAGTGTTCTTCCAGCTTTACTGGTAAAAAGATTGGGTAGGCTTGTTTCCGGTCCCAGTGTTATTCTTGAAGTGAGCTGCAGTTAGAATCTGAATTTCATTGGGCTATTATTATTTGCAGCTGTGTGACCTTTTTAACCCGACTTTAAAAAGTGACATTTCAGCCCTCAAGCTTGAAATGCCTGAAGGCTGCAAGGTTTTCAAGCCAGAGATTTATACAAGGGCCAGGACCAGCAGAGACGCTTCCTTGCAAGTGAAAGTTTCACTAGAAGTTGGTGTGAAAGGGACGCGGCCCTACACAACCGCTAGCCAGAACTCTCCCTGGAAGTGCACAGGTATTCTCATAGTCCTGTGGTTGGACATTGCTATTCCATTCAAACCAGATGAAATTCCTTGACATTGGAAATATTCACCAGCCCCGGGTGTCTCCCCAAAGTTCAGGTCCCTACTGCCTAAACCAAAGACCTCTATGGACTGCCACACCCTCGATCATCACAAAGACTGTTGAGTTCCCTTTGCACAAGGCCCACTGTTCCCAGAGAGAAAGATTTCCAAACAGCTTTCATCTCTGAAAACCGACCCAGCGTTTACTCCCCAAAGGAGGCCCAGAGACGAGAGAGTACTGGGGACTCCTGGCCTCCCCAGCCTTTTGCCGGGGTTCTGTGGTTTTATATATGTGGCATTTATACTGTGCGTGGAAAAGCATTCCAGGGGGATTGGCTTTTCATGTGCTACAGTCCTTTTTTGTTGTTTAAGTGTTCCATATGTTTCTTTAGATATGAGACCTATTTTCAAAGCCACAAGCTAATTTCAACTTTTGTTCCCCCTAATCCTGTCTTATGACTTTTCTCTTTATGGGTTCAATAGTTCAGAGCACACTCACTAAGCACCAGCCCAAAGCATTAGATGTGCAAGGTGAAGTCCCTGTGCATGTATCTGCCTGAGTGTGTGAATTCAGGTCCTTGTTCCCCTTTCTGCTCCTATCCAGCACAGTGGGTATTTGCTGGACACATTTCATCTCCAGCAAAGTATATTTGACATGTGTGTGGTTAGCAAAACATTAGAGTAGCAATTATCTGGTCATTATTATTGTTGTTGTTCTCATTATTATTATTATTAACAACATATTTTGTTTGGATACATCATGTGTTGGTACCCTCTTTTCCCTCGTTCCCTGGCCCCGTCCATTGAGGACACTCCTCAGTTGGGTTGCAGGTATTCCCCATGGGGTTGTGGTTTATAACGAGACAGAACACAACCTCAGAAAACATGCTAGAAGGTTGCAAAGTCTTTTCTTTTTCATCTGCTCTCATTACAAACAACAAAAAAGAAAAGAGAAATCAGAAAATAAGAGGTTATTGTGGTTTAAGATGACACTGTAACCTTTCAACAAGTGCTTCATTGCCATTTAAAATACTTGCCCCATAGTGTCCTGGAAAGGAAACTATAACTGTAAAAGTTAAATGAAAATCTGCATACACTCTTCACAAAAGTCAAAGTGAGCTTGCCACTGAGAAAATGCAAGAAAAAGGAGCAGTTTTCTTTCTTTTGTTCTGTTTGTTTGTCTGTTTGTTTGTTTGTTGTTTTTTGCACTATAGTAAATGATTCTTTGGTATTCTAACACATTCTTCAAATCAGACTACACTATATTCAGATAGATACTATTGCATTTTGGGTATGCTTGTTTTCTTAAGCTATTTTCAAAGAAAATGACTACCTTAATATATTCTGGAAAAATTATAACATTACATCTTGGTTTTCTTTGCACCCATGCAAATTACTTTTTGTTAGACAGAACAATTTTCATGTTATCTTTAGTCTAAAGAAGTTATTAAATTTCCAGTAACAGTGTGTGCTTGGTCTATGCAACGTATGGGTTAAAATAATAAAGCATCTGAGAACTGTTCTTGCACACGAAACTGAGCTACCAAGTGTGAGATTGCACACGAGATGCAGTGGTGAAAATGTCCATCTTCTGTGCACAGAAAGACTGTTCTACATTTCTGTTAAATCATCCTACGAGAAGACATTGGAGAATCGGCCTAGCAAAGTGAACAGCTTGTCGTCTTGCTCTAGTAGAGAGCCAACGTGCCCATGCTGGAGTCTGCAGAAGCCTGCAGTCATGTTCGGAGCCTGCATGTCCCACTGTCCATGGACTACCAGGTCAAATGAACCCAAAGTTTCCATCCAGATCCCTCTGTACACTGCTTCAAATATCAAGCATGAAAACGTTTAACAATACTAGTAGGTCACTGAAAGGCCATGTTGTCAAAAATCTCATCATTTGAGGGTATTGTTATTCAAACAAGGTCACATTTCTAAACATGAGCAATAGGTATACTTCTACCTGCCTGCCTAGAGAAGCTGTTATTTCCTTGCACAGCTCAATAAAGGGATTCAAAAAGATATGAAGCCAGTTTTTAGAGGCTACTGTTACTGAGGGCCATCACTAGTATCTAGTAGCTAGGACCAGGGACATGGAATACTCTTCCTGTGCAGAATGGGAAGTCCTGGGCAACCCTGGCCCCTCCTGACCCAATAGTCAATAATGCAGCTTTGGAAAGTCTATAGCATCCACTTCCTCCCAACCCACACTGCCAAGTTCATAGAAAACAACAGACCAGACTGGGACAATAGGAAGGGTGAGACAACAGACACCAAAGGAGGAAATGAAAGAAAATGGCTAAATGCATGCCCACCTCTTCACACTTGTCAAAAGCCCCCAAAAGCTTAGGTAAAGTGAAGTTCAAGACACAGCTAGATTCAATGCCAATGATGACTTTATGCACACTCAAAATAAAAAATAGGTTGAATTACTATTTCTTTAATGTGAGAGAGTGTTGATCTCTTGCCAACACTTTAGCTAAGTGTTCAATCCATGGAGGAGAGAGATGACTGAGCCTGTGTAAACTAGCAGATATTTCTTTGTAGGTAACTTACATGGTTTGACCACCTGTTGCTCCCACTGTCCAAATTAGTTACCACTCCATTGTGAGCAGTGTTGGCTCAACAGAGTCAAAGGAGCCATTGGCCCCCATGTGGAATCCCGGTGCTGCCCCAGTGCCTTTCGTGACAAATGTTCCAATTGTCTTCTATGATTACTGACAGCTCATCACATAGAATGTGCTTCTCTTCCTTCCTTCCTTTTATAGTGCTTAGAATTAAATCTAGAGCCATGGGCTAGAGAGATGGTTCAGTAACAAAAGGCACTGGCCTGTAAAGCCTGATAGCCTGGATTTTATTCCCCAGTTTCCATGTAAAGCCAGACATACAAAGTGGCACATATGTCTGGAGTTCATTTGCAGTGGCAGGAGGCCCTGATGTGCCCATATTCTCTCTTTTTTTCTCCCTTTCTCCTTGCAAATAAATAAAATAATATAAGTAAATCTAGAACCTTGTGTATGCAAGGCAAGTGATTTATCTTTGAGCTACAGCTACAGCTCCCCTTCTTCTGACAAACTGAAACTACCACAGCTTCTAAATTCTGTTTTTATGTTGCTAATTGCTATCAGCCATCAGGTCACAGAATACTTAAGGATGGGACATTGCTTTCAAGTGAACTTCTCCATCAGAGACCTTAGTAAGCCAGAGAGAAAAAAGAAAATTCATCAACACTTATACACATACTTTTGGCCTGTTCAGTTTTTTATTGAGAAGTTAAAATTTTTTATACACAACTTTATATGCAGAATATACATTCATTTCCTGATAGAGATCATTTTCCCTATAAATTAATTCAGAATTTCACACTTAAGCTTAGTTCCTGATAGAAAGGGAAGAGGTTATTGTATCGCCAGGGGTAGAAGGTATTCCCCAAGCCCGCCTCTGCAGTGGGGTCGCTTTCATTTCAAAAGTGCAGGGTAAGCTGTGAGTTTAAAGATCACAAGATCATTTCCACTTATCCTTTGTGGTTTTATCAAATCCCCACTGAACAGATGATTCAGGAACCCACTAAACACTCTCAAAAATTGACAGGGAAAGAAATGGCCTTTTCCTTGAGCCCACATCCTCAAGAGGAAAACAGTATCCCAGACTCCCAATCATCAAGAGGCCAAGCCATGAAGAAGCTACTGCACGTGGCATCCCACAGGGCTGTGAGCTCCAGCAACGGACCCGGACCCAGTTTGGAGCCCACTCTCTAACATCAGCATCAGCAGGAAAGGATTTTTTTTTCTTTGTTATGCCTCTGTTCTCGAAAAGCTAGGACTCTAACTGTGGCTTCTTGGCTCAGGGGGTGAAGAAGGTCAGACCCTCAGAAAGACCCCAAACCCGGACTCTTTCACAACAGAGGTGAACAGGGAAAGCCCTACAGGCATCCACCAGCAGGCACATGACAGAGCAATCAGAGATCCCATTGAGGGGCCGAATGAAGACAGGGGAACAAGCCAGACCCCGTGTTCACAGGGGCAAAATGTGACTGTGCCTCGGAAGGCTGGAGGACACCTCACGGAGCACTGATCACTGGCTGTCTCAGGGACAGTAGCCCGTTGGACAGTGATTGATCACTTGTCATACTGATCTTGTTCATGTTTGATTTGACTTCAGCATATGTGGGATGGGAAACCCAGCACTGCCCTCCTTCATTCTCTTTCCTCACAGCCCCTGGGCACCGACCAGGCATGAGGGTTCATTCTGTGATAGAAAAGAACAGTCAAAACAACCCTTCTTCTGAACCGCAGTGTGCAGCAGGTTGATGAAAGGTATGCTGAGAGGTGTCTGTGGTGGAAAATAGAATATTAAAAGCCAAAACAGAGTTTTTAGTGATGTTCTGTGAAAGTCCATAGACCATGAGAAAGCAAGGCTGTTTCATTAATTATATCAAATACCATACAGGTTCTTTTCAGAGCTAAATATTTCTCTTAATAATATGTCAACTACACATGCATGAGTGCATGTGCGTGCATGCACGCGCGCACACACACACACACACACACACACAGTAGTGCATTCTTTTCATTATTTTAGAAGTAAGGGGTTTATGTATTTCTTTGATTTAATTAGGCTTGATATTGCTTGCAGTCCACATAATTAAGTCTGTACTATTTGTAGAAAGCTTAATGTTGTGGTCAGAGAGTATATTTTTCTGACATAGAAAATCAACAAGGGAATCTAAGCTACCTTGCTCACTAGCTGTGTGATTGTAGGAAAATGAATTAACTTGTCTGAACATGACCTTTCTCATTATAAAAACAAACTACAATGTTGGCATTGTCCTGCCCACAGGAATGTTGGGAGAACTGAATGGGATGACATATGAGAAAGCACTTCATAAACGATAAAGTGGCATGAAACGTGGATGACTGTTATACTCGTAGGACACAGCACATGGAGGTGTCTAAGTGTGGGGTGGCATGTCCCGAGAGAATGAAGATGCTGAAGGATGCTGGGTAATCTTTAGAAAGCTTCTAACCTGTGATTCTCCAGTAACTTAGCAATTATCAAGAAAATCCTGGGGCTGGAGAAATGGCTTAGCAATTAAAGCATTTGCCCTCGAAGCCAAAGGACCCAGGTTCGATTCCCCAGGACCCATGTAGGCCAGATGTATAAGGCGGCACATGCATCTGGAGTTCATTTGCAGTGGCTAGAAGCCCTGGTGCACCCATTCTCTCTCTGTCAGTCTCTCTTCTGTCTCTCTCTCTCTTTCTCTGATTGCAAATAAGTAAATAAAATTTTTAAAAATGAAATCCTCATCTACCAGATTTTTATTTGAAGCTCATGGGTAGTATTATCTTCTTTGTCTTCTTTATTGGTTACTTTTCTTGCTGTGGCCAAATAGCTGACCAGAAGCAACTCCAGGGAAGAAAGATTTATTTTGACTTACAGCTCACAAAGCAATTATAACAGGAACAGCATGCTGGTAGGAGCCTGAGCGGTGCTCACACTGCATTCACAGTCAGGAAGCAGGAAGTAGGGCTGGGCTAAGAAATGTCAAGGCCTGTCATGAGTGACCCACTTCCCTCCACTAGGACCCACCTCAAGACCTGCCCCCAGCTGAGGGACATTTCACATTCAAACCACAAGATTACACCCCTGGCTCCTATAAGTCCATGGCTATCTCATAATGCAAAGCTCATCTTCAAAAGTCTCCATGGTCTATAGCAGTCCCCAAACTGTTCAAGCATCCAAAATCTCTTCTGAGACTCAGATAATCTCTGTAGTTATGAGCTCCTATACAATTGAAATATAGGTTGCATATTTAAACTATTCAATAGCTCGGAATAAATACTCCCATTTCCAAAAGGAAGAATGCTAGTAAATGTTAGTAAAAAAGAAAGATCATGAAACACCAACACCAAACCAAGCAGAGCCAACATCTCACCCTAAGGCCCCATACCGGGCCCCTCGGGTTTGAAATTGTATCGTCGGGTCTCCAACAGCTCTGGATATTTCCATCTCTCTAGCTTTTCCACCTACAGCATATTTCTCTCTCTCTGTCTCTCTCTCTTCCTTACTGGCTCCACACTGTCTGCAGCTTCCCTAAGCCATACACCCCCATGGTCCTGGCATCTCCAGCATCCTGAGGTCTTCACCACAACTTACTCTTTAACTTCAAAGCTTCAGAAAATGGACTCTCAGGACCTCCGTGCAGGGAACATGACTGAAAACACATTTTCTGGCCTTAGCAGCCTTTTAGAAACACCCTTTGAGACACACCCAAAACTGTGTTTCCATAGTGATTCTAAATCCCTTCAAGTTGACAGTCAAGATTAATCATCACATCCTTTAATTGACTCGACACTGAGGAACACTTCAAGGTTAGACCTGTGTTCCAAGCCTGGATCTGTAACAGACATGACAGACATACCCACTAACCTGTAAGCTTAGCTAAATGTTTTTTTGTTTATTTTTAAATTCCATTGCATGGGGATTTTCTTTTAAAACGATGACAATAATACCCACTTTTTATAATTGATATAAAAGTAAAATGATTTCAAGCTCATACACAGGTCTAATGGGTCCCTTGAGCCTAGGATACAATTTGGCTCTTGCTAGTTGAACAAGCTGAGGATCCTGGGGCTTATCACTAGTCCCCAGAGTGACCTGGGAGGGCTGGAGGCACATGTCTTTACAGATGGGGCTTGCCTCTGACAGCAACCTTGAAGAGAAAGCACTTGGCTAGAAAATCTATACCTTTTTTTCTACCTGGCTGCCTGTCCCCATGAAGCCAGGAAAGCCCAGACCACAACTAATCTGGGAGCCTTCTATCTGCTTCAGACTTCTCCGTAGGCACTAGAAACAGGACCAGTCTAGACCATGCCATTTTTCTCACATCCGCACTCACCCTGGACTATCAAAAAGAAGATCCAATCTTCCTTCTTGTCATCAAATTTTTCTTTAGCAAACCATGGTTTTTTTAATAATCTCACTCATCTTTATTCTGTTCTCCTCTCTCTTTTACATTCCCCTAATAACCCACATGATATTTATTTTACATATTTATTTACTTACTTACTTATTTATTTATTTATTTTAGTTTTTCGAGGTAGGGTCTCACTCTAGCTCAGGCTGACCTGCAATTCACTACGTAGTCTCAGGGTAGCTTCGGACTCATAGTGATCCTCCTACCTCTGTCCCCTGAGTGCTGGGATTAAAGGCATGTGCCACCACACCCGGCTGATATTTAATTTTTAAATAAATTTTTAATAAAGGCTAAAGGTTTAGCTGTGCAAAAAAAAAAAGTTGATTATAGTAAGACCTATGATCTGTTCATTTGAACCTCTTCAGAGAGCATGAGCTCGGTAAACTGGCAAGCACCTATAATCCCAGGCCCCAGGAGGAGAAGCTAAAGAATTAGAAGTTTAAGGTCATCCTCAGCTATATATAAAGTTCAAGACCAGGCTGCCCTTCATATGAACATGTCTCATGAAAAAATAATTGAAATTCAGAGAGCGTATGAAGAGAGACAGTTCAGCAACAACATCTTTTCCCAATCCGGGGTGCTGGGAAACCAAAGCCAAGTAGTCTCAGACCTCTATCCTATGAGCAGCTCACCTCCCCATGTAGAAAGCTCTACTTGTATGCAAAGCCTAATGGATGTTTTGTTCTTTAGTGCATGAAAGTAGTCACATCTTTCCTATTCCACCACATCCTATGTGTCAGGTATTTCAAATCTCAGAAAAGCATTTTTCATCAAGGGGAAAAGACAGCCTTGACACACCAAGGCTTTGATTTATCTCCTCCAAAAAGTACCTCAGTAGGGAACACACAGTCTGAAGAGACGCTCCCATGTCTACACGGCCTGTGGCTTCCAAAGCCCTTGTCTGCTCTGTCCTCCTTTGCAATGCTGAAATGAGAGAATTTCTGGTGTTCTCAAAGCAATAACACTAAAACAAATTTAAGTCCATGTTAGTAAGATGCTTCGAGGACCTTGTGCACAATCCATCGTCATGGTATTGCTATTTATTTCCTCCTCTGTCCTCTACTGTTTCCAGAGAAACAGAAACAACCACTTTCACAAATACCAAAAAATCCTCCGGACACCCAAGTGAACCAATGTCTCCATTCTTCCCAAACCGCCAATCAGCCAGTCACCAGGCAAACAGCTCAAGAACCCGGCAAGGAAAACATGTTATTTTTCTGGGCAAGCCTTAACTTCACTGCCTACAAAACACAGCCCCACAGGGCACATCCCACACATGGTGCGATTAAGACTCCCATCCCTCATTTGAAACCAATAGTTACCAGCCACCGCCTGCGGAAACTGGGGTCAGGTCCACCAGTGTGCACCCCAAAGTCCAGGTTTGTTTACTCCCCAGCCTTCCCACACAGAAGAGCCATCCCTGCAATGTCCTCATGCTGAGAATGCTAAAAGGAGTCTCCAGGAAAGGGAGCTTCTGCCCTCACTGAGCCTCATCCCCACGCCACCCTACATCCGTGGTCTTCCCAGAGTGAGCAACTTCACTCAGTGTCAGCACACGGTGGGTTCAGCTCAGATGTCTAGATGATCTCTCAAACCAGACAGCCCAGGAGTACAGTAGAAAGCAAAAGCAAACACCATGCCCAAGGATCTGATAGCCCCTCACAAAGTCCACAGTGTACAAGAGCCACGTTAAGGCACTCCCTGAATCACTCTTTAGAAATCTTCAAACGACAAAGAAGATTCCTCCGTTGTCATGGTTCCAAAGGTGACAATGAGGCAGACACTTCCAAGAACATCTAAGCAAGCAGGTTGCGTGGTGGACCTCTCCAGATGTTAGGCAGTGGCCTAAGCCTCTACTATCTTTGGACTCAGATTCCTGCCCATACCCTGGCTGCTTGGCACAAGCCTTCTGGGAACAGGCCTTGTTTGCCCAAGCATGGCACAAGGTCGCTGTTTTAAAGGCTGTGGAGAGAGCCACTGTCTTCCCTCATTTCTCCTCCAGGCACTGTGTCTTTCAGCAGAGGTCCCTTGAGGCCCTGTCAGAGCGAGAGTATGTTACACAAAGGCACACAGGGAAGTGGTGGGAACTATCGCCTCTACTTTAGTGCACACAAGGGAAAGAAACTGAACAGACACATTTAAGCAAAAACACAAACACACAATTCAAGGAAGTCACCCAGGAAAAAAGGTGGCAGGTTTCATAAAGAATACTAAGCAGAATAAGCAGGTGATTGACAGGGAGAAAAGTGATGTTCTGCTTTGAATCTAAAATGTTCCCACACAGACATGTTTTCAGCACTGGATCTCCAACTGGTGGCCCTATTCTGAGAAGCTGTGTAACCTTCAGGAGCTGGCAGAAGTCGGTCACTGGGGATACGTGGGCCTTTGAAGTTTATACCCAGCCCCTGGTTCCAGCCCACTGTCTTGTTTCCTGGCCCACTGCCTCACCAGGCCCACTGCCAAGGAGGCAGCAGCCATGTTGAAATACCTTCCCTGATGTGAGTGACCAACACTGTAAGCCAAAAGAAATCTTTCCTACCTGAAGTTGTTTCTGTCAAGTATTTTGCTCACAGAGATGCAAAAACAACTAATACAGGTGATAGGGTAAGGGGAAATTTTTGAAGCAAGTCAGACTTGCCTCTGTGAGGGTCATATCTGAGTGACATCTGATGGGTATAGACGAATCATTAGAAAAAGATGCAGAAGAGGGGGCCCAAGGGGCAGCAAAAGCAGAGAGCTTGGCATGGCTGAGGGACTGAAGAGAGACCAGGGCAGGAGGTGCCAGTCTAGACAGCCAGGGACTGGAACAAGAGTGGAAGCCGGAAGGCCTTAATGCTTGCAGAAGAAGGACAGATTCTGAGAACACAGAAGCCTGGAGATTCCAGACTGGACAGGACAGTGAGCATTTTCTCTTTCTTCAGAGGAACAATGAGGGTTATAGTGTCTCCGTTTGGATCTTTTGTGAGGTCACATCATCCAGAAGAAGCACACAGTCACCTTCTTTTGAAAGTTGAATACACAGTTTATTCTAGATCTCTTCCAAAAGTAAGAATGATGTCCTGAGGAGAGGGATAGAGAAGAAACTGGAAAAGAGCCATGACAGGCCAGTGTTATGAGGTCTTCTAGATGTCAAGGAGGCAGTTTCTTTAGTCACCACTGCAGTTGCAACTAGAAGAGGTGACCTAGCTTCTCTGTGCAAGTCTCCGTATGTATGAAGAGACCATCCCTATTTCAAAGACTGGCTTTTTGGATGAAATGAGTGAGGATATGCACATGCCCATAGAGAACCTAGAGTAATTCCTGGTACATAAGGAATATATAATACATACCAGTGATAATTATGATACTTTTCTCCTATCAGAACAGATACTGATTGCTTTTCCAAGCAAGCTTTTGAAGGCTTTCAATTCTACATTACCAAACTCATGTCAATACTACTTTTTTTTTCTGTGATTATAAGTGCACATTTTTGATTTAGAGGTTTAAAAAATATTTTTGCTTGGATGAAACATATAGTAGATACAGTTTTTTTCCTTTCAGTAAGCCATATTTGTTTTAGCTGTGGCTTGGTTTTTCATAGAACTAAGTGATCTTTTTTCAAAACAAATTTTATCTGTTTATTTTTGAGTGTGGTGGGGGGCAGGCCAGGATCTCTTGTCACTGAAAACAAATGCCAGATGCATCCACCACTTTTTGTATCTAGCTTGATGTGGATGCTGGGGAAATCAAACCTAGGCTAGCAAGCTTTGCCATGTAAGTGCTTTTAACCACTAACCCATTTCCCCAGTTCCCTGTGTGATTTTTTTGTTTTGTTTTGTTTTGTCTTGTTTGGGTAACATGTGTGTGCTTTGAACCAGAGTCTTGGGTCCCTGCACCCATTCAAGGCTAAAGTTACTGGCAGTGGCCATGCTCAGCTATTTACCTGCAGTATGGAGATTCAAACTTTGGTTATATCAGGCCCCTCAGGCTCCAATACTTCCACAGGAAAGGCACCTAACCACTGAGAAATCTCTCCAGACCCATTTCTCATATACTTTGTTAATCCATTGAAAGGTAGTCAAAACATGTTAATAGTTGATAAATCATGACTTTTTTCAAACTGGGTCTTTATATGTATGAGAAATCTTGAGGCCAAACTATTGACAGATTAAAATATTTTTTGGTTCATTTTTTTATTTGTTTATTTGAGAGTGACAGAGAGAGAGGGAGAGAGAGGCATATAGATAGATAGAGAGAGAATGGGCATGCCAGGGCTTCTAGCCACTGCAAACGAACTCCAGACGCATGCGTCCCCTTGTGCATCTGGCTAAAGTGGGTCCTGGGGAATCGAGCCTAGAACCGGAGTCCTTAGGCTTCACAGGCAAGCGCTTAACCACTAAGCCATCTCTCCAGCCCCTATTGACAGATTAATAGTGATTACAGTAAGATTATGCAGTTTCAAGTGTCCATACTGTCTATTTTATATCATAAGCATTGATTGAAATAAATCAAAAACTAAACATAAAAGCCGGGACTAGTGCCGCATGCCTTTAATCCCAGCACTCGGGAGGCAGAGATAGGAGGATCATCATAAGTTCAAGGCCACCTTGAGATGACATAGTGAATTCCAGGTCAGCCTGGGCTACAGCAAGACCCTACCTTGGGGGGGGGGGGAACTAAACAAGATAACAGTCATATTTTTGAAAGTATACAGTGGTGGCAAGGGTACCATCAGAGCCCAAGGGCCTGTTCTATATCTTGTAGCTGATCATTTGTTCCTTTTTGGACAGGTTTCATGCATCTTTAAATGCTATTTTTCCTCGCTGTCAAAATGAACAAAGCCTTTCTTATTCACACAGGATTGCAGTAAAGACTGAATGTGACCTCTCGAAACAATTCAATAACCTACAAGACCATAGTACTATGTAGTCTTTGAGACTACAAACCTCAATTCTCTAAATAATAGCTGTGTGACTTTGGATAAGTTGTTTAACCTCTCTGTGCTTCTGTTTCCTTACATTTTATAATAATAGTCCTTACCTCATGAGGATTATGACTATATGAAGATTAAAGCAGTTCACATATGTAAGCAATTTAGAATACTGCTTGGCACATGGTAAGTGCTATGTAACCGCCAGCTCTTATTGTTATGATGAAATCGGAATCTAAAATTTCTGAAAAGCATATGGTTCCATAATCATGGAAATGTGGTTTATTTTCTGGTGACAAAAATAACAAGCACGAATATCAAAACATTTTAGTGTCATTCACTGGCAGAGACATTAATTTTGTTCTTCATGTATGAACTTGTTATGTTTATGCGGCCAAAAAAGTGAAGGTTCTAATTTTTTTAAATTTGTTTCCATATATTTAAGCATAAGCTATAATTTCCAGGCTACCCAACAAACTCTTAATTGCCTGAGCTAATTTCTCCAATGAGCATTTTTTATGCCATCAGTTCTGCCTATATGTTGTTTCTCCAGCACACGACAAGAGTTAGTAGCCCTGCATACATATTGTTAGCATGTGGCAGGTACACACAGGAGCCTGGGTGGCCCACTTGTTTATCACATACAATTGCTATTGGAGTCCTATTTGGCCTGATGCCAAGCAAGGTACTGTGAAAACCTAGCTGGAATAAAAGACATAGTTTCTAAGAGGTAACATAGTAGCTAAGACTATATAGTTCAGAATGCCACAGAACTGAGTGCAATCCTCAACCCATCCCACTGTCCTCTGCTGTTAAGATCAACGGGTCCTTGGCCATGCTACATACCTGGTCTGAAGTTCAGTTCACTACTGCAATAAGACTTAGGATATAGAACTACCTGATAGGTCTCTTGGGAAGATCAAATAAGAGGTTACTGTCAAGCATTTAGCACATGATAAACTCTCAACAAATGTTAACATTGTTTTGTGGAAGTGATACTAGAAAGGAATGAGCTGGTAACTACAGTCTGTGAAATAGGAGGACAAATTTCAAGGGAGAAGGCTCAGGGGGGAGTAATGCAATTTCTCTGTAGTCCTCAGGATTTCTAGGATTTCAGAAAGTAGAACCAGGCTAGTACCTTCTCTTCTCCACTCTGGTGCCTGCTCCGTACATAGCCCATAATCACATGTTGAGCTGTCTCAGATAAGTAAGACCTCATATTCCTTGCCAAGTACCAGATACAATCCTGTCCTCTTTATTAAGGCTATTTTGCTCAAACCTATCTCTGTTGCTCAAGTCTATTCAACAATATTCCAAATAACCTGTACTCCAGTATAACCAGTAGACCTGCAGTAATATTGAACTCGCCCTTGAGAGCGATTTGAGGGTCTTTGAGCTGCTCAGCAGCACTGGCATTCAGACCCTGGAGACAGCCTGGGACAGGTAGGCTCCATCCCACCTGGAGTCTAGCACCTTATGCCCCAGGCTTGTCTTCAATGGCTCATGGGCCTCATTTCTATTGCCCTTGTGAGCTCTGCAACTCAACAACTCCTGGAGACAGAGCCCAGCTGAATGTCTATCCCCATACTCCCTGTCCTAGCCCTGCTCTGCAGCACGGCTTCTTGAGCTCTGCCCTTTGCATTAAGCTACTTTCCTCATAGTTTTAATTTGGTAGATAAGGTATACCTCTATAGCCCAGTGAATCACTTTTCTCATTACTGTGACAAAATACATGACAAAAGCAACTTCAGGAAGGAAGAGTTTATTTTGCCTCAAAGTTCCAGGGGATAAAGCCCATCGTGGCAGGGAAAGCATAGCAGCCAGAGCATCAGGGAGCTGTCAAATTGCATCTGTGGTCAGACAGGAGAGAGAGAAATGAACGCTGGTGCTCGGCTTGTTTTCTTCCCTTTCCCCTTTGATTCAGTCCACTATCCAAGTCCGTGGGATGCCACCACCCACTTTCAGGTTGGGTCTTCCCTCCTCAGTTAAATGTCTCTAGAAATACCCTGAAGACATGCCCAAAAGTATGTCTCCTAAGTGATTGCAAATCTCATCGCATTGACAATGAATATTGACCCTCACATTCAGGCTAGCCTGGAGCTTAATCTGCAACTCAAACTCTTCCTGCCTTTACCTTTACCTCCCCAGTGCTGACAGTGTAGCATACACCACAACATTTGGCCTCATGATTTCTTTGCCTATGTTCATGGGACACACCCACACCTACCCCCCTGTATTTTTAAGTCACTGGGCTCATTCCCATCCCAGGTCTGCCCTCAAGAAGCACAATCTTCACTGACAATGAACTTACCCAATCACAGAAAAAAAAAAAAAATCGCCACATAGTCTCACTCATCTACAGCACCTAACCTGAATCTACCCAAGATACCTTACATACCCAGCAAGCATCTTGTGGACTAGACACTAGGATGGATGGGGAGGGAGGGGAGGGTATTGAAGGGGTGGGAAACACAAATCTAGACCCAAACAGCAATGGTATCATAAAATTCTACTTCCAAAAAGGCAGACCAAGTGGCTGAACCTTCACCAGGCCCTTACAGGGAACACTTGAACCACAAGACACTGGAGAGGGTAGGATCAAGACTAACCTTAATCTTCTACATCTTCCCTCCCTCCCTCTCCCTCCCTCCCTCTCTCTCTCTCTCTTCTCTCTAACTCTTGTAAAAGAAAGACAGATTCCTGTCACAGTACTTGATGACCCACCAAAGGTTAGTGGTAAGACCCTACTGCTGAAGAAACCTTATGTAGTTGACATGCAAAATGGAATGGCATGGTTGGAAGTTGGAAGAGAGTCAGTCCCCAAGACAGTCAACGTGTCTAGTGCCAGAAGGTGCTACATGGGAGACTGGGGAAAAATGACCAATATCTGTCCAAGCAACTCATGGTCTAACCTACTTAGCAGCAAATAACTTGTTGTGATGCCCACACAAGTGCAATAGTGGCACACAGCCATGGTGGGGAACCAACTGCTCTCAATATGGCTAACTGATCCCCTCAGTGGTACGGGACCCATAGCTGGAGCTGGGAAACAAGTCAGAACCATATCCAAACATAAGCCCACCCTCCAATATCAAGCTACCATCAATCATGGACTACAAGAGGGCCTATACCTATTAAATTCTCTATAAAAAAAGTAAGGGTTATCTCATTTGTCCTGGTGCTAACTTACTCTCCGTTGGAGAATCTGCTTCTCTTTTTCAGATAGATGCAGATACTGCGGAGAGGGCCATCCCATCATACCTCGAAAGGGCCCTGGATGAAACTAAGAAAAATTGGCAAAACAAGCAAGGGTGCTGTTTTCCTGATGAACCAGATACCAGCACAAGGGGGAAGGAGATCAACACAGAGAAAAATCAATTCCTACCAAATCAGAGAGCCAGAGCCTCAGAGGCCCCCAACACCTCATCACTGAAGCAGACCAAAAATGAACCCAACATGGCTCAGGGAAATTTTGCAGAAGAGGGAGCAGAAAGAATGTCAGAGCCAAATGTTGGGTCATGATATGCAGAGACATTTATCTTACCCATACCTGTGGCTAACTCCACAATTCATGACCCGTATACCTCAACAAGGAGGGGCCAAGGGGAGGGGGTAGGTCACGGATGAGCCTAATAATGGTACCAAACTGACTGTATTTGCTGAATACAAAACTAATTAATAAAGAAAACAGAAAGAAGCACAATCTTGAACATGTCAGAGTTTCAGGTGTCTACAGGCACCCCCAAGTTGCTTGATATCCCATCTTCTCTTGGACAGGAAAAAAGTCTCCAGTTTCCTTCTGCTGTTCCTCTTGGGGTGGTCTCTCATAAACGAAGCCCTTTGCAAGGATGCTGCCCTAGTCAGCTTGGTGAAAACATTAGGCTGATGATGGCTTTTCTGTGTTCTTGGTCCCAGGGAACATTTGTATTTTTATACCAGCTGTAATACAATAACCCCAAGAAGTAATCCTTGTGGGAAATTCTATCAAATGGGTAGAGAGATATGACCAAGGGTGAGTTTGACACATCCATTTTAGCCCAGAAGAGCAACCTCTTATTCTGCCCATAGACGTAAAACTGAGAATTGTAACTGGACATAGCGGTGCATGCCTTTAATCCCAGCATTTAGGAGGCTGAGGTAGAAGGATTGCTGTGAGTTTGAGGCCAGCCTGAGACTACATAGTGAATTCCAGAACAGCCTGGGCTAAAGCAAGACCCTACCTTGAAAAGCCAATAAATACATAAACAGAATTATAATCACCACCCGGGGCAGTAGCCCACTTCCTAAGTCTTCAACAAGGTCTTTGCACTATAACTGAAATATGTATGCCCAAGGAGGCCCAGCAAACAGTAGAGAAAATTTGGAACGAAAGCAGTGAAGAAATGCATCTACATTTTCTTCTAGATGCACCAAGGATAGAAACACATGACAGAGGAAAGGATAGTGTCTGTGTGCAAGGTGGGTGCCATATAGTTCCAGGGACTATGGTCAGTACGTATAAAGCCACAGCTGATCCTAAGACAGCCCACTCTTGGATGGGCCATTTCATCCATTCTCCATTCCTTTCCTCCTATACCCCTGTACCCAAATTCCTTCAACTGTTAGACTAAAGACTAGAGTCATCTCAACTCCCACATTGCCTGCTGGGCCTTGGGTGACAGAGGCTAAGAGTCTTCCACACATGGTAGGTTGTCTCTCTCCCACAACTACCACCTTCCCATGAGTCCTCTCATGGTCCCTAGTCCCTCCAGGCCCAGGGACTGGAATGGGTCCCTGCTTTAGTCAGCTCCTGCTTAGTTTGCCTACAACTCTGGACCTAGTATTTTAGCCACATTTTAACTCTGATGTCCTTTTCCATGGACTGTGCCTAATAAATACAATGGTCATGTATCATGAATATTTCATCATATTCTTATCTTGGAATTATTATGACTAAATCTTTCAGATTGCAGCCAGAGTTTCAAGGCTCCAAGGGATTCAGAATCACATGTACAAATCAAACTACAAGATTTGTGTCCTTTGACCATCATTACTATAGCTCTCAGAACCCTAGTGTTCCCAGAGAAAGGACAGACCAGGCAGGCATATTTACAAAAAGGGGAAGGATGTGCTTGCAAATGCTCCCTTTTGGCAGACTTGGCCTTGTAGTATGAAAACCTAAATCAGAAAGAAGGAAAGGGGAGGCACCTAAGATTTACTACTGGTTACTTAGCCCTCAACACAACCTTATTGAATAGGTATTTTATTGCACCCTGTGGACAGAGGAAAAAATATGAGGTAAACAACTCCCCCAAGGACCTAGCTTGAAAGAAGAAAGCACAAACCAAACACACATCTGTCAACTCTGATGCCTACATGTTTTCCTCTACCCAGAGCATGTTTTTATATCACTTCTTATTGAAACTTTCCACCAAATGATCAGTGGAAATTTCCATCTGGCAGCAGATAGCTATGGCATGCTCTTGAGGAACACTGTCACTCCCAATCTTCATGAAGTACTAAGCTAAAAACTAGAGAACCCCACCCCCACACCATCACGTGTGTCTAGGACAAGAGTGATCAAGTAACAACAAGATGGAATTTACTAGAACGATCACAAGCAAAACATAAGAACCCACTTATGTTAATAACACTTTTTCAAATAGAAGGTGCTATTATGCCCTTCAGGCCTGTTTTTATTTCATTTCTTCAGCGTGCTTGGGTCTGGCTTCTTAGATGTCCTTGTTTGGGCTATTTCTGCCCCAGCAAGGGACCACAGGTCCTGTGAAATCACCACCTTACAGCTGTGCTAGCTACACTGCAGAGGTAAGAGAAACCCAGTCTCTCTGCTTCCTTTTCAAAACCTGACAGTCACACCTTCTACACTTCAAAGCCACACTGTATGACCTCAGCAGGCTGACATAAATGGACACTCACAAGTATTATTCATCCAGTGGCTTTTCCATATGGGAAAGAAATAGCCATTAGTGAACCTTTGTAGGGTTTAACAGTTTACAAACCCATTTTCCATACATTAATCTAATTTTGTTCTTAGAATGATTTATGGGATAGTTTTATTTTTTCTTATTTTACAGATGACAAATCTGACATTTAGAAAGGGAAACTAAAATAGCTGAAATCACAGTACCAGTAAAAGGCAGAGCTATGACTTGAATTCAGGCCCTCTGCTGCTAGCCACTAGGACCATCATAAAATAGTAAAGCAATACACTTTCTACTGCTTTGGGATATTTCCAGACCCAATGCAATTAATCTAAGTGTCTTGACTCCTGACAATTCATTTATGATGCAGATGCATGAATGTTGCTCTCTAAGGCTCCATTCCTTTAGGCTGTTTTCAAAGGCGGGTGCAGTCTGTCTTTCTGCTGTGGAAGGTGGAGAAAATATAGCCAGGACCTCTGCACAGGGGGAGGTGCAAATTGCTCTATCCTATATTTTCAATTCAAGCTCTTAAAATACCTCCTAGATCTTGAAGTCTTCAAACACCCTCTTGTTCTCCTCTTGGCATCTACAGTACCTGCCACAGGGTCATGGTTCCTGAACCTGCTCTGAAGCTGCAGGGTCTTGACAATTCTGATGCATCCTGACTCAAGGATTCCTGATTATCAGGAAAGTAGATACAGCCTCAAAATTCTTTCTCCCTCCAAAGTTATGGCCTGGAAGATGGGATTAATTGCTCCCTACAAATAGATTTGCTTTAACTGCCCAGACAATCTGTGTGCAGTAACCAGTCTCAAATTGCACTAATTGTATAACAACTATGCAACATTTTCTGGAACAACACAGCCTACCTCAATAAGATGTGCCAATTATTTAGAAAAATATCCAGCACATAGCACACACTGCATAATGACTATTATTCTCACAGAGCCTGTACTATAGAACTGCATAACTATGTCCTGAAGAAGCCTGCATAGTAGTATTTTCAAGACATATGACAGAAATGTATGTGATATAAACAACTACATGTCAACAGGTTAGAGAACGCAGATGAATTTTTTTTAATTCCTAAAAAGACAAAAAATAAAAATCTGAATAAATATGCAACAAGTATGCACAACTTCACACAAAGAAATGCTCAGCCAGGTGGCCATTTTGTTGAATTCTACTAATCATTTCTAGAACAATAAACATGAATAAGTCACAACTCTTCCAAAAAACAAACAAGGGCGAATATTTTTCAGCATACTCTATGAAACCATTATTTCCCTGATATAAAAACCAAAGGCATTCTAGAAAAATTGCACATTAATATTTCTTATGAACATAGATACAAATTTCCTATACTACCAAGCCAAATCCTACTACACTCAGAAAAGATTATGAACCATGATTCAGTGTAGTTTATTTCAGGAATTCAAGGTTGGTTTAACACCTAAAAGTTTATCAATAAAATATACTAGATTATAAAATTAGGCACAAATGCACATCATCATTTTTGACAGATATAAAATGCATTGGCAAAATCTGACAACTTTCATAATAATCTACTCAAAAGCTAGCAATTATAAGGAGATTTCTTCCATCTGACAAAACCACTTACATAAACAGAACCAAACAAAACCCACAGTTAACAACATATGTAATAGTAAAAGACTAAATCTTGTACTCCTAGGATTAGGAACTCTCACTGCTCCTGCTCACTTGTTCTAACAAGTACAATTAGGTAAGAAAGGAAACCAAAGGTAGCCAGATGGTAAAGGACCAGATAAAACTATGTTTAGTCACAGATGACACAATCTTATATAAAGAAAATACTAAGAAATCTGTCAAAAAAAGAAATTATTAGTACTAAAGTACACTTAGTAGCCTTGTAAAATATGTTTTACACATTTTACATGGTGGTTTGAATGTAACATATCCTCAGTAGGTTCATGTCACTGAATACTTAATACTTACTGGAGGCACTGTTCTGGAATGTTTGGAATTTTAGGAGGTAGAGTCTTATTAGAGGAAGTATGTCACTGAGGGCCAAGCACTGAAGTTATAGCCAGGCCCCACATGCTGTTCTCTCTCATTCTTCCCTGCTAATGTGATGCTGATTTCCTATTCCTGCCATGCTTTCCCCACCATAAGAGACTCTATCTTCTGAAACTGTAAGCTAAATTAAGCCCCTTTCCTTTCATGAATTGCTTCTGGTCAGATATTTTGTCCCAAGCTCAAAATAAAGCTCAATCGTGTCTCTAGACATTAGTGATGAACTAACACATGAAATTTAAAAATTTATTTTATAGCAAACATTAAAATAACAAAACAGGATCAATTTAATTTTAAAAAGTATGTCTTTTTTTCTTTATTTGGAATTGAATCCATGATCTTACTTATATACTAGGCAATTGCTCAACCACTGAGCTTCATCCTCAGCCCAAAGTGCATGTTATAACATGAAAAACAACAAAAGGTCATTAAAAAAAAACTTACAAATAGCAAATATGTGGGTAAGCACTCATGAACCAAAATGATTAATATTGTTAAATGACAACATTCCCCCCGCTGATCTTAAGACTCAACATAATCCCAACCAAAACATTATTTGCATAAGTTAGCAAGCTGATCTTAAAAGTCACATGGAAGTTTACAGGATCTAGAATATAGAAAGCAGGGTTTTTGTGCATTTTTTGCTTGTTTGTTTGTTTGTTTGTTTTTCGAGGTAGGGATTCACTCTAGCTCAGGCTGACCTGGAATTCATTATGTAGACTCAGGGTGTCCTCAAACTCATGGCGATCCTCCTAGCTCTGCCTCCCAAGTGCGGGGATTAAAGGTGTGTGCCACCACACCCAGCAAAGAAAGCAGTTTTTAAAAACAACAAATTGGGGGGCTCACAGGTTCTAATTTCAAAACATATTATAAAGCAACAGATATCATAACAAAATGATACTGACAGACCCATGGGAATAAAGTAAGTACAGAAGTAAGCTTTTTTATTTATCACCATTTAGTTTAAGAGAGAGAGATAAGTGACACACCAAGGCTTCAGCCACTGAAATCAAATTCCATACACTTGCACCTCCTAGTGGGCATGTGCAACCTTGTGCTTTAGGATTCATAGGCAAGTGCCTTAACAGTTAAACCATCTCTCCAGCCCTCAATGTAGAAAAATAGTATTTTCAAAGAAATAAATAAAAATGAACAAAAAATTTTTTAAAATATTAAAAGTAATGTTTGGAAAACTGTATATGCTCATGTAAAATAACAAAGTTTGGGCACTTCTCACTTACACACAAAAAATTAATTTAAAATCAACCATGAAACTAAATATATTAAGTAAAGCTAAGAAACTCATAGAAGAAATCCTGTGAAATCAGAAGTATGAGCAATGAAAACTGACATTGATAAACCAAACTTTGTTTAATGGAAACTTTTTTTTTCTTCAATGAACACCATCAAAAATAGAAAAGGCAACCCATAGAATTGGAAAAAAATTGCAAATCATATATCTGATAATGGCCTAGAATTCCAAATATCAATTGCTCATACAACCCAACAATAAAAAGACAACACAAATAAAAGGAGGAAAGTTGTATGAATAAACATTTCTCTAAAGAAAAAAATGCAGATGCTGTATAAACACATGGTAAGATGTCTGACATCACTGGTCTTTAAGGAGGTGCAAATCAGCAGGACAGTGTAGCACGGCCCCGCTTTATACCTACGAGAATGATCAAAATCTACAACATGGATTACAAGTGCCCTTATACATTACTGGTGGGTTTATAAAATGAGGCAACAACTCTGGAAAATGGTCTGTAGGTCCTTTAATATGTCAGAGTTACTATATATGACTCAGCATTTTATTTTCAGGAACTATGCCATCCACAAAACAAAACAAAATATCTAGCATATAGTCAGCATTCTGTCATTATGTTCAAAGCTATATACACAAAAGACACCAAAGCATTTGTCTACGCTATTAACTTGTACATGGATATTCAAGGCAGCATTATTCATAATGGCTAAAAGTGGAATTAACCTATATGTTTAATAACTAATGAATGCATGAACAAAATATATATTTATATATTAAATCATTATTGAGCTATAAAAGCATGATGTATTGATACAGGACATCACATGGATAAACATTATGCTAACTGAAAAGAATACATAGATTATGTGACTTCATGAAATGTTCAGAAGTGACAAACTCATAAAGACAGAAAATAGATTAAAGTTTTCCAGAGGATGGGGTAGGGAAGAATGGAAGGTAATGGAGACAAGGTATGTTGGTTACTTTTCATTGCTATGTACAAATAACTGACATATGCAACTGCAGGAAGGAAGGGTTTATTCTGACCCAAGGTTTGAGAGGATGAAGTCCACCATGATGGTGAAAGCATGGTAGTAGGAGTATATTATGCATTTGGTCATAATGCATTCATAGTCAGCAAGCAGAGAGAGATGGATTCTGATCTACAACCCCAGCACACGGGATGCTGCTGCCCATATTCAGGTGGTTCTTTCCTCCTTAGTTAAGTTTTTCTGGAAACACCTTCATAGACACACACCCAGGTATGTGTCCATGGTAATTCTAAATCCAAGTTGAGAGTCAAGTTTAGCCATCATAACTCCTTGCAGGGAAACTGCCCATGCCACACATTGTCTGGTTTCAGCAGTTTTCTGGAACCTTGGTACAGGCCTCCATTGTCCCCTCACTTTTAAATCTTTCATGTCTGAAAACTGGTACCACATGAGTTACACTGCCAAATTCTGCTGATAGCATGACTTATAGCCTGGCACCCTAGCACTGGCTTCTGTGTGCCATCATTACGGAATATGAGAAAATATTTACCTATGTGTTTTTTCTTCAAGCAGTGGCATTCTTACTTTAAGCTCTCCTACTTCAAGTTAATTATATCTTCACTAGTTGAAGGATTTATAGGATGGGTCTTACCCTTGGGCCACCTTTCCTATGGTCTCAATGCAGAGCATTAGGTCTCTAATACTGCCAATGTCCTTAACAATTACAGCTGCTTTTGTAACTATCTTGTTTGCATCTTTAAACTTCCTCATGCTTCTTTGATCACTAACCTACAAATTTTTCATATCTTTCTGCACTACTTATTGCTATCTCTCTCTCTCACTCTCCCTGTAATCCTGGATAATAACAGTGAGCAGTAGCCACAATAAAGCCTGAAATGCTATCCAATCTTGACATTTCCTTGCCAAACAAATTGATTCATCGCTTTTGAGTTTAGACCTCTCAAGTTCTCAGGACATAGGTAGAATGCAGGCAGATTCTTAGCCAAAATGTAACATAAATGGCCAGTAGTCCAACTTTCTATAGAGTCCTTGCTCCTCTCTGAAACCTCATGGTCTGAGCCTCTACTCTGTATTTCTGTCATCATTATGGTCTTCCAAATTGCCATCAGAATGGCCCATTAAGTTCTGCTTATCTTAGGGCTTCTCTAGCCCACAGCTCCAAACTCTTCTACATTTCACCTACAGACCTTTTGGAAAAAAGTCTGAGAACCACATGGCCAAATTTAACAAAGCAACAGTCCCACCATCTATATAAATTTTCAGTAGTAGTTACTTTTCTCATTTCTATGACAAAACATCTGACAAAGGTAACTTAAGGATGGTAAGGTTTATTTTGGCTCATAGTTTACAGGGATATAGTTCCTCACTACAGGGAAGGCATGGTAGCAGCAGCAAAAGGCATCTGGCCACATTGCACCCACAATCATGAAATAAAGAGATATGAATGCTAGGCTTAGCTAACTTTCTCCTTCTTACTCCATCCAGGATACCAGCCCATGTACTGGTGCCACCCACATTCAGGATCAGTCTTCACTTTCTAAGCCCTTTTTGAAACCTTCTCATGGAGACATCAAGAGGTGTGTGTCCACAATCATTCTAAATCCTGTAAAGTTAACAATCAAGATTGAGGTATGATGAAAATGTTCTAAAACTAGATAGCAGTGATATTTGAAAAACAACCACTGAATTATTACTAAATCATTAAAAGGCGGATTTTATAGCATGTAAATTATATCTTGATGCTTATATCAGCATAGACGTCTCATAGATATAGATACTGACATACCTATAAGTATGTTGATTGCATTTTACCTGTCTTTTTGTTTCAGGCAGGCAACAGATTTACAAGTTGGGTCTCTATAAGGCCCACCTTTTTTGCTACAAATTGAGGGTACATTTTGACATGAGACTATTCCCCTTGTTCTTCAGTTTAAATAAAGTCTACACACCAATTACATTGAGGAGGCCATTTTATAAGCCGTGTGTTTCAAAAGTGTTATTATGACATAAAATTGTAGCTGCCACAGAAAATCCTAGTGGTAAGGCCTCACATACATCAGCCATTGATTCATGTCAAATATATGTATTTCATTACTCAAAAAACACACCCAAGTTTCTAGACTCTAGTGGTGATGAGTTAATGGAAAATTATGACTGCCCACATGCTCTTATAAAGGAAAATAACTCTCATCTGTTTTCTACTCTAAACTCAGCATTGACATTTAATGAGCATAAATGGTAAAACAAATGCTGATGCCTGTCAAAAAAAAAAGATGGTGGGATGGGAAGGACTGGGGCAATGGCTCAGTAGTTAAAAGCAGTTGCTTGCTAGCCCAAGTTCAACTCCCCAGCACCCACATAAAGCTGGATACAAAGTGATGCACATCTCCACAATCCCTATGTGCCTATGGCAATAGGAGACAAAGCTTGCAACCAACTAGAAGGGTACAATATAGCTGGAGAACAGTAAGGGAGGCCCTGTCTGAGGAAAGGTGGAAGGAAAGCACAAACACCCTGAGGTTGTGCTCAGACCTCCAAAGGTGCACGGTGGCATGTATGCCCCTCTGCCACGCATAAAACAGAAGGTTGGAAAGAATAGACCTTGTCTTGTTGATGGGTGCCCCATGTCACAGGTATATCACTAATCTTTGTTAAATGTGCATGTGGATGCTTTACTGCAAATGTGTGCTCCTCTTTCCTTTGTAAGCTGTCTTTTTGTTTTGTTTTGTTTTTCAAGGTAAAGTCTCACTCTAGCCCAGGCTGATCTGCAATGAGTCTCAGGCTGGCCTTGAATTCACAGAGATCCTCCTACCTCAACCTCTCAAGTGCTGGGATTAAGGGTGTGCGCCACCATGCCTAGCCCTCTAAGCTTTCTCTTGTGATTAGACATGCACCAACACTGAACACTGATAAGGTCTACCTCTCTTACATACTCCTTCCACCTTTCTTATTTTTTTCCTGACATTCATCTTCTCACACTACACTCTCTCCTTCTCTTACCTCTCACATTTGATTAGGCCTAACAACTCTATTCCTCTTCTCTGTCCCATTTACTCCATTCCTACCTTTGCTCTTTCATTTTAAGCACTTCATCCTGAGCTATGCTCCCAAGCTAACTCACAGTAGGCATGGCCAACATGTGTTAGACACTTTCTGTGCAAATTAGATTTCCTCCCTTCCTCACTGGAACCCGCTAGGTAGATGTTATTATTATTCTTCTGTTTTTAAAATGAGGAACTCAAGACCCAGGCAAGCTAACTCACTGTCCTCTGGCTGAGTTTGCTGTAGTCTGGGGCCTTCAACCTCACCCACCCTCTGTCCTGACCTCACCACAGAGCCACCATAGAGATATTTCAGAACTGTAAGGTGGCCATGTGCATTTCTTCCTACTTGCCAAGGTTCTGCTGCTGTTGTCTCCCTAAACCCTCCTGTCATGTTTTTTGCCAATGCTGATGTCCTTTAGAAATCATCTTAGCTGCACTATCTTCATAATGAACACTCCATCTCAAAGAAGAAAATATTTAGGACCATCCCCATGGTTTCCCATAACCCCTGGTCCTCCCCTATGGAAACTATTGGAAGGCCAGACTTGGTCTCATCAAAACTAAAGTGCCAGAGTCTTTCACAGTGCTAGGCTTCATCTCCAGTCCCTCCGCCTACCAAATATGTGATGTGCACATAGTCACTGCTTTGTGCCTCAGATACTCCCTTTTTAAACTGGGGAAATGCTAGCATGCCAGGTCCTTACTGCCTTTCTATGAAGTTCAAAGACATGGACAATACACGTGTATATGCTCATAAGCAAATATTTCCTTTTTTACCTTGACTCTTTAATACTTCCTTATTTATATCTGCTATTCCTTATAAGCTTAATCACATTCATGTGATTTCCTTTCATTCATAACATATAATTATTTTGAAAATTCCTCATGTGCCACATGACAACTATCATGAATGTCACATGACTACAGCAAGATGGTTGAAATTAGTAAGTAGTGAGGTGAGTGTGAGCAACAGCAGTGGGAGATGCAGCAGTAGGTGATGAAAGATATGCTGTGAAATGTACTTGAATATCCCATTTATGTACTGACTATATTTCTCTCCGCCTCATTTTCTTCATCTGGAAAATGGGAATAATGGTGCAAAGCTTATAGCATGTGTTCAGTATTAGGAACAAAGTGGACAACAAATATTAACAACAATAGGATCCTGCAAGAGCCATGCCACTGAGCTGCTCAAAGGCAAGATTGGCACAGATGCAGCCTGGACCATTTCTCTCCCACCAGTCGGCCTCCCTTGTCACCTGCACAAGCTGAGTCATGTTCACAGCAGCACATGACGGTCAACGCATCCACAAGCGTGTATCAGAACATGCACTCTGCCTCCCCCTGGTGAAAACAGGGCATGGGGAAAAGTACGTGGAAAGATGGATTTAAAGCAATTCTTTATGATAAGATACGAAACCCCACCCCTGGGCCCTGGGACATACCTGGGAAATACCAGTATCCCATGATCAACAGTTAGCTTTATTTTCAGTGCCCTCTCACTCTGCCAAGGCAGGAAAAAAGACAATCAACATGCAAATGCAAGCTCTGAGAGTAAATGAAGTAGTTAAGTGGATAAAGGGAAGGAGGAGTAGGCTGTGCAGAGAGGCCCAACGCCAGCTTTCAAGCTGCCCTCCCTCTCTGAGAACGTGACCGCCACGAGGCACTCGTGTTGATGTCTCCCAGGGGACAAGAAGGAAGCCCAGTTCCACAGGGGCGTTAATGTGGATGGGTGTGGGCAGTGCTGCGGAGGCTCCTGTGACTACATTCTTTTTTGGCAAGCAGAGTGACAGGGCGTGGGTGTCCTGTCATCAGATCTGCATGACATCGTCCCTGCCCATTACATCAGCAGGAATCACATCCCTCAGGGAGCAATGAAGGCTGGGCCATCAGGGCCAGCACACCCACAGTTAAGGTATTACAAGCCATTGCCTCTCCCTTGCCCAGTTCTCTAGGGACTCCATGGGAATTGCCACTCCCATGGCCCAATATGTCTCAGGAACCACCTAGATAATTAATTTACGTTCATGAATTTAATTCCCCCAGCACCCTTTCCAAGAATGCAATCACATCCATACTTTACTGGTGACTTAAGTTGGGCTCAAGGAGGTGAAGTCATTGACCATGATCAAGCAGTGTTTGGCAAAACTGGGATTCAAACGCAGGTTTAGTTGAAAGTACAGCCCATGTTTTGTTTCACTAAACTCTGTGGCCTTTCAAGGACTACTCCTGACACTGACATCTCCCGTTTGCCTATGTCTGAGACCATATAAGAGTAGTGGAAAATCTCTGTTAAAATATTCCTGAGAACTTAAGTCCAACTTGACATGTTTTAATTGCTCCATTTCTAAAGCACACACCACCATCAGCATCCATGCCTCAGAGGTGCAATCCATGCAGCAAGGCCCCAATTCTGCTTGTCTCTTTTTGTCTTCGTCTTGTGTGGTGTGGTATATGCATGTATACATGCAGATACATATACCCTGTGCTTACAGAAGCTGGCGGAGAACACTGGATGTCTTTCCCTATCGCTCTTCCTCATGTTTCCTTGAAATAGCCTCTCACTGAACCCAGACAACTCTGTGTTTTGTTTTTATTTTGTTTTGTTTTTTTATTCAAACCGGCTGACCCAGCTAATCTGAGCTTCTCCAGTCTTTGCTCCTCACAGAACTGTTGTTACAGGCATGTGGGGCCATGCCCAGCTGCTTGCGTGATTGCTAGGAAATTGAACTCAGAGAATTAGGATCCTTAGATCCTCATGCTTGTGCAGCAAGCACACTTAGCCACTGAGCCAGCTCCCCAGCCCCACTTGTCCATCGCCGTTAGAAAGCATACCACTTTGGGAACCACAGTGGTGGCATTCTCTTACCATCCCTGTGCCTTGCCCAATTCATTTAGTCAATAAGTATATTTAGGAAGTACTACATTGTCAGGCATCTTGTAAGACATACTCCTGTTTAAAGAACACATGCTTACCTGCCCCCAAGCTAAAAGCATGTGATCTTTAAAGAGGTTTTTCTTCACTTAACTAAGACCTCCAATAAGACTTGGAAACTATGCTACCATCTAGGGAAAGAATTATTGTGTTGCCAAAAGCTCTTTAAAAGCAGCCTGTTGGATGAGGTTTAGTGCCCCCATTAGCAAGCAGTCCATCCCAATGAAGCCCCCTGACCACGGACCACTGTCACGTGGCTGCCAATGACCAATCCACAACAGCAACAGCCCATTCAGAGCAGCGCAGAGAGATTTGTTTTCCATGAGTGAAGGAAATAAACTAGGAGACAATTCTCCAAAGACTGAACATTCACAATCAGCAAATGCCTGCTGGAAATTTATATGGCATGAGTGTAAAAGCAGTGAAATTCAATAATCTCAAAGCCACAGATTTGTAACTTGCACTTATGTAAATATTTATGGATTCTGGGGGGGGGGAGTGGGGAGTGTCAATCCTCTGTGCCTTGCTCTTTAGTCCATGTTTCAGAGAGATATGAACTAGCTTAGGAAAATTAAGTCTTCAGCTTACTGATGGACGTTCTAATGTCCACATGGGATTTCACTCTAGTGTACTGCATTCACCCCCCCCCAACACCAGTGAGAGCACTGGGAAAATGGGATGGCCTCACTGAACTGCAGGGTTACAGTTGACTAGGTAAGTAATACTCCTGACACAAGAAGAAAAGAAATAAAGACAACAGTCTGTCATTACACAGAACTGAAATGCATGTGGCTCTCCTCTGGGAACTGACCGAGCACATGTAAGCCTTTTGCCATATCACCCCGGCCAGACCTCAAATGCTACTTCCTGCTTTCTGATTTCTTGCTCAGCTAATCTGTCCCTCATGCAGTATCTAAGGAGATCTTCCCAAAGCATCGGTGTTACTGCAAGTACCACAGTCCCAAGGCCTGGTCTTTGCTCCTTAGTGTGACAGTCATAGTACTCTGGCTCTCACTTGGTCCTGGAGGCTCAGACAGGCAGAATCCTACATGCCCACCCTTCCGCCTCCCTCGCTACCACCAGAGCCCATGAGACCCTTTCACGTTGAATTTACAAATGTCTAGTTCCCTGTGCTTCTCAACAGTGCCCGTTCCCCCTTTGGAGTATATTAACACCTTGTTCTACTTCAGGGTTTGGTTGAAATGCCACCACAAGGACATTTCTGACTTCCTCTTCCCACTCGAGTTCTGAATCACAACTCACTACCCTGACGTAGCTTTCTGGGTCTTGCCCATCTAGTAGTCCTGGGTGTTAGCCCCAGGGGTTCTGCAAATTTCTAAGTGCTCCTGGGAATTGACATGTGGTAGGGGAGTGATTTCAATGCTTCAGAAGGAAGCATGTGATAGAGGAGTTGAAGCAGCGTCCACAAGTATCCTAGCCTTGCCTGCTGCTTTTGATGAATGCCACATTCAAATTTTCTGTTCATTATTTAATGAAAAACACCAAAGCTGCCTTAATGTACCCTAAGGAGGTAATCAAATACTACATGCTTACAAAGGAAGCATCATGCAAAAACATGGTGTGTGTGTATGTGTGTGCCCGGGTGTGTGTGTCC
Organism: Dipus sagitta; assembly: GCA_036346955.1. Taxonomy (NCBI): domain Eukaryota; kingdom Metazoa; phylum Chordata; class Mammalia; order Rodentia; family Dipodidae; genus Dipus; species Dipus sagitta. The sequence goes on from CM070784.1 coordinate 8,309,943, forward strand.
ACAAGTATGTTTGCACATGTGTGTGAGTGTTTATAGAGGCCAGAGGCCAATATTGGGTGTCTTACTTCATCAGTTGCTACCTTATTTTTGAGCCAGGGTCTGTCACTGAAGTTGCTGGTCAGGCTTGCTAGAAAGCCCAGGAGAGCCTCCTGTCCCTACCTCTCCAGCACTGGGATTATAGATGCATGCCACCAAGCCCATTTCACATGGGTACTGGGGATCAAGACTCAGGTACTCATGCTGAGATAGCGTGCACTTAACCACTAACCCATCTCTCCAGTCCCAACTCACTCATATTTTAAATTTCACTTGCATAATGATACCTCGGTCCTTCAGAAAGGAATAGAATTTCTGGGAATCATCCTCACTCCAATAGGACCTGGTGCCCTGTCACAAGGATGGACCTTAAACCGGCACTTTTGCTGACAGGCATCATGGAAAGGAGGTGAGGATGGAGCCACAGGTGGACTCCCCCCACTGTGCCCCATGGCACAAGCTGTTCACTTATCCCAAGCAAAGGTGTGACATCTACAGATATTATGAGGTGATGCTAAGTGACTATTTGGCCCAGGTGGAACAGGAGGAACCCTGGGAGACAGAAGTCTTCGTGGTACAAGGATGCTGGCAGCATGCCCAAGCAGCAGGAGTCTGATGTTACTCACTCCATGGCAGAAACCCCTGCAGTGTGATTAGGCCAAGGTGATACACAGTAACTGTCCTTGAATCATGTTAACTACAACTACCACAGCTTTGGCAGGAAAGGGCATGCAGGAGGAGAGCTCATGAGGGGAGAGGAAGTTTATATAAACACAAGTCAAGGCCAGCACCTCAGATAGCTACCTGCCTGGACCAGATCCTACTCTAGCAACAAGGCTTTCAAATTCCCTCTCACCTTAGCAAAACAAATAGGGAAATATTTTAATTTGTTTGCAAAAATTTTTGCTCAACTGCACTGGAGGAAACTCACACCCGTAGTTATTTTGATGGTGATGTAAGTATCACCAGACATACCTAGAACAGCAGAGGTTCCCGGAGGGTAGATCCATGGCTTGTGGAGAGTTTTTAAGGTGCTAGACTTTGATTCTTTATCGTGGTTGGAGGGATGCTGTAGGCATTCTGTGAGGCCAGGAAGACTAATCGTCTTGCCATAGACAAGACACTCCCATTCCACAGATACTGCTTTGGACCTGCTTACAGATTCTCAAGTGCTATTCATGTAGAAGAAACATATATGAGAATATATGAGAAGTTAGCTCAGAGTTACATGGATGCTAAGCATATTTTGCATGACTTTTAAATATAGCTGAAACATTTAGAGATGCAACCTGGAAATTAAGAGATGTATTTCTATAATTTGGACCTTTCTTAAGGGGTCTCCATCACTTGGGGAAATCAGAGCTAACAGGTGGTATCCACACAGGACTCCATTTCTAGCTGCTGAATTTTCATATTCATGGAATTATCCTGAGAGAGAAAGAGAGAGAGAGAATATGGGCATTCCAGGGCTTCCAACCACTGAAAACAAACTCCAAATGTATGTACCACCTTGAGTATGTGGGTACTGGGAAGTTGAACTGGGGTCCTTGAGCTTCACAGGCAAGTGCCTTAAATGCTAAGCTATCTCTCCAGCCTGTCCCAAATAGTTTAAATAATCTTTAGGTTATTTATATTGCCTAACACAGTATAAATGATATGTAAATTATTACTATATCATTCAGAGAATAATAACAATGAAAAGTTTGTGTGAGTATAATTATTTTCAAAAAATAGTTTTACTTTATTGTGTCTGGGTGTGTGCAGTGTGGTACATTGTGTTGTATGTGCAAATGTGTATGTGCAGATGCACACATACTGTGTACATACATGTGGAGGTCAGAGGAAGTCTTTGGGTGCCCTTTTCTTTCACCCATCTGCACACAATGTCAAGGCGGGGTATCTCCCTCAACATGGAGCCACCATTTTTCAGTCAGTGAGCTCCAGCAATTTCCTTGCCTCTTCCCACCCAACACAGGCTTTACAGATATCCATGGCCACTCCCACCTTTTTTACATGGGTTCTGGGGAGCCCAATTTGGGTGGTCTCTGGCTCTCGTGCTTACGCAGCAGGCATTCTTAGCTGCTGGGCTATCTCTCCTGCTCCATTTCCCCAAATATTTTCAATCTGAAGTTGCTTGAGCCTACAGGTGCAGCACCCATGGATTTTCAGGACCGAATGAACACGTGATTGTTTTTTTGAGGCAAGCCCAACAGACTGGCATTTTTTTTAAATGAGGGAGAGACAGAGAGAGAGAGAGAATTGGTGCACCAGGGCCTCCAGCCACTGGACTCAAACACCAGATGCATGCACTGCTATTTATGCATGTGCGACCTTGCACGCTTGCGTCACCTTGTGCGTCTGGCTTACATGGGACCTGGAGAGTGGAACATGGGTCTTTAGGCCTTACAGGCACACACCTTAACCACTAAGCCATCTCTCCAGTGCCTGAACTCATAATTTAATTTCGATTATGCTTCTTGCATTTATTATATTTTTCAGAATTATATATTCAGGGCTGATTTGTTTAATCTATAACATCTATTTTTAAATTATGAATATTTATTATAAATTGTCACAGGGATGATTCATTTGAATCTGGTGAGACAAGAGAGAAAAAAGACACAATGGGAATTAAATAAATGCAGGGAGAGAGGTGAGGTCTATAGTGACACTAACATGCATGATAGGATCACCCACCTGGAATGGGCTAAAGAGGCTCACACAGAGACCAGAAAATGATGCAAGACAGCAGAGAATCGGGGATGGGACTGATTTCACTTAACACAAGGAGCTGGCAGCCAACAGCTGAATCATGCAGCAGATTCCTTTATAGCACTTGAATTGCCATAATTCTACACATGTATATGTATACACTTTAAATGCATCATATTTTGGGAAGACTCTATAGAGTTTATTCAACAATGTTAACTCAGAGATCCTCTAGAAAGCCATCAACTACTTTTAAAGCAACTAAACTGAATACAAAACAAACACATATTTACATTTTAGTTTCCTGGACTCCAAGATAGAAAGATTGTGTTGGTAATACTAAATAGCATGTGGTACCCACATAAAGATGCTCCTTCAGGACTTCTATACTTCTATGCACAAAACCACATCTTGTCTCACCTCATATATGTGCATAGTATATGTACAACCATGTGCACACACACCCACATGGTGCAACCTCTAGCTAGACTCAGATTGAACTTTTTTGAAATTGTGGCCTCCAAAACCATATTCATCCAAGAACAATTATCTAGGGAAAGGTCAAGTTCAGAGAAAGAGAGAAAATATTGGCAAAAATATGGACTGGCATCCAGAAATGGGGACAGTCCATATCAATTGCAAACTATATCCTTGTTTACGCCCAAACTACCCACAGAATGACTTAGAGAAACCCTAACACAGCTGGCGTAGCTATGGGTCTGTATAGTGCAGATGCCAGCCATAAGCTAGAATAGTTACTTTTCAATAAATGCACAAAAGGAGGAGAATGGAAGTCAAGCAGGTCCCCCCCATTGTAAAATGATTTCTGCTTCCCTTTTTGTAGCCACCCTCTTCCCCACTACCTCAGACCCTATAAAGTTTTCCAGTCATGACCAGTATCAGGGTACTTATGGAGCAGATCAGAAATCTCAGTAACAGGGCTGGGGAGATGGTTTAGCAATTAAAGGTGCTTGCTTGCAAAGCATAATGGGCCAGATCTGATTCCCCAATACCTATATAAACAAGATGCACAAAGTAGCACATGCATCTGGAATTTGTGTGCAAAGGCCTTGTCATGTTCATATTCATTTTCATTTCTTACTCTCTCTCTCTCCTAGAAAACAGAATTTAAAAAATTAAATGTCAGTAACTTTTTCCCCAAAGAAGCTTTAGCTGGAGTAGAGCTTGGTTCTCCCTTACAGACCTTGGATATCTTACAAATGATGACCATCAGCCACATAGTAGAGGTCCCTCTGTCCCTGCTTTATCAAGCAGTGGCGTTATGCATCATCTACTCCAAAACCCCACTACATGAGAAAGAAAACTACCATCTACAAAAAAACAAAACACATTGATTGCAGAGAACATATATAATAGCCTATTTTCTACATTTTGTCAAGACTTGAGACAAACCTGGAGAGCCAGTATTCCCCTCCTGATCCCTGTATCTCCCTGTCTTGTGCAAGATCCTCAAGCAGACAAAGTACAGGGCTCTCAAAAATGACATGTGAAGCAGCTATCCAAGTGGCTCTAGCTCTTGTGGCAATCTATTATCTCAATGAAATTATGGCTTAACACCAGCCACTCGGGATGTTTCAGGTGCCCTTTTCTAAATCCATGTTGGGCATTTCCTAATTACATATTTGCTCTGGAATGAGAAGTCACATGCTTGGTAAATTAGCTACTTCAATAATTTTCCCTAATAAACAAAGCAAGTATCTGAATGGCAGTTTAGAAAAGCAGGTTTCCTGCTTTAAGACAGAGATAAGTTTTAGGAATTTCTATGTTCTTTCTTCTATAGCTCCAGTGATGTTATGTAAACCTGCAGTACCCACTAATTGATTTAAAACTCAGCCAGCATATTACAAATACCCTTGGGCTTTTTATTACCTCAACCCAACAGAAAACAAAGGAATCTTTATTATCTATTTCATTATTTGTTATTTTTACTATCTATCAAGCAAACAATATCTATCATACTGGTATTCTCCTCGGTGAAGAAAAGACCAAAATAAATAGATAACAAAAAATTAAAAGTCATCAGTAATATTAATTGATCCTTAAAAATAATACTGCCTTTTTATTACAGAAAATATATGATTTCAGTACCATCATCCAAAAGCAGTCCAAAGATTGAGTTTCACCACTAACTCAGTGACTCACAATCAAGATGGTCAATTCTGACCATCCCTAAGTCTAATAAAACAGTATTATTTAACTCTCTATTAACTGAATGTTGAGAGGAAGATAGGAGAATGAGATGGGAGAAATTTATAGAAAAGGATAACAGCAAAAGTTATCAACCTTGGCCAAGCAATTTTAAGCAACAAGTGAAGTGTGTATGATTTTTTAAGTTAAACATTTGAATTTTGATGCTATGAATATTTCTCTTTGAGAAGCTTTCAGGATATAATATTAGGTCTCCCAGAGAAGCATACTAATACAGCATTTGGCCAAGGAATAAACAAATTATATGCTAATAATATATAAATGCTCTTTATTGGTTTCCATCTGTCAGAGTTAGCCCAAAGCACAGAAGACATTTTGGTCAGCTTTGCATTGTTATAACAAAATACTTTAGATTTGTTACTTTATAGGGTGTTTAACTCACCATTGTCTTGGTGGTCAAGTCATGAGAAACTCTTCCCTAGGTGATTGTGTTTGTCAGGGAACCCCTTCAGCAACATTCTCAGCTCTGCTTGTCTCTTTTTAAATGAACTTGCATCTTTACAAGCTCTAACCTTTAGTCAGTGGTGTCTTGCCCTCAAGATACCTTTTATATTGCCGTGGTATAGAACATGAGATTTCTCTTCAATGGAGATACAACTCACTCTCCTTGCCCTACATTTACACTCTTTCCCTCACCAAATTGTCCATTTGTTATATCACCTTATTTTGAATTCTCATCATATGCCTCAATAAATTCAGCAAGCAAAAACCATTCCACAGCTGTCCTGTCTGGAGGGTTCCTCTGCCAAACAAATGAGTTCATCACTTAAATTCTCGGGACACATGCAGAAGAATGTAGCCAGATTCTATGCCTGTAATCCAATTCCCAATAGAGTCTTTGCTCCATTCTGAAATCTCGTGAGCTAGGCCTCCTCTCCATATTTACCCAGGCATTCTACTCTTCCAAACTCCCACTGGGATGTCTCATCAGTTTCTGCTAGCATTCCAATGCTGCCTTAGCTACAGATCCAAACTCTTCCACATTCCTCCCTCCAGCCAGTTCCAAAGGCTTAAGAACCACATGGTCAGGTTTACCATAGCAACAACCTCTGTTGATACCAGTTTTCTATATTAGTTACCTTTCTTGTCTTCCCTCTCTTCATTTATCCTCCCCAAAAACACACCCAAAGGACTGCCTCACTAATGCCCCAGTTGTTTCTTTTTTAAAACATTTTTTTTTTTATTCATGTGTGTGTGAGAGAGAGACAGAGAAAGAGAGAGACAATGGGCATGGCATACAAAATCCAACATGTGCCAATTTGCAAGTCTGGATTTATGTGGGTACCCAGGCCAGCAGGCTTTGTAAGAAATGGTCTTTAACCACTAAGACTTCACTTCCAGCCACCCCCCATTGTTTCTTAATCTAATCAAGTTGACAGTTGAAGTTATCTGTCACAAAAGGATTCATTGACTGCACCTATAGCTCCACGTGCTATAGTCCATCTTTCTCCCTTTCTAGATTTGCAGCAGTTAAAAGAAGAAATATCCAGGAAGGAGCTTCAGAGTTAAACTCCTTCGAAAACATCATCTTCATTGTTCAGCTCTGTCCCAACAAAATGCTCTACACACTCAATTTCAGAGTGAGTTGGAAGACTAGTTAAAAAAGAACTATGGAAAGTGGATCTACTAGTGGCTGAGCACTTATTACCATATTTCAAAGAAGAAGAAGAACAACAACAACAAAGGCCGGGCGTGGTGGCGCACGCCTTTAATCCCAGCACTCGGGAGGCAGAGGTAGGAGAATCACCATGAGTTTGAGGCCACCCTGAGACTTCATAGTGAATTCCAGGTCAGCCTGGGCTAGAGTGAGACCCTACCTCAAAACACCAAAAAAAAAAAAAAAAAAAAAAAAAAAAAAAAAAAAAAAAAAACCTAGAACAGATAGAATCATCCTTCAATATCCACTGGAGATGAATTTCAGGAACCCATAATGAAACCAAAATCTTCAGATGCTCAAGTGCATTTTGTTAAAAAGGTGTAATATTTGCATAACATGCACATTCTTCAATATCTTTTATCTCTTGATTACTTCTAACAACAAACACAACATAAATGCTATCAAATTCTTATTCTATATTTCTTAGGTATATCACTTTGTGATATAAATGATACCCTGATTGTCACTTTTTGGTAAGAGATAAGTAACCTGTGCAAGGTCACATAGCTAGCAAGGGACAGAGCCAAGACCCAAACCCAGAATAAAAGGTCCCCCTGCCCTACTCAGGAGAATGATAAAATGTCCTTGCCTGTTAGGAGCTCAGGAAAAGATATACTTTGACACATTCTATCCAGCAGACATTAGTCTCTCACTAAACAGTTTTGTTTAACTGCCACAGCACCTGAATGAAGTGGGCAAGAGTATTACATATTTTTATTTTATTATTTTGATTATTCTATTATTAGACTATTTTAGAAAGAATCAGGGCCAAAGATGTCACCTACTGCTAAATGGCAAAACAGAAACTCAAAATGGCTGGGTTCTTTCATGCTCCGTGCGCTCAGAGAGGACAGGGAAGACCTCACACCCTCACGTATGAAAAACATTTGGTTCATATTTTCACTGGTGTCATAGTTTGGAAGCTGCCAGCAGCCACAGCATCCTGCCAAGTTAGCCCCAAATGCTCCAGTTTGTGCACAGCATCCTGGAGCTGGGTGGGGGAGGGGAGGGAGAACTTGACACAGACTAGCTGGATTCGCTAGGAGACGATGGACAAGGCCCTTAAAGTGAACAGAGTGAGAGGGGAAGATGGACTGCCCCTTAGGTTTCTTTGTGGGCTACCCTATTCAAGTCACCCCAGGAAAGGTGGTCTGTTCCAAGATCTGTTCCAAGGATTCCTCCAGGGAAAAGGAGCAGAACCAAGGGATTATGGAAATAACTTCACACATTGTCTGTTCGATTTGTGTTTTGTTTTGTTTGTTGACATTGTTTTACCACTGCCACAAGCCAGCTTTGGATAAGCCCAGCAAGGCAGCAATGAGTCCATCACGTTCTCAAGCATGTTGGAGTAATTTTGGGTCCCTGCTTCAAAGATTTTGTTTTTTCTGTTGTCTCTCTCTACTGGGCCTTGCTATGAAGGGGCACAAATAAACACCCTCTTTCTCCAACCTAGTTTATAAGCGGTTAGGAAAAGTCTGGCTGAAGAGAGAATCCCTTTGCAAGGTGATGGCTCTAGGCTCATCCAGAATCTGCTGTCACAGTGAGCACGTGTATAAAGTTCCTTGTGTAGCACGGGTAATTAGGAAGAAACCCTTCCCACGACAGCCTCACAAGGAGGAGTCACATCCCCACCCTGTGTTGATCTGAGGGCAATAGAGTTCGCTAAAATTCTTTCCTAATTAGCTTTTCTCTGGCACCAGGAGTTGAAATTAACTCAGGAAGCATGGCCAATAGCTTCAGGTTCTTTGGAGTGGGGTTGGGACAGGCCAGTTGGAGAGAGTTCTCGCTATGTTGTGCTAACCCATGCAAACAGGAACATGGCAACATACCGTCAAGCCATGCCTCCTCCTTCATTTTCAAGACACAGCTTCTTCTTTGATGGCCAGATGCCAATACAGTGCTCTTACCCTTCAGGGAGTTGGTTGTAAAGGCCAGTGGTTGACAAGCTATGTTTCATTCTGTTTCTTCTGCACAGTTGAAAACTAGATATAATAGCCATCAGCCCTTTTAATGATCCCATCTTCCCCTTTATTGTTTTCCCAGGAAAATGGCCAAGTAGCTTCCATGAGTAGTCCTGTATTGAGAAAATCTACATTCCTAGGAGGCCTTTTTTATAAGGAGAGAACTCTCTGGAAAAGTTGCTTCTGGCTTGATTTGCACTGAAGTCTTTATCTTCTCCCCAGACTCCAGCTTCACAGTTAGTTAATACTTTGTAACAGACTAATTTAGTCACATGGCAAGGGGAATCCACAAGCTGGCTTGGGCATGGCCAAAATCTTCAGAAAGTCATTTACTAGTACTCATATAAACAGTTAAAAGTGCAGGTTAATAGATGGGGAACAACAGGGAAAGAGAAATCCTGAATCTTCTATATATAACAAAGGACACCCAAGTTGCAAAACTAATTATTTTTTTTGACACATGGTCTCAGCCTAAACTATCCTCAAAGTTACTGTTCAGATGAAGATAACCATAACTCCTGACCTCCTGTCTCTACCTACCATGTGCTAGAATCACAGGCATGTACCACTATGTCCAAGGCAAAACTAAATTTCCTATGACAAAATTATTCTTGTTTAACCCAATTTTTTGTGTGTCTATGTGTGTGTATGCATGCATAGTCATAGATGTGGTAGTTTGAATGTGAAATATTCCTCATAATTTCATGTGTTTGCGACTAAGCCTCATACTCAAACCCTAGCTGGTGGAGCCTTTGTGAGGTGGAGCCTTGCTGAAGGAGGTGTGTTGCTGGGAGCAGACCCTGAGGTTTATTAGGCCAGCTCCAAGCACAATACTAGACTGCTTCCACTCAGACATATCACCTGATCTGAGCCAGCACCACTGATTTCCATGTGCTGCCAAACATACCTTAAAACATCATTTTGATTTCTATCAAGATATTCTGACACTACCGCCGTATCCTAAAAAAAAAAAAAAAAAAAAATGCCCTTGAGCATTTGAGCATGAAGGACTAAGCTAAGCTGCAAAAGGAGAGTTTTGTTTCAAGAGAAACATTTGTGCCAAAAGATTAGAATCATTAGTGGATCATTATTTTATATAATGGTTCTTGGGGTTCTTGGGTGAGGAAATCAAACTAGATAGTAGCCATAAAAGTAATGGGTTAAATAGGTAAGGGGACACGTTGCTAGCTAAAGGCCTGTATGGACTGCCCTCTCCTCCACTTTTTAGCTATCTGCATGTGCTCAACAAATATTTCTGGGATAAATGATTTCACCTGTTTAACCCAGCCTCCTAGTCTGTAAAATGGAGATAATGACTTGCTTTTGGGTTCACCAAGGGTCTTTCACTACTATGCATGTCCTAGAAGCAGACACATGGGAAGCCTTTATTATGAAATCTTTTCAAACATGTTTATATGGGGAACAGTCTTGGAAGACAGACTGATGATGGCCCCCTGGAACAGGGGACATGTTTGTTCACTCTCCACTTTAAGAAAGATTTCCATCTGGAGGAAAGTCAGGCAAAGTGGTTCCCCACATGTAAGAAAAGGATTTCCAAGCTCAGGGTTCCTAGGCAATGCAAACCCACTAAATGTTCAGCACACACCCTGCACATAATCCTCATAGGAACTGGAAGTGAGAAGATCATATGAATGTGGAGCTGATACTACTTGCTGGCCTGAGTACTAAAGAACATTATCTCTGATCCAACTTCTATGAAACCCATATATTCTGCCAGCGTTCATGAATTTGATAGGCTAAAGCTAATTAGCTTGCAGGTAGGATAACTTGCAGCTCTTTGCAGTTCTTGACAACAGTTTCTACATTGTAAGTGTGAGGACTGACAAGAAACATATACAGAGAGCTTCACTGGCCCAAATAAAGTACTCAACTAAGTTAGCTTCTGTTACTGTCCTAAGTGCCAATCTTGTAATTTTCTTATAGTCAAGCAGCATATGTTCATGTCTGCATCCACTCTGGTTCCTCAATAAGAATATGTGACTCAAACATATCCTGATATGAAGACTTGATTGTGACTGATATTGACTCAAGATAAACTCTGATATTGAAACACAATGCAGTGGTTAACACGGCTTCAGCCATATACACTACATCTGAGTGGTCAAAATCCACCATATGGGACTGGATTTATAAGTACCACTCCCTAACCAACTATGCCACTGGAGCTCCACGGACTACATTTATATTCTAATCTTTCCATCCACAAACCATATGATCTTAAGTAAATATCCAGGGTTTTACCTTTTGAAACATGGAAATTAAAAGTATTTAATCTTTATCTGGTACTATATGGATGAAAAAAATACAGTAACTAGTAAAATGGCTAATGAAGTAACTGCTACATGACAAACACTTTCTAAAAGTTTAATATTAATCCAGGTGGAGCGGTAGGTGCCTATGATCACAGAGCTTGGGCAATGGAGGCAGGAAGATAAGGAGTTCAAGGCTGGCTCTGCTACATAGCAACCTGGGCTGCATGAGACACTATCTCAAAAAGGGAGACAAAGAAAAACAAGCAAGGGCTGGAGAGATAACTTATCAGTTAAGCGCCTGCCTGTGAAGCCTAAGGACCCCAGTTCGAGGCTTGATTCCCCAGGACCCACATTAGCCAGATGCATAAGGGTATGCACACATCTGGAGTTCGTTTGCAGTGACTGGAGGCCCTGGCAGGCCCGTACTCCTCTCTCTCTCTCTCTCTCTCTCTCTCTCTCTCCCTCCCTCTTTCTCTCTGTTGCTCTCAAATAAATTAATTAACTAATTAAAAACCAAGCAAATAAAAGGTTAAAAGTTGAAGATCTTTTATTTTGTTTAAAAAGTAACATCAATAAAAGAGGTGTGATGTTATTTGTATTTTCCAAACTATTTTCATATTAGCTCTTCAACCCTCCCAATCATTTGGAGAGATAGGTACAATAGATGTGAGGCCAATTTTACAACTGAGGAACTGTAGGTAAGGGAGGTTGAACATGTCCAAGATCAGTGATCTGGCAACTGGAAGACATTCGGTTTGGCAAAGCTTCTTTCCATGTGGCCAGCCACCAGGGACTGTGGCAAGGTGAGGGCCTCTCTGGGCACTTGTGTATCAGCACTCACATGACCAGGAGCTGAAGAATGCATTTGGCTTGGCTGTCCAGCCTTAAGGGCTTAGACCTTTCAACCAAATGCGAACTTTTGGTACATGTGCATTTAGGTTTTGCCAAGAGTATATGGCTTTCTAGTTTTAAAAAGGAGGGGAAGGGGATTTAAATAATGCTCTAAAGTCTTCATGGACATCAAATAACTTTTAGAAAACAACATTTTGATGAGTTAAGTATAAATGAATCAAAACCATATGGACTAAATTTCCCTTGAAATACACAAGGGTCTAAAAATTAAGGGGAAATGCATTGATAAAATACATTTGGGGTTTTATTGAAACCAAAACATTTACAAAGCCATTACATATCCTGATGCACCCAACCTCAATATGCTTTCTTCATTCAGCTGTGGCCATCACTGTGCCCCACCCCCCCTTGATAGGCAGCCAGGTATTTCCTTTCTTGCAGAAAAAAAAAAAAATACTTGACTCCAAGCCACCCCATAACACTTAGATCCCATCTTGTCTGCAGTTGATGAAACACTTTCTGCCCAAGTCCCATGAACTCTCAGACTTCTGAGTTTTGAAGCAGCAGCCTTGCTCCAATGCCTCCGTGTTTCCCCTCATACTGCAGGCTTAATATTCACAGTCTGTCAAAATGGTTTTGTAAGTGGCTATCAAATTGAACTTCCAACCTGCAGCACTGCTAGTAAACCAAGTTATTTTCTACGCTTGTAAAATTAGTCAAAGATGAATTTAAAAGCTGGAGCAGAGGTTGGCATAGGAGAATCAGGCCCCATTCTACCATGCAACTGTGCGAAACCCCTGCAGTGGATCCCAGCAAGCTGGCAGCAAGCATGTGACATTAACCGAAGCCCTTAATTTAAGGAAACGGAATCAACCAACCAGTAATTAACAAATTATTCTTAAACAGGCCTCGCTTAAAAATTAAGTTGAACTACCATTTTTCTATAACCAGTCAGGAAAACGCTGACTGGTACTTACAGGTAAACACAACTTAAGCAGATGGTGAACTCTTGCAGTGCACCAAACCTATACTTAACTAAATCAGCGTTGTCGGACTGCAGCTACATAGACAATCAGCAGAATTCACAGGCATCTTTGCGAGATTTGGCAATGGTTTAGTGTCACGTGGAGATGACAACTAAGAGCGCTAGGTTTTCTGATTGGAATGCTCTGCACCCCTGAGACAGGTAAAATCTACTGGAAGGAAATGGTTTTTATCTACTGGGAGAAAGTTGTTTTTTCCAGCAGCATGTCATGGAAAGATGACCCTGCACCTCACAAATGGAGACAAGCACTTTTCTGTCTATGTTCAATCTCTCACTCATTTGCTCATTCAAGAAATATCCAGTAAGGATAAGCCAGGTCTCAGGCTTTGTGCCAGACCTTGGGCATTCAAGGCAGAATGATTCTCAGAACCATTCACAGATCCTCAGAGCCATTCACAGATCAAAGAGAGTAGAGAAATCCTAGTGTGAGATCACAGGTCAGAGAGAGATCACAATGTGATCACAGATCACAGAGACAAGAGAGATCATAGCACATTTGTCAAGTTCTAACACCTAGGGGCTCTAAGAACTAAAGAGCTAATGCCGCTTGAGGGTTTGCGTTTAGATATACTGTCCTAGGGAGCATGTAGCATAGTATAGAGGTAGAGTATAGATCCTAAGGTAACAGTTTTCAAATTCAGGCTCCATCAATTATTAACTATGTAACTTTAGGAAATCTACTTATCCTCTCTGATTGAGGTTTCTCCTCCAAAAAAGTAGGACTGACAATGGCAGCTACCTCAATCAAAGGATTGTGTAAATATCTGGTATATAATGAGTGCTACTATGGAATTTGCCCAACGCACTTACCTAATGAGGATAGAGAACATCCCATGTCACAGAGGAGCATGTTCAAAGGCAGAGGTTGTTGGCAAGAATGGTCAAAAACTTAGTATGGCAGATTTATAGGGTATACACAGAAAGTAATCAGGTGTGGTTCGGGTCATGCTATGAAGAGCCTTGAACATCAGCTAAAGGAAGTTAGATTTTATTCCAGCACAGTTGAGAGCTGACAGAGATTTGATATAGTCAGCTTCAAGTTTCCAGATCATTCTGCCTGCAACATGAAGAGCAGGCTCAAGAAGGTGGTGCAAGGTTCATTCAGATACAGAGAAAAACATCAGATGAAAGAGTGTTTGGGTTTTTTTTTTTAAATCACAATTAGGCTTGTCTGTGGTCAGAAATGAGAAAGTAAATATTCCTACTTTTGGATCCTTACCAAGGAAATTGTGGGGTATTGCTAAGTGTAACTAGCCCTAGTCCTTACCCAGCTCTTCAAGCCTTGGGAGTATCTCTAATTGCCTCTTTTTTCATCCCACAAAACTTTGGACCTGGATTTCAAAGCTCACTATTGAGAGTACAGTTGTAACTGCTCAATGTGATTAGTTTTAATAGTATTCATCAATCACAGAATGTTAGAAATTGAAGGGAATTTATAGGGATCACTAAATCCAGTTGTGCCCACTTAGGGGTCTCTGTATTCTAGGAAGCCTATAAAGTAATAACCCAAACCAGTCCTATTTTCAGTATTTCCAAAAGCTTAACATATATTTGAACAGTCATTCACACAACAAGGCTTCATGTGCCAGTAAGATGTCAACTTTCTTTACTGTTGGCTGGGCTGCCATTATTTTGACACAGTATGCTTATCACAACTTCTTACTGATAAATATAAATGCCAATAATTTTAAAAGAAAAAAAATTATTTAAAATGTATCAAGTATAGCCGGGCGTGGTGGCGCACGCCTTTAATCCCAGCACTCGGGAGGCAGAGGTAGGGGGATTGCCGTGAGTTCGAGGCCACCCTGAGACTCCATAGTGAATTCCAGGTCAGCCTGGGCTAGAGTGAGACCGTACCTCGAAAAAACCAAAAAAAATAAATAAAATAAAATGTATCAAGTATAAAAAACAAAGAGTCCTTTTATGATAAAAAGCACACCACACATATATACACAGCAAAGAAAGAAAGAAAGAGAAAGAGGAAAGGAAGGGCAGGGAAGGGGAAGGAGGAGAGGGAAGGAGAGGGAAGGAGGGAGAGGAGAAAGGAGGGAGGGACGTCTAAGCAGTATCTCCCCTCAGATGATGTCCTATAAGGTAACCCAATGCGACTCTAGGCAGTGAGGTCTTCAGGTAGGACTCATGTGCTTTGTCTCTCAGAGGCTCTAAACACACTTAAGTCTCTGCATAAATGATGTATCATGATACATCCAACCACAAATGGTTTCCTAGTAATAGCTTTCTGTAGATAACTAGAAAAATCCCACATAGAGATGGGATAAATAGTAAACTCCCTCTGAGCCTGTTACCAGAGTTTAATCTCATAAGCATCTCTATTCTTTTTTCTATTCTAGAACAGACTGAGGACTACAATTCAATAAAATCATTATAAAATTATAAAAAAATTAGTCCCTTTGAGTGATGTCCTTACTAGTGGAATATCATGATATCTGTAGGTAATAGGATTGTATCTTGTAATACAGTTATTAAGGTTATGAACACTAACACTAGTTATAGTACCAACCACACCTTAAGTTCTCTGTGATCTAGTGAAATGAATTTTGCTTTTCCTGTACTTCATTTTTTATTTTAAAAATATTTTATTTTTATTTATTTGAGACATAGAGAAAGAGAGAGAGAGGAGAAGAGAGAGAAAATGGGGCATGCCAGGGTCTCCAGCCACTGCAAACAAACTCCAGATGCATGCACAACCTTGTACATATATATGGCTTATGTGGGTCCTAGGGAATCAGTCCTTTGGCTTTACAGGCAGGTGTGTTAGCCACTGAGCCATCTCTCCAGCCCTACTGAACTTCTTTAAATCAGTGCTTAGTAAAATATTTGGTAGCAGACAGAGCTAACAGGCATCTCCTTTTGGTAGCAGGTAAAAGAAAATCTGCAGGACTAAGACTTGAGTTTTGATTTCATCAGATGGAGAACTTCATCTTGAGTAGTGACAACATTTCTCTCAGCAAGCTATCAAAGTATGTGTACAATACAGTGATCAGGGCTACGCAGAAAGGAGGTGCCCATGACAGAGGACAATCCTGGCTTTGTGCTTAACAGCTCCGTGATCATAGCTAACTCTTCCACCTCTTTGAATTTCACTATACTATTGAGAGCAGAGATAACTCCTTCTCAAAAAAACAAAACAAAACCAAAAAACAGTGAAAGTGTGTAACACAGTACTGGCTTATAATAAGTAAGCATTGCTAGAATTGAGTATACTATTTTTTAAACATGCATAAATAGTTGAGGTGCTTTGATGTAAATGTATGTCCTCCATAGCCTTAGGTATTTTTTATTATATTATTTTTGAGACAGAGAGAGAGAGAGAGAGAGAGAGAGAGAGAGAGAGAGAATGGGCATGCCAGGGCCTTTCAGCCACTGTGAATGAACTCCAGATATGTGTGCCCCCTTGTATGGCATTGCACGCTTATATCACTTTTTTTTTTTTTTGCATCTGTCTGTGTGGGACCTGGAGAGGCATTTTTGATTGAGCTTGCAACCTAAGACACCAGCATCCTGTTGGAGGGTATGTCACTGGCCGTGGATCTTAAGTCTAGTCCTAAGGTATGCTCAGAGCAGTTGGAGCTCTGGCTACTCATGTTTGTTGGATAATGGTGGGGTCCTTCTGCTTGGATCGGTAGAAGTGAGCCCACTTCTTCCTCCATTGATGGTGATGGTGATATTCTGTTTTCTCCCATAAGCTGCATCTGGTCAGATGTTTGTGACCGAAAACTGGGGAAGGACAAAAATGGTGATTCACAATCTCTGTGTTCCCTCAAGAACACAGTACGTAGTTTCATATTTCGAAATGCATGTAATAGAAAATGCAACCTGCTCACCTAGCTTCCATCATATTGGTAGCATCCCCTTAAGTCTCACAGTTGAATGCTATGAAAAGCTGAGCTGCTCCCATGTGTCATGACAATTATTAGCCCAACTACACTCTTAGAGACTTCCGCTTATTGCTCAACTTCGTAGCCTAATCCCTAAAATCAACATTTAATTTTTTCCTACAAAAGACAAACCATGGAAGTATGCTTTGTTGAGGGAATGACAATTGCATTGAAGTATAGGCAAAAATTTCCCATCCCGAGCCTTGGGATCTTTGTGTGTAATCTATTTAAGATTGTACAACTTGAGTTGCAAGAGAGACATCTTCCTAAAATGTTCTTTCCACCCAATCAAATGAATAACATGTTAAGAAGCAATAAAGTATGCTGGAGAGTTGGCTTAGTAGTTAAAGGCACTTGCTTGCAAAGTCTGACAGCTCAGGTTTGATTCTCCAGTACCCACACAAAGCCAGATACACAAAGTGGTGCATGTGTCTGGAGTTCGTTTGCAGTGGCAGGAGGCCCTGGGGCACCTATACACACACTTTCTCTCTCTTGTCTTGCAAATAATGAATAAAAATATTTAGAAGGATTGTGTGAGTTCTAGGCCAGACTGGAGCTACAGAGTGAGTTACAGGTCAGCCTAGACTAAAGTGAGACCCCACCCTCAAAAAAAATAAATAAATAAAAAGAAATTACTTGGAATCAGACAGATTGCTCAATAGTTAAGGGCACTTGCTTGTGAAGCCTGACAGTCCAGGTTCAATTCGCCAGTACCCATGTACAATAAGATGCACAAAGTGGCACATGTATCTGGAGGTCATTTGCAGTGGCAGGAGGCCCCGGTGTGCCCATACTTTCTCTCTCTCTCTCTCTCTCTCCATCTCTATTTCTTTCTTAAATAAATAAATAAACTATTAATTTTTAATAAAAATAGTAATAAACTGGGCCCATTCCCTGCCCACTCCACAGTTCAAGGTAAGGGTGGTCACTCTTCATTTTTTTCTAGAAAACACATGAGAAGGCTAAACAGAGACAGCAGATTGTGTGTAGCTGGCCCCGAGGTCTGAGGCATGTTTAAGAAGCGTTGGCAAGCCTGGCTGAGGCAGGGCCACGTGCACAAATGCACACAAATGTACAGGCTGCATCAGACCTCCACAGCCGAAGCAGCAAGGGCAGGAAGCATTGATTTTTACTGGAGAGGGCATATCAGGTTACTGGAATGCACACATTTAATTTTTATGAGACTGAAAGCTCACAGAAACAACAACAACAAAAAAATCCCACTTTGTGACACATTAATGAAACCCAGTGAAGAGCCACTTTAAACTAAAACAAAAGGAAAAAGAACTTAATGGTGTTATCAAAAGGTCTTTGAAAATAGACCATAATGCCATACAGCACTCTAACATGTGCGTGATACTTTCAGTCTTTAGTTCAGAGAAATGCTAGATCCACACGCCATCAGCTAGCTCCTTTTTTACATAAGCACACAGCGAAGGTATTACTCACCCTTCCTTGTTCTATCAAGAATTGTTTTCATTTTCTAGGTAAATCCAAGAGTCACCAATCTTCCTGCTCCCCGGCTCAACCTAAAAGGAACAAGCTGCAAGGAATGTGGCTTCATCCCAGAGCATCTTCTTCCAGCCAAGGGTAATTTACAGCCAAGTTTGATTCATCAGTCACAGGGGAATTATAGGACCCTACCATTTACCCTGAAAATAAATATGTGCTCTTCATTCAGGTAAGTGAGATCATTTTAAAATAAATTAACTCCACCACTGAAACTGACCTTTTGCACAGGAAATAAACATTTCACTGTTTTCTCCTCATGAAGGTGATGCAGGTAATGAGCGCCTTTCATGTTAAGAGCCTGGTTGTGAGTCCCTCTAACCAGAGCAGGAAACATCCCATAAGAATTCTGCTAAATCAGCTTTCAGCTTTTATCAATATGTAAACTCTCTCAGGCAAAAATGGAGGGGGGAGGTCAAAACACGCATCTTCATTGGCAATCATACATCTGGGAAAAAGAAAACACCCTTGCAAAATGACAATGAAGTTTTACTGGCACACCAACCTCCCTACTTCCTCCTAGCAAGTTCCCGTTATTTGAGCTTCAGGACCGCGGGTAGAATTTTCTGCATGCGCATAGGGAAAGGGAGGCAGCAAGTAGCTGATCCAAGATCAGAGCCAGTTACGGGGTGAGGCAGAGGGGGGAAAGAAAAAGCTAGGTGGCCTACGTGATAATTCTAGCATTCACTAGGTCAGTCACTCCTGCTTTTGGGGGAATTACAATACATGTTCCCAACCCTTCTAAGTTCTATAAACTCTAACAAGAAAAAACAAGACCTCCATGCACCACATTAAGCATTAAGTAGTGCCATTCAAGAAAGACTAATAATGATAAATATATACTCTTTTAACTCTTGCCATCTCAAAGCTACATTACTTCTATGATTTTATGGGATTAAAAAAGGGTTCTTAACAAATTAACTCATAGATTCAAACGTAAACCTGTACAATACAATCCAGGCCCACTGTTTACAACATGTCATTTGTTAAATTGACTATATTGATATAACTTCCCTGCTGAATATCTAGGTAAACTATAACTATTTTAGGTACAATTATTTACCAGTAAAATAACATCCCAGATTATGTGAGTCACATCAAAGGAAAAGAAGTTAACATGGTTTAAAAATCAACAGTCTGAAATATTTAGCTATTTCATTATTGAGTTAAAAGGATATCAAATATTTAGTTCATTTATGATTGAGTGACAATGATCTATGGGAACTGAAAACCCAGCACCTATTTTGTCATTCCCTTTTCTTTCTTTTTTTTAAATATTTTATTTTGAGTTATTAATTTGAGAGAGACAGAGAGAGATAGAAATAGGCAGGTAGGGCTGGAGAGATGGCTTAGTCGTTAAGCGCTTGCCTGAGAAGCCTAAGGACCCCAGTTCGAGGCTCCATTCCCCAGGACCCACATTAGCCAGACGCACAAAGGGGCGCACGTGTCTGGAGTTTGTTTGTAACGGCTGGAGGCCCTGGCATGCCCATTCTCTCTCTATCTTTATCTACCTCTTTCTCTCTCTGTCACTCTGAAATAAATAAATTAAAATTTAAAAAGTTTTTTTAAAAAAGGAAATAGGCAGGTAGAAAGAGAGAGAGAGAATGGACATGCCAGGACCTCCAGCCACTACAAATGAACTCCAGATGAGTGCGCCCCCTTGTGCATCTGGCTTGCGTGGGTCCTGGGGAGTTGAACCTGGATCCTTTGGCTTTGCAGGCAAGTGCCTTAACAACCAAGCCATCTCTCCAGCCCATCACTCCCTTTTATTAGAAATCTAAAATATTTCTAAACACCCTTAACAAATTTTTAAATTTCTGTATTTTAAAGAATTCGCTTAGCATGGGGGCAAAAATATTACAAAGCAGCTGTGAAAATAAGCAAAAGCAAAGTTTCTATAAGTGACTGAATCTGGTGTTGAATGTTGGCATTTGATTAAAATTTAATTAAAGGAATGAAGAAATTAATCATTGAGCCATTACAATTAGTAATTATATTTTAATTTTCAAAGAATAATAATTAGAACATATCTTTGAGCTATTATTATCTCCATCATAAAACAAGGCAGCAAAGATGGGACTGAGGTAAGCCGAATTGCCTATGGGCACAGTGAGATATTTGTGCGTCCAGAGACAGGGCCTCCCACTGACACTCTCAGCCTGTACTGGAAGGTCAAGCTTCAAAGCGCATAAGCAGAAGCTCTGTGCTGTTCCTCCCAACGAGTGCTATTGCCTCCCTCTCCATTCCTCACACTTTTCAGACTGTGTTTCTTTGGCAGGCTGCCCACAAAAGTGGAGTTGAGTGTAGTGAGATAAGAAGTCTTGATCTTTCTAAAATTTGTATTGAAGTAGAAGGAAGAAGGAAATAGAAAACGAGAAGGAAACTAGTAGTCCTGCCACTATAGCAATCTGAAATGATGTGTACATAAAAATTCACAAATAAAGCCTGATGCCTGGAATCAACACCACAAAAAATAAATCTGAAACAACCTTTATCACTAAAAGCCAGAACTATATTTGTGTTTTTAAATTTTGAGGATTCAGTGTATCAATTATTTATGGCTTTAAAACAGTAAATTTTCATAACTGAAATGTTAATACTGTAAAAGAGAACAGCCAAAAAATTAGTTATGAGCAGACAATTTATACTGTAGGAAGTAATGCTCAATAACCTTTTTATTCAAATCAAAGCAAAATTAAAACAATGACCTAGCAAATTGGCAGTTTTTTTTCTTTTAATAACAATACCCAAATTTCAGGTGGCAGTCAGGTACAACAGGCACTATTGTATAGCTGTAATGTCCATGAGTCAGTAAATAGAAGATGTTTTGTAACCAGTTCAGTAAAATGGATTGAAATACACTTGTTGAAGCACCAAATGAATTGTGATGTGCAAGATTCAACATAATTTATTTATTACCAAAGGAAACTATAAAAACAAATAATACATTCACCTATAAGTAAAATGTTTTAATTGTGATGAATAGGAAATTGTACAGCTATTAAAATTATGTTTTATGTTTTCAGAAAAGAAGTAATGAGGGCTGGAGAGATATCTTAGTTGTTAAGATACTTTTCTGTAAAGCCTAAGGACCCATGTTTGACTCCCCAGATCCCACAGAAGCCAGATGCACAAGGTAATGCATGCACAAGGCTGCAAATGTGCACAAGTTGGACCACGTGTCTCTAGTTCAATTGCAGTGGCTGGAGGCTCTGATGTGCCAATTCTCCACCCACCCACCCCGCACACAATCTGACTCATTAAAAAATGCAAAAAAGAAAGAAAGTGAGAGAGAGAGAGAGGAAGGAAGGAAGGAAGGAAGGAAGGAAGGAAGGAAGGAAGGAAGGAAGGAAGGAAGGGAGGAAGGAAGGAGGGAAGGAAGAAAGAAAGAGAGAAGAAATAATGACCCTGGACAAATATTCACAAAGTCATGTTTAAGAAAACCTTCAGAGTTGCATATGCTCTATGAATTAAAATGAAATGATATGGAAGAATAATGATATAGATTATGTGAAGAATATACATCAAAATCACATTGATTATTTTGTTTAGACTACTTAATTTTTCTGTATTTCTTATGAGTGTTTTAAAAGCAGAAAGCCACACATCTACTTTTAAAATGAAAAGGTAAGGGAACCCTTAAACTTGAGCTGTAGTCATCTTCCTGCTCCTCCACTATATGTTTCAAGGTAGATAAAATGCATCTTATCCCAGGCTGACCTCAAACTCCAGATCCTCTTGCCTCAGTGCTGAGATCACAGGTTTATGCTACAACACTTCTCCTAGAGTGCATCTTGACTCAGAGAGGACATACTAGCAAGTACATTTGGGGAAGAATTGGTTCATTTCTGGTGTTAACTTTTAATATTTACTCTATCCAAAAAAAATAGATGGTTTGTTACTTTTTTTGAGAGTATTTTTCTCATAGAGTCAACTTAAGAAGTAAAGAGACATGACTAGGAGAAATGCTTTAAATATTCTTTTTTAAATTTTATTTATTTACTTGAGAATGAGGAAGAGAGAGAAAGAGAGAGAAAATGGGTACACCAGGGCATCTGGCCACTGCAGACGAACTCCAGACCCATGTGCCACCTTGTGCATCTGGCTCACTTGGACCCTGGAGAATTGAGCCAGGATCCTTTGGCTTTGCAGGCAAATGCCTTAACCACTAAGCCCCCTCTCCAGCCCCTAGGAGCAATATTTTAAATGGTGCACTGTCATTTAAAACCCCCAGATTACCACAGTCAAATTACCTGCATGCCTGTTGACTTGCCAAAGAGCTATAAGATGGCAACAGCCATGAATGGTATAAAAGACAAATGACTGCTGCTTGCATGGGGAAATATACAGAACATGCCAAGAGATACCTGCTTGGGATATTTTCCTGAATGAATTTCTTATACGTTCTGTCATAGGAACTAATGTAATAGGAGGAACGTTTTGATATGGGGGCCTCATTCCAAATGCAACTACCACATGGCCTCAGCCATGGGCTGCTCTAATGCACATAACACATGGCATTGTTATCACATCCAGTGATAAGCTTGTAGTGCTTCTTAACATTGTCTTTGTAGCATAGTTGTCAGAATCTCTGAGACACCTCACTGGATGAAATATATTTAATGAAATCAGAACTACAAAAAATGCAATAAATAAATAAGATCCATAGCTGCTTGCAACCACCCGCCAGTGCACTTAAGTTTAAATTTAAATCTAAATGCCTCACCTGGCTCACCACCCTCCTCACATGGCCAAATGTGCCTACATCTCTAGTGTCATCTTTGAGTATGTGTCCCCTGCCCACTACTCTGGCCATAATTTCCTTTCTTCTTTTTCAAAACCACCATTAAAAAACTCATATGGGGCCAGCCCAGGTTAATTACCTACATAAAGCCATTTGCACAAAGTGGCTGGTGCATCTGAAGTCTGTTTGCAGTGGCAAAAGGAGCTGGTATGCCCATAAATATTCTCTCTCTCTCTCTCTCTCTCTCTCTCTCTCTCTCTCTCCCTTACAAATAAATATTTAATTTTTTAAAATTAGTTTCCATGTCATTAGGATTCCTCATACCCACTATGTTCCTCTTCATATCTTCAAATTATCACATCAGCTTTGCTTTAAGGTGTGGGTTTACCTATGAAATGAAAGGATATCAGTCTAAACTGGCAAGTTACACATATGTCAAATTTGGTTACTCTTGCTTAGGAAAGGTTGAGCTCCACATACTTCTAGTATTTCAAAGATGCCTTCAAATGTTTTGTTAAAAAGAAAGGCTGTGAATGTCCAAGCAAGAACCAGGCCCAAAAGTGAAACAATAAATTAGGGTTTTGGTTATTATTGTTGTTTTTTCAACTGGTTATAACCAAAAATCTAAAAGACTTTTTACCCCAGGCTTCCATCTGTCCAAAGTGTGAGTCTTGGGAAAATACTGATGCTTGCTTTGCTTATTTCATTCATATCAATTAGTGTCATATTGCTGGGCTGGAGAGATGGCTTAGCAGTTAAAGTGCTTGCCTGCTAAGTCTAAGGACCCATGTTCAACTCTCCAGATCCCACATTAGCCAGATATACAAAGGTGAGGCAAGCGCAATGTCACACATGCCCACTAGGTGGCAGAAGCATCTGGAATTCAATTTCAGCGGCTGAGGCCCTGGTACACCAATCCTCCTCTCTCTCTGTCTCTGTCTCTGTCTCCCTCTCTCTGTCTCTCTAAAAATAAATAAACAAACAAATAGTGTCACATTATTATGCCATGGATGTACCATTAGCTCATAGTACAATTTGCAAACACTACTGTGACATGTAGTCTGTGACTTGTCCCTTATATGTTCTGCCTCTGGTCACTACTTGCATAATCTCTTCTCCTAAGGTAGGCCAGACCCAGTGACTTGGTTCTCATGGATAGAATATGACCAGTGGACTACGATGACGCTTCTGAGATTTAATTACATAAGACCAAAATGTCCATCTCTCCTGTTCTCCTTCCTGGAGCCCTTGCTTACTCTTAAAGAAGCTAGCTGCCATGCTGTGACCTCCCCTAACAAGAGCTCCTGGCAATAGGGATACCCACAGCCAGCTAACAACAGTCATACAAGTAAGCTTGGGTCTGATCATCTGAAGCCTGTAGTAGCCATGTCAGTTTGTCAGTAGGCCATCCCCTAGCTGAGGCTTGAGATGACTTATAGTCCAGGCAGACATCTGGCTTACAGCCTTGTGAGAGACCCTGATTGAAGGACTCAACTAAACACACCCACATTCATGCACCATAAAGACTCTGAGGTAATAATAAGCTGTTTGTAGGGCAGGAGGAGGTAATTTGTTACACAGAAACAGTTAACCAATACAATTGTTCATAACCAAACATGCCACTTTATTTAGAACTATAGAGAAAGGGCTGCTTACCCCTCAAAAATATAAGGATAAAATTATCAATGATATAGAAATAGAAGATTTTCAAATTTAGAAATAGGGAATTATAGTCAGAGTTGATGCATTGATCATAATAGCCACTCATAGTTTACATAATAATTTATAACCCAACTGGTGTTTCACAGTCATGGCTGCTGACTCTTAAATGGCTTTGAAGCATACATTCCAAGCTAACCTTACAGAAGAAAAGATGACCTAAGTTCTCTGATAACAAGGACCTTCTGTCCCGTATTCACCAGTGCGTCCCTGGTACCTAGCTCACTGGGGAGTGCTGCAGATGCTTAAGATGCATCTGTTGAGTGGATGCCTCCCACAGCAATGTTACCTAAAATGATGGGGCTTTGTTGTGAAATTCCCCAACTATGTATATTTATATACCCATCAATCAGGCTTAATCAATTGATCAATATACATACGTGTGTAGCTTACAGATATGTTTACAAGAATAAGTATATGCCCACAAACAACATAGGTACCTCTGACAGCTCACATTAGTATTTTAAAAGAAGTAGGAAATTAATTCCCTTATTTATTCCTTCCTTTCATGTAACACCACTCTGCCAAGGACAGAAGACCAGAGGTCTTTCTGGGGCTTGCAACCCTTTCTTGGTGAGTGGAATTTCTTCCTTGGTGAATAATCAGCCAGGATGCTCAGGAGGCAGCAAATCTTTCTTAAACACATAGTACAGGTCTTCAGCTGGCAGGTTCAAATCTCCTTAACCCCCACACTCTGCCCCTAGGCTCCTGGCAAGGGCAAGCCTCAATGGCTTGCACCAAGTCATGTGGTAAGTAGTAGGTGTGCCAAGGGTTACTGTAAAGAACTAGTGTGGATGTTTGAGAGGAAAGAGACATCCAGAGAAATGTGATTAAGCTGATGACAAGGAAACAGGAGGTGAGGGATTTGGGCTGGGAAGTTTGTATAAGCCTTAAATTCTTCTTTTCCAAGTTTCACAGTCAAGTAATCATTCAATATTCAACCACCATTCAGTCCCTCTTCACACAACACCTAGTAAAAAAAAATGTTTGTTCTCAGAGGTGTGTGAATCATTAAGTAAGCACTCGGTATACATTTTATGAAGATGGGAAATGGTTCAGTGATACAACTGATAATTTATTACAAATAAAAGAAAGCAACATATTAAAAACAAGCAACATATTGAGCACACGTACCCATATATTCTCCAAACACAAAAGAAGGATTTGTATGAGCCAGCGTTAAACACTGGGAGATGGGGAAAAACAGGAGAAACTGGGAGATGAGGAAGAAAAGAAGACACTGGGAGATGACAAAGAACATGAGACACTGGGAGATGAGGAAGAAAAGGAGACACTGGGAGATGAGGAAGAACATGAGACACTGGGAGATGAGGAAGAACAGGAGACACTGGGAGATGGGAAAGAACAGGAGACACTGGGAGATGAGGGAGAACAGGAGAAACTGGGAGATGAGGAAGAACAGAAGACACTGGGAGATGAGGAAGAACAGAAGACACTGGGAGATGAGGGAGAACATGAGACACTGGGAGATGAGGAAGAACAGGAGACACTGGGAGATGAGGGAGAACAGGAGACACTGGGAGATGGGAAAGAACAGGAGACACTGGGAGATGAGGAAGAACAGAAGACACTGGGAGATGAGGAAGAACAGGAGACACTGGAAGATGAGGGAGAACATGAGACACTGGGAGATGAGGGAGAACATGAGACACTGGGAGATGGGAAGAACAGGAGACACTGGGAGATGAGGAAGAACAGGAGAAACTGGGAGATGAGGAAGGGAACAGAGAAACTGGGAGATGAGGAAGAACAGGAGACACTGGGAGATGAGGGAGAACAGGAGAAACTGGGAGATGAGGAAGAACAGGAGACACTGGGAGATGAGGAAGAACAGAAGACACTGGGAGATGAGGAAGAACAGAAGACACTGGGAGATGAGGGAGAACATGAGACACTGGGAGATGAGGAAGAACAGGAGACACTGGGAGATGAAGGAGAACAGGAGACACTGGGAGATGGGAAAGAACAGGAGACACTGGGAGATGAGGAAGAACAGAAGACACTGGGAGATGACGAAGAACATGAGACACTGGGAGATGAGGAAGAAAAGGAGACACTGGGAGATGAGGAAGAACATGAGACACTGGGAGATGAGGAAGAACAGGAGACACTGGGAGATGGGAAGAACAGGAGACACTGGGAGATGAGGGAGAACAGGAGACACTGGAGATGAGGAAGAACAGAGACACTGGGAGATGAGGAAGAACAGGAGACACTGGGAGATGAGGAAGAACATGAGACACTGGGAGATGAGGAGAACAGGAGACACTGGGAGATGAGGAAGAACAGAAGACACTGGGAGATGAGGGAGAACAGGAGACACTGGGAGATGAGGAAGAACATGAGACACTGGGAGATGAGGAAGAACAGGAGACACTGGGAGATGGGAAAGAACAGGAGACACTGGGAGATGAGGGAAGAACAGAAGACACTGGGAGATGAGGAAAGAACATGAGACACTGGGGAGATGGGAAAGAACAGGAGACACTGGGAGATCAGGAAGAACAGGAGACACTGGGAGATGGGGAAGAACAGGAGACACTGGGAGATGAGGAGAACAGGAGAAACTGGGAGATGAGGAAGAACAGAGAGACACTGGGAGATGGGGAAGAACAGGAGACACTGGGAGATGGGAAGAACAGGAGACACTGGGAGATGAGGGAAGAACAGGAGACACTGGGAGATGGGGAAGAACAGGAGACCTGGGAGATGAGGAAGAACAGGAGACACTGGGAGATGAGGAAGACAGGAGACACTGGAGATGGGGAAAGAACAGGAGACACTGGGAGATGAGGAAGAACAGAAGACACTGGGAGATGACGAAGAACATGAGACACTGGGAGATGAGGAAGAACAGGAGACACTGGGAGATGAGGAAGAACAGGAGACACTGGGAGATGAGGAAGAACAGGAGACACTGGGAGATGAGGAAGAACAGGAGACACTGGGAGATGAGGAAGACAGGAGACACTGGGAGATGAGGAAGAACAGGAGACACTGGGAGATGAGGAAGAACAGGAGACACTGGGAGATGGGGAAGAACAGGAGACACTGGGAGATGAGGAAGAACAGGAGACACTGGGAGATGAGGAAGAACAGGAGACACTGGGAGATGGGGAAGAACAGGAGACACTGGGAGATGAGGAAGAACAGGAGACACTGGGAGATGAGGAAGAACAGGAGACACTGGGAGATGGGAAAGAACAGGAGACACTGGGAGATGAGGAAGAACAGGAGACACTGGGAGATGGGAAGAACAGGAGACACTGGGAGATGAGGAAGAACAGGAGACACTGGGAGATGAGGAAGAACAGGAGACACTGGGAGATGGGGAAGACAGGAGACACTGGGAGATGAGGAAGAACAGGAGACACTGGGAGATGAGGAAGAACAGGAGACACTGGGAGATGAGGAAGAACAGGAGACACTGGGAGATGGGGAAGAACAGGAGACACTGGGAGATGAGGAAGAACAGGAGACACTAGGAGATGAGGAAGAACAGGAGACACTGAGAAGAACAGGAGACACTGGAGATGAGAAGAACAGGAGACACTGGGAGATGAGGGAAGAACAGGAGACACTGGGAGATGAGGAAGAACAGGAGACACTGGGAGATGAGGAAGAACAGGAGACACTGGAGATGGGAAGAACAGGAGACACTGGGAGATGAGGAAGAACAGGAGACACTGGGAGATGAGGAAGAACAGGAGACACTGGGAGATGAGGAAGAACAGGAGACACTGGAGATGAGGAAGAACATGAGACACTGGGAGATGAGGAAGAACAGGAGACACTGGGAGATGAGGAAGAACAGGAGACACTGGGAGATGAGGAAGAACAGAGACACTGGGAGATGAGGAAGAACAGGAGACACTGGGAGATGAGGAAGAACAGAAGACACTGGGAGATGAGGGAAGAACAGGAGACACTGGGAGATGAGGAAGAACAGAAGACACTGGGAGATGAGGGAAGAACAGAAGACACTGGGAGATGAGGAAGAACAGGAGACACTGGGAGATGAGGAAGAACATGAGACACTGGGAGATGGGAAGAACAGGAGACACTGGGAGATGAGGAAGACAGGAGACACTGGGAGATGAGGGAAGACAGGAGACACTGGGAGATGAGGAAGAACAGGAGACACGGGAGATGAGGAAGAACAGAGACACTGGGAGATGAGGAAGAACAGGAGACCACTGGGAGATGAGGAAGAACATGGAGACACTGGGAGATGAGGAAGAACAGGAGACACTGGGAGATGGGAAGAACAGGAGACACTGGGAGATGAGGAAGAACAGGAGACACTTGGAGATGAGGAAGAACATGAGACACTGGGAGATGAGGAAGAACAGGAGACACTGGAGATGGGAAGAACAGGAGACACTGGGAGATGAGGAGACAGGAGACAACTGGGAGATGAGGAAGAACAGAGACACTGGGAGATGGGAAAGAACAGGAGACACTGGGAGATGAGGAAGAACAGGAGACACTGGGAGATGAGGAAGAACATGAGACACTGGGAGATGAGGAAGAACAGGAGACACTGGGAGATGGGGAAGAACAGGAGACACTGGGAGATGAGGAAGAACAGAAGACACTGGGAGATGAGGAAGAACAGGAGACACTGGGAGATGAGGAAGAACAGGAGACACTGGGAGATGAGGAAGAACAGGAGACACTGGGAGATGAGGAAGAACAGGAGACACTGGGAGATGAGGGAAGAACAGGAGACACTGGGAGATGGGAAGAACAGAGACACTGGGAGATGAGGAAGAACAGAAGACACTGGGAGATGGGAAGAACATGAGACACTGGGAGATGAGGAAGAACAGGAGACACTGGGAGATGAGGAGAACAGGAGACACTGGGAGATGGGAAAGAACAGGAGACACTGGGAGATGAGGAAGAACAGAAGACACTGGGAGATGACGAAGAACATGAGACACTGGGAGATGAGGAAGAAAAGGAGACACTGGGAGATGAGGAAGAACAGAGACACTGGGAGATGAGGAAGAACAGAGACACTGGGAGATGAGGGAGAATATGAGACACTGGGAGATGAGGAGAACAGGAGACACTGGGAGATGAGGAAGAACAGGAGACACTGGGAGATGGGGAAGAACAGGAGACACTGGGAGATGAGGAAGAACAGGAGACACTGGGAGATGAGGAAGAACAGGAGACACTGGGAGATGAGGAAGAACAGGAGACACTGGGAGATGAGGAAGAACAGGAGACACTGGGAGATGAGGAAGAACAGGAGACACTGGGAGATGAGGAAGAACAGGAGACACTGGGAGATGAGGAAGAACAGGAGACACTGGGAGATGAGGAAGAACAGGAGACACTGGGAGATGAGGAAGAACAGAGACACTGGGAGATGGGAAGAACAGGAGACACTGGAGATGGGAAGAACAGGAGACACTGGGAGATGAGGAAGAACAGGAGACACTGGGAGATGAGGAAGAACAGGAGACACTGGGAGATGAGGAAGACAGGAGACACTGGGAGATGAGGAAGAACATGAGACACTGGGAGATGGGGAAGAACAGGAGACACTGGGAGATGAGGAAGAACAGGAGACACTGGGAGATGAGGAAGAACAGGAGACACTGGGAGATGAGGAAGAACAGGAGACACTGGGAGATGAGGAAGAACAGGAGACACTGGGAGATGAGGAAGAACAGGAGACACTGGGAGATGAGGAAGAACAGGAGACACTGGGAGATGGGGAAGAACAGGAGACACTGGGAGATGAGGAAGAACAGGAGACACTGGGAGATGGGGAAGGAACAGGAGACACTGGGAGATGGGGAAGAACAGGAGACACTGGGAGATGGGGAAGAACAGGAGACACTGGAGATGGGGAAGAACAGGAGACACTGGGAGATGGGGAAGAACAGGAGACACTGGGAGATGGGGAAGAACAGGAGACACTGGGAGATGGGGAAGGACAGGAGACACTGGGAGATGGGGAAGAACAGGAGACACTGGGAGATGGGAAGAACAGGAGGACACTGGGAGATGGGGAAGAACAGGAGACACTGGGAGATGGGAAGACAGAGACACTGGGAGATGAGGAAGAACAGGAGACACTGGGAGATGAGGAAGAACAGGAGACACTGGGAGATGAGGAAGAACAGGAGACACTGGAGATGAGGGAAGGAACAGAGACACTGGAGATGAGGAAGAACAGGAGACACTGGGAGATGGGAAGAACAGGAGACACTGGGAGATGGGAAGACAGAGACACTGGGAGATGGGGAAGAACAGGAGACACTGGGAGATGAGGAAGGACAGGAGACACTGGGAGATGGGGAAGAACAGGAGACACTGGGAGATGAGGGAAGAACAGGAGACACTGGGAGATGGGGAAGAACAGGAGACACTGGGAGATGGGAAGAACAGGAGACACTGGGAGATGAGGAAGAACAGGAGACACTGGGAGATGGGAAGAACAGGAGACACTGGGAGATGAGGAAGAACAGGAGACACTGGGAGATGAGGAAGAACAGGAGACACTGGGAGATGGGGAAGAACAGGAGACACTGGGAGATGGGGAAGAACAGGAGACACTGGGAGATGGGGAAGAACAGGAGACACTGGGAGATGGGGAAGAACAGGAGACACTGGGAGAGCTCGACGGAAAGAAACAGAGACACTGGGAGATGAGGCAGAAAGGAGACACTGGGAGATGGGAAGAACTGAGCACAGGGAGACTGGGAGAATGAGAAGAACAGGAGACACTGGGAGATGAGGGAAGAACAGGAGACACTGGGAGATGAGGAAAGGACAGGAGACACTGGGAGATGAGGGAAGAACAGGAGACACTGGGAGCTGAGGAAGAACAGGAGACAATGGGAGATGGGGAAGAACAGGAGACACTGGGAGATGGAGGAAGAACAGGAGACACTGGGAGAGAGGGAAGAACAGGAGACACTGGGTGATGAGGAAGAACAGGAGACACTGGGAGATGAGGGAAGAACAGGAGACACTGGGAGATGAGGGAGACAGAGACACTGGGCGATGGAAGAACATGTGACACTGGAGATGAGGAAGAACAGGAGACACTGGGCGATGGGAAGAACAGGAGACACTGGGAGATGAGACAGAACAGGAGACACTGGGAGATGGGGAAGAACATGAGACACTGGGAGATGGGAAGAACAGGAGACACTGGGAGATGGAGAAGAACAGGAGGACCCTGGGAGATGGGGAAGAACAGGAGACACTGGGGATGGGGGAAGAACAGGAGACACTGGGACGATGGGGAAGAACAGGAGACACTGGGAGATGGGGAAGAACAGGAGACACTGGGAGATGCGGAAAGAACAGGAGACACTGGGAGATGAGGAAAGAACAGGAGACACTGGGAGATGAGGAAGAACAGGAGACACTGGGAGATGGGGAAGAACAGGAGACACTGGGAGATGAGGAACAGGAGACACTGGGAGATGGGGAAGACAGGAGACACTGGGAGATGAGGAAGAACAGGAGACACTGGGAGATGGGAAGAACAGGAGACACTGGGAGATGGGAAGAACAGGAGACACTGGGAGATGAGGAAGAACAGGAGACACTGGGAGATGAGGGGAAGAACAGGAGACACTGGGAGATGAGGAAGAACAGGAGACACTGGAGAGATGAGGAAGAACAGGAGACACTGGGAGATGAGGAAGAACAGGAGACACTGGGAGATGAGGAAGAACAGGAGACACTGGGAGATGAGGAAGAACAGGAGACACTGGGAGATGGGAAAGAACAGGAGACACTGGGAGATGAGGAAGAACAGGAGACACTGGGAGATGAGGAAGAACAGGAGACACTGGGAGATGGGAAGACAGGAGACACTGGGAGATGGGGAAGAACAGGAGACACTGGGAGATGAGGAAGAACAGGAGACACTGGGAGATGGGAAGAACAGGAGACACTGGGAGATGAGGAAGAACAGGAGACACTGGGAGATGAGAAGAACAGGAGACACTGGGAGATGGGGAAGAACAGGAGACACTGGGAGATGAGGAAGAACAGGAGACACTGGGAGATGAGGAAGAACAGGAGACACTGGGAGATGGGGAAGAACAGGAGACACTGGGAGATGGGAAGAACAGAGACAAGGAGATGGGAACAGGAGACACTGGGAGATGAGGAAGAACAGGAGACACTGGGAGATGAGGAAGAACAGGAGACACTGGGAGATGGAGGAAAGAACAGGAGACACTGGGAGATGGGGAAGAACAGGAGACACTGGGAGATGGGAAGAAAGGAGACACTGGGAGATGGGGAATAACAGGAGATACTGGGAGATGAGGAAGAACAGGAGACACTGGGAGATGGGGAAGAACAGGAGACACTGGGAGATGGGGAAGAACAGGAGACACTGGGAGATGAGGAAGAACAGGAGACACTGGGAGATGAGGAAGAACAGGAGACACTGGGAGATGGGGAAGAACAGGAGAACTGGGAGATGAGGAAGAACAGGAGACACTGGGAGATGGGGAAGAACAGGAGACACTGGGAGATGGAGGAAGAACAGGAGACACTGGGAGATGGGGAAGAATAGGAGACACTGGGAGAAAAGGAACAACAGGAGACACTGGGAGATGGGGAAGAATAGGAGACACTGGAGATGAGGAAGGACAGAAGAAACTAGGAGATGGGGAAGAATAGGAGACACTGGGATATGGGGAATGATGTGAGTCCCTGGGAGATGGTAAGAAGAGGAGACACTGGGAGATGGGGAAGAACAGGAGACACTGGAAGAGGAGGAACAACAGGAGACACTGGGAGATGGGGAAGAATGGGGGACACTGGGAAATGAGGATACAGACCTTCCTGATCCCTGGTACTTCACAATTTAGATTCTGGTGGGACATATGAATATTTAATTTTCAAATTAATTTAGCCATACAAAATAATATAAACATAACATTTGATAAATGCTGTGAGGCACAAGGTCACAGTAGCAGTGATACATAATAGATGCATAATTTAGGTTGTGAACCAGGAAAATACGGGGACTATCCAGGCAGGAGAGGTCTAAAACAAAAGAGCAGCAAATGCAATGGTCCAAGAATAACTTGACTTTCAAGGACCTGAAAGTCCAATATTTGGTGCCCATTGCGTGAAGTTCTGTGTGTTATTCGAGAGGCTGGGCTACCTGATACGGAAAACTGGGATCCAAAGTTTAGCTGTATCTGCTGCCCAAGCTCCTTCCTCACACTCTGTTCAGTATTTCTACTGTCTGCCAATGCTGACCTTCTGATTTTCTCCCTCCCAAAATTCTTCTTTGCGTCTTTCTCATCTCAAACAGTGGCAGCTCCATCCTTCCAGGCTCTCGTGGTGAAAACCTGGACATCTTCCCTGTGTTTTGTCTTACCGCCACATCCAATCCATCAGGAAATCCTGTGTTTTACCTTCAAAGTAAGCCAAAATCTAACTCTTCACCACCTCTACCACAATCACCCCGTTCACACCACCACTCTTATTCCTATACAGTCTGCTCTTCAGGCCCAACAAGGGAGGTCTTCATATGTCATTCAGATGACCATGGGGCAACCCAACTAAGTGCGTCATTAAAGGCCAACCTTAATTCTCTTTGGTAAGAACGTTTCCAGGATCTAGGAAAACTGGACTGGATGATCCTGTACTCACAGTTGAGCAAGGCTTCCTACTGCTGGGAGGAGCTCCCAATGCTCCTACAAATATGATTGGTCACTCTTCCCCATACTCTCCCCACATCAGCTTCCTTGCAGTGCAGTTCCTCACACACACTAGGACCTTTATACCTATAGCTCCCTTGCCCAGATAACTTTTTCCTTATCTCCCAGACACCATGTCTCCCATCTTCATCTCTCTATGACCTCCTGGGTTACACCATGGGAAAAGGCATAGACAAACTTTGTTCTCCTTCTTTGGCATTGCATTGTTTTTTTGGTACTTACACTGTGAGATGCATTATCCATTTACAAATATTTGCATAGAGATCGTGTCTGTTTGGCTCACTGCCACCTGCTCAGAACCGGGAAGAATTCTAGCTAAAGAGAGCACAGGTCTGCTTTAAAAAAATTATTTATTTGAGAGAAAGAGAGAAAAATAGGGAGAGAGAGAGAGAGAGGGAGAGGGAGAGGCAGAGAGAGATAATGGGCACACCAGGGCCTCTAGCCACTTCAAACAAACTCCAGGTGCATGTGCCTCCTTGTACTTGTGACTTATGTGGGTCCTGGGAAATAGAAGCAGGGTCCTTTGGCATTACAGGCAAGTACCTTAACTGCTAAGCCATCTCTCCACCCCCACAGGTCCACTTTTAATGATGTGCTTTGTTGGACTCCATGTGATCACTTCCAGAAGTCTTCTCAAAATTAAATTATAACCCTCTCCCCTAAAGGAAAGAGACTGTGTGTTGAATCTTACTAAGACTGACTGAAGCTATGGGGAAGCATGAAGTAGAGAGAAAGAGCCATCTGACTAGAATGCAGGAGACATAGGGCTTTGTGGGAGGCAGAGCTGACCATGGGTGAGATGACCATGCCTTTCTGTCCTTGTGACAGTCACTGGGAAGGAACAGAATACACTTAGAGGAAGGAGGTAGAGACAGAAGGAGTAAGGGAAGTGGGAGAATTCACAATACTAACTTGGTCTCTGTCACAATGTAGTCTAAGCTCAGTGCTAAAGGAAGAGTTTTCAACTAGTGGAAGGGGAAGGAGATGAAGATCTTCAGAATACATATTGCCTTTCCAAAAGATTGGTCATGTATTGTTTAGAATCATAAAAAATATCCACAACAAACTTAAATGCCAAACACTACAGAATAGTTAAGAAATTTTGGTATAGCTACTCAATGGAATATTGTGTATAATCATAGTTTTCAAGACTATGTAGCAATGCAAAAAAGAGGTGTACAGTATAGTTTTAAGTGAAGAAAGCAGTACTTTAAAGTGTGTCTATGTTATGAGTAAAACTATGCAAATATTAGGTTCACCTCTGGACCAGGAATGCAAGTAAATATAAAAATGAAATATCAGTGATTCCATTGAGTGGTGGAGTCCCTGTGATTAACAACTCGTTCCTACTTTTAGATTTCAATAATATAATAGCAATAGTCTCCAGCCAGCACCCCTATTACCACTTTCCCCTTCCTCCTCCTTTTTTCATGTGCTGCAGGTGAAATCCTGGGCTTTGTTCATGTTAGGCAAAAGCTACGCCACTGAGCAGTATTCCCAGCCCAATAGTCTCTTCAAACACGGAGTTTTAAAATAGTGATGCTGGAGGAAGGGGGCTTTGTCAATAGGCCTGAGGGATTCCTTAAGCCTATCCTCCCAGGAACATTCATCAGGCAACAAACATCATTTGCTGATGATAGAAAATTCTAGATCATAATGTACATAAGTGCCTTTAATTAATCCACTCAGTATTAGTAGACATGCTGATCTATGTTCTGTATAACCATCCACTGTACACAGGTCTGATGAGGGAAACTAAAGCTAGATGGCAGTCAGTTGGTGCTGCGATGACTCTCACAGTCCAGGCGAGCAGATTTATGGAAAATATAAAAATAAGCACAATTAAAGATACGCCTCAGGGCTGGAGAGATGGCTTAGAGGCTAAGGCACTTGCCTGCAAAGCCAAAGGACCCAGGTCTAATTCCCCAGGACCCCCGTAAAACCTGGTGTACAGGTGGTGCGTGCATCTGGAGTTCTTTTGTGATGGCTGGAGTTCCTGGCATGCAGATACTCTCTCTCTCATTCTACGTGCCTCTTTCTCTCTCCCACTCTCAAATAAATAAGTAAATATTTTCTTTAAAGCATACACCTTGAAAATCATAGGAGGTGGGATAGCACACACCTGTAAACCTAAGATCTGGGAAGTAGTATAACAAGGATCAGGAAGGAGTTCAAGGCCAGCCGGGGCTATCTAGTGAGTTTGAAGCCAGCCTAGCCTAATGGAGACTCTGTCTGAATGAATGAATGAACAAATGTCTAAATAAAATAGATATCACGGGAAAATATGAACAAATCTCTAAGGAATTAAGTAAATTTTGCAGTCAGATTTTGATTTTGGAGATCAGGAGATGATGATGATAATGGGCTTTAGAAATGAATGTTTCTCCAAGGAGAAGGTATGTTTATGTGTGTGTGTGTGAGAGACAGAGAGACAGGAAGATCGAGAGAGAGAGTATTGTGTATGTATGTGTGTGTAAGAGAGAGAGTATTGTGTATGTGTGTGAGAAAGAGAGCAAGAAAGATCAGGAGTATTGTGTACTGTGTATGTATGTGTGTGACAGACAGAGAGTATTATATGTGTGTGTGTGTGTGTGAGAGAGACAGAGAGTATTGTGTGTGTGTGAGAGAGAGAGAGAGAGAGAAAGAGAGAGAGAGAGAGAAAGTATTGTATATGTATGTATATGTGTGTGTGAAAGAGAGAGATGCTATAATCATGGAGGAAGTACCAGAAGTTACAGGGAAGGGGAGAGTCTAAACATAGCAAGAGGCACTCAACACAAGCTAAATCTCATTATGGCCTTGTTTTGAATATGAGAAAAACCTGCAGAGATACCTGGGGTTGGTTCAGGTGGCTTCAAAGCAAGATGGGGACTGGAGATATTGCTCAGTGGTTAAAGACTCTTGTTTGCAAAGCCTGGCAACCCAGGTTTGATTCCCCAGAACCCCTGTAAAGTTAGATGCACAAAGTGGTACATGCACCTGGAGTTCCTTTGCAGTGGTACACAGTCCTGGCAAGCCCATACTCACTCTCTTTGTGTGTCTGTTTCTCAAATAAATAAAATAAATAAATATATTTTTAAAATACAAATGAAAAAAAAACCTGGATGGTTTTGATCTGGAAAATGAAATGCTCAGAGTCATTGAGTATAAAGATTTATTTGGTAGCCAGAATGAAAAGAGGCTGATTTCAGGGAGCAGACAAAACTGTCTCCAGCAACCACTTGTCCATTTACTGGTTTTGTTACTAAGGGTAAACTGTTGAAGCTCACTCTCTTCATACACAGTAAGGGCCTTTCTACCTCCTTTGTTATCAGGGCTGAGATGGTAGATAAAACAAGAAGGTTGGTCCAATAAAGACTCAATAAATAATCTTGGTTTGTTGTGTTTTTGTTTTTGTTTTGTTTTTGTTATTCAAGGTAGAGTCTTGCTGTAGCCTAGGCTAACATGAAATTCACTATGTAGTCTCAGGGTGGCCTCAAACTCACGGCAATCCTCTTACCTCTGCCTCCTGAGTGCTGGGATTAAGGACATGCACCACCATGCCCAGCCTCTTTAATTCTCAGTGCATAGAAGGAACCACTTTAGAAAGAATCAGGACAATAGGATAAAAGTCACAAAAAATACCTGGCATATAATCTGTAACATTTTGCAATGACATGTTCAGGTCTGCAGAGGGAAAACAAAATGCCAGTGATGGCCATGAACCTTCAAGTCAGGGGCTCAGAGGATATGGTGGTGTGAACTAGGTGCCACCCCCCATAAACTCATGTGTTCTAAAGGCTAAGTACCCAGCTGATGGCAATTTGGGAATTGGATCCTTACTGGAGGAGATGTGTTGTTAGGAGCAGTCTTATGGGTGTTATAACCAGTTTCCCCTTGCCAGTGTTTGGCATACTCTCCTGCTGCTGTTGTCTGCCTGATGTTGGCCAAGATGTGATGTCCAGCCTCTGCTCATACCATGTTTTTTCCTGCCACCATGGAGTTTCCCCTCAATTTTGTAAGCCCAAAGCAACCCTTTCCTCTCATAAGCGGCTTCTGATTAGATGTTCGGCAAGCAATGAAAGCGACTGCACCATAAGACAGTGGTGGCCTCCGCTGAAATGAATGCAATAAGATGTGCATAACACAATTCGCAACCATCTTAAGCATACAGTACAGCAAGGTCAACTATATTCACAGAACTACGTAACTAATCTCAAAATCTCCATTTCTTTAAATACACATTAACTAAAACTACCTGAAAGAATATAAGGCTTCTGAAATATGGCTCCTGAAATATATCATAAATGTTAAGTAAACATAAACCATTTGTAGAATTCACTGTCATAGCCTTCCTTTTGAAGATGCAACAGGGTTTTTTGTGTTGTTGTTATTGTTGTTGGGTTTTTTGTTTTTCTTTGTGTGTGTGTGTGTGCCTTAAGGAAATTTGGTGTTTTTTTTTTTTTTTCTGGAAAAAACAAAAATGAAGCTTGAGTTAAAGGGTTAGCCTGTCAGTATTAAAATTTACCCTTCCAAATGGCAGGCCAAGTAATTATGTGTAATTTTTCTCTCTCTCTGATTTTTGTGCTTCTAAAGCACGTGAGAAAATAATGACTGCACTTCCCTCCCAGCACAGCCTCCACCCAATCAGCAGACATCGTTGTTTTGGTTTTAATGTTTTGAATGGCCTGGACATTAGCATGGGTATTTAGCAAAAAGTACAACTTCAAATTACATGCTGCTTCATGGTGCCCAAACACTGTGCACAATATTCTTGATGACGTCTACACAACACAGACTTGAGAATGATGGGCATTTAGTCATTTGGCTCTGCAAAATTGGAGAATGAACTTGAAAACAAAGTGTGCTTAGACAGGCCTCTTTAGAAAAAGAGGGTGTCCTCACTATGGCTTCAAGTTTTTTACCTAGCAATATCTTATAATCGAAGACATGTACCTAACTCAGTGTTACAAATAACCACTTGCCCTTGAGAAGGAATAATTCATCCACAAGGCATCCTGAAACTGGCATGACTGGGTGTGGCAGTGCAGGCCTGTAACCACAGCACTCGGGACACTGAGGCAGGGGTCTTGAGTTCAAGGCCAACCTAGGCTGCAAAGGAAGTCCAAAGTCTAAGCTACACAGTAAGCCCTGCCTCAAAACAAATAAAAGATATAAGCATATGTCCTAGTAACACTCTGTTCCTCACTGGCAAGGTGTTTTATTTATATGTAATGTTTATATATAAGCATAACCACATACATATGGAAATGTCAAAACTGCCTTAGCTTCTAACATAACGCTTACAAAAAGTTAAAGAATAATCACTCCCTGGCACTGATCACAAATTGTACCATTGATCATGATAGGCACGTTATTCCCTGAAGACACAGACACACAGTAATGACAATGGCCAAATCCAGCCTACCATCACTACTAGGAGAAAACAAAAACAAAGTCTCAAAAGCAGATGGCTCCAGACCAAGTGTAATGATGGTGCATTGGCCAAGCAAAATCTAAAGTGCCTTATTAAAGACCATTCAGGGACTGAACTAGCCTATCTTGCTCAATGACTGAACAGGCAAATCCCATTTCTTCCACCCCCAAAACAGATGAGCAACTTATATCATTAATCTCAGTAGTGTCCTAACAGCCAATACAAATTAGCCTGAGAGAAAGGTGCCCTGGATACCACCAAAAAACAGGTTTACAACAGATGTCTCCATGCAGCGTTCAGAATAGATCCCATGTTAGGAAGCTGGTAGATGCTTCTGTATCTTGTGTCTATTTAATCAATCCAGGTAGATGCAGCCTGAATCTGGAGAGTTGATTAGCAGGAAAGCTTTTTAAGTGCAAGGAATGTATAGGAAGACATCAGAGCGTCATTGATAAAAGACAAAAACAAGTCTGGAGGCCACCCAAAGTAGAGCTTATATTCAAGTTGTAAGGCACTAGTAAGTATAAGTTCTTTTCTTGTCCGATCACATATCTAAACAAAGAGCAAGATGCAAGCCTCAATTTCTCTGTCTATAACATGGGGATTTGAGCTATGTGTTCCCAAATGGAAGTTAAAATTCTTCCAATGGGTGATGGCACAGAAAATATGAATATCCTCAGCACAAAAATCATTTTGAAATCATGTTTCAAAACCACGTGGTTAAGTAGACATGAATTTGGAAATGGATGGCTCTGCAGGGGATCTGAGGGTCAGGGTGAGATGACTCATATGAAGTCGGGAATGCAGAGGTTCTTAGCAGCATGAAGTCACAGGAGACGGACAACAAGACCCTCTCCTCCATGAGCAATGCTGTTTGCAGATTCACAAAGAGATGTGTGAAGTGTTCGGAAGCTGTGGTTGATTTTGTTTTTCCTCTACCTCCTTGTGTGAATGCACACACTGACATACTGCAAATCTATGCACACATTCTCAAGTGCATGGGAATAATGTTGAGTCTTGAGACGTGATCACAGGACAGATGGAAGGAATGCCTTCAGCCCAGGGTGTGATCATTAACATCTTGACCTGAGCAAGTTTGGTATAGGTGTGACACGAAGCTTGTTAAAAGTTTGGAGGGGAGACACTCTAGGGGATCCAGATGTCTCAAATGAAGAAAGTAAGCTAAGTAGTACCAAAGCAGAAGCAGAAGCAGTCAAAACGAGCCAGAGATGGGATCTCTGCCTTGTCCCAGATGAAGGCTTTCCACAGGCTGCCTGTCAATCAAGTCTTAAACTGAGGTTTTAGAGAAACACGCCATTTTAAACAGCCATACTTGAAACTTACATAAAGCAGACAGAGCTCATGTCTGACACACAGAATTGTCTTCTAAATTATTCAATCTGGGAATTTTAATTTCATTGATTATGTCTTTCTAAGTATGTTTTGTATGGTGCAGCGTGCCTGTCACAACTGCTAGCTGCCCTTGAACTCTGAATGAACACTCCCCTGCAATCCCTTTCCTTAAATAGAATCATAGACTATTAGAAGAGATTCCTTAGAGACCAGTTAGAAGTGTGGCTCTCTTTGTTCACTACATGTTAGAAAGTCCTGCAGAGTTTTTTGTTGTTGTTGTTGTTTGGTTGTTTTTTGGTTTTGTTTTGTTTTGTTTTGTTTTGTTTTGTTTTTTGTTTTGTTTTGTTTTCACAAACACAGAGGCTCAGGCCTCAACTCCAAACCAACTAAATCAGAATCTCATGGTGGAAGGCTATCAGTATTTGTTTAACTTCACAGGACTAAGAACCATGATGCAAACTTGCACTGTCTGATGCCACAGTCACTAGGCCACACGTGCCTACTGGGCATTTCAAATGTGCCAGACCAGAACAAGATGTGCTATGATGGTAAAATGCTTCCTGAATTTCAAATATTTAGTACCAAAAAATTGAAAGAATATAAATGCTCTCATTAATATTTTATACTGTGTTTATATGTTGAAATTTAACATGATGATATTTGAGATACATTGGGTCTAACAAACTGTTGTTAAAATAAAATTCACCTATTTTTTGCCTTTTTTTTAAATTTATTTATTTGAGAGTGACACAGAGAGAGAAAGAGGCAGACAGAGAGAGAGAGAGAGAGAGAGAGAGAGAGAGAGAGAGAATGGGTGTGCCAGGGCTTCCAACCACTGCAAATGAACTCCAGACGTGTGCACCCCCTGGTGCATCTGGCTAACGTGGGTCCTGGGGAATTGAGCCTAGAACCGGGGTCCTTAGACTTCATAGGCAAGCGCTTAACCGCTAAGCCATCTCTCCAGCCCTTTTTTTTTTTTGCCTTTTTAATGTGACTACTTGACCTTTAAAATTACATCTGTGGCCTCAACTATGGGACTATGCTGGTGAGCCAAAGTTCTTTCAGCAGAAATGAGGAAACCAGACAGTTACCGGGGCACATCCCTATAAACCATACACTTAGGAAACTGAGGCCCAAGAATCTGCAGTTTGAGGCCAACCTGAGCTTCACAGTGAGACTGTCTCCAAATCAAATGAACGAACAAACAAAAATCAAGAGGAAACTGAGGCGACAACATTCAGGGAGTGCCGTGTCATGTTGGAGACTCTCCTCCAGACTGCAGCTTGGCCTGTTGTCAGAAGCCACACAGTTACAGAGCAAGTAATAGTATGTGTGATGCCATCCATGTGATTGCCAGTGGCTTTTCTCTGTTTTACCTCACTAATTGTTTCTTCTAAGACTGGCTATTAAAATTGATTTCCTTATGGAAAAAAAAAAAACAGCCCCTCTCTGTTGTATGCACATTTGTGATTTGTCACCATAGAGCTATTCCTGAGAGCAGAGTAGCTGAAATGGATGTGAAAAATAAGGCTAGGGACTGGGAATGTAGCTCAGTGGTAGAATGCTTGTTTAGTGTGTACAGCTCCCTGAATTCAAACTTCAGTGCCACCACAAACAAAACAAAACAGAACAAAAATCTAAAGAAAACAGTCATAAAGAAAGTATATAGAGAACATCTTGCCACATTAAGGTTGAGAAAATGACCCCAAGGTCTTCATCATTCTGAGTGTCATCTTCCACACAGCGTCATTGGTGATGCTAGGTTTTGCTCCCCAAAGACAATGATTTGTTTTATGTTTTCTG
Organism: Dipus sagitta; assembly: GCA_036346955.1. Classification (NCBI taxonomy): domain Eukaryota; kingdom Metazoa; phylum Chordata; class Mammalia; order Rodentia; family Dipodidae; genus Dipus; species Dipus sagitta. The sequence continues at coordinate 8,352,891 of CM070784.1, forward strand.
CACAATGTTGTCATTGTAGTAAGGCAAGTCAGGCCCCTGCTGATCTGCACCAGGTCATACCTCAACAGCCTGGTGAAAATGGACTTTATCCCCGATACCTTCTGTCCTCAGACACACTGGTCATAACCTGAGCATTAGAAGTCAGACTTACTCAAAGAAAAAAGTCTTGTTTTGATAAAGTAGCCTGGCACAACCAAATCTGCCAAGTAAAGAAGAAATACTTTTCTTCTAAGAGTCAGCTAATTTAAACAAAAACAATTTTTTGTTGTTGCTGCTTCTGCTCTCCCCCTTGGGAGCTAGCATGGAGAGAATTGCATCCAACTAGCCAAAAAAAAAGTTGTATTTGACAAATCATGCCTAAAACATAGTTTAATGAAAGAACAAAAGAAACCTGGATTCTGATATAAGATGCAAAGGGTTGGAAAGGAAACCTGTGAGCCAGCCAAACAGCACACACAGTAGATGCATTCAAGCCTTCTGTTGAGAGATCCTTATTCCCCTCACTGCAGCATAGTCCGAATCATAAAGAAAAATGTTTGGTGCTCTGGAGTTTCTGTGTGATTTCTGTTAGTCAAGAGTAATCAAACCCAAGGAGGATGCTTCCAGACTCCACTCACTTCTCCCAGAGTAATATTTACCTCCACATACTCTCCTACACTGGCCTAGAAAAGATAATATATTACAGATGAGTCCTGGGCAAAATAAATGAGCCAGAGAGAACATAGCACTTGTTTCTCTGTACAACAAGAAGGAAGATGATGGATATGATAGTGATTTTTCAGATGAAGAAAACACAGGAAGTTAAAGTCACTGCATTGTTCTGAGACTAGTTTGTAAGTCTCAAATAAAATCTGGCTGTTATAGATTTGTAGGCAATTTCTAGTGATAATCACAGAAAAAGGCTTTAAGGTGGCTGGGGAGATGAAGAAGTGGGTAAAGTGCTTGTCTCTCAAATATGAGGACCTGTGTTCAGATCCCCAGTTCCCACATAAAACCCCAAGTGTGATATGTGTGCCTGCAATCCCAGTGCTGGGAGGTGGAGACAGGGATCTCTGGGGCTAATTGGCTAGCTAGGCTGACTGACTTGGTGAGCTTTAGGTTCAGCAAGAGACTGTGTCTATTACAGAACTACTGGCACATCCATGTTTACTGTGACTCACAGTAGCTAAGAATTGGAATCAGCCTAGATGTCTGTTGACAGATGAATGGATCATGAAAATGTGGTGCCTATACATAATGGAATTCCATTCAGCAGTATGGAAAAGTGAAAACTGCAGGAAAATGGATGGGCCTAGAAAGAATTACATTGAGTGAAGTGACTCAAACATAGAAAGACCAAAACTGCATGTTTTATCTGATATGTGGGTCTTAGCTTATAATATCTAAGGATAAATATGTATGGGGGCAAATGTAGATAAATCCTACAAACCACAACTCATAGAAGAATCGAGATTTAGAGCTATAACCCAAAGAGAATATGATGAGATGAGCTGTAAGAGGTCTGAGAGAAGGGAAAAAGGATATCTGTGATGTGTAAACAGAAGTAGGGAAAGATATAGGGAGGGGGGAGATGAGGGACAGAGGGAGGAAGAATTAGAAGGGGGATAAGAATCCAAAAGCAACAAATTATGTTTGAACATGCCAGAATGAATGATACTTAATGTCTGTATGACAGTTAAGATAAAATTTAAAAACTTTTTAAAAGACCCTATCTCGAATAATAAGATGGAGAATGACAGAGGAGGGCACCTAACTTAACCTTTGGCTTCTACACATATACACACATGCACCCACACAGAGACAAACATGCATATACACACACAAAAAGTCTTTAGGTTGAAATCAACTAAGGAAGTCAAAATGGAATAGAAACTATAACTATTATTTATTTGGTCGAGGAGGTCAAGCTTATTCAAATATATATTTGAAGCAAGCAAAGTGTCTGAAGCCCAGCTTCTCTGAATCTGTCCATGACAAGACCTTGGTAACCCCATGGCTAGGGAAAGGAGAACCAGAGCTGGTGGCAGTGGTTTAGTTAGGACTCTGGCTCTGGGCCTTAGATGAGCTAGGGGATACCTCCAGGACCAGGCCTTGAGTCTTTTCTGTTCACCAGAGAGGTTTGTCTAAGGGGCTCTGTTTCTATCTCATCATCGGAATCTAGGCCTAATGCCTGGAGTTGTGCTCCAAGATCAGGACAATCAAACAGCAACATGGTAGTTTTCCATCCCTGTTAAATTTAATGTAGATATTAGAAAAGAGAACCTTTAAAAAAATAGAAGAAAGTAACTCTAATGAAACTTTTTGAAATGATACATTTATTCTGGTCATTTTCTAGATTAAAAAAAAGGTGAAGACAAGAGCATGAATCTGCAGGGAAAAATTAATGTAACATCCATGTTCAACAAGTTATCCTAATTTTACATTTTACTTTGAAAGTCCCAGAGTCTTTATTAAAAGCTTTACATTTTTTACTTGTGTTTCTGAAAGAGTGTTATCACTACTTGGAAGAGCCTAAAAACCTTACCTGTTACTAAAAATTTTTATGTTAAATTAGTGATTTGTGATTCCCAACAATGCAATACAAATGGATACTCAAAGAAATACTAATTGCCATTATTCCTAATTATAGAATGCAATAACTTTTTAGAAAACACGTTAACTTTAATCCCAGCACTCGGGAGGCAGAGGTAGGAGGATCACCGAAAGTTCGAGGCCACCCTGAGACTACATAGTGAATTCCAGGTCAGCCTGGGCTAGAGTGAAACCCTACCTCGAAAAAACAAAAAAAAGAAAAAAAGAAAAAAGAAAACACGTTAAACATGATGCCATTTTTAAAGCACCAGATTTTCTATTTAAAGCATTGCCACAAATTACCTTATTTAGTTCACAAATGCAAACATATACTGTACAAAAGGGTCTTCAATGTCTTTAAGTCTGTTTAGCTTATATGAAAGTGCTTATTCCTCACACTTAAATACTCAAAGTTACAGCCCTCTGTTCATTAGCATCATATCTCAACTGGATCACTTTCTTAAACAGAATTCAAAGAAACAGCCCTAGTCTTAAATGTTTAAGTACTAATTATAAAAGCCTTAGTTGATTCCCATAACACAGCTGGTAGTCAAACTGGACAAGATAATGAATTGACTGAGATCATCATCCCATCTTCATTCAAGAATGCTACCTCTAAAAAAAGATCTTAAATTGCTGTAGAAATCCAATTTGTAAGCAGCAAAAGAAGCATATAGATGAGAAACACCAGATATGATCAAATTAATTTTATGACTAACAGCACTGCTTTGAAGGAAAGAAGCAGAAAAAAGGAAAAAATGACAAAAATAAGTCCACTCAAATCCCAATTTTAATCTAACAGTACGAACAGAAGAAAAACCAACTACGAATACAAACTTCACTACTCAAGGATACAGTGATTGTCACACTCCAACAAAATAATTTTCAGCTTAAGAAGAAAACTCCAATGATGTGTCATTGCTAAGAGATAATGCTGTAGTAGGAAATCAGCAGAGTGGGAACTTGACATCGGTACAAATAGCCATGGATATTACATGACTGGTTCTGAACATGCAGGTTAGGAAATCAGTAAGCAGTTATATGAAAAATATTTTTTATATAGCAACTGAAAAGCTAGACAGAAAAGTCTACAATTTATTTAACGAACTAAAATCTGCATCAATATCACAGAGACATAGAATAAAAGGCATAGTTCTACCCTCTTGGTAGGGACTTTTTAATAAACTGCTGAGTTATTAACTATATAAGGTCACAATAGACTTCCACTAACAGGCAATTTATAAATATCAACAATGCATATTAAAACAAATAGTTGAGTTGGAAATATTACCAAGTGAGCAAATACTTTTACTCTGAGTGGAGTTTGAAAATAAAAATTGACATGAATATGGAAGGAGTTACAAATAACAGATTTATATATGATGGGGTCATCAACAGAAAGTGAGTAAAAGGTACAAGGAAACACACTGAGTTTTCATACTATTTAAAGTTTAAATTAAGTGATAACTAATTTCCGACCAGCTACATCCTTCTTTAGGAGAACAAGCATCTATGTTTGAATGTAGAAGTGGTTTCTTTGAGGGGGGGAGTTGTCTTTAATCTTTAGGTTTCTACTTAAAGAACTCCATACTAAAACTCAACTACTTATTAAAAACCCAATTCAGGAAAGCTTCCTAAGAAGGGACTTTTCACCTGACAGAAACCATCCTTCGTAGTCTCCCCACTGCAGTTCACATGGTCATGAGCAGCTTTTATCCCAGAAATAATGGTCTCATACACAAACACACATGCACACAAAACCTCCAGGTCCCCGGGCATTAACAAAAGCCACGATAAAACTGCCCCAAAGAAGAAATCCATTTCCAAATTCTATCTATAAGGTCAGGCCGATCCCATTTAACCAAGTACAAACTTCTTTCCCTGCCTCATAAATGTAAGCATCATCTTACCATTATTTGGAGGTAAAATCACCAATGTGTTGCTTCCTGCGTCACCAGGTCAAATTTATTCTTTCCTTCTTTCTAGTAACTTCTTTTTTTTTTTTTTTTCACAAGCAAGATCCAGAAGAAAATAAATCTTTGAGTGTTTGCCTCAGTATTTTGAACCAGAAGATTGTGAAACTATCTCTAAGTAAAAAGAAACAGGTCTCTGGTATTTTACAATCGCCCCTGCAACTCTCAGGCACCTCCTGGGTTCTTGTACCTCCTTCCCTTCCACGTTCTCTAAGTCTCTTTTCGTATTGGGACTGATTTTTCCAGTAGCCTTGAACTCCCTAGACTTAACTGACATGGAAAATGTGACTAGAAACTTGTGGAACTGTCTAGCCTGCAACCCTCCACAGGATGAACTTTGTTGTGAGAGCTGAAGAACACCTCGCAAGCAGCGACATGCTCAGGTTACACTCCTGTGCTAGGCAGCGGCGCACACCACCAAATAACAGTGCGCCATCTAGTTAGCAAGCTGCATTCTCCATCCAACAAGGGGGGACACCTTCCAACCCTGGGAGCTAAGAGCTTGTCAGGGTTCAGCTGCTCTAAAGGTCCAATTGTTTATTTAAATAAAAAAAATATCGCTACTGGGGTAATCCGCATCTAGTGGATATGGGAAAATTTAGGTTATAATGGCACTGCAAACTTTTACATCTAACTTTGATTTACAAGATAAAAGCAAGTTTTAAATTAAAAGGGCTTTCTGTTAAGAGAGCTTATTATTCTGAGGGCGGGAATGATTTTCTTCGAAAGTTGTCCCTGAGTGCACGCCTATTATCTTTGCTTTTCCCCTTCCACTAATGAGCATTTATCTAAAGAGCCTGTTAATCCTCTGATGTGTGCTTCTGGTCAGAGGTAACAGTTTGAATAAAACCACTAATCACCGATCACTAAATCACTGATCATTAATCACACTCTCCGGGCCCATGACCCCAGCCATTTTTTTTCCTATGGGTCTCTGCATCACAAACAAGAAGTTTAACATTTTCCACGCTCATTTATTGTGCATGGGGTTATACCATTTCATCTCTAAATGGGAATAAATAATAAATACTGCCACAAACCTGAAGGAGGGGTGTCAATTAGTCCCCAGTAAGGAGGTTCATAGGCGCCTACTCTACAGCATGGCTTTCACTTGGAAGAAAATAGATCTGATTATAACAAAACATGTGTTCAAGACATTCCCACCTATTTAGAATATAAAATTGTTCCTAACTTCCACTAGCTCCAAATCCCTTGTACCCTTCCATCCAAAAACTTGTTTTGTACATTTGATTTCTGACTCCAAAGAGTTCTTTTTACCTTTTATCCATTGAACAACTCACACAAGTTTTTTGTTTTTTTTTTTTTCTTCTTCTACTGCCAGATGGGAAGATTCTAACTCAGTTCAATGACTTAGGCACTTAACTTCCTCTTTAAACATACAACTCAAGGTTAAGAACAAGAAAGTAACGCACTCACAGCCCTGCTTTGTCTGCCACTGAGAGCTCAGCGACTCTGGCTCCCTCACTTTGGAAATAAAACGTCTAATGTAGATCCTTTCAGCTCAACTTGATCTAGGCAGCTCCTCCACAGTCTTGCCCCTGGGCAGCGCGGTTGTAGGCAGGAGCCACGTTAAGCGCTTTGCTTTCCTAAGTCACTGCAGGGACAAGGTCTGATCATGAAGCTTCTAAACATTTCCTGAGGGTCTCTCTCTGACTGAGCATTTTCGCCCTGGAGAAGGGGGACCATACTGCCTTTCTTAAATAATAGAAAAGGGCAGATTGAGCGCTGATCAGGTACTGAGGTCCCCTCAGACACCAGAAGCTCTTACATTCACACTCCAGGGACATCCTTCGCCCTAGGGAGAGCTGTAAAAAGCTGGGGTAGGTGGGGGCGGGTCTAGAGTGATAATGATGTGGGCGGGGTAGAAGGGGTTGAGGAGCAAGAAGGCCATAAAGATGCCCAGGGAATGGGCGATGGCACAGTATGGGGGGGCGAGGAAGCAGAGTTGCTTTGTCAGCATTCTGAGCCCCTGAACCCTGAGTATGTGAAGTCGTTAATCAAACACTTACTGGCCTGCAGAATGACGTAATGGACCTGTATCCAGCCTTTACTCCTTGACACATGTCAGGGAGGGAAAAATCAAGCATCAAACACGTTCTGCAGGCTGACAACGAAATACACAAACATCCCACTTCACTTCCTGGCCTTGAACCAGCATCAGTGGGAGGCGACACTCATGCAGGGAAAGTGGGACCCCTATCTAGCAGACATCCCCTGGAAAGTCATCTATGGTAGAGAAGAAGCGTGATGTAGTCTCCACTGGGAAGTAACTCCTTGGTTCTTTCGTGTCTTGTCCCTCCAAGAACTTGGAGAAAAGTTTAAGCGGTTCTCCAGAGAATCGGTCTCAAAAGAAGGCTCCGCCGCCTCGTGCACAGAACCGCCCGTGCGCGGCGGCTGGAGGCCGAGCTGTCATTTGGGGGCCGCGGCGAGGGAGAGGTAATGAGGCCAGCCAGAGGAGGACCGCGGCGGGAGGCGGCGGGAGGAGAGAGCCCGAGCGGCCTGGAGCACTCTCAGCTCGAGCGCCCGGAGCGAAAGTCAAGTGCCCTCCAAGGGCGACCTCCCTTCCCCTGGCGCGCGCCCACCAGCTGAGGCCCGCAGCCCCGCGGGAGAGGTGGCCGTGACCGCTGCGCCCCGGGGACAGCGACCCCCTGCGCGCGCGCTCCCGCCCGCCCGGCCCCTAGGTGACCCGGCGTCCTCGCCGCGCCCGCTGGAACTTTGCAAACTTTCTCCTGGGGATCCGCCGCATCACTGGGAAGCTGGGCACGCGCGGGGGGGGTGGGGGGAGCTCCCGGCTCGCAGTCTCCGTGTCTGACGCCGCCGCCGCCGCTTGACCACACTTCTGGAGGATCCGCACCTGGCCAGGTCTCTGGAGGCAAACATACACCCCCGATTCGTAACTGTTCCCCGCGTCAGGGAGACACGCGCGCTTCCACACGCGCACGCACGCACGCTGGGGCGGACGCGGCGCTGGCTCCACTCAGCATCCCTCTAGACGCACCGCGCAGCAGCCACCGAGACGCGCTTCGGGACGGACACGGCGTGGGGTTACCGGACACAGCACAACTCCACGCTCCTTCAGCAATTGGGACCAGACTTGCCTCTGGTCCGCCAAAATGTTTACAAACATAGATTACTCCCAAAAAAAAAAAAAAAAAAATGCATTGCATCTTCCCTACTCCTTGCCCTGTGACCTGCCCATTGGATCAAGTAACCTCGCGCTGCCGCCGAGAACCAACCCCTGCAAACGAGTACACTCCCGAGACGGCTCCCGCGGCAAGTGCAACAAAAGTGACGAAATGCAAAAGCCCCAGAAGTGGCCGAGCCGTATTTTTAGGAACTTACCAAACAAGTGTGGAGAAGGCAAGAGCGGAGCCCGGGTGAAGGGACCACGTTGGACTGAGCAAAGATTACAATACATTCTATTTAGAGTGCATTACATCACCCCCCCGGTGACGTCACGTGGGATTCCTGAACTTCTAAATCATTGCGGTCCGCGGGGGAGGGAGGGAGAGGGGCGGGGCCGGCACGCTGAGGGGCGGGGTTCCGGCCCGGCCCCGCCCCGGCCCCGCCCCGGCCCCGCCCCTTCAACAGAGCCCGGTGCACGCGCTCGGGGAGGCCGCAGTGGCAGCGACTGCGCAAGCAACAGCTTGCAGAGCCCAGCGCCGAGTGACACGGCTCCCTGACATTAGTGGTGTGAGTCAGCTTGGAAACCATCCTGTGGGTCTCAGACGGAACCACGCAGGAGGCGCAGACACGGGCTGTGCTGCAAGGAGGGCTTGGCGTGGTCTGAAAGGTATAAGGATTGAGACGTGGAGAGGAGAGAGGTGGGAAGGGGATGTTGAAGGCACTGGGGACAGACTTACTGCGATTAAAAATATACAGGACACTCTCCCTCCCCCAGATGTCCAGATCTTTTGCCTGCGACAGCCATGACCTCATTGCAGTGTTCTCTGGCAGACTGGCTTCTCAGAGCATTTACTCACACCCCTGCTTCACTCCCCACCTCCCCACCTCACCTCTAAGGGCATAACTTCTTCACTGTGCACTCACTAGGATCCACACAGCTTCCCCCTGCCCGTCCCAACGCCCCGCATGCTGCCTGGGCTGTGGGGAGAGCCCTTCCTGAAGGCGAAAGGTGAGTGAGTCCCAGCGGAAGAACCAAGTGATGAGCCCGATTTAGACTCAGCGTCAGAGCCAGAAGGGTCGTTGGCCATCGCTCCCAGAGCTGCCTGGGTTACTGGCCCAAACACACAGGCTGGGAAGCTGCAGAGCCAGGGCCGGAATGCAGGATCTGAGCGCCAGGTCTGCAGCCAGCAAGGAGCCTGGAGTTTGCAAGATGGGCCAGTCAACCATCATCATCCGGGCTTGGCTTGGTGTCCTTTCAGCAGCTCTCCCTGTGGGGAGCATTGAAAGCTGGTTCTACATGGCCACTGTCATCCTTGCAGTAGCTGGCGCTTTGAAACCACAGCATGTCCCTTGCTCTTCACAAGGACCCTGACACAACAAGGAGAAGCAGCATGGTGTGGCTAGGAAGCTGGCCTGAGATCACCTGATGGCCTGCTGCTGAGAACACTGGGACCACTCCAGCTTGTGGGTTCCTTTCTAGAATCAGGAGTGCTCATTCTTTTCCTGCGGGTTCTTGGTGGTTAGAGTCTCTGCTAAGAACTTCCTGGCTTGGAGTTGGATGTTTGCTTAGGAACGGTTTAGACCCCATTAACAAACAATAATCATTCCTGACATTTATGTAACATCTGACATTTATATAGTACCTCTCATCCCAATGCATCGCAGCCGTGACTGTGCACGCTGCCAGAGGATCATGACCAGACTGGCTAGGAATTGCAGTGCTTTGCTGGGACTGTCACATAGTTCCGAACGGATTTTTCAACATGCTGCGTGGAAGAGCTTTCTTGGAGCGGTTTAAGGAGGGTTCCCTTCCCTTTAAGATTCCTTGAAACCACCACTGGGGTTGACAACAATTCCTTAGAGCCTTCCTGAAAACTTCTAGGTGAGTTTCTACTTGTTTTCTTCTCCATGGGGCACTGAAGGAACTGCTCCACAACCACTCCAGTCCTAACCTGAATAAGAAACAATAAAGCTTCAACGATGACAGCCCAATTATCTGGGCTTAGGGAAGGAAGCAATAGTCCACTCAGCAGCAGCCTCTGTGCCCACATTCCATCGCCCCTACCAGTACAGCCTTGCCTACCTAAAGCAGGTACCAGCCTCCTGCATCAAAGGAAAATGGGGTGCCCATCAGGGAACACGCTCAAGGCCAAAAATGCAAAAAGAGGTAGAGCCAACATGAGAGCTCCAACAGAGAACTTGTGTTTTCCCTCAGTGAGTGGGGACGGACCAAAGGAGAGTGAAGAAGTAAATAAACAGAATGAAGGTGATCGTCAGAGATTTGCTAGCCTGTGAGTAGTCAACTGACATGCAGATTTAAATCATTCATTTCCCAGTATTCTCTAAACAAAATCATGAATGTATGAGTTTAAATGCAATTATCATCTAGATTTCTAAATGGGATAGTGGGGGAAATTGCAACAACTGCCAATTTGGTAACTTGCATTAGCAAAGGTGCTTGTCCTGGGCATGTGCTATGTATGCACTCTGGCTCTTTCTATTAATGCAAGTATCAAGGAAAGTGCAAGTGGACACTCAGTGACTTTATAAGCCCAACCAAATAACTGGAAAGAGGACATTTTGCCCCATTGTCCCCCCAGCCCACTTGGCCTTCCACATGTACGCAGTACACCAAGCAGACTCTCATTCATAAAACCTTGTCAGCAGTGCTCATGTCTGGGACACATTCCTGCCTGTCTCTTCAGGTATTTCTTGGAACCAAAGTACCATGGAGGCTGCAGTTCCCAGGAGTAGCCATCTCTAGGGGTGCCTCAGCTGGTGGTGGCAAGCCTAAGGCATTTGTCTCGTGAGGTACAGGCACTGTCAGCAAGGAATGCCATCTTATCTCCAGGTCTCTACCCCTTATGCCCTGTGAAACACGTGGAGACAAGAACCTTTATTACAGGATCAAGGTAAACTGGCACCCACCCAAGGAATTCTCCTTCCCACAAGCCAGCTTTAGAGGTACTATGCCTGGTGGCAGGAATGGTAGATCTATGAAAGGTTGACTGGCACTTATAGTGACCAATTACAATAGCTGACACTCTTCTAGACCAAGGGCTATTCCTTAAGTTACTGGATCAGAAAGAGGAAAGCCTGAGGTGTTAAAGCAGTCAGTAGTGGCTAGCTGGTGCATACCCACCAAATATCACCCCCAGGCCCTCAGCTGAGAGGAAATTCTTTCATCCTGAGACACGAGTTCAGGTATTTGTCCAACCTTCAGGGAACATTGGCAGGTCTGCCTGAGGGTTGTCTTACAGACTCGTCCTGCTGCCTGTGCTGTGGATTAATAAAAAGTGACATGGATTACTAGTGCAGATAGCAACCGTGGCATGGTTAAGATTCATCAAGCATTTTTTTAATGTGCCAGGCCTGTGTGTTCTCCCAGCCAATCCCCCCAACAAACCATTCTCATTGGCAGCAAGGAAACTGAGTCTTAGGGAGGTGAGGAACTTGCCCAGCTGGAGCACCTAATCCAAAGCCTCCCTAAAGGCAGCCCACTCTGTGAGAGTTTTGAACCCAAGTCACCTTGAGTGAGGATTCAGAAGCAGAGAGTTGGAAAGGAACCAGAGACAGTAAGTGGAGAAAGCAGCCAGCCTACTCCAAAACTCTGTGCCTGCCTCACCAAGGACCATTCCAGACAGGGCTGGCTTCATGCCTCACCAATGTAAGAGTCACACGATACCTGTGCTCAGAAGGCCTGCATTTGGTTTAAAGCTCTGCTATGGCCACCTTGACTCCCCAGTAATTTTATCTTGATTTTTAACTTGTGCTTTGACGCATACCCTGCTGGGACATGGTGCACATGCATGACTAGAAGAGATTCTTATCTGATGCATGTCTGTTAGCTCTGGCATTCCCCGAGTGCTTACAGAGCTCATGATGCCCTGTGAACACAATATGAGCATGTCACTAAGGCTCATATCACGTGCCCGGTGACCCCTTGACATCCATGGCTAAATGAAATGAAAGTGGGATGCTGATTGCCCCTGGGAATTCACACTTTCAATTCAAACCAGATATTTCTTGGGACACACCACACGCCCCCCCCCCAAAAAAAGAAGCAGAAACACTGTGGTGGTTTGATTCAGGTATCCCCATAAACTTAGGTGTTCTGAATGCTAAGTTCCCAGCTGATGGAGATTTGGGGATTAATGCCTCTTGGAGGCAGTTGGGGACAGACTTATGGGTATTATAGGCAGTGTCCCCTTGCCAGAATTTGGTGTGCACTCCTGTTCCTGTTGTCCACCTTATGTTGGCCAGGGGGTGATGTCCACCCTCTGCTTATGCCATTGTTTTCCCCTGCCATCATGTAGCTTCCCCTTGAGTCTGTAAGCCAAAAGAAACCCTTTTTTCCCACAAGCTCTTCTTGGTCTGGTGATTTCTGCCAGCAATGCAAACTTAACTGCAACACTAAAGCTGGTACCGAGAGTGGGGTTGCTGCTAGACAACTGACTATGTGGCTTTGATCTTTTGGACCTGATTTTCAAGAGGAATGTGGAAGGATTTGAAACCTTGACCTGAGAGATGCCTTGTAGTGCTATTAATACAGCTTAATGGACTATTCAGGTCAGAGTTGAAAGAACTGAAGGCAATGAGAACTATGGACTGTGAGGTTTGGCTTATGAGGGTGAGAAAGAGCTTTTCTTGGACTGGGCTAGAAGCAGTTTGTGTGAGAGGCTTGCTGTTATGCCTATGTCCTGAGATGTTGATCAGGGTTGCATTGCATAGAAATGGACTGGTGTGAACAGAAAAATATGGCACATAAAAAATGAAATTTTTCAGTGAAATTGCTGCCTGTTCAGCTGCAATTGAGAGATTACAACCTTTGAGATTGGGGCAGCTGACCTGCATTGGGACAATAGAAAGAATGCAGTCTTTTGAAGGGGTCTAAGTGCTCAAGGAGAGTCCTGTTCTTCAAAGTCGGCTTTATTCTCCCCTGGATTAACAAATTGGCACCATACCTGGTATAATGGGGTATAAGAAATGCAGGAAAGAGAGTGTCATTGAGTTTGTAATGCTGTCTTGTGTTTTGGAAATGGCCATGGGCAATGTGAAGCAATTTTTCTGGATGCCTGCATGGAGACTCCATAGAGCAGTGAGGATGAACCATGGGTTGCAGTGGAGACTCAGTGGAGATGCCAGGACCACGATATGGCTGCTAAGGAAAGCTGCCGGCCCCAATGAAATTTTCGAAGACTGTGAGTAGCCTAGCTGGAGGGGCGAAATTGGAACTCCAGAGTCTTGCTGCTGGTTAGAATTATTGGACTTGGATACTTGTCACTGACTAGAGTTGTTGGATTTGGAGCTACAGAGTTTTATGTTTTCCCTGTTTAAATCTTATATTGGTTGAATATTTCTTTGCTATGCCCAATGTCGTCTTTTGCAGTGTGAGTGCTTATTCTATGCCATTATGGGTTTTAGGAGGATTTTTTTTGGCATTATGGCTCAGTTACAAGACCTTGGATTATGGGGATGCTTGAACATCATTAGGATTGATAAAAACTATGGGGACTTTTAAAGTTGGACTGAATGCATTGCATTTTACATCATGGATGGTTATCAGTTTATGAGGGTTGGAGGCAGAATGTGGTGGTTTGATTCAGGCGTTCCCAATAAACTTAGGTGTTCTGAATGCTAGGTTCCCAGCTAATGGAGATTTGGGGATTAACGCCTCCTAGAAGCAGTGTATTGTTGGGGGCGGGCTTATGGGTGTTATAGGCAGTGTCCCCTTCAAGTGTTTGGCACACTCTCCTGTTCCTGTTGTCTATCTTATGTTGGTCAGGGGGTGATGTCCACCCTCTGCTCATGCCATCATTTTCCCCTGCCATCATGGTACTTCCCCTCGAGTCTGTAAGCCAAATTAAACCCTCCCCCCCCCCGCAAAAAAGCTGCTCTTGGTCAGGTTATTTCTGCCAGTAATGCGAACCTGACTGCAACAAACACAAAGAGCTGAGGAACTTACCTTGCTGATATTAGGGCTCCATGCACTGAACCAGGACATGACACAGAAGGAAAGAAAGAGCTAGGTTTGCTCGTACTTTGGTTTCTTTGTGGGCTTTTCTTAGCCAAACATAGACAAAGTGGGAGGGGGTGGCACAGAATGTGCAAGATGAAAATGGTCGTAGTCACTTTGGGCAGTGTACCCATTGTTCTGGTAAGAACAACAAAATGCTTATTCCAGTCGCAAGATAAAAATGGCAGGACATGAGTGATTTCACATACAGGTTAACTTAAACTGGCATTGTACTGTACAAAGATGATTATTAAATTAATGCTAATAACAACACTTTTTGCTGTGTAGAAGGACCTTAAATAGCAAATAAAAAGTACTGTGACACAAGTGGGGGAGATGCCCTAGTGAATGAAACACTTATTGCTCAAGTCTGTGTAGCAGAGTTCAAACCAGATCCCCCCCCCCTTTAAAAAGCCAGAAGTATGTCTTGCTTCTGTATGCCTAGACTTTGATTACCAGATTGGAGGTAGAAACAATTTCCCCAGGAGCTCTCAGCAGGCATTTGTAGCAACAACAGAGGAGCACATGCAAGAGAAACCCTGCCTCAAAGGAGGTAAAATGAAACACATCCATGAGGCGGGGCCCAAAAGTTGTTCTCTGACCTCCACACACAGGCTGTGGCATGAACACTCCTCCTGTATTCATGAACACATACACACATGTCTACACACACACACACACACACACACACACACACACACACACACATGTTTTAAGCACCATGACAAGTCAAGAAAGGAAAAAAAAACTTTCTGTTTTATATCTTTAGTGGCACTTTTCCCCTGAATTTTTAACAAGCACCCTGCACTTTCAGTCAACACTGGATCCACAAGTCATGGGGCACGGTTTGAGTGCAATCGACCATGTTCACCCTGACAAGTAAAGGCAGCAGAGCAGATGAGACATCCTCAGGTTTGTCACTAACCAGGCATGTGACTAGGACAGTTCCTTTAAACCTCAGTCTTCATCGATAACATGGAGATAATAGCATCAGCATCCACCTGGCAGGATACCGCAAAGAAGCAATCACTCAGGCAGTTACGACAATGGTCCTCACTCAAACAAATGTTAGATGCTATTATACCTTCCAAGGACTTAGAAGAATTAAATGAAATAGTTCCTGCCAAGTGCTTAGCACCCTCCCTGGCATTTAGAATGCTTTCAGTAGATGTTAACAATGTAATACTTCATGTAAGAAGTGTTGTTGAAATGCATAGGTGGGAATAGTGAAATTAACCCAATTAGTCCTCAAATGCAGGGTCTTAGGATAAACCACTTGTATTGGAAGGAGATGTTACCCTCAGACCTGTACCACGTCTATGGACAATAGAGCAGTCTTAAACAGGCTGATATTCTAGCTAATACCATCAAGGTGTGCCCTACTAGTCTGAATAGATAAGTGCATTTCAGCATTTCACACAAGTGATTGTGTAACAGTTTTTTTTTGTTTTTTTTTTTTTTTTTGTTTTTTTTTTTGCAGTAGGGTCTCACTCAAGCCCAGGCTGACCTGGACCTCACTATGTAGTTTTAAGCCGGTCTCAAACTCAGAGCTATCCTCCTACCTCTGCCTCCTGAGTGCTGGGATTAAAGGTGTGTGCCACCACATTCAGCAGCTTTATAATTAATTCTTATGTGATTTAGAATCCCAAGAATCACTTACTGAAATCCTAACAGGTATGGCTCAAAAATACTATGCTCTTTCATATGTAATGAGAGTGCATATCAACTCCAAAATGTTGTTTCACAAGGGACAACCAGGCTTCTTGGCTCAAGCTTGAGAGACATCCTCTAGAACAGCATCATTTGCCAATGGTTTGACCCATTTTTTTTTTGGAATTATTGTGTTCACCACCTTATAAAATGTAACATTTGTCCCTAAACCTGGCTGGAAACCAAAAGCTTCATGATTCCAGAGTATCATAGCATTAACATACTGTAAAAGTGAATCTTACCCTGATCTTAACAGTTTCCTTCTTTTTTCTTTTTTGCAAGAAACTTGATTAAAGGAAAAAGTATTCAATCTTTTCCCACCCCTGCTTTGGGATTAAGTAAAAGAGATTGACACCTGTTCTAAATGATGACCCAGAGGAATAATGCTGTGTCAGCACACTCCAAAACTTCTAGCCATTTCCTTAAGATCGATGGTAAGTGGAAAGTAACGGTTTAACAATAATTAGGAATGTTTCATATATAGGAAGGTTCATTTAGACTAAAACATTATTGATGTCACATAAATTAACATCGGGCATCATCTCCAGTGAACTGATCTATCATGTGCCACCCCTCTTTATGTCATCATTAACCACATGTTTAACTCATGTACTGCTGATGTGGAAGGTTATTCTCATCTCTTTAGCAGCATTTATAAGTACCTGATTTAAATGATCCCTGAGTATCTCAGCAGCTCTTAAACCTAATGGATCATCCATTTCTCCTCATACTTACAAGATACAGAATACATAAAAGCTAGAAAGTTACTCTGAACCTTCTGTGAATAGTAACTGTTAGCCACTGGGGACATGGGAAAATACAAAGCTTCTGTCTCCTCCCCTCCCTTGATTCAAAACTTTTCCATCTACAGCTTTTACAATACTGCCTTCATTTAACTTAGAGACTGTAGTATAAACATCACCCTGACATGTTGTGCTCTTTAGCAAAACCATCTATTTTCAGAACTGATGTGGTGGTTTTAATACTATGGCAAAGTCTGAGGAGAAGGGAAGCGGATAGTGTCCTACTGAGTAGGATCTTGGCCATCCTGGATGAGTCAGGCATACCACAACCCTATCAGTGTGGGGGACAATGGCCTGGAGATTCAACAACTGCCCTAAGCACTTGTTATGGAAGCAGGCTGCTGACCTTGACTCTGACATACTTAAGTACCACAGAGGACACATCGGCAAAGGCAGAGAAGGTGGAGTTGGTAGTGTGGAGGCTGGGAGAACACACTTAACACTGACTGAATTTTCCAGAGGAATGAATACTCCCCACCAGATGGCTGGAACCCATGTATCTCCCTCACTATAATAGGTGTCATCAAAGCTACATAAATCTTAGATTTACATAAGGATTAGGGAGTCTACCCTTCCTCTCCATAACCAAAGAGACACCTTTATGGTTTCTTTCACTTGTTAATGGAAATATTTTATTGTTCCTGCAGATTATAAAAGAAATAAGTGCTAGTAAAATGTCAAATAACAAAGAAGTATATCAAATAGAAAGTAAACTTCTCCCTATGATCCCATCTAGAGCTGACCACAATGGCCAGTTTGCTGAATGTCCTTCCTGAAACTGTATTGCACATATAAACATACATTACATGAATGCAGTTAAAGTACTTATTCTCTTCTCAAATTACCTTCTACACTCTACAGTTTATTGTGGAACATCTGGCTAAAGAATACAATACTGTGACATCATCCTTTCTCATAATTATATAACTTTCCATTGTTTGGGATCAATCAATTCATTATTAATGACTATTCATGTGATTTCCATTTTCTGCTATTATAACTAGTGTTACAATGGGCAACTGTTCATATACTGGTACATAAGAAATGTGACTACTTTTCACAGAAGTGGTATTGCATGCAAGCAATACAAACAGTCCTTATTTATGATGGTTTGATATGATTTTCTGACTTTAGGATGATGCAAAAGTAATATGTACTCCGGAAAAACCATACTTAGGATTCTGATGTTTTCCCAGGCTAGTGAGTCATTTCTGTGTTAGCTGCATGATCATGAGGGGATCAACCACTCTTCTAAAGTGTGCTGATATGTGATGTTTCACTGGCCAGGTGCTTATATGCATTTTAACTTACAATAATATAACTTGCAATGGTTGATCAGGGCATAGCCCCATTTTGGTCAAGGAATGTCTATATTTTAAATACTATTGCATACTGACTGACAACCTTCCAGAATGGCAACCCTGACTCCCTGGTCTAAAGTGAGTGACAATTTTCCCTGTTTTCACACCATTCTGAACCAGGGGCATTAACAAATGTTTAATATTTTGCTAAAATAATGTCTGTATTATATATTGTCATCTCTTGATGAACAGGAACACTGAACATTTCATGTATGCCTCTACTGGCACCTGTTCTGTATAGATTCCTGGCTCCTGTGGGTTGCATTAGTACATATTCCTTCTACATTAAAGGCATGAAGCCTTTGCCTATCACTTACTTATTTTGTGATCTTTTCCTAGTGTTTTTTTTTTTTTTCATTTTTAACTTGTATGTTGTGGTGGTTTGAGTCAGGTGTCCCCCATAAACTTATATTTTCTGAATACTTGATCCCCAACTGATGGCAATTTGGGAATTGTAACCTTGTTGGAAGTGTGTTGTTAGGGGTGGGTTTATGGGTATTATAGACAGCTCCTTTTTCCAGTGTTTGGCACACTCTCCTCTTGCTATTGTCCACCTGAGGTTGGCTAGGAGGTGATGCCCAGCCTCTATTCATACCATATTTTCCCCTGCCATCATGGAGCTTCCCCTTGAGTCTATAAGAAAAAATAAACCCCTTCTTCCCATAAACAACTTTTTATCAGGTGCTTTCTGCCAGCAAGAAGAATTTGATTATAATAGTAAATTGGTACCAAGAGTGGGGTCATTGATGCTAGAAGCCTGATCATGTAGCTTTGACCTTTTGGAACAGATTGCAGGAGAAATGTAGGAGAATTTGAAACCTTAGCCTAAGAGATGCCTTGAAGTGCTGTAGGTATAGCTTCATGGACCATTCTGGTCAGAGTTGAAAGAACTGAATACAGTAAGAACTATGCACTGTGAAGTTTGACTTATCAGGGTGAAAAAGAACTTTGTTGGGACTTATCAAGAAGCAGTTTGTGTGAGAGAGGCTTGCTACATTCTTCCTACCTGTGTCCTGTGAACTTGTGTGGAGTTACTTTGATTAGAAATTGACTGGTGTGATCATAGGGATATGGCAAAAACAAAGAAATAAAATATTTGGGCCAAAATTGCTGCTTGTTCAGCTACAGTTGTTTGAGAGATTAAACTATTGAGATTGAGCCAGTGCTGCAGTCAGGTTTGCATTGCTGCAAGAAATAACCTGACCAAGAGCAGCCTTTGGGGAAAAACAGGGATTTATTTTGGCTTACAAACTTGAGAGGATCCTCCACAATGACAGGGGAAAATGATGGCATGAGCAAAGGGTGGACAGCACTGCCTGGCCAGCATCAGTTGGACAACAGCAACAGGAGTGTGCCAAACACAGACAAGGAAAAACTGGCTATAATACCTATGAGCCCACCCCCAACAATACACTGCATCCCAGAGGCATTAATTCCCAAATCTCTATCAGCTGTGAACCTAGCATTTAGAATACCTAAGCTTATGGGGGACACCTGAATCAAACAACCACATTATGCCCCTGACCCCCATAAACTTATAACCATACATGATTTAAAATGCAATGTATTCACCCAATTTTAGAAGTTCCCATAGTTTTTATCAATCCCAAAGATCTTCACATATTCCCATAGTCCACTCACACTGAAAAACATGGCATTGGGCATAGCAAAGAAATATTCAACCAATACAAGATATAAATATCAAACTCTGTAGCTGCAAGTTCAACAACTCTAGTCAGTGACAAATCTCCAAGTCTGATAATTCTAACCAGCAAAAAGTCTCCAATTCCATCCCTCCAGCTAGACTATTCACAGTCCTGGAAAACTTCTTTTAGGAGTGGCAGTTTTCCTTACCAGCCATCACATGGTACTGGCATCTCTACTGGGTCTCCACTGCAATCCAGAGTTCATTCTAATGGCCCCATGGGGTCTCCATGCAGGCATCCAGCAAAACTGCTTCACACGCCCAAGGCCAAACACAACACAGCATTGCAATTCCAATGACTCTCTCTTTCCTGCATTTTGTATACTCCATAATACCAGGTAGGGTGCCAATTGGTTTATCTTGGGAGGGAATAAAGCAGACTTTCAAGAACAGTACACTCCTTCAGCACTCAGACCCTTCAAAACAGTCTATATTCTTTTTGTTGCCCCAGTGCAGGTCAGCTGACCCAATCTTAATGGTTGTAATCTCTCAAACAATTTCAGGTATATGGACAGCAGTTTAGGCCCAAAGTTTTTAATTTTTTCTGTGCCATATTCCTCTGCTCACACAAGTCCATTTCTACACAATGCAACCTTGCACAACTTCCCAGGACACAGCCATAACGGCAAGCCTCTCACACAAATTGCTTGTAGCCCAGTCCAAGCAAAGCTCTATCTCACTCTCATAAGCTAAACCTCACAGTCCATAGTTCTTACTCCATTCAGGTCTTCCAACTCTGACCAGAATAGCTCCAAAAGGTAAAAGCCATATAGTCAGGTGTCTAGCAGCAACCCCACTCTTAGTACCAACTATTACTGTTGCAGTCAGATTCGCATTGTTGGCAGAAATCACCTGACCAAGCACAGCTTTTAGGGGAAAACAGATTTTTATTTATTTATTTTTTTATTTATTTATTTTTTTTGCTTACAGACTGAAGGGGAAGCTCCACAATGGCAGGGGAAACGATGGCGTGATCAGAGGGTGGACATCACCCTCTGGCCAACATCAGGTGGACAATAGCAACAGGAGAGTGTGCCAAACACTGGAAAGGGAAACTGGCTATAATACTCATAAGCCTGCCCCCCAAAATACACTGCCTCCAGGACATGTTAATTCCCAAATCTCCATCAGCTGGGAACCTAGCATTCAGAACACCTAAGTTTATTGGGGGGCAACTGAATCAACCACCACAGCCAGCTCATCAGTATTGGAACAACAAGAAGATGCAAACTCTTGAAAGTAAAGGGCTTGAATGTTGAAGGAATGTTCTACTCTTCAAAGTTGGCTTAATTCCTGCCTGGATTAACAAGTTGGTGGCCCACCTGGTACTATGGAGTATAACAGATGCAGGGCCATTAGATTTGCAACACAGTTTTGTTCTTTAGAAATGGCCATGGGCCATGTGAGGCAGGGTTGTCATAAGTACCTGCATGGAGGGTTGATGGAGCCATGAGGATGAACAGTGGTTTGCAGTGGAGACCCAGTGAAATGCCAAGCCTGTGAAATGGCCACCTAGGAAAGCATTGAATGCATTGTTCCCCAGACTGTGAGGAGACTAGCTGGAGGGTGGAATTTGAACTTCAGAAACTTGTCACTGGTTATAATTATCTGACTTAGAGAATTGTCACTGTTTAAGGGTTGTCAGATTTGAATTATAGAATTTGATTCTTGCCCTGTTCATTTTAAATCTTATATTAGTCCAATCATTCTTTGTAGTTTGAATGTTTATTCTGTGCCATTATGTTTTGTTTTGTTTTATTTTGGTATTATGGCTCAGTTAAAAGACCTTGGACTATAGGGATGTTTGAACAGCATTGGGATTAATAATAATAAAAAAAAAACTATGGGGACTTTCAAAGTTGAACTGAATTTATTGCATTTTACATCATGTGTGGTTATCAATTTGTGGAGGTTAGGGGTAGAATGTGCTAGCTTGCTTCTGGTGTCCTCCATAAACTTATGTGTTTTGAAAGCTTGATCATGAGCTGATGGTAATTTAGAAATTAGAACTTTGCTGAGGTATATCACTGGGAGTGGGTTTATGGGTATTATAGACAGTTTCCCCTTTCCAGTGTTTGGTACACTCTCCTGTTGTCCACCTAAGGTTGGCCAGGAGGTGATGTGCAGCCTCTGCTCATGCCACAGTTTCCTTTGAAAGCATGGAGCTTCTCCTCAAGTTTGTAATCCAAAATAATCGCTTTCTCCCCATAAACTGCTTCTGGTAAGGTGCTTTCTGACAGCAATAGCAGTTGACTACAACATATGGCCTCTCTGTTTTTCGTGATTCTGAGGTAAGCAGCTACAAAATGACAACATGGTGGGTTAGTTTAAGAAAAAAAAACACAGATGAACATAGAAATATTAATTGTGTGATCTCACTAAAGAGCATAGTAACATGACTTTCATTTCAAGAGCAAATGTTTCTTTATTGGGAAAAAATTAAAGTTTAGAAAGGCAGGAACAAGCTCGGGGACCTAAGTAATATAGTGTCCTCCTGTTAACAATGAAAACTGCAATTAATTGTTTTTCATCTTAAAGTTCATGATGATTCTATGGGTTAGGGAAAAAAGATTTAATTTGCTTTTAAACCTGATTTGTCAGCCTAACACATAACTATGACCATCATGATTCCCTGTTGGACCAGCCCCAGGAACATGCAGGGATCCCAGTAACTTCAGTTTTCCTTGCACCATGGGGCTCATGGTTATCTGGAAGTATTTGTATTCCATGGATGCTCTTCCTTCTCCACCCAGAGTCCCACTCAGAAGACCACACAAAAAACTAAGTTTGGATCTCCAGAACCAATGTAAACTTACTGTAATTCTAGTATGTCTAAGGCAAAATGTTAAACTGAGGCAGGCGACTCACCTAGAATCTCACAGGCCAGGTAGTCTGACAAACACAATTTTGACCTTGAAGAGACAACCATCCACCTCAAACAAGGCTGAAGGTAAGGTCCAGTAATTGAGGTTGTCCTCTGACCTCCACATACACACTGTGGTCATGCACATGCATGTACATACCTGAAAGAGAGGGAGAGAGGGGTGGAAGGGAGAGAGAAGAAAGGACAGAGGGAGGGAAAGAGAGAAGAAGAAAGAAATGAAATAAGAAAACATTAAAAATTAGGTTTAATTCAAATGAGAAATAAAGGAGAAAATGGAAGTCCCATCGGAGATAGTAGGGCTGGCACTTTTGCCTCAGGTTCAGTGTGTTCCAATATCAGATCCAAGCGGAGGGAGTTAGCATTTCTTGAGTATAGACTTTCTGTTTTGGATGATTAAAAAAAAATCAAGAATGGATAGTGATGGTGAATATGCAAAATTGTGAATAGATTTAATATACTTGAATTTTACACTTAAAATGGTAGAGCTGGGCATGGTTGTTCATGCCTTTAGTCCCAGCACTTGGGAGGCTGAGGTAGGAAAATCACCATGAATGTGAGGTCAGTCTGGGGCTACAAAGTAAGTTCCAAGTCAGCCTGAGCTACAGTAAGACCCAATCTCAAAAACTGGGGGTAAATTTTGATGTATAATTCTTACCATGATGAAAAAGAGAGGAAAGAAAAGAAACAGCAACCCATTTCCACTATATCAATCAGTCACTACTACCTGTCTTCCCAGGCTCCAGCTCACCCATCTATAGAACAGAAGACATGAAGAAGTTCACTTCAGTTGTTCATAGCTGTGGTGGATTGATTCAGGTGTCCCCCATAAACTTAGGTGCTAGGTTCCAAGCTGATGGAAATTTTGGAATTAACGCCTCCTGGAGGCAGTGTATTGTTGGGGGCAGGTTTATGGATATTGTAGCCATTTTCCTCTTGCCAGTGTTTGGCACACTCTCCTGTTGCTATTATCAACCTTATGTTGGCCAGGGGTGATGTACTTCCTCGGCTTATGCCACCATTTCTCCCTGCCATGATGGAGCTTCCCCTCAAGTTTATATGCCAAAATAAACCTTCTCCCCACCCCAAGCTGCTCTTGGTTGGGTGATTTCTACCAGCAATGCTAACTTGACTGAAACAGTAAAGTTGGTATTGAGAGTGGCATTGCTTCTAGACACCTGACTGTGTGGCTTTGGCCTTTTGGACCTGATTTTTTAAGAGGAATGTGAAGGATTTGAAACCTTGGCCTAAGAGATGCCTTGCAGTGCTATAAGCACAGCTTCATGGACTATTCTGGTCAGAGTTGAAAGGCCTGAAGGCAGTAAGAACTATGGACTGTGAAGTCTGGCTTATGACAGTGAGAAAGAGCTTTGCCTGGACTGGGCTAGAAGCAGTTTTGTGAGGGCCTTCTGTTATGCCCATGCCCTAAGAACTTATGCAGGTTTGCTTTGTATAGAAACAGACTGGTGTGAGCAGAGGGATATGGCACAGAAATTAAAAATCTTTGGGCTGAAACGTTTGCCTGTTCAGCTGCAATTTTATGAGAGACTATGCTATTGAGATTGGTCCAGCTGATCTGCACTGGGAAAACAGAAAGAATGTAGAGTCTTTTCAAGGGGCCTGAATGCTGAAGGAGTGTTCTTCAAAGTCTGCTTTATTCTCCTCTGGATTAACAAATGGGCACTTCACCTGGTATTATGGAGTATAAGAAATTCAGGAAAAAAGAGAATCAAATTTGCAACATGGTCTTGTGTTTGGGAAATAGTCATGGGCAGTGTGTAACAGGTTTGCTGGATGCCTGCATGGAGACCCCATGGAACCGTGAGGATGAATTGCTGCAGTGGAGACCCAGTGGAGATGTCAGGACCATGAGATGGCTGCTAAGGACAACTGCTGGTCCCAGATGAAATTTTCCAGGACTGTGAGTAGTCTAGCTCGAGGAATAGAATTGGAACTCCAGAGACTTATTACTGGTTACAATTATTGGACTTGGTGATTTGTCACTGACTAGAGTTTTTAGACTTGGAGCTACAGAGTTTGTTGTTTGCCCTCGTTGTTTTAAATCTTTTACTAGTTGAATATTTCTTTGCTATGTCCAATGCCATCTTTAGTAGTGTGAATGTTTATTCTGTGCCATTATGGTTTAGGGGGGGAATTTTTGGTATTATGGCTCATTTAAAATATCATGAACTATGGAAATGTTTGAACATCATTGGAATTGATAAAAACTATGGGGACTTTTAAAGATTGATTGAATACATTGCATTTTATAACATGGATGGTTATCAGTTTATGGGGACCAGTTTATGTGATGGTTGGATTCAAGTGTTCCCATAAACTTAGGTGTTCTGAGTGCTAGGTTCCCAGATGATGGAGATTTGGGAATTAATGGCTCCTGAGGGCAGTGTATTGTTAGGGGTAGGCTTATGGGTACTATAGCCAATTTTCCCTTGCCAGTGTCTGGCATACTCTCCTGTTCCTATTGTCCACCTTATGTTGGCCAGGGGATGATACCCATCCTCTGCTCATGCCATCATTTTCCCTTATCATGATGGAGCTTCCTCTTGAATCTGTAAGCCAAAATAAACCTCTTTTTCCCACAAGTTGCTCTTGGTCAGGTAATTTTCTGCCAGCAACGTGAACCTGACAGCAACAGTAGTAGTCATGATAGGGTGTTTTCACCATGATTTATGAGCATGAATTCTGCTGTTAACATTCTTGTATGTGGGGTAATCTTCCAGATCACAAATTTGACAGAGAAACCACCAATTTCATTTTTACTTTTAAGACAGACTTTTATCTGTTTGGCATCTCATGTAAAAGTTTCTCTTAAAAGGCTTAGCGATTAAGGCTCTTGCCTGCAAAACCAAAGGACCCATGTTTGACTCTCCAGATCCCATGCACAAAGGTGAGGCAAACACAAGGTGGCACATGCCCACTAGGTGACACAAGCACCTGGAGTTCAATTTCAGTGGCTGAGGCCCTGGTGCACCAATTCTGTCTCTCTCTCTCTCTCTCTCTCTCTCTCTCTGTCTGTCTTTCACTCACTCTAAAAAAAAAAAGATGTCAATGATCTACTAATGCAGATAAAGTGACTAATAATAACCTGTGGAATGTTTAGGGTCCTTGGTGCAAATCCTCCACATACCCCAATGTGGAAGAAGAAGGAGATGCTGAACACTCCCAGCAGCTAGCTTCACCCCAAGAGGGAAATACAGATTGGATGCCTAGACCTCCTCATTTTTTTATGTCAGCCCCACCCTATCCCAAGTTTTGTTTCCTCAAACAGATCCTTCTGGAATACAGCTGCCATCACTCACTCCATTGTCAAGAAGTGAACCGCTGCCTTCTTGGAGAGAAACACCACTCTGTAAGTCAGCCACCAGATACTGTTTATACCACTGAGATATGTCACACATGTAGACATACTGAACATAACCCAAAACTTTACACATCTTTCCAGTTGTTGGATTTTCCCTCTTCTGTATTTCCAACGGATTATAATGCTGGTTGAGAATAAATTCCTCTTAAGAAATTAGTTTCCATATATCATGTAAACCCTCAATTTAAGACACTGTCATGATAAGAAAACTTATCCAGAAAATATCTGTACTGCATATCCCTGTAGCATTTAAAATGTTTTATAATCTATATCCATAACACAGAGTCTATGTTTTCTTTTCCTGTTTTTGTACTCAAAGCCAAGTAAAATAAATAAAAGCTAAATAATCCAAAATACAGAGGAGAAAGGTAAGAAGAACAAAGGAGAGAGAAAGAGAAAGAGTGAGAGAGAGTGAGAGACCAAGGCAGGGTCAAAGGATACAGAAACCATCAGTTTCATTCTTACAGTGTCACCTGTTGCTCTTTAACTTGCCAGTGTTCAAAAATTGAACTAAGAACTGCATTCCTATTTCATGAATTGAAAGAAATCATAATTAAAATGATTAAGCCAAGTAAAACAGACACAGGAAACATTAAAAAATATATATTTCCCATGTGCTCAGCCTCTGATCTCATCAAGTAGTTAAATAATATCTTCCTGACTTCAGAACTATATAAATAACATGTTACTTTCATATTTATGATACCAAAAGATTGTATTACTAGTTTATGAAAAATATGTTTAATTTGCAATTTTAAAATGACACTGATAGAGGTTAGGATATGTTACAGAATTAGATACATATGCCACACCAGCCAGTTTCATATTTTACTATAAACATCCTCAACAGGTGCAAAAATACAGTTAACACAAAACAAAAGTTAGTACATCTTCTGACAATAAAAGCAAATCTGTCTTGCATCCACATTGAAAGGAAAGTATATGGTTAGTCCCACCCCACATGCTTCTTCCTTGAGCTTTATCTAACCCTTTCTCAGGCACAGTGCCATGTATCCATAAGCCTTTGTATTTTCTGATTAAAAGAAAATAAGTGTGGAATCATGTTTGCTACAGTCTGCTGCCAAAAGCCCATGTCTATAATCCATCATTAAAATGTGACAGTGTATGGCTACAAAGAAAGAAAAGGCTCAGTTGTCATGCTCATTTGCAAATGTTTCAGGGGCTGGAGGTTGTTTGGCAATCCTGCTGTTTCTAGGTTATTTGTGGAATAACCAGTTTAATTGAGCTGATGATTGCCTTGTGTCTGCATTGCACTCCTGACTTAGATCTTTATTTCTGCAGTTGGCATCCATTTGTGCTATGTGGCAAGGGAATGGCATGCATTCAGCAAGCCCAGATTTCAGGGTTCCAGCCCACCCTTTCTTGTCCCTTGCCAATCTGATTTCTGAGGAATGTGCCTAGAGTTGCTGCAAGAAAAAAAAAAAATTATGAAAGGAATTCCTCACCCTATTTTGCAAAGCATTTCTTTAGGTTGGGATTCTTGGCCCCATTAAAGTAAGAGAGTTTATACCTTTATTAAAGTAGAGGACTGTTTAGGATGTTCTCTGTAATTGGAGCATATCCCATTGCATGTAGTACACAATGTAAACCAACCTGTTCCAACGTGGAGAATAATGCAAGTCAGATATTTGCTGCCCAACCAAGCCAGTTGGAAAAAAGAAAAGGGGGAGGGTACCTAGGTTAACTCCAGCCTTGTCTTGACATGCACTGGGGTTATAGCATGAAGGGAAATTGGAAACAGAAACATCAGGAAGCCCAGGGAAATGGCAAGACCTCTCTTCCTTTGCTTTGCTCCTAACATGTGTTCATCTTCACCCACTCTCAACCATGTCACAGGAAGTATGAACAAGAAAGTCCTACTGCAGAGCCAGGACAGAAGGAAACTGCACTGACCACTAATGGAAATGGCTCCTTCCCACACAGGACTGGGTCTGTTTCCTTTAAGAGTAGGAGACTATTCTAGGCCAGTTAATTGTGGGAATCTGAGATTATACTGAGGTCCACAGGCATCATTTACAAAGATCCGTGTTTAAATGAGAATCCTAATATAGACCCTTTTCCTGAGGGGAGGGGGACTTAGATGTCACTCTCAGGCACAGTGAATTTCATCTGGAAACTGGTGAATATTTTCTTCACCACAGAGTATAGGTAGACTTAATAGAAGTATTTGAAGTTACTTGGCTAAAAATCACTTCTACTTTGTGGAATAAGATTGCTTTAGCTAACAAAGACAAGCAAAGAAACAAAGAAGGTCTTAAGTGACATTAAACCTGAACTTAATAAGTCTGAATTTGTGCTATAACATAGATGAGGACGAAGGTATGGGATGAGGTGTCACCTGTATGCAGACGATCCTTTCAGCCTCCCAACCTGCTTTTCTAGCACCTGGAAAAATGAGGATTTGGCTGGATGACTACAAGATCACTCTACATGGAGATGCTGAAATTCTATTAAATATTTTTATCATTATCCACCCTTCTTAGAATCTTATATCATGTTAATTTGTCATTAATCAATGGACAAAAAGGAATCAGAAAAATCTAAGAGTGAAATCATAAAGAGAAATAACATGTATCCCATAAGATATGAGCCTGGATGCAGAAGCAAGCTCATGACACGCTAAATGGTCTTTCCATTTGACTACATTAGAAGAAGTAGCCATAGCATGGATTCCTAAAAGTCAGGGTACTCTGGCTGCTCTGATCAAGAGTCAGGTTAAACAGGCTATTGCCAAAGCTCTTTGTTGCCCACCAGAGCTACATAGCAAAACCCTACTGCTGAAGACACCATATGCTTGGGCAGCAAGTCAGCAGGAAATCAAGCTGGAACTGCAGTGGAAGCCTCCTCCCCATTGACTAGCTGTGAGGATGCTAGAAAGAGCTATGTAGCCTGTTGGTGGAGAAAAGACATCAGTGGTCTTAACCAGCAGTGGACCCTGCAAGCTTTATAGCTGGACAGCCAGACCAAATATGCCAACTGGTGCAATGATGGCATGACTTGTTATGGAGGAAACCAACTGTTCTCTGGTTGGGTTTGAGACCAGTTCCACAAGGGGGAATTCATGCCTGGTACTGAAAACCTAGTCAAATACCAATGGTTGAGGAGGTCATAAACTCTAGGGGAGGAAACTACTAGTGTTGTCTGGCTAATCAGATATATTATGCTCACCAAACTGCCCTCTAAATAAGTGTTTATGCCTATGTATTACTGATATACTCTCACTTTTTGTTAGAGGAGCCTTTCTTTTCAGATGGTGGTAACCACTGGGGAGACTCAATACTCACCCAAGTTCTGAGAAGTGACAGTGAAGTGCTCAATACTAAGGGAGACATCTCTGTTATACCCTCCAAGGCTCAAGGACCATTGTGGAAGAGGTGGCAGAAAGAATGCAAGAACCAAAGAAGCAGAAGAGTACTTATAATACTGTCCTCCAGACACAATGTGGCTGTGGTATTCATGACCTCACAGGAGCTGATGCTACCTACATAAGACCTACATATTAGAAGAGGGGAAATGATGACATGAAAATAGAAAAGAAACTAGTTGGAAAGAAGAAATGATTTAGTGGAGGGAGGATTTGGAAGGGGGAAAAAAGGAAGGCTGTGGCAGGGGATTATGATTATGGTATACTGTCTATATGTATGGAAGTTGCCAATAAAAAGTTACAAAACAAATAGAATACTACAACATCCCTGAAACAGATACATTTGAAAGGGAGGATGCCCTCCTTATGGCCCCTGATGAAGAATACAAGGTGATTGGCAAGAAAACCCAAGTTCCTAGACAATTGTTCTGCAATGCGTGAACAGTAATCAGCAAAGAGCAGAGAAGTAAGAAAACAAAAAAGAAACAAAGATAGAAGATCCATTTGTTGTTCTGGTTGATGAGAGAAACCACATCCAATTTTTTCCTGGAGACCATGGGAATGCTCTGATTTAGTTGAAAGCAAATCCTAGTTGGCTATCACTGAAAGGCTCTTAAGGATGGCTGGAGTAGACCTGACACCACGACAGAATTCTGGGAGGCACAGGTAAGTTCTTCACAGAGCAATTCTTCAATGGCCACTTGACCTGACTTCAGTTATCTCATGCTATAATTATACTGACAGGCACACAAATATTTTCATATGAGGTTTATTTGTTCATGTGATTATTTTACATCAGTTTCATTCTGTGGTACATTATAATCATCTATTAGTAGCTACAAATCAAATAAAATTACATGATCAGGGAAGAAAAAAAATACAACCTCTGATGAGTGCTGTGTGCCAAGCATTGTGCTGGGCTACTTACATGAGTTCATCTGAGCCTTGGGTCACCCTCAAAAGTGATTACGTTTTTTTTTTTTTCTTATAAGTGAGAGTAATGACTAATTCCCGGAAGATCATATGCATTGTGCTTATTAAAATCTGCAAGAAGTCTGAAGTCCACGGCAACATGTCTGATTTTTTTTTGATAAAATGATGATATGATGCTAAAATTGAAATAGAAAAGTTATTGACAGGACATATGTAGTTGTTTTATCCAATGAATAACTTTTAACTAAAAAAATAATCCTAACATGCATCACAGTAGTAAGACTCTTAATTTGTTGTTTTCTTTGCTCTATTTTTACAAATCTTCAAATAAAAGTTGTCAGCAAAGACTTTCAGAAATTTAATCAACAATAAAACAAATATAACAGAAAAAACTCAGTGCATTAGATACAACTCATGTTTCAAAGAGTTAAGATGCATAAGGAAACTCTAGGCCCAAGTCCCAATCATAAACTTGACTTGAACTCTCTTGTCAATTGCCAGGGAAAGCATTCCAGACTCTAAGAAACTATTTGATTTTTTTTTTTCCTTTCCCAACATCAAGAAACTGCTGGAGGGCTTAGAGGGCTCCTCACAAGTAAATTGCAGCCATCAGGAGAAAACTGCACTGTACCAACTGATGCTTTCATGTTCTTGGTGCTCCTTAGAATGCTGGCACTGGGCAGAATAAGGTGGGATGGAGAACTCTAGTGTGGGGGGCATGGTGCCAATCTCAACATTAAAACCCAAGGGCAAGGTGTCTGTCAGACATCTGAATTTATAAGCCACAGATGGAAGCTGGTAGAGCCACCCAAAGTAAAGATTTCTTTTCTGTGCCTTTTCTGGGGAGTGATGGTTAACATACTTCATTTCCAGTTTATAAGGTTGTTAACACTTTCTTTTTAAGAAGAGCAAACCATTTTCTCTGAAGGTTTGCCAGTAAGCATTAGTATGATATAGAATTATGTCTTTTTATGAACAGGCTGCAGAGGAGAATAAAACACTATCTCCATGAGCTTTCACGCAGCAGAGCAATTAATTAACTTATCTCCATGAACACTGTTCTCACTGAGGCTTATTAAAAGTCTGATTCATCAGCAGAGCCCGAGGCAATCATCAATCCCCTCATAATAATACCAAAGGAAAATAAGCTATGGCTATGTTCTCATTTAATATCCAAAGAAGATCCTCTTTGCCCTTTGTCTTTGTTTCAAAATATCTCTATTAAGAGTTAAAAAAAAAGAAGAAACCCTCCTTGACATGAAATACGTTGTGGCAGGGAACTGTGGGAGTAAATTACAGAGCCTCCAGGATAGCAGATTAAGAGGAGACGCTGGACTTTCTCAAAGACACACAAATCATTCAACATGTAGCAAACAGGGCATCCAGTGTGTGAGCCATGCCGAGCGAGTTCCAAGCACATTGTTAATACAGACCAGAAGAGGAATTGTTCATTAAATAATAAAAGGGGGAGGGAAGGTGCCCAAGCAGGCTTCTGCGTTAAATAAGCCAGCAGAGGAATACTGGTTTCAAAAGTATTAAATAGCCTAATAGTTATTAGTCTGCTTAGGGTTTTGATTTAAATTAAACTCCCAAATATCAACCTAATGCCTTCTACACAGAAGCCATCATTTATGATGCCCGCCCCCTCCCAATGTTTAGTATAATTGACAATGTCAATAGCGCCCTCTTCAGTAAGTTTGACACCAAGCCTTCCTTAAATCTGAAAAAAAGAAAAAAAAAAGATGTCAGGTGAAAACTATCTGAGAACAACATTAAACTGAAAAAAAAAATCGGAATGCTCATAATGTCACATTTTCATACGCAGATTTAGAAATCTGCAATGAAGCCAAATAAAACCACCGCATGTAACCCTATGTTAGTGCATATTTTCTGTATACATATTCTTTCTCCATTTTCTTGGAACTGATTTCTTTTTTTAATTATTTTTTTTATTTTTATTTACTTGAAAGTGACAGACAGAGAGAGAAAGAGGCAGATAGAGAGAGAGAGAGAGAGAGAGAGAGAGAGAGAATGAGCACGCCAGGCCTCCAGCCACTGCAAACGAACTCCTGACGCATACACCCCCTTGGGCATCTGGTTAACGTGGGTGCTGGGGAAACAAGCCTCGAACGGGGATCCTTAGGCTTCACAGGTAAACGCTGAACCACTAAGCCATCTCTCCAGCCCGGCACTGATTTCTTAATACTGGATTATTTGAGAGGAACATTAAAATTTTTAATTAATCTGTTTTTTTCTTAATATTGGAATCCAAGAAATGAACTTCTAGGATTCTTAGTGGTGAAATTATAAAGCATTGTTTTCAGATTCTAAGACATAAAGAGCTCACTTGTTGAAGAATGCATATGTAATGACTGTGCGTACCTTTCAAGTTATTTTCCTGATATGCAGTAGATAGTCTGAGTGTGAGGCTTTTACACATGGAGGTCCAGGCACAATCAGATGAATCCTGAAGCCGTCTGTGTAATAACTGAAGGGAGTTCCTCTCCAATCTAGATGCAGAAGCCAGAAAATGCTTGAAGAAATAGTTATGACTAAATGTTCTACCATGCCATCACAGCCTTGAAAGTCAGAGGTGCAAGCTCCTTATCTCATGGATGTAATACATCAGATAAACTTGTGACAGTGATTTAATCTCACTTAATTTTAGCAAGTGTTCGCTATTTGGGAGGAATTTACTTCCAATTTCAGAGACACCTTCAGGAGTTATTAGGAGTGACACAACACATGCCAGTTCCCAGAGGTGAGGGGATATCACGGGGTATGATGGATGAAGGAGTGAGCAGGGAGTTGAGTCTTAACTTTACACTATCTTTTAAAGTCAAAGTTTCTGGGCTTTGGTTTCTTCATTACCAAAACACCATGAAAAACCTCTGTTTAGAGAAATACTTGGGACTGGATGCCCAGCACTGATGAACGGAACATAATAAACATCTTTTTAATGGTTGAGCTCATCAAAATGAGGGATCAACAAGCAGCTGAGCTGCCGAGTGCCGGGAAGCAGGTGTTGAGCAGAATCTGCCTGCCCCATGGGCACTTGCCCATCTTGATAACCAGGAGGCTTGGGTTGTAATGGTCACACTGGGGCCTGAACAAGATGGGGAATTGGGACTCTATAAACCACATAGAGAAATAACATGGGAGTCTTCTGCTCCAGCTTGGACTCTGGGTCAGAATGTTACAGTCTCTGAAAATTTATAACCATAGGCCTGTCCTGCAAAAGTTTGCAGTTAAATTGATGCTACCTGTGCAATCTAGGAAAAGTCAAGCAACAAATTAACCCAAATGGACCCCAGTGGGTAGTGAGCTCCCTTCAGGGTCGGGAAGAAGTAGACACCAATTCTCTCAGGTACTTGCCATCAGCTTGTCCTGAAGAATTTCTCCACATGAGCTTGAAATACAACAGCACGAGGTTCATGAGGACCTGGTGACACGAAAGAGCACCAGCAGGGACAGAGACAGCTGAATTGTGCCATCAAGAATTTTGAATATTAGAAAGGAAGATGTGTAGTAAAATGTCAGGTGCAAAATGTTAGTGAAATAAAGGATGAGCTAAAAACTGGTGAGTGTAATAATATATTATAAAAAAAATAGTAAGATACCTTCAAAATGCCAGATATTTAAAAATATATATTTGTTTTCATTTATGAAGGGAGAGAAAGAGTGCACACGGGTGCATCAGGACCTTCTGTCACTGTAAACTAACTGCAGACACATGCACCACTTTGTGCATCTGGTTTTATGTGGGTACTGTGAAATCAAACTTGTGCCAGCCGGTTTTGTAAGAAAGAATCTTTAACCTCTGGATATCTCTCTCCAGCCCAATGCCAGATATGGTTTTATATATGTACAGGTTATACTCCTTTATTCCCTCACCCCAACTCCAGTTACCCTGGGAACCCTCCTCAGCGGGATTATGGGATTCACTGTGTGATCATGAAGGCCTCAGTCCCTCCCTCTGCAGTAGTGGGGGGAGCATGCCTCAGGGTATTCCTACCCACTATGTGGCTTTTATAATCTTTCCGCCCCCTCTTCTACAATGTTCCCTGAGCCATGGCAGGCCTGTTGGCAGTCTGATTTAGCTTGAGTTCTTTTTGCCTCTGGATTCTGCTTTGACAGGTTTTGTTGATCACCATGTCTTCCACCATCACCCTGAAGGTCGTTGTCAGGCGAGTAGTAAGAGCAGTATTTATGGTACTGCTTCCACCTCAAGTTCTTGGCGCTATGCCAGATATTTTTTTTAAACCAAAAAAATAATCAAAAGAACAAGGCTGGTTTAATCCATTAGTCAAAACTGAGGAGGTGGTTTTAGTGGAAGGTAGCTTTGAAGGAATTAATCAAAGCAATGAAAAGGAAATAGGAATGGTCGTGGAAAGAACATTTAACAGAAATAGAGGCTAGGCTGGCAAGATGGCTCGGTGCAAAGCCTGTCAGTCCACGTTCAATTCCCAAGCCACAAATGTAAGCTGGATGCAAAAAATGGCACAAATGTCTAGCATTCATCTACAAGAGGCCCTGGTATGCCCACATGCATGCATACGTACATACATACATACATACATACATACAATAGGTAAGAAAGTGATAAAGGTTTATTTGAAATTTTCAGCCTGTATGAAAGATGTGAATTTTCAGAGTCAGAAAGCATAATTCTCAAGAAAGATAAATAAGCAAGACACACCAAGACCTACCACACATTGAAGTTGCAAAGTATCAGACATACAGACAATATTGAAGCTGAGGATGTAGCTCGGTGACAGAGTGTTTCTCTAACGCATGCAGGACCCTGGGTTCAATACACACACATACACACACACACACACACCATCTCAGAGGAAAATATAGCTTATCCATAAAAGGTTGATATTTAACCCAGCAGCAGATTTCTCAACAGAAACAACAAAAGCCAGAGTATAGTGAGGCAAAAAATCTACCATTAGCCTAGAATTTTGCATATAGCAAAAGAGGGAAATGAAGACAGTTGTACAAACTAACCATAGTAGCTTTAACAGACCGTCCGTTCAGCGATTTGAAGGACGCGCTTCAGAAGAAGGATGACAGTTGCAGAAGGAGGCCAGAGAGGCCAGAAAGGAACACAAGGAAAACGCAAATGGGCGACAATGTCTAAGTGAGTGGTGACTGTATAAAACACTGATGCTAATGTCAGTATTTAAATTGAGATAATAGAAAATGGTGGCCCAAATTAGTGATGACAATATTATATAAGATGGGAAAGAGATCAGAGAAGACAGATGTATAAATATATAAATGTACTGTGTAAACAGATAAAATGGAGTCATTCTAGTAGATACACCATCAAGAGACTATGACTTCTGTCAGCTGGCTCACTCGTGAGCTGTGACAATAAGGCCACAGGGCTCTATAGAATGATCTGGAACCTCATAGACCATGTACCACCTGAGAAACCTTACAATGCTAAGTATATGTCTGTTATTTTGTTTCAGTGATATCTGTACTTTTATTCTACACACTGACTGTACACAAATGCATGTAATGCATCAATATAAAAGAGTTTACATTGCTTTTCTCTCTTGCATACAGCTTCCTCCACTAAAAGCCAAGCAGAACACTTAGTCAAGGACTCAGCATAGGAACCTGTGGCTGCAGATAAAGGGGCCATCCATGAGCAAGACTCTAATTTTGGTGTTGTTTCTCTCCAGAGAGGGTCTCCGTATGAAGCCCAAGATAGCCTGGAATTTTCTGTCCTCCTCTGTTAGCCTCTGAGGTGCTCGGTGACAGGTGTGGGCACCACAGTTGATAACATTTTTAAAGTTGACTTAAAAAAAAATCCTGTAGCTAACAAGTAAGAAATTGCTTTCAGAGGACATCAATTCTTGTTATCTTGCAATGGTTTAACACTTACAATTTAATAGAAATGCAGTTAGACACAGAGCTGCATCCTTGTGTGTGCTGTGGTGCTTCGTGGGGTCAGCGAGGTGCTGGGCTGAACCTTGTGAATGTTCAGTAAGCACTCCAGCATTGAGCTACAGGCCCAGTCCTATTTCTTTTAAACTCTAGGTTCTATATGCATATTAAAAGTATACATAGATACTCAAATATAACCAAGATTGTTAGCACTTTCATTGTTTTTCTCTACTTTTTTTTTGACATGGGATCTTGCTACATAGCTGAAGGTAATCTATGTAGGCCAGGCTGGCCTTCACCCCCACACAAACCACAGAGTATAGGCATGTGCCACCACACAGTCCACAGGACTCTGACATATAAGCATTTATGGCTGCTTTCCAATGACTCTGAAGTACTAATGATTCCTCAACTCATATTCATACAAATAGAATTATAATTTTTATCTTTCACATATCTAATTATTTTAGCTTTAACAACTAGAAATGTTTACAAGTTTGAATTTAAGTTGATTGCAGCATTCAACAGTGAAGGGTTTCACAGGAACTCAGAGCAACATCCTTTTGACCTATTTCAGTGATTAAAAGCAAAAATCTGGAAAATACATCCTCCCTAAACACACTGCCTTTCTATAAGCACCACATGGGTTATCAGCACTCTGCTATTCTGTGTCCAACATATCTGTTCAGTCTGCAGGTAGTAACAGCACTTGTAGAAATCCATATGCTCCTAAGACATAAACAAACAAACGAATAACATATTTTTGTATTTTAGGTTAGAAGGTACCTACTTTGACAGCTAAGGGCTTTTTTTTGTTTGTTTGTTTGGTTTGGTTTGTTTTTTTTATAACCTGTTTTCAAATACTAAGTTCCTTGATGATGCTGGCTTCCTGCAGGTAAGGTGGGACTCACGTGGAGGCAGAACAATGCAGCGTTAGGACAAGTACAATGATTTTAAGCCCCTAAATTTCTGGCAATCTGTTACAACCTTGACAATAGGAAACCAATGAAGATGCCTCTTGAAAGATAATTGTGAAGCTTTGAAAGGAAATTTGCTGCTTTGTTGCTTTGTTATGGTATCATTCACTCATGTTCCAATCGCAGCAGTGCACAATGGTGTTGCCATTGGTAATCTTGCATTTGTTCTTTTCCAGTTAAAGACGTTCAGCCTTTGGCCTCTTTTTCATTCCCAGAGTGTCCAGTGGGTGGCCTGTGATGTCTGACTGCTAACCTGAAGCGATATTTCATCTGATCTAATAAGCACTCAGCTCAGATGGTCGCCAGTGCAAATGCCACAAGGAACAGCTCTCACGGGACCCAGAAGAGTATTCATTTTCCAAAGAGAATTAAAGCCCACATTGATAACGCATGAAGTAAGGACTCCTTAAAATGTAAAGAGTGCTGAGGTTACTTCACCTTTTCCTCGCGCTTCTAGGAAAAGGAGGAATTTAAATACTAGGAGACCTGTGTGCCTATTTGACACTTCAAAGACAGAAATCCACGGATGAACTAGATCCCAATGTCCTTCCTCAGTTTCTGCACCCCCCCAAACTGGGTTGCCCTTTTCCAACTGACTTTTCCATTCTTCTCATGATTTTCTGATCTCAGCACTGTGGAGTTCTGGTTTTCCTCTTACTGTATCTGATTTAGCCCCTAGAAGAGGTTGTCACTGCGTGCTCATTTCCTCTGTTCTTTCTTTCTCAGCATTAGCATGCATGGTGCCTAGGCCACTCCCATTGGCCTTTGTCTCTATCTAGTGGCATGTGTGCTGATCTCTGCCTCCACACTCCACTCTTCCCTGTAAAATCTATGACCCTTTAGGCCATCTGCACCCGATCAGGGTTCATAATGGCTCCTGCTGCTCCAGTTTTAAGCACAGGTCCTGCTTGGGTCTCAGGGCCTACTTCTGCCTATGGAGTCTTGCAGGCAATCACCCTAACCACTGAGCAATCTCTCCAGTCCATGCCTATGCAGTCTTGTGCCCACTCCTCTTCAACGCCTCTTTCCTCTCAGCCAGATGGTCACTCCTCACTAGGTCATTAAATCTTTTTTTTTTTTTTTTCATTTGACAACTCAGGATTAATGGATAAAGCCCAGTCAGGGACCAACCACTTTCTTTGACAAGCATGGTAAGAAGGAGGTGGAGTGGGCAGAAACAAGCAAGTTAACCTGTGTTCAGGGGTTATTGCAAACAAACACTGTGAGAGCACCAGCCAGGGTTGGGGACTCGTTCTCCAAGTGAAATCAGGATAGCAAAGGTTCTGGAGAGGAGGATGTGATAGAAAGATGAGTTGCCATTTTCAAAGCTATTTCCCAGAACATTCTGCAATGAACCATAAACTCTGATGTGATGGTTGACTTTCTGTGTCGATTTGACTAGGGGAAGGGATACCCAGCTGATGAAAACTTAATTTATGCTTAGTCACTGCACTAATTATTCTCAGAGCTTCAGTAGGCCCTGAGGCTATGCCTCTTCCACTGAAAGAGAACCTGGTGGTTCTACCTCTGGTTTGAATGGTTGGGCAGACACAGCTGTGTCTTCAAGAGAGTCTCCATCAGACACCATCAAATCAGAGGGGACACCCATGGTCCAAAGTCAAGGAAAGACAGTCTCCCTCAGAACATAATCATTCTTCATTGCCTGCTCTTGAGCATTAGAACTATAGAGTCTTTGATGTTGGGTCCTGGGACTTGCACCATTAGCCCAATGGGCTCTCAGGCTTTCTATGTGAAACTGAGAGTTCACACCATCAGCTTACTTGGTTCTGATGCCTTCAGGCTTGGACTAGGCCCTGCCACCAGCTTTCTGGGTCCTCCAGCATGGAGATGGCACATTGTAGGATTTCTTGGCCTCTGTAAACAAATAAGTCAATTCCCATAGTTCCTTTCTGCACTTTGCTTTCTACAGTCTGTCTGTCATGCAGCTTTGGAGAACCCTGATTAAAACATAGTATAGCACAAGGTAATACAAACTAACCACTTCTGGTTTCTTCCTCAGGAGGAATTAGCCTCCTTGACATGGTTCCATTTTGTATTTAAGAGTGTTTATTTGTCAAGTGGGTTAATAAAGGGCTAAATTTTGTTAGATATTGACCAGTGAGCAAACCTAGAAGCTCATTCTAGTGAGCTACACTGGGTATTATACCTGGTATTTTTGTCACCACTTCCCCTGTAATGACTTCTGGGCCCAGGCAGATGAAGTGGAGGTGACCGTCTCACGGAAGACAGTTGGTTCTCTATTCTTGAAGCATTGATGTATCCTGGTTCTCCCCAGCATTCTCTACCATCTGTAAGAGAGCACATTTTCCAACCAAAATGAGGACAGTATGAATGAAAGGGAATAAGCCTAGTTATTAGAGAGATGTATGGATGTGTTTATCCACTGTTCTTAAAGAGCAGTGGAGGTTCTCTCTGAAGCCTACTGGTTTCCTGTTCTAGGGGATCTGGCTTGATTCCAAGAGCCAGATATGAGTTCCCCTCCACTGAGCAGGTCTCATGTCCAATCCATGAGCAGCTGGTTACCTGCATCAGCTGAGGGTCACTATTGCACAAGTGTATACTTCTTGCTTGGCTGGTTGATTTTGGATCTGGCAGGATCTCCTGCTTATTCAATCTGTTGGCAGCTGCTGTTCTCCATAAGCTCTCATGGCACTGCCCTGGCACTATGAGGGCTAGCCACGAGGGACCTGGATTCCCTCTCAGTTCCAGCATCATCACTTGATGTCCTGTGCTTGTAGGTTGTGGTGGCTTCAGCAACAAGGACTTACCTTTTAGTTCTTGCAGGTAACCAAGTGTTTTGGCAATGGCCTATAATATTTTGGGAGTCTCGTATCTCACTGACCAACAGCTCTCTGTGGGAACACAATGCTTGCCTTAGGATTTACCAGACAAAGCCCATGGATTTAGGGGTGTGCTTTCTCTGCCTTTTATGCAGCTCATCTGTCCGGGTCTCCCTCCCCCTTACTTGTAGAATGATATCCAGGAAGAAGATTTCTATGGAACTGATTCATGTTGCCATTAGTTTTGTGTATTCCTTAGTTTTGTGTATTCTCTCATCCCACATCCCCCTTCCTTTACCCTCAAGGCACTTCTATCCCTTCTTTTCTTTATTTTTACTAACCATCAACTTCTTTATGAGTAGCCTTTCCTCCCCTCTGTCCCTATTTCTCCCTTTTCCTAGCTTCATTCTAGTGCTACGTCCATACTGTTGATATTTATTATGGCATACAATTAATTGATGCTGATCCAGATTAGAAACCACGAGAGAGGACATGTGGCATTCGTCTCTCTGAGCCTCTGGTGACCTCACTTAGCATGTTTTCTCTCCCAAGTCCCTCCATTTTTTTTTTCTGCAAATTTGAATATTTCATCTTTTAATTCTCTGTTTTTTTACAAGATAACTGGATTTGAAGAACCTATGTGTGCCACTCAAGATCATACTATCAGAAAGAAGACAGAACTGGCTACATGTTCCTCCAATGCCAGCCCAGCTGCAGGAGCTATAGCATGGTTCTGTAGCCACAGACAGTCTGGTCTGGATTAAGTTTCCTCCAACTACCTGTGTCACTCTTTCCCAGGAAGGGGGCTAAAGTCCTGGCACTACTTCCTAACTGCCTGCTCATGGTCACTGTGCTTCTCAGAGTGCCTCAGATGGGTGCAAAGGTTGTGTTTCCACAGCCGTGGTGACGCTTTTTTTTCTTTGAATCCAAATGTCTCTGTCACTACAGACATCACATTCGTCATTATAGGTTAAAGCCATTTGCCATCAAATGAAATAAGTGGCAGAAAAAGAAGGCATTGCAGGGTGATCTGCAAGGGTTGAAGTGACCCCTTGCTTAGAGCTATCATACAGTAGCATGTGCACCAGGTGAATATGTCTGTAGACTTATATGGGGCCAGCTCCCTGACTGAAAGAAAAATGGATGTACTGATTTGATTCAGGTGTCCCCCATAAACTTAGGTGTTCTGAATGCCAGGTTCGCAGCTGATGGAGATTTGGGAATTTTAACACCTCCTGGAGAGAGTGTATTGTTGGGGGTGGGTTTATGGGTGTGGAGCTTCCCCAATTGAGCCTGTAAGCCAAAATAAACCTCTTTTGTCCCACAAGCTGCTCTTGGTTGGGTGATTTCACCAGCAATGCGAACCTGACTACAACAGTAAGTTGGTACTGCGGAGTGGGATTGCTGTTAGATACCTGACTGTATGGCTTTGGCCTTTTGGAGCTGATTTTCAAGAGGAATGTGGAAGGATTTGAAGCCTTGGCTTAAGAGACACCTTGCAGTGCTGTAAATACAGTTTGATGGACTATTCTGGTCAATGCTGAAAGACCCAAATGTGATAAGAAGTATGGACTGTGAGGTTTGGCTTATGAGGGTGAGAAAGAGCTTTGCTTGGACTGGGCTAGCAGTCTGTGTGAGAGGCTTGCTTTTTGCCTGTGTCCTGAGAAGGTGTGCAGTGCTGCTTTGCATAGAAATGGACTGGCGTGAGCAGAGGGATATGGCACAGAAAAAAATGAAATCTTTGGGCTTAAACTGATGCCAGTTCCTGAAATTGAGAGATTACAACCTTTGGGATAGGTCTAGCTGACCTGGACTGAGGCAACAGGAAGAATGTAGACTCTTTTTAAGGGGTCTGAGTGCTCAAAGAGTGTCCTGTTCTTCAAAGTCTGCTTTATTCCCCCACCTGGATTAACAAATTGGCACCCTACCTGGTATTGTGGATTATAAGAAATGCAGGAAAGAGAGGGTCATTGAGTTTGCAACATGGTCTTGTGTTTTGGAAATGGCCATGGGCAGTGTGAAGCAGGTTTGCTGGATGCCTGCATGGATAACCCATGGGGCCATGAGGATGAACCAGAGATTTCAGTGGAGACACAATGGAGATGCCAGGACTATAAGACGGCTGCTAAGGAAAACTGCCAGTCCCAGATGAAGTTTTCAAGGACTATGAGTAGCCTAGATGGAGGGGCAGAGTTGGAATACCAGTGACTTATTGCTGGTTAGAATTTCTAGACTTGGAGATTTGTCATTGACTAGAGTTGTTGGACTTGGACCTACAGAGTTTGGTGTTTGACCTGTTTAAATCATGTATTGCTTGAGAATTTGTTTACTATGCCCAATGCTGTCTTTTGCAGTATGAATGTTTATTCTGTGTCATTATGGGCTTTTTGAGGTTAATTTTTGGTATTATGGCTCAATTAAAAGATCTTGGACTATGGGGATGTGTGAGTATCATTGGAATTGATAAAAACTATGGGGTCTTTTAAAGTTGGATGAATGCACTGCATTTTACATCATGTATAGTTATCAGTTTATGGGGGCCAGGGGCAGAATGTGGTGGTTTGATTCAGGTGTCCCCCATAAACTTAGGTGTT
Source organism: Dipus sagitta (assembly GCA_036346955.1). Classification (NCBI taxonomy): domain Eukaryota; kingdom Metazoa; phylum Chordata; class Mammalia; order Rodentia; family Dipodidae; genus Dipus; species Dipus sagitta. Next base: position 8,395,034 of record CM070784.1, read on the forward strand.
CTGAATGCTAGATTCCCAGCTGATGGAGATTTGGGAATTAATGCCTCCTGGAGTGGGTGTATTTTTGGGGGCAGGCTTATGGGTGTTATAGCCAATTTTCCCTTGCCAGTATCTGGCACACTCGCCTGTTGCTATTGTCCACCTCATGTTGGCCAGGGGGTGATGTCCACCCTCTGCTCATGTTGTCATTTTCCCCTGGCATCATGGAGCTTCCCTCTCAAGCCTGTAAGCCAAAATAAACCTCTTTTTCCCCACAAGCAGCTCTTGGTTGGATGATTTCTACCAGCAATGTGAACCTGACTGCAACAATGGCACAGGTAGCCACCCGCATGACTTGCCTGTGGCCCTAGAGATCTTCGATAAGGCTCATACCAGACATCTGCAGAGCCAATAACAACTGATAGAACTGCTGTTTCCAATGAGAAAGCCACCCTGGAGCTGTGACTTTCGACTTTGGCATCAAGTGGAGTCACCTAGCCAGCCAGCAGGACACTGACTTCTGTGCTTCTGCTCAGTAACTCCTCACCTCATGAACGCATGGGAACTTGCATTTCTAACAAGCTCCAAGCGGCACTGCCACCCAATTAGAACTACACTTTGAAAACTGCTACCCTGGTTAGTGCACACTAGTATCCTCTAGAGAGCTTCTTCCAATCATGATGCCAGGCTTGGGAGATGGCTCAGTGAGTAATGTGCTTGCCTCACAGGCATGAGGACCTAAGTTTGCTTCCCAGAACCCATGCAAAAGTGCCAGGTATGTATGTGTGTGTCATCCCAGCACTGGGGAGGTGAAGACAGGCAGATCCCTGGGGCTTACTGACCTGCTAGTCTAGCCTAATTTATAAGCTAATGACAGACCTGTTTCCAAAGAGAAGGTGGGCAGCTTTCCTGAGGAATGACACCCAGGGTTGTCCTTGGGTGTCTACACATCACCCACATGTACATATGTGCCAACACACATGAATAGACATGTGTGCATGCTCACTCACTCACATAGACCAATTGATCCCAATATTGGGGTAATACCCAGGGATGGGGATACTTAAAGGTTCTAGGTGATGTTACATGAAAGATGTGCATTCAAGTTTAAGAACCACTGACCATGGATGCTGAACTTTCAGCCTGAACTTTCCCCATAATTCCTAGAGTTGGGCGGACTAAGCCTGACATCTACTTTTTCTGGCATAATATGTGGAAATATATATAACCGTTCTAGATTTTAAAACAAAATGAGATTTTGGATATCTCAAAGATAGTGGCTCTCATAACCTTAAAACACATTAAAGGTGTTTGTGGTTTGCATATACAGTGTCCTCCATAGGCTTATGGTTTGGATGCATGGTCCTCAGTTGGTAGTGCTATTCTAAGATGCTGTGGAACCTAAACTGGGGGAAGTAGGTCATTGTGGTAGGATGGAGGCAGTGGGGTGGTCCTTGGAGGTATATTACCCCTATCTGCTTCTTGTCTTACTCATTGCTTCCTGGTCTCCATGTAATAACTATCCCTCCACAGCACATTCCCATTGCCATCTTTATCCATGTATATGGGATCAAGCCACTGTTGACTGAACCCTCTGGAGCTGTGAGCTAAAATAAATGTTTCCTCCCTTTCATTGTTCTGTCAGGTATTTAGTCACAGTGACACAAAAGTAATTATACAAGAATCAAGACAACAAATTGTGATAAATTTGATCAGTTTGGTGGGACAAACAGCTTCAATTAGTGGACAAACCTATTAGAGTAGTAGATGGTGTCCATATCCATGATCTTGGTACTGTGTAACTTTATCCTTGATCTTGGTACTGTGTAACTTTATCCTTTAGTTAATACATCATTAATCATCATCACCATTTTATTACTCTGGCTTAGCTAATTTATAGGCCTATCATTCCTCATGTTCAATTCAATGTAAATTTGATTTTTCAACTTAGCCTTTATCATAACAATTGTTCAAATTTTCAAAAAGACATCAAAATATCATAAAAGTATAACCCACAAATTATAGCCTAGCAAGTTAAATGTCAAGCATCTAGAAAGGTTCTAGAATAAGTTACTTAGTAAATACCAGAACAGGTTCCCCAAATAAGTCTTTTGCAAAAACAGTTTCATTGGATCCTTTGACAGGCTCATAGGTCAGGAATCATGGAGACATCAGACAAAAATATACCTTAATTTCAGTAAGAAATCTGACATCCTCTGGACAGACTGAAGACATGAATGTCGGTACGGTTGAATAGCTGTGTGGCTGGCTGAACTGCTCCATCCTGGGAATGCTGACTGCTTGATGAATTACTGCCTATCTGAGGGGCTGACTCCCAAGTGCTATCAGTGGCTAATTCAGTCCAAACTATCAGTTAATGATGGATGAAGACACAGAAGATGTACTTATCAAGCTGGCAGGTGTGACAAAGCCAGGACAGAAACCTAACTTGTTAACTGTCAGACAAATTAAGAGGCAAAAATTATCTAACAGGCTGACATGAAAACTATTATAAATTAATAGAAATAAACATGAAATAATCCATGTAAAGTTACTAAATATGAAAGTATGAGAGATTGAAAGTAAAAAAATAATTGTAAGAAAAAATTTTCTAGAAGTTTTAGGTGATAGTAGCATCAAGACAATGGAGTATACCTTACTTTTTCAAACTCTTAGTTCTCTTTGAAGCTCTATGAAAGCTGAAGACTATCTCATGGGCAGCACTCACAGTCATAACTTGTTTACAGTTACTGGAGGATCCCTTCTTACCCACAGGTCACACACATTGGAGTTAAGGACCTTTGAACAGTATAATTCTCATCATGGAAACTATAGGAAACTAACCATTTTTGAGCAAATGTAATGATAAAACAGGACATAATAGTCTTAAAGGGGTTAGTATACCTTAATTATAGTCTAGAGTTGATGGTACTCAACTAGAAAATGGTGAAGAAAATTACTGCATTAAGGAGGCACATAGGGAATTGTTTTAAATAAAGAACATTTAAAAGAAACTGAAAATTTTACCTTTAAAATTTTTATGGAAAGCCTAAGCATTGGAAAGGTGTGATGGTTGCCATTTGAAACAGGATACAGATGTACTCTACAGAGTGTTACTGAATACAAATATGCAAGCTATGTGTCATGTAACTTTTTATTTTTAAGTGAGAGACAGAGAAAGAGGCAGAGAGAAAAAGAGGTAGAGAGAATGAAGGTGCTAGGGCCTTTCAGCCACTGTGAATGAACTCCAGATGCGTGTGGCCTCTTGTGACACATGTGCAACATTGCATGCTTACATCACTCTGCATCTGGCTACGTGGGACCGGAAGATTCCAACATGCATTCTTAGGCTTCACAAACAAGAGCCTTAAGCCATCCCTCTAGCCCTCATGTAACATTTTTAAATTTTTTTCTGATCTATTATTTATTTACTTATTACAGACAGAGAGAAGAACAGGAAGAGAGAGAGAGAGAGAGAGAGAGAGAGAGAGAGAGAGAGAGAAACGATCATGCAAGGGCCGCTAGCCACTGCAAACAAACTCTAAATGCATGTGCCACCATGTGCATCTGGTTACATGGGACCTGGAGAATCAAACCTGGGCCCTTGGGCTTTGCAGGCAAGCACCTTAACCAGTAAGCAATCTCTCCAGCACTCATGTAATAGTTTTTACTTGCCACATGTGAAGTAAAAACAATGGTTGGATAAGCATATATAATTATATAACATAATGGATTTTTTTGAGGCAAGCCCAACAGACTGGCCCTTTTTTATGAAAGAGAGAGAATTGGCATGCCAGGGTCTCCAGACATGTGCACCACCTTGTTCAACTGGCTTATGTGGGATCTTGGGAGTTGAACATGGGTTCTTAGATTTCACAGGCAAGCGCCTTAACCCATCTCTCCAGCCCAACATGATGGATTTAAAATATTTTTTCATAATGGATTTTTAATATGTCCAAACATGTGTATATGAAATTGACTTTACTCGGGGCTGGAGAGATGGCTTAGCAGTTAAGTACTTGCTTATGAAGCCTAAGGACCCCGGTTCAAGGCACGATTCCCTAGGACCCACGTTAGCCAGATGCACAAGGGGGCGCACACGTCTGGAGTTCATTTGCAGTGGCTGGAAGCCCTGGCACGCCCATTCTCCATTCTCTCTCTCTCTCTCTCTCTCTCTCTCTCTCTCTCTCTCTGTCACTCTCAAATAAATAAATAAATAAACAACTTAAAAAAAAAGAAATTGACTTTACTATGTGATATTTAGCTGAAGCCATGAAGAACATTATCTTTTCAGCATGTAATGATTGTAAACTTTTTTTGCGTGTTGAGTTTCCCTTGCAAAGGCCACATTTCAAGTGCACTTCACATGGCTCATAGCTACTGTATTGAACAATCCAGCTCTGTAGCTGCTCAAGGTAGAGAAGACACAATTAATAGATGTCCAAGAAGGAAGCTTTCCTTCTAGCACTATTAAAACCAGGTAAGTCCCCACGAAGAGGGGCAACACTGCCTGTAGAGTGATAGGGTCTCTATCACTGGTTGTGCTGTCACTGAGTCTAGGTAACCATGTGTCAAGGCTTGTTTAAACATTACTCCACAGGTGTGGGCTGAGATGGATAATCCTATAGTCTATCCTCATTCTGAGGTTATTATTCTTTGATTGATGGGTTTGGTAATTGACATGATTTGAATTTCCAACTTTATTAATCTTTTGACCAATGACTTGCCAGCCTTTCCTAAGATGTTGTCAATTTAGTTGTGCAAATAGAAGGCAAGTCTCAGCACTGAAACCAATGTCCCTTGTTGCTTCTTAGTTATCCATGAAGGTAAGTCCTGTGCCTGGCTTAGGCTCTGCTATGAAACTGAAAAGAGACTTATGACATCACTGATCTAGGGTCCATCTGGAAATCTCTCCTTTGGAGGTATGTCCAATACACAGAATTGCTGCACTCTGCCAGCTTCTTGCTCTTACTTCTGCTTTTACATTATGCTCATTAAAAGAAATGAGAGGGTTCTTTTCCTCTCATGTACCACCAAAGATCTTAGTGTCATCATGGGCCACCACCCCACCTGGTGTTACCTGTATTGCAAGAAAATCTAAGAGGGTATAAATAAGTCATATGGAAACCAACTTTGTTGGACAATGATGCACCCAGAAGCCATAGATGGTTACTAGAAAAATTTCAGTGTCAGAGATGGGTACCTTCCAGTGAGTTGTTGGGCAGGGAGGTCCCTGATGCTCCCAAAACACTACAGGCATTGCTGGGGCTCTTGGTTTCCCACCAGAAATAGATGTAAGACCCTATTGCTGAAGAGTCCGCCTGCTTGTGCTACATGGTCACTGAGAAACCTTGCTGGAGCTGAGGTGAAAACCTCCTTCCTGTAGACCAGCTGACAGAAAGCATGAAAAAAAAAAAAAAAAAAAACTACATTGCATGCAGCTCCATGGGAGAGGGAGAAGTCATCAGTGGAAATAAACAACAGTGGGCATTCTTAGCCTTAAGTTTGGCCAGCTAGGCCAAATGGACCAACATGTGCAATAGTAGCATATATGTTATAAGGGAAACAAACCACTCTCTAGTTGGACTGGAGGCTAGCTCCATGGGAAGGAATTCATGGCTGGTACTGATAACCTCTCATAGGGGAAGTCATGAGCCCTAGGGATGTCATACCTGTTGGTATCCATCTAAATGCATATATTATGCTCACCAAACTACCCAGGAAGCACTTCTCTTAATGTTCATGTCCATATATTAATGCTACTCTCATTTTTGGCTAAAGAAGCTTCTCTTTTCAGATGGTGGTGACCTCAGAGTTGACTCAGAAGGCACCATAGTGCTGAGAAGTGACAAAGGAGTGTTCAGCACTGAAACATCTCTATCACAGCTTCCAACGCTCAGGGTTCATTGTGGAAGATGTGGCAGAAAGAATGTAAGAGGAAGGGTAGGACTCCTTATAATTCACTCTTCCACCAGACACAAAATGGCCTGGATATCCATGACCTCACAGTGCCTGGCACTACCTACACAAGATCCTCATAATAGGATGAAAAGATGATGACATCAAAATAAAAGAGAGACTGATTGAGAGGGGAAGGGGATATGAAAGAAAGTGAAATTGTGAAGGAGAAAGCAAGGGGGAGGAAATTACCATGGTTTGTTGTCTATAATTATGGAAGTTGTCAATAAAAATATAAATAAATAAAATAATAAAAATAAAAGAAAGAACAAGCCCTAACCCAAAGTCTCACTTCTGCTGAGGTGTCCCTGATTCCAACATCTACATCTTTGACCTGGGGTAGAAGAAGGCAAAAGAGGATGAGTTCCCATTTTGTGGCCATGTGGTGTCAGATGAACATGAGCAGCTCTCTGGAGCCCTGGAGGCTGCCTGTATTTTTGCCAACAGGTACATGCTAAAAACTTATGGTAAAGACGGCTTTCATATTCAAGTATGACTTCACCCTTTCCAAGTCATCTGAATCAACAAGATGTCCTATGCTGGGGCTGACAGGCTCCATACAGGTATGAAGGATGCTTTTGGGAAGACCCAGGGCACAGTGGCCAGGGTTCATATTGTCCAGGTTATCACGTCCATCCACACCAAGCTGCAGAGTACAGAGTGTGTGATTCAGAACCTGCTCAAAGCCAAGTTCATGTTTCCTGGCTGCCAGAAGATCCACGTCTCAAAGTGAGGCTTCACCAAGTACCAGATGATTTGCTGCTGAGAAGCAGCTCATCCCTGATGGCTGTGGAGTCAAGTATATTCCCAATCCTGGTCCCCTGGACAAGTGGACAACTCTGTACTCATGAGCTTCCACTGCCTCCAACCACACTTCCAACCACACTTACTCAATGAATTTAACAATACAATCCAAAAAAAAAGAAGTGAAGTGGGGGCAGGAGATATGGTTCAGTGGTTAAGGCACTTGTCTGCAAAGCCTAATGACCAGGGTTCAATTACCCAGCACTCACATAAAACCAGATGCACGAAATGGTACATGCATCTGGAGTTCATTTATACTGGCTGGAGGCCCTGGTGTGCCCATATTGTCTGTCTCTCCTCTCTCTATCTCTCTCTACTTGCAAATAAATAAATAAGAACATTTATTTTTAAAAAAGCAAGAAGCCCATGTGTATATATATATATATATATATATATATATATATATATATATATATCAGCAAAACTGGTGTGGTGGCAAGGTAGAAGGATTGTCATTTGTTCGGGGCTACCCTGAGACTACATAGTGAATTCAAGGTCATTCTGGGCTAGAGCAAGACCCTACCTCAAAAAAAAAGTGAAGCGTTTAGCTATAGTCATATAGTAACTTCTCTAAAGAGATCTGGATTCTAACACTGGCATTATAACAAAAATAATAGTTTTGCATGTAAACTTCCCCCAAAAAATGTCTTAGATGCCTACTTTTTTCCCCTGAAGGTCTTACTCAATCATTAGTGTTGCTATAGCTTTGTCCAGGTATGTTTTATATAGCATAAATTTTGTGCCTCTCTCTCTTTTCCTCCCTCCCTACCCCCTTTCCTCCCCCTTTTTGTTCTCTTTTTTGAGTTTCACTACATAACCTAATCTGAAAGTTGGGATCCACCTGCCTCAGCCTCCCAGGGACTGGGATTACATGCATGCACCACCCCTGGCAAAAATTTATCCTTTTGAAGTTCATGGAGTTCTGTCCCTGAAGGATAGAAGAAAGCTAGTTGCTAGATGTTAGAGAGGAAAGAACTGGACTGGAGAGATGACTTAGCCATTAAGGTGCTTGTAGCAAAGCCAAAGGACACAGATTCAATTGCCCAGGACCCACATAAGCCAGATGCACAAGTTGGCACATGTGTCTGGAATTTACAGAGGCTGGAGGCCTTGACATGTCAATTGTCTCTCTCTCAAATAAGTAAATAAAAATAATAACAAAGAACTTTCTGACAGAATTGGCCAAACATAGCTCAAGCACCCTTGTATAGTGATGAGTTCTATATCTAGTTATGTATTGTAGTTGAGACTAGCCTGTCAAGGGATCATTGAGCAATTCTGCTCAGGATAGAGCTAGAAAGGACAGTCCTGGAAGCCTGCCTTGTTCTGAGGCTATAATGCTAAGACGCAAGCTGAGACTATACTAACAAGCCAATGCTAAACACACCCCTAGCTCTCTAGGCAACCACCATTATCTTTGTAGGGAAACCTTTTCCAAAAGTCTTATACAAATATGGTCTTATGTGCTCTTGGGTGCCAGGAGTCTTTCACTTCACACATTTTGGAAGGCCATCCATGTTGTCGCATCTATCAATAGCTTGTAATTTTATATGAATACAACCACATTAACTAACTGGTGAACTGGTTTGTTTCCTGTTTGGGGCTATGATTAATGACTATTATATGAACATTTGCATGCAAGTGTTTATATGGAAATGTTGGGAATGAAATTCCTAGATCATATTGTAGCAATTGAACTTTTTAAGAAACAGCCATATTTTTTTTCCAAAGACACTGCAACGTCTTGTGTTGCCACCAGCAGTGAAGAAGGGTGCCCATTTCTGTGCATCCTCTCCAGCGCTTGGTGTTGTCACCATGTGCATGAGAAGGAGAACTAGTGGGGCTATCTGCATGCCAGGAGCATCTCCTGGCGTTGTCAATGTGCATTTCCCCGAAGACCCATAGGGTTGAACAGCTTGCTATGTGCTTACTTACTGGTTTATCTTTTATTTTAATGATTAAAAGCTACCTTTTAAAATATTTTTTTCCGAGGTAGGGTCTCACTCTTGCCCAGGCTGACCTGTAATTAACTATGGAGTCTCAGGGTGGCCTCGAACTCATGGCGATCCTCCTACCTCTGCCTCCCGAGTGCTGGTGTGTGCCACCACACTTGTCCTTTTTCAAATATTTTTTAAGTATTTAATTTACTTGAAAGAGAGAGAGAGAAAGGCAGATAAAGAGAGAATGGATGCACCAGGACCTCCAGCCACTGCAAATGAACTCCAGACGCATGTGCCACTCTGTGCATCTGGCTTATGTTGGTACTGGGGAATTGAACCTGTGTCCTTAGGCTTCACAGGCAAGTACCTTAACAACTAAGCAATCTCTCCAGATCAAAGCTACCCTTTAAATTTTTTACTTATTTATGTGTGTGCAAGTGTGTGTGTGTGTGCACGCGCGTGGGCGCGCGTGCACGTGCAAGCGTGTGTGTGCTCCAGACCTCTTGACACTACCAACAAACACTAGGGGCTTGCACCACTTTTCATGTCCGGTTTACATGGGTGGCTTGGGAGTTGAACCTAGGCTGCCAGGCTTTATAAGCAAGTGCCTTTAACTACTGAGCCATTTTCCAAGGCCCTGTGTATCTTTTTAAATAAAGCATTTATTCAGATGTGTTTTGGTGTGGGCTTCTATAAACAAAACCTGAGCCTGAGGCAGGCCTGGTGGCGCAGGCTGTAATATCAACTATTTAGAGGCTAAGGCAAGAATGTAGAAATCTCAAGGCCTGTCTGAGCTACAGAGCAAACTCAACCAGCCTTGGCACCTTTGTATAATCTTGTCTTGAAATAAAATAAAGTAATTCAGAAAGGTTTGGTGGTATAGTTTGGTGGTAGAGCACTTGCCTAACATGCTTAAAACCCTAGGTTCATACTGAAGAGATGGCTCAGCCATTAAAGGCACTTGCTTACAAAGCCCAGTGGCCTGGGTTCAATGCCCCAGTGCCCACATAAAGCTAGATGCACAAAGTAGTACATGCCTCTGGAGTTTGTTTACAGTGGTAGAAGACTCTGGCTCACTTGTTTTCTCTCTCTTTCTCTCTGTCTCTCTGTCTCTCCCTCTCCCTCCACCTTCTATGTGTCTCAACAAATAAGTAATTTAAAAAAAAAAAAAAACTCCTAGGTTCAATCCCCAGTACTGTGATGAAAGAAGAGGAGGAGAATGAGGGGAAAAAGAAGTAGACAGAAACAAGCAGAAGAGGCGCATGGAGAAGAAAAACCAAACTGTAGCAGAAGTGCAAACCCTCGCAGAAGTGGTCTAGCCATTGTAGTAACTGTTAATTCACTCTTCTCTCTGAGGTACTGCTCTGTTCTCATGACCTAATTCAGCATAAAAAATCATACAACATGTGAGAAACAAGTACTGGGTAGAGTTTGTTTCATTTGCGACGCTTTACGAGCAAAACAATACTCCTTTTCCAAAGCATTGCTTCCTAACCGGATGCATTAGATACATGCTTGAATATGTACATGACATGCACTCATTAGAGAAAACATGGGCAGTATCCAAAACTATTATGAAAAGTTAAATGCCTCATCATTCTACCACTGGTTTTTGACATTTCATCGCTTTTTAAATATAACAATACAACATAATTAGTATAACATAATGTGTATCACTTTTAAAAAAACAATTTCTAAAACAAGATTAAAAGCAACCATTCATGGGCTGGAGAGATGTCTTAGTGGTTAAGCGCTTGCCTGTGAAGCCTAAGAACCCCCATTTGAGGCTTGATTCCCCAGGACCCATGTTAGCCAGATGCACAATGGGGCGCACATGTCTGGAGTTCATTCACAGCGGCTGGAGGCCCTGGGGCACCCATTCTCTCTCTCTCTCTGTCTCTTTCTCTCTCCCTCTCCCTCTCTCTCTCTCTCTGTTTCTCTGTCTGTCACTGTCAAATAAATAAAAATGATCAAAAGCAACCACTCATTAAAATCTCTGAAATTGTGCCTCTCCTCTTACTGTTCTGGCTGTAACAGGAAGGGCATGCCCCTGTTCTAGCGCCCCATCAGGAGGTACAGCATGAGTCAAGTTGGGATTCACTCCAGGAGCCTGGCTAACAGCCAGGTTCTCAGCCAGGACATAACTGTAGATAAAAGACCATTAGACCTAAACACCATGTTCTGCATTTAGCAGGTGAGGAAACTAAGGCCCATAGAACCAGAGGGACTTTCCTGTAGCCACTGGTCAGAGCCACATGGGAACCAGAAACAGTGTGCTTCCTCACTTGCACACCCTTCCCAGCATGCCACATTGCTTACTACAGCTGGAGCAAGCCTCCTTCCTAGTTCATTCAGAGCCTACTTTCTGCCCGATGGCTCTGCAGTTGAAGATCAAAATTAAATGCTTCCAAATCACTTCTCAAGTAATTGCAAGTAGCCTAGGGACATGACTCAGTAGGTGAGAGCATTTATGACACAAGCATAAGCCTAAGGGGGCTGAGTTCTATTCCCATCACCCATGTTAAAAGCTGGGTGTGGTCACACACCTGGAACCCCATTCCTGTGGGGAGTGGAGACAGGAGAAATGCTGGGACCTACTGATTAGCTAATCTGACCATAAGAACCCCTGGCAGCTCCAGGTTCAGTGAGAGACTCTGACAGAGGGGGAACGCTGACATTTTCCCCTGGCCTTCATGCATCTGCACATGCATACACCGTACATACAAACCACCATATATCAAAAAAACACTTGCAAGGTACTCAATTTGATAATAGGGATGTCATTTGCTCCACAAAGAGCACCTTATAAAGCTGCCTTTCCAAAGAAACCCCTTAAAAGAATTCTCTTTGCCATGTGCAAAATATCTACTTAATTAACATGAACACTCATATTACCAGGCAATTAAAATGATTTATTCAAAGAGCTTTATACTCATGCCTTAATACCAATCTATAATAAACTGGAGAAATAAAAGCAATAATACTATGGTCCTAGTTAAACACAACCACCATAAATAATATTTACACCTCTAAGCAATTCATATATCGTTCCCAAATAATAAGACTAATGTGAAGTCTTGGGTTTTCAGTGGGGTGAAATACATGGCTGAGTTTTATTTTGCTTTCTGCAAGGCTGACATCAAGGACTTTCTTGCTCTATTTTGGACTATTTTCTCCCTGGGAAATAACTCAAGTGACAAGGATAGCCCCATTATTCCCTGGCCCTTCTAGAAGAAGCCTTCCTCCAATGTGTTGAAGCAAATTTACTCACTCCCAGCTCCTGGCTCCCATGCTCTTATATCACTTGCTGTATCATATTATAGTTAATTTGTTGTTTGCTAGAAATGTGTTTATCTTCTTCTCCCATTAAATTATTGATTGGCCTTCCTTGGGGAGAGAGTGGCTACAAGGATTGACTAACGGTGTGTGTAACAATATGTCCCTGGCACTGAGCAGGAATGACCTCAAGTGACCATATTACCTGTCCTTATTATTATGTTTATCACCACCACCTTTGTTCTGGGCTCCTAACTGCTCAGAACAGATCCTGGCACACTCAAATCAGCTGCTGTGTGGAACTCTGGCCCCTGGGCATAACATGGTCTTTGCCATCGTGAAATGAGAACAGCTGTCATCACCCACCTGAGACCCTCACAAGATTAGGCAGGAAGAGATCACAGGTGCACAAGTCCCCTTGCCACCCTGAGGATACATAAGTGTTTAACAATTACTAGGGGGGAGGAGGACTCTTCAGTAAGGTAGCTGCCTATGAATTGCCCTTGCACCTTTAAGTAATCCCAATTAAACTCATTGGTTCAGCAGGCTAGACTTGCTCTGTGGTCACCCTCACTCTCTAGTAGGAGTACAAATAGAAACCCCAGGAAGTCATGCAGCAGAAGCAAATGGGAGTCCTTTGAAGAACTAGTAGGTTAAGCATCTAAGTACTTGGCCTTTAAAATCTCACTGTCCTGAATAAAAGTTCTTCCTGCTTTCTTAAGCAGATTCTTAACTGTCTTTGGAGAATGGTGGATGCAAGACCAAGTCCTGAGCACTATGAATAAAGTCGACCCACCTTCCAGGCTCCCTCAGCCAAATCCTAGGGAACCTATGGGAACAGAAGACACATGTCAGAGAGAAAGGCAGAGGTGACAGAGTGGAGAGGCTTGCAGTGATTTGGAGAGCCAATGATGGCACTTTAAGGTAGCAGCTTTGGTCTTGTTGAAGACTGGGGTAAAGGGAGGGTAGATGTGAAAGGACTCTTTAGCCTTATGTATGGTTGCTTGCAGAAGGCACGAAGGATCATGCAACTACTGGTAGTCAGGGTTTTACTGGAATGTTCAGCCTCCACAGTTCACCTCTTCCACTGTCTGCCCCTCCCTGACCCTTCCTGCTCCTACTGTCCTCTGTATGTCTCCCATTTCCTGTCCCTTTTTTCTCTGTCTTGGCTTTGTTCCTGTCCCTTTAGAAAAGAACTTATATTGACAACTTCCATACATATAGACAATATTCCATATTCATTCATAATCCCCTCCCACCACCCCTTCACTTTTCCCCTTCCCAAATCCCCCTTTCTACTGAATCCCTTCTTCTTTCTAATTAGTATCTCTTCAATTTTTATGTCATCATTTTTCCTCCCATTTTGCAGGTCTTGTTTAGGTAATGCCAGCCACTGTGAGGTCATGAACATCAATGTCACTTTGTTTCTAGAAGACCGTATTATAAGCACTCCTCCCCTTCCTTTGGCTCTTACATTCTTTCTTCCACCTCTTCTGTGATGGTCCCTGAGCCTTGGAGGGTGTGATGGATATGTCTCACTTAGTGTTGAACACTCCGCTGTCCCTCCTCAGCACTCTGGGATGTTTTGAGTCACCCCAGTGGTCACCACCATCTGAGAAGAAAAGCTTCTCTAACCAAAAGTGAGTGTAACAAGAATATATGGGCATAAGTATTTAGAGGGCAATTTCATCGGCATAATATAACAATTTAGCCAGACAATAGTGGTAATTTGCCCTAGGGCTTGTGACCACCCCAGCTGCAGACACGTGATTAGGTTTGCAGTACCTGGCAGGAATTTCCACCTGCAGAGTAGGCCTCAAGTCCAATCAGACAGCAGTCAGCTTCCCCCAAAACAGATACGCCTCCATGGCACAAGTTGGTACATTTGACGTGGCTAGCCAGCCATAAAGCTTGCAGGGCCCACTGCTGGTTAAAACCACTGGTGACTTTTCTTCCCCAACAGGCTATATAACTCTTTCCAGCACCCTGACAGATAGTCCACAGGGAGGAGGCTTCCAGCTCAGCTCCAGCTTGAATTCTCAGTGACCTGCAGCCCAAGCATGTGGAGTCTTCAGCAATAGGGTCTTACCATCTAGTTCTGGCAGGCAACCAAGAGCCTTGGCAATAGACTGTCAGGTTTGGGGACATCAGGGGTCTCCCTGCCAACAACTCACTGGAAGACATTCCACTCTCATCACTGAAATTTTTTGAATAATTATCTATGGCTTCTGGGCACAACATTATCCACCTCTACAAGATACTTCTGCCCAAACTCTCTCCTTGTTTTAAAAACATATATATTGTTAGCTAGCAAAGAAGTAGGTTTCTGTATGGCTTATTCATGACATCTTAACTTTTTATTAACCTTCTCACCCCCTCCTCTCCTCCATCCTCTCCCTAGACCCTACTTATGCCATTTTACCCCCAGTATTCTGGCCTTCCCTATATATGTCTCCTATACCCTCTCTTTAAGCCCTCCCTCCCCCCCCCCCCGCAAAAAAAAAAAAACCCTTTTCTAGCTTCCTGGCCTCTACTCCTGACTTTTACTCCAATTCACATACAAATCTAAACATTTGAAGCTAGGAAGCCCCTGTGCCTTTGAAGTGCTGCTGTCCTGTAGGAAAGGACCAGGTAGGTCTCTGGGCTTTAGGTTGTGGTGAATTTGTAGTCCATCAACATTTGAGCGTACCCTTTTCATTACTGCTTCCTGCACAGAATGTCTCTCTACCACCACACATGTGTTTATTTTTCTTATTTCTGGGCTTGGTGATGTTTGAGTGTCCAAGTGCCATCTTTGAATAATCAAAGTCTTATGTAAGCAGCACTGGGGACCCTCAATGTTCATGAAGCTAGTAAAATACTGTGCCTTCAATTCCCCCTAAGAGTTCTCAGAAATCATGGAGCTATATCATGAGTGTCCCTTTTGCAGTGTGTGTGTGTGTGTGTGTGTGTGTGTGTGTGTGTGTGTGTGTGTGTACTTTTAACATTTACAAATACTTCACATTGCTCTGCTGCTACTTAACTATGAATTGAAGTATAAAATGATTTCCACAAAAATAATGTCTAATGGTAAGAACTACTAGTATGTTTTTGCACATAGGGTTACTATAGTTTAAGATAAGGTACTATGGGGCTGGAGGGATGGCTTAGTGGTTAAGCATTTGCCTGCAAAGCCAAAGGACCCAGGTTCACTTCCCTAGGACCCATGTTAGGCAGATGCTCAAGGGGGTGCATGCATCTGGAGTTTGTTTGCAGTGGCTGGAGGCCCTGGCACACCAATTCTCTCTCTCCCCGTCTTTCTCTGTCAAATAAAAAAATAAATGAATAAAAATAAAATATTTTAAAATAAGGTACTATTTATTAAAAAAAACCTTTAAAAGAAAATAATTTGAACATTTTTGGCATATCTAAGCTAAACATGTTTTAGAGGATGGATGTGTTTACCCTGATTTGAACAGTATACAATGCATACACATGTTACAACATCACATGATACTTTATAAATGTTATCAGTTTTATTTATCCATTAAAAGTTAATTTAAATTTTAATAAACACAATGTATGAAATTCTTAACATAAATTTCTCTATTTATACATGTTTAAAGAGGCTATATTATTGTACAATATCTTAATACGTTTACTTCCAATTCCTAAGCTAACTAGAATGTCACTATTTTACTCCCAGACACCTCACCTTTATGAGGTGTTTTATAATTACCATGTTCTTTCACATATTCCATTTACCTCACTCAATAACTCCATATTATTTTTCTTATTTTACAAAATGACAAAAACAAAGCAAAAAGATAGTATTTCTTCCCTACTGTGATAAATGACAGTGACTGCCCAATTATTGGGCCACTGAGAGGAAGATACATCCTACAATTGTCGATACGTCATCAGAGGACAGAAAGACCCCTTAGAACACCTATGTTATAGAACTTGTCCCTGTCATTTAGTCAGAAATGTAGCTACTATGTCCGTTGTTTTTGTGCCAATAGTAACATTATACCTCTGAACCTCCTTAAATCAATGCAAAGGCAGAAAGCTCTCTGTCCTGTGGTCCTTACTGTGAGCTAATGAGTATAACCAATGGACTTACACATGGCCAGACAAACAA
Organism: Dipus sagitta; assembly: GCA_036346955.1. Lineage (NCBI taxonomy): Eukaryota > Metazoa > Chordata > Mammalia > Rodentia > Dipodidae > Dipus > Dipus sagitta. The sequence goes on from CM070784.1 coordinate 8,411,111, forward strand.
AACAATTTCCAGAGGGAGAAACCCAGGGAGTGTTTTTCATAGAACAAAAGGTGACAACCAAGTGTGGTGGTGCACACCTACACTCCTAGCACTCAGGAGGCAGAGATAAGAGGACTTTTGAGGTCAGCCTGTCTACTTAATGAGCTTCAGACCATCTACATAGTGACCCTGTTGAGGGTGGGGGGGTGGGGGAAAGAAAAGAAAGAAAAATGTGACAATCACCGCCCTAGTCAGTTTCCCTGAGAGACGGATTTACAGCCCTGAGATTCCTGGAAAAACCAAGTAAGGAGGAAACAGTGAGCACAGAGCAGGGGAAGGAGCTGGTATAGGTAAGGTTTTCCAATACAGACTTCTCCCTGAAGTTAGCCTTGCCTTGCCATGAGGCAACAGAGGAGGGTACTATAAAATCACTGAGACAAACCAGTATAGGGAATCTCAGGGGAATTGGATGGGACAACATCATCTGCTATGACTATCATCAGATGATGAGGACTATGTACCAGTCAGTTACTTCTATTAGTCCCAATTCTTAAAACCTTCCTACTGTTGCTTGGCTTATCCTGAGGAGATCTGAACAAATGTCCATGCACCTCAGGTAGTGTTGCAGTCAGGTTCGCATAGCTGACAGAAAACACCCGACAAGAGCAGCTTGTGGGGAAAAAATGGGGGGTTTATTTTGGCTTATAGACTCGAGTGGAAGCTCCATGATGGCAGGGCAAAGCGATGGCATGAGCAGAGGGTGGACATCACCTCCTGGCCAACATCAGATGGACAACAGCAACATGAGAGTGTGCCAAACACTGTCAAGTGGAAGCTGGCTACAACATCCATAAACCCACCCCCAACAATACAAGGCCTCCAGGAGGTGTTAATTCTCAAATTGCCATCAGCTGTGGACCTAGCCTTCAAAACATAAGTTTTTGGGATACACCCAAATCAAACCACCACAAACAGGATACCATAACAGACTGAAAAAATCTCAATGAAGTCAAGTTTGATGACCCAGTGAGTTTACTGTAGTTTCTTATGGGAGAGTAAGTGAGTAGTGTAACATGAAGAAACATTACAAGTAGCCGCATCATTAAAAAGCCCACCGAGCATGGGTGACGATTCATGAAAGCTGCATCCCTGAAGATCTACGTAACTTGTAGCCAGTTCTACTGGACCGTTCCCTGTTCCCAGTAATTGTTTACAGCTTATATAACCTTAGAAAGGGGTCTTGTGAAGCTTGTATCTTTCTGAGATTCCTGAGCTTTATAAATTTCTATAGCTTCTTTTACTTTTGGAGTGTGTATGTGTGATACCTGTGTGTGTGTGCATTGTACCATGACACCCATATGGACAACAGAGGACCACCTCACATGTCAGTCCCTGCCCTATACATTGTTTGAGGCAGGGCCCCTCATTGTTCACTGCTGCAGTCACCAGACTCTCTGGCTCATGAGTTTCCAGAAGATTCTTCTGTCTCTGCCTCCCTTCTCACCATAGTTTACTGGTATTACAGATACCTGCCACAACATCTGGCTTCCATGAGAGTACTAGGGATCTAAACTTAGGTCCTCACATTTATAAGGCAAGTGCTTTATTCCCCACCCCCACCCAGATATGTCTTTAGTTGCTTAAATTTTATGATCCTCTCTCACCCCTCCAGGAGAGAATATTTCAATTTAGAGGAAAGAGTTTCACAATGCCTAAAAATATCTTCATTTGGTAGATAAAGAAAAAGAGACACAAAGAATGATGACTTGCTCTTATGTGTCCATAGAGCTGGACAGCGCAGTCTGCCATTGTAAGTCCTCGTAAGTCCTTACACAACTCGACAACACCTGGCTTTCCCCTGATCAGAGATGCCAACCTCAGGTGAAAGATGGTTCTTTGCAAAACAATGCTTGGATTGATTATTCTAGCATCTGGGACACACAGCTTGAAGGAATTCAAATAACTGGACACCACTTTATGACTGAAAGGTTATGTCTTCTTATTTATACAAATGAGTTTTCTCAGAGGTTTCTATTTTTTTGATTCAGGGTCTTGCTATGTAGTCCCAACTGCTCTTGAACTTGCAAGGCCGCGCCTCAGCTTGCCAAGTGCTGGGGTTACAGATGTGTACCATCATGCCTGGCTGTGGAGCTTATAGCTTTTAAAAAGACCAGTCAGGGGAGATGTGATGAAGAACTGGGTTTCATGCCAAAAGTAGTTGATATCCATGGATTTATGAATTCTTTGGAGAGGAAAACCCTAGCCAATGTATAAGAATTTATTGTTTATAAAATTTTCTTTTCAGATTAATACTTTATCATCAAAAATTGCATATTATTTTGATCAAGTGCATAAATCCTTAAGTAACTGAAATGGTAGCCAAGTCTAAAATAAATATTTTACCTTATAAGACCTTATAGAATTTTTTATTTTTTGCAGGTGCATGTATGTATGTATGTGGTGTGTGCACATATATGCATGTAGATAGAGGCCAGAGGTGGTCATAAGGTATCTTCCTTGATTGATCTCTACTTTATTTATTGAGACAATATCTCTCACTTGAACCCAGAGCTCACTGACTCAGCCAGCCTAGATAGCTAGCTTGCCCAGGGGCTTCCCTGTCTCCACCTCCCAAACTCTGGGATTACAGGCTGGCCGCCACACCTGTCCAGCATTTATATGGATATTGAGGTCCATACATTTATAGCAAGTGCTTTAACCACTGAGTAATTTCCCATACCCATATACAGAAATATTTAAGTTTTTTTTTAGGCAAGCCCAACAGACTGGCTTTTTTATGCAAGAGAGAGAGAGAGACAGACAGACAGACAGACAGACAGAAAGAAAGAAAGAAAGAAAGAAAGAAGAAAGAAAGAAAGAAAGATAGAATTGGTGTGTCAGGGCCTCCAGCCACTGCAATTGAACTCCAGACATGTGTGCCTCCTTGTGCGCATGTGTGACCTTGCACACTTGCATCACTGTGCGTCTGACTTACGTGGGACCTAGAGAGTCAAACATGAGTTTCTAGGCTTTGCAGGCAAGTGCCTTAACCTCTAAGCCATCTCTCCAGCCCAAGAAATTCCTAAAGTTTTAATTCTGAATTATAAACATGATTTAGTTGCAGAGAAGTTGATAGAGCAATAAAATATATTGGGAAAAAGTTTTGTGGGCAATGTTGAATGAAAATATAAATCCAAGGAGAAAGGGAACAATGTAAATTTTCTTTTAAAGAAGTCTTTATTTTCTAAGGGGATTACAGTCAGTATCAAGTTTCTATGGTGTTTAGATTCCACTGGGCACATTTAGAAAGAGCAATGTAACAGCTTTCTTTCAAGATGTCAATATTTATAAGATACTAGAAATTCTATCCCTAGCAACAATTTAAATTTATAATGAAAACTTTAGCTGTCAACTCTAAAAGTGTGTAAAGGTCTAAAAAAATTTATAAAACTTTTAGGGGCTCTATGAGCAAAAATGTTTGAAAATAATATGTGCAAGCCAAGAGCAAAACGGTTTTGAAGAGGGTGTGGTGGGCTGCATTGAAAGCTGCTGAGAAGTGAGACCACAATCAGGTTGACAATGGGCAGTCACAGTTACACTGGTCAGAGTATCACCAGTACAGCAAGGGCTACAGGCCTCATTGGAGTTAGTTGAACAGATAACTTTTTATTTTATTTATTTATTTGCAAGAAGAGAGAGAAGTAGAGAGAGAAAGGTGTGCCAGGGTCTCTAGCCACTGCAAATAAACTTGCCTTCCACCTTGTTTGAAGCAGGGCCTCTCATTCTTCACTGCTGCATTCACCAGACTATCTGGCTCATTAGCTTCCAGAAGATTCTACTGTCTTGGGCTCTCCTCTCACCATAGGTGTACTGGGATTACAGATGCATGTGCCACTTTGTGCATCTGGCTTTATGTGGGTACTGGGGAATTGGACCTGGGTTATTAGCCTCTGCAGGTAAGTGCCTTAACCACTAAACCATATCTCCAGCCCTGAGATGGATAAATAATAGGAGGTAAAGAAGTCAGGGCTTCATGCAAAGCTGTCTTTTTTCTGTTTAAAATTCTTATTTATTTATTTGAGAGAGAGAGAGGTAGATAGAAAGAATAGCTGCACCAGGGCACTGCAAAAAAAACTCCAGATGCATTTACCACCTTGTACACCTAGCTTATATGAATACTGGAGAATCGAACCTGGGTCCTTGGGCTTTGCAGACAATTGCCTTAACCATTAAGCCATCTCTCCAGCTCAAGATGTCTTTTGATAAACTTTGCTATGAAGAAGAACATAGAAAGAAGGTAGCAGAGCAGTGATGGGATCAAAAGGTTGGCAAGGCTGGAGAGATGGCTTAGTGGTTAAGGCACTTGTCTGTAAAGCGTAAGGACCCATGTTTGACTCTTCAGATTCCATGTAAGACAGACACATGAGGTGACACAAGCATGCAAGGTCACACATGCGCACAAGGTGGCACACACATCTGGAGTTCGATTACAGGGGCTGGAGGCCCTGGTGCATCATTTTTCTCCCTCTCCCCCACCCTCTGTCATAAAAAAGGCCAGTCTGTTAAAGGTTGACAAAGGAAAGAGTGATACAACATATTCATTGTTAATGGAAGAAGCCGTGGAGAAGACAAAGCTGACCATGCAAGGGAGAAAGAGCATAATCCCAGGAGCAAGGGTGGGGGAGTGGGTCCAGAGCACAAATGAAGCAAGGACATGTCTTCCACTGTAATAGCAAGAAGGCATGTGAGGTGAGCATAGAGGCCAATACAATCATGCTTGCAGATGAAAAGAGTGCTGGGAATAAAAAATGTTGGAAGTTCTGAAATTGGTGGTCCCAATGTGGCTAAAAGTTATTATAGTGATGATAGAATACATGAGATCAAAGAGTGGAAAGGGCCAGAAAGAAGAATGTTTGAAAGTGATCTTTCAGAGGAGATAGAATGACTGGTGTGAGCAAGAGAAATAATGGTGCATTAGGATGGGAAACAAGATCAAGATTTGTGATGAAGCCAAAGAGTAAAGAGCCACAGGTTTGTGGTGGCTCACCCATGCATATGTAAGAGTCTAAGAATCATTACAGTAATATACTGAGGAAGACAGGAGCCAGGTTCTGGTTATAAACACAGGGCTAGAAGTGGGAGGCTAGGAGAAGAGAGTGATAAGGTTATTGGGCAGAATCATGGGATGCTATAAGCTTTAAAGTAGTTAGGTTTTTCTGAAAGAGGAAGGAATAAAAATTTTTCTATCAGGAAATAAATAGGCAGAGAGACTTCAATCCCACCTTGATAATCTAAGAAAGCATGAGAAAATAAGCAGGCACCCCTTAAAATAATGGTCCTGAAAGCAAAACTAGGTGGAGCCAAAGGGTCACAGGCAGTTCAGAGACAAGGTTAAAGCCAAAGAGCATTTGTTGATGACCAACTGAGGGTGCCAACATGCAGCGTCCATCAGGCGAGCTGTAGTCCAAGTAATGATGGATGATCATGGGGGCTTTGCTTCGGGGGCAGATTTCTCACTGTTGTCCCAGCCAGGGAAATGCACCTTCTGCTCTGCAATCTAAAGCCCAGGAGATTTAATCAGAAAATAGGTAAGCAAGTGTTAATGACATTCAGCCTCCTCATTTTTCACTGATAGAAAAGCGATAAATCCTGGCTCTATGCTAATTACCCATGGTCTCGGCTACTCAGAAGGCTGAGGCAGGAGGAATCCCTGAGTCCAGAAAAAAGACCAGAAAAACCATTTCTCAAAAATAGTCAGTAGATATGGGGGTCTGTTGCAGTCAGGTTCACGTTGCTGGCAGAAATCACCCAACCAAGAGCAGCTTTTGGAAAAAAAATGGGGGGGGGGCTAGTTTGATTTATAGACTTGAGGGGAAGTTCCATGATGGCACAGAAAATTATGGTGGACATCACCCCCTGGCCAACATCAGGTGGACAATAGCAACAGGAGAGTGTGCCAAGCACTGGAAAGGGGAAATTGGCTTTAACACCCACAAGCCTGCCCCCAACAATACACCACTTCCAGGAGATTTTAATTTACAATTGCCATCAGCTGGGGAACCTAGCATGCAGAACACCTAAGGTTATGGGGGACACCTGAATCAAACCACCACAGGGTCTCAAAGAGAAATCATGCTAGCGAACTGTCTCTTTATACCTCATCTTCAGATGTCTGTGGGATTTTGTTGTTAATGATCCTGCAATTTAGGTATGCTGCCACCAGGGAGCAGGGTTGTCCCAGTCATGTGGTCTGAGACTGGCATTTTTCTCTTTCTATGGTAGGGATCTTTACCTAAGCTTCGGTGCATTTGCAACAGAACTGTTTTGTAATACTCGGTTGAGTGAATATAAATTTATTATGAAATTGTCTGAAAATAACAGTTATTAAGCCATTCACAAGTAAGACTTAAGAGCAAATTATAGAGAAATAAATTAGGCAATTTTTACCCACTTTAACCCAAACTTTAGGTCTAAGCCTAATTTGGGTCACAGATGTTGATTAGACTGTGACTTACTAAAAACACTTCTAAGTATTGAGACAAAACCTTTTATGACATGTTAACTCAAACTAACTGAAAAATAATGCCTACAAGGAACTAGGAAGAAAAGCCTAACATTTGAGAAGAAGTTTTGCCCCCAACTCTTATTAGATCAGGATTTTCCTTCTATTTCTATTTCATAAAGGAGTAAAAGGATTTCAGAGAGATCAAGGAGCATTCTGGGGTATCATTAGTGGGAGCTAAGGTTGAAGCCTAGCTCTGCTGGCCTCGATTGCAATGCTATACTAGACATCACAGAGAAAAGACAAGATTTAAAATATTAATGTGAAATGGTTCTCACCCTTAAAGGATTTATAGACTAGTAGTAGAGCATTTGTACCCAGAGTAAGATGTGTGAGAGACATTCAAACCCATTCTTCTGTGAAGGAGATTTAACCTATCTGGAAAATCTGACGACTACATGGTAGACTGGCTCTAGGGATGGTTTTCAAAGTATGGACAGGAGCTTATTGATCACACAGCTCTGTTCTAGGAGTAGTCACTCCTTTTGGGATCAGTAGGTCACACATAGGTTACTCAGGCCAATATCTTTTAACTGTATCTGACCCCATGAAGGGAAAATTATGTTTTCCTTGTTTATATCCCAGAATCAAGGACATCTGGTTAGGGTTACCATATTTAAGATGCTGAGGCCAAGAACAAGAAATGGGGAATCAGGTGTTCCCATGATGTTACTAACGATGGAAGAGTCTGAGGTAGCTCCAGTCCTAGAATTGCCCCTGAAATACATGGCCATTCTAGTGACATTATCTATGATGTTGTCTCTTTTTTAAATTGACCCAGTGGCTGTTGCTAAGGTTTAGCTGAGTTTTTATTTGGGGAAGAATCTTAACTGATAAAATCTTTTCTATCCCTGCACATTAGAAATGATAAGATCCTGGTCTATAACTGAACCCTTCAAATAAACTTAAAACTAATAGACCCATTTAGTCATCAAAACAAGCCGAGGCTGGAGTAGGTTGCTCAGTTGTAGAACACATAGCTAAAATGCACAAGGCCTTGGATTTAATCTCTGGGGCTGAAAAATAAAACAGATTGAGTAACAATTATTTGTATTTTTAAGATGAAAAAAACTAAATCTCAGACATGTTGGACTATAACTTCCTCAGAGAACTAATGATTTTATTTTTAAAATATTTGAAAAGTACTCTAAATTTTTTCAGTCTCCCTCAAGGAGTGTGTGGATGATTCACCACAGTTAAATAATTTAATTTTACAAATACATATTAATCACAGCCAAAGTCATTATATGTAATTTTGGAATGCCTGCAAATGTTATTAGTTGAAAATAATTGATAGAAATCAAAATTTTTAATTCTGTATTTCTGTTGCAAATATTGTCACTTTTACCTTAGAAAGTAAATGTATATCTCCCATACATTTTAATTTTATAAGTTATATTTACCATGAAAAAGAGGTATTCAAAACATTCTCTGTAACCCTAAAACACTTGGTAGCTTTTAAGCCAAGAAACAAACATGATTTGTTATTAAGCTATTATTTCAAAACAGAAACTGAAACTTATTAGATTTCTCCTCCACCCATAGACATCATACTTCTGGTCCAGAGAAATCACCTAAATTAAAAACAGCAGTTAATGAACCTGGTTACTGCTCTTCCTGTACTTGTCAGGATTTGGTGTCATTGTTTGGCTAGACTACTCCCAAATGGGTACAAAGTGTAAGTTTCCGTTCCATACTGATATTAAAATAGTGTCTGGAAAACACTGAAGATAAAGCAGGGAAGAAAATGATAGCTTCAAATGTGTATTTTACAATAAATATACCATCTACTTCTGAGAATTTGCTTAAATCAATATTGTAAGTCTGATTGCTGCCCAATTCTATTAGCCAAATGCAAGGAGTTCACTGCAGGATAGAGCTAAAACGCTTTGCTAATTTACATTTATTGATAAGGACTTGGCTGGAGCAACAAGATGTAGCTTTTGCTTCAATAAAGGTTCTGGCTTTAGAACTTGGAACTTAATGCTGCTGCAGTGCAGTGGGGGAACGTTCAGCTAGAAGCTTTGCTGCCCTCTGAGTTGCACCTCCCTTCTCTGACCCCCACCCTCTCCCAGTCGACACCATTCACACAAGGCTGGCTCTGCTCAGTAGATCAGTGGTAACTGATATGCTAAGAGTATTCTTTTAGAAGTAGAAATAACTTTGATTTTGTTTGTCAATTCCATGACCAAAAAGACATGTTGATCCCCAATACACAGGACGCGTAATCTGAAACAAATTTTCTCTTCAAAAATTTAGCTTGTGTTTTGACAGCAAGTAACAGAAACAACTGGAGAAATGCATTGGAAGGTTGTGAAAGACCTGCTGAATCTACAGGAGACTTAAAATAGGCACCTGAAAAGACAGGGGCCAAGGGACACGTGGCATTGGGAAGAGGGCCCCAGAATATCAGACTCCAGCAGGTACCTCAAGGTCAACAGACTGCTGCATTTTTATTATCGCATTTCTCTTTATTACCATGTCAACATTTCTGGAGAGTTTGTGATTGGCCAAGGTCAGAGCACATGCCACTCCCTGGCCCGTCTGGAGTGGGCACAGAGAGGAAGAATGTGGCCCTTAAGGCTTCTTTAGAAGTATATCTGGATTTATGTTGTCATTGAGAACTAACATAATTGAGGGAAAGAAATTCTCAAAACAGAAACTGACATACTGCTAAGAGAGGAATAGATGTAAGGCAGTCAAAACAATATGAACCTTTATTGTGGAAGCTTAGAGAAGGTTGGGGATCAAGAATTATAAACAAGGGCTGGAGAGATGATTTACCAGTTAAGGCATTTGCCTGCAAAGCCAAATGAACTCGGTTCAACTCCCCAGAACCCATGTAAACAAGATGCACAAGGTGCCACATGCATTTGGAGTTTGTTTGCAGGGGCCAGAGGCCCTGGTGTGCCCTTTTCCCTTTCTCTCTCTCTCTCCTTCTCTCTCTCTCTCTCTCTCTCTCTCTCTCTCTCTCTCTCTCTGTGTGTGTGTGTGTGTGTGTGTGTGTGTCTTGCTCTCTCAAGTAAAAAAAAAAAAAAACTTTAAAGAGTTACAAATGAGTTAGTAGGGTCTGGAGAGGGCTGTTACAGAACACTGACCATGGAATAGGCTTAGAAATACGACACATGCCAGGCATAGGACTGACTGACTTGTATTTCTTTCTCAGCCTGCACAACTGTTCTACACAATAAGCACTATGGTTATTATTTCTATCTTCAAGTAAAATGTAAAAAGAAATCAAGCCTGCAGGATTATAGATAAATCAGGATTTTTGAACCTTGGTACTACTGACATTTGGGGTCAGAAATGTCTTTCTTTGGAGGCTGTCCTATGCCCTATAGGTTCTTCCCCTGAAAACCTGGCAGTTCCCTGCCCTGCAGCAGAGACAACCAAAAACCTCTCCAGACATTGCCAAATACCTCCAGGGCAGCATAAAGTTGCCCTAGTGGAGATGCACTGAAATAAAGTAACTTTGCCAAGTCTCACCACCAGTAAGACTTGCTCTCAGACTTGTCTAACCCTGTTTGTGACACACCTTACAGTTTACACAACACTTTCTTTTAAAAAGTTTACTAGATATTGAGAATTGATAAATGTATATGTGTTTTCTTGGCTATAAAATGATGTCATGATAGACACACAAGGAGTGGTTGAATTAGCTAATGAAGTCATTTATCACCTCAGTACTTAGATTTAACCCTCCCAGTTCACAGATCTTTGACCAACTTCTGCTTCTCTCCCCCACCAGCATCTGCTGACCACTGTTCTGCTCTCTGCAACTGGGCTCAAGTGTTGTATATTCCACACATGCCACACACAGTACAAATGGGAACATGGTGTATTTGTTTTCCTGTGCCTGACCCTTTAGGATCATCTATGTTACCACAAATAATAGAATTCTCTTATTTTTTTATTTTTTTATTTTTTTATTTTTATTTATTTGAGAGCGACAGAGAGAAAGAGGCAGATAGACAGAGAGGGATAATGGGTGCACCAGGGCCTCCAGCCACTGCAAACAAACTCCAGACACATGTGACCCCTTGTGCATCTGGCTAACGTGGGTCCTAAAGAGTCAAGCTTCAAACCAGGGTCCTTAGGCTTCACAGGCAAGCGCTTAACCGCTAAGCCATCTCTCCAGCCCAAATTCTCTTATTTTTAAGGCTAAATAGCATTGTAGTGTGTGTGTGTGTGTGTGTGTGTGTGTGTGTGTGTGTGTGTGTGTGTGAAGGAGAGAGAGAGAGAGAGAGAGAGACTTCTTTATCCATTGAGGGAAACTTAAATTGATCCTATAAATTGTGAAGGATGACACAGCAGACATGAGAGTGTAGTTATCACTGACAAACAGATTTCAGATTCTTAAGATATCTATCCAGAAATGGATTGCTGGAAAATATGGAAACTCCGGTTTGGATTTTTTTGAGAAACTTTCCTACATTTAAGGCTTTACTGATTTACATTCCCACCAACAGAGTCCAAAGGTTTGCTTTTCTCAATGTCCTCAACTACACCTGCTATTTTTCATCTTTGACAATAGCCGCTATGACATCTGTGAGGTATAACCTCATTGTGGCTTTAATTTGCATTTCCCTGATAATTTGTGTAGAGTCAGGTGTTTCCTTCTTTGATCTGTTGATCATTTTATATTGTGATATTGTGTTTAGAGAAGTGTCATTTTGCCCATTTTTAAAATCAGGTTGTTTTCTTCCTACTGGGTTGTTTGAATTCCTTATATATTTTGGATATTCATATATTTTCAGATCTATGGATTGCAGACATTTTTCTTCTATCTATAGATTGCCCTCTCACTCTTCTTTACTGTAGAGAAGTGTTTCGGTTTGATACAATCACAAGTGTCTATTTTTGCTTTTGTTCTCTAAGCTTCCAAAGTCAAATCAAAAAACAGCATTGCGTGGACCAAGGTTGTATTGGTTTCTTCCTATATTTTCTTCTGGTAGTTTTGTGGTTTCAGGTCTTATATTTAAGTCTCAATTCTTTCTGAGTTGATTTTTGCATGGGAAGTAAGAGTCCAGTTTCATTCATCTGTTTTCCCAACATCCCTCATTAAATAAACTATTTGTATCCCATTGTGTATTCTTGGCTCCATGGTCAAAAGCCAACTGGCCATAAATGTGTGGGTTTGCATAGCACTTTCACACAGATTACGTCACTGTGTCTCACAACACTTTTGCAGGGAACATAACGCAACTCTGATTAATTTCATATTTCCTTGAAGAAATGGAGATTTGACTTGTCTCAGATCACTTAATTCTCATTTTAAAGGAAGCATTGAAACCTTTTTGCTTGATTTTTGTTAGTTTGGATTGAAGATTTGTTTATTGCTTGCTTGGTTTGGTTTGGTTTCCTTCTCAGTACACTTTCCCAGGCTGCCACCAGTTTTACAGATGGAATTAAAGTAGGGAATAAATTCCTTGATCAAAATATTAAGGATAAACATAAATTATCCATGAATGATTTGGTCCTATTATTTTAGAAGTAAAAAGCAAAATCAAAGAGTCAGACATAGTGGCACATGCCTATAATCCCAGCACTTGGGGGCTGAAGTAGGAAGATGGCTGTGAGTTTGAGGCCAGACTGAGACTACATGGTGAATTCCAGGTCAGCTTGGACTAGAGTGAGACACTACCTTCAAAAACCAAAAAATAAAATAAAAGGGAAAGAAATGAAAGAAAGAAGGGAGGAAGGAAGGAAGAAGGGAGAGAAGAGGGGAAACAAATGCATCTCTGCTCTGAGATTTCCTCCTCACTCTGACCAACAACAGCCCCCTTATATTTAATAATTTGGATCCGAAAAGAACTGAGCAGGGAGAACGTTGGGTTTCATCCCTGGATGGCTTCTAAACATGTTAAGACACATTTTTATTTCTGACTCATTGGGAGGACTGAGTCACAAATAACACTTTACCACTTAGCATTGCATTGAAGGTCTCATGGCCAAGCTCAGGTCAAATGCAAGGCATCTTGGAGTGAAAGCTCAGATGAGCTCACGGCCCACAGCAGAAGAGCTGCAGATGCCCGGGAGAGGCAGACTCTGGCAGCTGGAATGTTCGTGACTTCAAAACAAAACAAAGCTCCTGGCTAATCAGGAACCAAGGCAATGCCTAAATAGAAAACAACATGCCTTGGATAGCATGAGCTCTATCTAACGAGCTCTAACTAGAGCACCCAGTTGTGTCCCGTCTGTGAGGAGGTGGTGACCAGCACGACATCCACGACGTGCCTGACACCGACAGTCTGCAGTCATCGCTGTCCTCTCCAGCCACCAGAGGCCATGTTAAGACCTGGGGATCCAGCAGCTGCTCCAACTTTGAATGTACAACTATTTGGGGTTAGACATAGAAGAGGATGTATGAGGGTGATATGAGCGGGGACCCAGGTTAAAGCAGTTTACAAGCTCTTCTCCCTTTTGGGCTTCCTTGTAGCAAAACCTGCATGGTGAGGGACATTCAGCCTGAGAAGTAGGCTGACCATATTCAAACCCAACTAGGACTTTCAATGGTATGAGCTTGGCTATGATTATTTATTACTCTTGTTTCTTCATCTATAGAATGGGAACAATCAAATCTGATTTCCTGGGGTTATTTGGAAAACTAAACAGAAGTGTATGTGCAAAACACATAAGACAATGAGTGACATACGATAGATGCAGTAAGGTTCTTCTCTGTGGAATCCAAACACCAGCCTCTTTCCTACATAATGGGTGCTTTCTCTGCTGATAGTGAACACATACCAAATTCAGTGAGTTTAATCCCCTCCCTATTTCACTCAGCTCATAATCCTCCAAAATGCCTTCTTTTAACTTTCAGGGATCTTTCCTTCCTTTCATGAACCAGAGCCACTTCCGAGAATGCTTTAATGAAAGAATTGGATAAAGTGGTACTAAATGCTATTCCAAGCAATTGCTTCCACAGTGAACTCCTGGCACAATGCTGTATTTACTTAGTTCTTGTTACACATAGACCTTAGGCATACTCCCCATGCTCTCTGAGAGCATACACTTACAGATATTCATTCATGCACATGAAGTCATACATCTTTAGAGAGATAAAAGCTTAGCATGGAAAGGATTTCCTTTTATTAAATCGCTTAGAAGAAAAAGGACTCTGTGAAAAAAATCCCTCTTAAAAATCCAGATTAATAGAATTCTTAACCATTAGCTACAAGTAGCAAAATTCTAAATAAATCAGTCACATACCCAAACACCTGGTATTCTATGTCTCCCTTCACTCCAACAATGTATGAGGGCTGGCTCAATTGTATTTTCTCCCCATAAAAACTTCTCTCAAGAAAGGATAGGAACTCAGAAACATTTCAAAGTAAAGTGTAAAAATTTGGTAGACAGTAAGAGTTATTTCTAGAGGAAGCTGTTTTTCCAAAAAAAGGTTCTAAACCAACGCTGAAAAAGACGTGCAATGGAATTTTGGACATGAGCAAGGTGAGATTGAGGAAGAAGAAACCAGCAGTTCAGCCTCCCATGTTACCCAGCTCTGGAGGGCAAGGCTATACTTCAAATTAGGATTTGCTCTTGACCGGCAACAAATGCCTCACTTTTTAAATTTCATTGTTTTTTGTTTTTTTGTTTTTTTTTTAGTTAGCATATAGAGATTTAGTATCATTCTTTCTGGAATTTTCAAACACAATTTGTTTCAGTATTATTTCCACCCCTCCTCACCCCTGTCTGTGGCTTTTGTAAGGGCTTCAGCAGGAACTTCTTCCTCAATGGGGACAAGGATGAAAGCTGGCTGGTTGCTCTTCCAGAATTTGTTCCCACTGCTGATAACATTCTTTTTTTTTTTTTTTTTTTGCTTCATGGAATGGAAATGGATCATTAGCCCCTGTAGCAACTGCTCTTTTTGTTGTTGCTGCTGCAACAAAACACCTTACAAAATGCTAGTTAGGGGAAAGAAGATTTCTTTTGCCTCACAGTTTTGAGAGGACAGTGTCCATCGTGATGGAGAAGGTCTGGGGAGTTCATGGTAGGGCGAACAAGTGGCTGGGTCTCCCCACATCTGAGCAGACCAGAAAGCAGAAACAGTTGAATGCTGACACTCATCTGGCTTTCTTCTCTGTCCCTTTGTATCCAGTCTGGGACCCAAGCCCATGGGGTGGTTCCACCCTCGTTCAAAGTAGATCTTCCCTCCTAAGTTTAGACCTATCTGGAAACTTCTTCCTAGAGGTGCCAAAGATATGCTTCCTAGATGCTTCCAAATCCAGTCAGGCCAACAGTGAAGAGCAATCATACTGCAGCCAGATACCACCATAATCTAGGTTGGCCAATCAGTGACATATGACCCTTTCCAAGAACCTGACCCAGAAAAAGTGTAAGTGTGCTCTTTGTTTCCTCTGCTCCATCCTGTGACTGAAGCCCAGCACTCACTGTGGAGGCCTTGGGGTGAGAGTCAGCACCCTGAGGAAGAAACACAGAGGAGGCAGCCTGGCTCCCTGGTCCATGGGCACCACAGAAACCCTGGGGCACCTGCCTGCCTCTTGTCATGAGACCTAAGGGAACTTCCATCTTCTCCCAGCTGTTTCTTTGAGTTTCTGGTCACAGCTGAATGCAATCCTACTGAATTCATCACATGAGTATAGGATATTATCAGGTAAGTCTCCCAAAGCCTATTGGTTGCCCCAGGGGCCTTTGGGGGCTCTTGCATACACACACACACACACACACACACACACACACACACATACACACACACTTCAGGATATATATTCACTTTGCATTGAGACAGCAGCTGGATAGGTGAAAAGCCTCTTTCCCAGCATACCACATCTGGGCAAACTCCAAGAACCAATTGCCCTTTTAGTTTGTCAAAGCGTAGAAAATGACTCATTGTCTCCAATATGAGCTTAAGTGTCCCCTGATTTATTTACCTATCTGCATCAAATTAGAAAAGTGCTCCTATTTGCTATTTATTTATAGATGTCATTTTGGTTATGTAGCACTTTACTCTATGTTGTTCACTCCCCCTGCATGAGAGGCGCATTTACAAAGCCCTTCCCCATAATTAGTGTCACTCAGCGGAACAAGGCACCTCTGTTTCATACCTGCCACAGCTGCCATGCTCTCTCTAGAATGAATTGCACTGATGGACCACTTGAGTCACCAATTTTTTTTAGAAAGTCACATAAAAGTGTTATTGCAATGCCCCAACATTCAAGGAAACCATATCAGGTGTTATGTTCGGTGACAGCCCCACACTCCAAAAGAGCCTCCTCTATTACATTTCCCGCTAATTACACCTTTACTTTTCAATAGCTCCATGTCATAAGAACGTGGCAGGTAGTCGATTTGGATTAGCTTTATCCTGTCAGGTGATGGCAGACCTCAGATGACACATTAATCAATGGCTGTTGGCTTGAGTATGCCATACATGTGAGTACCAGTGAGCATGTGTAAGTGGTGGGGGATGAGGGTTAAGGAAACATTTTTATGGGTATATATTTCATTAGAATTCCAATAAACAGACTGTGTCTGCTTGAGCAAAACATAGCATGTTCCACTGGTATTTAATCTTTCTTAGGATATTTGTCTATTACCGTAAATTGCTTGAGGTAAAGCATGGAATAGGCAATGTTTTCCTCCAAATGTAAAGCCTTATTAAAAGTACAAGGTACTTTTTATAAAATATTGTCCTGATCTTATCTCTTGCTTTTCAGATGCAGTCATAGGCCAAGTGGGCTCTGTACCATGTCATACCATGGGTCAGAAGAAAGCAAATGAGCCAGTGCTCAAAGGACTGGCCAGACCTTCTCTGTGACACCAGAACAGGTGTCAGATAGTGTCTTCCCAAGAGGACAGAAGCTTCAGAGCTCTTTCTTTCCACTTCAATGTGATAGATGGAACACTGACACTTCCTTCTCATGCTAATAAATCAAGCAGTATGTGACCACTCGAGATGCAGTAAGGAATGGCTAAACACATACCTCTGTCCTCAGGATGCTTCTGCTATAACAGGAGAGATCATCAGCAGTGGCTTGACATGTCAAGACTTGTGTGCTTACTTAGTCTTACTAAGACTTACTTGTTCTATAGAAATCATGATGTTAAGCCGGGCGTGGTGGCACATGCCTTTAATCCCAGCACTCAAGTGGCAGAGGTAGGAGGATTGCAGTGAGTTCTAGGCCAGCCTGAGACTACAGAATGAATTCCAGGTCAGCCTGGGCCAGAGTGACACCCTACCTAAAAAAAAAAAGAAAAGAAAGAAAAAGAAAAGAAAGAAATCATGATGTTATCCAGGACCCAGGGTCTTTCCAGCCTTTTACCCCAATAGGAATGTTTTTAGGCATGTCCCTTCCATCAAAGATAGCTCCAGGTGTCAAGTTCTGGCATGGCCTTTTACAACCTCTCTCCTGGCATCAAGTTAAACTCTTTCCCAGTAGCCTACAGCCAAACTGTGTCACATGGTCCCTCAAACCAAATGGCCAGGAAAACAAGAGTGTGGATTGTGCAGTCTGAGGTGGGATGTGGGGGAAGGAAGAAAGAACTGAAATGACTGATTAGCCAAGGAACGTAGTCTGCCACAGCATCGCCCCCACGATGCAGTGGAGGGAGCTGGGGCTGGAGAGTGGCCCAGCTTTCTTACTGCAGGAACCCATTCTCAACCCTGCAGCCGGGATCACAGTATAATGACCTCCTGACTAAAATTCTTCAGCTGCTGAATATTCTGAGTGCTCCCACTGGCCTGAGTAACTGTCCTCAGTTACTATCTCTAGAATTTTCCATTTTATCTGCATCTCCTTTTGGGTGTGACATTCAGCTACTTTCACTTTTCCAAATGTGCCTCATTCTCCCATCTTTGCACACTGTCCCGTGCCAGAACTATCCTAAGTGTGTGCACACACTCACTCACCAAGCTAATCATCTCTGCTTTCCAGCTCCCACTAGAGATAAGGTTACTCGCTTTCTCTGGGATGCCAATGCTTCAAGGCCAAGTTCATTGTCTGCCCATCCCATTGACCTTCTTAGAATCCTGTATTCCCCTTTCCATGGTAAGATCCAAGATAGGACTTTGAAAAGAATTATTATGGGAAACAAACAACTTTTCCATATTTCTGCCCCATTATCTGCTTCTGCTTCTGAGGCCCTGTTGTGATGTAGGAAGGTGTGAGCAACAGCCAGCAGTTTAGTGCAATGAATAAGGCCATATGTCATAAAGCAATACCTCAGACAAATTCCAGCTTCACTATGTCTTACCTGAGACAGCCTCTGAGTCACCCAACTTTCCTAAGTCACAGTTTCCTTATCTGCAACATAGGCTTTCAGTAGAAACTACCTGAATTAATTGTGGTTGGTTTCCTGCTCAGCATCACATCTATTTCCTACCTACTGTGAGACGCTTATGGAAGGGTCTTCCTATGTGAACATACAGATGTGAAGAAAACTTGATCCTGTCTGTTTTCTCTGGGGATTGTTATGAAGAAAGATACCCCTGAAATTGTGGCAATCAGCTTGCCACATTGAAAGGTACAAACCCAAAGTCAAACTCACAGAATAGCTGAATTTAAAGACAGAAAGAATCCAGGTCCTTAACGGTGCCAAATATTAAATATACCAGTCCTGCTGCTGTCTGACTTCTAGACTGCTTATTGTGCT
Source organism: Dipus sagitta (assembly GCA_036346955.1). Taxonomy (NCBI): domain Eukaryota; kingdom Metazoa; phylum Chordata; class Mammalia; order Rodentia; family Dipodidae; genus Dipus; species Dipus sagitta. The sequence goes on from CM070784.1 coordinate 8,429,268, forward strand.
AGATCATGCACTTCTTTTGTCATTGTCTCTAGCTAACATTTTTCTACTGTAGGCATGAAAACTGTCTTAGGTAATCTGCTCCCTGGAAGGGGTTGGAAGAAGGAAAACACTAAGCATGTGAAGCGTACTGAGCCCAGAGGAAGTCCTGCTCACATGGAATTAACCATCATTATCAACCACAGGATCCTTCCAGGTCAGTGATGAGGTTGTCCTCCATGGGGCTGCACATAGTTGAAGAGGATAAATTTATCAAAAGAAGAGATCCTGTCTGAGTGAAAACCCCATAATTTCCATCATTATCCAGCCCATGTCAAAGACCCCATGAAGAATATGAGTAATTTTTAATTATAATGTGGCAGACTCAGCTGCTCTATGCCTGTCAAACAGTACCAGAATATTATCCCTCAAACCATATCTACTTGTTTTTTTAAAAGTAATTTTAAGTGAACTAAAATCCAACACTTTAAAACTAGCATTTGTAACTAGTTGCATGTGGTTGTCATGAGTGGCCCAGTTTTCTAAGCTTTGATTTATTTGGAGGATGTTAATTACATTTGTCCCTCTCACTCATCACTATCCCTTTATTACCAAACTTTATTACTGTGGACTATAAATTCCTCCACACCATATGGACCACATAACTTTCTTGGATAACTAATTAACAAGGATTTTTTTCTAGACTGTAATTATAACGAAATATGGTACATTTAGCTTAATTTTCAATTTAATGCCTGAAGGTGCATAGGAAATGTAGCTCTGTGGCTCCAAGAAGGGGAAAGCTGCCATGTATACACTCCATTCTATAGAGCAGGTCTGGGAAACAGATGTTTGTGCAGCAAAGGAGAGAGAAGGCTGAAGCGAAAGTCTCTATGAAATGATATCAATGATTAAAGTCCAGGATGTAGTTCGTGCTCATTAATAGATAGGGCAAAAGAAATGGGAAATCTCAAAGTTTTCAAAGAACATGAAAGACACTCTGCTCTTGGTGCAACAACCTGCCGTCCTGTGGCCCTTTCACCAGCTCTTGTTTCCCCCATTGTGCAGCACAGCAATGCGGTGAGCAGCCACCAGGCATGTTCCTGGCTAGGAATGATCGCTGATGAGTAAACCTGACTATGGAATGCTTGGGAAAACCTAGTGTTAATAACTACATGGACATGGATGATGATTTTTATCTAATTGGCTGATGAAGTTATTCAGGAGAATGGACACTACTCCAAAAATCATATATTATGGAAAACTCCAAGAGACCTCTGTCCCACGGGCATACATCCAGTTCCATGGGGGCTCTCTCTGGCATCTCAGCTGTTGATCACGGTTCTTCACCTGTGTGATGAAGACTCCACATTTAGGCATCACGATCTGTCTGAACAGAGAGGTATGACCCACCTTTGAAACATATTTCATTTCTGTCATTACATAAAGGGGTCAGTCACAGCTCAGTGGTAGAGTGTTTGGCTAGCATGTCATCAGCCCTAGATTCCATTCCCAGCACCACAAAACAACACATAAAACTGTCTGATGGAAAGGTATAAGACAAGTTGTTCAAATGGTACTGACAAAGAGCTCACAACTCATGCTATCTGTTGGGATTCCTTAGGTCATGGCTGATAACAGATTAGGAAAGGGACAGAATATCGGGGGTGCAAGAGACTTGGAGTGGTAGGGGGTAGGGAGGGGGCGTACATAAAAACTAAGACAACATGGACCAGTTCTATAGAAATCCTCATTTTTGTTGCCATTCTACAAGATATAACACCAATAAAGGGGGAGGGGGACAATCTGGACAGAGGGTGGAAAAAGCTTAACCTTAAAACCATGGACTCTGGCTGGTATATCCCAGACCCAGAATTGGGTTGCTCCCCACAGTGAGCTGTTGGCCAGGGAGATCCATGAGGTCCTCAAAACAATGTTGACCCTTGACAAAACACTTGAATACCTGCCAGAGCTAAATGGTATGACCCTGTTGCTGAAGACACTACAGGCTGTGGTCACAGGACACTGTAATACCATGCTGGAACCAAAAGGGAAAGTAGATCTCTCCTGGCTAGCCCTCATAGTGCTGCTGGGAAGCCCTATGGGAGCCACTGGGGGACAACAGTCACCAACAGCATGAATAAGCAGGGGACCCTGCAGACTAAGAAACCAACCAGCTCGTCAAGAAGTACACACTTGTGCAATAATTACACACAGCCTCTGCCGGTAACCAGCTGTTCTCTGATTGGACGTGAGGCCCGCTCAGTGGGAGAGAACTTATATCTGGCACTGGAAACCAAGTAGGAACCCCATGGTCATGAAACTCATACTTTAGAAAGAAGCCCCCACTGCTCTGCAGAGAAGGGTGGGCTTGCATATCCAAAAAACTCTCAAATAACTTTGTGTACCTTCTTTTACCCAAGCTGCTCTCATTCTTGTTTGGAGAATATGCAGAGGAAAGAGAAAATAGAGAACAAAGTTTCATTGACAAGACAAGAATATAGTCAACTGCCCACCATGAGACATGCCACCTCTACCACATCTGCCAGGGCCCAGGAGAAATTACAGAGGAAATAGCAACATGAATACTGCTCTTACTGCTAGCCTGACAACCAGTTACAGAGCAATGATGACAGACATAGTAATAAATCAAAACCTATAAAAGCAGAAATCCAGAGGCTACAGAGAACTCAACACTAAATCAGATAGCCAACAGCCTTGCCATGGCTCAGGGAACATTGTGGAAGAGGGTGGGGTAAGGTTGCAAGAGCCACAGAGTGAATAGGAATACCCTGAGGCATGGCACTCCCCCACACTGGGACTGACTGAGGAGGACTTCATGATCCCACAGTATAACCCCACTGAGGATGTCTTCACGACCCCACAGTATAACCCCACTGAGGAGGCCTTCACGACCCCACAGTATAACCCCACTGAGGAGGCCTTCACGACCCCACAGTATAACCCCACTGAGGAGGCCTTCACGACCCCACAGTATAACCCCACTGAGGAGGCCTTCACGACCCCACAGTATAACCCCACTGAGGAGGCCTTCACGACCCCACAGTATAACCCCACTGAGGAGGCCTTCACGACCCCACAGTATAACCCCACCGAGGAGGCCTTCATGACCCCACAGTATAACCCCACCGAGGAGGTCTTCACGACCCCACAGTATAACCCCACCGAGGAGGTCTTCACGACCCCACAGTATAACCCCACTGAGGAGGTCTTCACGACCCCACAGTATAACCCCACTGAGGAGGTCTTCACGACCCCACAGTATAACCCCACTGAGGAGGTCTTCACGACCCCACAGTATAACCCCACTGAGGAGGTCTTCACGACCCCACAGTAAAACCCCACCGAGGAGGTCTTCATGACCCCACAGTATAATCTCACCGAGGAGGTCTTCATGACCCCACAGTATAATCCCACTGAGGAGGTCTTCACGACCCCACAGTATAATCCCACTGAGGAGGTCTTCATGACCCCACAGTATAACCCCACTGAGGAGGTCTTCATGACCCCACAGTATAACCCCACTGAGGAGGTCTTCACGACCCCACAGTATAACCCCACTGAGGAGGTCTTCATGACCCCACAGTATAACCCCACTGAGGAGGTCTTCATGACCCCACAGTATAACCCCACTGAAGAGGTCTTAATGACCCCACAGTATAACCCCACTGAGGAGGTCTTCACGACCCCACAGTATAACCCCACTGAGGAGGTCTTCACGACCCCACAGTATAACCCCACTGAGGAGGTCTTCACGACCCCACAGTATAACCCCACTGAGGAGGTCTTCACGACCCCACAGTATAACCCCACTGAGGAGGTCTTCACGACCCCACAGTATAACCCCACTGAGGAGGTCTTCACGACCCCACAGTATAACCCCACTGAGGAGGCCTTCACGACCCCACAGTATAACCCCACCGAGGAGGTCTTCACGACCCCACAGTATAATCTCACTGAGGAGGTCTTCATGACCCCACAGTATAACTCCACTGAGGAGGTCTTCATGACCCCACAGTATAACCCCACTGAGGAGGCCTTCACGACCCCACAGTATAACCCCACCGAGGAGGTCTTCATGACCCCACAGTATAATCTCACTGAGGAGGTCTTCATGACCCCACAGTATAACTCCACTGAGGAGGTCTTCATGACCCCACAGTATAACCCCACTGAGGAGGTCTTCATGACCCCACAGTATAACCCCACTGAGGAGGTCTTCATGACCCCACAGTATAACCCCACTGAGGAGGGCCACCAGGGTAATGGGAGCAGGAGTGAGGGGATCAAACAGTATAACCTACTGTACAAAATAAAATTTTAATTTTTTTTTAAATTAAAAAATAAAAATTGGGCTGGAGAGATGGCTTAGCGGTTAAGCGCTTGCCTGTGAAGCCTAAGGACCCCAGTTCCAGGCTCAATTGCCCAGGACCCACATTAGCCAGATGCATAAGGGGGCACACATGTCTGGAGTTCGTTTGCAGTGGCTGGAGGCCCCGGTGCGCCCATTCTCTCTCTCTCTCTCTCTCTCTCTCTCTCTCTCTCTCTCTCTCTCTCGGCCTCATTCTCTCTCTGTCTGTCACTCTCAAATAAATAAATAAAACAGAAAAATTAAAAATATATATATATGAAAAGCCTGACTCAAACAGACTCAAATAAGAGAGCTCCATCCAGGCAAGGTGGCACACATCTATAATCCCAGCACCCTAGAACTCAATGTATAGCATATATATATATGCTATATATAACATATATAATTACTAATATATACATATGTTTGAAAGCAGAGACAGTACTGTGAGAAGAAGGAAGAGGTATAAAGGGAAGGAATAAGAGGAAATGAGAAAGAATAATAGAATATACATGACATGGAAGCAGAAGAGGGACTATTTAGAGGGAGAAGGGGACAGGGGAAGGCAGTGGAGAACAAATAAGGTCAAAGTAAAGTGAGAATTTGCATATACATATACCTCATCTCCATCACTAGAACTAAGGTCCCTGGCTAAGTGAATGGCCATCTACACTTCTACTTGGATGGTTATGGGCCTACTTCTCACTTGACTCACTGGGCATAAAGACTATGAGAAGATGCAAAATTACAAAAATTCACACCTCTCCAATTGGCTCTTTATCCAAATATCAGTGCCAAGCTCTCCATCCCCTCTTACTCTTTTCTGGCTATAAAAGGACACTAAATTGAATGGGCCTGGAGAAATTTGGGTCAAGAAATCAGTAAAACCCGTTATATTTCAACTGTGGATCATAATCTACTGCTATTCTGCTTTGCAAAGTAAGAAAGCTAAAAATAAAAGTGTGATACATCTGTCCAAGCTTCTTCAGAAAATAAGTAAACTAAGAGGCAAAAAAAATGGAAATAGCCACAGGTACTTTTGTTATAAATTAAGCTTCTAAGATTATAAACACTGTTCAGGTATCCTGAAGTGAGTTAAAAAAAAACACCAAAATTACAGAAAAATTGAACATTCCTCTCTGGCAAGCTGTGTCTAGTGTACAGTGGGTAATCTTCACTGAGAGCAGTGACGTGGCAATCACCCCCAGAATCACAGAGCTGACAATGAACCAAGACGCCCAGAGGCACAGCACTGGTGAGCCTGCAGCTGGCAACGTTTGTCTGTGGAATTCAGTTTCCTACACCATATGTCTTTCCCCAGCACTAATACTATCATTTAAGAAATGAGAACAAAAGCTGGGCCAAAGTTAGGTTGGGTGTGCCATAAATAACCTCATATTCAAGGCAATTTATGTAGCTTCCTAGTGTGCCAGCTGAAAGGCTGGCACTCATGCCACTGTGTGCACAGCCCAGCAGGGACTGTTCTGCACAAGGAATGTGGCTGTTGGCACAATTTTGGTCCTTACCTAGACTGGCTTGAATCGTTGTCTCCTTGCCAGGAAACCTAGCAGACCTTTGGGAACCCTTTAAGAGAAAAGTCATACATTTCATGGGGCTTGTGAATGGAAAGATGGATACTGTCAGCAAGTTGGTTTGCTGCCAGATTGGGCATAGCACAAGCATAATGGGAATTTAGATTATACAGAAAGACCTTTTTTTGCGGACCTCATTTAGTAATAGCTAACAATAATGATAGCTTCCAGTATTGTGTGCCTATGATGGGCCAAGAAGGTGCTGGCTTGCATTACAGTCTAGAGATACAGGGGTTCCTCAGTATCCAAGGGGATTAGTTCCAGGACTGCCTTGGAATCCAAAATCCTAGAATGCTCAAGTCCCTCATATAAAATGACAGAGCATTTGCATATAGCCCAGGACATCCTCCCATGCCCTTAAACCATCTCTTGATTATTCATATGACCCAATACAATGCAAATCCTCTTAAACACTTAGTGTACTGAATTGTTTAAGGAATATTGATTAAACAGTCCGTATTCAGTACAGATGCAGTTTCTTTCACATTTTTTGATCTGGGGTTGATTGGATTGGCAGATTCAAAACAAGCAAAAAAGGAGACAGCTACTTCTCACCACCACAAGCCAAGAGGTGCCTGTGTGGATGTGTGCTTGCCATCATTTTATCAGCAAAAGAAGCTGATGTTCAGAGAAGTGGCGTGAATTGTTTGAGGCTAGTCATGTGTCAGAAATGAGCTACCGAGTCAGTTTTCATCAGATCATGAGCCTATATCTCTCTGCTTGAGTCATACTGTCTACAGTAGTGCTCTGCTCCCTCCCATGGCGAGTAAGAAGCTGGCAATGCTATGCACACCAAGCCTAAGACTTGACCAACGGGAGTGCTGGAATGGATAACATGGAGTGTCAACAAACACAGAGAGAGAAGGGCGTGGATAGAGAGAGAAAGACATAACCCTTCCCCAACCCAAGGCAGCATTTTCTCTCTCACCAAGAAAGCATCTTCCCACAACCTCCCTGGCCCAAGCACTAATTCCAAGACGAGCTTTCAAACCAGGTGGGCAGTTTGGAACACAACATTCCCTCGCAGAGCCCAGCACCCCCCAGCTCAGGACGGAAGACTATGCTAACAAATGGTTTGAATTACAGGGAATTTGAATGTGTTCCGTTGTCTTGGACAGAGCCGATGCAATTATGAAATAACCCCCTTTTTAAAGTCTGTTGTCCATATGCCATTACAGCTGAGTCTTTTCACGAACAACAGACGCCTGGCCATTTCATGCAGAGTCACACCCCACATGCACAATGGACACACCTAATCTGGGAAAAGACCCCAAAGTGCAATGGAAGCTATTGCATGGACATGTCAAGCTATTGAAACCTCCACTGGCCAGGGTCGGGAGGGGGTGGGAAAGTCAGGAGTATTCTGGAAAGAAACAATAGTTGCTTAATGATTCTCTAAGAATTACAAAAATCTCAATATTTGCCAACATGGCCCAAATGCTGTGACATATTAAATGCTGATATTAGAACACAGTCTACTATGATTCTCCACTGTTTACTCAAAACTTTGTTTTGTTTTGTTTTGTTTTTTAAAGGGAAACTTTTCTTTTTGCTCTAACAATTTTCTGTTCTTGAATTTAATCCAAACACACCTCTCCTCCTTTCTGTTTTCAAAAATATGTTTTATTTTATTTCTTTGAGAAAGCACGCATGAAAGAGAGAGAGAGAAAAAGAAGCAGATATATCAGAATGAGCACACCAGAGCTTCCAGCTACTGCAAACAAACTCAAGACGTACACGCCACCTTGTGCATCTGGCTCTACATGGGTACTGGGGAATCGAACCTGAGTCCTCGGGCTTCACAAGCAAGTGCTGTAACTGCTAAGCCATCTCTCCAGCCTCTCTTCTCCTTTGTTGCTTGTAAGTAGTATTCAATCAGAGCCCACTCTGAGTTGTGCAGACAGGAACTGGTTTCTCTTCAAATAAATAGTTAAATCTTCTGCCCTGGTCTTGAAATACAAAATGGATGGAATAGTACTGCAAATCTTACAAGAAAAGACCATTAAGAGGGAAAGTTGTATCTGTGCCTTAAGAAACATTTCTTAAAATTGAAAGTGCATGCTTCCACATGATGAGTCAATTTGGTGGCTTGAAAATTTTTATGGTGCTAAAGGCCCAAGGACATGATGTACAAGATTTGCTGAACTGAACAGGGAGAATTAGCCACAGAATTCCTGGATTCCCCTCTGCCTGTCTTCCTCAGCTTCCCACAGCTGTGTAATTTACTATTTTTTCCTTTGTATTGATCAAAGTTCAAATTTCCCAATCCTATTACTCATGGCCATTTGACCCTCACACCCAACCCGGGTTGGGATGTGGTAGAGCCATGGTAGGGGTATGTACTCCCTAGATCTCTTTTAGAGTGAAGAGAAAGATGCCCAGCTGCTGGAAAAATGGCCAGTAGGTAGCCCTCAGCTCTTAGCCATCTCGAAGAATAGCTTCTGTTGGAAAAAGGTGCCTGGTCCAAGGTCATGTTTGCTCCCATTAGCAGCTACATCCAAAGACAAATTGAAGGATAAAGGCCTGAACGCGTGCGCGCGCGCGCACACACACACACACACACACACACACACACACAAACCTAGGACAATTCTGAGAAATTCTCCAGGTTTCCCTGTGGAGCTGAGTAAGGCCTTTGTTGAGATAGCACTGTGGTCTGAATGTGTTCTCCAAAATTTCTATATGGGAATCCTAATCCCTGAGGTGATTGCCTTTAGGAGGGAAGGTCTGGCAAACTATATCGATGCTCTGGGACCCAAGAAAGCTTGCTAACCCCTCCCATCATGTGAGGATGCAGTGGGAAGATACCATATATTAACCAGAAAGAAGGCTCCCACCAGATACCAAATCTGCCCACATTTCTATCCTGGAATTCCCAACTCCTAAAATTGTTAAAAAATAAATATTACTTGGAGCTAGGAAGATGACTCAATGGTTAAAGGCGCTTGCTTGGAAAGTCTGCCAGCCCTGGTTCAATGCCCAAGGCACCCATGTAGGCCAGATGCAAAAGGTGGCACAGGCATCTGGTCTCCACGCCCCCATACACACCTGTATACCTAACAAACATATGTGCAAATAAGTGACTTTTTTTTTCAAGGTAAGGTCTCACTCTAGCCCAGGCTAACCTGGAACTCACTCTGTAGTTCCAGGCTGGCCTTGCACTCACAGCAATCCTCCTACCTCTGCCTCCCAAGTGTGGGGATTAAAGGCATGTGCCACCATTCCCAACCTATAAATAACAATTTTAAAATATGTGTTGCTTATAAGCCACCCAATTTATGGCATTTTACTACAGCAGCCCAAATAGACTAAGAGAACAGTGGTTCGGCATTCTCCACTCATCCAGAGTTCCATCACTTCTTTTTACTCGCCTCTCAGAATCTGCTTCTTCCTGGGGGCTGGCCCGTGCTGCTCTCCCAGCCATCCAGCGCCCCCTTCTGGTTATGTGAGGCCAGAATCTTACTATTGAGCTCAACCAGAGCCTAATCTCTGATGACAGTCCCATGTATAAAAATCCACATGAACTCTTTAACGAAGACATATCATTAGCTACTCCAATAAAAGTTAGGAGGACTCCCATTTCATAGATATTCAGGTGAAAATATGTACGAGTTTTAGTTGATGACAGGGTAAAAATTCAAACTGCAGTCTGCTATCAAAAGAAGGTAACAACTACCTTACAAAGCTAACACAATCATCAGCCATGTTAAAGTAAGTGTAGTGCTCAAGTCAAGCAATAACAGGCTCACTAGATGGGTAAGCCAGATTTATGGTACCATTTGTCAGGACGGCTATTCTACTTTAAGAGGGACATTAGTATCCATCAATAGGAGATTGGTTAAATAAATTACAGTAATCCACACAATGGAAACCAGGCAGCTATAAAAATGATGATGTGTAGCTTCATTTATTGACATGGAGAGATGCCTATGACAAGCTACTTAATAAAAAATAGCAAAAATTATAGCAGGCTCCAGAAGAGTCCCTATAACACAATCCAGTTTGTTCAGTCATGTGTGTATATGTTATATTTTTTAAAGTGAAAATATGAGAAACTGGGGTTTCTAGGGTGGGTTAGAAGGTCCACGTAGAGACTGTTGGGAAGAGCGGACAGAAGTAAAAGTGTATATGGTCTCTGTCCTCAAGTGCCTCCAAGCTTCCCTCCAACTAAGAAGGAGGTAGCAACCTCAGAGTCACCACCTGCTCACCCTTGCTACCATGCAAGCATATGTCTACCGCAGGCCATCATCAGTCTACATACTGTGCATGCAACACATAAGATGCTGAGCTTTGGGGAGTTTAGAGTAGAAGGCAGAAGGAATCCCCAATCTGGCATCACAACTCAGTGGTTTCAAACAAGACAAATTTATTCTACTACAGTTCAGGAGGGCAGATGACAACAGTCAAGGTTTGAGCTAAGCCATACTCCTTCCTGATGCTGGCTGCAGACAGTCCTTGGCATGTCATTATGGTCCTCAGCTTACAGGATATCACTTCAGTCTCTGCCTCCATCTTCACATGGCCCCCACCTCTGTGTCTAACCCAAATATTCCTTTTTCTGTCTCTTATAAGGACACTTGTTCTTTGGACTTAGGTTATATCTGAATAATCCAGGATGGCAACATTGCAAGATCCTTAATTATGTCTGGAATAACCCTTTTACCCAAATATAGTTCCACTCACAGGTTCTAGTTGAGTACTTCTTTTGGAAGGACATCATTACACCCACTGTACATGGCTGAGCCAATTATGAGAAGGTGATGTGGTGTGGTCTTCCCGCATGTATATGCAACGTGTGGGATGAGTAGAGGAGAGGGAAGCACAAGTCAGCCATACAGCACCGGCCTTTACTCATGCCTGCCGGTCCCTCTGGGTCCCTGCACTCACAGCAAGGGGCTATCCTCCCCTCCCCAGTCAGGAGAAGAAACTGGCTTATAAAACAATACTTCTTTTGTTTTATTTATTTTCAAGATGAGGTCTCACTGTGTAGCCTGGCTGGCCTGAACACGCAATCTTTCTGCCTCAGCCTCCTGAGTACTGAGATTACAAGCGTGAGCTACTAGATGGGCTTAAAATATACTTGTTTTGTACACACATACACACACACATGTGTCACATAGGTAGCTATACAATGCATCTATTATATTAAATTTTCATGGCTTAGGGTATAGCTAGGGGATGAAAATATTAAACAATAATGAAAAATGTCTGAGATAGACTGGAGAGATGGCTTAGTGGTTAAGGAGCTTGCCTGCAATGCCTAAGGACCCATGTTCGGCCTGCAGATCCCACATAAACCATATGCACAAAGGTCTGGCTTATGCAAGTGCAAGGTCGTGCATGCCAACTAGGTGGCACAAGCATCCGAGTTTGATTGCAGTGGCTGAGAACCTGCCATGCCAACAATTCTCTCTCTTTCTCTCTTTCTCAAAAAAAAAAAAGTCTGAGAAATGAAAACAAAATCAAGGACACTATCATGGTCATCAAGGGATAGGCAAAGTGCTCCCCAACTGTTAATATAATAATTGAATAACTGACTGAAACTTCAGAGATACTTCATGCTGAGAAGAATCATTCTAACTAGAAGAGTTCACTAAGTGGGAACTAAGTCAGTCCCACATGGTTGGTAAGTACTCTCCAGAAATATTCAGGCAGAGGAAAAAAGGAAGATTTTTCTCAAGAACTATGTCAGGACATGTTAAAAATACTTGCTCAGCATCATCAGTACATGGCACACCAGTGTCATAATACCATGAATACCCTTGGCTATTTGTCCAACTCTCTTGTTTCGAGACAAACCAAGTCCAATGATTTGCAGGTCTGAATGTGTCTCTATGATCCTATGCAAGCCACAACCATCATTTCAGCGTTCCTACCAACAAGCACCCTAGTGACAATTGGCAGTGTTTTTTCCAATCTGACCTTCATCTGAGAGACCCATCACATCTTCTGTGCTTGCTGCCTTTTTGCTGTATCACTTTCATATCATGTGTTTCAAAGACTCTAAGAATACTAAAAATTAAATGAGTTATCAGAGTGTGAATATTATATAAATCACTGTTATTCTTTCTAGCTGATAACAACAATAGGTCCAATATTATCTAGCTGCAAAACACTAATCCATCAGAAAGAAATGTTCCCACCAATAAAACAAATTAAGGGACTGGAGACAAAATTCAGTGGTGGAGTGTTTGGCTTGCATTCACAAATCCCTGGGTTCAATCTCCAGTACCACAAAAACAAATTAAAAATGCAAAACAGGAAAGCTCCATTAAAAAAAAAAACAACGTATTTTTTAAATTAAGTCTTATATTTATATAGGAGATAGTTTAACCCTCTTCTTAATTATCTAGAAATTGGGTAAAATGGCGATGTAATTGATCAAAGGGCCTATAAATCTGAGTCACTTACAGCAGATGGTGTTCCATCGCCAATGTATGATACCAAGGAAACATTCAAAACAGGAAATATCAGACTCAACTGAGAGTCTAGCTGTGATGCGTGGACTTTTCGATTTTGCACAATGATTTGCAGATGTCCTCAGAAACTTGTGGCCAAGTGAGGGCAGCTTGGACCACACTCACCCTTCAGTGGACCTAGCCTCACAGGCAGCATGGGGAGGCCATGGCGCTGCTCAGCTGCTGCCAACATGGAGAAACTGGTGAGAAAGGTGTTTCAAATTATTTCATTCTCAAGAGCAAACAGCTCTAGAAAGCCATTGTTTTAAAAGCACTTAAGCATCTGCTCGGAGCGAATATGTTTGGTTTGATTTTGCTGCTCTTACCAGACCATGTGCAGGGCACAGCCAAGGCCATGGGCCCCACTCCTGAATCCACATCAGGAGGATTTATGTCCCCCTCTCCTATTAACACCATAAGGTGCCAAGGGCCTTAAGGGTCACATTGTGGGGGAGAATTGCAGTTGCATCATTAATAAAAGAGTGGCCGCCTTTCACAGCTCCAACTGGGTATGAAATCTTACTCTGAGGAACCTTTTGCCAGTGGGGTGGGTGGCTCTAAAATCTCACTCTATTCCACAAGTAGAGACAGAAAAGGCAAGGGAGAGGGTTGAGGAGAGGGAGAAACAAGTTGGCAGGAGGTCAAAAAATACCACCATTCTGATTTTTATGAATGTTTAAAATCTGAATCTGGATTTGCTTTCTCAGTGTAGGAGCCTTGGGCAGAAAGCCAAGCCCGGAGGAACGGCTCCAATTCAAAGACTTTGCTCTCCCGTGTCTCCCTACACTAGCTGGAAAGCCAGTGTGAAGGTGAACTGTGGAAACTTCTGGAAATACACTCAAAAGCACAGCCCCCCCACCCCAGCTCATGTCCCAGCAGCAACGTAATTGTAATGATGTCTACTGTGAAGGGCTGACAATGCAGGAACGGATTATATGGACCAGTTTAGTTAGAAGGCTTGACAAATGTCATCCATGAGATGAGAGTGCGTCTTCCCTTTCTGTAAGAAACTGCCCCACATGCAAATTCATATTAATCAAGATTGGATTAAGTTAGATTAGATTAGAACAGAACCACTAAGCCCTTCCTCTGAGGACATTGTCACCCTTAGAGTCAGTGTGGTTTACAGACTTCCATGTTACTTGTAGTAGGACAAAGAACACTGTCTCTCGGGAAAGGTTATAAGTCATGGGAAACTTTCATCTGGCTTTAACACAATGTATTTGCAAAGAGCTATCCTGGAAAAATATCTATATCACAAATACATACATTAACCTCCAAGAGTCCTCAAAATGATCTAAATGGTATTTTTTAAAGGCTAGACCATCCCAACAGAATCATAACAAGAACTTTTGAAAATTTCAAATTTCTGATCCCCTTCCTAAATATACAAGCCAAGTCTCTGAAGTAACATGTGTTCTGAATACTCCCGAATTGATTCATTTTAATAATAAAGTTTTTAAATAAAGCTTAATAACTGCTTCCCCCCAAGGAAAAAGAGCCTCCTATAGTTGACCACACGGACTCTACCTCAACCTGGGAGAATTTGTGCAGATTGTAAGTTCTTAGCAAATATTCTTCTCACTGTTAGTGTTTACTGGAATAGGATTTAAAGACAGCCAAGGGATCCTACTAGAAGGCAAACCTGAGGGAAAATTAACAACAGCTTAAAAAGTTACAGTACTTACTCATTGACTCACACCCCTTGTTTGGAAGCTGTTCTCTTGTGAAGGACATTTAAAAGTCTTTGAAGGTGAGGTCTGTCCCTCACCAAACATGACACAGAAGATGCAGTCATAGCCCCTTTTGTGCTTAGGAATGCCCCAATTGCTCCATGGTTCTCGGGTTTTCCTTATGGCCAACCATAGGCATGATATGCAATGGAAATAAAGTTTATAAATTTGATTTTACTGAAAGGAAAAGTTGAAAGCAAATGAAGGTTTTGGGCTTAGATGGAACAGTTATGGAAGGTTGGCATCCACAGGAAGCAGCTCCCATCCATTTTCTGGCCTTCACTGGATGCAGCAGACAACTGGCTGGTTTGCAGGAATGCAAGAAGTAAAGAGGAGATAGTCCCACATGTGTGAGGGGTGTTGCAGTTATTTAAACAGTATGCCTCAAAACAGAAACCCTTATTTTTATATTTTGATCTTTCAACTAGTAATTTTGATGGATTATGAGGACAGAAGCTAAACATAATAAGGGGCCTGACCAAAACCAGACTTTCTTTCTTTCTTTCTTTCTTTTTTTTTTTTTTTTTTTGAAGAAGGAAATGGAATATAAAGTAACCCATTTATGCCCAAATTGGATCTCTGAAGCCATCTGATCTGCCACAAGTAAAGCCTCACAGTTTCTACTGTCTGTGTTGGCATTTTCCTTCTCAGAGAAGTGCAAAACTTATTTCACCAAAAATCTGAGAAGCTCTACTTATAGATGTTAAAAGTTGAAAGAATGCTTTTGCGTAGCTTGTTCAACAGGCTGTGAATGAAAGAATGGAAATCTTGCCATCCAAAGCGGCACACACCTTTAATCCCAGCACTTGGGAGACAGAGGTAGGAGGATCACCATGATTTCAAGGCCACCCTGAGACTACATAGTGAATTCCAGGTCAGCCTGAGCTAGAGTGAGACTCTACCTTGAAAAACCAAAAAAACTTTTTTTTTTAAATAAAAAAAAAAGAATGAAAATCTCTAGGGACCCAGTTGTAAAGGCAACAGAAACGTCAAATTGTGGGAGAAGTGGGGAGGGTAGACACAAACAAGAATGTTGCTAATAAATGTCACAATCAACACATACTGTAGCAGTGCATAAATTATATACTAACTTTTAATTCAAATTTTACCAAACACCGACAGTGTCCAAGTTCTGCTGACTGCAAATGAGCATTAGGTGGGTATAGTTGGTTCCCTTTCAAGCATCCCATTGTATTTAACTACAGTGTATAAATCAGGTCATCAAGTCACTCTGAGATACGTGACAAAATGCAGAATCATAGGCTTGAAGCATTTGTTGGAGCCAAAATTTATAACTCTTAAAGAAAGCTAATGCATAGCATACCCAGCAGAAATAAGCATTGCCTTTGCCTGCTTGGTGACGCCCACTCCGCACTTGACAATCAGAGTCGAATGGAATCTACTGACCACCACGCCTGTGCATTTATCTGCCCATGTCTACTTGACTCTTTCTTTAATTGCATGGCGACAGAAAAGGGGTATGCAGAAAGTTACCAATCCTTAATCCTGTAATAATAATTAAACATCCAGGCATGGTGATGCCCACTAATAATCCACACTTGGGAACTAAAGGCAGAAGGACTGGGAGTTCCAGGTCACCCTTGATTACATAGCAAGTTTGAGGCCAGCCTGGGCTACATGAGGCCCTGTCTCAAAACAATAAAATTATGCAAATTTGATAAAGACAAATTGTTTAGAGCAGAGACACATGGTCTACTACTCAGCTCCTTAGCCTGTGGGTCATGACTCCCATATGAGACTTCTATATGAATGTGGGGGTTGCAACAAATTTGGAAACAGTAAAAGATTTCTGAACATGCAATGACCAAAATCAATTCAAAATGAAGCGCATACTGAATCCCAGGTGTTTCTGGTAGCACTCACTCACACCACATATACACTGTGCACTGCGTGTGGTATCACGTCACACAGCACCAAGTGCTGCTTTAAACACCTCAGCACAAATTTGAAAGTATTGTACATTACGAATTGCAATGTTTTCTGTTCTTATAGAAACATGATGGTTTAATTATGGAGACCAAAGGCCTTTAATATCTCCCTACCAATATTCCTCAGCATGTAAGTATCAAGTTAGTATATATTTGGATTGTATTGTGTTAGGAGGTTTGGTTTTAAAAAGTGATGTTTGAGTTGCTGACTTGAGTTTGATTTAAAAAATTATGAAATGAATTTTAGCTTGGGATCAGAACAGAATTTCTGAAATGGCCCCAGACACACTTCTGCTGTATTCTATTATATATTTTTGTGAAAAAGCATTCTCAGCTCAATCAACCCTGGAAAACACTTAAGATGTTTTATATCCTTCAGTATCAAATATTCAAATAAGATTTAATTATTTATGTAAATTAAGCATATCCATTTTGTTAGTATACAAATTTTCTTTTATCTTTACAAATACTAAAATTATAATAAACCAAGTAACTATTTTACTTTACTTTTTCTGTGACAGGGTTTCATGTAGCCCAGGCTGACCTCAACCTCACTATGTAGCAGAGGATGATCTTGAACTTCTGACCCTCCTTCCTCTACCTCCCAAGTGCTGGGATCACAGGCATGTGCCACCATACCTGACTCACAAAGAATTATTTTAAAATAAATTTCTTTATGATTTACTATCAGTAAGTGATTGCTTTGCATGTCTCTTTTACATACTTATATAGCTGGGATCACATAAAAATTTCTTGAGCAGGGCTGGAGAGATGGCTTAGTGGTTAAGTGCTTGCCTGTGAAGCCTAAGGACCCCGGTTTGAGGCTCAATTCCCCAGGACCCACATTAGCCAGATGCACAAGGGGGTGCACGCATCTGGAGTTCATTTTCAGTGGCTGGAGGCCCTGGCATGCCCATTCTCTCTGTCTATCTGCCTTTCTCTCTCTGACTGTCTCTCTCAAATAAGTAAATAAAAATGAACAAAAAAAATTTTTTTTAATTTCTTGAGCAAAAAGACTCACAAGTGGAAAAAATTTAAGAAGCTCTACTTTAGAGTAATAGACATGACAACTAATACTTGGGCTCCTGTGTTCATTGATATGTCCACATATTTTACATTGTGCCATTTAACACTGAGGCCAGCCTTGGCTACATGAGAACCTGTGCCTCATAGACAGCTCCCCAGCAAATATTTGATACATGAATTAATTAACACCTACTGGAAAATTATAAGTGATTAATATTGAACAACAGTAGGGCTGGAAACATCAGTTCTCAACAGGCTTGGGCTTATGTGAGTTAGCTGTGCTAGCACCAAGGAGAAGGAAGATCCGTTTGGCCAACAACAAGTCTATGTACACAGGGACTGAGCAAATACATGTAAGGAGGGTAAAGGGAGAAAGGATTACCACCATCTGGGAAAAAAGAGCCATAGATATAAAAAGAGGATAAGTTAGAATAAAGTATGTAGTATTAGATTTAAATTGCATCAATGTGAATTCCATTATTTGCATGATAGAATAAAGGCAGAAGATAGTCGGACAGATGCTATGCTTTAGTTTGAAATGTCCCTGATAGCTAATGTTCTTAACAATTGACCTCCAGATAATGGTGCTATGTCAGGTGGCAGGCTATGGAACATTTAAGAGAGGAAGACAGGCTGACAGAGGTGAGCCACTGAAGCAGATCTTTGAAGGTCACAGGCCAACCTTTGATTTAGCCCTTCTCTCTGCTTCCTGGTCTCTGCCATGTGAAGAGCCGCTGCCTCACACTCCCCCTACCACAGACCAAGCCATGTCTTCCCCACCATGATGGACTGCAACTCTCTGAAACCATGAGTCAAAATGAATCTTTCCTCACTTCCATTGTTTCTATTAGGTATTTGGTCAAAGCAAGAGGAGTGTATATGCTCAAGTTCTGACTAAGAAAGCCAAAAGTCAATGATGCCTCAGTAACAATGAGCCCATGTAGGGCCCATATCTTCATAACTAAACCTATACTCGACTGAAATGAATCAAAGCTCCTTAAAGATGAGTTGGGGATGTGTGCCAGACACCTCTGCTATATAGACGTCTTTTTGCAAGAAGAAGCCAGTAGAGGGACAGAGGAGGAAAACCAAGACTGTGGTGGTATACAAGTCCATTTTGTAGTGTGTTAAGGCATATCAAAATGAGAAAGTGCCATCAATCCACTGAGCTTGGTAGCATGGAGAGAACAGTGACCTTGACTGGATCAGTCTTACTAAGAGCAGTGGGAACAGAAACCTAGCTAGAGCGAATTAGGAAGACAATGTAGGGTGAGCTCCCAATGAAGAGTTGTAAGCTTTTCTGTGCAGGGGAGCACAGAAGTGGAACAGATGCCAAAAGGATAAATAGGGTCAAGTAAAGTTTTGTGCTTTGTTTTTTAGACAGCCCTTACCAGCAGCATATGTAATAGTGTAGTTGGGTGTCCCATAGACAGATCAGGACCATCAAAGATGTTGTGAGGGGGGATATTTGCAAGAGTTCATAAACTAGGGCTGGAAAGATTGTTCAGTGGTTAAGGTGCTTGCCTGAAAATGCTAACAACATACGCTTAATTCCCCAGTATGCACATAAAGCCAGATGCACAAAGTGGTACATGTACCTGGAGTTCATTTTCAGTGGCTGACCCTGGTGTACCCATTCTCTCTCTGTCGTTGCAAATAAATAAAATATGTTTTAAAGCTAAAAAAAAAATCACAAACTGAAAAGTACAAATAACTCTTTGATAAAATGAGGCAGGTACACTTTATGATATAACAAGGAAAATGAAAGTATAGGGGGAGAGACTTGTGAATTAACCAGAGAATTGCTACCAATTGATCTGTTTCCTCTTTTTTTTTTAACATCTTTTGAGGCAAGCCCAATAGATTGACCTTTATTTATGTGATGTGTGTGTGTGTGTGTGTGTGTGTGTGTGTGTGTGTGTGTGAGGAGAGAGAGAGAGAGAGAGAAATTGGCACACCAGGGTCTTCAGCCACTGCAATCGAACTCCAGACATATGTGCCACCTTGTGCGCATGTGCAACCTTGCGTACTTGCATCACCTTGTATGTCTGGCTTACATGGGACCTGGAGAGTCAAACATGGATCCTTAGGCTTTGCAGGCAAGCACCTTAACTGTTAAGCCATCTCTGCAGCCCTGATCTGTTTTTCTAAAGAAGAACAAAGAAGGATCACAAGATAAAAAGAGGTGAGGAGAAGAAGGAACGATATAGCACTTTTGAAGAGTAGATAAGTAGACGTGGCTGCCATATTGAATGTCCATCTGAGATTAGAAAATAAGAGTTTAGTGACAGCAGTGAGAACCATTGCAGGTTTCCACAGCCAAGCAGAGTAGGCAGCTGTGGGTTTTACAGGATTGGACCTCTGCCAGCCAAGATCACTGGGGAAGGAAGGTAGAAAATAAACAAGGTTGTTACTGTCTGTAGAAAAGGATAATGGCATTTGAAGTAGATACAGAGTAAAGAGAAGCACCAGGAAAGGTGACGGAAAGTGATAATGTTGATGGTCTGTATACACGGGCAAGGCAGATGACTTGTTGGCGATTAGAGTAGATAAGCTAAAGGACAGTATGGCCTGGGGAGTGAGTGGATGAACAGATTCCTAGGGAAACACTAGGAAGAATGTAGAAACCAAATTTAACTATAAAATTGTAAATTCATGTTGAAATTTGGTCATTTCTGTCTGCAGAAAATGTCTCAATTTTGTATGTCTTCTTCCATAGTTCTCTATTCCTTCCAAAGCCTCAGAAGACTAAGCAGTTGTAAAATGGTAAGACATAAGATAAATGATCAGAGTGAAGTTGGTCCAATTAAGTGGGTAGACCTGAATTTCAAGAATCTGTTAATTTTGTTTGGCCCAGTGCCCCAGTTTTTCCTCACAATGAATTCTTTCCTCAAGTAAAACACACACACACACACACACACACACACACACACACATATTTTCATTAAAACTATTTACTTACAAACTTTAATTCAGCAAAGGATGTAATACACTTTTAAGAATGTTGATCTGGGACTGGACAGATGGCTTAGCAGTTAAGGCACTTGTGTGCAAAGCCAAAGGACCCAGGTTAATTTCCCCAAGACCCACGTAAGCCAGATGCACATGGCACATGCTTTTGGAGTTTGTTTGCAGTGGCTGGATGCCCTGGAGTGACCATTCTCTCCTCTCTCTCTCTCTCTCTCTCTCTCTCTCTCTCTCTCTCTCTCTCTCTCTCTCTCTCTCTGTCTCAAATAAATAAAATATTTTTAAAATGTTGATCCAATGCTTTTGGTCTGAAAAGCACACAGATCTTCTTTAAAAGCAGCCTTATATCATCCCTGCCATTGACCAGTTGATTAAAGCACACCTTACCAACACCACCCCCAGATTTTCACAAGTAAAAAGCCTAGTAATAGATGTTCCCAGTCAGTATTAGTTCCACCAAAACAGAATGAAATCCAATTTCCACATCTAAAGAATGATTTGATAATCAAAATGGGACTTTAACTGACTACTATCCCATCTTTTCATTGCCAGATTCATGAGTATGTTCCACACTCAAAAGAAAGCCCACCCTGAGGGTCATAGTACTTTGTGAACACAATCTGAAAATTTGTTGATAATTTTTCTTTGAGTGTGCTTTTTGTAGGTGAAGTCCAGCAGAACAGTGAAGCATGGACTGGGGCTCGGGACCTCTGCACATGTAGTTCCTCACTGGGGTGGGTTCTCTGCTACCTGCTCTCTGATCTCTGTTACTCCTCATCAGTGGTGGAAGGTTAGACAAAAACACAGTAAGGGTCGCATGGGTGTACAATCATACAGTGCACAAAGTTGCTGAGAAGGGCCCAGGCACTTCTGAGAGTCTATACTGTCCAGATATAGCCCTGTGCCGTAGAGGAGGTACATCAGGAAATAACAAACAAAGAACGCCATGATGGGGAGAGAGAGGGAGAAAAGAGAGGGAGAGAAGGAGGAAAGGACGGAGAGATGATGGGGAGGAAACAGTGAGGGAAAGGAAGGGGATAGAGAAAGGAAAGATAAGTTTCCTGATTTTTAGATAAGTAGTCTTGCAGTTTTATTTTGTCCTAGGCTCTGCAAATTATATGATCAGTCCTGGCCTTGTAGTATGTCTAATAATGTCAAGAAAAAGAAGGAAAAAGTGGATGAAAAGAGGAAGAGACAACTTTAAAAAAAGATGACTTTAAAAAAGGCAAAAAGAATGCTTATAGGAAAACCAGAACCCTGTACAAGCACTGTCAGGCAATGCTGAAAGCACTTTCTGAGCTCTATGTTATCTGTCCACAGTCCTATCATGTCAGTGCTGCTATTGTCCCATCCACTACTCAGAGGAGGGAGCAAGTCCCACAGAAGTAGGTGACCTGCTCAGCTGATAAATGGCAGTGCCAGGATCCATGTCACTGCCGTCTGTGGTCACCACTGCTGTCAGTTCACGTCTCAGTATCAGTTGCGTGGCTGCTACCTGCATCTTCATTTTCATGTGGAACCTTCAGGAATATGAATTCACTTTGCTTACACTTGCCTTTCCACTCGCAAGATGCCCCCCCCTTAATTTAAGGACTGTTTCTGTTTCAGTGATGCAGGAGTAACGGGGGTGCTGAGTCACCCTGACTGTGGAGGGAAGTAAGTACTGCTGCCTCCAGCGTCTTTGCTTTGGGAGACAAGTGTGGGCAGGCGTAATTTATTCACCACCACCAATTATCCTGGCTGAAACTCTGAGCCTGCACTTGGACTGAAACCTTAAGGTAGAACATTCTTCACCATATTTCCCATGGTGTGGAACTAGGTCTTCATTGTAGGCAGGCTGTTTGGAAGCACATAGTATTGGGAGCCATAATTCAGTATAGGGGGATGGAAAGCCTGCTGAGGAGGAAGGTGGAGCCAGGATCCTAGGCAGTCAGTGGTCTTGAATGAGCATGTTTCCAAACTGCTGGTTTTCATCCTCACAGCCACCAGCCTCACTGGATGGGAACCTGTGACAGTGAAGGTCCCTTTAAGTCCATTATCAAATTTTCTCTTTTTTTTTCTTTTTCTTTTTGCATGTGTATGTGGCATGTATGTGTGCAGACATGTTCATATGTGTGCAGGCATACAGGTGTGCACATTCATGTCCAGAGGACAAACTTGGGTGTCATTCCTCAGGTACACTATGCACTTTTTTAAAGACAGGGTCTCTCACTGGCCTGGAGCTCACTAAGCTACCTCCTCAACTTCATTTTCTCAACTTTAGCAAGGAAATTACTTCTTCATTACCCATCTATACCCTATATAATCTGTACTGAATGCATGGGATTGAAGTTGTATTGAGAATACATAAAAGGAAAAAAGTAATTTTTGCTAAAAAATTATAGTCAGTTATTTCAATGAGAATAAACATTAAAGTAGTCTAGCTACCTTCCCAGCCCTCTGCCATCCAAAGACATTCATAGAGTTGGAGAGATGGATCAGCAGTTACAGGTCCTCGCTTGCAAAGCCCGAGGACTCAGATTTGATTCTCCAGTACCCACATAAGGCCAGATGCACAGAGTGAAGTGTGTGTCTGGAGCTCATTTGCAGTGGCAATCTCTCTCTCTCTCTCTCTCTCTCTCTCTCTCTCTCTCTCTCTCTCTGTCAAATAAATGAAAATATTCAAAAGAAGAAAGACTTTTGTAAATTAACTGTATCTCCAAACACATGGAATAACACTTGGAAGAGACTATGGAAATAATGACTAGGTAAACACTAGGGCTTATTATTCCTACTTTTATGGTGCTGACTTTGGACTTGAGGAAGAGAGTGGAATGGAGGGTTCAACTACATCTTCCTTCATCAATTCCAAGTAGCTACAGAAATGCCATCTCCATGAATGTTGGAAAGTCAACCCTCTCTTATCATTCATTCAGAGGAGTGCCAAGGGAGCCTTCCATCAGGAATGTGGGAGCCACATGATAACACGTCTCTGCTCTCTTTCACCCTAAGTGACATTGCAACTCACAAACATGAAAGGTTGAAGATAGACTGACTTACCAGTAGATATATCCTCTGCGCATGAGCTGTATGGGAAAAACAAGTAAGATATGCGGTGCACACTCTATACAACAAGCCTTTCGTTCTACTGGTGGGTTGCTCAGTTGCCCTTTGGCCTTATGCGTTGCTGTGTAATACGAAAGAACTAATGGGAATGCCACTTCCTTTCTGTCTCCTAAAACTTTCCCCTAAGGCTCCCTATCCTTCCCAAGCCTGAATCGAGGCCTGAAGGATGTTCTCCATGGCCACAGAAACTAGAAGAGAGGGTTGGAATGCCATCATGTGTGTTTTCTCTAGCTGAATTAGCATATTTCACATGCAGATGTGCTGACTTCCTTTAGATACATTGATGTAAATCCCGCAGATTAGAACATCAGGAAGAGTCAGAATCTGTTGAGTGGAGGATGTTTGGGAGGACGTGTCTGGTACTTTTCATTTTCCTTCCCCACATAATTGTTTCAAGGTGTTATCAGTCTGTAAAAACTTAAGCAAATGGATTTCGATGAACCTTGAGATTTCTTCCCTCAATATAACAGCTTAGAATTTAGGAAGGTGTCCTGTGCCCCTGCTAAGAATCCAGGATTTATCTCTGGGTGACCAGGCACAGGACACTGTCAGCACAGTCCTAGATCAGAGGACTGTGCTCTCAATCTCTCCCAGGCTAAAGGGCTACTGCAATCTCACCATGGAGTCCAGCTTCTCTTCTGGGCAACTTGCAGCAGGAGGACCCAGAATCAATGAAGCTGAGAACATGTATTATGAGCCATACATTTCTTTAAAATAAACAATGCCTATATTTTCAGTTTAATCTACTATAAGGCCTCAAAGGATATAGCAAGAAGCATATTTTGATTCTTTGAAAAAAGTTCATATACTCTTTAAAATGGCACCTACCTATTCACTTTGAAACACACTTTTGTCTGGCATAGTATTTCTAGAACATCTGCACTCTGTTGTTGTGCATTATTATTGCTGCCTATTCTTGGACCAATACACTACATGTTAGCTACATCAACAATACAACATTCATGTATGGACTCAAACATCCCTCTGTAGCAATCTGAACTAGGGAATGAACTTCATATCCAAGGACTTATAGAAAAGAAACACAGGGGCTGGACAGATGGCTTAGCAGTTAAGACATTTGCCTGCAAAGCCAAAGGATCCCGGTTCGATTCCCCAGGACCCATGTAAGCCAGATGCACAAGGGGGTGCATGCATCCGGAGTTTATTTGCAATGATGGAGGCACTGGTGTACCCATTCTCTCTCTCTCTCTCTCTCTCTCTCTCTCTCTCTTTCTTTACCTCTCTCACTCTCTCAAATAAATAAATAAAATAATTTTAAAAAGAGAAACATAGGCTGTGGTAGTTTGGAATTTCAAAATCATTCCAACTTTTAAAAAATTCCAGGGATAAATACTAAGACTCGCAAGTTTTTAAACTAGATAGCTCCAGATGTTTAGAAAGCAGTTGACTAGAAATATAAGGATTTATTGGAAACTTTGAAATACTCTTATGGCATTACTGAAAAATTCTAGAAATGCATTTGGAACTTTAAAAAATGACCTAAGGAAGCTTAAGTAGATTCTCTGTCCATTCTTCCTCTATAATGGCTGACTTTGCCTTGCCATGAGAGAATAATGTTTCAAATACTGGATGGCCATCAACGGTGTGTGTTCAGTCAGAGCCACAGGAAACAAATGGGAGGAAATAGAGGTGCTTGCCTTCTGATGGAATTGGGAGCTGAAGTAAAGTCTGGCTGATGTTTACTATACAAAACACCCCATATGATACTAACAAACACTTATTGATGCTTACCAACACATTGCATTATGCTAAGTAATTTACATACTTTATTTAATCCTCACAACAACCCAATGGAGAAAGATAAGCCAGGAATCAGGAAAGAAAGCCCCTCCGTGAACGAGCTAAATTCATTCCCCAACAATGAAAAAGGAAAAAGAGAAGAGAACTAGACAAGCAACACGTCCCAGATGGTGACTGGACCTAAGCTTCAAGCATTCTTTTCAATGAACTGGAGGCCGCTGTTTCTAGCTCCCGTGCTTTTCCCCTACTGCAAATAAGGGCCCCAGCTCTGCTGCCTGAGGGGTTCCCAGCCACAGGAAGTCCGAGGATTAGGATTTAAGATGGAGCCTCTTCCCATCCCCATTCAGAGTGTGTCCTGAAGCTTCACATCTTGCGTTTTGAAGTTTGAGGGATGCATGAGGCAGAATAAGGAAAACCCAGGTATTTCTTCCTTGACACATGAGAAACATCAACCACACGTCCATCTGAGTCAAAGATGGCCATGGTTATATCCACTTTGGTTTGATGCCAATTGATACTTTTCCCACATGACACTACTTAGAGGTCATCTGAGCCCTAGGATAGCATCTCTCAAGCTTTTCTGCATCAGATACCCATTTGCACAGTCGCAGTGAGACACAGAAGCCAGGGAGCAGGAAGAGATCATTAGACGCTGTCAGGGGAGGAGACGTGATGGGTCTCACTGAACACTAGGCCCCTGTGTATTCCTCCCATGTCTGAGTGGAGGTCAAGTCCCTCGGGATGCCAGCAAGTGGAGAAAACTCTTCAGTCAGGTCTTCACACTGAAGATCTAGCATTCACAGGAGGCAAAGTCAAGCTTCCTAAGTTGGCCCACCTGGGCACCCATGTTTGCAACAACCTTGTAAGATGAGTAGCAGTGAGAAGTCCCATTTTAAAGGCCAGGCTATTGAGGCATTTTAGTCATGGAGAGACCCATGATGCCCAGTTATCTTCAACCTCGGACCTTCTGCCCTTAGTCAGCAAGTGAATTTTGAAAGTATGTTTTAATGTAACCACAGTTAGTTGGGCAGCAAAATATGCCTGCTCTAAACTAGGAAGTAAGTACTAGTTATGCATGAAGAAAGATAGAAAGATAAAATACCCTCATTGATTAAATCTCAGAAGCCACTGGGGACTTCCCAGACCTTGTCACTCAGCTACAGCTAAACTGGAGGCAAAAGCAATCAGAGGTGCCCAGTGGACAGTAGATGCTTCCAGGATCTGGGGATATGTTTCTGTAGCTGTCATTTTCTCCCAACAAATATGATTTTAGTTCCTAAGCTCTCCAGATCCTACTATCTCCTTTCTTTTTTCCTCCCCTCCTCCTCTCCTCTCTTTTATTCTCCTTTCCTCTTAGCTCCAAATTGAAAAGATAAACTAATTATTTAATGATTACTGACGCATCCTTTTCCCTGGCCTAGAATTCTTCTAGATAAATGCTGTCAGGGAGGAGATGGGATGGGTCAGCTCTGCTTTTCCCAGGCATGGGCAGGTAATTTTCCTGGCTTCAAGAGCTCCAGTGTCTGTCTACAAGGGCTCCGGGCAGATGTCTGAAAATCACCCACTGACAGATTTATGCTCGTCAACCTCTGCAACACCCTCCGCCCCCACCCCAAACCATATCATAGTTGGCGATAGCACGTAAAGGCCAAGTTCACCAAGTCCTCTCAAGTACAAGAGAGCTAAGAGGAACTTGCAGTGGCATTCTGCCCGCTCCCACTCCCCCTATCATTTCCCTGCAGACCCCAGCCTCCTCAGCAACCACCTCTTCCTGGCCTGTTTTCTGCTCGAGATCTGGAACAATTTGGGACTCCAGGTTTTTGAAACAAGATTAAAAGGTCTCTTTTGCAGCACTTGCTGAAAAACTCCTCAGAGGAAACGTGGTTGGCAGGTAGAAAAACCAGGACCTGTCTCATTGAAAATCACAGCTGTGTTATCTTTCTATTCCACTGATTGCTTCCAGATTATCACTGGGGCAGCCAGCCAAGGAGCCAGTCCGTCGTGTCCTGGAGCCTAGCTCTGGAGAGAGCTCATTTCACAGAAGGGAATATGTTTGGAGATGCACAGCCAGCCATATGTGGAGCAGGGAGGGAAAATTTGCACCGGAGTGTGGCTCAGCTCCCTAGGCAAGTCGGCACAGGGAGGTGAATTCAGAGCTAGTGTGGCAGGAATTTACCAAAGTATTGGGAAGAGGCCAAATACAAAAGATCTTTTTCTGCAAGGAAAGAGAGTCGAAACTGCAGGAGAAAACAAAGTGAAAACACCCGTGTGAACCTGGCAGTGATGAAATCAGCTGTGAAGAACAGAGTCCTCTATTCAGTGTCTCCAGTCTGTCTCTGCAGAACAAGCTCTCAGCAGAGCCTGGCTGGCAGCATCTTCCCAAGGCCCTTGGCACCTGCCCAATGATCAGATCTGACCAATGGAAGAGGTGAACAGAAGGCAGCCTCACGAGCTTTGGACAACTGCTGCCAACAGGTAGTGCTGTGGTGTCTCCAGAAACAACAGTCAGATGGAGCTGTTGGCTGGTCAAAAGTCTTTAAAACACGTAACACTGGGGAGAATGGTTCCATGGTTAAGAGAACTTCCTGTGCAAGCATGAAGGCCTAAGGAGGCCTAGGAGTACTGGAGTTCAATACCCAAGACTCGCATACGCAGCTGGGTGTGAAGATACATGTCTATAACCCAGGTCCTGTAGGAAAGCAGAGCCCTGGGAATTTCTAGAGATTGAAGAAGAAAGAAAGAAAGAAAGAAAGAAAGAAAGAAAGAAAGAAAGAAAGAAAGAAAGGAAGGAAGAAAGAAAGAAAGAAAGAAAGAAAGATGGAACTGGTTTTCAGGCTAACCATGAGAGCAGTATTTGTGTCACCATTTCTCCTATAATGACTTCTGGTTCTAGGCAGATGAGGTGGAGGTGACCCATCTCCTGGTAGATAGTCGACTCTCTCTCTTCTTAATGTATTGATGTGTCCTTGTTCTCCCCTGCATTCTCCTTCATCTGCAAAATAGAACAGATTCTCCATTCAAAAGCGAGAACAGTTTGAATAAAAGGGGATAAGCCCAGTCTTTAGACAGATATATTGATGCGTATATCCATTTTTCTTAGAGAGCAGTGGAGGTTTTCTCTACAGAATTGGGGTGGAGAGACAGGGTCTATGTGTGCAACCTTTTTATTAAAATTCAATAATTTAATTTAAATATATTTTTATTTCATGTAGATAAACAAGAACTTCTTTTAGAAAATCATCTTCTGAACATTAAAATAAAATATACAAATGGTAAAAAAAAAAAAACAAGGAAAAATGGCAACCTCCAAGAACAGTATGGCTGAACAGTGAAATGGGATACCTAACTTTCCACTCAGACCACCACAGGCGAGTATACCCCACGGCAGGTGGGCACATGGGTGGGTACCACAAGGGCACATACATGCACACACACACACACACACACACACACACACACACCAAAGAACACATGCATATCACTATACACACATACAAGCAAAAAAATTCTCATTAAACTGGCAAAATACTTAGAAACAGAAATTTATGAGGGAAAGACTTATGTAGTTCTTGTTTGTGGTGACAGTGCAAACAAACTGTGCCTACAGAGAGTCGTTGTTTGGAAAGAATCATCCAGAAGTTGGAACATACCTTGAGCCATTTATTTGACCAGTGTCTGTCCCTTTACTTCCTATAGTCTGTAACCACATCAAGCACCTATCTCCCAGGATTTCAGCAATTCTCAAACGGCACCTTGAGGCATAACAGGATCCACCACAGGGTGCTGAGAGTCTGGTCAGGGCAATAAGTCTCTTTCCTTGGACCAAGGTTAGTAAACATTCCATTCCATTAGATGAAGTTGAACAGATTTCCTTAATTGTTGGGCACTTCAGAGCTTTAAATGTATATTGGCTGCAATTTGTCCATAGCACAGTCCCTTCACACAGTGTCCTTCCTAAGACCTGTAGGCACACCAGTGATTCAGGGTACACAGTTTGAGATGGGTCATGGGTTCTTAGTGAAAAGGCAGTTGGTATCTGGAACAGTGCCTTCAGGAAGTGCTCGTCTTTCCCTGTGCTAGGTATGGGGAATGAAGGTTGATGCTCACTGGCCCTCACCCCCAAATCCATGAACTCTTCTAGAGCACGTGTTCTTCCCAGCTCTGGGATGAGAGTGCTGTGTATAATATCACACTGCATTGCAAAGCCGTCTGCATTACTCTTCTTTTTTTTGATTAGACAATTAAAATGAAGTTCAAAAATGCTAAGGTCAATGGCTAGAAAGATGGATTAGAAGGTAAGTCACTTGTCTGCAAAGCCTAATGACCCATGTTCAACTCCCCAGGGCCCATGTAAGCCAGATGCACAAGGTAACATATGTGTCTGGAGTTCGTTTGCAGTGGCTGAAGGCCCTAGCTCACCCATTCTCTCTGTCTGCTTATCTATAAGTAAGTAAATAAATAAATATTTTAAAAATACTAAAGTCAAAAAGCAAGAGCTGGGCATGGTGGTGCATGCCTTTAATCCCAGAACTCAGGAAGCAGAGGTAGGAGGATCACTATGGGTTAGAGGCCAGCCTGAGATTTCATACTAAATTCCAGGTCAGGCTGGGCTAGAGTGAGACCCTGCTTCAAAAAACCAAAACGAAGCCAAAGCAGAGCTAGAGAAATGGCTCAGTGATTAAGTCACTTTTGCAAAGCCTAAAGGCCAGGGTTTGATTCCCCAGCACCCACACAAAGACAATGCACAGAGTGGTATATGCATCTGGAGTTCATTTGCAGCAGTAGGAGTCTCTTTCTCTCTCTTTCTCTCTCTTTCTCTCTCTTTCTCCTTGCAAGTAGATAAAATACTTTTTAAAAAGCTAAGTGTTTTAAAGCTCTATAAAATTAAAACTTTCCCTCCACAATCAATAGCAATAAATCAAGTATCTTAGCTTAGAACATGTGATAGTGATGAGTAACAGAGATGGTATCATCACTAAGGGGAAAATGCTGAGTTGTCCAATATGCCATAATGATGTTTCAGTTAACGATGGACTGCACATATAATGGAAGTCTCATGAGACCATATCACCTACCAGTGTAGCTTCCTTAGTTCTTCTAATACAATGACGGAATCACATAACAGTGGTTGTATCTCCTGAAACATCTCCACTGGTAACTGACTTAAGTTTTTAGCCTTCCAACACAGAAGAGCACTTCACCTCAAAGTGTTTTCTTAAAACCATGCCTGACTTAATAAGGCAATCCTACCTCTAATTATTAATTAATGGGCTTTACTAAATGCATTCATGCTCTGCCCTCATGTAGCTATAAGAATAATCAGGATATCTTCTCACCAAGGCAGCAACTGCCTGTTTTTTCCTTGAAAACCTAGATTTGTGTCTTTAAAACTGAGACCACGGCTGAAGCTTCACCAGAAAGCCGACCCTATGAATTCTCTGACTTGTTGCTGGAACATTCTGCAAACTTTTACAGGGGTTGCTTTGGCAGGCCCAATATTTTTTCAGTGGTGTCAACGTTTTGTGCTTACCTATTCCTATTAAAATTATGTATTTTAGCAGTTCCCAATAAAACTCATTGTATGGTATGCTAGAATAAATCTCAAAATCTCCCCAAAGTGCTAGAAACTTTCAGATATATGTCCATTAAATTTTTATTTCTTCAGCAAGTGACTTGTGAGCCAAAATATGCGTTTCATTGCTGGAATGGTCACATGTTCACAAGGCTATGGCAAAACCACAGAGGAGGACTGGGTTGTCCATTGTCAGAGATCTCTATCCAGCAAGCTGAGAGAGGTGGGTTCTAGCTTTACTCAGAGATTTCTGAAGGGGTCGTTCATCATGGTTTAACCCCCTTCTTCAAAACTTACTAGACACTTCAAATACATTTGTTTGATTGAAATTGCTTTCCAAAGGGTACATCATGGCTTTTTCTCCTCAGAATGGCTTAAGGTTTTTGCCATATTTTCAGAATACCAATTACAGTCCATTTCCCTTTTACCATGAGAACAGTGAGTCACAAACCAAACCTAATAAAAATACTTTCTGTTAAAGCTATGATGAATGATTTTTAACTCTGCTGTCAGAGGGCCAAGAGAAGAGTCTATAGGTACAAGGGATAGAGAGGCAGAGTTCAGATTAATAGGACAGAGAACCTTCTCCCAAATTCAATGTGTTAATCCTTTAGGCTCTTTGGAGCTGAGCGAGGCTCAGGAGGCAGGTAGTTCTCTGGGGTTACTCAGCCCTATCTAGATCAATGGTTATCCAAGTAAGGTCCCCAAACCCTATCAACCACACCTGGGGACATATTAGAAATGAAAATTTTCAGGACCCCATCCAGACCTCTGATTCAGAAAGTCTGGAGGTGAGGCTTAGTAGTCTGGGTTTAAACAACTCCCAGGTGATTCTCGTGCCTACTAAACTTTGAGAACCACTGGCCTAAACTACAGCTTGGCAAGAATCTTGCAAATAGGATTCAACCAACAAATGAGTGATTGGACTGGATGGCTTTTCAGCCCTGGAATTCCACCAACCTGGTAAAGTTCTTTGTTCTGCATTATTTCTGTTTTGGAAATGCTCTACCAACACTTGATCCTGACCCCAGGGCAACACTATGAAGTTTGTATTATCACAACTGTTAGAAACTTTGGCATTGCAAAGGCCCAAGGAGCTTTAAAAAAATACCCAATACCTGGAACTGAATCAAGATTTCTGGAAATATAGCCTGGACCAATTTATTACCATACATTTTATGTTCATTATCTCATTTAGTCTCTGCAATAATCCTATGAGATAGAGATTATTACCTTCATGTAATAAGAAAAAAGACTTTAAAATTGTTGAGTGACTTACCCAAGTTCACAAAGCCATTTAATGTCTAAAGTGGCCTTTCGACTATGAGTCTATACAGATTCAACACCCATATTCTGTCCCATCCTCCTCTTCATTGCCAGACACTTTCTGGATCCATGTGCCCCCAGCCCTCTGGCTGCATGGACCTTGTCCTAACATAGTTTTGTATGAATATTGGGAAATGCCCAGCACTTCCTGCAGCTCTCTGCCACTCCAGGCCTTCTCTGCTATGGAGTCTAGTGGGTGCAGTGATAACCTCATTCTCTCACAAAGGTGCTTTCAGTGGCCGCTCTCAAACCTCACTGTCCATGAACAGAGTAAGAAACTTCCTTTGGGATGGGGTATGAGGATAGCCAGGAAGGCACTTATACACCATATGGGCACTCAAAGCTAAAATTCTATCTTCTGTCAGTTAGTTGAGTATTTTCCTCCACCAAAGCTAAGTGAACCCAAAGCAGGAGCTCATTGAATTGACAGTAGTTAATTGTATCTTACTGTTTGAATGCAATAATTAGAATTCACCACTTAATGTTTTCCAACCTGCAAAAGAGTTTGTATGTGAGGTAGAGGAATACAGAGGTAGAAGACTCAGGCCCTTGCTAGGAGGATAAGGCTTTGCATGGGGAGAAAGGGAGAAGGGGAGAAAGCCATGAAAGAAGTGTTCCTGCCAACCCAGCACTTACTGGGAGGCACACAGGGCCCACGGGAAGGGCCCAAGCAGAAGTGCCCATGGAAGAGAAAATGGGGACAGCAGAAATAAAGCCTGTCACGCGATAATTTTGTTCGAGGGAGGCTTCTGTTCAGTTAGTCCACACACTGGATGGTTTGGTCAGGGTCTTCAATCATAAGCAGAAGTCCAGAGAAGTGGCATACCTTGGCCAGACATTGGCACAGCTACAGCTAACTCCCATGACTTGTTTTCCTGTTTTCCAAAGCATTGTGCCTCAATTTGGAATTGAATCAAAGTCAGCAGGAAACTGATGAAAATTAAAAAGAGACCAAGCACATCAGTGGCTACACTAATTTGCTGGGGGAGAATATCAAGTACTTTCTATAGGATCAAGACATTCTATACATCTGTAAAAAAAAAAAAAAAAAAAAATTGGACAGCTCCAAAGTTCTGTTTCTGCTCACTGTTCCTTGAGAGGTGAACAAAGGTTGCAACAGAGATGTTTTCAAGGCACTGCACAGGGTTCCAACTATTCAGTTTCCGTTGGTTTTAATGAAACAGCTACAGCTTAAGCTCTGCATATTTCCTTGAAAATAGGTCATAAGGGTTCAAGAGTCCATAAAATAGAAGCTGATAGAAAAAGTACTTTCCTCCTTCTGAAGGGAAGCCAACCAAGAGGAACCTGGTCACTAGGCCATCTGTCTTGTCTGCTTCAATGCTCCCTGGGCTTATCCTGGTTGGACACACACACCCAACACAAACACACACACACACTTTAAAATAGCTCTTCTTTAAAAAGAAATTAAGAAAACATAACAAAATGTCACACATGGACTCTATCTAGACCCAGAGAAATATCAACAGACACCCTTAAGACAACCAGGAAAATATGATGCTCATCCACATAGTGGATGATACAAAGTTATTTAATGAGTCTGCAAATAAGATAATATCTGCACACTTTAGATAACTGGAGGATATAGAGGTAAAATGACAAATCAGCATTTGAAAATAATTCAACCAAAAGGAAGGAAAGAGAACAGACATGCTAAGCAAATGTGGTAAGATCTTAAAAACTAGAGTAAACATATGTGAAATATGCTTTAAATTTTATCATTAAAATTTTATATGGGGATGGAGAGATGGCTTAGTGGTTAAGGTGCTTTACTGTAAAGCCAAAGGACCCAGGTTCAATTCCCCAGGACCCACATAAGCCAGATGCACAAGGTGGCTCATGCTTCTGGAGTTTGTTTGCAGTGGTCTGGTGCACCCATTCTCTCTCTCTTTCTCTCTCTTTTTTTCTCTCTCTCAAATAAATAAATAATAATGTTATATATATATACATATATATATATATATATATATATATGTATATATAGGCACATTACTCTTGTAATTACTCCTGAGAGCAACATGGATGGCAAACTCTTAAAGTAGCATAGCTGGAAAGAATGTTAAGTGTTACCCAATATACTCCACCCAGCTCTGTCTCCTAGATTGAAGGATCTGACACCCACCTCAAAGTTCTTTCAAGTGGCTGAGCCAGGACTAGAACCTTGGTCTCCAGACGGAGCTCCTACACCAAAAAGCCTTCAAAAAAGTATAAAAATATTGCTTGCTAACTCTGGTATTACAAGCTCTTAGACACCTCACTGTGTTTATCTTATAGAAGTAAACTGGGCAAGGACCAAAGGAATGCCACATTTGCTCATATACTCATCCTGGAAAGATGTCTGTATTAAATGATTCTCCCCATTTACTCCACCTTTACCCCTGCCCACTCTCTTTTCCATGCTTTCTCCATCCCCAAGGGTACCCTATTCTTGTTTTGTTTTGTTTTGGTTTTTTGAAGTAGGGTCTCACTGTAGCCCAGGCTGACCTGGAATTCACTATATAGTTTCAGGCAAGCTTCAAACTCACAGTGATCTTCCTACCTCTGCCTCCTTAGTGCTGGGACTAAAGGTGTGCACCACCATGCCCAGTAAGACACCCCATCCTATAGACTCCTGGCATCCTTCACCGCTCTTGACCTTATACCACACTTTGAGGTCATGTCAGGCCCCACGTGTTGAAATGTCCCTTAGCTTCAAAGCTGAGCACAGAGCACAGTGAATGATGCAGTCTCACCCTTCATCAGTTAATAGTATTTCACCCCTGTCTAGATGCCCCTGGTCCATGTTTTGAGCCTAGTTATGGTTAAGGTTTACCTACCCCCTTCATTACAGCTAGGCACCTCATAGTGGAGACTCCCCCAACCACCACCGTGATGGAAGCAGATGATAGGCAGGGCTCAGAACCCGCTGAGTACAGATTCTGCATCCAGCCCTTCATCCAGAGCGCCACTTCCTATGACTGCTGTAACACTAAGGGAAATGGGGCCATGAACGTAACATTTTCTCTCTCTCCTTACCCTGTTTGGCAGGCTCTTTCCTGATTCAGCTGATTTGTGTACACCCAATCTGATCCTGCCTGGGCCTATATAAGCCCCTGCACACAGCCCCTTTCCTGGAAGACTCCCTTTCAGACAGCAATCTACTCTTTGTTATCACCATGCTTTCACTTCTATCTCCATGTCCTCTTGATTGGCATCTATGACTACTAAGAGCCCAGAGCTGTCACTCTGTCACTTTTGTTCGCTCTCAGCGGAGAGACTGACTGCTGAGAGCTTTACTTCAGCCTTCAAACTGCCAGTTCACAAAGACAAAACCCTCCTGGTCTCCCTCACCCTCATTGCCCACCCACTCCTTTCCTCATGATGGCAAGACAAGAACCTAACAGAGAGTGAAAAATATAAATGACACAGGCAGCCATGAGAAGACATTGAGCAAGAATAACAGGTGAAAAGGAAGACACTGGGACCAAAGAGGCCCATGCAGGGCCAGGAGCTACCACCAAGGATGGAGGTAGTTGGCTCTGAAAATGGCAAGGGAGGAAGCTAGAGCTCTGGGCTACAAGCCAACTGGGCTTTACAAGTGTACAAAATAAACTTGACCTTTCCTAACTGGGAGCATCAGGAGCTGAAAGGAACCAGCCTGGGAGTGGAAGGGTGTTAGGTGGGCTTATCTGGCATGAGCAAAATCAAGCCAGGTAGCTTAGTGATGGGGAAATGGTACCACCAAAGAGGCCTTCAAACTTGTAAACTGATAACTCTTACCTCAGCAGAGGAAAGGGATTTCACATCAGGTGCACAACCAGAAAGCCAGGTGTGTGTGACTTCTCTTGAGATGTGAACAAATATCTTGAAATTAAAAAAAAAAAAAAATTCCGCCCGAGTCTGGCTTGGAGAATCGGCAAGTTCACTGGGTCACTTACAGGAGGAGCATGAGGGACTCAGGCAGCCACTTCACAAAGCGCACCCCAACATAAGTGGTGACTTGTGAAAACTGCACCCTTGGTGCTCCCCTGCACAGCGTGTAGTCCTCTGTGTGGAAGAGCCTCCTCCCCTGCTGTCTTTACGAGCCCGGGAGGCCCTTGTCAGCCTTGGGCGTTCCTGAGCTTTCTAGTCTTGTCAGTCTCTTCTTGAGTCTTCAGAACGTCCTTCTCCTCCAGGAGATACCGATTTGACTTGGAGGAAAGGGCTATGTGACACCAGGCATGCATCACGGGATCAGGAGGAAAGAGAAAATCCTCAGGCCAGTGATGTGTGACAGGTGCTCCAGCCTCGCTAATTCCACCCATGCTTCTTAAACACATGCTGTAAGCCAAGTGCTAAGAGTGTCGGGCACGTGTAGGTTACACAGAGACACAGAGCAGTAAGAATCCAGAATCCACAAAGTGGGCTGTCAGACTGGACATTCGGGAAAGCTGGTGTCCCCGTTGGAGTCCTAAGGCAACCTACTACAGATTTTGCTCTTGTTCCAGGAGAAGCCAATCCTTTTGTTCCAGCCAATTCTCCACTAATGGGATGAGACCCACCCACACTGTGGAGGGCAATTTGCTTTATTCAAAATCCACCAACTTGAATGTTACTTTCTTTCAAAAACGTGATCAGAGAGACACTGCCTTAATAAAGATAAACCAAACCAATCTCATAGGATGATGCTTAACCCCACAGTCCAACCAGGTTGGCACATCCAAAGGGTCTCAAGTAGCTGCAGAGTCATGATGTACCTTACAGTGGGTGAAAGACATGTTCTGATGGGATTCCCACAATGGGCAGGATAGAACTGGCCCAGGAGCTGGTGGGGTTGACAAGATAGGCTGTGCTGGGGGCCTGGCAAGAGACTTACTACTTTGTCAGCTGTTGGGGAGGAGTGGTCTCTCATGTCCATCACCAGGACACAGACCCTGGAGCCAGGCCACCTAGGTTGGAGTCCAAGCCCACCACTTATGATCTTGGATAAGCCACCTTGCTTCTTGGCACCTCACTTTCCTCTGCTGTAAGATGAAGCAAGTAGCAATACCTACATCTCATGTAATATCTCAAGTCCACAAGCTAAGTATGGGCCACGCAGTGCAGCTGTGGCAAGCCTGATACCACGTCGGTGCTCCGGAACTGCTTGCTGGTTTTCCCTGAGCAGTAGAGAAGCTTGTGTATTGTGCTGTTGGCACTCTGGAGAGCTCAACCTGAATTTTTTTCTTCAAATACCACAAAATGAGAAGGGACTCAGACACATAAAATTCTATTTTACACCTCAGGCCCATGTTTTTTTAAAAAAAGTAAATCTATTTAGGTTGACTAATTAAAACTCACTTAAGGTTTCCTGTTGCCATAGGAAACAAACCCAAATCCTTACTAAGATATCCTAATTTGTTCTGGATGGGTTTCAGCATAGACTCGCCTCCTCTCACCTCTCCCAGGTCCTGCCAGCTTTCTCACTTCCAGGACATGGAGTCTCTGCAGGGCTGTTCCAAGAGCAGCTGTCCTTGGGCTCAGTGGTAGACCACTTTGCTAGGATGTACAAAGTCCAAGGTCCCATCTCAGCACTGAAAATAGAAAGTTCTCTCTAACACCTGCTCCTGTGTCCACGTTCTCTTCGGTGAGCTAGTCGACAGAACTGGAATGAGACATCCCATGACCATCTGTCTTCATCCTCGCATAGCACTGAAGATCAGGAACAAGTTTCCAGTGTTCACAGCTGAACCTCTGGGACCTAGCACAGTGCCAGCCATGTATAGCTTACACAGTATTTGTTGAAAGAACTACTAAATCTAGAGATGACAGATTTTTAGCCCTCAGGCAGGTCATACTGGTTCCTAGCAGCCACATGAACTGCTAAGGTAGC
Source organism: Dipus sagitta (assembly GCA_036346955.1). Taxonomy (NCBI): domain Eukaryota; kingdom Metazoa; phylum Chordata; class Mammalia; order Rodentia; family Dipodidae; genus Dipus; species Dipus sagitta. Next base: position 8,466,953 of record CM070784.1, read on the forward strand.
AGGGATCCTGAAGTTCTGAAGCTGACCCAGCCGCTTTGTGCTGCTTTAATAAAGAACCAAATTTATTTCTTTTTGTTTGTTTGTTTGTTTTTTTTGGTTTTTCAAGGTAGGGTCTCACTCTAGCCCAGGCTGACCTGGAATTCACTAGGGAGTCTCAGGGTGGCCTCGAACTCACGGCAATCCTTCTACCTCTGCCTCCCGAGTGCTGGGATTAAAGGCGTGCACCACCACGCCCGGCTATCCAAATTTATTTCTAACAGTGCGGGAGACAGGCAAGTCCAAGATCAAAATTCCAGCATGTTTGATGTCTGGTGAGGAGTCCAGTAGTTGCATCCAAAAAAAAAAAAAAAAAATGACAGCTGTTGTGTCTTCATGTGGTGGGAGAGACAGAAGGGACAAACCTACCATCTCCAGTAATGTGGTAGTGGGTTTGTGAAAAGGGGGCTGAATCACCTGCTAAAGGCCCCTTCATACAACTACAATTGGGAGTAGGTATCAGCATGAGTTTTGGCAGGATACAATCAAATGCCAGCCCTGGGTGAGTGCCCGTGTCATGTCAGGAACCATGCCTGCCTAAGCTGTGGGGTGTTTGGGAGGAACAAAGGCACCAGGCTCCCTCTCTTGGCCTGCCGAGAGGTAGTCTTTCATGCAAACCTGTGTCAAGTTTAGAAGCAATCTATAAAGTTATAAAAAAAAATATGATGGTGACTTTTATCCAAACAGCCAAAAGCTACTGTAGCTACACTTATCCTGCAAAAACAAGAAAGCCAAAGTGTGGTGTCTGTTAGAAATGCCCTCCAGTTACTCTCCCCTTGCCTTCTGCGCTTCCCTGAAAGCCTTTCGCTATCTAGGATTGGATCCACATGCACAGTCACCATTCCCCTTCTCCCTGTTTGACTTTTGTGCCATCATGAACAGTAAAGACCTTTGTGATCTGGGATTCTGCTCTGGAGGACAACAACCTCTGAGTCATGGCCTACAGCCACAGAGGGCAGCTGGGTAGTGAACTGAACACTTGGCAGAATGAAGGCTGGCCTGTTCAGAGATGTGTGAAGGCCCATGGGTTATAATCCCTTCAGAACTTCAGGGCCTCCTGTGTGAAATGAGCTGTAGGACAGAGGGACTCAATAAGCCATAGCTAGGATAACATTTAATCCATTTTAGAAGCTTGTGGGTTTCTGCCTCCATGGACATGAACAGTAGTGGTGTTACACTTAATGGCAATTGTCTGGCTGCAGCAAGAGCCCAAGAAAGAGTCCCAAACTGGCAGCACAAAAAGAATCACACAGGAACACCTCTGAATCATGGGTTGTAAAATGAAAAACTGAAATTAACCTAAATGCCATTAGCCGTAGATTATCTCATAAAATTACAAGGTAACAAACAATAATCTAGTTCTAAAAAATAAGAATTTTAATAAAAATATGTGACCATACATAAATGTACATGTACTATTTTAGAAATGAAGACACATCTGGATGGACTCACCCATACCATAACCCTAGCTGTTACCTGTGAGAAAACCTTATACACTTCTATATTGTTTGCATTAGTCAACAAGGAAAACATGTTAGTCGAGTTAAGGAATTAGTAAAAAATGTATTGAGTTAAATGATTAACATAAAAATGATATCTTAAAATCAATCAAGCCAACCATATTCACCATGGAATCAAATATAAAATGGTCCAGGAAAGGGTGGGAAAAGATGGTTGCTGGGACATAGGAATAGGTGAGTCACTATTGACTCAAAATCACCATGTGCCAGCTAGCTCCATCTGTAGTCACACTCTTCACTGTCTGACCCAGAGAGCTCACAGGGAAGGCCACAGATGGAGGGGAAAGTAGTCACTACTCAGATGTGCTGGGTCTGTGTTACTGACTTCCAGATTGAGAGGTCCTAAGCAAGGCTGGGTACTCTGACCTCTGTCCTGATATTGAGAAAGTGAAGGGTTGTCCTCCAGACCTTGTTCAGTACTAGACAGTGGGTTTCCTGAGATGGTCTGTGAGAAAACAGGATGGGGGATAGAACAGAGGAGGAAAAAGAGGGATGTGGAAGAGGGGAAGAAGAAGGAGAACAAGAGGAAGGAGGAGGAGGAAGAGAAGGAAAAGGAAAAGGAGAGGAAGAAGTGGAGGAGGAAGGAGAAAAGGAGGAAAGGAGAGGAGAGGAGAGAAGGCAGGGAAGAGCAGAGAGAAAGAAAGAGGGAAAGGGAGAGAGATTAGAAACAAGAAGCCAAAAACACTGGCGATGAGAAGGCCAGGGTATGTGTTCTGCACTGCACCCCAGCATGAAGGTTACTACAAAGCCTACCTACCTGGAAGAGGAGGAGGTGCTGCGGAGGTGAATCACAGAAGAAGGGTGGTAAATATTTTACAATACGGGTTATAATAACGCAATCATATGTCCTGTCATAATGGTACTATAATTTATTAGTTCTCAATTATTCGATATTAGGTTCTTTTAACTTAATAAGAACATGAATTTTGACACAAACATTTCATTGTTTTCTTAGAGATTCTCTAGGTGAAAGAGAGGTATACAGTTTTCTATAACTAGGGCCCAGCTGTCTCCAAAAGAGTCCGCCAACACTTCTACCAAGTGTACTAATCTACTTCTCTTTGCATTCTTCCAGACTCACTGCAATTGTGTATTAGCATCGGAGGGAGAGGTAGAAAGGTTTATAGGGATTAAAGAAAAGATCTTTAGAAAAAAATTAGTATATTTATTTGCAAGGAGAGAGAGAGAGAGAGAGAGGATGGATGTGCCACAGGCCTCTACCCACTGTAAATGAACTCAAGATGCATGTACCACTTTGTGCATCTTGCTTTACATGGGTACTGGGAAATTGAACCTGGGTCATTAGGCATTGCAGGCAAGTGCCTTTACCACTGAGCAATCTTTCCAGCCCCCCAAAAGTTGTTTTCTAAATAACATATCCAGTTCAGTAGTTTTACATACTTGTCATTAGATGTCTATTTCACATATTCTGTTAAGCTGTGACTATGACTAGAAAAGAGCCAAATACATCCATTTGTTTCCTTTACTCATAAGCCTTTATCAAAATAAGAGGTGGATGCATGTTTAAAATCGCAAACCATGTCTATGTTCTGGTCATACAAAAAATTATCAGGACTGTTACTCATTTCCCCCCTAAGTCTTGCTCACATCATGAATGGAAGATCTTTATATAAAGAAAACAGGATGGAACCTATGTCTGTTCTTGCTTTCATTAATTAGTATAATAACACTGTTTATACATTTAAGGTACATTACACCATGTTGAATGCCAATATAGGAATTATCAAAGAGCAGCTGCTCTTTTGAGCTATTCTCTTAACAACATTGTCTAATTTTTATTCTAAAACTATATTTATTTAATTTTACTTTCATTGCCAATATAAATTAAATGGGTATTTTCTTTGCATATATTTAAATTTTATTTTTGAACACTTGTGCAAAAATATTATAAAATCTAGCTAACATTAATCAGGTCCACATTTCTCAAGTTCTTATTTGCATTAACATTAAGTTAAATATATACACATATGTGCATGTTTTGGATCATGTCCATAGGGTTTTAGAAAGTGAAAAATCAGCCATAGAGAGGCAAAACTGGGTATTTATTCTAGTGTTCCTCTTTTACAGACTCATGGAAGTTCCAACACAATATACAATTCCATTCCATTCCATATTCCATATCCAACAACCATGCAAATATTTATGTCAAATAACCTAATCAGAAGACCTTTAACTAGGTGTCGGGATACTTTTTACATTCGGCAAAGTCAGAAAACCAAAGAGAACCATCTCTCCATTAAAGTGCTCAAGTATTAACTAGATAAAGGCTGGATAATTCCCCTCTCTTGATTTATTGTTGCAGTATTTTAGAAGAATGTTTTATGGATTCTTTCTTGTAGTAAAATGAAATTATAATCGCATGTTACTTTGTTTTTCTATTGCATTTTAGTTGACTGTGCCAAATGTAAGTGAGGGCCTAAATTTCACCTGGCCTCAGAAGTTAGGTTTATAAATCAAGCAGGATAGCTATTGTTTGAAAAGCCAGTTGCACTTACTGAAATAAATAAATAAGGTTTGCCACAGGTCTGCTTACTAAACATGTATTGTGGAAACATTTGGAATTAAACAAGCTATGATTAATTCTAAGATTAGGACTTGCAATTTAGACTTGTGCTCTGAATTAAGGGAAAAAAAATTGGAGGGGAAGCTGGGGGCCAGCTCTATATTCTACCATCATCTGGGGAAACAGCATTCTCTTTCAAGTTTGATTTTTATAGTAATTTAATCACTATAATTGGTGGGCAAAGAAGAGGTGATTTCTGTAATTCTTGTGGGTCCGAAGCCAAACAGATGTGGTTTTCAGTTCTCTTAAAGTGATTTTCCACACTGGTCTTTAAAAATGGTGCTTTCAAGGGTTAGTCTGTACTGAAGAGAGGGCTGGCCCTCTGTGGAAGGTGAGAAGCGGTGACCATGGGCCCTACAGGCTGGCGAGCAGCACTTCCAAGGTCCTGTCTGCTCCTCTTGGCCTCAGCCCGTCAAAGGCTAAATTCTGCTCTCTGGGGCTTTGGAAGAGGCCCGAAGTTTTTCTGGCCATTTCATCGATAAAATGAAAGGATTGTATTCAAGATGTACAATCTTTCCTAGCTTTAAATTCTATGAATCCATTATATTAAAATTATAGTTTAAATAATCATATTCTGTAGTTTGATTTTTTTAATAAATACAACAAAACCCATTTGCATTTATTGAGGGTTTTGCTTAACATGTGTGACTCATTCAAACTTGGACAGATTTTAATGTGTAAAAGTCACTAAAGAGAATTTTATAAATGTTATCTTTTTTAATAATGTGAAATTAGTATTTCTTCTGAGTAGAAACTAAAGAGCAACCCCTTCAATCCTCAAGTTATTGGTAAAACAGTTGCTGGAATATGAATAGCAACTTTTTTATTTGCTGCTTCAAAACGAGGACTAACATTCTAATGCTGACCGAGATACTGAAATTTCACACTTCGTTATTTTTAGCTGAAATAATATGCCACATCAATTACAACAGAAACTACACTTTCTAATGATGCATAGATCACTTAAATATTTTCTAAATTCATCAATTTAAAATTGTTTCCAGCTCAGTTACTCAGTATTTTCTGAGGCAGCTCCGATGTAAAACTCCCAGCGAGTAACTAAAGCTCTCACTTCACACACTTTACCCATTTAAGAAACCACTAAGGATTTTTGTCTCAAGGTCAAATTTTCAAAGATTAAAGAAATCATGTCTGAACACTTGTTCTGTTACCTTGGGTAGTAACTCCAGGACCTCAACCCCCTCACCGTGCCTTCTGTCCCTGCCACACGTGGGCTATACAAAACTAACCTGTGGACAATCAGAATTCATATCAACTATATCTTCTAGAGACTTGACTGCTTTCTTTATTCTAGAGCATAGAGGTAGACAATGGGGACCCTATTAAAATGTAGGTCCTGAGACAGGGCTCAGCATGTGGGTTGAGAGCCAGGGTTAGACACCATTCTGCGTGGCTGACTAGGAGAGAGAAGGGAAGATCAGGGAAGGCAGAGAAAATGGAGGAAAAACAAGATCCACCGATAAGACAAAAAAAAGATAGTTGGGACATTATGCACAGAGACATTGTCTCTTCCCCATAACTGATGGCTACTCCCACAATGCACAACAAGGAGGGTCCTTCAGAGTGGGGAGGACAGGGAGGAGCCTAAAGATGGTACCAACATGGCTGTTTACACAGAGTATGTATACAACTAATAAAGAAAAAATTTAAAAAAGAAATGTAAAAAAAAAAAGATAGTCAACTGCCCAGCAGGAGAAATGCCACCTCTACCACATCTCCCTGGACCCAGAATCAGCATCACCTGAGAGCCTGTGAGATGCAGCACCTCCATAACCTGACCTACTAACCAGCAACTGCATTTGACAAAATCCCCAAAATGATGCCCTTGAGCATTAGTTCTTGGGTAGCACTGATTTGTGAAAATTATTTCCCAAATTATTTCCCACTGAACTTGGGTCATTTTTAAGTTTTGATCCAACACTTCGGTCAAAATTAGTGGATCCTTATATACATAAAAGTCCCTCCCAGATAGTGTGGCCACAATCTAATGACATCAGAAACAACTACTTCTCTGATGTCCTACCAACATGAACAGCACCCAGTCAGAAGAGAAGTTGGAGCAATGCTTCCCCTAGAGCAGTGGTTCTCAAGTCTATCTTTATATCAGAATTACCTGGAAAGCCTTCTTAAAAGAACAAAACTTGGAGCTGGAGAGAGAGCTCAGTGGCTCCCTGTACGTCTTGCACGAGCAGGTGGACCTGAACATTCCCTACTGACACCACCCACGCTGGAATCCTCAGAACTCACAAACTCATGTTAAATAAGTGGGTGTAACCCTACTGTCACAGGTGGGCCTCTGAGACCTGGGAAGACTTACTTGTAAGCTGCAAGGTCTGGGATCAATAAGAGACAGTCTCTAGCTCAGTGTTGCTGGACACCCTGTATCTGGCCACCGTAGGCAAGCACACCCCACTGCAGGTAACATGTGGAACACTGCAAGAGCACATACAAGTGCATACAACACACACACACACACTCACACACTTAGACTACTCTGTAAACCAGTGAAATCGGATCTCCCAAGCAGAGGTCATTAAAATTTGCATATATCTGAGTCCCTGAAGAGCTAGCTAAACTAAACACAGGTGTTGGTCCTCAAATCTACTCTCTCAGTGGGACTAGGGTAGGGCCTAAAAACCTGCATTTTTTAAAAAAACATATTTATTTATTTATTTGAAAGAGAGAGAGAGAATAGGTGTGCCAGGGCCTCCAGCCACTGCAAACGAACTCCAGATGCATGCACCCCCTTGTGCATTGGGCTGACATGGGTCCTGGGGAATCGAACCAAGGTCATTTAGCTTTGCAGGCAAGTGCCTTAACCACTAAGCCATCTCTCCAGCCCAAAAAAACTGCATCTTTTAATATTTTATTTTTATTTATTTGAGGAAGAGAGAGAGATACAGAAATGGTCAGGTAGAAAGAGAGAGACAATGGGCATACGAGGGCCTCTAGCTGCTGCAAATGACCTCCAGATGCATGCGCCCCCTTGTACATCTGGCTTACATGAGTCCTTGGGAGTCAAACCTGGGTCCTTTGGCTTTGAAGGCAAGAACCTTAACTGCTAAGTCACTCTCCAGCCCCAAACCTACATTTTTAACACATTTCCAGGTTATGCTTAATGGTGGTTGTGGACCATTCTTTGAGAACAACTATTTAAAGAACTGTCCATGATTAAGAAACTCATCAAGAATTTCATGTACAGTCCAGTTTGATAATTACTGTTCTAGAGACAGGAGATAAGTCTTTAAAATAATTGAATTGGCCAGGCATGGTGGCACACACCTTTAATCCCAGCACTGGGGAGGCAGAGATGGGAGGAGCTCTGTGTAAGTTCAAGGCCAGCCTGGAACTATAGAGTGAATTCCAGGTCAGTCTGGGCTAGAATGAGACCCTACCTCGAAAAACCAAAAAAATAAAATAAAATAATTGCATTAGTTCTCATCATCTTGTGAACTCTATCATCACAGTAAATCACACCACCAACACTCATCCAATTTTAACACAGGCTACCGACAGTTCCAAAGCCTCTTGGCAAAATGGAATATGCGTAGGGTTTTGTTCAAAGGTGCAATCATTCATGACTAATACATGGACCCATTATAAGCAGGAGCCATGTCTTTTTTTTCATTTTTTATTTATCTTTTTATTTGAGAGAAAAAGAGGCAGATAGAGATAGAGAATGGGCATGCCAGGGCCTGTAGCCGCTGCACACAAACTCCAATGCATGCACCACCTTGTGCATCTGGCTTACGTGGGTCCTATGGAATTGAACCTGGGTCCTCTGGCTTTGCAGGCAAGCACCTTAACCACTAAGCAATCTCTGCAGATGCCCCCCTTTTTTGTTTTTAGTGCTGGGATTAAAGGCATGCACCACCACGCCCAGCCATATCTTGAATACACCAATGTATCCCAAAGTACTAAGCGCATAAGACATGTTCAGTATGTATAAAGTCAAACTTATCCACTATACACCCAACACCAGCCATATTATCTTTTGAAAAAGGAACCCAAATACCTGAAAAAGTCATTTTTCACCAGGCTGCCTTAGCAAAATATAAATGTAATTGAATCTCTGAACATGGCCACAAATATTAGACAAGTAAAGTATCTTCTCACAGTCCATTCAGTCAGTATGCAAATATGATATTCTCAATGGGAGTATCATAGGAGAAAAGGGATATACACCCATCAAGCAATTCCCAAGAGCCAAAGGATGAGAAAGGTGACCCCCCCACCCCACCTCACGACTGAAATAAAACATCTAAGGTTCAAAACAAAATAACAAAAAATAGAGTATAAAGATTTGACAGGGATCAAAAAGATAGCATATGACATAAACATAGATCTAGAAGATTAGGAATGACTGAATAATTGCATTTAACTACCAAAATCCTGGTGATACCAATTCTGAACTATCTTTTAATATGCAGTATGCACATTTGACTGTAGACTATAAGATAATTTTGATGTCAAACATATATGCGTGTGTGTGTGTGTGTGTGTATGTGTGTATTAGCTTTAGCCTACCCTATCCCTGATGTCTTAGAAGCACAATATGGTAGGAGTGAAAAATTATTTCACATACTTTAAATGTTAAGTAAAGCTATATTGGGATTAAACAGCACAATGAGTAATTTAACAAAGCTATCATTTATGTATGTTTTGCTTTATTATGTATGTTTGAACCAGGGGACTCATGAATGCTAGGGAAGTGTCTGACTTCCGAGCTATATATCCAGCCCTTTTTTATTTTCAGGCAGGGACTCACTAAGTTTCTCTGGCTGGCCTGGAGTTTACTCTGTAATCCAATGTCTTAGTAACTTGTCTCATTGTGAAAAAAACTAGTTCAGTCGATGTAATGGTTAATCTCTGATTTTATCAACCTGACAGGATTTAAAGTCACCATAGAAACTGAATCTCTGGGCATGCCAGTGAGAGATTTTCTAGCTAAGGTTAAGGTGAGAGGACCTGCCTCTAACTGTGGGTGACATTATTCCATGGGTTGGGGTCCTGGATTGAATGAAAGAGAGAAGGCTAACTGAGCAGCAACACTTATCACTCGAGCTCCTCACTGTGGGCGAAACGTGCCCAGCTGCTTCATGCACTGCCACTGCGCCTTCCATGCGGGGGACTATAACCTGGTCTGTAAGCTAAAATAAGCTCTCCATTCCCCAACTTGCTTTTATTTATTTATTTGCAAGCAGACAGAGACAGAGAGGGGAGAGAATGGGCATGCTAGGGCCGCTAACCACTGCAATATATATATCACTTCACGAATTTGTGTGTCATCCTTGTGCAGGGGCTATGTATCTCTGTATTGTTCAGTTTTAGTCTATGTGCTTCCAAAGCGAGCACCCCCAAATTGCTTTTATCAGATATTTTTCCGAGTAGCAAGAAAGATAACTAACACGGGAAGGAAGGTTTATCCTGGCTCAAAGAGAGTAAAGCCCACCATAATGGGGAAGTCGTGGCAGCAAAAGCACGAGGTGACTGGTCACATTGTATCTCGGTCATGAAGCAGAGAGAGGAATGCTGGTGCTCAGCCTGCTCGTTCCTCATTCAGCTGGGGACCAGGCCCTATCAACAGTGCCATCTACACCCACAGAGAGTCTTTCCTTCTCCAGTTAGTCCTGGAAGTCCCCTCATGGAAAAACTCGGAGACAAGCTTCCATAATGATTCTAAGTCCAATACTTGTGATCCTCTTGCCTTAGTGTCCCCAGTGGCTGGAATTACAGGACTGTACCAGGCATGGCTCCCCCAGGTGTTTAGGTAACATGAGCAGAAACACCTAGTATTTCTCTATTCTTTTGAGGGGAAAAAATAAAGGGCATCTGTCTGCATTGTACAATATGGGTGTTACTTATTAGTTGCTTTAGGCTATAGGGTCAAAATGGGACTAAAGATCAATGTTAACTAACAGAAAATAGATATATGTGGCCAGTGCCTGCCATACTGGACCTACAAGAATGAGGAGAAACATGGAAAATATTTCACCATTTTTTCTGTCCAAAAGTTCATTACCAAAACTTGCCTCAGACTCCATTATTTGCATTTCCACCATCAACAAGAAGATAAACCTAAAAAAAAAAAAAAAAAAAGTTCAAGTTAATTTCACGTAGAATCAACATAAAGTGAAATCTACACTCTTGGAAAGCCACAGACTTCCTCAGTTTTATGAACATTCAGAGAAAGGGATCACGAGGGGCAGCAGCTTTCTGTTTATAAATTCCAGTCCTTTGAGGAGCAAAAGCAGCGCTCTTTGAATGACCAGACTTCTCTCCAGACTTCCAATTGTGCCACCCAGTGGCAACATGCTTGATTGAATTTCTGACTGCAACCAGATCTTGTTGGCCGGCATAGACTCCAACACCAAGTTGCTAAGCAGTGTGACAGTGAGAAATTGATGACGGGATGGGTGACCTAACCTGTGTACTTGTGGTCTTGTTACATTTACTTCCCTGTTGTCAATCCTTTCTTTTTCTTATAGCGTTTCTTAGAAGGAATCCAAAACAGCAACAATCACCTTGGTAGGTTATTAATTGTGTTAAAAATTCAAGAATTTGTTCTTTGAATTCCTTCAGCCAAATATACTTATATCATAAGAAATATATATCCCACTCATCAAACTTTGTATGAAGGTGTTAGATGAATTGTTGCCTTTGATTAAGACTTTTAAAAATAGAACATTTAGTGAGCCAGAAACATTTGGTAACATCATTTTCTGAGGGTTTAAAAACACTTCAATATAAAATTAAACACAGATGTTTAATTTGAGAATTCATGAATCATCAGTTTATGTGCACTTATAATTTCACTAAACCGACACATTCCAAAAGTCACATTAGTGCCTGGCTATTGTAGCTAATTCTCTGGAAAAGAATTTGTATGGTCTTCTAGGATAGCCATGCTCAGTATCCATGGGGAGACTGAAGGATGCTCTAATCTCTTAGATAAAATGGAGACGTATTTGCATTTAACCTATGTATGTCCTTCATCTTTTCATACAGTGTATTTAAATCATCTCTAGGTTACTTACAACATAGAATACAATGTAAATTCTATGCAAATAGTTCTCATACTGCATTGTTTAGGATATAAGTCTATACGCATTCAGTACCAATGTAGTTTTTTCCCCCCAAAGATTTTCCATGTGCATTTGACTGATCTGTAGGTGTGGAACCCAAGATATTGTAATGCGTTTTACTTAGAATATATGGTATTAAAGAACTGTGTGTAAAATCGGTTGATTTTTGTTTCCAGTTTAGGATTTCCTTTCACAGGGAAAATTGGCTGAATATAAAATGCAAGTAAGTGCCTGCTAGTTATAGGTTCCAGCACGCAAATGAAAGAACGAAAAGCAATGGTTGGTGCTGGAGAGCTGGCTTAGCTGTTAAAGTGCTTGCCTGTGAAGCCTAAGGACCCAGGTTTGATTCCCCAGGACTCACGTCAGCCAGATGCACAAGGTGACTCATGAATCTGGAGTTCATTTGTAGTGGCTAGAGGCCCCATTGCACCCATTCTCTCTCACTGTCTTTCTCAGGTAAATAAAATATTTTCCAAAAAAAGCAATGGTTGCTGAAAATCCTTGGTGCCATTTTGCACTTTGCATCCACTTTCACATGGACAAAGGCAGATGGCCGCCCTGGTTACCACGACCCAAGAACAGCCGAGTGTATGTCTGGTGGAGAATCCTCCTAGAACTCAAGATCTCAAGAAATGTAACTCAGGGGGGGCCATTTGAAAGCATCAGAAACTGACGTCTCCCCTGAGACTAATGCAGGGGGCATATGGTTGAGCAACAGGAACTAACACGACTCTGACAGTGGACCAGTTGGCAGTAGTTGACACATTTGTTGGCAGTTCTAGAAGAAAGACAAAGCCTAGAGAAACAGAAGTGTTAAGGGAGACTCTACCAGCAGCATTGCGTGTGTGCAGATGTGCACTAGATGAGTAAAGCAAAGCCATTTGTCACCTCCTCAGGATATCCAAGCCCTCCTATGAAGTACTCTGTTCCAGGTTCCCTGGTGTCATACCCAGAGGCTGTTCTCAGAACAATCTGGTTGACCCTGTGGCTCAGCTATACTTTGACATCAACTTACTGCCCTAAAGCCCTGGGCAGATGACTTACACTCTAAGCAGATGATATGGGAATCCAGGACCCCAGCAAGGGAACAAACCATCACCTGAAGTTCTGTGGATCCTAAGACAAGAAGAGAGGTAGAAGAGGAAGATGATTCGTGTGAATCTGGGTACCAGTTCTGAACTCAGGTAGAGGCCCGCCTTTATCATAAGTCTACATCTTTGGATTCCACATTTGTGGATTAAGCCAATTTGAGGTTGAAAGTATTTATAAGCATATTGCCTGTGTACTAAGTAAGTACATGTTTTTCTTTTTATAATTCCTGAACAATATAACTATTTGCACAGTGCTTAGATTGTATCAGGCATAAGCAATGGAGATTATTTGAAGTATATAAGGGGATGTGTGGAGGTTATGCACATACTATGCCATCTTATATAATGGACTTGAGTGTGTGTGGGTCTCGCCATCCTCAGGGGGGATCTTGGAACCAATCAGATCGCTGCAGACCCCAAGGCACCCAAGCAGCCCCTCTGTGGACAATGTGCATATTTTCATAGCATTTATCTTAATGTCCAGCGGTTGCTTGTTGACTCCTTTGTCTCCAGCAAACACAGACTGTCTCAGCTTTATTCGCATGCCAAGCACACACCTCACTAGAAGGTGACCCGCAGAGGCTTCTGAAACATGACCACGAAAGGCAGCCCTGTCATCATTGAAAAGCTCTATTATATTTTGGGAAGAATTTATCAATAAGATAAAACCTTGAAAGTTTTGCAACTAAGAAGAAATGTAGTTTAAATAGTCTTGAAATATTGATGTAGTTGAATGAAAAAAATAACACTTTTAGGAGTGTTAAGAAAAAACAAAAACGCTCTTTAGGCCAATCGTAGGAAGAACATTCAAACTAGTACAAAAGCAAGCAAGGGACAAGGAAAAGGAGAAAGAGGAGGGAGAGGAAAGAAAGACAGAAACCTCAAGTTTTCCACCCTGAATATAATAGTAGCAAACAATAGTTTTGTTTTGTTTATTTTTTTTAAATGGAAAGGGTGCCTTTTGAGATAGGATCTCATTCTCTACCTCAGGTGAGCATCCAGCCCTTAATCCTCCTGCCTCCACTTCTTGAGGTGTACCACGTGCAGCAAACAGTGACATTTTAAACAATTAAAACAAATCTAAGGCTGGAGAGATGGCTTAGCAGTTAAGGAACTTGCCTGCAAAGCCTAAGGACCCAGGTTCACTTCTCAGGACCCACATAACCCAGAGGAACAAGGGGGCACATGCATCTGGAGTTCACTTGCAGTGGCTGGAGGCCCTGGCACACCCATTCTCTTTCTATCTACCTGCCACTCTCTCTCTCTTTTTCTCTCTGTCTCAAATAAATAAATAAATGAAATATTAAAAATATTTTTTAAAAATCTAGTAACAGTTCATTTGCAGTTCAATGGAGTTTTACTTAGCTACTATGGAAATCAGTGTGGAGAGGTGCTTCAAAATGCACATGAATGTTAGATGTTCTATTAATTTAATTTACCATAGTTTGGGGCCAAAAGAAAACTTCATGCTATCCTTTATACACACTGGAGATATGCTTGATGCAACTCAATATCCATCTTTTTATTATGATTAAAATATACATAACATTTACCAATGCAACCATTTTAAAGCACAAAGTTCAGTGGGATTCATTTTGTACGGCCATCACCACCAACCATTTCCAGAATGTTTCAGCTTCCCAAACTGAACCTCTGTACCCATTAAGCAATAACTCCAACAATTCTGACTCCCTGACAACCTTTCGTCACTATTAATTTGACAGCTCTACATACCTTACATAAGAGGCAGCCTGTAATACACATCCTTTTCACGTAGTCTGTCTTTAGGTCTATCCACATTGTAGGATGAATCAAAATGGCCTTTCTGGTTAAGGTCGAATGACATCCCTCATAGGTACAGATGATGTTTTGTGCACATATTCACCCATTCGTAGGCCATGTGGGGCTTCTGTCTTTCTTTAAGTATTGGAATAATGCTCCTAAGAGAACTGCTAAATTCTTTTTTTAGTTCTTTTCAGTATATACTCAAAAGTGCAATGCCAGAACATATGGTAATTTTGTATTTATTTTTTAAGCACCAATAACTTTTTTAAATTAATTTTTTGATTGGAATACAAAATAATGGGTTTCATTAAGATGTGTGTGTGTGTGTGTGTGTGCTGTTCCCCTTCCTCTCCCTTAAGTAGTAACTAGTCCTCCTATTTCACTTAACATGATGATCTCCAGTTCCAGCTATTTTCTTGCAAATGACACAATTTCATTTTTCTTTGTAGCTAAGTAAAACTCCATGATGTATGCATGACACAATTTCTTCATCCACTCATCTGTCCATAGGCATCTAGGCTGGTTTCATATCCTGGTCGTTGTGGATAGAGCTAAAAGAAGCATGGCTGTGCAAGTATCTCTGCGGCATGCTGACTCAGCTTCCTTCAGGTACCCAGCCAGAAGTGGTACAACTAGGTCACACTGTAGCTCTCTTTTCAGTTTTTTAAAATATTTTTTTTATTAGAGAGAGAGAAAGAGGCAGAGGTATAGAGAGAGTGGGGGGAGAGAATGGGCATACCAGAGCCTCCAGCCACTGCTAATGAATTCCAGACACATGAGCCACCTTGTACATCTCGCTCATGTGGGTCCTAGGGAACTGAACCTGGGTCCTTTGGCTTTTCAAACAAGTGCCTTATCCACTAGGCCATCTCTCCAGCCCTCTTTTCAGTTGTTTTTGAAGTACCTCTCCATACCGATTTCCACAGTAGGTATACTACCTTTCTACCAGCAGTATGTAAAGGATATTCTCTCCTCACATCCTCACCAGCATTTGTTCTCAACTGCTTTCTTGGTAGACATTCTAACCAGGGTGAAATGGAATCTCAATATAATTTTAATTTGCATTTCCCTAACTGTTAAGAACGCTAAGCATTGTTTCTTGTATATGTAATTGACTATTCATATTTCTTCTTTTGAGAACTCAATGTTCAGTTCATTCTGAACATTTATTGATTGGATGATGGAGGATGGAGGTAGTGGCATTTAATTTTTGAGTTCTTTATAGATTCTAAATATGTATCCTCTGTCAGGTGGAGAGTTAGTAAAGATTTTCTCAATTCTGTAGACTGTCACTTCACTCTGATGATTGTTTCCTTTACTGTGCAGAATTTTAATTTCATGCAACCCCCACTTGTCAATTCTTATAATTATTCTCTAAGCTATTAGAGTCCTTTTAAGAAAGCCCACACCTAATCATAATATTTTGTCAATGTTTTCCTCTAGCAATTTCACAGTTTCAAGTGTTACATTAAGGTCCTTGAACCATTTTTAATAAGAATCAGTATTCACTCTTGATTTTATTTTTAAATCCATACGAATTAAAAGGAAAGAGGATAGATGCTTTTCTAGTATGATAAAAATAATTCTTTCAACTCATAAGTATTATGCCTAATGGAGAAATAAAAATTGTTTATATCAACACCAACACAAAGATGATGATACTGCTAAATCAATGATATGTAATATGATTTCAGAAGTACCATCCAAAATAATTACACAAGAAAACAAAGGATAAGGGAGCATTTGAAGGGAGATCACGTTGTCATGAATAATATGACATGGTTTTTGTCAGGGGAACCCAAAAGAATCAGAAAAGAACTATCACCAACAATAAAAGAATGAGAAAGATCATTCGGTTCAACTTTAACAAAAAATAGCCATGGGTTAGAAATATATGAGCACAGGATATAAAGAGAAAGAAAACCTGAAACTTTTAACAATGTTCAAGCATACTAAACAGAGATCCTAACTGAAACATTTCTGGGGATGCAGCTCAGTGCTAGAGAGCTTCATGCAAAGGCTCTGAGTTTGATCCCCAGCACTTGGGAAAAAAAACACTAATCACTTCATCTACATCAAGTTGTCCTCCATCCATTCATATTACCAGACATGCAACGCTCCAGTTAGCCAATAAACATGTGGCATGTTTATTATGTTGGTTTTGAATCCTAGCTGAGGCTCTGGAACAAAGTTTAGACTATACGACATACCTGGATTATAAGTAGTTCAGCTTTTAATTTGTTTGTTCCTTCATTCACCAGAAATCATTGAGATAGATACTGTCAAAAACCAAAAAGAAATGCTACTGTAGCATATTATTTAGGTGGATAAGAACCAGCAGTTATTTTCATACATTTGTGGTTTTAAAAAAAGAGGTAAATTTACACAGACTTTGTACAGAGCAACTTATCAGTGCTTACCCAAACATAACATACATGTGGAAAGATGGTTCAGATGGGTAGACGATAATGCAAAAATCCAACAAAAGTCAGAAAACTGAGAGATCTCCACTAAGGATTCCTAGTCCCACAATGGAAATCTCCAATGAAATCGTAGAAAAAATAACATAAATTGAATCCCCAAATGAAAACACAATAAGCTATGTGACCCTGATCAAAAGAATTGCTGATTTGGAAGCAAACCATCAAAAACCCAACAATTGCATTAATGAAATTGAGCAGAATCATCTCTTAGAGCACTCAGCTTTTGTCACTAGTCATAACTTAATTGAAGAAAACCAGAGAAGCCTCAAAAGAGATACAAACACATTGAAGGTGAGTAAACAAAGAGGATCTCAAAAAAAACAGCTGATTAAGCTTAATGAAGACATGATCAAATGCAAGAAATAATCCTAGGAAGCATTAAGAAAACCAGACCTTGATCTTAAATCACACCTCAGAAAATAGATGGTCAATGATGCAAAATAATACAACAGAAAACAAAAATCGAATAGAGCTTTGAAAAACCTCTCTAGAACCCCTCACTAACAGAGTCACTCATGTGGAAGACAGAACTTCTGAGTTGAAAATAAGATAGAAGAAAATGATCAGGAGTCCAAAAACTTTGCTAAGTTCAAAAATTAATGTGAACAGAATATGTGGGATACCCTAAAACAACCAAAAATCTGGATAATGTGTATACCAGAAGGAGAGGAAATCCAGGCCAGAGTCATAGAGAACATAGTCAACAAAATTATTGAAGAAAATTTTCCCAGTCTCACGAAAGAGAGACTTATCCAGATAGAAGAAGCTCACAGAACACAAAACAGACAGGATGAAAGAAGAAACTCTTGAAGGCACATCATAGTTAAAATTTTTAATATGGAAAATAAAGAGAGGGTGTTAAAAGCATTAAGAGAGAAACTACTCACTACATCCAAAGACAATCCCATCAGAATTACCTCAGATTTCTCAGTGAAAACCCTGAAAGCCAGAAGGGCTTGGAACACTTCAAAGTCTAAAAAACTATGGTTTCCAACCCAAACTACTACACCCAGTTAGATGGTTAAAGGAAAAAAAATGATAATTCTATGATTATATGAACACAAAGCCAAACCTACAGAGAAGACTTCAGGGAATAATCCACATAGAAGAGTCAAACAACCAATCTCAAGAGCCAATAAGAAGAAGATCACAATACCTGAAACTAGAGCAGGCTCAAAAGTGTACAAAGTACAGGAGAGCACCAAACCCCGTAAAGCACCCCATCATGGCAGGGATTAAATCAAACCTCACAGATACAACCTTAAACATAAATGGTCTTAACCATCAAAAGATACAAGTTAACAGAGTGGATCAGAAAAATGGACCCTTCTATCTATTGTCTTCAAGAAACCTACCTCACCACTAAAGATAGACACCTCCTCAGGGTGAAAGGATGGAAAATGATATTCCAAGAAAATGGAAATATAAAACAAGCAGGTGTTGCTATATTAATATCTGATACAATAGACTTCAAATCAAAAGTAATCAAAAAGAACAAGGAAGGCCACTTCTTCCTCATCAAGGGAACAATCCAAATGACAGTTTATGGGGGATGCCTGAATCAAACCACTACATTCCACCACTGACGGCCATAACCATCTATGATGTAAAATTCAATGCATTCATCCAACTTTAAAGGTCCCCATAGTCTTATCAATTCCAATGATATTCAAATAACCCCATAGTCTAAGGTCTTTTAACTAAGCCATAATACCAAAAAGTCCCATAATGGCACAGAATAAATATTCACACTGCAAAAGATGGCACTGAGCATAGCAAATAACACTCAAGCAATATAAGACTTAAATAGTGCAAACACCAAACACTGTAGCTCCAAATCCAACAACTCTGTGACAAGTCAACAAGCCAGTGACAAGTCTCCAAATCCAATAATTCTAACCAGCACCATGTCTCTGGAGTTTCAATTCCGCCCCTCCAGCTAGGCTACTCATGGTCCTGGAAAACTTCATCCAGGGCTAGCAGCTCTCCTTAGCAGCCATCTTGTGGTCCTGGCATCTCCACTGCAACTCATGGTCCATCCTCATGGCTCTGTCAAGTCTCCATACAGGCATCCAGCAAACCTGCTTCATACTGCCCATGGATGTTTCCAAAGCACAAGACCATGTTGCAAATTCAATGACTCTTTTCCACATTTCTTATACTCCATAATACCAGGTAGGGTGGCAATTTATTAATCGAGGGCAGAATAAAGCATACTTTGAAGAACAGGATACTCCTTCAGCATTCAGGCCCCTTCAAAAGATGTTGCATTTTTTCTGATGTCCCAATGCAGGTCAGCTGGCCCAATCTCAATGGTTGTAATTTCTCATACAATTGCAGCTGAACAGGCAGAAGTTTTGGCTCAAATATTTCATTGTTTTCTGTGACATATCCCACTGCTCACACCAGTCCATTTTTATGCAAAGCAACTCTGCACAAGTTCTCAGGACATGGGTATGACAACAAGCCTCTCACACAAACTAATTCTATCCCAGTTCAAGTAAAGCTCTTTCTCACCTCACAGTATGAAGCATAAGCCTCGCCTCACAGTCCTTAGTTCTTACTGCATTCAGGTCTTTCAACTTTGACAGAATATTCCATCCAGCTGTAGTTATAGCACTGCAAGGTGTCTCTTAGTCCAAAGTTTCAAATCCTTCCACATTCCTCTTTAGAATCTGCTCCAAAAGTCCAAAGCCACACAGTCAGGTGTCCAGCAGCAAATGATACTACTCCTCTGTACCAACTTTACTGTTGCAGTCAGGTTTGCATTGCTGGCAGAAATCACCCAACCAAGAGCAGCTTGCTTTATTTATTTGTTTGTTTGTTTTGGCTTACAGACTTGAGTGGAAGCTCCACAATAGCAGGGAAAAATGACGACATGAGGAGAGGGTAGGATCACCTCCTGGCCAACATCAGATGGACAAAAGCAGGAGAGTGTGCCAAACACTGGCAAGGAGAAACTGGCTATAATATCCATAAGCCCACCCCCAACAATATACTGCCTTCATGAGGTATTAATTCCCAAATCTCCATCAGCTGGGAACCTAGCATTTAGAATACCTAAGTTTATAGAGGATACCTGAATCAAACCACCATAAATGGGTTATGGAAAGAAAATCAAAAGAGAAATTTTAAAATTTCTAGAATTGAATGATAATGAAAACACAACTTACTAAAACTTATGGGACACAATGAAAGCAGTCTTAAGAGGAAAATTCATAGCACTAAATTCCTTCATAACAAAGACAGACAGATCCCAAATTAATAACCTAACTGTCTACTTAAGACATTGGAAAAATAAGAACAACCCTAAGAGCTCGAGATGGAAAGGAATAGTCAAGATCAGAGGAGAAATTAATGAATTGTAAACTAAGAAAATGATTAAGAAAATCAATTAAGTGAAGAGCTGGTTTTTTTGGGAAAAAAAATAAACAAGATTGGTAAACCCCTGGCTAATTTGATCAAGTGAAAAAATGAGAAGTCTCAAATCAACAAAATTATAAATGAAAAAGAAGAAGTCACACAGATATCAATGAAATTGGAAAAATTATCAGGACATACTTCCAAACCCTCTATTCCACAAAATTGGATAATCTGGAAGACATGGATGTGTTCCTAGACACATACCACCTACCAAAACTAATTAATCTCCTAAACAAACCTATCATATCCATTGAGATTGAAAAGGTAATCAAAATCCTCCCCAGAAAGAAAAGTCTAGGACTGGATGGCTTCTCAGCCAGATTCTATCAAACCTTCATTGAAAAACTGAAAGATTTTTCTCAAACTATTTCACATAATCAGAGAGCAGGGGATGCTCCTCAATTCCTTTTATGAAGCTAATATCATCCTAATACCAAAATTACACAGAGAGTCAACAATAAAACTATAGCCCTATATCCCTGATGAATTTATATACAAAGATCCTGAACAAAATCCTCACAAATCAAATTCAACAACACATCAAAATCATTATTCACCTTGATCGAGTAGACTTTATCCCAGGGATGTAGTGATGGTTCAACATATGAAAATTGATCAACATAATACACCACAGAAATAAACAATCACAAGAACCACATGATCCTCTCAATAGATGCAGAGAAGTCCTTTGACAAAATACAACACTTCTTGATCAAAATGCTAAGGCTATATATAAAGCTCCTAAAGCCCAAATAATACTTACTGGAGAGAGACTGAAGGAGTTCCCATTGATCATGAGCAAGACAGGGGTGCCCACTCTCTCCACTGTTCTTCAACATAGTACTAGAAGTCCTAGCTCAAGCACTAAGACAGGAGAAAGAAATAAAAAGGTTAATTAGCTCTATTTGCAGATGAAATGTGATACTATATATAAGTAACCTGAAACTCTGCATCTCAAAACTTCTAAAGGAGATTAATACTTCAGTAAAGTGGCAGGATACAAAATCAACACACGAAAATCAGTAGCCTTTATATATGCAAAGGACAAATATACAGAGAAAGAAATCAGCAAGGCTGTCCCATTTTCACTAGCAACAATAACAACAACAACAACAACAAAAAAAAAAAACACTGAATACCTTGGAATGACACTAACCAAGAATGTGAAAGACCTACATAATGAAAACATAAAACAAAAACCCTCAAGAAAGAAATCGAGGAGGTCTTGAGAAGATGGAAAGACCTGCCATGATCCTAGATAGGTAGAATTAATATTGTGAAAATGGCAATTTTACCAAAATCAATATAGATTTAATGCAATACCAATAAAAATTCCCACATCATTGTTCACAGAGATAGAAAAAAATATCTCAAAATTCATATGAAATGGCAGCAGGCCTAAGATATCCAAACATATCCTTAGCAAAAGAAACACCTCTGGAGGTATCACCATATCCAATCTAAAGCTATATTACAAAGACATAGTAACAAAAACAGCAATGTACTGGCATAAAAACAGAAATGTAGAACAATGGGACAGAATTGAAGACCCAGACCTTAGGTCAAGTGACTATAGCTACTTGATCTTTGACAAAGGTGGCAATAATGTATACTGGAGAAAAGACAGCATCTTGAACAAATGATGCTATACAAACTGGATCCATCATATGTGGATCTAATCATATGTATAAAAATGAAATGACCCACTCATCTCACCAAACACAAAAATCAATTCCAAATGGATTAAAGACCTCAATGTAAGATATGAAACTTCTCCTACAGGAAGAAAAAATAGGAGTAAGTCTCCACAATATAGCAGTGGGGATAGACTTCCCAAATAAAACCCCAGTAGCCCAGGAAATTAAACAATCACCCAACCAATAGGATCTCATGAAGCTAAAAAGCTTTTGCACAGACAAACATACCATAATCACAGCCAATAGATTACCCACAGAATGGGAGAAAAATTTCACCAGCTATACCACTGACAGAGGCCTAATATCTAGAATCTATAAAGAACTCAAACAACTAAACACAAATAATCAAACAACCCCCTTCAAAAATGGGGCAGGAACAGAATAGAGAGGTCTCAGAAGAAGAAATACAGATGGCTAACACACACTTAAGGAAATGTTGAACATCCCCAGCCATTGGAGAAATGCAAATTACAACTATGAGATTCCACCTTACTCCGGTAAGGATGGCGCACATTGAAAAAATCAAATGATAGGAAATGTTGCTGAGGATGTGGGGAAAGAGGAACCCTCATTCACTGTTGGTGGGAATGTCAACTTGTACAAACACTATGGAAATCGATATGGAGATTCCTGAAAAGGATGACTATAGAGCTACCAACAGACCCAGTTATTCCCTCACTGGACATTTATCCTAAATGTTCCATGCTTCACTATAGAGATATTTACTCAACCATTTCCATAACTGCTCAATTCATAATAGCTAAGAACTATAATCAACCCAGTGCCCATCGTGGTACATTTACACAATAGAATTGTACTCAGCAGTAAGAAAAAATGATACAATGAAATTTGTAGGAAAATGGACAGACTTGGAACAAATCATACTTAGTGAACTCACACAATCACAGAAAGACAAATGCCACATGGTCTCACTCATCTGTGGTTCCTTATCTGGACTAGCTTAATTTGCTGACATATATGATAGGCAACTTAAGGCCCAGACAATAGGGATAGAAGGGTTTGGGGGAAGGAGAAGGAGGCAGGGGGAAACAAACACAAAACTAAATCCAAATGAACTGGTACCATAGAAACCTTTATCATTGAAGATAGACTAAAAGAGGTGTAAGGAAGAACACCTGAAAAGAAGGGCCCTGAGAAATTTGCAGAAGAGGGGGTGGAAAGAATTTCAGAGCCACATGTTGGGTCATGATACACAGAGACATTGCATCCTACCCATAACTGATGGCTAACCCCACATGCATGACCCATATTCCCCAACTAGGAGTGTCCCTGCGGAGCAAGGAGGAGAGGGAAGAGGCTAACAATGGTACCAACTTGACTGTAGTAACTGAGTACAAAGCTAGTAAAGAAAAAAAAATTAATTAATTAAAAAAATAAAAAATAAAAGAAGAGCTCTGGGAAGGGTGAGATGAAGCAAATCTTAAAAAAAAAAATTGTCTCTGGCCTATAACTCCCAGTACTAGAAATCAGTTGCTACCCACAATGAGTTATTGATCAGAGAGACCTATGAGGTCCCCAAAACAAGACAGGCACTTGATTACCCACCTGAGGAAAAAAGAAAGACCCTACTACTAAAGATACCATATGCTGTTAACACAGAGCATGGAGAGACCTGGCTGGAATCTGGAAGAAAGCCAGTCCCCAGGTAGTTTGCCCATCTAGTGCTGGAAACCACTACATGAGCTACTGGGGGAAAGTAGCCAACAGTCTGAGCAACCAGAGGTCTAAACTGCTTGGAAACAAACAACCTGAAAGGATGTACATGCAGTGCAGTAGTGGCACACAGCCTTGGTGTGTAACCAATAGCTTTCTGATTAACTAAGAGATCAGCTCAGTGTAAAGGAGCCCAGATGTGGAATTGGGAACCAGGTCAGAATCCTATGGAGACAAAGATTATGCTGTCAAGCTCTCACTAGTCTTTGGCTAAAAGAGGGGCTACATATATCAAATTCTCCCTAAATTAATAATGCTTATCCTATTTAAATTATGCTGACTTCACTGTCTTTTGGAGAATCTGCTTTTCTTTTTTAGAATGTAGAGAAACCCAAGGACATAAACTACTCCTCTCACTTCAGCCAAGCCACAGCTGAAACCACAGAGGAGTTGGGGAGACGAACAAGAGTTCTGCTTCCATGATGAGCCTGATAATCAGCACCAGGGTAAAGGAGACAGACCCTGAGGACACTCAACACCTACCAAAGCAGAGATTCAGAGGCTCCTAAGAACCCATCACTGAAGTATACTTAAATCTCACCCAACCACACCTTAGGGCACTTTGAAGAAAAGGGGGTAGAAAGCTTGTAAGAACCACAGGTTTAGATATCATGCCCAGAAGCATTGCCTCCCCTCAAAACTGACTACTGCTCCCACAATACATAACCCAAAATCCTGTGGAGAATACCTGCAACCCCACTGAGAAGGATCCCCAGGAGAATGGGGGCAGGTACAAGGGGAAAGAGGTTTCAACACATCATGTATTCATACAAAATACTTTGTTAATAATAACAACATTTTAAAAAATGTAATCTATGCAAAGTCATTCATTGTACATTGTAAAAGCCAGGGTAAAGAAAATCCATCAATAAGAAACCAGTTAAATAAATTATGATACATCCATACAATTTACTACTAAGGGGTCATTAAAAAGAATATGGGCATTTCTTTTTGTCTTGATCTCCTATAAATATTATTTACATTTTTTTCAAATTAATGTTTATGATAGTATACTACCATTTGTGTTTTAAGGGAGAGAGAGAGAAAATACATATATACAAGTTTCCACATGCATTTAATACCTCTGTAAAAATATACAGGAAACAGGGGCTGGAGAGATGGCTTAGTGGTTAAGTGCTTGTCTGTGAAGCCTAAGGACCTCGGTTCAAGGTTCAATTCCCCAGGACCTATGTAAGCCATATGCACAAGGTGGCACATGTGTCTGGAGTTCGTTTGCAGTGGCTGGAGGCCCTGGTGTGTCCATTCTTTCTCTCTCTCTCTCTCCCTTTCTCTCTCTCTCTCTCTCTCTCCCTCCTAAATAAATAACTAAAAAAATATATATATATATATATATATGAAACAGATACTGGTGGAGACTGGTGTAGGAAGAAGGTCATTTACTATACCTCTCTTGTGTGCCTTTTTAGGTTTTGCAACATGTACACAGTTTTCCTACTTTAAAATTCTCTTTTGAAACTCACTGGCTTAAAAAAAGAGGCTTCCATCCAGATACTGACTAAATTACACAGAGAACTTATACCATAGTTATTTGCTCAAACTGTACTTTTAGGTAAAGTATATTCGTCTAGTTGACTTTTTCCCAGTGGTTGTCAAGACAACCTTCCCTTTCTCCATAACACTGAGAGAATTAGGTGTCAGCCTGGCATGGAGACAGAAAGAGCTGCAGAATTCCAAATGTGATGGGTTAGGAAGGCCATAAAGTTACTATTCTTACAGGTTCATACAACACCTTGTAAATAACTTCATGCCTAGTGGGGGCTCAATAAACATTGCTGACTCTTCCATCACAAAAAAGTATTAACTCTGAAGGACTCACCCACGTCATTTAATCAGAAAATCAATTTCATCTTACTTGTCATGTGAAAAATATTTCTACTAAGTCAAGAAAAGTATAGAGGTAATCACTTTGTATCCAGGGTTTGAGTGGAAAGCCAGGAGTTACAATGGTGTGGGCAGACAGATTGAGATCAGTTTGTTCTGTGTTACGGTTGGCAGCATTAAGCATACTTGCCCACACACAAAAGCCATGTTTACTACTTTAAGAATATAACACAATGTTTAATGCTCAAGTCCCACATTATGATGCTTTTTTTTTTTTACTTTCTGAGCAACGTCTGGGCTAATATTTGGTATTAGGGCTACTAGAGTCCTAGAGTAATTGTGAACCTGCATTTCACTTCTTGGCGGCCTAAGACCACCGGTGTATCAGATACGAATCTATGACCCAACCACCAAATGGATTTTATTGATGTTGCTGTAATTCCACTACCAGAAAATATGACAAATAGCCAACATATCACTGAAGATTTATGTTTGGTTTTGAAAGCCATTATCTTTAGGAATTATTGCATGGTGTGATTCACCGAGTGGTAGCAGGCTCATATAACCCAAGGTTTTTCTGTATTGATTTCACAGTCAGTATAACAAATCTAAGTGTCTGCTTTGCTGTGCTGACACAATTAAAACCCAAATCAGCTTTTGGGATCATTAGCAAAAATAAACAAATAAATAAATAAATGTACCCTACAGTGCTGAGGATCTCAGACTGTGCTCTCCATGCAGGGAATGGCACACGACACGCTTCCCTTTGCTGAAGGTGAGTTCAGGAAGGACATGGGTTGCTTTGACAACACTGATTGAAGAACTGGTTGGTTTGCTACCTCTGCCCACTGGCAAGTGAAATGGAACCACTTAAGTACATGATATTGGAATTAGGAAAAGACTTAAGAGCCTCCAGTGCCAACCTCTAACTGAACACAAACTGAGGCTCACCTAGGGGAGGGCACACCTTCTACCATGTTTAACAGCTCATGCCCATGGTGATGAGAGCACATGGAGAAAGGAGAGGCTTCCAGGGACCATGAGCACAAACAGAGTAGGACCATTCCCACCAGCTTTTCCATTCCTTTTGACTGGCAAGATCCTCCCAGACTCTTTCAGTGACATCTCAGGGCACTGAAATTTGTAGTAAGCTAGGGAGGAAAATGCACGTCAGTGATCAAATGGACCTTTAAGAGTCATTGGAAGAGATTGTGATTAATCGTTATGCAGTAGCCAATCCTACAAACCTTGACCATTGCTGAGCTAGTGTCATACCTTCCTGTTCCTCTCTCATTTAAACTTCCTTTCCTCTCTACTTCCTTCCCTCCTTCCTTCCTTCTTTTGCTTCTTGTTTATTCATTTGCAGTACTGTGGATTGAACATAGAGTCTCACCCATTCTAGGTAAGCAATCTCCCATTGAACTATATCCCTAGCCTTTTTTTATTTTCATCATTATTATTATTATTATTAACAACATATATTGTATGGATACATCATGTGTTGGTACCCTCTTTTCTCTCATCTCTGCTCCATCCTGCTGTTTACCTTTTATTTTGAGACAAGGTCTCATCAAGTTGTGCAAGCTAGCCTTGAATTTACTCTGTAAGCCAGTCAAACCTTGAACTTGAAACCTTTCTGCCTCAATTCTCCTAACCAGCTGGGATTACAGGCCTGAGCTACCAGACCCAGGCCTCATTTAAACTTTCTGAGAATTGGAATGCAACCTGCTTCCCTGGTTTCACTTTACAAAGACCTCACTACTGCATCAGACATGGCTAACCAGGTTCTCCATCTCAAAGTACATCCTATTTTCTCCTGGTCATCTGCTGGATTTCCTGTGACCTCTTAAGTAGCTCACTTTTAGCCATATTTATCCTCTAATATGTCTTCTTTCCTCTCACCTGCTTCTCCAATTACCAGTTAAGAAGTATCTTATAGCTAACATGCCCCAGAAAAGACTCTTAGTTTCTTTAACTGTAGATTTCATCCCCTCAACCCTACCTAATGGGAACTCTTAAATGTCTCTCATTTCTAAAGAAATGGGAGGGGTAGGAAATATGTAGGGTTTGATTCTACAGAGAGTCAATATTGGCTGTCAAAAGCATGGCATATTCTACAGTGTCAGCTACGAGTTGTAACACTTATAACTTGCACCCATGTTGGTCTGATGTGTGTTGGTCAAGAAAGCCCAGATCTTGAGCACATAGTATTGCTTGTACTGAAAAGGAAAAGCTATTTCTTCGTTCACGAAAGACTCCTGCCCCAAACCAGTAGGAGAGTACTTAGCGGAAAGCAGGAGCAGAGGCGAAAGCCTCACTGAAGAAACACGGTCAACGAGAGATGCTGCTCCATGTTTTCCAGAGTGTCAACAGAATCTGACAATGGGCCAGTGCTAGGGCCATCAACAGAGCAAATGGTACCAGTGGGGACACAGGAAGAAGAAGCAATGTGAGGGAGGCACGGTGGGGCTCATGGCCACAGGTGTTTTGCTCACCTTAAACATAATTGGCTGATCTGAATTACAACATTTCTCATGCTTATGCTTGGAAGCAACCCTGTTGAAAATCTGCCTAATTCAGGGTGTATTGACCTCGGCACCTTACACTAAGGACCAGATTCTCCTCCGCAGTGGGGCTGCCCTGGCCTGAACAGCATCCCTAGCTTCCACCCAGGAGACACTGGTGACATCTTTCCCCTGCAGCCATCCTACTTGTCACAGTCAAAAGCGTTTCCAGCTATTACCAAATATCCCATGGGGTACAAAATCTTCCCAGCTCACACCACTGCTCTGCAGAGCCTGGGGCTGTCAGAAGACGGTGACCGTGGGAGACATGTATTGGTTGGTTCCCTGTATAATAGGTCTAAAGGAAGAACACAAGCTGGGCAGAGGCAGAAGTTGGACAGACTCATAGCAATAAAGGTATCCATCCACAAATCTGCCGGGGAGACTAGAGCCATTCAAGCTTGTCCATGTCCAAATGGACTCCATGTACAAGTTGGCCAGATATCCTATCTACCACCAGCAAGGGGCAGAGCCCTCCTCCTTCCTGGTCACTGAACAGGGTATGACCTTCCATGTAAGGCCTTTCCCAAGAGAAACTCAATATAAGCAAAACACTACAACATATTCTATCCAAAGAGAAGAGCTCTGTCTATTCCAAGGCCATGGTCATAAAGACTGGATGTGACTGTCTGCAGAATAAACTCTTAGGAGGGTTCAATTTCACAATCATGATTATGCTTCATAATCCATGGTCCAAGAAAATTAGAAGAGATACTTTGGAGTGCAATCAATTTGACATGTAGCTAATTTGAATCTTTTAAATAAACTTTTTAGGTTAAGTATTATAAAAAGGCTTAAGGAAAGAATTGGGTTGGTTGGCCATGGCTTGACCCCTGTCCCCCACCTCTGTCTGTCAGCCTAGCAGAAGATGCTCCCAAGCCATCTTCAAGATCACTGTGTGTTCACCCAGGTCATTTGTCCCTTTGGGATTATCCCTTTCCAAAATGGGCTTAATTTGCAATTTTGCTGGACCTCCTCTTTGTCACTGGCCTGGTGTCTGGAGACATGTTACCACTTTGATCTACTTGTTTCTATGGCACCTAAATCTAAATAAATATCATATCACAGTAGAACAGGGTGTATACATGTTTGCTTTTGGCTTTGCTCTCCACTAATAGCACTGATTGTGCAATGGAAAGAAAGCATAGAGAAGTGCTTTGTCTGAGGCTGCACGGAGCAGGTAATGGGGCAAGAAACAAAACACAGGTCAATCTGTTCTGTTGATTTGAGCCTGGCTGCTCCAGCCAAGAGGATTCTAATTGCAAGATGCAGGCCACAGAAGCCATTTGACTTCTGCCTGAGGTTATAAGTGGTGAAGATTTTACTAATAATTTACTATCAAATGCAAGGGATTCAGAAGGAGTGGGATAACTCAGCAAAACTGTAGTATATGTAGAAACTGCTGATAAAAGGGAAATGGTGAATCTTTGAATCTCAAAGATATGAATGCTATTTCTATAGTCAACAAAGCAATGTGGGGCAAATACACACATGTACATACATATATATGCACATCTCTCTCTCTCTCTCTCTCTCTCTCTCTCTCTCTCATGCACACACACACACACACACACACACACACACACATTCTGTCTGAACTAACTTTTTTTTTGTTTCTTTGACATAGGGTCTCACTCTAGCCCAGGCTGACCTGGAATTCACTATGTTGTCTCACTCAGGCTGGCCTCAAACTCACAGCAAATCCTCCCACCTCAGCCTCCCTATTGCTGGGATTAAAGGCATGCACCGCCATGCTCAGCTGAACTAACTTTTAATGAGTACATATTCTGTTGGGCACTGTTCAAAGCACTTTCTCTGTGTTAGCTCACTTCATGCTCATCATGGCCTGTGAGTTTGAAAATGGTAATACTGTTTTCTCCATAACACAAGTGAAGAAATTGATATGCAGAGAAAAATAACTAACTTGTCTATGCATCGTCTCTTAGCTAGTGGGTAGCAAGTCAAGGACTTAAATCCAGAACTCCTGGCTCTAGAATTTGGGCTCCCAACCACCATGATGTACAAAGACCCTTGCTAAGAACAGAATTCACTTCAAGGCTATACGGCTAGAACAGTTCACATGGCCCTGAGTTTGGGCACATCTCCTCTTGGATCAGTGCTTGATTGCTACTGCCTTGAAATTAACATAAATTATGTGTATAAATATATACAAATATGCATATATTAATTCAAAGTATATATATATATATATACATATATAAACCCAATATATATCATATAATATGTACTTCATATATATTATATATGAAATTCATATATATACACATACACATATATGAGTTATATATATATTATATATATATATATATATATATATATATATATATATATATAAACTATGCCCTGAAACTCACTATGTAAACCAGTTTGGCCTCAAGCTCCTAAGCAATCTTCCTGCCTCTGCCTTCTGAGTGCATGGATCACAGGTGAGCACTAGGATGCCTACCTGAAATTCTTGATCAGAACAAGGGAGACTGCAGTTTTATTTTGCCTTTTGCCTAGATGTTATATTCTTGGTCCTGGACAGAGAATAGTGCCTAAAAAATTCATTCTCAATGGACTTTACTTAATTTCAATTGAATGTTTTTGCCTTTTTATCTTTAGATGTGATTGGACTTCCACAAGTATCTTAGAATAATGTAAGATATCCATGATTTGTCTTTCTTAGATATTTGATTTCTATTTTTGTTTTTGCACATGTGTGTATAAAGTATGGATGTGCACATGCATGTGCATACGTGTGCATTCCATGGGCAGGCATGCAGAGGCCAGAGGAGAATGTTTGCTGTATATCCCTGTTGCTCTTCCCCGTGTTTCCTTGAGACAGAGTCTTGCATTGAAACCAGAGCTAATGATTTTCAGTCAGAGTGGCTGACCAGTGAGTCTCTGGTTTCTGTTCCCCACAGGACTGGAGCTACAGGTGTCAATAGCCATTCCCAGCTGTTTATATGAGTGCTCAGGGCAAATCAGGCCCTCATGCTTGTGCAGCAGTGCCCGGACCATCTCCCCAGTCCCCTAAAGTTGACTTTTTTCCTCTGATTTTTCTCACCATAGCACAGCCTGACCTGGAATTCACTCTGTAGTCTCAGGCTGGCCTCAAACTCACAGCAATCCTCCTACCTCTGCCTCCCAAGTACTGGGATTAAAGGTGTGCACCACCACACCTGGCTCAGATTTGAATTTTAGTGAACTAATTTGATGAAGGCTCCTCTCTCCCACACAGGAAGCTCTACTCAGTCCTAGGGAAGAGCATAGATAGTCCAGAAGAGAGGACCAGAACACATATCCAGGCTCTAATTAGGCTCTTAATAAGGACTAAAGAAGAAGGGCAAAACTGCCCATACTGTCTGATATCAGGAATAATTTAGTGGTAAAGAGGGTTTTCAAACTTGGCCATTCTCAGGAGGCCAATGCAGTAAACAATGTGCCCTCCCAATGTTTTTGAAAATATTTGGGGTGTGTGCTTGAAGCACCAAGGTATGAGGTACTGAACTGACGTGTATAGACAGGAGGTTTTACATTAGACTAAAGGTAAACATTCTCAAAGAAAGCAAAGTGAGGACTTCAGGAGGAAGTGGATTCCTTCTTCCAGCCCCTGATCTGAGTGTCCCATTTATCTCTTGAGAATCCTCTGAGGTAATATTTAGAGTGTCTTTGTTTCAGAAAAAAGAAAGAACATATCAAAATAAAATAGAAACTAAGCATATAAAGCAGAAAATCTGGGATATAGTAGTGTGTAGAATCTGGAGCCAACAGCTAAAATGATGCCTAAGTAATGAAGGATGGAAATAAAAAATGCACAAAATGTAATTGTTTCCCTTTATATTTTTATATTTTATTTATTTATTTAATTGAGAGAGAAAGAGGCAGTGGCAGGGAGAGGCGGCTGAGGGAGAGAATGGGTGTGCCAGGGCCTCCTAGCCACTGCGAATAAACTCCAGACACATGTGCCACCTGGTGCATCCGGCTTTATGTGGATATGGAGAATCAAACCTGGGTTCTTTGGCTTTTCTGGCAAGTGCCTTAACCACTAAACTAACTCTCTGTCCCATGAGTTCCTTTATTTAAATGGGAAAATATTGTAAATGAGCCATACACACACACACACACACACACACACACACACACACACACAAAGATACAGAGGGTCTGGCATGTGCCTGTTGTCCCAGCTACTTTGGAGACAAAGGCAGGAGAATGATTTGGGCCCAGGAGTTTCATGCTAGCTAGGTTACATTAAAAGGCCTTAAATAAGGAAATAAAGATAGGGCTGGAGAGATGTCTCAGTGGTTAAGGAACATGCCTGCAAAGCCTAAGAACATCAGGACCCACATAAAGCCAGAGGCACAAGGTGGCACATGTAACTGGAGTTTGTTTGCAGTGGCTAGAGGCCCCAGTGTGCCCATTCTCTCTCTCTCTCCCTCTCACAAATAAATAAAATATAAAAAAAGAAAATTAAGATAAAATGTATTAATAGTTTATTTTTAGTTTATTTTTACATTCACTCACTCCCAAAAGTGTGAGTTAGAAATTAAGAAGTCTGAATTAGAACACATTTTTGTTGCTTTTTTTGAGGTAGGGTCTTGCTCTAATTCAGGCTGACCTGAAATCCACTATGTACTGTCAGGGTGGCCTCAAATTCATGGTGATCATCCTACCTTGGCCTCCCAAGTGCTGGGATTAAAGGCATGAACCACCACACTGGGTTTAGAACACATTTTAATAAAATGAGCATTTGATGCCTATTGCATGTGTGTGTGTCACAAAATGTGGAGGTCAGAAGACAACCTGTCCTTGCCTTCCACCTTGTTTGAGATAGAATCTCTTATTGTTTGCTACTGTGAAGCCAGCATCTCCATGTGAGTCCTGTGGATCCAAGCTCCAGTCACCAAACTTGCACAGCAAGCATGCACATGTAACCACTGAGTCATCTCCCCAGCCTACCTTGATGGATCCTTTTTTTTTAATATTTAAAATATTTTCTTTTATTTGTTTATTTGATTGGGGGGATATAGGCATGCCAGGGCCTCCAATCGCTGCAAATGAACTCCAGATGTATGTTGTCACCTTGTACATCTGGCTTACATGGGTCCTGGGGAACTTGAACCTGGGTCCTTTAGCTTTGCATGCAAGTACCTTAGCTGCTGAGCCATCTCTCCAGCCTGACAGAGTCTTTTTCACACAATACAAATATTTATTGAATTCTAATGACTTTGTTAGTACCTTCAAGGATGCGGAGGAAGAGACACACAACCCCAACGAAGACAGAAACATTTTACCACGTAACAAAAGTTATTCTTTCCTAGCAGCCGCCGTGCCGAGTATGCAAGGCCCTGCCCCACTCAACTCTCCCAGAATTGTCCAGAAATACTGAGGTACAGAGGTTAGTAAGTGTTAGAGGTAGAAGGAATTATAACAGGAAGGAGAGCAGGGATAAATCTCCAGCAGAGCAAGTACTGTGAGAACATAGAGGATGGCCCGTCTCATTCAGCGATTTCATTTGTTTGCTTGGTTAACTTAAACAAGAGGATATCTGTAAGAATTGTCCCCTTACTCACTCACTATGATACTTTTCTCATTTTCCCCAAAATAATAGCATTCAGACACTGAGAAAGGAGACATTTAGCTCCCTGGAACTGATTGAGTGTAGATTTAGTTTCTAAATAAACATTTTTATTATTTTTTAAATTATTTATTTATTTATTTATTTATTTATTATGAGAGAGAGAGAAAGAAGGAGAGAGACAGAGAACGGGCATTCTAAGGCCTCTAGCCATTGCAAATGAACTCTAGATACCTATGTCACCTTGTGCATTTGGCTTTATGTGGGTACTGGGGAATTGAACACAGGTTGTTAGGCTTTGTAAGCAAGTGCCTTAATCTCTGAGCCATCTCTCCAGCCCTATTTTTATATTTGCTTTTCAGGTTTTATTATCTTAGGGACAGAATTTTAAAAAATTCCAAATATAATCATGTTATTAATTCTATTTGAAAATACATAAATTTTGTGAATTCATATATCCTTAATATGTACATGTGTATTATTAAGTAAATATATAAAGTAATGATGTTTCCTTTAACTTGTTCTTTGTGGCAAAATTACCTAGCCATTACCCAGTCAAATCTGGAGATTAAAAATACATCAGCCAGGTGTGGTGGTGCACGCCTTTAATCCCAGCACTTGGGAGGCAGAGGTAGGAGGATCGCCATAAGTTCAAGGCCACCCTGCGACTACATAGTGATTTCCAGGTCAGCCTGAGCTAGAGTGAGACCCTACCTCGAAAAAAAAAAAAAGAAATACATCAATATTGTGCTTGTGCATGATAATGAACAAGGGTCCATCTGGACCTAATGCAGGAGCACAGCAGAAGTAGAAAAATCAAGAAGGGACACTGCTCACCTCTTCCAGGTTAGCACAAGTCTCTAAAGAAACTAAGAGCTGACCATCAAGGTCCTGGTAGAATGGCAGTTCAGGAATAAGAACTAAGGTTAGATGTAATTCTTGCCTCTGAAATTTCTCAGATGGTAAAACTCATTCATGTTTGCATAACTTTGGCCGAGATCCCATTTTCATACACATTATTTGATCTGCACAGTAAAGTATGTTGTTTGGATCACTACCAAAATATAATATGGGACTTCCTTTGACAGGAGAAATTGCCAATCCCTGCTGCCATTCTTACTCAAAACCAAAGATGAAAATAAAAAACACCTCTCATATAGTATGAAAGAATACATCCAACAAAAGATAAAGAATAACCTTTTAAACCATGGAAAATAGTGAATGGCCAGGACCTAACAGGCAGGACTTCTTGTGTGGAAGGCCAAACAGTGTCTGAGATCTCAGTGGTATCTAATACTGTCCTGATTGTGCCTGGCATTTTCTTTTGGGTAGGAGCTAAAGTTGGAAATGCAAGCCAAACATTCTAGCTCTCACTCGTTTACTCAATAAATATTTGGATTACTTTTATTATTCTAATTGTATAAGAAATAGCCTTCGTGTAGAATTTCTTTAAAATAAATTTAAGAAAGGATAGGGTTGCAGACCAGTGGGATAACACCTGCCCAGCATGTGCAAGGCCCTGGGTTGTATCCCCATGGCTACATAAACTACATTAAATAAAATATACAGAAGAAAAATTTAAATAAATTTAAAAGGGAACCAAAAAAAAAAGAGAACCACAGTTAACATTTTGGTTTTTCAAGTATTCTATGTATTACAGAACATTATAAAAATATATGACATACATTTTAGTTTAACATACAATAAATATATGATCACTGACACTATATATCTGAATATATTTTTCCAAAACCATTTTTAAACACATATTTATTTATTTATTTATTTACTTATTTGAAAGATAGATAGAGAGACAGAGAGAGGGAGATAGAAACTCCAGTACATCTGGCTTACATGGGTCCTGGGGAATTGAACCTGGGTCCTTTGGCTTTGCAGGCAAATGCCTTAACCACTAAGCCATCTCTCCAGCCCTCCAAAACCATTTTGAATACCTACATATTATTTTTTTGAATGCACAAACTATAATTTATTATACTAGTCATTTTATGTGTATCTTCTTTTGTTCCAAACACATTACTATTGCTTATTTTCCTGTTTTTTTAATTTTATTTACTGACTTAATTATGTGTGTGAGAGTGCACATGTGTGCACAGTCTTGCACACACACTACTTCAAATGGGCACCAGATGCATGGGCCACTTTTGTGTCTGGCTTTACATGGCACTGAGAAATTGAACCTAGGGCATCGGGCTCTGCAAGCAAGTTCCTTTAACTACTGAGTCATCTTCTTAGCCCCTTACTTTTATATGTTTTAAAGTTACAATGTCTTGACATAGATCTGCAATTATATTTCTACATGTTCCTGGAAATGGGATCGCTGATGAAAGGATACACACATTTCCCAAGCCTTGTATTTTCCCAATCAAGTCTCCATTTATTCAGCCAGCAAGTGTACACTGATTAGCTGCTGTGTTAGATCCATATCCAAGTCTGAGTTACAGTGGGAAGTAAAATAGATATAGTTCTTGAGTTTAGCATTTACAATGTAGACAGTGAAAGAACATTAACCCTCCCCCACCCCGTAATAAATCATAAGGAAAGGAACAGAGTAGGAAACACCATGCAGGGGCCTGATCCAGGCAGAAGAGGGGCAAGGCAGGGGATTTACTTACCTTTGACATTGAAGCTGGGCCACAAAGTGGAGAGGTAAGGGACAAGCAATCTGAGAGAGGGACTGGCAAGTCATGGTAGCCCCAGGACAATAGTTCCACAAAGGAGTGGCAAGAGGCAGTAGGGCTGGAGCTCAGACTTGATGACAGGAAAGGAGGAAGCTCACAGGGCCATCAAACTGTAGTGAAAACGACCACTGAAGAGTTCCCTCTGTTTGGGTTTTTGGTTGTTGTTTGGTGGGTTAGCTGGTTGGCTGGTTGGTTGGTTAGATTTCTGGCCTTCAACTCATGATATAACCCAGACTGTCTTGAACTCATGGCACTCCTCCTGCCTCAGCCTGCCAATTGCTGGGATTAGAGGTAAGCATCAGGAGATTATTAGCAGAGCTACCACATGGTCTGATTTTTATAAGGATTCCCTGTGGCTACTACAGATGATAAGTAACAAGGCCATATACATTAAGTCCATTGTCCCAAAGCTCAATAGCAGTAGCTTGAAAGAAGGTGGTAGCAGAACACATGAAGAGAATGGGAAGCACTTATGATATATTTGGGAACCAAATGAACAGCTGATGATGGATCAAGCATAGGAGAAGGCCAGTTTTGATGAACTCTCACAATCTATCTTTAATATATATATATATATATAACTTCTATACTTACAGGCAACAAACCATGGTATTTCCCTCCCCTTCCCTCCCCGCTTTTCCCTTCCTTACTCCGCTCTCTGTCATATCCCCTCCCTCTCTCCATTAGTCTTTCTTTTAATTTGATGTCATCATTTTTTTCTCCTATTATGAGGATCTTGTACAGGTATTGCTAGGCACTGTGAGGTCTTGGATATTGAGGCCAATTTCTGTCCGGACAGTTGTATGTAAGGAGTGGTACCCTTCCTTTGGCTCTTTCTAATTCAAATAATAAATGAACTAATAAAATAGCATTGTAGGCTGTCTCTGTTTGCATTGCTTTGATTACTAACCTTGAATTCCTTGCTTATAAGCAACTTGTATTTCTTCTGTCTGCTCTTCCTTTTGGTCGCTTTGCCCCTATGCTGCTGTGCTGCTAAACAGCTTTTTTTTTTTTTTTAAGCTGGTGTCTAGGTCACCCAGGTCAGCTGGAGCAAAGTGCCACAAAATTGGTGGGTTAATATCACAGAAGTGGGGCTAGAGAGATTGCTCAGCAGCTAAATACATTTGCTTTCAAAGCCTGAAGGCCCGGGTTCGATTCCCCAGTACCCTGGTAAAGGCAGATGCACAAAGTGGTGCGTGTATCTGAAGTTTGCAGTGGCAGGAGGCCCTGGTGCACCTATTCTCTCTCTCTCTCTCTCTCCCTCCCTCCCTCCATCACTGTCTCTCAAATAAATAAATACATAAAATAAAATCACAGAAATGCATCTCACACATCTGAGGTTAGAAGTCCAAAGCCAAGGTTGGCGCAGCCACACTCCCTCTAAGTTCCCAGGGAGGAGGCTCCCTCTCCTCTTTCAGCTTCTGGCAGCCCAGCTATTCTCGGCTGTAGACGTCCCACTCTATCCCTGCTCCACCTGCCCCAGGCTCTCCCGTGTGTCCACGTCTTCTCTTCTTAGAAACACACAAG
Source organism: Dipus sagitta (assembly GCA_036346955.1). Taxonomy (NCBI): domain Eukaryota; kingdom Metazoa; phylum Chordata; class Mammalia; order Rodentia; family Dipodidae; genus Dipus; species Dipus sagitta. The sequence goes on from CM070784.1 coordinate 8,504,628, forward strand.
CAGGGGTGGTGCTGCATGCCATTAATCCCAGCACTCAGGAGGTGGAGGCGAGACATCAGGAGGTCAAGGTCATTCTCAACTACAGAATGAGCTTGAAACTGTCTGAGCTATATGTGGCCCTATTTTTGTAAAATACCAAAACATCAAACAAACAATGACAGCTGTTATAGTAGATGAAGGGCCCACCCTACTTCATATGGCCTCATCTTATTTGATGAGGTCTGCAATGTCCCTATTGCCACATAAGGTCATATTCTAAGGTCTTATGATCTAGGTCTTCAAAGATATATTTAGAGGGATACAATCCAACCCATCATCACTCAAAAGGAAACTTAGTGTGTCACAAATATTTCTTTTTGTCAGTGACCTTTTAATCCTCATTACAATGTTTGGGAGAGAAGGTTTTGATTTTGTAAATTTAATTTCTCATTTATTCAGTAAATATTTGTCAAGTGCCTCTTGGTTTTTTTCCAGATGCAGTCCAGCTTTGTGCATCTAAAGATAAATGAGACTTGGATCTCTCCTCTCCATGTGTTCAGGATGTAGGAGACAGATAGATACAAGAATATTGTTCATTGTGGTGATTTGCACTATGCAGCGGGGACAGCAAGTGAGGACATGCTCAGCTAAGCTGGACAGCTACACATATATGGGCAGTTGGTAAGAAAAATCCAAGTTTAATTAAGTGTACGTATGGTCGGAAGTTTCCTGGCTGGCTGTGTCCAGAGGGGTTACTCAAAGAGTATCCATGGTTCACAGCATCAGGGCTAACTGAGAATTTTCTAGAAACACAGAATTCAAGGGCTGGGGAGATGGCTCAGGGGACCTGAGTTTGAATTCCCATCATCTACCACGTAGGGTGGGCCATCTATAACCCCAGCACTCATGAACCAGAGACAGGAAACTGCCCAGGGCTTGCTGACTAGCTTGTCCAGCTGAATCTGAATTCTGGGTTCAGTGAGAAACCATATCTCAAGAAAATAAGGTGGAGGCCTGCCCAGATCTACTGAGTCAGTCTGCATTGCAGTGACATCCCAGGGTGCTCTGTGTGTCTGAGCAGTGCTCATCTGTTCTTGGAAGTCCTTTTTGAGGGTTGTAGGCTCCAGCCTCTGCCAGTGGTTTGGAGAGCTTAATTAGAAACCAGCCAAGAAGGAGGGCATGGTTGTGCACACCTTTAATCCTAGCACTTGGGAGACAGAGGAAGGAGGATCACTGTGGGTCTGAGGCCATCCTGAGACTACAGAGTGAATTCCAAGTCAGCCTGGGCTAGAGTGAGACCCTACCTCAAAAAAAAAAAAAAAAGGAAGAAAGAAAGAAAGAAAGGAAGGAAGGAAGGAAGGAAGGAAGGAAGGAAGAAAGAAAGAAAGAAAGAAAGAAAGAAAGAAAGAAAGAAAGAAAGAAAGAAAAGAGTATCCAAGGAGCCTTGCAGGTTAAAAGGCAAACTTTTAAACTCTTGATGTATGTTATGTCAAGACATTGATTAGTATATCAAATGAGCAGCCTTCCCCAAATAGCTTCATAATCCAGGGGTCAAGAGACCCGTTTGCACATTTCAGGAAAAGCTCAGCAGAAGCCACGGGGACATTTGCTCTAGGGATGACCTTGGCACAGCCCCATGATTCAGATGAAAGATAAGCCTCCAAATTCATGGCCGGGATCAGCTGTTCAAAGGGGATTTGTCTCTTTTAGAATTGGTCTCCCGCGTATGCTGAGCAGGTGGTTGGAAAAATGGAAGCCTTGTTTTACTTGTTGCATAAGCAGTTTAGTGAGGAAAGTGTCTCTTGGGGAAAGGAAATGGGGAGCATTTCCGATGTGGTGATTGGGTGCAGTGAGCTGGAAGAGGTGGGGTAGGGGGACGATAAATAAAAAGCAAGAACTAGCCAGGCTTGGTGGCGCATGCCTTTAATCCCAGCACTCGGGAGGCAGAGGTAGGAGGATCGCCATGAGTTCGAGGCCACCCTGAGACTCCATAGTGAATTACAGGTCAGCCTGGGCTAGAGTTGAGACCCTACCTCAAAAAAACAAACAAACAAAAAAAATACCCAGGATTGCTATTGATTGTCAACATCTACCTCCTGCCTAGTATGTATCCTGCCTATCAAAACTCTGTCATGATTTAAGAGGGAGTTTAGGAGAATTGATTTCAATTCAACAAATCAAGTTCAAGACATGCTTCCTGCATTTTATTGTGCTCATCGGGGTTGCTCCGGACAAGTTGGGCAGATGCTGCACTCCATGATCCTTTACAGCTAGGCTCGGCATGCTCTACATAGGAGAATACCACTGCTCTGGAAATAGGGGAAACAGCAGAGATGGTTAAGATAAGGCACCTATCTCAAGAACTTTATCATGAATAGCTAGGAAACTGCATTTCAGAAAACACAAATTTCTCATGACCTCTGAATATGGGAAATAGAAACTTCAAAAATCCACTCATCTTCTTGTAATGAGCATGAAGGCTATCTTGCCATTCATGAACTACTCTAATATTAGTTATTTATTTCTTCATTTATTTGTTTATGAGAGAGAGAGAATATGGGTGCACCAGGGCCTCTAGCCACTGCCAACGAACTCCAGACACATGCACCACCTTATGTGGGTACTGGAGAATTGAACCTGAATCCTAAGGCTGTGCAGGCAAGTGCCTTAACTGCTAAGCAATCTCTCCAGGCCGTGACCTATCTTGAACATGTTTTTAGTGGGATAGATCAAATTTCTGGGGGTTTGTTTCATGTGTATGTGTGTGGTATGGGTGCTTGCTGTATGCTTGTTCCTGTGTGTGTGTGTGTGTGTGTGTGTGTGTGTGTGTCTGTGCATGCGCACACATACACACATGTACATGTGCTCATGGGAACTCATGCATGTGGAGGCGAGAGGTCTATGCTGAGTGTCTTCCTCAATTGCTCTCCACCTTATTTATTTATTTATATTTATTTTTATTTTTATTTTTTTGGTTTTTCAAAACCCTGGCTGACCTGGAATTACTATGTAGTCTCAGGCTGACCTCAAATTTACAGCGATCCTCCTACCTCTGCCTCCCCACTGCTGGGATTAAAGGCGTGTGCCACCACACCCAGCTCCACCTTGTTTTCTGAGACAAGGTCTCTCACTGAACCCAAAGCTCACCAGTTCAGCTAGACTAGCAAGCCTGGGGTACCCTCCTGTCTGCTTCCCCAGTACTGGGATGACAGGTGTGCACCACCATACCCAGTTTTGCATTGATGCTGGGAGTTTGAACTCAGACCCTCATGCTTGAATTGCAAGTACTTTACATAAAGCAATCTCCTCAGCCTCGATTCTGTAACTTTTCAGTCGCATGTTGATTTGAAATTCATCACATATGTTTTCAGGAATGTTTTAGAAGGACAGACAGAGGGAGAAAGAGAGAACTGGTGGGCCTCAGCCACTGCAACCAAACTCCAGACGCTTGCACCACCTCGTGGGCATGTGTGACCTTGCGTTTGCCTCACCTTTTTGCATCTGGCTTAGGTGGGATCTGGAGAGTCAAACATGTGTCCTTAGGCTTCTCAGGCAAACACCTTAATTACTAAGCCATCTCTCAGCCCTAAATGAGATTTTTTTTAATGATGCAAAATATTAAAAAAATCAAGAGTGAAACACTCATGTGATTTCCTTGGGCAGCAGCCATCTGACAATCCCGTCACCAGATCTTAGAAAAGAAAAAGCATACTTTAAATTGTTTTGTTTTTATTTCAGTCTAGTCATGATCCATTTAAATTCCCAACCTAATGACAAATTTTAAAGCAAGAGATTTTACGAATGTGAAAGCTATTAGTTCATTGTGACTATATTATTAAAATGTTTTTTAAGCTAGAGGAAGAGAAATTGAGTCACAGGATAACAGCCCCTATAAATGTTTTTCTAATTTAATTTTTTAATTTGATGTCTCTATCTCCTGCCAAATACTAAAACTAATTTAAGAAATGTAGACATAAATGTAAAACTTAAAACTATAAAACTTTCCTAGAAGAAAACATAGGCATAAATATTCACAATCCTAGATTAAGTGATAGTTTCTTACATGTAATCTCAAAAGTACAAGTGATAAAAGAAATGTAAATTAATTGGACTTCATTACAATTAAAATCTCATGATCAACAGAATGGAAAAATATTTCAACTCATATATTGGATAAAGTAATTTTATCTTCAATAAATAAAGAACTTGAAGTCAACAATATAAAGTCAAGTAACCCAACCACAACAAAAGCCAGCAATGAATCAGCACAGACATTATCTCTCCATGGAAGACATGCAAACGGCCCTTACCCTCCCACCTCCCAGCAAGCTCTAACCAGGGTCACTGTGGAAATGCAGATCCAAACTAATGACGTCACTGCACTCAGGAGGACGCAGTTTCCAAGTGGGCACAGGGTGCAGGGGCAGTTCCATCTTGGGGCTTTCATGGCCAGGCAGGCAGTACAGAGCAGACTGTGCATGGTCAGGGCAGCAGCCTTTCTGGCAGCTTCTACAGAAACGAGTGACCTGGTCTTTCTCCACAAGGGTATAAACACCAACTCTTTGAAGTCCCCACCACCTCTGCAAGCCGAGTCTCAGTGTCACTCGAGACAGAGATGCCAGGCCACCACACACTGCCTCAGGGTGGTGGGTGGGACACCCTGCCCTATGGCAAGAGAAAGTAGATGGTGGTTGCCCACCACCCTCGGGGTTGCCGAGCTGAAGCCTATCGGGGAGTTTGCCTACATGGGGCATCTGGCGTGACGTGGGCTGGGAGTAGCCGACAGGACAGCCTCAATGGAGGACAAGGCTGAACACCAGCTGAAGAAAGCAGCTCCCGAGGCCAGGGAAAGGGCATGAAAGAAAGAACATGGAGAGGGAAACTAAAGTCTACATAGATCCTCAAGGCTCTCAGACTCAAGGTATTAGCCCAATTAAGACTGTTTATGTCAAAAAAAAAAAAAAAAAGCTGGGCGTGGTGGCACACACCTTTAAACCCAGATGCAGAGGTAGGAGGATCACCATGAGTTCAAGGCCACCTTGAGACTACATAGTGAATTCCAGGTCAGCCTGAGCTAGAGTGGAACCTTACCTGGAGAAAAAAAAGAAAAAGTTAAATATAAAGTTACCATGTCACTGCATGAACTTAGTTCTGCTCTATATGCATACATGTATAGCCAAGAAAATTAAATGAAATATTATTTAGCTGTATACTAGAATGTTATTTGGCCATGAAAATGAAGCATTACTACATACTACAAATAATTTCATAAACATTTATTAAGTTCAAGAAGGCACATATAAAAAGTCACATATACCTCCATGTCTAAAAAATATCCAAAATAGGCAAATCTATAATCTAGAGACAGAAAGCAGAGGAGGATGCCACAGAGAAGGAAAGATGGAGGTTACTATTAGTGGGCACAGTCTTTTGGTGTAATTAAGATGCTCAGTAATTCAGTGGTGTGGTAAAGCACTAGCCTGGCACGCACAAGGCCACCCCCAGCACCATCACCAAAAAAAAGGAATTCAGTACTGACAATTATACAACATATTACTATATGAAAAACCACTACATTAGCTACTTTAAGTAGATGAATTTTATGTTATGTGGATAAAAATTTCTCAACAAACCTGCTATTTTAGAATTTGTATGTCTAGTTCAGAGACAGAAAAAAATGGACTGGAAAATGTTTACCTCCAAATACTAACATTCAAAAACCCTATAAGAACTAGTTCTCTTTCAGAACAATGAAAAAAAGACAGAAACAATTTGTAAGCAAGGTGCTCCACAAACAACCTACTCACATGAATTCTACATGGAAATGATGTGGCATGAAGCAGACCCTGAAAGTTCTTATAGGAGGCTCCATTAAAAACTCTAACAGGGACTGCAAAGAAGGTTTATTTATTTTTATTATGTATTTTTTTTCCAAAGTAAAGTTAAAAAGTGAAGGTGAGCCAGCTCTTTTCCTCAGCAGCCACCTCCTCCTTGGCAACCTTCACCCTTGGGGTTCTCATGAAGTCCAAGACTACTGAAAAGATGCCCAAGGGCTGGAGAGATGGCTTAGTGGTTAAGTCACTTGCCTGCAAAGCCTAAGAAGACTTGTTCGAATCTCTAGATCCCACGTAAGCCAGATGCAAAAGTGACATAGGCATACAATGTTGCACATGCTCACAAAGGGGTGCACATGTCTGGAGTTCATCCACAGTGGCTGAAAGGCCCTGGAGTGCCCGTTTTCTCTCTCTCTCTCTCTCTCTCTCTCTCTCTCTCTCTCTCTTTCTCCTTCTTTCTCTCTCTGTCTCTCAAAACTGAAATAAATCATAAGTTTAAAAAAAGATGGCCAAGAAGCTCTTCCAGCACATAAAATTTCAGGGAAACCATCAAAAGCCTAGTGATACTTGCATGACAGGTACTTAGAAACTGCTCTTGCTAAGAAGCACTGACTCCTCCAGTGGGCTGGCAGGAACTAAGGTGGGATGAAAGCCTGGTTCCTCTGCCTTCACTGGGCATCTCAGACTCTATATGCATATTAATTACTCACGCAGCATCTGTGTAGAAGCCAGTGATGCCAACCTATTTCACACAAAGATAAGAGTACCCAAGGCCCCAACTTCCTGTCATTGTTTATAATGACCTGCTCTAGCCCCCTCAGAAGTGCTTGGAGGTCTCCAGCAATTGTCCTCCGCCTGCATTCACTTTGAATCCAGGAACACAAAGCTTCACAGAGAGATGGAACCATGGTGAGATGAACCCCCAAGCAGGACTTGTGGCTTCTTCCAACCACCTCGAAGAACTAGAACTGAGATAACAATCTACCAGGTCCCACCTGGATCTAGCCAGCATATTTATGCATCCTTCTTGTCCCCAGCCCCAATTCTATCTCTCTTTAAACCTACAGCGCCCCAAAGATGGATGGAGATGCATGATATCATGCATCCTCAGAACATAGCACTGCTGGCTAAAATCTTCTCTTGTCTTTTCATCACTACTTTCATTTGCCATCTTTGGGGTGAGTGGCTGAGCCTGACCTGTTGGACAGCCTGGTTTTGGCCCCTGTCTAGGGACTCAAATTAATTACATTGACGGTGAGGTGCAAAGGAGATTCAAAGGCCAGGTCTTGATGGCCAAGCCTGGTTTGGGGAGCAACAAGAAAGCAGAGCTTCTTCCGGTCAAGATGGCGGCATAGGAACCACGCCTAAGCAGCCTAGGGGAGAAAAAGCCAAAGAAAACCCAGCAAAATACACAAGGGAGGTGTATAAGAGATTAAAACAGCAGCGGAGAAGTAGGAGATATCCAGAGCCCACACGGGCAGGCCGAAGCAGCTCCGGCAGCAGCAGCTCGGGACCCGGTAGCGGCAGCTCGGGTTCCGGCAGCGGCAGCTCGGGACCCGGTAGCGGCGACTTGGGCTCCGGCAGCGGGACCTCGGGACCCGGTAGCGGCGATTCGGACTCTGGCAGCGGCAGCGGCAGCACGGGCACCGGCAGCTGCATCACGGGCTCCGGCAGTGGCGACTCGGGATCCAACAGCGGCGGCTCAGACCCCGGCAGCGGAAGTGGCGGTGGAAGCCGGAAGCGGCGGTGGAAGCCGTGACTCCAGCCGCAAAAACACCATCAGCTGCTCCGGTACCGGCCACAGCGGCTTCAGGGCAGCGAATCCAGCAGCGGAGGCTCCAGCGGCTTCAGCGGCAGAGGCGGATCCCGCAGCGGCAGCACCAGCGGATCAGAGGCGGAGGACCCAGCAGCGGCTGCTCCAGCGGATCAGCGGGGGCAGACCCAGCAGCGGCATCTCCAGTGGTGGATCCAGCAGCAGTGGTCCCAGCAGCGGCAGCTCCAGCGGCAGCAGCGGGGATCCAGCATCAGGGGCGCCAATCTGCAGGGCCACAGTTGCCAGGCTTGGTTTGCCCCACAGGAAAAGCCAGTACCCAGTTCCAGAAAGCAGAACAGCGGCCCAACATCCCAGCCAGCAACTTGACTGAGACCAAAAGCATCCAAAGAGGTAACTGGGATTGAACCAGGGAAGGGTCTCACCTGGTCACAAGCTGACTTGGATCCCTCAACAGACCAGAAATCTTAACTTCTTTGTTGATAGAGGATCTGGTTTTTATAATACCTAATCTTGCATAAATGCTCGGTGCTGTTCTTGACTGAATGTGTATAGGGTTTAGTTAAATTTTAGAATATACCTGTATTTTATTCCACTCAACCTATTTGAATACCCCCATAGCAGGCAAACTTAACCCCTAGGACCACGTGTCTAGATACTCTGAGAGTGGTAAGAGCCACACCTAACATCTTAATCTCCTACATAGAAGATATACAATATCAGATCAATAGATACAGCAAAGGATACCCAGCTAACTGGAAAATCTAAGCAGTAACTTAATCCAAGATGCAAAAATATATACATTATAACACAAGAAACACCAAAAACCAAGGCAATATAAATCCACCAAAAAGCATCAATGCTTCAGAAATGACCTCTAGTGAAAACGAGTTAGAGAAAATGCCTGAGAAAGATTTCAAAAGAATGATTGTAAATATGTTCAATGAACTCAAAGAAGAAATCAAAGGAATCAGAGAAGATACAGGACACCAATTTAACGAAATAAAGAAATCAATACAAGACATAAATAAGGAAATAGAAATAATGAAGAAAAACCAGTCAGAATTACTAGCAATGAAGAACACAGTTAATGAAATAAAAAACTCTGTAGAAAATCTCACCAGTAGAATGGATGAAGGAGAGGACAGAATATCTAAGCTAGAAGACCAGGTGGCAGATCTAATACAATCCAACAAAGAGAAAGACAAACTAATAGAAAAGTATGAATGGGAATTTCAAGATATTCGGGACACTATGAAAAGATCAAATATAAGAATTCAGGGTATAGTAGAAGGAGAAGAATTTCAATCCAAAGGTATAGTAGGCATCTTCAACAAAATCATAGAAGAAAACTTCCCCCAAATTGGGAAAGAGGTGCCAATGCAGATACAGGAAGCATTTAGAACACCAGCCAGACAAAACCTGGAAAGAACCTCTCCTCGCCATATTATAATCAAACTACCAAACACACAATCCAAAGAAAAAATATTGAAAGCAGTTAGAGAGAAAAATCAAGTTACCTACAAAGGCAAGCCCATCAGGATCACAGCAGATTACTCAACACAAACTTTCAAAGCCAGAAGGGCTTGGAGTGAAGTATTCCAAACTCTGAAAGATAACAACTGTCAACCAAGACTACTTTATCCTGCAAAACTATCCATTCAAATAGATGGAGAAATAAGGACATTCCATGACAAAAGCAGGCTAAAGGAGTATTTGAAGACAAAACCAGCTCTACACAAAATACTTGAAAGAATCCTCCATGCCGAAGAGAAAGAAAAACACACATATAAGGAACCTGGAAAACAGCAAACAACACTCAAATACTAGTTAATATAAGAGAGCAAAGGTAGAACCAGAAACACAAAAAAAAAAAAAAATGGCAAGCATAAATACACATCTTTCAATAACATCTCTTAATATCAATGGCCTCAATGCTCCAACCAAAAGACATAGATTTGCAGACTGGGTTAAAAAGCAGGACCCTACAATTTGTTGTCTCCAAGAAACTCACCTTTCTACAAAGGATGGACATTATCTTAGGGTGAAAGGTTGGAAGACGGTGTTTCAAGCAAATGGACCCAGAAAGCAAGCAGGGGTTGCTATCCTAATAGCTGACAAGGCAGACTTCACTCCAACATTAGTCAAGAAAGATAAGGAAGGTCACTTTATATTGATTAAGGGCACACTCCAACAGGAGGACATTACAATCCTAAACATACATGCACCTAACATGGGGGCTCCCAAATTCATCAAACAAACACTGTTAGAACTAAGGTCACAGATAACACCAAACACAGTGGTAGTTGGTGACTTTAACACCCCACTCTCATCAATTGACAGGTCATCCCGGGAAAAAATAAACAGAGAGGCATCTGGACTAAACGAGGTCATAGAAGGAATGGACCTAACAGACATATACAGGACATTTCCTCCAAATGCTGCAGAATATACATTCTTTTCAGCAGCACATGGATCATTCTCTAAAATAGACCATATATTAGGACACAAAGCAAATCTTAACAAATATAGGAAAATTGAAATAATTCCTTGCATTCTATCTGACCACAATGGAATCAAACTACAAATCAATAGCAAGAAAGGATATAGAGCATACACAAAATCATGGAAACTAAACAATACATTACTAAATGATGAATGGGTCAATGAAGAAATCAAGAAGGAAATCAAAAAATTTATAGAGTCAAACAATAATGAGAACACAACATACCAAAATCTCTGGGACACAATGAAGGCAGTTCTAAGAGGTAAATTTATAGCTTTAAGTGCCTATATTAAGAAATTAGAAAGGTCGCAAATAAATGACCTAATGCTTCACCTTAAAGCCTTGGAAAAAGAAGAACAAGGCAAACCAAAAATCAGTAGACGGGAAGAAATAATAAAGATTAGGGCAGAAATTAATGAAATAGAAACCAAAAAAACAATACAAAGAATTAATGAAACAAAGAGCTGGTTCTTTGAAAGGATAAACAAGATTGATAAACCCTTAGCAAATCTGACCAAAAGAAAGAGAGAAGAGACACAAATTAATAAAATTAGAGATGAAAAAGGTAACATCACGACAGATGCCAGAGAAATTCAAAAAATCATAGGGACATATTATAAAAACATATACTCCACAAAGTATGAAAATCTGAAAGAAATGGATGATTTCCTTGATTTATATGACCTACCTAAATTAAATCAAGATGAGATTAATCACTTAAATAGACCTATAACAAGCATGGAGATCCTAACAGTTATCAAAAATCTCCCAACTAAAAAAAGCCCAGGCCCAGATGGATTCACTGCTGAATTTTACCAGACCTTCAGGGAAGAGCTAACACCATTGCTTCTTAAGCTTTTCCATGAAATAGAAAAAGAAGGAATTCTACCAAACTCCTTCTATGAAGCCAGCATCACTCTGATACCAAAACCAGGCAAAGATAGAACAAAAAAGGAAAATTACAGACCAATCTCCCTCATGAACATAGATGCAAAAATTCTCAACAAAATATTGGCAAACAGAATACAAGAATACATTAGAAAGATCATTCACCCTGACCAAGTAGGCTTTATCCCAGAGATGCAGGGATGGTTCAACATACGCAAATCTATAAATGTTATACATTATATAAATGGGTTGAAGGACAAAAATCACATGATCATCTCATTAGACGCAGAGAAAGCATTTGACAAAATCCAACATCCCTTCATGATAAAAGTCCTACAGAGACTGGGAATAGAAGGAACATATCTCAATATAATAAAGGCTATTTATGATAAGCCTACAGCCAACATATTACTAAATGGGGAAAAACTGGATGCTTTTCACTAAAATCAGGAACAAGACAAGGGTGTCCACTGTCCCCACTTTTATTTAATATAGTTCTGGAAGTCTTAGCCATAGCAATAAGGCAAGAGACATGCATAAAAGGGATACAAATCGGAAAGGAAGAGGTCAAGTTATCATTATTTGCAGATGACATGATTCTATATATAAAGGACCCTAAAGACTCTACTAGCAAACTGTTAGAGCTGATAAAAACCTACAGTCATGTAGCAGGATACAAAATAAATACACAGAAATCAGTAGCCTTCATATATGCTAACAACAAACACACAGAGGATGAGATCAGAGAATCACTCCCATTCACAATTGCATCAAAAAAAAATAAAGTACCTTGGAATAAACCTTACTAAGGAAGTAAAGAATCTATACAATGAGAACTTTAAAACACTCAAGCGAGAAATTGCAGAAGACACTAGGAAGTGGAAAAACATCCCTTGTTCCTGGATTGGAAGAATCAATATTGTGAAAATGGCAATCTTACCAAAAGCAATCTACACATTTAACGCAATCCCCATCAAAATTCCAAAGGCATTCTTCACGGAAATAGAAAAAACAATCCAAAAATTCATTTGGAATCACAAAAAACCTCGAATATCTAAAATAATACTGAGCAACAAAAATAAGGCTGGTGGTATCACCATACCTGATTTTAACCTATACTACAGAGCCATAGTAACAAAAACAGCATGGTACTGGCACAAAAGCAGACTCGTAGATCAATGGAACAGAATAGAGGACCCAAATGTAACCCCATGTAGTTATAGCCACCTGATATTTGATAAAAATGCCAAAAATACTCATTGGAGAAAAGACAGCCTCTTCAGCAAATGGTGTTGGGAAAACTGGATATATATCTGTAGAAGGATGAAAATAGATTCTTCTCTTTCTCCGTGCACAAGAATTAAGTCCAAATGGATTAAGGACCTTAACATCAGACCTGAAACTCTGAAACTGCTAGAGGAAAAAGTAGGGGAAACCCTTCAACATATTGGTCTTGGCAAAGACTTTCTGAATACAACCCCAATTGCTCAGGCAATAAAACCACAGATTAACCACTGGGACCTCATGAAAATACAAAGATTCTGCACTGCAAAGGACACGGTGAAGAAAGCAAAGAGGCAACCTACAGAATGGGAAAAAATCTTCACCAGCTATACATCTGATAGAGGATTAATATCTAAGATATACAAAGAACTCAAGAAGTTAAATAATAAGGAATCAAACAAACCAATCAAAAAATGGGAAATGGAGCTAAATAGAGAATTCTCAAAGGAAGAAATACGAATGGCATATACGCATCTAAAAAAATGTTCTACATCCCTAGTCATCAGGGAAATGCAGATTAAGACTACATTGAGATTCCATCTCACTCCTGTCAGATTGGCTACCATCATGAAAACAAATGATCATAAATGTTGGCGGGGATGTGGAAAAAGAGGAACCCTTCTACATTGTTGGTGGGAATGCAATCTGGTCCAGCCATTGTGGAAATCAGTGTGGAGGTTCCTAAAACAGCTAAAGATTGATCTACCATATGACCCAGCTATAGCTCTCCTAGGCATATATCCTAAGGACTCATCTCATTACCTTAGAGATACTTGCTCAACCATGTTTATTGCTGCTCAATTTATAATAGCTGGGAAATGGAACCAGCCTAGATGTCCCTCAACTGATGAGTGGATAATGAAGATGTGGCACATTTATACAATGGAGTTTTACTCAGCAGTAAAGAGAAATGAAGTTATGAAATTTGCAGAAAAGTGGATGGATCTGGAAAGAATTATACTAAGTGAGGTAACCCAGGCCCAGAAAGCCAAACGCCACATGTTCTCCCTCATATGTGGATCTTAGCTAGAGATAATTGGGCTTCTGTGTGAGAAGGAAAAAACTCAGTAGCAGAGGCCAGTAAGTTAAAAAAGGAGATAGAAAGGGAAGAGAAAGAAAGGGAGGAGGGCTTTTATTAGGTTGGTATTGTATATATGTAAGTAGAAAGATTGAGATGGGGAGGGGATATGATGGAGAATGGAATTTCAAAGGGGAAAGGGGGGAGGGTAATATCATGGGATTTTTTTTGTTATCATGGAAAATATTAATAAAAATGCAGAAAAAAAAAAGAAAGCAGAGCTTGTGCTGTGCTCCAGTTTCTGGAAAGTCCTGGCCTATAATATCAAAGAGCTGATATGTCATTGATGTGCCATGATTCTTACTGTGCTAACTCTCCCCTAATGTTTCCAAGAATGGGCCAAGTAGCCCAGTGGGCCATCAGTGTCACCCATCCCAATGGAACAGGCTTCCTAGAGAAGCAGCAGACAGCTCACATGGCATATTCCACTTGCATTTAAAAATCATGGAGATTAAGCCAGGCATGGTGGCACACGCCTTTAATCCCAGCACTCGGGAGGCAGAGGTAGGAAGATCGCCGTGAGTTCGAGGCCACCCTGAGACTACATAGTGAGTTCCAGGTCAGCCTGGGCTAGAGTGAGACCCTACCTCGAAAAATCAAAAAAAAAAAAAAAAAGTCATGGAGACACTCAACAGTGGACACTGCAAGCCTTACATTTGGCCAGCCAGGCCAAATGAGCCAACGGGTGCAATAGTGGCACATCTGTCATGGTGGAAACCAACTGCCCTCTAATTGGACTGGTGGCCCGCTCCATGGGAGGGAATACATCACTGATGCTGAAAACTTAAAACAGGGGTAGTCATGAGCCCTAGGGGTGTAACATCTGCTGCTGTCTGGATAAATGTATATACTATGCTCACCAAACTGCCCAGTATGCACTTCTTTGAATGTTCATACCCATATATTAATGCAACTGTCAGGTTTTTTTTTCTTTATAAGTTAGTTTTGTATTCAGCAAATACAGTCAGTTTGGTACCATTATTAGGCTCATCCGTGACCTACCCCCTCCCCTTGGCCCCTCCTTGTTGAGGTATATGGGTCATGCATTGTGGAGTTAGCCCACAGTTATGGGTAGGATAAATGTCTCTGCATATCATGACCCAACATTTGTCTCTGGCATTCTTTCCACTCCCTCTTCTGCAAAATTTCCCTGAGCCATGTTGGGTTCATTTTTGGTCTGCTTCAGTGATGAGGTGATGGGGGCCTCTGAGGCTCTGGCTGCCTAATTTGGTAGGAGTTGATTTTTCTCTGTGCTGATCTCCTTCCCCCTTGTGCTGGTATCTGGTTCATCAGGAAAACAGCACCCTTGCTTGTTTCGCCAATTTTTCTTAGTTTCAGCCAGGGCCCTTTGGAGGTATGATGGGGTAGCTCTCTCCTTAGGATCTACATCTATCTGCAAATGAGAAGCAGATTCTCCAATGGAGAGTAAGTTAGCACCAGGACAAATGAGATAACCCTTACTTTTTTATAGAGAATTTAATAGGTATAGGCCCTCTTATAGCCCATGATTGATGGTAGCTTGATATTGGCGAGTGGGCTTATGTTTGGATCTGGTTCTGACTTGTTTCCCAGCTCCAGCTATGGGTCCCGTACCACTGAGGAGATCAGTTGGCCAAATTAAGAGCAGTTGGTTCCCCACCATGGCTGTGTGCCACTATTGCACTTGTGTGGGCATCACAACAAGTTATTTGCTGCTAAGTATGTTAGACCAAGAGTTGCTTGGACAGATATTGGTCATTTTCCCCCAGTCGCCCATGTAGCACCTTCTGGCACTAGACACTCTGACTGTCTGGGGACTGACTGTCTTCCAACTTCCAGCCATGCCATTCTAGTTTGCATGTCAACCACATAAGGTGTCTTCAGCAGTAGGGTCTTACCACTAACCTTTGGTGGGTCATCAAGTACTCTGACAGAAATCTGTCTGTCTTTTAGGAAACCTTGTAGGTCTCTCTGATCAAAAGCTCATTGTGGATGATAGCCCATGCTGGTACCGGGAGTTACAGGTCAGTGCCCACTAAGAAAATGAAGAAAAAGATAACTAATATACAAGAGTTAGAGAAAAGAGAGAGGGAGAAGGAGAGGGAGAAGGAGGGAGGGAAGATGTAGAAGATTAAGGTTAGTCATGATCCTACCCTCTCCAGTGTCTTGTGGTTCAGGTGTTCCCTGTAAGGGCCTGGTGAAGGATCAGTTTAGGTTAAAGAAGCTTCTCTTTTCAGATGGCAGTGACCTTGGGATGACTCAGAAGGCACCATGGTGTTGAGAAGAGGAGACAGAGTTCAGCACTGAAATATCTCTATCACCTCCCAAGACTCAGGGTCCATTGCAGAAGAGGTGGCGGAAAGAATGTAAGGGCAAAAGGAAGGGTAGGACTCCTTACAACATGCTCCTCCAGACACAAAAGGGCCTGACACGACCTACTCAAGACCATCGTAATAGGAGGAAAAGATCATGACATCAACGTAAAAGAGAGACTGATTGAGAGGGGGAGGGGATATGACAGAGAGTGGAGTTTCAAAGGGGAAAGTGGCAGGAGGGAAGAAATTACCATGGGATATTATTTACAATCATGGAAGTTGTTGTTAATAAAAAATAAAATAAGAAGAAAAGAAAAGATAAGATCATGGAACCAGCCAGGCAGTAGTGGCACATGCCTTTAATCCCAGCACTTGGGAGGCAGAGGTAGGAGGATCACTGTGAGTTTGAGGCCATATCTACATAGTGAATTCCAGGTCAGACTGGGCTAGAGTGAGACTCTACCTTGAAAAACCAAAAAAAAAAAAAAACATGAACCATATGCCACCTTGTCCATCTGGCTTACATGGGTACTGGGGAATCAAACTTGGGTCCTTTGGCTTCACAAGCAAGTGCCTTAACAGCTAAGTTGTCTGGAGTTTGTTTGCAGTAGCTAGAGGCCCTGACATGCCCATTTTATCTCTCTCTCTCTCTTTCTCTCTCTCTCTCTCTCTCTCTCTATCTGCTTCTTTTCTCTCTCTCTCTCTCTCAAATAAATAAATGAATAATTTTTTTAAAATAACCATGGAAGCTGTAAAGAAAAAAAAAAGTGAAATAAATATAGTGACTCACTTGGAAGGGTCCCAGTGAAAAAATCCCTGGTTTTGCTATTTACTGGAAGGTGAGAACTTAATTGGGATGGTAGCAAAGGGTAGTGAATGAAGTGTCCCCACACCACAGCCTTCTCATTCTTGTTTGGTAAAGTGTGTTTCTTGATGCTAGATGTCATCTGAAAAGGTCCAATTCCACCCGGACCGAGAACTTGGAAGGTCACAGTTCTCACTCTGCTCAAACAAGGCTAGTTTGGGATCCTTGCAAGTGTTTGCTGTGGGTTTCTCCTCCTTTCTCCTTCATGCCAAACTATTAGGTGGTGAGCTATAAAAACTTATTCCTTTTGATGTACGAAAATATTTATATTGTCACATGTATTTATAGTGAGCTATTGTGTGACTTACTTTCTTATTCATCTTGATCGTGGTCTTTTATTTATCAAAAACAGTGCTCAAAGGATATGAAATTATACAATCTCTGTATCTTGAGTTAAAATACTTTAGCAAAAACTAAACAAAGGAAAAATCAAGCAAATGGAGAAAACATTGACTGTCAGAGACTGTAGGTGGTGGACACATGGCAGTATGGTGCTTTCTATATTTGCACAATTACATTTTTGGGTATTTGAAGTTTCATCATTTTGATTTGATTTTTGGCAGTACAAAAGATTTAGCATGCAAAGCAAGCACTCTACCATTGAGGTATGCCTCCAACCCTATAAGGATTTTTTTTTTAATGACTATTGGAAAAGATAATAGGAGAAAAAGTAGAGCCCGTCACACATAACTATATGAGCAATAATTTTGTGGTCATATTTTGTAAAACATTTAAAGGGATTGTTTTATGTGAAGGGTTGACAAAAATTTTTAACATATTTTATTTATGTATTTATTTATTTGAGAGAGAGAGAGAAAGTATGGGCACAACAGGTCCTCCTGCCACTACAAATGAACTCCAGACATATGTGTACCTGGTGTTACATGGGTTCTGGGGAATTGAATCTGGGCCATCAAGCTTTGCAAGCAGGTGCCTTTAACCTGTGAGCCATTTCTCCAGCCTGATAATATTTTTTTTAATTTTTTGTTTTTTGTTTTTATTTATTTGAGAGCAACAGACAGAGAGAGAAAGAGGCAGATAGATAGATAGATGGAGAATGGGCACGCCAGGGCCTCTAGCCACTGCAAAGGACCTCCAGATGCGTGCGCCCCTTGTGCATCTGGCTAACGTGGGTCCTGGGGAATTGAGCCTCGAACCGGGGTCCTAAGGCTTGACAGGCAAGCGCTTAACCGCTAAGCCATCTCTCCAGGCCCTGATAATATTTTTTGACAAAGGGGAAACAGGAAATATTTCAGGCTTCATGGTGCTACAGCCTCTGTCACATCTCCTTGATTCTACAAGTTGGGGTCATGTATGTAATGAACACTGAGTACACAAGAATATACACATGCCTACTGCATAAATCAATACATAAATGTGACTGTGTTTCAATAGAACTTCACTTCTAAAAAATTAAATTTGAATTACTTATGATTTTTACATGTCACCAAATGCTAATCCTTCTTCCCCAGCATTGAAAATGTGAAACCATTCTTAGCCTGCAGGCTAGGAGCTGGATTAGGCCCATAGCCATATCTTTCCAAACCAAAGTCTACTACCTGAAAACCCTTATTTTATTATGCATACAATGCAAACATGTATGCATAAGTTCCCTCTATCAATGAGTACAAGGAGTTAGCCCACCGTGTGCAAAATGACGCTTTACTTTCATTCTATTCTCACATGTCCCAAATGTTTTACAATTTCCATATATTTCTGATAGCAACTGTTTTGTAGGGATCATTGCATTGTTTGGGGGGAAAGAGATAGGAAGAGAAGATGTGCTGATTGGGACTGTCTGCCTGAGATGTCTTCTGATGTCCAGATTGGATTAAATAATTTCCAAGGACTTCCTTCCTGCACTGGGGTTCTGCCTCCTCACAGGATTAAATGCCTGTAACATAATCCCCTGCACTCTGGGCAGAAATCCCTTTTCTCTGTCCCGACTCACTCTGAAAATAAAATTCCAAAATAAGTCTCATACTCTAAGGACCACCTCTTCCCAAAAATTAAAGATCTGAGCAAATATCATCAGTAAGCCAGGCTGCTTTTCCGTGATCCAGGCAGCCCTGAAACTCCCAAACCAGCCTCAAAATGCACAACACAGTATTAAAGAAAACCAAACACCCCCGAAGAAGGCCACAAGGGGGCAGAGAACCCGAAATCCAAAGAAAAGGCTGTTAGGTGGGACATAGAACACACATTTTGTAAATTGTCCAATTATATAAATCCCTTTCAGAAACCTAATTAAGGTTAGTATAAAGACTTCATGCTCACATAAAATAATAATTTGAGCATGGCTTTTTCTTGGAAGATAAATAACTAGGGTCTTTCAAAAGGGACCTTTTCCCTCCCTGTATGGTCCAAGGTAAAAGCTCTGAAAATATTACACATTTTGCCTCCCAAACAGAAAGATTTTTTTTCTAGCTCAAAAGCAACTATTGTTTTAAAATATATAGTAATTTTCATTTTTTTCATATATAGCACAATCAAATCAAATCTGAAGGGAAAAACTATTACCATTCTCCAGAAAGACCCAGGAATTGAATGGAAATGTATAAGGATATGGACAAAAAAAAATAAATCAACATCTTTAGCCATGTAATTCTTTCTAATAAAACATCTATTATTATTTCCTAAGCAATCCTCATATTTGAAAGTAATATAAAATTTAACTTTTGCCCTTTCCAAATAATTATACATAAAATTTACTCAACACAGAATATTAGAAAGCTCCATACTTTCATGTCCAATGTCTCTCCCTCATTCTTGTTTAACATTTATATTTTATATATATTTTCTATGTGATAAATACACACAAGAGTTTCCCTCTTGATCATTTCAAGCATACCATTTCACAGTGTCAAGTATATTCATATTATAACACAGCACTTCTTCAGGACTTTTCCTCTTACAAAACAGACTCCTATATTCACTAACCAACTACTACTCATTCCCTCCTCCAGCCACTAAAAACCAGCATTCTCCTTTTGTCTTTCTGAACTGATTACTCTAAATAATTTGTATGACTAAAATCATATTTAATTTGCAATTTTTAGCTTGACATTTAGCATAATGTCAAGATTTAATATATGTGGTAGAATATTCTGAATTTCTTTCCTTTTTAAGTTGAACAATAATTCAACTTTAGGTATACACCAAATGTAGGTATACACCACATTCACCCATTAAAGACATTCATGTTGTTCCCACCTTTTAGCTAATCCAGTGCTGAAAAATTACCGAATCTCCCTAGTTCTGATATGGTAGAAGTGTCCAATTATATAAATCCCTTTCAGAAACCTAATTAAGATTATTATAAAGACTTTGTGCACACATAAAATAAGAATTCACAAAATTGAGTGGGGCTTATTTTTTGGAAGATAGAAGACTAGGGTCTTTCAAAATGGCCCTTGTTAGTTGGTTCTACCATAAATTTAAATTTTGATTATTCTTCATCACCCCTAATACCACTACTATGGTCCAAGCCAACTCATGTCCTGCTCATATTAATGAAATAGCTGCTGAATTGGCCTCTTGTTCCATGTGAGCTGCTCTTTGGTCCAACTTCAGCACAGCAGCCAGAGCATTTCTATTAAAATGTAAGTTAAAGGGTAGGGACACAGCTCAGTGATTGAACTCTTGCTTCAACCTCTAAAGCCAAAGTCCTGACTGTGACTCCTAGGCACCATGTTATCTGGGCCTCCACGCCTCTCTGACAGTCTCCAGTTCTGCTCCCCATCATAGTTCTGCTGACTTGATCTCTTCCTTCTCCTCCACCTGGGAAGCAAGAGTTCACCTTGGAGGTCTACTTACTATTTTCTCCATCAAAAATGTTCTTCCAGATATCTGTTTTGATCCTTCACTTGAGACATTTATTCAAAATATATCTTTTAAATGAAGCCCACCACCTCTACTAGCCATCCGGTATCCCAACAAGCAAACCCAAACCACACTTCATACTTGGTGTCCCATTTCCTTGCTTTATGTTGAGAATCTATTGATTATATATTAAATTATTAATATTAAATTTATATATTAAATATATACATTGTAATATTATAAATATATATAAATATATTATAAATATATTATAAATTAAATGCACTTTGTTTCCCTCTTTTTCTTTCCATACAAGGGATTTTTATACCCAACAAATGCACAAATCTTAGAGAACAAACCCAGTTTATATTTGTTGAATTGATAAATGGCTGAATAAATAAAATAAAAATTCCTAATCAAAACTCAAAAAACACACAACAAACAAGGCCACTTGGAGCGGCAGTCCACAGAAACACATACACACAGAGGAAGGGCTGGGAATTGGAAATCTTTCCTCAAAAGAGTTTACTCAAAAATATCTACATAGAAATGTTTCTTATATTAAAAATAGAATATTTATAAATAGCAAATATAACAAAATGACCAGCAAATTTAGAAAAGTATCTAGTTTCATTTTTAGTAAGCAAAATATAACTATTGAAATTTAAAGTCTGTGGATGAGCTACACAGAAATAGTAACCAGCTGAGGAGAGCATCAGGAACCTGGTTTATTCCATTCACAAACTAACTTAAAATCCATCCCAGACCTAACATGTCAATGCTAAAACTAAAAGTGTCTCACAAGAAAGCAGAAAGAGGAAAAATTTCATGATACTCTTTCTCACAAGAAAAAAATAGAGAAGGAAAGTTTCATGATATGAGATTCGCAATGATTTCTTGGCTATGACACCAAAGCATAGGCAATGAACAAAAACAGTGAGCAAACTGAATTCCATAAAATCTGCAGCAAATCAGAGACACTTCAACTCACGGATGGCTGTGACTATTAGGAGAAACTTAAAACACATCAGAGAAGTGAAAGTTAAGCGTTCAGTATTAAATGAAACAAAACTCTTACACCCACAAAGGCTTCAGGAACATGACAAGAGATGTGGCAGAGTGAGTGTTAGAGCCAAAGGATGGGAAAGACTGCATTGTAATATCATATTCCAGACACAAGCCATAGCCTTAATGACCTCACAGCGGTCATTACCTGCACAATGTTGATCCAAGTAACTAACATGTCATGGAGGAAGAAGGAAGGCAAAATTTAAAAAAAATAAAAACATAAAAATAGAAAAGGGACTGGTTAGAGGGAGGAAATGGTTGAGTGGAAGAGGCATAGAGGAGTGGAGATAAGAAAGAGTGATGGGAGGGGATTATAATAAATATTCCATTATATATACATATAAATTTGTCAATAAAAAAGTCAAAAACAAGGCTTGAGAAATGTCTCAGTCTTCAAAGGTACTTGTTTGCAAAGCCTGCTGACCCAGGTTCAATTCCCTACTATATAAAGCCAAATGCATAAAGTGGTATATGTGTCTGATGTTCATCCACAGTAGTAAGAGGCCCTGAAGTAACCATTTTCTCTGACTCTATGTCTCTCTCTCTCTCTCTCTCTCTCTCTCTCTCTCTCTCTCCCCCAAATAAATAGAAAGGGAGGGAGAGGGGACTTAATAGGATGGTATTGTATATATGTAAGTAGAAGAACTGATTAATGGGGATGAAAAGGCCTAAGTGAGGTCAGGGGAAGAGACTGAGTAAAGGAAAGGTGGAGGGAGGGCTAATCACTTTTGTGGACAATGGAACACTCAGAAGCCATAGATGGTTACTAGAAAATTTTCAGTGTCAGGGATGGGATACCTTTCAGCGAGTTGTTGGCCAAGGAGGTCTCTGATGCCCCCAAAACATTACAGGCCATTGTCAAAGCCCTTGGTTTCCCACCAGGAATAAATGGTAAGACCCTATTGCTGAAGACTCCACATACTTGGGCTGCAGGGTCATTGAGAAATCCTATTGGAGCTGAGCCTCCATGTAGACCAGCTGACAGAAAGCTGGAAGAAGCCATTCTGCATGCAGTTCAATGGGAGACAGAAAAATCACCAGTGAAGATACTCAACAGTGGACACTGCAAGCCTTATATCTGGCCAGCCAGGCCAAATGAGCCAACGGGTGCAATAGTGGCATGTCTATTATGGGGGAAACCAACTGCCCTCTAATTTGACTGGAGGCCTGCTCCATGGGAGGGAATACATCCCTGATATTGAAAACCTAAAACAGGGGTAGTCATGAGCCCAAGGGGTGTAACATCTGCTGCTGTCTGGCTAAATGTATATACTATGCTCACCAAACTGCCCAGTATGCACTTCTCTTATTGTTCATACCCATATATTAATGCTACTCTCACTTTTGGTTAGAGAAGCTCCTCTTTTCAGATGGCAGTGACCTTGGGATGACTCAGAAGACACCATGGTGCTGAGAAGAAGTGACAGAGGAGTGTTCAGCACTGAAATATCTCTATCACACCTCCCAAGGCTCAGGGTCCATTGTGGATGAGGTGGCAGAAAGAATGTAAGAGCCAAAGGAAAGGTAGGACTCCTTACAATGTGCTCCTCTAGACAAAAAAGGGCCTGGATATCCATGACCTCACAGTGCCTGACATTTACATCATAATAGGAGGAAAAGATCATGACATCAAAATAAAAGAGACACTGAATGAGAGGGGGAGGGGATATGATGGAGAGTGGAGTTTCAAAGTGGAAAGAGGGGGGAGGGAGGGAGGGAGGGAATTACCATGGGATATTGTTTACAATTATGGAAGTTGTCAATTAAAAAAATAAATATAAAATTGAAAGAAAACCAAAAATAAATATTTTTAATTTTAAAAAAATGCATCAATGCTGGAGAGATAGTTTAGCAGTTAAACCGCTTGCCGGTAAAGGTTAAGGACCCAGGTTCAATTCCCCAGTACCCACATAAGCCAGAGGTACAAGATGGTGCATGCATTTGGAGTTAATTTGCATTTGATGGAGGCCCTGGCATGACCATTGTCTCTCTCTTCTCTCTCTCGCTCTCTCTCTCTCCCTCTCTCTTTCTCTCCCCAATAAGTAAATAAAATAAAAATCTGGTCCTGGAGAGATAGCTTAGTGGTTAAGGCACTTGCCTGTGAAGCCTAAAGACCCAGGTTTGACTCCCCAGAACGCACGTAAGCCAGATGCACATGGTGGCTTTTGTGTCTGGAGTTTGTTTGCAGTGGCTAGAGGCCCTGGCATGCCCATTCTCTCTATATATCTACCTCCCAAAAGAGAGGAAGAAAGAAAGAAAGAAAGAAAGAAAGAAAGAAAGAAAGAAAGAAAGAAAGAAAGAAAGAGAGAGAGAAAGGAAGGAAGGAAAAGGGAAAATATTTTTTAAAACTGCATCAAAGGACACAATCAACAGAGAAAATATGTGCAGATCACATATCTGATAATGATATTCAGAATAGATGTGTAACTCCTACAACTCAACCACTGCTGCCAAACAAGCCCCCCAAAACAAATAGCAAAAGAAAAAAAAAACAGCCTGGTTTAAAACCATTTCTAAATCTATAATAGCCATTATTTATTTATTTGAGAGAGAGATAATGAGCATGCTAGGGCCTCCAGCCACTGCAAATGAACTCCAAATGCATGCACCACCTGGTGCATCTGGCTTACATGGGTGCTGGGGAATCAAACCTGGGTCATGAGGCTTTGCAGGCAAGTGCCCCAACTACTAAGCCATCTCTCCAGCCCCATTTTTAAATTTTAAACCCAGAACTTAAAAAGCACTTTTCTTAACGATCTGTAAACATCCTGTCAGCATGTGAAAGCTGGAAAGGGGTTCAGCAACATCACTAGAGAAATGTGAAGCAAACTGCAATGGGAGCACTTCATACCCCTGGGAAGAGTACTGTCAAACTCTCAGAAAAGGAAGGAAGCCACTGTGGACACAGTTGGCAATTTCTCAAAAACTTGAGACTAGAATTAACACAGCATTCAGCAATTCTAGCGTCTATACCCAGAAGAATCATAAGCACGATATGAGTGAAATACTTGTGATCCATGTTAATAGAAGCATTATTATTAATACTTCAAACATAGAAGCACCCCAGTCTCCATTAATGCATGAATGGATAAGCAAAATGTGGTAGATCTGTACAATAGAGTATCATTCAGACTTAAAAATGAAAGAAACTCTGACCCATGTACACTATAGGTGAATTTTGAGCACATTAAGAGCAATGAAATGATCCAGGTATGAAATGATAAATAGGATATAAATATACTCATATGAAGTATCTAGGATAGTAAATGACATAGACACAAAGTAGAATGATGGTGTGTTTGAGCTGAGAGGAAGAAGAACTATGAAGTTATTTCATGGATGTAATAGCTTGTATTTTGCCCTAGGAAAAGCATTTTGAAGATTCATTGCACAACACTGTGAAAATACTGAACTATATAGAGACTTTAAAATCATTAAGAAGTGTACTTCATCCAACTTTAAAAAGAAAACCTAGAGGAATAAGAAAAATTGTTTATATGGTTTTTCAGTGTCCTTGACCAAGTAAGACACATTGTGAAACTTATTTGTCCCTAGAGAATAGACAATGGTTGACTAAATTTTGGTTGGTCGGATTTCATAGAGAAAAGCAGATGGAGAGAAATCCTGGCCAGGTCCCCATGTTCCATGTGCTCATGGCATCTTGTACCTTGTTTTGCCAGTACTTTTTTTGGCTGTCAGTTCATTGGCTTTGGTGTATTAAATTAAACCAAATTTGGCCTGAGGCTGCCTCTGTACTCTGTCTACCTTACATACTACAGCCAAAGTGCATCTATAAATTGAATGGCTAAATTAGGAATATGTATTGGATCAGCCAATCACAGGTAGCTAGCTGGTTAGACCATGTCCAAATAAGGCAAACACTGAGCTATACCCAGCCAGGCACTTTCCATGCCTTTCTTCCATTTGCTCTCTACAAAAGACATCTGCCCACCTTGAGGAAGAGTCCTCTGAACTTTGATTCTGAGGGCTGCCCCATTCCAAGCTCATTCAAACCATTAAAATGAATTAGTTGAATGTCTTGTCTTTTTCTTTCTCTTTTCTTTTCTTTTCCTTTCTTTTCATTCTCCTTCTCCATTCCTGTCCTTTTTTCTCTCTCACCTTCTCTTACAACCTTAACCTTCACCTTGCCTTTTCCCCTTCAGTGCTGGAAATTGAATGCAGGGCCTCAGACATGCCGAGCTGGCATGCTACCATTGAACTCCATCACAGTGAAGGTTTTCAGAGCAGAGACTGAGGGCAACAGCCAACTTGGCTTTTACTTGACATTATTTATATCCTAGTGGCTACCTGCCTCTCACTCATCATTGAACATGGAAAACAGAGAAGCCTCTACATACTAGTATTAGCAATAACTGCCCCTTGTTAGATGCCTCCTTAGTACTTGGCATACACCTCTCACTTGGTTCTCTCTACAACTCTACCAGGTACTCTCTGCTATTCTCTGAGGTTTCTAGAGGTAAGCAGTAGAATACATCTGGCACAGTTCTTGTATTTCTTCCTTCCTGGCATGCATTCTCAAAGTAGTGGTTGTGAATATGGGGTACATAGACCAGCAGCATGGACACCTCTGGAAACCTGTGGGAAATGTCTGTTTCTATACTCTACTCTAGACCCACTGAGTCAGAACCCCTGCTGGACACTCAAGCCCTCAGGTGATGCTGACTCAGGCTGCAGTTTGAGGCCCCTGCTCTAAGGTCCAAGTGGATTAATTTGTTTGCTTTTCAGACTCCCCAACCCTTCAAACTCAAAAAAAAGAAAACACCCTTCAATGAACAAGATTCTGGTAATGGAAGTGTGAGGAGCAAGAACAAAGTTAGCTGTCGGATGAGCCATTTGTAAGTCAGATGTCTGCAAATTGAAGCAATGTACACATGATGAATATTCATGCGAAATGGTAAGAGGAATGACATTGACTCCTATTTTGCCACAAAGCCAAAAGTTATCATTTATGAATGAAGATACATGTTTTGGATTGCATTGTTGTAAAAGACAGAGGTTCTTACATGAAATTTCTCTGCAAGTTTACGTTTACCTAAGTTATTTTTCTCATATCAGGCTTCCTGTCAAAAATAAATGTAAGGGCTGAAGAGATGGCTTAGCAGTTAAGGCACTTGCCTGTAAAGCCTAAAGACCTGGGTTCAGTTCTCCAGTTCCCACATAAACCAGATGCACAGGGTGGTGCATGCATCTGGAGTTTGTTTGCAGTGGCTAGAGTCCCTGGTGCACCTATTCCCAATCACTCTTTCTCTCTCTCAATCCCTCTCTCTGTCTCAAATAAAAAAAAAAAAAAATTAAAAATGTGAGAGCCAGGCACGGTAGTACATGCCTTTAATCACAGCACTTAGGAGGCAGAGGTAGGAGGAACATTGTGAGTTCAAGGTTACCCTGAGACTACATAGTGAATTCCAGGTCAGCTTTGGCTAGAGTAAGACCTTACCTCAAAAAAATTAAATTAAAAATAAATAAATAAATTTAAATTTTTGCAGCAATATTAATGTCAACAATAGTAACTTCTTGCTTAAAAGTATAACATATCTATTACAAAGATCTACTTTTGGAGACATAAACTTATGATGTCCAATGCTACTAAAAGTATGCATGTATGCAAAAAAAAAAGTTGGCATTAAGCAAAAGTAAGACAACTTCTTTCCAAGAATCTAAAACTTTTTAAGTTGTTCCATGTGTGAACTTCTACCATATTTTGATGTTATAATTTTTTATTTTATTTTACTTATTTGACAGAAAGAGAAAGAGAGAGAGAGAGAGAGACGGAGGGAGGGAGGGAGGGAGGGAGGGAGGGAGGGAGGGAGAGAATGGGCACACCAGGGCCTTCAGCCACTGTAAACGAACTCCAGATGCATGTGCCACCTTGTGCATCTGGCTTATGTGGGTCCTGGGAAATCAAATCTGGGTCCTTTGGCTTTGCAGGCAAATGCCTTAACCACTAAGCAATCTCTCCAACCCTGATGTTGTAATTTTTATAAAGTGTGATTTGGAGAATGCATGCCCTACAATGTACGCATTCTTAGTATAAAAAGATATAGGATAAACTAGAGCTTCTTTTACCTAGATGTTATATGTAATGAGCCCTGAGAGAGAAAGCAAGACAGCAAAATTCCCCCAACACGCTATTAAATACAATAAAATCACTCCTGCACCTGAGTTTGGGGTTCCAGAACCCACTTGTAAGCCAGGGGTTGTAGCTCTAGCATCTGTCATCCCAGAGCTCCTTGGGTGACAAAGAGCCAGAAAATCACCCGGAAGCAAGCAGGCCAGCTAGCCCAGTGTTCCTCAGGGTTAACAGTGAGAAACCTTGTCTAAAACAAGGTAGAAGGTTGTCCTCTGACCTCCACACATGTACTGAGGCATACACAGCCACACTCACACACACGAACACACACTCACACAGCCACACCAAAAAGAAAGAAAAGAAGAAATAAGGAAGGAAGGAAGGAAGGAAGGAAGGAAGGAAGGAAGGAAGGAAGGGGGAAAGAAAACAAATAAAATTCCTTAACAGCTGTTAGTCTTCTTTAGGACTCTGAATCTCTTTCACTTAAAGCCAATCCCATATGCCAGTTACCAGGATGACCTCATGTTGTAACACAAGTTCACACTGATACAAAACGGACAGCCTGTACTTGCCTAACCTAATTGGGGAACTAGAAAATAAACAACCTCATATATATATACATATATATATATATATATATATATATATATATATATATACCCAGAAGTAGCACATACCAGGAAATTGAAAAGGAGAGGAACTTGCTCACTCTCATCTAGCTTTTTCAGAGTGACATTTGATTTTGGTATCTTAACTACTTTTTGAGTAATCCACAGAGCTGAACATGAAGATTCTCCTTCTGTTTCATTTCTCAAGAACATGAGGTGCTAGTGTTCTTACACTGGCAATAATGAGAAAGAATTTCATCCTCTCGTGACTTCCCAGTCACCCACAGGCATAGCAAGTCCACGTGGGCAGAAGTAAGCAATGCCAATGATCCTGTCTGTGTCCTTGTCCTTTGTGATTCTCAAAAAGAAAGCCAGGCCCAGAGCAAAGGTGTGATTAGACTGTCGCCTCTCATCAGCATTCCAGCCAATTTGATTTACCAGGCCTGAGAAGACAGATAATTTCTGCACTTTGCAGGCAGTTTCTACAGATTCCATACTGAGCATTCAACACCATCCTCTCATCTGTTCTGTGTGTGACTTTCACACTAACCCCTTTCTTTAAATCCAATATGCAAAGGGTAAATAATGTCATCTTTCCATCAGAATCTGGACTCATGGGATCCTGCAGTGTGCATGCCCCTCACCACCTTCAAAGGTGATTATTTGAAATTACAAGTCACACCATACTGAGGGCTTCTTAAACTTTCTTCACTGAAAACTCCTTTTCACCTGAGAAATTACTATGCACCCCCAGGTAGGTTAGTATATAAAACAGGCATAAAAATCAAACATTTATTGGGACTAAATCATAAATAATTTTAGAAAGTAATCATTTGTTATATATATAATTTTAAATTTTACTAAATGTGAAAACAAATTTGTGTATTAATGAGAAGGGTATACTTGTTTATTTTTACAAAAAGAATTAAAGCTTGGCTGAACATTTAAATACTATGGAGCATAGAGCATCTTCAACATTCTTCAGGGTTAATCAACATTTTAAGCCAGGAGTGGTGGCACAAACCTTTAATCCCAGCCCTCAGGAGACAGAGGTAGGTGGGTTGCCATTAGTTCAAAGCCACCCTGAGACTACATAGTGAATTCCAGATCAGTAAGACCCTACCTCAAAAGAAAAAAGAAAGAAATTACTAAAAGAATATTTCCATTGAAATTTTAAAAATAAAGTTTGTTTTGTAAGATATTTTTGCGTTCTACATTTTCACTTCATCAACATTAATTTTTTTTTATTTAGGATGAAGATTTTCTGTGCACTTGGAAATATCTGGTATCCATGCCACCAAGGAACTTGGATGATAGGCAAATTGCTTGACTTGAACTGGGGCATAGATTCTGGCTAAAAAGCAAGGTACAGAAACAAACTAAAGAAAAGCTGTTCACATTCTCTCATTTAAGAAGATAAAGGGGCTGGAGAGATGGTTGACCAGTTAGGGAACTTCCCTGCGATGCCTAGGGATGCAGGTTCAATTCCCCAGTACCTACATAAACCAAATGCACAAGATGGCACATGTATCTGGAGTTTGTTTGCAGTGACAGGAGGCCCTGGCGAGCTCATATTCATATTCTCTCTCTGTGTCTCTCTCTCAAATAAATAAATAAATAAAATATTTTAAAATAATAGAAATAAGACAAAGGCTGCATGATCTCACTTGCCTGTGGGATCTACCAAAGTAGAAAGCATGGAGGAAGGGCTAGAGAGATTGATTAGTGGTTAAGGCACTTGCCTGCAAAGCCTGACAATCCAAGTTTTATTCTCCAGGACCCACATAAGCCAGATGCAGAAGGTGGCACATGCATCTGGAGTTTTTTTTTTTTTTTGTGGTATTTTGCTGTGGCTGGAGGCCCTAGTGTGTCCATTCTCTCTCTGTATCTTCCTCTTCCTCTTTCTCTCTCTCTCTCTCTCTACCTATCTCTCATAAATAAAATCTGAAAGAATGCGTGGAGATGGAGACAGAGAGAAAAGAGGCTGGCAGGTGGGGAGAGGGAAGTGCTGATTCAAGGATGCAAAGTTCTAACTAGGCGAGAAGTAAGCATTAGTAAATACTATTACAAAGCATGGTATCTGTACTATATGATAATTGTTTGGACATTTCAAAATTGCTGAAAGTGGTATTTTAGTTTTGTTTATATATTTGAGGCATAGGTAGTCAGAGAGAAAGAGGCAAATAGAAAGAGAGTGAATGAGCCGGGCGTGGTGGCGCACGCCTTTAATCCCAGCACTCGGGTGGCAGAGGTAGGAGGATTGCCAAGCATTTGAGGCCAATCTGAGAATACAGAGTGAATTCCAGATCAGCCTGGGCTAGTGTGAGACCCCACCTCGAAAAATCAAAGCCAAAACCAAAAAAAAAAAAACAAACAAAAAAATAAGAAAGAAAGAAGAGAGTGAATGAATAAGGGTGCACCAGGGCTCCTACCACTATAAACAAACTCCAGGCATGTGCATCTGTTGCTGCATGGATACTGGGGAATAGATCCCAAGCCATCAGGCTTCACAAGCAAGCACCTTGAACCACTGAACCATTTCTCCAGCCTGGAAATAGATTTTGAACATTTGAAACACCAACAAAGTGAGTTGATGCATATGTAATTAACTTATTTTAATTTTTCTACAATTCATACATATATCAAAATATCACACTATACCCAACAAGTGTATATAATTATTTTCAATTAAAAATTTCAAAAACTACATTTAAAAACAGAAATAAAAGGAAGTTTAGATAAGTAGCTGAGATAGGTAACAGTATAATATGTGAGCATGGTAGGTTTTATTATTAGAATGATTTTCTTAACCTCTTATCATATCAAAAGCTAAATTGTAATAACTCATAGCTCTAAAATCATAACTGAGACTATTAATATCTGGAAGAAAATTTTGGAAACTTAAATTAGGCAAAGAATTCTTAGATAGGGTATACCAACCATGATCCTTTTTTAAGAAGTAGTAAATTAGATTCTGTCAAATTAAAATCATCCACTCTTCAAATAATATGATTAAGCAAATGATGAAACAAGCCATAGAGTGGATAAAATATTTGCAAACAACTATCTAATAAGACTTTTTATTAAGAATATAGAGGGCTTGGCATGGCTGGAAGCTGGAAGAGTCAGTCCCCAGACAGTCAGTGCGTCTAAGTGCCAGAAGGTACTACATGGGCGACTGGGGGGAAATGACCAATATCTGTCCAAGCAACTCATGGTCTAACCTACTTAGCAGCAAATAACCTGTTGTGATGCCCACACAAGTGCAATAGTGGCACACAGCCATGGTGGGGAACCAACTGCTCTCGATTCAGCTAATTGATCCCTTCAGTGGTATGGGACCCATAGCTGGAGCTGGGAAACAAGTCAGAACCATATCTAAACATAAGCCCACTCTCCATTATCAAGCCACCACCAATCATGGGTTATAAGAGGGCCTACACCTATTAAATTCTCAATTAAAAAGTAAGGGTTATCTCATTTGTCCTGGTGCTAACTTACTCTCCGTTGGAGAATCTGCTTCTCATTTTCAGATAGATGTAGATCCCAAGGAGAGAGCCACCCCATCATACCTCAAAAGGGCCCCGGCTGAAACTAAGAAAAATTGGCAAAACAAGCAAGGGTGCTGTTTTCTTGGTGAACAGTATACCAGCACAAGGGGGAAGGAGATGAACACAGAGAAAAATCAACTCCTACCAAATCAGAGAGCCAGAGACTTAGAGGCCCCCAACACCTCATCACTGAAGCAGACCAAAAACGAATCCAACATGGCTCAGGGAAATTTTGCAGAAGAGGGGGTGGAAAGAATGTCAGAGTGACATGTTGGGTCATGATATGCAGAGACATTTATCCTACCCATAACTGTGAGCTAACTCCACAATGCATGACCCATATACCTTAACAAGGAGGGGCCAAGGGGAGGGGGTAAGTCACAGATGAGCCTAATAATGGTACCAAACTGACTTTGTTTGCTGAATACAAAACTAATTAATATAAAAATTAAAAATTAAAAAAAGAGAATATACAGGGCTAAAGAGATGGGTTAATGGTTAAGGTACTTTCCTGCAAAGCCATGTTCAACTCTCCAGGTCCCACATAAGCCAGACGCACAAAGTGATGCAAGCGCACAAGGTTGCACATGTGCACAAGGTGGTGCGTGTGCCTGGAGTTCAATTACAGTGGCTGGAGGCCATGGTGTGCCTATTCCCTCTCTTTCTCTCTCTCACACACATATTAAAAAAGAAAAAGGCAAGTGTGTTGGGCTTGCCTCAAAAAAAAAAAAAAAGAAAGAAAAGAAAGAAAGAAACAAACAAACAAACAAACAAAAGGATTGGAAAGATGGCTTGAAGCAGGTGAAGGTGGCATACACTTTTAATCCCAGAATTTGGGAGGCAGAGGTAGGAGAATCGCCATGAGTTCGAGGCCACCGTGAGACTACATAGTGAATTCCAGGTCAGCCTGAGCTAAAGCGAGACCCTACCTCAAAAGAAGAAGGAGAAAGAGAAGGAGGAGGAGGAAGAGGAGGAGGAGGAGGAAGAGGAGGAGGAGGAGGAAAAAGAAGAAGAAGAAGAAGAAGGAGGAGGAGGAGGAGGAGAAGAAGAAGTCGTCTGTGCAGGTAAAGATGCTTGGTGGCAAAGCCTGCCAGCCTGGGTTCAATTTCTCAGTAATCACAAAGCCATATGCACAAAGTGGCACATGTGTCCAGAGTTTGTTTGCAGTGACAAAAGGATCTGGTATTCCCTTTGTCTTTCTCTCTCTCATAGATAAATTTAAAAAGTTAAATATACAAAGAACTCTTACAATCCAATAATTAAAACTTTTAAAAAATACTTCATCAATGAGTTATAAATGACAAATCCACAGAAAGATTAATTCCAAAGGAAATTAAAACCGAATCCCTATTCCTACATACCCATTTTAATAGTTTTTAAATTAACTGACAATACCAAATTCTGGTGTGAATGCAGTGCTGTGTGAATCTTCTATATTGCTGGTGAAAATCACCACAAACTAAGCACGAACTAAACATTCTCCAGTGGATGTAGAGATAACCTGTTCTGCAACCATGCGCTGGAACATGACTCAGAAAAAAAAAAAAAAAAAAAAAAAAAAGAATGAAGGAATGAATTGCCAACTCCCAGCACCTGATTAACCTCCACTGCATTGCAGGAGCTCTGGAGGGGCATGAAGAAACCAGAAACAAACGTCACATATGTCTCATGCTGGAGAAATGAAAAGGGATTAGGGAATTTCAGGGACAGAGGACAGGAAAAGAGGCTGACTACAAAGTAATGTAGAAGCTGGGTGTAGTGGCGGGGCCCATTCCTGTAATATCAATACTCAGAAACCTGAGGCAGGACTGTGAGTTCCAGGCAGGTGAATTATTTCTTACCAGATGGAAATTATTCTTCAGAAAAAGAAAATGGATTCCTATTTCAAGTCATAATAAAAATCAATTTCTGGCACATTACAGATTAAAATATAAAAACAGACTAGAGCTAAACTTCAGTGGCAGTGCGTGAACAGCACACATGGCAAAATAAAACCTTCAAACGCCCATCCAGTGAGATGTAATTTAGTGTCAGAATAGGCAAGAAAAGAATGTCTTAAGACATAATTTAGAAACAATAGCTATATGGAATTACTTCTGTGCATCGCCACATCAAATGATATAAAGAAAGTAGGGCTGGGAAGAATTTTCAGTGGTTAAAGATGCTTGCATGCAAAGACTGCCAGCCCCAGTTCAATTCCTCAGCACCCAAGTAAAACCAGACACACAGGGTAGCACATGCTTCTGGAGTTTTTTTGCAGGGGCAAGCATTCCTTGCAGGCCCATTCATTCTCTCTTTTGCTGCTCTCTCTCTCTACTTAACAATAAATAAATAAATAAAAATATTTAAAGAAAGCAAAATGACACAAAGGATAAGATATTTACAATACATATCATTAATGAAAGACTCAGAAAAGATAATTAACCATTACAGGAAAAAACAGGATAGGCAATAAAATATAAAGGAGGGTTAATGTCAAAGTCAACTGGACTTTATTGTGACTGTGCACTTTTGAATTGTGAGTTCTAAGGACACAGGTGTGAAGAAACACTTCCCAAGGCCTGATGGTCATAATGATATCAAGAGGAAAAGGGCAAGGAATTGAGACTTCCTACAAGATGGTGGACCTGGCCTCTTCATAAATGTCACACCATAAATAAGAAGCCTAAAAAGTGACCAGATTAAGAAAGAAAGGGCGGGCTGGGAAAATGGCTTTGTGGTTAAGGTGCTTGCCTGCAAAGCCTAAGGACCTAGGTTCAATTCCCCAGTACCCGCGCAAGCCAGATAGATGCATTACAGTGGCCTGGCATGACCATTCTCTCTCTCTCTCTCAAATAAATATTTTTTTAAAAAAATAAACTAAGGTCACATTATCAATCAAACACACCAGAGAAGGCTGATGGATTCCAGTTCCAAAAAGTAACATATCTGAAAAGACTTGGAACACATACAGGGGACTTGAATAGGGACGAATGGCTAGGCCGTATTGTAAAAGCACTGGTAAGGATTGCTGGTTGGTAATGATATTAAGTCTGTACTGGATGTTCTCACTTTTTAGGAAGAATATGTTGGAGAAGAACATGCAGTGTCAGCAACTTACAGATGGTTCATCCAACCCTATTTCTTAAGTAGGAGTCTGCGAAGAGCCAGGCCCTGGTGGTGAACAGATGCTCGTTCACAGTTATTGAGGGTGCAAATGGATAAGGCCTGTAGAACAGGCAATTTAACAATGTCATACAACTCTTAAAGCAAAAACACCACCACTTAGAGTTTATCCTACATCTCCGCTGACTCATGTCCATCAGTATGGAAATGGTAAAACACACTGTTGTCCATGCACGCACTAGAGTCTTCTTCAGAAAAAACGGAGAGGCTTCAGGTAGTGCTATCTGACATTGAATGCCTGGTGAGAAAAAGAGCAAGGTACTGAGTGGACCTGTAGCATGCTTCAATTTGATCAGAGAGGAGATACATTTTATGCATACAAACTGCTTCTTGGCAGGATGCATAGGAAGTTAGTCACAATGGATGCCAGGGAAGAGGAATGAGGTAGCTGGGGCTAGGATGAGATGAATAATTTTCCCTGATACTTTACTCTTCTATATTTTTTTAATTTAAACATGAATGAATTGTTTTATTTAAAACTATTCATAAAGTGCAATGCCAACCTGAATAACAGACTGAAATTTAATAATTGTGATGTATAAACAACTCCTGGTATACCAAGGACAAAGCAATGGAACCAGTCTACACTTGGTCTAGACAGTATATAGCCTGTTTGTTGACTATAGGCAACTTAAATCCAGTAATAAAACCTACTGCCAAATCAGCTGTGGTGGCTCACACCTATACTCTCAGCAGTGGGGAGGCTGAGGCAGGAGGATTGCTACAAGTATGAGGCCAACCTGTCCTACATAGTGAGTTCCAGATTAACCTGGACTGCAGTGTGAGACCTTGTTTCAAGAAACAAAATGAATCTCCCCCCCCCTCTCTCTCTCTTTCTCTCTCTCTGTCTCACTCACTCTCTCTAAACTAAAATAATGAGAAGAATTTTTTTAAAAGAAACAAAATGAAAAACAAAATTAAATGCCACATATTTTCTCTTGTATGTGGAATCTATACTGTATGTGTGTGTGTGTGAGTGTGTGTGTGTGTGTGTGTGTGTGTGTGTGGTGAAAATAGAAAAGGGGTCATGAGAGGAGAGAAAGATATTGAGAGGAGACGATGATGGAATACAGGTAGCATGGAAACAGAAGGGAGGACAATTTGGGGAGGTAGGGGTCAGCAAGAGGTGGCCAGGGGAACAGAGGAGAACAGTGTGGGCGAGATATGAACAAGAGCAAAGTATAATGACATAAATGTATGAAAATGAAATTGCCCTAATGAAACCTACCACACTATACTAGCTTAAAAGTCTTAATTTTAAAAATGAAAAATAAATAAAACCAGCTGCCAGTTTATACCACTATTTGTTAAATTTATTTTGCAAGGAAAGTGAGAAATGAGAGAGAGAATATGGGCATGCCTGGGCCTTTTGCTGCTGTAAACAAACTCCAGATGCATTGCTCCAGTATTTGAAACTATATAAATGATAAAATACTCCCTATCACCACCATGGCTCTTTTTACTTATCAGTCTATAAATTGTTTATATTTTGTACGTGACATTTTTGACTGACGTGTTTTTTTTTCCCTTAACATCACATCTTCAAGGCTATAGCATCTGTCATAATTCTCTTTTCAAGGCCAAATAATGTTCCATTGTATGGCTATACCAATTTTATTTATCCCTTATCTGTCAATGGACACTTGAGTGGCTTTCATCCTTTGGCCACTATGAATGATGTTGCTATGAATGTGGGTGTACCGGCATCTGTTCCATACATCCCCAGAAGCAGAAGTGCTGCATTGTGTGTTCATTTTACTGTCTGAATAACTGAGGGGCCACCATACTCTTTGGATAAAGGCCACATCACTGCCTGCTCCTACCAATAGTGACAAATTCCCATCTTCTTACATCCTCTCCAACAGTTGTTATCTTTTACTTGTTTTTTAAAGTAACAGCCACTCTACTGGCTGTGACATGGTAGTTCATTTGGGTTTTGGTTCACATTTCCCTGGTGATGGATAATGCTGAGCACCCTTTTCCTGTGCTCATAAAAAAAAGTAGGGCTGGAGAGATGGCTCAGCAGTTAAGGCACTTGCCTGCAAAGCCAAAGGACCCAGGTTTGATTCCTCCATACCCATGTAAAGCCATATACACAAAGTGGCACATGCATCTGAATTTCGTTTGCAGTGGCTAGAGGCATTGGTGTGCCCTTTCTCTCTCTCGCTCTTCTCACAATAAATAAATAAAATGTTTTTTAAAGAAAGTAAAAAAAAAACAGCGACTGGAGAGATTGCTTCATGGTTAAGGCACTTGCCTGTGAAGCCTAAAGACCCAGGTTTGACTCCCCAGAATTTATAAGCCAGATGCACAAGGTCATACAGACTAGAGGCCCTAGTGTCCCAATTCTCTCCCTCCCTTCCACCTTATCTCTCTCTCTTCTTCTCTCATAAATAAAAAAAGAAAAAAACAAAATACAAAGTTTATATAAAACTCCATCATAGAGAAGGAAAGTATAAACATCAAAATAGTTGGGCTGGGAGATGACTCAGCAATTAGAAGCATGTGTTTGCAAAGCCTGTCAGTCCTTGTTTGATTCTCCAGAAGCCATGTAAAGTCAGATGCATGAGGCAGTTCCTATGTCTGGTCTTTGCAGTTGCAAGAGGCTGTAGTGTGCCCATACTCTCCCTCTACTCCCTCCTCTCTCTCAAATAAATAAATAAATGTCTTTAAAATATCCATAGTGTGTTGAACTACCTTCTCCATATCATCAGAGAAGGAAAGTCTTTCCCTCCCATGGAAGCTGGATTGCTCTAACTTTGTTATGGCAAATGGAGTATGTCAAGTGTGACCTTGAGCCTTCAGAAGTATGGCATGTTTCCACTAAGTCCCTGAGTGGACATGTTCCTTGTAACCACTGAGCCCAGGACACATAGTGACACCTGGGGAGCTAACATAATGTTGGCTTGTAGCCTGATGTAGAATCTACCTATGGGACTTCAGGGAACAATTGCTTACTGTGGTAGGCCATGAAGATTTCTGAAGCCAGTTTTTTTAAATGCAATGAAAGCTAATTGATGCACAGAGGTTGCTTCTAGCTAGTGAAATTGCAAGTGATTTTTCTAAGTACTGTCTAAACTTTCTACGGGAAATAATTAATTATTTATGAGATTATAAAAACCAAAAACCCAGAATATTTCATACCAAAATATTAATAATCTTCTACTACTAATCACATATTTAAGAAATAGTTTTCTAAATTTTGAAATTATTTCACAATGAGCATATCTTATTTTTGTAACCAAGAAAAATAACAAACACATTTTCCTTCCTTCCTTCCTTCCTTCCTTTTTTCCTGCCTGTCCTCCTTCCCTCTTTCCTCCTCCTCTTGTGCCACATCTCCTTCTTTCTTTCTTTCTTTCTTTCTTTCTTTCTTTCTTTCTTTCTTTCTTTCTTTCTTTCTTTTCCATCCCTGGAACAATGGCCATTCAAAGTCTCCAAAGGACCTTTGGAATCTAGTTGTGAAGCCAGCCAGACCAAGGGCATACTCTCCCTCTTTACTGTCTAGGGCCTGGGGTAAAGGGAAAAGAAAATGACCTTAAAAAGGCATTGAGGGCTGGAGAGATGGCTTAGCAGTTAAGCGCTTGCCTGTGAAGCCTAAGGACCCTGGTTCAAGGCTGGATTCCCCAGGACCCATGTTAGCCAGATGGACAAGAGGGCACATGTGTCTGGAGTTCGTTTGCAGTGGCTGGAGGCCCTGGCGCA
Source organism: Dipus sagitta (assembly GCA_036346955.1). Classification (NCBI taxonomy): domain Eukaryota; kingdom Metazoa; phylum Chordata; class Mammalia; order Rodentia; family Dipodidae; genus Dipus; species Dipus sagitta. The sequence goes on from CM070784.1 coordinate 8,543,137, forward strand.
CCCATTCTCTCTCTTTATCTGCCTCTTTCTTTCTCTGTCTATGACTCTCAAATAAATAAATAAAAATAAACAAAAATTTTTTTTAAGGCATTAATGTCTGTGGAGGCATTAGACATGCTCTAATGTTGGACTTTAATTATGCATGCACAACTCTATAATTTCATAAAAATAACTGATTTATATACTTGCAATGGGTGGATTTAGCAATATGTAAATTATACCTCTATAATTTGTTTGCAAAGCATCTTATTTTGTATGCTGATTTAAAGAAATAGGCTTTAGTTTTAGTTTCAAGAACCAGAGCAGCAGGGAAACACAAATGACAATAATCAAAAGTGAAAATAAGTGAACAGATTCTCATTGAAAATGTAGAATCATTTGCTAAAGCTCCAAATTTAGCAGGGACACGTTCTTTCACTAAACAACTTGTGAGTTGCTAATGACATTCTCCTGAGCAGCTGGCCCAGCAGCATGTGAGAGTCGAGCTGGAGGCGGGGGGTGGGGGGGGGCAGAGAGGTAGCCCTGGGATGTACCCTAGCTTTGGAGGCAGCACAACCCAAGGATGGGTTAGGAGGCATGTGAAGTCACATACCTGCTCCTACCTGTTAAGAACTGGAAACCCCAGGTTCCTTTTACCTCTCCAAGCTTCAAGTTAAATAGGCAGCTAGTAGCTGGCATTGATGAGTAGAAATGAAAGGGTAGAGTGGTACTTGCAGACAGTGAGATAGAACCGGACACGCCCTGGTTAGTAGTTATGCAACCTACTTTAGAGTACAGTAAGAACCTGTGACCAGGCCAAGTATCCTAAATCAGCCCTTCTGTCTGGAAGTCATCTACTTGTCAAACTTCGAGGCTAACATTGAGTTCTTGCAGTATGAAAGTTGTCATGACAACTGAGGGGAAAGTTGTGGTCAACAAAACATAATCCAAAACCTTTTTTTTTCTTTAAAGAATAACAGCCCTTTGAGTAGCTTCTCTAAGTCAAAGGGGATTGGAATGATTCATATCCTGAAAGTAAATGCCTCATAGCCGTTGAGCTTAGGGGACACAGGTCAAGAACCAGACAATATGGCTGAATCTCACTGCCAGAGCTGGAAGCATGATAGCCTGACCACCTCTCTCACCATGAGCACGTTTGCATGCAAGATACCTAGGAAAAGGTTAGAGGTTTGATATATTTAGGGGAATTTTAATTTCTTATTTCATGTTCCAAAGAAGAATGAGCTTGTCTCATTTAAGCTGAGACCCAAAGGCACAGATGAGTATAGAATTCCAGAAACCCCGGTGCTTAAAAAGATCAAGCTTTTAATGTTGATTTGATATCCATCTGCAAAAATTAAATTCAATTAAGATTCTATAGAAAATATGACATCTTAAAACAATTTACTTTTTGCAGGTAAGGTGGGGCACATCTGTAATCCAAGCACAGCATGGGGTAGGTTAAGGAGAGTCTTGAGTAGAAGAACAGTGTAGAGAAGGGGAGGAGAGGTGAAGGTGGAGATGAGGAGGAAACAGAGGAAGGGAAGGAGAAAGAAGAAAAATAACAGAGAAGAAGATAAAAAGTAAAGAAAAATCCTTATCTTTGAAATACAGTGCAGGGGCAATATTTTCTTCATGTGTACTGGGAATTTTCTATTTTTTTCTATGCTCATTTGTCCTCTCTTCATCTTATGACTATTCCCTGAATGGCCGCCTTCCATTTTTGCCTACATGATTCAGAGGACTGTCTGCATTCATTCCAAGGTTGAAAAGATGGCTACGAAGAAGCCTGACCAGTCAAAAGTTCTATAACCTCCCTGGCTGTGATGATTGGCTCTTTTAAAAATAACTTGAGCCTGAAGTTAAGAATAATTAGTCTCTATTCAAATTAATCTTTCTCGAATGCTGTTTTAATCATGGCATCTAGAGAAAGCAGAGTGTTAGTCAGGTTTTGGAGCCAAGCAACTGGAGTTAAGTTACTGGCTAGGATCAGTGATGACCTTGAATAAGACCCTGGGCCTCTCCATGCTCAGTTTCTTCATCTATAGAATAAGGATAATTATGTCTAAAACCCAGGGTGTTTGTAAGGGTTAGGACAGAAAGTCTCTGTAAAGCTCAGGAACTTGTGTCTGACATAGAGGGTAAGCTTCTGCTTTCCCTTTTCTTTTTTGGTGTGTGTTTGTGTGTGTGTGTGTGTGTGTGTGTGTGTGTGTGTGTGTATGTATGTACACATGATATACACATGTGTATGCACCCTTACAGCCCCTTATGCCCTCGCACGTTGCTGGCTCACTTGCGCACAGTGGCTGGAGTCCAAAACTCCAGTGTCCCGTTCCACTGCTCTTTAGCCCCATCTTGTTTTGAGCCAGCATCTCTTTCCACTAATTCCAGAGCTTGCGTGGGCATGGGGTCTCTCTGCTCCCCTGCAAGAATGGGGTTATAGCGCGGTAGCCATACCCAGCTGTTCTACATGGGATCTGGAGATTTGAACTTGGGCCGTCTCGGGCCCCGTGCTTGTGCAGGAAGTGTCCCTAATCACCCGGCAATCTCCCCAGCCCGGCCCATCATCATTACTGCCTGTGCTTCAGAGAGGGTTTCAGTTCTGCTTTAGCTCCTCACAGCCTGTTCTGTCTCCCTCTGAAGCACCCTCCCGCCCCACCTCTTACTTCCTCACAGCCACTATTGCGCAGGTTTCAGTGAGCTTCCCACAACTGCCACCCACCAGGACTTCACCTTAGACCAAGCTGTACTTCTGCCATCTGCTCTCTGGGGCATCTGCTAACCTCAGGCTCCAGGGAATGCTGCTCAGTGCCCAAGAATATGCACCCCAGAAGTGCAAAGCCACGAGTGAGCCCTCCAAGAGTCCACACGTGGGATCTTCTTTTCTCTTTTGTCAAAGGGAGTAGTTTCCTAAAGCTGCTATGACAAAGACCACAGACCAAGTAGCTTCAATAACAAAAATTCATTTCCCATGGTTGCTGAGGCTGGAAGCCCAAAGTTGAGAAGTTAGCAGAGTTGTACAGCTTCTCTCCTTGGCTGCCAGATGGTGTTGCTTTTTTCAGAGGTACACATATCTCTGATGTCTCTACATGTCCCAAGTTTCCCCTTCTTCTAAGGGCACCCATCAGATTAAATTAGAACCCACCCAAATGGACTTGTTTCAATGTAGTCATCATTTTACAGTCCTGAACTCCAAATATGTTCCATTCTAAGATACTGCAAAGTTAGAACTCCAGCATACAGACCTGATGAGATACAATTCAGCCCAAAACTCAGTGTCCCCAGACACATTTACTTGGCTCCTTGTTAGTTTGAATATGAAATGTCCTTCACAGGCTTAAGTGTTAGATTGTGATCCCCAGATGGTACCACTATTTTGGAAAGTTCTGGAAATTTTAGGTGGTAGGGCCTACCTTGAGGAAATAGGTCACCCAGCATGCCTTCAACAGACAGTTTTGTCCCATGTCTCTTCCTCTCTCTGTTTTCTGTCTACCATGAGGCCAACAGCCTCCTCCACACATTCTCACACGCATAATGTTCTACCTTACCATGGGCCCAGAATCAACTGAACCAAAAAGTTGAACACTCTGAAACCATGAACTATAATAAGTATCTTATTCCTTAAGTGTTTTTTTTTGGGGGGGGGGTAAAGTGTGTCATCACAGTGATACAAAATCTGGCTACTATGTTCTTTATAATGTCCTGTGGGGCAGAAAAACCATGTGACCTTAGTGGCTAATTTGTCTTTTCTCCCTGCTCCTCTCTGGAACTGAACTCACCACAAAGCCTTCATACATAAGACATAGCTATCTTTCTGGGAATTTGAGAGCAAGTCACTTATTGAAAACTACAGCTCCAGGCAGATGCATCAAATGTGGCCCCAGCTTGGCCCTCAGCATGTATACCACTCTATTCATTCTCTTTGCCTTTCAGGAACATGGTCCTCACCTACAAGCGACAAGCTGGGTCCCTTCCTGCCCTTCAAACTCTCTAAGAAAGCTTGCTTCATCTTCCTACCATGGCCTTTGTAACCCTCCTAGAGCTGAGTGATTATCCCCATAAACAAAATAAGCAGATATTCTTGGGAAATTGGGTAGGAAAAAAATGTTCCAGTTTTATGCACAAAGGAGGGAGGAAACCACACAAAACTTCACAAAGCTTCACTTCACTATACTCAAGTAGTACACATTATAAACATTAACAAATACACAGCTGGTCAACCCCAGAGTTAAATTAACACCCATCTTTTATTGGTCAAAGTATGTATGATAGCAGAGCCCAAAGAGAATATTGGATTCACTTACATGTACTGTTATATGTATTCGCATCACGTGCTCACACACACACACACACACACACTTTCTTCCTAGCATTCTGTTAGTTTATACTGTGGGGAAGCAGCAGGATGTGAATTTAAATGGCTTTTTCACATATTTCTCTTGGTATTATGGTCATATTTAACATATTATACAGTAGTACAGAAATTCTAATTAAGTTTATGGCCTGACCATTTGTCTAGAATTTCTGTCTCTTCAAAGCAGAAACGTGAACCTGGCTTTAGACCTGGAAATATTTCAGGATATGACCAAATGCACTATCAACAAACTATGACTGTATGGTCTGAAATGTAAAATAAGATGAGACAACAAGAACAAAACTCACAGAATATACCTGAATATTCATTACCTAGTGACTAATTTTTTCTGGTATACTTCAGGGAAGACAAAAGGGCAATTTCACACATTTCCAAGGAAGGAAAATGTCCCAGCATCAATAAATGTCAAATTATTTAAATATATTTTACTTATCTTTGTGAGTTTTGATATCATTTTCCTCTTAATCTTCAGGTCTTTGCATTTGTAAATGAATAAATTCATATATAGTTCATATTCAAGTGTCTTACTTAATCATATCAATGTTTTCAAAATATTAAAAATTTACTAATTAACTAAATGTGGCTAATGTAAGTTATTACAAGTATTTGTGTGTATTTGGAAGCAAGAGAAAAGCACTCTTAAATTATCTGTGGTACAGACATAACTTGGGCTTATAGCCTCTTGCATGTCCTTCGGGAAGTGAATTGAGTTGTCTGGAATTCACCTTTGTATTACTGAGGAAAACACAAGAGAAAAAACTTCATAATACCCACATATTACTTTTGTGTTTCTGTAACCCCTTGCCCCCGCAATACCCAACAGAGATTTCTTAAGGGAGGGAAGATTTACTTAGGTTCATGGTTTTAGAGGACTGCAGTCAATGGTGTCAGGGAAGGTATAGGAGAGATTGTAGGGATGGGACAACAAGGTGGATTCAGAGGCAGAAAGGACACAGAAGCAAGGCCAACCATAGTGACCTCCTCCCACCATCTGTCCCCATCTCCTATAGATTCCACAGCCTCCTAAAATAGCACCACTCAGTAGGGAATAAGGGTACAAAACATGGGCCTGGTCAGGTGTGGTGGCACATGCCTTTAATCCCAGTGCTTGGGAGGCTAAGGTAGGAAGATTGCTATGAATTCTAGGGCAGCCTGAGACTAATTCCAAGTTAGCATGGGCTAGAAGAAGACCCTACCTCGAAAAAAAAAAAAAAAGACACAGGCCTGTACACATCATTTCAGAATCAAACCATAACAACTAAAAACAAGGGTTGTTAACCCATTTTCAGAGTCTTCCCAGTTCCTGCCTCAAGAAAAGAAGACTTTCCATCACCATCCTGCTCAACAAAATCAAGTCCAAATATATTTTATTTAATTTATTATTTTGGAGGTATGAAGCTGTGTATGAGCATGATGTGTGTATATGTGTGTGTTCATGTGTGTAAGTACAGGTGAGTGCATGTATGGAAGTCAGAGGAGAACTTTTGAGCGTCTTTCCTCACCTTCCAACTTATTTAAGGGAGAGTCTCTTATTGTTCACCACCATATTTGAGAGGCAAGCTGATCTATAAGCTTCTAGAAAATTATCTTGTCTCAGCCTCCTTTGTCTTCATCAGGTGCTGGGATTACAGAAGGCTTCCAGCTTTTGTGGAGGTCTGGGAATCTAAGCTCGGGTACTCACACTAACACATTAAGCACTTTATCTGCTGAGCCATCTCCCCAGCCCCAAGTCCAAATAGAAATCATGAGCCCAAGACAAGCAGAATTCTAGGTAGGGACTCTGTCCTGTTACGTGCTGCTGCGTTGTGAGGCAGGCAGGCTTCAGCACAGAGGTGAACACAGCCACAGACTGCTCTGAGCAGCAGTTCAAGGATAGTAATTGTCAGCTTTGTACCACATGAAGGCTGACACTGAGAAAACAATCTGGGAGCAGGAAGAGTGAGGAGGTGTAGCACATGTACAGAGAAGGTGTATACCCACAATGAAGTGTAGGGTGGGAACAGGGAATTCCAACTTTTTTATACAGCATCCATTCAGAGTAATAAAGACAGAGATGATGGCTGTAATACAATATAGCAAAGGACATATACAAAGGACATGTAATACTGTACAACTAGGAAATGCCTTGAGGCAAACCTCTCCTATGACAGTGGAGTATGTGCTATAGAGAAAACCTCTACATCAGGTGGGGTACAAGCTGTAAAGAAAAATGTAGTAAGGGAGAAAGTACATAGGGGTGATGGGACCTGAGTGAGGACAGGTCATCAGGGAAGGCCTCCCTGTGTAGGTGTCACAGAGTAGCCTCCATAGGGTGAGGAAGTGAGTGCACAGATGCTGGAGAAGGAGATGCCCAAGCCCGTGAGTGAGCATCAGCATCTCCTGGTCACCCTGCTCCTTGGTGACTCTTCCTTGCCCTGTCAGTTAAGTCAGGCCCAGTTCTTTCTACCAGCAGCTTCCCTACAGCGTATCTTCCCCTTTCTGTGTTCTAGAACCTTATTTAATGTCCATCTCCCCAACCTTGGGCAATAGGCATCTTTGCCCATCCTTAGTAGTTGAATTGATGGCTATAAGAAAAGAAAACCACTGAGTTACACAGAAGAAAACATGTTCAGAGCTTTATGGAAATATCTACATTATACATGTTCTATAAAAATTATTACATTGAAGAAAAATCCAAAAAGAGCAAATTTTAAGATTTCCTTCAAAAGCATATAATTTGAGAACTGAAGAGATGGGTCAGTTGGTAAAGTGCTTGCTGCACAAGCGTGAGGACATGAATTTGTACCTCCAGAACCTACATAAAACCTGGGCGTGGTGATTACATACTTGTAATCCAGCACTGGGGAAGCAGAGACAGGAGGATTCCTGGCTGGCAAGCTAGTCTGGCCAAATTGGTGAGCCGTATGCTCCATGAAGGACTCTGTCTCAAGAAATAAAGTGGAAAGTGATGAGAAAGACACCTGGTGTTGATCTCCAGCCTCCACAAACATGCACACATATATGCGCATACACTTGGACACACGTAAACCCACATGCATGCATATGTGCGCGCACACACACACACACACACACACACACACAGTTTTTCTTTATTTACTTTATTTATTTATTTTGTTTTTCGAGGTAAGGTCTCGCTCTGGCTCAGGCTGACTTGGAATTTATGATGTAGTCTCAGGCTGGCCTCAAACTCATGGTGATCCTCCTATCTCTGCCTCCCCAGTGCTGGGATTAAAGGCATTCGCCACCACACCCAGCTCACACACACACAGTTAACTCACAGTGTTAGCTTTTGCAATAGTAAATTCCAGAAGACAGTGGAAAATATGCGATGTCCACAGACTTTATGGAAAGGAGCATGACACCAGAATTTACATAACACATACATGTATGTAAGTATAGAAGTTGATTGAGGGTTTCACACAGAAGAATTTTGGATTATAGAATTTAGATGATGTAATATGTACAGATGCATAATGACCTATTGGCATGAAATTCATTATTGTGTTTCGTATTACAACCCTATGCACAGATCCTGAAGGCGATTTTACGTTGTCCTTGTGGCACCTGCATCTTGGCTGCAGCTTGTCCCAGGAGGCCACCGGTGGAATTTTCATTTACAACCCTGTCAGTGCTCAGGAAGTTTCAACTGTGTTGGAGCAAATCTTCTGATGGAGATGCTCAGCTTCTGTGTGAGGGCAGTAGTACCTTGTTCTCTAAGCCATGTGATTTCAGAAAGGAGTCATCTCTAGATTCTACCTGAGAAAATGTCTAGAAGATAAATTTAGATGACCAAAATATATATGTGGAAATTAATAAGTCCAAAAGACGACTTTATACTTGAAAGGCCAGAGTTATCCTCAGATGCTCAAGTTGGGACCAAAAATCAAGAGCTCTGGCTGAATTCTGGGGACAAAACATTGCTGAGCCACACTTCCTTCAGCGCGGCCTCCTCTGTGCCTCATCTCTCAACTTCGCAGCACCAGGAAATGGGCTTGTTGGGCCGTGTCCTTCAACTCTCAGCTAGGAGGAAATCTTTAAGTGCCATTTAAAACATTAATGAACAGTGTTCTCTTATAGTACCTGCTATTAGTAACTACACCAGTCACTCTGCTAAGAAACCAAACTGGAATTACTTTTTAAAGGTATTTTCCTTACACAAAAGCAGAATGACATAATGCAATCTAGTAGCTATCATTTTTCTGCCATGCAACATGATGGTTTGTTGCACCATTAAAAGTCATGAGAGTCCTGAGTCATTGGAGTGTACTTGGGAAAGGCTACTAGTCTACCATAATGCCTAGGATCTGTCACTGAGCTGCTGTACAGGCTCCGGTATTAACACACTACCCTGGCATATTCACAGTTGTAAGGAAGAGGAGGAAATTAGTGATGAAAAATGCACTAAAGTATGGCTGAGAGAAAGTTTCTCTAGTAGATGAATTTTTATATGAAGTGATAGTTTCCTGTAGTATATGGTTAGGAGATGTGCTTTTAGTTCTATTCTATTTATTCCTCTGTGTGCATGCCCATGTGTGTGAGTGTGCATGAGTGCAGGCATGTGTGTGTGGAGGTCAGAGGACAACTTTCAAGTCAGTCCTCTGCCTTGAGCCAAAGTTTCCCAATCTACTGTTGTTCTTTACTACACTTGCCTTAAGCTTCCAGAAAAGTCTCCTATCTCTGCTTCCCATCTCCCCATTATCATCAGTGTACTGGCATTTCAGAAGTGCTCCATGGCTTCCAGTTTTTTACCTGAGGTCTGGAGATCAAACTTGGATACTCTAGATTGGGTGGTGAGGACTTTATCTAGTGATCCATCTCCCCAGCCCAGGAGATATTTTAAGAAGCCAGAACATACAATTTTATGTATCCAATGAAACTGCAACTGTGTAAAAACCAAATGCATTAAAAGGAAGATGAAATATGTTTGTAAATGAGATTATTAATAAGTTTCCTTTCCTATTGTACTTTTTTCCAATTTTACATAGGATTCATATTTCATCTATAATGGTAAGTAATTTTTCTTTAATTACGACAGAGTGATGTGAGCTTGCAGAAAGAGGGCAAAAGACTGCTGTTCGTTTGCAGAAGAATATCATCCATTGTGAACAATTTTCATCTTCATCACAACCAGTCTGATGGTTCTGCTGATCTTTCCAACAGAAGCCACTGACTTCACTTGCAGAGAGCTAATTTTTTAAATAACATTTTAAAGTTCAAGTTGTACATGTAAGTTCTCCAGGGCATTAACAAAAAAGTATACTTATAAAGGCTCTTCTACAGAGGGAGGCTCACAGACCATCAGGCTTAGCCTCGAGATGGAGTAAAAACTAAGATGTCTTCAGAGCCAGGCAAATCCAGCCAGGTTCTGAGGAGTATGAACATTTCATGCAGGCTCCTCCTCAACCAGATTCAGTTTTGCACACTATCTCCTTCCATATTTTCCCTTGGAGCTCAGAATCTAAAAATATAAAGAAAGCCACCAAAGATAAGATGTTTGCCTACCACACTCACTGATGTGTTCTACGAGACAACAGATGTTCAATCATACAGAATCAAATTTCTGTCCAACACTGTCCGTCTTTACTGAAGGATTGAAAATAGCAATAAGAAACAAGCAAGAGACCAAGTAATGTCGAAGACCTTCAACTCAAGCTGGATGTTACTGTCCCAGTGGTATAAGAAGAACCCTCCAGAAAAGAGTGACCTACCTCCATCCCCTTACTCGCTGGTCTGTGGTTGCCATTTTGAAGTGGCCAGCGTCTTCCCCAAGAACACCCAAGCAAAGGTTTCCTGTCCCAGAGCTCCAGCCTTAGCCTATGCATTAATTAACACTTTGCAGTACGAGATTTTCTGCCTTCCAGATGGCTGGCCATCCAGGAAGCCTTGGCCTGTCATCAGCAAGAAAATGCAGTAGGATCCACTCGGATACTAATATTTTCTCCACATTTGGGCACATTTGACTTGAAATAATACAAAAGGGCCATAGATGCTGGGTCTTAACCCTCCTAGACCTTCCTGCCTATGCTAACATTTCATCAGCCCAGAAAAATTGGCCATCCTGCTGTCCCAGTGTAACTGTTTGCTAACTCCTTGGAAGACAAATGAAGTCCAGATTAATATTACTCTAGATCTATATTGAGAACAAAGAATTATTTCTGAGAAGAAACACACTGCCAAGATTTCACTTCACAATGGAGACTGACTTTTATTTTGCCATTCAATGTAGCAATTCATTGTTTTAAATATTTCCACTTCTGAAAGAGTTATGTTTCCTTTGCATGACCAAATCACAAAATAGGGCACTCTGGAAGTGGAAATCAAGGCATATTCTTTCCAGCCATGTCTCTCCAAGTTTGCCAACAGCCACCCTGTCTCCTGTCTCCAAATGGCATAGGGCTCAGCTTTTCAAACTGTGAATTGAGACCCCAGCATGGGCTCTCAAAACTGAATGTGAAGGCCCTCAAAAATCTAAGGATTTCTGATAGCATAAACTAAATTCTTGTTGCTGTGGCCAAGTGTCTGATCTGAAGCAACTATAAACTGAAGGATTTACTTTAGTGTACAGTTCAGGTTTACAGTCCATTGTGGCAACTAAGTCATGGCAATCAGAGCATGAAGCTGAGCTGGTCACAGTCACTTCACAGTGAGGAAGCAGAGTGCAATGCATCCTGCTGCTTCAGCCTGCCTTCTCCAGAACCCCCACCAATAGAGTGGTGCTTACCACAGTTAGGGCAGATCCATCCACCCATCTCAATTAAACTTATCTAGAAAACATCTTATAGACATTTTCAGAGAGCTGTTTCCATAATGATTCTAAATCTTCTGCTGGAGAGGGTAGGAGGAAGCATAACCCTAAAACATCTGTCTTCTAACTCCCAGTATTGGTTAAATTCCACATTAAGTTGACCTGTAATGACAAAAAAATTAATTAAAATTAAATGCAAAATGAATCTGAAGTCTTCCTGGCAGCACGCACCTGTGTTGCATAGTATGACTTCATAGTACTGTTAGTTCTGAATACAAACATGTGCACTAGGCACTGTGTATTCCATTCCACCACCCACACAACACCACATACACTGTGCATTCCATCACCCAACAATACAAAAAAACACTGTGTATCCCATAACCCAACAACACCAGGAAACACTGTGTATTCCACCACTATATAACACCAGGAAACACTGTGTATTCCATCACTATACAACGCCAGGAAACACTGTGTATTCCATGACCCAACAACCGCAGCAAACAGTGTATTCTGTCATACCATACAACACCAACAAACACTGCCTGAAACACCCCAGACTCAAAATCTTTGTAAGCATGAACTGGCTGCAGTGCTTTTAGTGTATATACAAAGTTTTCGGTACTTATAGGAACAGAATGACTTAACTACAGAAAATAAAGATTTTAAATATTTAACACCTGCCATTCCTCAGTATCTAAGTTTCAGATTAGTATACCTTTAGATTTTACTGTTTGAATGATCGATTTTAAAAATTTATGTTTGAGTTGATGATTTGATGTTCATTTAAGAAAATTGTTGCATAATTCTGTCATGGACTGGAGAAGGGCTCAAGATGTGCCACCTTTCCCAGAGAAGCTACTAGCAGCTAATGGTTGCTAGAATGGGGGGGATCGTGTTCTTTAGGGGTATAGGCATTGGTAAGTTGTTTATGGTCCTGTAAGTTATCCCCACCCATGCTCACACAGGCAATGCTAACTAAATTCAGTGGGTCACAAAAATAAAATAAAAGACATAAAAGTAGAAATGGGACTAATTAGGAAGAAAGGGTTCAGTGGGATTGGAGGAAATCAAAGTAATGGGATGTGAATGTGATCAAAATACATTATCTACATATGGCTCTTGGTTTTCTGCCAGAAAGAGATGCTAAGACCCTATTGTTGAAGACAAATTGAGAGAGGGAGGAGATATGATGGAGAGTGGATTTATGAAGGGGAAAGTGGAGGAGGGAAGGGAATTATCGTTGTTTACTGTCTTTAACTATGGAAGTTGTCAATAAAAAAATGAAAAGATACATTACCAATATAAAATTATCAAAAAATAAATAACTGAATAAATTTCATCTTGGGATAAGGACAGAATTTCCTCTATTTATTTATTCAAATATACAATATTAAGCAGAAACTTTGTATGGACACATCATGTGTTGGTACTATCATTTCTTCTCCTTCCTGGCCCTATTCCACTGAGGGCCCTCCTCATTGGGGTTGCTGGTATTTACCCTAGGGATGTAGGTTGTGAGTTATGAGAGCAGTAGTCAGTCATTAATGAGGGAGCAATGCCTCTGGATATTCCCTTCCACCCTGTGACTCTTACAATCTTTTCCCCCACTTTTTCTGCAAAATTCCCTGAGCCTTTTTGTGTGTGTTTTAAGTCTACTTTAGTGTTGAGCTCTCAGCAGCTCTGGATTTCTGCTTTGGTATGTTTTGAGTAACCTCAGTGTCTCTCTCCATCACCCTGGCACATATTGTCAGGCTCACTATGGAAGCAACACTCTTGCTCATCTCACCAATCCCTCTGTGGTTTCACCTGGACCTGATGTGCAAGGGGTGGTTCATCTTCTGACAGGGAGACAGCTATCTTTTCTTTTAGTGTTGATAGATTTTGGTTGTCTTTGGTTCTCGCTACCTCTGAAAAAGAAAAGCATTCTCCAATGGAGAGTAAGGTCACCAAAGGCTAAAGGGGATAAGCATTGTTAATTTAGAGAAATTCTAATGGGTGTACCCTCTATTTTGGCCAAAGACCATTGGGAGCTTCTCACTGGAGCCTATAATCTTGGTATCCATAGGATTATGACGTGGTTCCCAGTTCCAGCTATGGGTTCCTTGCCACAGAGTTGATCTCTTAGCCAATCAAGTTATTGACCTAGGCTGCGTGCAACAATTGCACAGGTGTGTACATCTTGTCAGGCTGGTATCTTTCTTATAGCAGTGTCTCCTGCTTGTTCACAACATTGTTGGCCATTTTCCCCCAGCAGCTGATGTAGCACTTTTCAGCACTATTTGGGAAGACCATCTGGGAACTGGCTTCCTTCCAGATTCCAGTTGGATCTTACAGTGTTCTGTGTCAGTAGCATGTGGTGTCTTCAGCAATAGGGTCTTACTTGTTACCTCAGGTGAGTTATCAAGTTCTTTGACAGAAGCCTATCTTGTTTTGGGACCTCATAGGGATCTCCAATCAACAACTTAATGTGGAATTTAACCAATACTGGGAGTTAGAAGACAGAGCTAGATGTTTTAGGGTTATGCTTCATCCTACCCTCTCCAGGGCCCTTCTTACCAAACTATACCCCTATGCTCCTATTGAGAGCTATATCTTTTAGTCTACTGTTGAGGAGGAAGGTTTCTATGATACCAATAAGGACAGAATTTCTAACAATCTCTGAAATGGCTCTAAACACACATCTGTCATTTTGTGCTACATATTGATGTGAAGTGGCATTCTCAACATTAATGACTATAAAATCAAAGTATTAATAAGCTCTGAAAGATGTTGAAGATCTTCTACATCCCACAGCATTAATACTCAACCAAGACTTGATTATGTAAAAACAAACAATAATATCCATCTCATTAGTATGAAAATTTGACTTTATCTTTAATAAATGATAAAATTTTATGTATTTCAAAGAGTTATTTTAAAATAAATGTGTTAATAATTTATTGTTAGTATTTGATGTGTATAATTATTTTATATTTCATACACCCATATATCCAGGGTGGCATAAATTTTTCTCAGGCAAAAAGAGGATGCCAGTAGCTTGGCATGATGATACACATCTTTAATCCCAGCACACAGGAGGCTGAAGTAGGAGGATTGCTATGAGTTTCAGGCCACCATGAGAGTACATAGTGAATTCCAGATTATCCTGGCCTGAAAGTGAGATCATACTTCAAAAAACAAAACAAAACAACAAAAAGAGGTTGCCAGTAGAAAAATGTTTAGAAGCTCTAATCTAAATATATTCCAGGGTAAGGAGATGACTCAGTGGGAGAAGTACTTACCATGCAAGTACCTGATTCAGATCCCCAGTATCTGCACAAAACAATCAAAAAATCTGAGTGGTGTGGTGCATACCTATAATCCTAGAACTGGTGAAACAGGAAAAGCCCTGGGCCTTGTCGAATAGCTTGTCTAGCCAAATCAATAAGCTCTGTGTTCAGTAAGAGACTCTGCCACAAGAAAATAAGATGGAGGGCTAGAGGGATGGCTTAGCAGCTAAGACATTTGCCTGCAAAGCCAAAGGACCCAGGTTCGATTCCCTAGGGCCCACATTAGCCAGATGCACAAGGGGGCACACACATCTGGAGTTCATCTGCAGTGATTGGAGGCCCTGGCGCCATTCTCATTCTCTCTCTCTCTCTTTCTCTGTCAAATAAATAAAAAATTTTTTAAAAAGAAAATAAGATGGATATCAATAGAGGAACACACTCAGTATCAACTTCTGGCCTCAACATGCACACCCACACATGTGCAGCCCGCATACATATAAGCATGTGTACACGCACACATACACACTATAACATATATATGTGTATATTCATATGTATATACATATATATGTATCTGTATTAATACCCTGGGACCTGTCAGAATTATTTAAGATGTGCCCCAGGTTGTACATTCAAAACAAATTCCTTGTGGTTCTTCATCAGTGCATACACAAAAATTGAACCAGTACAGAGAACAGTATCACCGCCTAGACACAAGGATGACAAGCAAAGCTGTGGCCGTTCTCTATTTGTGGTGTTGGCTTTATCAGTTTTCTAACTTAATAAAAAGAATTGATAAGGGAGCTGGGGAAATGGCTTAGCGGTTAAGTGCTTGCCTGTGAAGCCTAAGGACCCCGGTTTGAGGCTTGATTCCCCAGGACCCATGTTAGCCAGATGCACAAGGGGGCGCACACATCTGGAGTTCATTTGCAGGGGCTGGAGACCCTGGCGCGCCCATTCTCTCTCTCTCTCTCTCTCTCTCTCTCTCTCTCTCTCTCTTTCTCTCCCTCTTTCTGTCTCTGTCGCTCTCAAATAAATAAAAATGAACAACAAAAAAAATAAAAAGAAAAAGAATTGATAAAATGCATAAAGAAGCACTTCATAAGAAACATGGGCTGGGAAGACGACTCAGCAGCTAAAGAGACAGATGAAAAAAAGTGACACATGTGTCTGGCATTCATTTGCAGCAGCAAAAGACCCTGGCACACATGCACACACACACACACACAAGTAAATAAATAAATAAATGTTTAAAAAAGAAAAACACATTTCATAGGGGATAAAATATGTCATAATGTTGACAAATCTTAAATGGTGAATAAATATGAAGGGAGAGTCCGGGGCAATTCTGAAGCAAAAACCTCATAGTCTACTTTAGAAGAATAAGTGGAAGTTATTTTTTTTTAATATGAGCCTGATCTTCCTATCCTCCCTTCTGTACTTTCTCACTGATATTCTAAATTACTGAGGTTCAGACTCAGCTCAAAATCCTGTTTTATCTAATTTAACAGATAGGAAGGGGGTTCAGGAAGTGTTTGCAGAATTCACAAATATCTTTGCAAACTGACCCTAACTAATATTGACCACTTAATGTGATTCAAGTACCTTACATATGTTATGTTTAATCTTCATGATAAATAGATAAAATCTCATAAGATAGTCATTATCATATAAAACAGATATCCCTATAAAATGGATATGTATCCTTATACAAGAAAGTGAAGCTTGACAGAATTTCAATGAAAGTGTTATTTGGATCTGAAGTATCCTCAAATATCATGTGTTAAAGGACGAGATGGAGCCGTTGGGTTTTTGGTGGAAACTTTAAAAGATGGGGTATTTAAGGCATTGGGAGCATGCATTCCTTTGAGGAAATTTGGGGTCACTGGCTCATTTATCCTGTCTCTCTTTGGCTACCTTGCTGATAAGATTTATTCCCCACATACTCTGCTACAACGTGCTGCCTCTGCACAGGCCCAAAGCAACAAGGCTGATTGATCATGGACTGGAAACTCCAAAACTATAAGCCAACACAAGATTTCCTTTTTTATTATGAAAATATTTGATACATTTCATTATATCAACAGGAAGCTAATCTATCAGATGTGTTCTCTCACCCAAAAGCTTGGGCTTTTCCTGCTGAACCTGATGTCTCTTGCCACCTCCCGCATTTGCCACTGGTATTCTCTTTATTTTGTATTTTATACTTCAACATTTCTCCTGCCAAAATATGTTCTAGTTCTTCAATACCTAAAGTAAAGTACTTATTTAGATATGCCCTTCATTAAAGCTTTCTTTTCTACTAAGCTTATCCCTTTAGTTTCTGCTGAAATTCATATGCTAATACTCTCTGGGCATTAATACTAAGTCAGTTTAGTATTGATTTACCTTCAAAGGTTTCACTAAAGTGCCATCCTGGATCCCAAGCCTTTAACACATGGGCCTTTATGAAGGTTAGGACTGGCATTCAAGAAACAAATTATAGCAATGATTGCTACTAGTTAAAATATTTATTTTTCATGCCACCTAGTTGTTGCTTTCTGTTATAAAAATGAGGTGCATTTGAATTGTGATTTAATTTGGCAAATCAATTCTATGAGGTTTTATTTAAAACTGAGGCTAATACCAACCAGGTTGGTTCTAGCCTCATTATTCAAGAAGGACATGGCCTAGCAAGCTTGTTTAAAATCTGAGAAGGCAACTGAAGGCTGGGAAGTCAGGCAGAAGTTTGGGCATTTGCTTCTTTACTTATTTCCATCAGATTGTGGTCTCTAATTTCAAGTTCTGTTCGCAACAGGGATGGTAACTGACTGGTTCACTATATTATCTCTGGCCTAGCACCAACTAGAACAGACAAGGTACTCAGTCAGCACTAGTGGTGAATGCTGTAGCCAAAGCCTTCAGAAACCTTGTGCTGACTCCAATACAGTGGTTTTATATTTTATCATCTCTTATAGAGTAATAAAATTGAACACATCCTAACAATGTCCTACATATCTGAACCCATATACATTCTTTTGTCATTAAATATAGGACTGAAAAGTGCAGTAATGCAAAAATGTAATAAAACCAAGTATGATCAATTAGAGCAGTATTGAAGAATCAAACTTAAATCAAAATCCACAACAACATTTTTTCTTTTGTTCCCCTCTTTCCTTTGGTACTAAAATGATTTTCCTTTGCTTGGGAAAAACACACTATGTCATCTGCATTATACTCTTTTCTGAACAAAAAGCTATATAGGATGGATTTCTAGACAAAAGACTTCTTGGGATAAAATATGTAAGGATAATATATTGAAGGCTAGTGATTAATAGCAATTATGTGAACATCTTAAGTTTTTTTTTAAAAAGTTTAAAAGTCTTAAAAAGAGTAAAATAGTTGCAATCACTATAAGGTTGTTCATATGGGCCACATATATAGGAAATGTGTTATTTCTTTGCATAGAATACAAGAAATATCTTTGGTTTTTTTTTTTTTTCGTTTTAAACATGTGCACTAGTCAGGACTATTGGATATAGCTTCATAAGAAAACAGTCTATGCATTGATTGCAGTTTACTCTGCAAATATCAATACTTTCATATTGAGATGACAGAATTATAGAATCATAAAATGAAAAAGCATTTCAAAAGACCAGGAAACATATCTTTATTTATATACATACTATATGACATTCTTTTTTAAAAAATCTTAAAACTATGCATGGTTTCTGACACAGTAATTCTATTTCAAGGAATTTATCAGACATGTGTACATAGATCTATGTAACAACATATCTAGCCCTTATTTATAATAGCATAAAACTGGTAGCAGCTTAGTTATGCAAAGAATAGTAAAACATTATGTTATGTCTAATAATTTTCAGCCACTGAAGTCATATTTTCTGACAAGGGAAGTATTTTCCATTTCTTTTGAAGTGAACAAAGAAAAAAGGTGTGGAAAGAACATATGATGGGTAGTGACAAAATTCTTATAAGTTCAAAACTGTGTGTGTAGTGGTGTGTGTGTGTGTGTGTGCACATACACCTGGAAAAATAACTCTTAAAGTAAGACTAGTGCTTGGATTAGACACCTGCTGGGCATCATATCGCCTTAGTCAGCTTCTTCATTACAGTCATTGCTGTGGAAACCCTTGCCTCAGCTGGGAAGAGGATGCATCACCCGTGAGGCCTCTGCAGAAGCCCTTCCTGTTCTGGCAGCTCTGTAGATAGAGAAGAGCACTAGTCTCAGACTTTTCTGGGAAATTTAAAGAAGCCAGAGGTTACAAAGAGATAATGATAGTTCTAGGTAATACATACTTTTCAACTTTGAGCTATTCAGCATTCTCAATTTCTTGCATCAGGTAGGTCAGTAGATTGATTTAACAGACAATGGATATTCTTTAAAATTGTGGGTGAGCTGTGCATGGAAACTATAGTCCTAACTACAGAGGCTGCTGAGGCAGGGGAATAACCAGAACCAGGAGTTCAGGATCAGCCCAGGCAACAAAATGAGACCAAATGAAATAATATTGTGGGTGAATTCTATATATCATGACATAGTCCCTTGTGAAGTGGAAAGCACTGCACAATTTAGGAAGAGGTAGCTGACCCCAGGGAACATGTTTGTTGTTCTCTGTGGCTTACCCTCCATATTACTGACATAAAGCCTATAGGGGAAGAAAAAAGGATGAAAACAGCCATAGTTCAATTTTCTGTCTTTGTTTTTTGATTGTTTGGCTGGTAGGTTGTTGTTGGCTTATATTTTCTTTAATTCTATCACCAAGAGTCACATGTATGAATCCACTAAATGATATGAAAATAGTAGCTATAATGCAAAGGTTAATGCATAGTTTAATGAGCAGAAAAAATGAATTTTGAGATTCTAGTCCTATTTAGAAGCAATCACTATATACAATTATTGAGTCTTAAAACTTTCAGTTAACAAAGAGGCAGTAACTTTTTCATAATTTTCCAAAAATGTTTCACCACAATAAAACTTCTATAAAAAGGGAAAACCTTTAGTTAAGCATAATATGCAAAAGAAAGGAGCAAAAATCTGGATACATTAGAAATAGGCCAGGAAAATATTTCCAAAATTTGTCACCACACTATTGCAAAAAAAAAAAAAAAAAAACATTTAATAGCAGTCACTCTAGCAATATAGATACATCTGTATAAAATTACAAAATCTTTCTGAAGAATATGAGTGTTACAAAAATGAAAGGATTGCCACATGAAGGGACTTGGAGTCCTCAACATAATTCCCTTGCCTCCCAGGGATAAGGCCAAAGAGATCCTATTAAACCCCCAACAGCTACACAGCAGGGCCTCAGAGAATCTTCTCAGCTCACTACTTTCCTTTTTTTTTATCTAGAGACTGTCTTCTCACTCTAGATAAAAATATGGATGTGTATTGACATAGGTAGCTATAGCTATACACATATAAATATGCAAACACACACATAATGATCAGATACATTCTAAGAAATATAGGCAATTGTCTTTATGTGAACATCATGAAGCATACTTACATAAATAAAAGATGGCTAAGATCACCAGATGAAATACTTTTGTATGTAGTCCATTATTGACTATAATCACTATGCAGTGCATGACTATATAAACACACATGTATACACACACACATATATGTATGTATGTATATATAGATATATATATGTATGTAATATATATATATCACATGTATGAGATATATATATATATGTATATACATATGTATATATACATATATATATATATATATATATATATATATCAAGCCATAACTATGAAAAGAAATATACTCAAAGGTTTAAAGAATTCTGCATACAGTATGTTAACAATGACATTTTGTTCCTTAAAAAGTTTCGATTTTTCTATGACTAAATGTTACTTTTATACTCAGAAAAGAACTATTTTAATTAATTAAATTTCAAGGGTTCTTTTCATGTGTACTGTGTGCACACGTGTATATGCATGTTTGTATGTGTAGGCACATGCATGGGGGTGTACTTGCACATGTGTGC
Source organism: Dipus sagitta (assembly GCA_036346955.1). NCBI lineage: Eukaryota > Metazoa > Chordata > Mammalia > Rodentia > Dipodidae > Dipus > Dipus sagitta. The sequence goes on from CM070784.1 coordinate 8,563,519, forward strand.
ATGTGTGTATAGAGGCCGCAAGATACCCCAGCTGTCTTTCTTCAGGTATGCTGTTCACCTCTTGTTCAGGCAGAGTTTCTCATTGGCTGTGAACTCACCAATTAGGCTAGAGCTGCTGGCCAGCTAGCTCCAAGGATCCTCTTGTCTCTGCCTCCCAAGCACTTGGATTGCAGGCACTAATGAACCTGCCTAGCATTTTATGTGGGCACTGGGGATTGAACTCAGATCCACATGCTGCAGAAACAAACACTTGATCAACTGAGCTATCTCCTCAGACTGTTTATTTTATTTATAAAACTTAAGAACATGAGGAAGTTCCAAGAATTTTAGGAAGACAAGTAAATCTTTTACAGACTAAGGACCAGAAAAGTTATGTGACATGACCCAGGTCCTGCTCCTGAAAAAAGGTATGTTTATAAACTTGATCTTCCCCTCTGCAATGAATTTTTCTTTCATTATTCAGAGCCCTGCTCCTCAGAAAGGCCCCTGAGAGAACTCAGCATATTCCTGACTCCACTTAGTTTGTTAATTGATATAAAGAACAGTGGCACCACATGCTGAAATTTAAAAAAAAAAAATCAAGACAAAGAGAAAATATGAGAAGTGATGACTCACGTAAGGTACAAAGTTGCGTGGAGTGGCAAGAGGTGTGATGGCACCTGACTGTGAGCTTCCTCCAGGCAAGAGGAAAGAGGAGAACAGAGCCCGGAAGTGCCCCCAGAGCAAACACACCAGTTGCTCACGGAAGGAACAGCACTTTCTGTCTGCGCTACATCTTGAGCCACTGAACTTTCAGGCATTGCCAAGTCATGCTTCTATTTCAGCTTCAAGGCAGCTCATCCTCCCTGGTGTGACAAGTACCGTCAGTGGAAGAGGCAGGCATATAAAGCTGGTGCCTGGGGAACCTCCCACCAGATGGCTGCTACAAGGTAAGTAGTAATAGTCCCGATGGGAAAACTTAGGACTAAATACCTGACAGTGCAACTATGGATGAACTTAATTAACTATAGACATTGGGAGAAATTTTTTATTATTTTATTATTTATTCTTTATTTTATTAATTTGTATGGACTCATCATGTGTTGGTACCATCATTCCCCTCCTCTCTGTCCCCATTCCACTGAGGGCCCTTCTTAGTTGGGTTGCTCGTACTCCCTTAGTAGTTGTGGGTTACGAATTGTGAGAAGAGCAGTGAGTCATTGGGGAATAGGGAAATGCCTCTGGGCATGCTGTTCCAACCTGTGGCTCTTACAATCTTTCTGGCCCCTCCTCAGCCTTCCTTGAGCTATGGTGGATGTGTTTTAAGACCACTTCACTGAAAAGCTCTCAGAAACTTCTGGATTTCTGCCTTGGTACGTGTCGAGTGTCCTCTGCATCTGCTTCCTCCGCCCTGGCGCTAATCGTCAGGCTCACCATGGAAGTAGCACTCTTGCTCATCTCCCCACTTCCCCTGTGGTTTCACGTGGGCCATGGCTGAAGTGCAAGGCGTGGTTTATCTCCTCAGGTCTCACCACCTTCTGAAAAAGAAAACCAGATTTTCCAATGGAGAATGAAGTCAGCATAAGTTAAATGGGAGTAAGCATTGTTAATTTAGGGAGATTTTTATAGATGTAGCCCCTCTTTTGGCCAAAGACTAGTGGGGGCTTGTCATTGGAGACCATAATCTTGGTTTCCAGAGGATTCAGACCTGGTTTGCAGTTCCAGCTATGGATCCCTTTCCACTGAGTGGATCTCTTAGCCAATCAGGGAGCCATTGGTTACCCACTAAGGGTGCGCGCTGCTATTGCATATCTTGTGTGCATCTTGTCAGGCTAGTTACATCTGAGTAGCTTAGACCCTTCCTTTGCTCACACTGTTGGATACTTTTCCCTAGTAGTCCAGGTAGCACTTTCCAACACTAAATGGGCTAACCATCTGGGACTGGCTCCCTTCTGGATTCCAGCCAGGTCTCTCTGTGCTCCATGTCAACAGCATATGGTGTCTTCAGCAATAGAGTCTAACCTTTTACCTCAGGTGGGTGATCAAGTGCTTTGACAGAAGCCTGTCTTGTTTTGGGGACCTCGTAAACCTCTCCAATCAACACCTCAATGTAGGTAGCAACTGATTTCTGGTACTCGGAGTTATAGGCCAGAGCCAAATGTTTTAAGATTAGGCTTCATCCCAACCTCTCCAAGGCCCTTCTTTCCAGATAATCTCCCCTCCCATACTCCTGTTGAGGGTTAGATCTTTTAGTTTACCTTCAAGGAGAAAGGTTTCTATGGTATGAGTTCATTTTTGGTTTAGCCTTGTGTTTATTCCCCCCTCCAGCCTCTCTTTTCCTTCCCCCCAAACCCTTCCATTCCTATTTTCTGGGCCATGAGTTGTCTGTCAGTTATGCCAGATCCTCAGGCTGTTCCAGGTTGGAACTACAGATGAATGAGAACACCTGGCATTTGTCTTTCTGTGATTGTGTGAATTCACACAATCTCCAAGTCCATCCATTTTCCTACAGATCTAATGATCTGCTCCAAGTTCATCCATTTTCCTACAAATGTCATTGTAACATTTTTTTTTTCTTACAGCTAAGTAGAATTCCATTGTGTAAATGTACCACATCTTCATTATCTATTCATTTAATGATGGGATCCTAGGTTGATTCCAGTTCTTAGCTATTATGAATTGAGCAGCTATAAACATGGTTGAGCAAATATCTCTGCAGTGAAGCAGGGAGCCTTTAGGGCAGATGCCCAGTAGAGGCTGGGTCAGTTGGTAACTGTATTTTCAGCTTTCTCAGGAGTCTCCATATTGATTTCCATAGTGGTTGTACAAGTTTGCATTACTACCAACAGTGAATGAAGGTTCCTCTTTCCCCACATCCTCAGCAACTTTCATTGTCATTTGATTTTGAATGATTGCCATCCTGACAGGAGTAAGGTGAAATGTCATAGTTGTTTTTATTTGCATATTCCTGATGGTTAAGGATATTTAACATTTCCTTAAGTATGTATTAGCCATTGGTATTTCTTCCTCTGAGAACTCCCTATTCAGTTCTCGGCCCTGTTTTTTGAGTGGGTTGTTTGAGTTTTCATTGTTTAGTTTTCTGAGTTCTTTATAGATTCCACATATTAGGCCTCTGTCAGTGGTATAACTGACAGATTTTCTCCCATTCTGTGGGTAATCTGTTGGCTCTACTTATGGTATATTTGTCTGTGCAAAAGCTTTTTAGCTTCATGAGATCCCACTGGGTGAGTGATTGTTTAATTTCCTGAGCTACTGGAGTATGTTCAGGAAGTCTTTCCCCACTCTTACACTGTGAAGAGTTCCTCCTACTTTTAGTTCCAGTAGTTTAAGAGTTTCAGGTCTTATATTAAGGTCTTTAATCTGTTTAGAGTTGATTATTGTGTATGGTGAGATGAGTGAGTCTAAGTTTCATTTTTCTATACGTTGTTGTCCAATTTGTCCAGCATTATCTGTTGAAGATGCTGTCTTTTCTCCAGTATACATTGCTGGATCTCTTGTCAAAGATCAAGTAGCTATAGTTACTTGACCTAAAGCTGGGTCTTCAATTCACTGAGGGCTGAACCTGGTTGCCAGTGAACCTGGTTGGCGAGGCAGGGTCACATGTGGGCTGAGGGGTGTTCTCAAGGCAGCACAGCCTGCAAACCTGGTTGGCAAGGGAAGGGACACACTCAGGGCTGTCCTCAGGCAGTGTAGCCTACAAACCTGGTTGTAGAGAAAGGGGGGGCCCAATTCTTGCCTGATATGACCCCAGGAGCTAAAGCATGGTTAGGAGGCTGCCATCTTGACCAGAAGTCCTCCAGAAAATTTTATTATAAAACAAAACTACACACTGAAGGGGTGAATGCAAGCTTCTCCAGAGAATGACACTGTAGTATTTTAGACCACTTCTTATGGGCAAACCGTAATCAAGGAGAGGATTGCTGATGAGTTATGGTGATGTTGGAGGTGGGCAATGTTTCAGGAATAGAGCCAAATTTTCCCAGAATAGGGGTTACTCTACTTTCATATCCTTGTGTGGGGTTCATGGATGTAGCATGGCATCAGATGTATGACAGGAGCAGACAATGTCACAAAGCTACCAATATAGAGATGCCACTATAATGAAGCAAATAACTGATGGCTAGCAGTCATCTCATCCCCATCAGCCACATCGGTTCTAGCTGGTCTGTAGTGGTCTTGCTGTAATGTAGCTCAGTGTTTGCATCAGCCCTAGCCACTTGGCAGTTTTGCTTTTTCCCACCTCCCATGCATATGCAATGCATCTCATTAGAGCCCTCATTAATGGATCTAGTGATCATCTGAGAAAATTTCAATGGGATTTATTGCCTCCTAAAAAACTTTGGGCAAGGGGCTGGAGAGATGGCTTAGTGGTTAAGGCGCTTGCCTGCAAAGCCAAAGAACTTCAGTTCAATTCCCCAGTACCCACTTAAGCCAGATGCACAAGGTGTCACATGCATATAGAGTTTGTTTGAAGTGGCTAGAAGCCCTGCTGTGCTCATTCTCTCTCTCTCCTCCTCCTCCTCTGCCTCTTTTCCTCTTTAAAATAAATATTAAAAGTAAAATATTAAAAAAAAAACTTTAGGCAACTTTCCTTCAGTTTTAAAAGTGTCAGTCTTATTTGTCTTAGCAGAACTGAGTTATTTTCCAAGAGTTCATTTGCATTTTCTGCTTATTCATTACAATAAGTCACATTTCTAAGTTTTTTGGCAAGATAATCATTTCGACAGCAGCCAACTGGGATGTCTCAAAGAGAGAACTAAGATTTTAGGAAAAGGATGAACAATACATGCAGATGAATAATGCAAATAATCATGATTCATATTGCCAGTATGAACAGAAATAATATTAGTATGAGAGTTATGCTATGGGTATTTCAAAATGATTTCATTATTCAAAATTTAAAAAAATTCTACAGTCTGAGGAGACCTCAGTTACTCCCATTCTGTTGAGTAGACCATTTTTAAAAAGGAAGAGGGAAGCCTAATCAAACCCCCACAACACTTTGTTTGGGTACACCTCAGTTATATAGACTACAATGTAGTTTGCATTGGAAAGATATTTCTAGGCATATGTAAGTTATAGTGGAAAATATGCTATAAGAGTAGAGTCGTTTTAAGTTTTAATTAAAAATGTTTTAATTATTATTTTTAATTTTTAACATCTTTTTGCCAAAATAGAGCATCTTCATGGAGATTAGTTTCAAAAAGAATATACTATTTGAATAATGCACATAAGTGAAGCAAGGATTAATATGCATGATACGCTTGTCCTATGTAAAAACTTTTGGATAAGAAATCCAGACAAGTAAAGATAGGATTTGCTTGTGACAAGGATATTTTAATGTGTGTTACATAACACAAGATGAACAATGGTTTGGTAAGTGTCTAGCACCTCAACTTCAGCAATCTGCATGTTACATGATTTGCCTGTTGTCTCTGTGATAGCTACACCTATGGAATGAGGTGCCTCAGAAGGCAGACCAACATGTAACAAGCCAGTTCCAAGGAGAATGACAGAACAGCAGAAAATGTTTTCTGAAATTTTTTTTCACAGTATTTTGATTTACATGTGATAAAATGTACATATTGCAGTCAGGTTCACATTGCTGGCAGAAATCACTGGACCAAGAACAGCTTGTGGGGGAAAAGGTTTATTTTGGCTTACAGACTAGAGGGGAAGCTCTTTGATAGCAGGGGAAAACAATGGCATGAGCAGAAGGTGGACATCACACCCTCACCGACATCAGATGGACAATGACAACAGGACAGTGTGCCAAACACTGGCAAAGGGAGACTGGCTATAAGACCCATAAGCACCCCTCAACAGTACACTGCCTCCAGGAGGTATTAATTTCCAAATCTCCAACACCTGGGAATCTAGTATTCAGAACACCTAAGTTTATGGGGGACACCTGAATCAAACCACCACAGTACATATCTACAAGATGCTATGCTAGGAGTTTTGACAAGCGTCAAATGTGTATGTCCATGCATTCAACACTGAACCAAGACAGATGACATTTCCACTTCTCCAGAGCCTTCTTCCCCTCTCACCCTGAGCAAAGCCACAACTGTTCAGATAGTTTTCATCTTACATGAGTTGCACCTGTTAGAAAACAATATCTAAATAGAATCCTATAGTTCATATTTGTTTGTTTCTCTCTTCTTTTGTTCAATGGCTTTGAGATTTGCTCACATTGTCACCTATGCCACTAACTCCTTCCTTCCTTATTTTTTCTTTTTGGCTTTTTGAGGTATAGTCTAACTGTAACTCAGATTGACCTGAAATTCACTATATAGTCTCAGGGTGTTCTTGAACTCATGACGCTCATCCTACCTGGGCCTCCCAAGTACTGGAATTAAAGGTGTGTGCCACCACGCCCAGCTCCTTCCTTCCTTTCTATTGCCGAACTGTATTCTACTGTATGAGTAGAACATGATGATCCTTCAACTGTGGTCAGTCTATATCATGTAAATATAAATCTCAAGCCAACATCCCTATGTGACTTCCTTCTCATCAGATTATACCTGATCCACTGATCAACCATAGTGCAAGAGACCCTTTCAGCTTATTGCTTTAACAAGTATACAGATTTTTGTCACCACATCAGTTATTTCAGGGATATCACAGAACAAGCTTGGCAGAGCAGGTAAACTTTGATTTGAACCCCTATCCTCTTGCAGTGCCCCTCAAGACACTTAAGACAGCTATTCTGACCTCAGATTCCCATGGCCTTGATCCCAGTTGGTTATGACAGAAAGAAATGGTTCTAATAAGTTCTAGCAGTTAGATAATGAGTATTTAAGGGTGTTTTCCTACCATAGATTATTTACATTTTATATATTATTTGTATTTATTTATTTATTTATTTGACAGAGAAAGAGGGAGAGAGAGAGAATGGGCAAACCAGGGCCTCCAGCCACTGCAAACGAACTCCAGACGCATGTGACCCCTTGTGCATCTGGCTAACGTGGGTCCTGGGGAATCAAACCTCAGTCCTTTGGCTTTGCAGACAAATGCCTTAACCACTAAGCCATCCCTCCAGCCTGAATTTACATTTTAAAAAGGGACTTGCAGAACAGTCTATAGTAGATCATCAATCCATGTAAGTTCCATTCTCTTGAAGAATCCAAGTTATTAGATTTAAAAGTCAAATTAGAGGATAAGAAAGTTATTTTCTCTGAACCAGAGGGATGTTGTAGCATCCATTGAACTTTACTGAACTCCACTGATAATACCATGAAGAAACTGCCAGTGACCAGCTTGCTGTCAAAACAAGTGAAGTAGGAGGCTATGAAACCATACAGAATGTATATTCAGGCACTGAAGCAGTCATTTTCTTGTTGCTGAGGTAAAACACAGAAGTAGCTTATGTAAGGAAAGGGTTTATTTGAACTTATATTTTTAAGGGGAAGGTTCATTATGGTGGGAAAGCATGGCAGAACAGATATCTGGATGTCACACCAGCTGGGAGGAAGCAGCAAGAGTAAATTAGCTATCGCTGACAAGAGGACTGGATTATAGAGTTGCAAGGCCCACACCCAAGTGGCACATCTCCCCCGAGGCTTCACTTCCCAAAGACTCCACCAGCTGAGTTTAAGTATTAGACTTAATCAAACACATGAGGCTATGGAGGACATTGCACATTCAAACCACCACAGGCACCCTCTGTACTTCCTCATTAAAGCTTAAGTCATAGCTCTGTGTAGTACTTCAAAAATGGGGATGAACGGGATTTTGAAATATTAGCTTAATGCACCTATTTTCTTTAGCATGCCAAGCTACCCCAGCCAACATTCTGCCAAGCAAGGCAGCAGAGATGATGACAGTGATGGTGGTAGTGGTTGTGATGATTATGACAAATATGTGTGAGTATGTCCTCAGAGAAGGGTTTCTACGATACAAATGGAAAGAAATAGAAAAGAAACAATCTGTCTTAGTTCATGCTGAAGTAACAAGAAAACACACAATGGGTAATTTATAAACGATAAATTTACTTGTCACATTTCTAGAGTTTAGAAGTCAAAAATCAAGGTGTTAGTATTTAGTGTCTGGTAAGGGCTTTCTCATTGTGTTCTCACATAATAAAAGGGACAAGAGGACAGAAAGGGACCTAAATTAGTGTCCTCCTGCCTCTTTAAAGCATTTAATCCATTTGTGAGGATTCAATCCTCGTAACTTAATCACTCCCCACAAAACACCTATTAATATCACCACAATGTGGATTACGTTTTAACATAGGGAGACATTCAGATCATAGTAGAGTTTAAAAATAGACCTATGGTAGTCAGTTTTCCATTTCTATAGCCAATATTTAAGAACTTATAAAGAGAGAAGGTTCATTCTGGTTCAGTTTGGATGCTTCACCCGTGATCCATTGAACTTTGTGGTGAGGCAGGGATTGTGGCAGACAGCTATAGTAAAACTGTGCTTTTCCCCTCATGGTCTGGAGTGAGAAACACAGGCATACCCAGTGATCTAAAATCTCCCATTCAATTCCTCCTGCTAAAGTTTCCATCACCAGGCTACAAACTAGGGACCAAGTCTTGAATACGTGGACCTTTGGGAGACATGTTTCAAAAGCCTATACTATCAGAATCAAAATCAATGTTCTTTTTATAAAAAAAAAAATATGCTTACATGTGTGGTATGCATCTATGTGTATGCATATTTGTATGAATGTGAGCGAAAATGTGTGCCTATGCATGTGGAGATCAATGGTCATTATCAGGTGAATTACTCTACAACAGTCCACCTTAGTTTTTGAGACAGGGTCTCCCTGAACCCAGAGATCACCAACTGGGATAGATAAACTAGCCAGTAAGCACCAGGGATCCTTCTACCTCTGCCTCTCTACCATGCCACCACACCCAGTTTTATTTATTTGGGTACTGGATAACACATTCAGGTCTTCATGCTTGCACAGCAAGCTATTTATCAACTGACCCATATCCCTGGCACCAAAAACCAAGGTTCTAAAGGACTACAAGCATCATGCTGATGCTATTATGCACAGATTATATAGGAAGCAAAGTATTTCCCAAAAGGATATATATTGAGGGGAGGAGAAAGAAGACTATTAAGTTATTGGTGAATGTTGTAAAGGAGCCACATCTGTCCCTGGTCCACTGTCTCTCAGTTTGGGAATCTGAGAGCTAATAAGGGTTTCCTCACACCTTAGTTGGGGCTCACAAAAGTGGCACATCTTGTAACTATCTCCTACCTTCGTATGGTAGAACCGCAACTGCAAAGCGTGGTGACAGCACAGCCTGTCTAGGCAGAAAGGTCCTTAGGCAGCTTCCTGAATATCACTCAGGAAAGTATTTGAAAGTCTTTGGGCTATATCCAATGCCATGAAGAAAATTAGCCTGATGTCACAGAAGCCTCCATATTAGCAGTACACTGGCAGGTAAGCAACTCACCAGGTGCTGCAGGAAAAAGGTGCACGGGTCACATTAAGGGTCAAATCATTTGGTTTATTAGTCATTTCAAATGCAAAGCAAGAAGTGAGGAAAGAGATGGGTTAATGTAATATCCTTAGGACAAGGTACAGCAAGGCAGAGGGACTATACCACCTGACACCTGGGCTATGTTATCAATGCTTACAAGAGCTCACAGGCTTTCCTTGCTAATGCTATGTCTGAAAGGACCAAAGACAAGTAAAATGGCCCAAGAGTCTGAAGATGTCTGGACAGCCCTTTGTTTTGTAGGGAAAATGCAAATGCATAGGTATTATGCTGTACCCTGACTGGACTTTAAGTTACTCTAGTCAATTGGCCTGATGAGCAGCAGTGGGTTTTATATAGCCTTCACTAGGGACAGAATGGGTGTTATCAATAAGCTGGCAACTCCAGGCATAATGAGTATAGAGTGCCCCACCGGCCTCATGTGTGTTTAGGATATCATGAAGATTAGGTGGCGCTGATGTCCCATGAAAATTAGATAGCTCTTAGTTCTTCCACCTCTCCATATCTGTGTGTGCAAAATAAGCCCTCCTCACTTTATCTATGTCTAACATGCCTACAAGTTACTAACTTCCTTATCTGTAGTCAATACAACTTTGGGGTACGATTATTCCATTTTTGTTTTCCACAGCAGAATTTAATGTTCTCAGCTACTAGTGCTTAAGCACATTTACTCGACATGCACTCCACCTAGACATAAATGCAGCATGACGACACTAATGATACCAGTGGGATGCCCAGCAAGTCAGCAGATACAGAAATACACTCTCCTGAGAGAACAGCAACCGGAGAACAAAATAAGAACTCAGATATCTCTGCATATGAAGATGGAGGACTGAAACCCAGAGCCCCTCATGTGTCCGTTGAAACTTCAGTGCAACCTAGGGATGAAGGGAGGAGGTGGGTTTCCTGAACTGCTTTCACTGAGTTTGCCTTACACTATCATGCTTTTCACCATGGAGGAATGGATGCTTTGGGTCTTGTGATGGAATGTCAATTTGTCAACTGACAGGACCTAGAATCACCTATCTGTGCTTATGTAGATTAGGTTAGCCCCTATGCATGTGATTATCTTGGCTAGGTTAATTAAGGTGGAAAAACCCACCTTAATTATGGGCAGCGATTCCATGGGCTGGGGTCCTAGACTATATAAAAAGGAGAGAGCTGACTGAACAACAGCAGTCATCACTCTCTGCTTCTTCATTGTGCTGAATGGGACCATCTGCCTCAAGCTTCTGCTGTTGTTCCTTCCTATCATGATGGACTGTAACCTGGAACTGCAAGTTGAAATAATTCTTCTGCCCTTAAACAAATTTTTGTCATGTATCTTTCCCCAGCAAAGAGACGTTGGCTAATATAGAAATCTGACTAACAGAGGAATTTCCCATCTATCTTTACACTCCTACTTCTGTTACCCAGTCTCAAGCCACTAATACTCCAACATCATCTGTGATGGGTGGTTGAAGTAACATTCTGTGTGCTTTCCCTTGGTCTTTTCATGCACTCTGAAATTTGAGTGAATATCAGGATCACCCAGCAGATTTCTTCAAAGATAGACTTCTAGTTCCTACCTCCAGTGTGTCTGGTTGGGCAGATATGGACGCAAGTCTGAGAACTGGCATTTCTAGCAAGTTCATGGGTAAGGTTGCTCCTGCTGGTCCAAGGCCGGTTATTCTCCATACCTACACTTAGCTCTGAAGTGGCAGCATGTAAGATTCTTCCAATTCTGACATAGACTATGTCTTTAAAACAGGAGCATTGAGATGTAATATACTTATACAATTTACCATGAAGTGTACAGTTCAATTACTTTAAAAATACAGAATTATATATATAGCAAATAATTGATTTTGGATTTATTTAGGAAACTCCACATCTCTTAACAGTCGTCCTTGATTGTTTTTTTTTTTGATGATGTATTTGTAAGCTTTGTTTTACTATAATGAAATAGCAAAGGCAAATAAATTTATGAGGATCAAAGAAAATTAGAGTATACTTTAGAGACCCAAGTCCAAGTGCAAGCAGCCCCATTAAAGCTAGTGGCAGATAGCAATGGCAGTAGTGCAGTTTTGGTGTCAGAATAAGTGTGACATCTCAAACTAGAGTATAGAACAAATGAAGAAAAGACCAAGCTTCCCAAATACTCTCTGAGGGCAGCCTTCAAATGACCTAATGACCCTAAGCTCCAGAATCTCCTAACACCATAGGCCCAGTCTTTCCATAGAAGACACTCAAACTATGGCCAAATCACAGCAGATGCACAGTTCACATTAAGTCTTATTTATCTTTGTATTTCTAGCATTGAATCCAATATCCGCATACAGTAGATAGAGACAAAAATGCAACCAATTCAGTCGATACACTATAACTAAGATTTTACCCTAAAGCTAAGAAGCATAGTGTGCAGTTCCCTTCTGGTACCCAAACTCCATGGTAACAGATCTTCTTCAGTTTACCCATTGCCCTCCAGCTAAGACCATACATCTCACTCTCCCTTGAAGTGTGGGCCAATGAGATGGAGGTGGAAATATTATAAGGAACATCTAAGAAATCTTCTCAAAGATGAGGCCATACCTCCTTGCAGCCTTTCTCCCATCTTGCTACCTAGAACTAAGATATGACGTCTGGAGCTCTAACAGCCATTTTGCAGAGAGGAAAAAAAGAGACAGAAGCCAGAAGAATTCCCACTCCTAAAAGCCAAGCCATTTCATACTGCTTTTTACATCAAGGACAAATATGCTTCCACTCTTAAGTCATTGTTTTTGGAATTTTAATTATCTGGAGACCAATTCTCACTGATTAGTGAAAGCCTCCACTCTTTCCCTCACAGCAGAGGATTTAAGGCAGAAAAATGCCTTGTTGTTAGATTGAGCATACTCTTCATTGTTATCTGCTGATGACCTTTGGGGCAACCCTTGAACTTGAGGGTCAAAACCAAAATTTCTCAGTGTCTTGTAGTAGCACTGACTCATGGAAAGAAAATGGGACCTGCCAATCTGACTCTGTCTCTCTTAATCAACTTTGCTGAGCCTCAACTTCTATCAAAGCTTCATCACAAAGTCCTAGCTTTAGGCTTGTTAGGAAGATGAACGGAGATGAAGTAAGTGTCACACAGAGAAGTGGCAGGGACATAAGTGCTTCTTCCTGCTCACTTGAGCTCCCTCCTAGGAGCTCTGGTCAGAAAAGAATTAATCTGTGACACCCTTGATGATTTCATGGAATCCACAGGAACCAGGTGACATCCCAACTTAGAAGAATCTAAGCCAGACTGTAACTGCCCGGTGGCAGGGCCTGTCTCAGGGTTGTATCCATATTGTCTGGCAACAGGAAGAACTACAGAAGGAATGACCAAGGCACTGGGTCCATGGAGGGTGACCCCTGCTGAGTGTGGACCAGCACAACTAACAAAACGACCCGCCAGACACACGTGAGGATCTCCCAAAGCCAGTGCCAACTCAACTTCCCAAACATCACCAGCAGCTGTTCCAATGTCCTTAAACTCTGAAGTCTCAAAGGAGGGACATTGTGCTCAATCATTACGAAGCAGCTGGCAATGGATGTGAGAAGGAAATTTATGACATGGCAAAAATGCAAATAGCTTACCGGAAACCAACCTTCATCCCAGGTGGCCCAGAAAGATTGAAATACCTTCACTATATTATACATGTATGCATGCATGTATTAATTGTGAGACAGGGTATATCAGTATGTATCCCAAACCAGCTTGTAACTCCTTCTGTAGCCCAGGCTGGCCTGGAACTCCTGATCTTCCTGCCTCTGGCTCCCAACTACTGTAATTACAGGTATGACACACTCAGCTTCAAAGTTCTTTTTTCCTTTTATATCTTTTTTTTATCTTCTTGGGAAGAGTTTGCTGTATGATGAAGTTGTTGTGTGCCCAGACCCTGGTTCATGTGCTCTGTTAAGGAAAGGAACTTTTCTGTGTGTGTGTCCTAGAGTTTTTATGAGCTAATTACTGCAAATTGCTCTGAGACGCTTAACAAAGGAAAATCTCCCTTTAGGGACTCTAGTCACTGCCTCAAGAGAGAGGTGGCATTCCTTCTCCTGATTATTTTTTTATTTAAAAGAGCTAACTGAAGTACCAATTTCCCCCTGGAAATTCCCTCCCAAAGTCTATAGAATAAGCAGGAAACAAGTATGAACAAGTATCTCAGACTCAAGATACCCAATCTAAGAAACAGGTGCAAGCTGTGCGTCCCACACAGAAAAAGCAAACATCTGGATCAATCCAATAATAATTTTAGGAAGTGGATTTAGCAGAGGGGGTCAACTTGTTGGATGTAAAAATATTTGGAACACAAACCATGAGAAGACATAGGAGAAGGAAAGCAAGTGGCTTGTCTTCTATACCAGCAGGGTCCCTTACCTGGGAGGCAGTTGAGGGCCAGACACTTCCTTAGTGTGGCATCCAGGCATGGAAAGCTTGTGGTTCCCCCCAGGATGATACACCATCCTGCCCTCCTTTTCCTTCTTTACTCTGACTTCCTGGCCATCTGCAGATCTTCAAATTTCTGTTGTTAAAGGGATGGTGGACTGACACATGCTGGCACATGAAGAGACCTTGAAATGCCCTGCCGAGTGAAAGAAACCACCACAGAAGGCCACCAATTATATAAGCCCATGCACATGAGAGTTCTAAAACAGACAGATCCACATGACAGAAAATGGCTTAGTGGTTATTTGTGGAGCAGGTAAGAGGATGGAAAGGTGGGAAATGAGAGCTGAAAGGGGCCTTTCTGCAGGCAATGAAAAATGCCCCAAGTTTGACTATGGTGTTGTTAATGCAATTCTCAAGATGCCAAAAACCATTGAGCTGTTCATTTTTAGCATGTTTTTATATATTAATAAAACTTACAAAAGCCCATTTGTTTAGTCTGAAATCACACAATGCTTTATGCAAAAATTAACATCATTTCTATTGCGACTCTATTCCAGAACAAATACTCAGTGGGTGAACTGGGCCAGTTAGTATATTTAATTGACATAATTCTGAGCTTCCCAACAGCCACTCCAGAGCATAGAAGGTTTTTAGCTAATAGGTATAAATACTCTTCTTTTTAGAAATATTCCCACAGTCAAGGAAATTTGGAAATAAGTTAAACACATTGGAGTGTTTGGAACTTTACAAGGCAGACATGCTCATGTCTACAAGATGAGAGGAATACACTCAAGGATCTGTTTTCAGATGGTGGTGGCCACAGAAGTGACTCAAAACTCACCATACAGCTACAGAGAAGGCCTAGCAGTTAAGGCACTTACCTGCAAAGCCTAAGGACCCAGGCTTGATTCCCCAGAACCCACATAAATCAGATGCACATGTTGGTGCATGCATCTGGAGTTTATTTGCAGTGGCTAGAAGCCCTGGCACATCCATTCTCTCTGCCTCTTTCTCTCTCTCTCCCTCTCTCTCTCTCTCTCTCTCTCTCTCTCTCTCCCTCTCCCTCTCTCTCTCTCTCCCTTTCCCAAATAAATAGATAGATATATAAATAGATAAAACTCAACATAGTGCTGAGAAGATGTGACAGTGGAGTGTTGAGCACTAAATGAGACATCTCTATTGCACCCTCTAAGGCTCAGAGTCCACTGTGGAAGAGGTAGTGGAAAGAATGTAAGAGCCAAATGAAGGGTAGGACTGCTTACAATGCAATCTTCCACACACAAAACAGGTTGATGCTCATGACCTCACAGTGCTGACCTACCTACTCAAGACCTTCATAACAGGAGGAAAAAATGATGGCATCAAAATAAAAAGAAACTAACTGGAAAGAAGAAGGGATTCAATGGAGTGAGGATTTGGAGGGGAAAAATAGGAGTGATGGTATGGCTTATTGTCTATCCTTACAGAAGTTGTCAATAAAAAGTTTTAAAAATAGGAATTAGGCCTAAGATTCTCAGATTGGATATTATGACACAGCAATTTGATGTGGAGACTTCTGAATTCAAAGCCTACCTTCTTTCTGTCTCTACTAAACTCCACTGCAAGGAAGGTTGTCAGGCAATCATAGAAAGCCTGAAGGATAGGAAAGTTTAAATTTTTTTCCCTACAGGTCATATGCTTATTTCTTTTTTAATTATCTAAAGGCTCACAAGTACAATATGCTTAAGCAATAGATTAGTCATGTGTGATTATTTTAAGAATAGTTCTCATTGTGTCCAGCCCCTCAAATGAGTAAATAAGTTTCAACATGCATCAAATGTTTGACATTGTTTTACCCATGCTCATGCCATTAGATCCATATCAGTTATTCACAAAGGTTATGAACAAACACTTTTCCTTGCCCTAGGTCTGTGTTCCCAAGCCTTAGTAGAACAGGAACCAATATGAAACATAGCACTAAGTCCAATACTATGCACTAATTTACTAATGCAGTCAACATATTAGCTGAGCTCAGTGCCAAGGGCTGGTTATTCAAAAAATGAAGCCCTGTTCCTACCCTTGTTAAGCTTACATCTATATATAGCAAAGCATCCAGGAAAATGTAGTACAATGTCATAAGGGGTAGGATGGAGACAGTACAAGGGGACATAACAGTACATTGCCTGGGCTTAGGAAGACAGCTCAGTGGATAAAGCCCTTGCCTGAGTACCTGAGTTTGATCCCTGTGATCCCCAGACTCCATGGTGGGCTTTTGTAATCCCAGCACATGGAGATAGGAGGCAAATACAGAATTTCCACAAACTTTATAAACTTAGAGGCAATCAACAATAAAAGTAAGGGGAAAGGGCAATGGATAGAGGGAGAAGAAAGAGAGACTTTCCTATATGCACCATGACACCAATGCACATGCATGCATACGTGTGCATGCATGCGCACACACATAGTACATCACCTGGATTTGGGAGCATGGGAGGTGTCATGCAGGCTGAAGGACAAGTGGGAACACACAGTGAGAGTACTGGAAGCAGGGAGTCTAATCTTTGCTGTGCCCTGTGCCCACCAAGAGAACTTTTAAAACTGTTGCTTCTAGATCCCACCCAGGCCATCCAAGCAGCATCTCTGTGAGTGGAGACCATTGAGAAAGCTCTGTTTGCAATGTTCTCCTACTGATTCTAAATTGTAGCTAAGTTTGAGACTCACTAATTTACACTTTTGCTAAGATTTGAGGGTCTTTGTTACTGCAATATTGTCTAGCTTCACAAAATTACCTGCTCGACCCTGTATATCTCTATATATTGCTTTTGTTCTTTCCCTGATCCATAAACTTTGAACTTAATATACTTATCCACAATCAGTATTACCATTAATATTCTCTCCTTTCATTTTCCTTCTTTTCATCCCTCCCCGTTTAGTTGCTCATTTAAAAACTCATTAGGAACAGGGAGAGAGATGGTTCCATGGATAAAGGCACTTGTACCACAAACCTTCCACCAGAGAGTTTGAATCCCCAGCACCCATGTAAAGCCAACTGCACAAAAGGCACTCTTGTCTACCTTCCAGGGCATCTACAGCAGTGAGAAGCAATCAGGAGAATCCTGAAGTTTATAGAGCAAGCTCGGCTGGCCTTCCCAGCAACAAACAGCAACAGAAACCCTACCGTAAACAAGGTGGAAGGTAACGACCCACACTCTGAGGTTATTCCATGACTTTCACATGCATGACCCCCCCCCACACACACACACCATACACAAATAAATACATAAATATTAAAACTCATTAGGGATACATAAGCAATAATAGCCAGAAGAACACTGCCTGGATGGTGGCCCAGTGGATTAAAGGATTTGTTGTACACAGGGGGATGTAAGCAAATAACCAAATATATGCAGGATTATGGAGCCAGGTTTCTTGCTGTATGACGAAAGAATTTTAAATATGAAAAGGGAAATGGCTGTGTTTGAGCTGAACAAGAGGTATGGTTCTGAACTCTCTGTTGATGCTCTTGTGTCTTGTTACAGCTCCATGCCCCAGGAGGCCTTGGAAGCTGCGGTAGGCCAAGAGAGGTCAGCATGCCAAGGGGACAGATGTCTAAGGAGCCATTTCCCAAGGAAAAGAGGCCTTAGAAACTAATGATTGCCAGGCTGTGGTAGAAACACTATAATCTACTTTTTGCTTTCTTTTTTTTCATATAAATTGGAAAATAATTTAATCTTTGGACGTCATAAAGAGAAAAATATGAGTGCCAGGGCCTCCTTCTGCTGCAAATGAACTTCAGATGCAAGTGTCACTTTATGCATCTGGCTTTACGTGAGTTCTGGGAAATTGAATCTGGGCCAATATGCTTTGCAAACAAGTGTCTTTAACCACTGAGCCATACCCCAAGCCCTTGAGGATGATTTTTTTGGAGGCAAGCCCAATAGACTGAGCCTTTTCTATGAGAGAGAGAGAGGAGAGTTAGAGAGAGAGAAAGAGAGAGAGACAGAGAGACAATTGGAGTGCCAGGGCCTCCAGCCAGTGATGGCTCCAGAGAAGTGTGGACAAAGCAATCAGGCATGTGTACAATATGTGTGATTTACCAAGAAATTGTTTTCACCTGACTCCTTAGTAATTTCAATGGATATGAAAAGCATATGGCAATAGCATATTACTCAGGAAACCTTTAAGTGTAAATACAAAGGGGAGAAAAACCCAAGCAGGGAGCTTTTTTCTCACACTTACCATAAATAAATTCCTTTCACAAGAAAAATAATAAATGAAAAGTTTTTGAAAATATTTTATACATTTATTTATTTGAGAGAGAGGAAAAGAGACAGAGAGTGGGGAGGGGGGAGAATGGGTGTGCCGGGGCCTCTAGCCACAGCAAATGAACTCCAGATACATGCACCACCTTGTGCATCTGGCTTTACATGGGTACTGAGGAATTGAACCTGGGTCCTTAGGCTTCATAGGCAAACACCTTAACTGCTAAGCCATCTCTCCAGCCTGAAGATGGTTTTTAAAAACTCTTCATTTATGGGCTGGAGAGGTGGCTTAGCAGTTAAGGCACTTGCCTGTGAAGCCTAAGGACCAAGGTTTGACTCTCCAGGTTCCACATAAGCCAGATGCACAAAGTGACACAAGTGTGCAAGGTTGCACATGTGCACAAGGTGGCACACATCTGGAGTTTGATTGCAGTGGCTGGAGGCCCTGGCACTCCAACTGTCTCTCTCTCTCTCTCTCTCTCTCTCATAGAAAAGCTCAGTCTGTTAGGCTTGCCTCCAAAAAAATCATCCTCAAGGGCTTGAGATATGGCTCAGTGGTTAAAGACACTTGTTTGCAAAGCATATTGGCCCAGATTCAATTCCCCAGAACCCACATAAAGCCAGATGCATAAAGTGACACTTGCATCTGAAGTTCATTTGCAGCAGAAGGAGGCCCTGGAACTCATATTTTCTGTGTGTTTGCAAATTAATAAGTATTTTTTTAAAAAATCACCTTCAAAAATGTAAAATATTTTATAAGCAATCTACACAATAAAGGGAAAATGGAAATTTTTATCAGGCAATGGGAAATAGTTTTCCTATCTCAGCAAACATATACCAACAGTTTGCAAACTGTAAGCTGCTTTTCAACACAAATAAATAGGTATCCTGTAGATAGTCCCAGTATGCACCCTTGATACCAACTTCAGGGCCGAATAGGCCAACCATGCATCCTACTGTAAGGTATAATGACCAATCACAGAGAGGCATTCATGCTGAATGCAATCCCAATCCCACTGTAAGATGTAATGACCAATCATAGAGTGGCATCCATACTGAATGTGGATGTATACTTGTACCAGGGACAGGGGCCAATCTGGATTCCACTTTCCTTGATGGAAGCATGTAGCTCACAGAGAAGCAGAATACCCCTCTCCAACATCCAATCACTGAAAACAGGCTAGTTACTAATGTGACTTTTGCCATTTAAACTATATTGCTTTCATAAAAAAAACCAGAATGAGCATATATCATAATTCTAAAAGTCTAATTTTTTTCATTTATCTCACAATAGAATGATTCTGTGGACTCCTTAAGAAGTATATTAACATAAATAGAACATAGACAGGCAAGTTTCCACTCACCAGGTTCTTATCGCAAAATTTTAGTCAGTTTACAATTAGATACTATGAACAATTCCTGATCCATCCCTAGCTGTTTTAGTTTTCTGAGGCTTCCATAACAAAGTATGACAGCCTGGGTGGATTAAACAACAGAAGTTTATTTTCTCACCATTCTGGAAGCTAGAGGTCAAGGTATTGGCAGGACTGATTTCTCCTGCAGCTTCTCCCTCTGATTTGCATGTGGCTGCCTTCTCCCTTCATCTTCACATGGTTTTTCTCTGTGTACAGCTCTGGTCTAATTTCCTCTTCTGGTAAAATGATGGTCACATTGGATTATTACCTATCCTACTAACCTCATTGAACCTTTATATCTCTTTAATGGCCTCCTCCAAACACAACCACATTCTGAGATACTCAGGGTTAAGACTTTAACCTGTGTATGGAGAAAAATAACTCATCCTAGAACACCAGAAATTGCTGAAGGATTGTTCTTATTGCCCAAGTTAGAGCCTGTACTAGACAATTCCACGATGCTGAGATGAACATCCCAGCACTTGGGAGGCAGAGGTAGGAGTATTGCTGAGTTTAAGGCCAGCCTGAGACTAAATAGTGAATTTCAGTGCAGTCTGGGCTTGGTCAAGACCCTACCTAGAAAATCCACCACCACCACAAACAACAACAACAAAAAATAAGTCCCCAAATGGGGGTTCAGCTATAGCATGAAGGACTTCTTTGTATTCTTCTGAAGTTGGATCAGTGTTGGTTTTTCCTGGGACTTCCTGTTGTGAGCATCTCTTGTTGTATCCTCCACATGGTGGGTTTTGATTTCTTTCCTTCACCCTTTCCAATAAAAGTTCAAAGTAGCTATAACCACCAAGTGATCTCAGCATAGAAGTGGATCCTACGTTCCCCTTTCTCTCTGGATTCCTGCTTTTGCTCAGATGTGTTTTTCATTTTTCAGATCTTCTTTATTTTAAGGCATTTGTGTGTGTATGTGTGCCATCTGCTGACCACTGTTCTGAGCAGTGTATTCTTTTATTTTATTTTATTTTTTTAGAAACAGAGAGAGAGTGAGAATTGGTGTGCCAGGGCCTCAGCCACTGTAATTGAACTTCAGATACTTGTGACACCTAGTGGGCATATGCAACCTTGCACTTGCCTCACCTTATGCATCTGGCTTATATGGGATCTGGAGAGTCAAACATGGGTCCTTAGACTTTGCAGGCAAACACCTTAACTGCTAAGCCATCTCTCCAGCCCTAAGCAGTCTATTATTATGGACACATTCAAGCAATTACAGCAACTCTATTTTAACTCCATTTCATGGACGAAACAAATGAAAACGAAAAAAAGTTAAGCAACTGCCCAAGATCGCAGAGCTACATGTGGCGCAGCTGAGCTCCAAAGCCAGTAGCTTGATATCAGAGAACACAAGCTTACTGTTTGCACTATACTACGTTTGGCTACATTACAGTCACCACAGAATCTTCATTTTCCAGATGTTGCACCTCTTTCTTCCATTTCTTCTCTATTATCCTGCCACTTATGTCTTGGCTATTGTTTGCTTAGAAATCTCCTCTTCTACTCATCATTCATTCAATCAGCACTTTGGGTGTTCCCCTACTATATACCAAATAGCCCTCAAGGGCCTACAGTCCAGAAAGCATGTAAATAAACAATGGCTTGGTGCATAAGTTGCCTAGTGTTTTCAGATCCTAATGCCCTTAGCATTCTTCCTAGAGTAAAGGGTGGTTTTACTTATTCACTTATACCAAATAACTTAATAATAGTCATTTATGTTTGGAACATATTTATGTGCTCCTCAAAAATTAAAAGGTCTTGGACTGGTTTTTATTTCCTGTAGCCTTTTGGCCATTTCATTAGATGTTTAGCTCCTAGAATCAGCTGCTTGGGTTCAAATCTTGGCCTCTCCCTTATAGTGTGAGCTTAGATATGAAACGAGGCTTCCTTGAGCTATAGGGTTTTTTTTTTTTTTCACTCGTAAAGGGAATTACAATAGTAGCTGCAATGGTTTGCATATAGAGTGTTTGTGAAAAGTGTCATTCATAGCCTGTGGTGCTATTCAAAGTGGGTGGAATTTTTTAGGAAGAGGGCCTTTGAAAGGAAGTTAGGTCATTTGGGCATTACATTGAAGGGGTATTAGGACCCTGGCCGTTCTTATCTCTCTTTGCTTCTTGGCCACATAAGGTGAACAGCTTCTTCTGTCATATTCATGATGAACTACCTTGCCAGAAATGAACAGAGCAGATTAACCAACCATGGACCAAAACTATGAGCTCAAATAAACCTTTTCTCCTTATAAGTTGATTGCCTTGGGCATTTTGCCACTGTAACAAAAAGTTGACTAACATAATAGCCATCTCATAATGATATGGCAAGAATGTAATGTAGCCATGTAAAGCTCTCACAAAGGGGGTTGGAATTCAGCCATTAGAACCTAAGGTGCCCGTGTGTGGAAATTTGGGTCTTTTTGCTTCCAGTTTGATCGCCAGTATCTAGAACAGTGGCTGGCACTGATTTCAACATTTTCTATTTTAAATAAACCTTAAGGAGGACAGTGTCAAATCTAATGTACTTAACAGCAAGCTATGTTCAAAGGAAGTATATTTTAGCAGGTGAAAAGTGGGAGCTCTGTCTGTAGGAAACTGCATCTTCATTACAGGCATGAGGAAGGCATGCAGGAAGGCTTTTACACTGCTGCTCCTGGCTCTTAGCAGATGACACTTTGCAAGCAAGCCTGCTCTGGGCCATTTCCTGGAGGTGCGTTAGGGCTCCTTTCTGGGTTATCTTAGTTTAGTTAGAATAATACAGAACCCTGACAATGTGGGGAGTGTTGGTAAAGGGTTCTCTGCCATAGTCTATGATCGAATTAGTGCAACTAAAATTATAAAATGGCCCTCACTAAGATGAGCTGGGTTACTATACTGCATAGCTTCCATTCTGCACAAGAACTTCTTTGATGAATTTCTTGTACTAATCATGTTTCTCCTGAAAAAAATTATTTTTGTATTCCAACTGCTCTTTCATTTTCCATTTTTAAGTCTATAATTCAGTGGATTTTTGAATACTCAGAGTGCTGTCCAACCATGACCACTATTTTCTTCACCCAAAAAGAAATGTCATATCCATTAGCAGTTGTGGTTTGAATGAGAAATGTCATCCATGTTTGAACACTTGGTTGTCAGCTGGTGGCTCTGTTGGGAAGGTTATGGAACATGTGGCACCATGCTGGAGGAAATGGGGGTCACTGGGGCTGGGCCTCGAGGGTTTTGTAGCCCAGTCCTCATTTCCTATTACATCTTCTCTGCCATCTGATGGCCAATGAAACGTGACCAACTGGCTTCCTGCTCCTGCCGCCATGCCTTACCTGTCATGATTTAATGTATCTCCTGAACCTGGAAGCCAAAAACCCTTTCCTTCCTAAAGTAGCTTCTTGTCAGGTATTTTGTTACAGGAATGAGAAGAGTAACTAATAAAGCAGTCATCTCCCATTAACCACTCCCCCAGTCCTTAACCATTCACTTTCTATCTTTTATAGAGTTGACATTTCTGGACATTTCATTGGAAGCATTTATTCATAAGTGGTGATTTGCATCTTTTTTAACTAAGAATATATTTTCCGAGTTAATCCATGTTGTGGCATATATTAATATTGTATATTCCCTTTTATTGTTGTTTAATGTGTTTTTTAATTATTTGTTGTTGAGACAAGGTCTGTTATGCAGGCTGGCCTGGAATTCACAATCCTCCCTCCTCAGCCTCCGCAGTAATAAGATTATAGTCATGTACTACTGCTCTCAGCATGTTTTTCTTGCCAAATAATATTTCATTGTATAGATGCATTCCATTGTGTTAATCTATGCATAAATTGATGGACAATTAGGTTGTTAATACTTTTTTCTATTATGAATAATGTTGCTGTGAATGTATATGGAGGTATTTATAAGTTTTATTCATATTTCTCTTATTTCATTCTCATCTTTCAATTTAATTGCTAGGAAAGAAACTGCTGGGCAATTGTAACTCTGTTTCACACTTTGGAAACTGTCAAACTGTCTTCCAGAGTCACTGTACTATTTTACATTACCTTCTGTTATGCATGAAGAGTACTGTTTTTCCAAATCCTTGCCAGTTTTAATTTTTTTTTAGTCAATTATAGCCATCCTTGTGGGTATGCATGCAATTTCACTGTTGTTTTGATTTTGGTTGCTTTTTGTTTTGTTTTCTTCAGTTTGTTTGGTGCTTTTGAAACCAGGTCTCACTAAATAGTCCAGGCTTCACTTGAAATCACTATACATACCAGGCTAGCCTAGAACTCACAGCAATCCTCCTGCTTCCATAGCTGCTTAGTGCTGAATTGCATATGTGCGCCACTATGCCCAGCTTTGCTGTGGTTTAGATTTGCATCCTCCTGAGAGCTAGTAATGGTGATCATTTTCTTCAGGTGCTTTTTGGCCATTTGTGCATCTTCATTGGAGAAATGTCTACATCCTTTGCCCTTCTTTCAATGAGATTGTCGGACTTTGTATTGTTGAATTCTAAAAATTCTTTTTAAATGTTTTTGCATGTGTATGTGGTGTGCACACATGCATATGTGCTCATATGTGTGTTTGGGTATGCACTGTGTGTATGCACGCACACATGTGTGCACGGGCTTGCAAGTGGAGGCCACAGATTGGCATCAGGTGCCTTACTCAACCACTCTCCTTTACTTTACTGAGGAAGGGTCTCTCGTAGGAGCCTAATGCTCATGGGTTCAGCTATTCTAGCTAGCCAGAATGTTCTGGGTACTTCCTAACCCTGACTCTCTCTAGGATCACAGATGGACCCACATGCCCTCTTGGCATTTATATAAGTACAGGGGATCTGAATTCTGATCTTATGCTCATGGTGAAAGCAGTTTATCAACTGAGGGATGCTTAGGGAACAGGTTCATTTGCTAGGTGATGGTGTCCATCCTCTGAGAACTGATAGGATCACTCAATGGTTAGTCACGCTGGACAGTGACAGCCATCTGGCTGATATTTTCTGATCTGCGCTTAAAAATGGAATAGGATTTTTTACTTGCAGAAAGTTTCATTCTCTATGTTTCATGTGGTAAATGACAGTATAGCTTTCCTAATCCAAGCAGCCTGATAGATTTGAATGAGGAATTCACATGAGTGCTATCATATTTGCATCCTATCTAGATTAAACAATAAAGGGGTCAAAATGTTTTTAGAAATATTGGAGGCTCAACCCACAGATGTGTTGAGACCCTCTCTGCCTCATGTAGATATTAGATGCTATTTGCTTCCCTGACATATAAGACTCAATATTTGCTCCAGTGGGGTTTTTTTGTTTGTTTTGTTTTGTTTTGTTTTGTTTTGCCAATCCTGCTTTACAGTCTGACACACACAGCCTCTAATGTGTGGCTAAGATATTTTTTAGAGCCCTAAGCACAATCCCCCAAAAAAGATACAAGAGAACTCCAATGTGGAGGATTGAACAATTTTGAAAGAAATTACTCATAAGTCTAGCACAGGCAGACTAAGGTCAATCAGGCAAATACAAGATAAGAACTCATGTAGATCGTGGGCATTAATGCAGTCACAAAGGGTAGCAAGCAGCTAAGTCTGCAGATTCTGCTACCCTCACTGCTAATGAAAGAGTTCAGGTAAGAATGACTGGCCCAAAAAAAGCCTGACGTCCTGTGGATGCTCACAGACGAAGGGTGTCTCGAAGATGCTCTAAAGAAGTGAATAAAAACAATTGGGAGAGCTGGGTGTGGTGGCTCACACCTTTAATCCTAGCACTTGAGATGCAGGGGTAGAAGGATTGTGGTGAGTTTGAGGCCACCCTCAGACTACATAGTGAGTTCTAGGTCAGCATGGGCTAGAGCAAGAACCTACTTCAAAAAATGAGAAAAAAAAATTGGGAGACATTCCAGTATATTGTCTTTTGCTTTATAAATGGATAGTCATAAATCTTCAGCATAGGTTACCCTAAACTATATCCATACCACTAGGCTAAGATAAGTCAATCTAGAAAATGCCTTAATGTACAGGTTTTTTTTTTTTCTCTCTAACATACAGAAAATACTGTGCAATCTCAGCACTCTTGGCTGCCCATGGGACCACACGTTACAGAAAACTTTTTCCCTGGGGTGCCGTGAGCACATGTCTACTCACTCCACACAGGGCAGATGACAGACCAAAGTACGATTGCACAGAACAGGGTGAGGGGTTGCTTATAGGAGACCTAAAAGCAGCCGCACCACTGAGAAATCTCATCCTATCCTCAGCCTCAGGGTGAGGGGTGGCTTACAGTCCATAGGTAACTCAAAGGCAGCTGCATCACCAAAAAGCCCACCCTAGAATAGCTGAGGACTCACAGGCTGCATGTCAGGAGCACACTGCACAGCCTACAGGCAGCTCAGCTGGTCAGAAAGTCCACAGGATTTGCAGGCAGCTCAATCAAGAAAGTCCCTCCCCAAGCAGTTGTTTTCTCTTAGAAATTGGTCTTGCAATATTTTCCCAAACTTGGTGACTTCTTGAGTTTCTTGAGCTTCCTTCCTCTCCCAAACAGGGAATGTTTCAATTTTTAGTAACATCAGCCATTCAACAGTTGTTTATCATTCCTATAACCTTGGGAGTCTCGGCTCTTCTAGACCTCTTGATCTGTTGACTCTCACCTCCCTTCAGAAGGAAATATTTTCATTTATAGGAATCTACCATACAGTACAACTTATGATGAGCTCCAGATGAAGACAAGAACCTGAGGTTCCTAGGGACTCACTTTGATAACTAAATAAAAGTGCCATACATGGCTGTTGAGACTTTTAATTAGGGTCAGTATATTGAGATTTTGACTCTGTTTCTCTCACTTTTTCTACCTCACTGTAATGTAAATGACATGGGAGATGCCCCTCCAGAAATCAACCCAACACCAAATCGGATGGAGAAAAGAGATCTATTCACATGTGGTCCAGAGTGGAGCTAGCTCCTGAAAGTCTCCAGCCCCCAACATTGTCCTTCTCATTTATAGTTTCAGTGAGAAGCGGAACCGAGCAAGCAGGCAAGTGGGCATTTCAGAAGCAGATACGTGGTGGTTAGCAGCTGCAGTTGGCACAAGGAGATGGGGAGGGGTGGGCGAGGGAGAAATTACAAAACCAAGTACACGCAGTTCTTATCTTTAGCAAGCAAGACTGGCTGGCCTCATGTCCTTGGGCAGGAAGGGGGTTGCCAAAGAGCCTCAGGCCTTCTTTCCCAGTAACTTTGTAATTTCCCATTGTTCCACCACATTCATATATTGATAAAATGTCATGTGCTGTTTAAAACTCATGGAAAGCTGGGTTCTGAGAAGGGTGGGTACCTCTGGTCTCAGCCCCCAAGCAGATTTAACTCATGTGCTTTCCAGACTTCCTCTTGAGATCAGATGGCCACCTGCCTCTGAAACAAGGAAAAGAATGACAAATAGGCTTTTAAAATCTGGGAAAGCTGAGTCTTAGCAAGACCAAGATTTATGTATTGGGTACTGGTGCTTCTGTAAAGCTACACTGAAATATCATAACAAGAATGAGAATGCTGCTAAGTGGTCATTACTTGGATTATCATTTAAAAGAAATAATCTAGCTTCATTCATTGTGTCTTTTGTTCTTAGGGAGTCAAGGAAGACTCCCCCATGTTCTGATAACCTCTGTACTTTCTCAATTTTATGCCATGTTAAAGGGCTCTATTCACCATTTCTGGGTCAAAGTGAGTCAACCCAGGTTGTAACTCTGGTATTTATTTACAAGCAATGATAATACCATTTAGACACTGCAGTAGCTTGAATGTGCAAGTGTAAATATATGGCCCGATAGACTTGTTACAAGAAAATGAGTCACACAGAGCCAGAACTAGTGAAAGTGAAGAATCACAAAATTTATTCATGTTGACATGGACTCAGGGGAATAACTTCCAAAGTCTGAGTACTGAGCTCTGACAGCTTAGAATTTTTATAGACAGTATGGTGGTCAGTTTGACTTTATCTTGAGCTCTTAATACTAATGTGGGTTAAACTTTTGTGACTACAAGTATAAAATTACAGAAGTTCAGGGGAGTTTGTCTATGGCTGAACTATCCAGATAACATACAAGCAGGGTGTTGCTGCATAGACAGGGAGGCGATTCAAGGTCATGCTGTCTTCCTGGTAAAGGCTTACACAATAGAAACTGTTTCAGAGGATATCTGGGTCTGTTTCTCTGTCAAATGTCTTCTACCACAGACTCAGGTGTTTTGTTAA
Organism: Dipus sagitta; assembly: GCA_036346955.1. Lineage (NCBI taxonomy): Eukaryota > Metazoa > Chordata > Mammalia > Rodentia > Dipodidae > Dipus > Dipus sagitta. Next base: position 8,591,252 of record CM070784.1, read on the forward strand.
AATTGAATTTGCAATTTCAGCCTCTAGAAGGCAGATTCTGGCTATGGGGTAGAGGAAGTGTCATTGGGGCAGGATCTGAATTCCATCCCAAAGGTGTGGAGAGAGCAGTTTTGAGCTCAGGGTTCCTGCTTGATGCTTGCTGGTGTTTGCTTGTGTTGTTCCTTCTTTCTCTCTACTTGGATGTACAGAAGTAAGCAGCTTCTTCCATTGATGGAACTTCCCTTGGATCTGTAAGCCTGAAATAAACCTGTTCCTCCCCTAAACTGTCTGCTTAGGTCTTCATCCCAGCAACATGGAGCCAACTACAGCAGACATAGATTGCTGGGTAGCTTGTCTAGGCGCCATCTGTTTCAATAGTCATGGGAAACAAGAATGATGAGACTAAATTTTATTATTATGTATTATTATATACATAATTATTATAAAAATTATTTTATTATTATCATGTTAATAAAGTAATGCTAAGTAATATACATCAATTAATTGCTGCCAACTTCTATTTCAGGATTAGGTTTATGTCTGGTCCAATTTAGACAAAAAGAGGGTTAAGACCACTAAAACTGTACATAGGTACATAGGTGTATATAAAGTGATGTTAAATTACCAGAAACAGGTTTCTATGTTTTTAGCTTTAAAATAAAAAATACTAATTTGTGTTTGCTACAATGGCAGATAGATGTTCTTAAGGCTGAACAAAATACCAACCTTTAACTCTGCTTTTCAAATTGTCTTACAGATTCATTTAAAAGGTCAAAAATTTAGGTGAGTTTAAATGCTTATTTTGTAATGGCTTAAATCCTTAACGGACTGCTTACTTTGGGTTTATTGATATAACACAGGACTATTAAAGTGCTTACTATTTATTTATATTACTGATAGTTAAACTATCAGATGTTTAGATACAACCTAAGTGATTTCTATGTTTCAAAATAATAGTTATAAATAAAAGGTTAAGAATGAGAGTGCAAATTTCAGCAACCACTATGGAAATCAGTATGGAGACTCCTGAAAAAGATGAAAATAGATCAACGATATGACCCAACTATTCCATTCCTGGGTATTTACCCTAAAGAATCTACTTTTCACTTTAGAGATATTTGTTCAACTATTTTATCATGACCCCGATCATAATAGCTATTAACTGGAATCAACCCAGATGCCCATCAACTAGTGAATGGATAATGAAGATGTACAGATGCATATGGAATTCTACTTGGCAGTAAGGAAAAATGAAATAATGAAATTCGCAGGAAAATGGAGGGACTTGGAAAACATTATTCTAAGTGAGGTCATGCAGACTAAGAAAGAGAAATGCCACATGCTTTCTCATATGTGGCTCCTAACCTGGACCACCTGAAGAAGAGTGTGAACAGGGTTAAGAGTTAGGATTATGGGTATAAAATTAGAATGAGACCAGATAAAAAAAGGTGGAAACAGGGAGGGACGAGAGAAGGGGATACCAAGCAAACTAGCAGAGGGAAAGAATATAGGGGGTGAGAGGGCTATGGGGGATTGGAGGAAGGGTAGAAGGTGAGGTTCCTCACTATCCCCTGGGGTCACTGGCTACTGACGTCTCTGGCGCAGGAGGAGTTGGAGGGAGCAGGGTGAGTGCGACAGGCAATGAACCACCCGGGAGACAGTCTGATGGGTAGCACTTTGTCTCATTTATTTAAAAGGGGAGTGGGTTTATAAACACTTGGGAAAGGTTGAGAAGGTACATACAGACTATAAGGTAATTGGATACATAGGTCTATGGGTTGCTATATAATTGCCTGGTGTTGGAAGGCAGAAGTTGTGAGGGACATAACAGAAGCAGTGAGAAAAGCTACGTGACTTCAGCCACATATTGGGTGGTTACAGCAGCAGGAAGACTGTTTACTAACATATAAGGGTCTCTTGGGCAGCTGGCCACAAGGTCAGGAACTGTGGGGAGAGGCAGAACTTTAGACTATGGAATGCTCAGGTGCTTTGGGATAGGGGAGGGCCTGCTGGTCCCGTTTCCTCTGGGCGAAGATGAGGCACACTATGACCTCATGAGAAGGGAGGGCCAGCTCTGGTGCCAGAGTGGGTTCCCGATGATAAGGCCAACTTCAACCCCCACAGGTCCCTGGCCATGTCCAACAGCCCAGGCTAGCTTTCTTACAGTCCCTACTCATGTTTAGCCATTCCCGACAAGAAGGGAAGTTCGGAGGGGAGCTACTACAATAGTACTTTGTACTAAAATAGTACAATATCCATATCCTCCTAGATATCAATATACAAGATATACTTAGTATACAAGATATAAGGGAAGTGGATGGACCAGACAGAAGTGCCCAGTAGAAGGTGAAGAAAGCTTAATCCTAAAACCATTGGCTATGGCTTGTTAATCTCAGGGCCAGATCTGGGTTACCCCCCACAGTGAGAAGTTGACCAGAGAGATTTGTGAGGTTCCCAAAACAATGCAGGCCAGCACCAAAGCTAAGACCCTATTGCTGAAGACACCACAGGTTGCTATCCCAGAGACCATGCGGGAACCAAGAGGAAATCCAGTCCTCTCCTAGAAAATGCTCATGGTGCTAGAAAGTGCTATTGGAGCTACTGGGTGATAATGGTCACCAACAACATGAATAAGCAAGAGACACTGTAAGCTATGCAATCAACCAGCCAGACAAAAAGTGCGCATATGTGGCACATAGCCTTTCTGGGTAACCAACTGCCCTCCAAGTGGACATGAGGCCTGCTCAGTGGGAGAGAACTCAAATCTGGTAGTGGGAACTAAGTCAGAACTCTGTGGCCAGAAAGCTCCCAACCCCAGAGAGAAGCTCCCATGGCTCTCTGGACAAGTAGAATGGGTGTACACATCAAAATGTCTCTCAGGCTGGAGCGATGGTTTAGTGTTTAAGGCACTTCCCTGCAAAGCCAAAGACCTTGGTTCAGTTCTCCAGGACCCTCATAATCCAGATGCACAAGGTGGTGCATGCATCTAAAGTTGGTTTGCAGTGGCTACAGGCCCTGGCACACCCATTCATTCTCTCTCTCTGTCTCTCTCTGTCTCTGTCTCTTTTTCTTTCTCTCTCTCTCATAAATAAATTATAACAATAATCTTTTTAAAAAAATGTCTGTCAAACTTCTAGGCATATCTTCTTTAATTGAAGTTTCTTCCACTCTTGGTTGAAGAACCCATTTTATTTTACAGATGACAGAGAATACTGGAGAGATCTAAGATCCATCAATTAAAAAAAAAGATAGCCGACTGTTCACCACAAGATGCGCCTGCTACCTCTACCACATTTACTTGGGTCCAGGAGGCACTTCAGAGGAGTCAGTGACATGAGTATTGCTCCCAATGGTAGCCTGACAACCACCTCCAAGAAAATAACAACAAACACTGTGCTAAGCAGAAACACATCATAGTAGAAATTCAGAGGCTACAGAGAACTCAACACTAAAACAAACTGGTAACAGACCTGCCAAGGCTTAGGGACTGTTGTAGAAGAGTAGGTGGGAAAATTGTAAGAGCCACAGGGTGGGTAGAAATATCCTGAGGCACAGTCCCCCAGAGACTGACAGAGGCCCTAATTACCCCACAGTGAACACCAATAACCCTACTAAGGAGGGCCCTCAGGGAAATGGGGATCAGTTGAGGAGAAATGTCTGTAACCTATATAATAAATAAATATTTTTTAAAAAGAATGACAGTTGATGTAAAAAGGTTATGAAAGTTGAACTAAAGAGGGTTTACTGTCTAATGGCAGTCACTGTTATTTGTCCTATACTCAAGTTCAGGTCCTCCAAAGTGGAAGTGATATACTTCTCTCTGGCCCCACAAAGGAGCATCCCAAGAAGTGATGATGAGAAATTTATCAATTTCATGGCAGAGGAGTCCCCTCCTTATTTCACCTGGGACATCAAGTCCCTTCCACACACCCCTTCAAGAACAGACCCATGGGTTCTACCCATGATTACCATGAGTCAATTTCCTTTATGTTAGGTAAACATCTTTTGAGATTACAATTTGAACTAATTAGGGATGTACTCTTTCATGCATGAGACGGAACATTACCCTGCTTTTCCATATCTAGACAACAAAAACCTAGGTTAATATATGACAGAGACTGGACCCATCCCTTGAGCACTTGGCAGTACTTATAATCATCCAGCCCTATGCTGACTGGGTTAGCCCAGAACAAATGTGCTTTAAAGAGTAGACACGTCAGAAGGTATTTAGGCTACAAGCATGAAGATGGACCACGAGCCTTAGATTGGACCACTCTCATCACTTGGGGAAGAGTCACAGAGGCATTCTGTCAGGCCATGCCGATAGTCCCCTCCTAGGCTGGACCCACCCCTCTGGACACAGAGCAGAGAAGTAGGAAAAGGAAAAAGGGAAACCTTCCATGGGCTTCTCCCATGTAGGCTTCTTCCACAACTTGTGAGAGAGAATAGCTACAAGGACACATGGGCACAGGCAGTCCTAACCTCGATAGACCTTTTGAAGTCTTGCCCCTTGGCTGTAGTAGCAGGCATGTAGCACGAAGGGAGATGTCCCTGGTACAGGAGCTAGGGCCTTGCCAGAGACATCTGGATAGGATAGCTTAGGCTTGTCTCCCCACCCCCCTCTTTCTCTCTGTCTCTCTCCCTACAGAAGGATCAGGAGTCCTTTCTGTTCCCCATCAGCCTGCCTCTTAAAGAACTAGGACAAGATAAACCCTTAGACTCTCAAAAAGAAGACATTAATCTTCTTTTCCACTTGTGCCTGATGTGAGTACCCCCTGATAGATAAGGAAACCTGGCCTCCTGAGAGGACTCTTAATTATAATATCATCCTTCAACTAGACTTATTTTACAGGCTAGAAGGGAAATAGGCAGAGGCCCCCAATGTACAACTCTCCTTCTACCAGCAGGCAGGCTCAAACCAATAGGTTGGACCCTCAGACTTCTCAATTTCCTGGCATATGGACTATAAAAGATACAAGGCTCAACTGTGCCAAGACATTGATTTTGTCAGAGAGTTCCAGGGTACTAAGTGGAGAGGGGGTGATGCCCATTATCCCTTGCCCATTCCCTGAGACCCTCAAGCAACCTGAGAAATTCTTGAGGCCAGTTCTGCCAGTTCTGCTCAAGTGGTGAGGGCAGGAAGATCAGGAGTTAAAGCCAGCCTGCATCCAGACCATGGTGGCAATATCTCTCTTATTCCTGAGGCTTTACCTTAACCTTGGGGAATGACTTGACTGAATATACTTCCCATGATGTGTCAGGCCTGTTATCCGCCAAGGATATCTGCTAAGGGAAATTTCTGGCTAAGTGATAATTGCCTCCTAAGATAAGAGAGGTATCCTATAGTCTTTTCTCCTTCTGAAACTATTGTAATACACTACAAAGGACATCAAAAGGGGCCAGATGAAATCTCCCAGGGAAACAGGTTGGCTGAGCAGATAGCCAAGGCTGCTGCTCAGAGTACTCCTTCCTCAGACCTAGTAAGCTAGAGATAAGATGTCCCCAGTATTCCCAAGAGAAAAAGAAATGAGACCTTCCACAGAGCTATGCATTACAACCTAAAGGATGACTCCAGAAAGACAGAAAGGAAGTTGCTTTTACCTGAAGCTAGTTAATGAAAAATTCTTAAAACAGAGATGACAGGACTTTATTGCGCTTTAGTTGTTTACTTAAACTTTTCTAGGTACTTATCAAATCAATTAATTTAAATTTGTTGGTAAAAAAAAATTGTCTCCAAGGCTAATAGTATGTTTTGCCTGTACTTACAAATGTTCAGTAAGATATATGTGCTTTTATTTTTTTAGATATGGCTGACCACAACACCAACAAGTGATATGAAAAACAAAGGAGGAATGGGGTGGGCAAAAGAAGGGAAGGGAATAGGAAGATGGGGAAGAAGAAAGAGAGGGAAAGGGTTAATTCAAATTATATATATGTATTAATAAAAATCCAATTAACATTTTAATAATTTGATAATATTATAGAATGGACTACTTCTAAAGATGAGAAAATAACTTCTATATATACACACACATATATATTTACTTATAAAATCACCTTTGTAGCCAGGCTTGGTAGCACACGCCTTTAATCCCATCACTCAGGAGGCAGAGGTAGAAGGATCACCATGAGTTCAAGGCCACTCTGAAACTACATAGTGAATTCTGGGTCAGCCTGGTCTAGAGTGAGACCCTACCTCGAAAAACCAAAACACAAACAAAAACAAAACACCTTTGTATTACCTGCAATTTCTAACACAATGCCTAGAACAAAATAGGCATTTAATAACTGTTCATTGGATTAATGATCCCTTAGCCTTCTCAGGCTGCTATGACAGAATATTAAAGAAAGATAGTTCACAGACCTGGAGGCTAAGATCAAAGATGCTAGCAGATTCAATGCCTGGTTAAGACCTACTACCTTGTCCATAAACTTCATGTTTTGATTGTGTCTACATGTGGCATCTCTTTAAGAAGCTTATGGGGCTGGGGAGATGGCCCAGTGCAGAAAGCACTTGTCATGTAAGTGTGAAGACCCAAGTTCAGATCCCTAGCGCCCATGAAAAAGCTGGGTGTGACAGCACATTCCTGTTATCCCAGTGCTGGGGAGGTAAAGACAGGAGGATCCCTATGTTTGCTGGCTAGCTAGTCTAGCTTAATCTGTGAGTTATAAATTCAGTGACTCTGTCTCCAAAATAAGATAGAGAGCAATTGAAGATGACATCTAACATCAAGCTCTGGCCTCTGCATGTATGTACATACATGTGTGCCCACAGCCATATAAATATGCACACATGCGCATGCACGCACACACACACACACACACACACACACACACACCAAAAACAAAAGGAGGTCATTAATACCATTCATAAAGGTCTGCTGCCATGAACTAATCTCCTCTCAAAGGCCCAATTCCAAATACTGTCACACCAGGGATTAGGTTTCAGGATGTAAGTTACATAAATATTCTCTCTATAGCAAATGGAACTGAGTTAAATAGGCAATGAGGGAGCCAGGCGTGGTGGCGCACACCTTTAATCCCAGCACTTGGAAGGCAGAGGTAGGAAGATCGCCATGAGTTTGAGGCAACCATGAGACTACATAATGAATTCCAGGTCAGCCTGAGCTGGAGTGAGACCCTACCTTGAAACACCAAAAAAAAAAAAAAAAAAAAAAAAAAAAAAGGCAATGAGTTGTCCCTAACTTCACAGATAAATTAAATAAATTAAATGATCACTCTGTAATAACACTGTCCAATGGAACTTTCTTCCATAAGGAATGTCCTATAGCCATACTGTCTAATTAGCCACATGCAATATTCTACTGGGCCCTTGAAATGTGGCTCATGTGACTGAGAAACTCGTTATTTCATTAATTGTAATTTTAAAAGCCATAGCTTTATTTAAATTTCTTCATCAGTATGTGGTGTGTGCATGTTTGTAACATGTGTACAGGTGCACATGTATGCATGCGTGTGTGGAGGTTGACATTGTATTTCTTCCCCATTACTCTCCACTTTCGGAGGCAGAATTTCTCTCACTGGATCTGGAGCTCACCAATTATGGTAGCCTAGATAGCCAGCTTGCCCCAGAACCTTTCTGCCTCCACCTCCCCCATGCAGGCACTGCAGGCATGTCCACCATGACTGGATTTTACATGGGTGCTGGGGATCCAAACTCAAGCCCTCATGCTCATGCAGCAAGCACTTTACCCACTAAGCCACCCTCCCAGCTTTCTACTATTGGAGTTTAAAAAACTATTAATTTGTGTGTGTGTTCGTGCATGTGTGCATGCTTGTGTATGAGTGCGGGTGGGTGTACATGTGCTGCAGTGCCTGTGTGGGGATCAGAACTTTCAAGTCTATCCTCACCTGCTCATTTCATTCGAGACAGGGCTTCTCCCGCTGGATTCTCACTCTACTGCTTTTAATTGCTGTGCATGTCACAACTTTTAGGAAATCCTTCTGTCTCCATCTCTCATCTCACAGTCAATGCTAGCTACAGCATGCTGGGCTCACAGAAGCCCACCGCAGAGGCTTAAGCTTTTGATATGCGGTCTGAAGATTGAACATCATGAGTGACAAGGGCTTTATCCACTGAGCTATTTCCAAGCCCGATAGTATTGTTTTCTTAACCATATAAATTAAGTCCATGTTTCTAAAACCACTGCCTTAAAGTCAGAGACTTTATTAAAGTCAAGGAGGCAAAAAAGACAGGAGGCAAAAGTAGAATATTAAATTACTAAGTTCTGAGTGGTTTTATGTTATTGTGAATTCAGAGTTCCTCAAATAAAATGAATTCTTTTTGGTTACCATGAAAAATATCTGTCAAATGCTAAAATGTACATGCCCTTTGAACTTGCAATTCATTTTCTAGGGGTGTCTTGAGGTATATTTACAAGGATAATCATCATTGAAATACTGCTTATAATAAAAGGCAACCTAAAAGTCCACCAGCGGAAAACAGATTGAAAAAAAACAACAACTATGTACTGTGTTGGTCAGAATAATGCCCCCAAAGAGGTCCTTACCCTAATTCCTGAATTTTGTGAGTATGTGACCTTATACAGCAGAATGACCTCTCTAGATGCTGAATGGTTAAGGATAATGAGGCTGGCAGATGATCCTGGATTATTGGTGTCAGCCAGTCTAAATGAAAAAAAATCACAGCTTTGGATTCAGTGAGAGACTCCTTCTCATGGAAACAATGCAGAAGAGTGGCAGAGGACACCTGCCCTCCTACTCTGGTCTCCACATGCATACTTATGGGGTACATGTATCTGCATACACTATACATATACACACCACATATATACAATACTACAGTACTACATTCATACACATATGCCCCCAAAATGATAAAGACCATGTCTATATTTGCAAATATAAAGGTGTCTAGGATATATCATTTGAAAAAAGTCAAACTCCAAGACAATGAGAATATTATGATACCCTGTGATCATAAGAGATACATATACAAGTCTACGTATTTATGAAAGGAAAAAAAAATTTTAAATTGCATAGGTTGAATATCCTTAATCAGAAAATCTAAATTTCACAACTTTTCAATTGTTGACATACTATCACAGACAGAAAATTCCTCACCTGACTTCATGTGAATGGTCAGTATAAATTTTGGGTGCATTAAAAATACAGGGGCCGCACTCTCCATTATCAAGCTACCATCAGTCGTGGGCTACAAGAGGGCCTACACCTATTAAATTCTCTATAAAAAAAAGTAAGGGTTATCTCATTTGTCCTGGTGCTAACTTACTCTCGGTGGAGAATCTGCTTCTCTTTTTCAGATACATGTAGATCCTAAGGAGAGAGCTACCCCATCATACCTCAAAAGGACCCCAGCTGAAACTAAGAAAAATTGGCGAAACAAGCAAGGGTGCTGTCCTCCTGGTGAACCGGGTACCAGCACAAGGGGGAAGGAGATCAACACAGAGAAAAATCAACTCCTACCAAATCAGAGAGCCAGAGACCCAGAGGCCCCCAACACCTCATCACTAAAGCAGACCAAAAATGAACCCAACATGGCTCAGGGAAATTTTGCAGAAGAGGGGGCGGAAAGAATGTCAGAGCCACATGTTGGGTCATGATATGCAGAGACATTTATGCTACCCATGACTGTGGGCTAACTCCACAATGCATGACCCATATACCTCAACAAGGAGGGCCCAAGGGGAGGGGGTAGGTCATGGATGAGCCTAATAATGGTACCAAACTGACTGTATTTGCTGAATACAAAACTAATTAATAAAAAAAATTAAAAAAAACACAGGGGCTGAAGAGATGGCCTTTTGATTAAGGTACTTGCTGCAAAGCCAAAGGATCCAGGTTCAATTCCCCAGTACCCACATAAAGCCAGATGCAAAAAGTGGCACATGTGTCTTGAGTTTGTAGTGACTAAAGGCCTTGGTGTCCCCATTCTCTCTCTCTCTCTCAAATAAATAAATAAAATATTTAAAATACTCTTTTAAAATAAAATATTTTTATTTTATTTGTAAATATATATTTATTTTATTTTTAAATATATATTAAAATATTTTATTTTTATTTATTTATATATACATACACACACAATTACCTCCAAGTTAATGTATATATGTGTATATCGAATATACATATGGAATAAAACCTAAATACATTTTGTGTTTGAATTTGGGTCCTATCTCCAATATAACAAAATGTAAAACACTTCTGGTCTCAAGCATTTCTTATGAAAGACCCTTACCCTGTAAAAGTGATTTCCACTGGGAAGAGGTAAATTATTAAGAAAGTGTTCATCATTAGAAGAGGGTCTTTCGCTGTGTACTTGTTATCTCTGGATAGAACATCAGTTTCCACATCCTGCTCTTTGAGACAAGAGAAAGAAACCATACTAAATCTGTTTGGTACTTTGTATGTGTTACATTGAACTTCTGGAGAAAGTAGATAAATCACATTTCCTTACATAAGTAATTAGTTGCTTGGTGTAAGAGCTGCTAATGTATGCCCCAGAGCAGCCAGACTTGAAGGTCATATAGAAGCTGAGAGAAAAGGCACCAAGGTCATTATTTTAAAAACTAGATACCAGGCCAGCTGTGGTGGCTCATGGCTACAATCCCAGCAGAGGCTCAGATGGGAGAATTATTGTTCAAATTCAAGGTCAACCTGGGTTACAGAATAAATTCCAGGTCATCTTGGGCTGGAGTGAGACCCTGCTTGAAAGAGAGAGAGAGAGAGAGAGAGAGGAAAGAGATGATGAGATAAGAAAAGAAAAACAAAAAAGCTAGACACTAATTCCATGTCCTGAATTAGTACATTCAGAAGAATCTTCCAAGAAGACAGATCAGAAGAGATTTCAGTTCCGTAAGCTAGAAAGCTTCAAGCAGGGCTGCTGAGAAGGTGTTAAGAATTGATTCTTAAGAGTGAAATGCTGAAGAAAGGAAGACAACTGCACCCAGTCTGCAAACTGGAATGGATCAGGTATCACCCAGCATCCTGGGTCCCACCAGGGTCTCTCCCAGCCTGGAGGTATAGCTCTCAGCAGGGCCTTTCTCTCTCTCAATCTCTCTCTCAATCTCTCTCTCTCTCTTTCTCTCTCTTCTGAAGCACAAGGATCCTGGGGACAACTTGACCCTTGTGGATCCAGGAAAGCACAGGACTTTCATGGTGGAGGGAAGTTAGGCACCCCCTAGGAGAAGGTGAGGAATTAGGGTCAGTGTAGTTTATGTTGAAGGCTGTAGCAAAAACACCTTGTGAAGCCTGCCATGGGTTTTGGAAGTATATTTAATCATTGTTTGGACCAAATACTTAACAAGAAGCAACTTAAGGAAGGGGGAAGGCACTGCCATAGGAACATGAAGTAGCTGGTCACATCCTATCTACAGTCAGAAAGCAGAGTGATGAGACTGAGGATGGTACCACCTTGCTTCTTCCTCTTCCAGCAGCCTGGGACTCCAGGCCCACCACATTTAGGATGGGTCTCCCTGCTCAATTAACCTAATCTAGAAAATCTCTTACAACATGCTCAGATATTTGTTTTCATGGTGACCCTACATCCTGTCAAAATTAAAACTGAGATTAGGGCTGGAGGGATGGCCTAGCAGTTAAGGCGCTTGCCTGCAAAGCCAAAAGACCCAGATTCAATTCCCCAGGACCCATGATAGCCAGATGCACAAGGGGGCACACATGTCTAGAGTTCATTTGCAGTGGCTGGGTGCCCTGGCACGCCCATTCTCTCTCTCTCTCTCTCTCCCTCCCTCTCTCTCTTTGTCTCTAATAAATAAATTAAAATATTTTAAAAAACTGAGATTAACTATCACAGGAAAGATGGGCATTGTCAGTCAGCATGTGCTGCTTTGACAAAATGCCTGAGAAAATCAACTTGAAAGGAAAAAAGTTTCACTTAAGGTCCTGGTGTTACCAGGGTCTTGCTCTGTTGGGTCTCCCCTTGGTTCCTAGTCTTTGTGGTCCCTATTGAAAGAATTCAAGCAACATTCACAGAGTGTACCGTAGAATATAGACAGAGTTTGTTACAGAGTAACCAGAGTGAATGTGGACAATGGCCACAGCGATCACTGTTCTAACCTACATGATAGACTGGTTATTACTTTCTGATGTTTCAGAAAGAAACAACTTTCCTGCATGGAGCATCTTCCTGTCCTGATGACTGGAAGGCCCAGTTGAATTCACTCTTGGGGAGGGGGAGCAATGGCACACCTTTGTTCTTTACCAGAAAACCTCTCCTACATGGTAATATGGTGCCCTTTGTGGCAGTTTAGAAGGCCATGACCTAGGGTCAGAGGTGCAATTCAAATTCTATTCTTTTGACCAAAATCATACAACAGAGTAGATTAAAACTAACTTGTTAAAAAATGTATACATGTGTGAGTGCATGTTTGTATGTATATTCATGTGTGGGTACACATGAGTGTACAGGTGTGCATGACATGTGTGCATGTGAAGGCCAGAGGACAACTTCAAATGCCATTCTTTGGAAAGCCATCCACCTCCTTTCACACAGGGTCTGTCATTCAACTGGAGCTCACTGGTTAGGCTACACTGGCTGGCCAGCAGGCTCAGGGGTCCACCTGTCTCTGACTCCTCAGTGTGGATTACAGGTGTGTACTACCACCTTCAGCATTTTAACATGGGTTCTGGGGATCAAACTCAAGTCCTCCTGCTTGAAAGGCAAGCACTTCATTAACTGAGCCATCTCCCCAGCCCCAAGAAAAAAAAATTAAAAAGAAACAAGCATATAAAACAGACATGCTTTACCCAGGGGAAACAATTTTCCTGTAATGAGCTTCAACAAAACCCTGCAAGCTCTACTTTCCTCCCTGTCATATATTATTTTAAACCTTGAGGGGCAATTGTGACTCTTTCCCCTTTTTTAAAAGCAGTATGCTATCAGAGACACAGGAGGTGGGGCTCAAAGCTGGTTATGAGGGAGGGATCCATCTTTAACTGCCTTCAAGCTAATGTCTAACTTACTACTTACCAGTGGTTTCAGAGGTTGAGGTCCATGGTCACTTTGTCACTTAGGCATATTTCTTTGGGCCTGTGGGAAGGAAGGAAGGAAGAGTGGAAGAGAGAAAGACAGAGAGGAAGAAAAAGATGGGGGAGAGAAATAAAACAACACTGGGTTTCTAATATCTCCTTCCAGGGTACATTCCAATACCTAACTTCTACCAGACCCTACCTCCTAATATTTCCATCACTCTCAATAACACTACACTGGTGACCAAGATTTCAATGCATGGACTTTGGGGGACATTTAAAATACAAACCATAATAGGTGATGACAACTGACTCATGGAAACCAGGACTTCTCAGAGCAAAGGAGAAAGAGGGAAAAAACCCCAGGCTCAAAGCCATGCTTTTATGACATCAATCCATTGAATGCCCACAAACTCAGTTTACTTCTCTGTAAAATGTAAATAAATAATAATAAGTAGCTTCCCTAATCTCTATTAGGAGACCTTTCAAGTAGACTTGTTATTGTTCCTATGTTATAAATGGGGAAACCACAGGGCAGAACACTCAAGCAGTATGCCATGATTTTATGGGAATTTAGAGACAGACAGGGCTTGGTCCTTGGCAGGATGGATTGTGTGCCCCAGCACTAAGCCACACACCTCCTGTAGTAAGGGGGAAATGGAAACTGTGGTTGTGGCCATGCCAAAGACTGCAATGTAAAGGTACCATTATGTATTCCTATCTTACTGATAAATGCACTAAGATTTAGTTAATGTGTACTTCAATGTGGCCTAGAGAAGCCAAAAGGTCAGACGCCCCTGGTTTAGAAGGATTGGGTTATTCAAATGCTAAGTAGCTGCTGTTGTAATCTAATGAGTGGGGAAGAAGGCTCCTGGCCAGTGTCACTAAGTTACCTGAACCATTGAGCGCTTCAACATCAGATCCAGAGAGAAGAGGTCACTCAAGCTTGTCTGAGGAGATGACAGCTCCAGGGCAGCCTCCTGCAGTGTTCCCAGGGTGGGGGAAGTCAGGTGACCTGGGGTAGCAGCAGGGCAGGTATTAGAGCAGAGTGACATTGTGATAGTATAGGGACCCTACCTATAAGTGTTCTCACATTCCCGGGGGGAGGGGTCACTGCACATTGACACATTGACAACAGCAAGGATATAAGTGTGAGAATTCTTGTCTTGCTGAGATCATAGGGAGGAGCTCAGAGGAGCTAGAGCAGAGACGCGTACCTCATGCCTCAATAGCACTTCTAGCATGTACCTGTGTATCTGCCTTGGCTCTCACTGAAGTCTCTGAACCACTAAGGCGGCTCACAGAGTTCAGTGTCATGTGACAAGCTGGCTCTGGCTCGACTTCAGAAACCACTTGAGAGTGAAAAGTTTTTAAGCTACCCCATTATGGAAATGATGATAATCTTAAGAGACATAAAGCAGATAATTAGTAATTGGCGCAGAACAGAAAATGTTCTTTTGGGCACAGACTCATTTATCTGGTGAGCAGGTAGATCAGACCAGCTTAAGTTTGAACTCCTTTATTCTTGTCTTTTTCCCTTCCTTAATTATGTTTCCTTTAGTTCTGTCAATACATTGCCTTTGGGAAGTTATATTGGTCACTTTTCTCATTGCTGTGACAAAATATCTCATAAGTGCAACTTAAGGAAGGAAGGGCTTATTCTTGCTCATAGTCCAGTACGGCATGGTGGGGAAAGCAGGTGGTAGGCATGTGAGGCGGCTGATCCCATTACACTGCATTCAGGAAGCCGGCAGGGATGAGCGCTGATGCTCAGCTTCCTTTCTTCTTTCTCTCTCTCTCTCTCTCTCTCTCTCTCTCTCTCTCTCTTTGTTTGTTTGCTTTTCAAGGTAGGGTTTCACTCTAGTCCAGGCTGACCCGTAATTCACTATGTAGTCTCAGGGTGGCCTCAAACTCATGGCAATCCTCCTATCTCAGCTTCCCAAGTGCTGGGATTAAAGGTGTGCACCACCAGGCCTGCATCCTTTCTCCTTTTTAATCAGTCTGGGACTCCAGCCAATGGGATGTTACAGCCTACAGTTATGGCAGCTCTTCTCATCTTAATTAACCCAATATAGAACCCCTCTCACAGACATGCCCAGAGATTCGTCTGCTAGTTGATTCTAGATCCTGTCAAGCTGGCAATAATTATTAGTTATCATAGAGGTAATACTTTACATAGTTTTAGTATGCAACTGATCTACTTTTTTATTGGTAAATAAGGATGTTTTAGTAATGAAATGATTCGTGGGAAATGAAGTAAGGGACAGTGCTGGGGTGTGAAGGAGGCCTGCCACAGGAAGCATTTTTCTTGCTCTTCTCGGGGCCGTGGTATTTGCACTGGCAATGGTGATAGTCTACGCAGGGAGCTGGGCCACACCTGGTAAAGCCAGGTGGAGAGAGCAAGGAGAGTAACAAAGCATCCATGGGCTGATGACAGGAGGCTTTACACCTGGTAGAAAACTGACATTTAAATTCTGGGGCTTGATGAACTCAGTAGGTAAGCCTGCAAGACTCACTCTAGAGTAAAAGGCAAGAGAAAGTCTCCTAAGTTATTCAAACATACTGTGATGGATTCCTCCTCCTTCAATGACAATAGATGGAGAATTTAGTTATGATAACCCCTGATCTCACCCCGTGGAGTCAGTGATGTGACAGTAGACTAGAAGGCCTCATCCTACCACCCAGCTTCTGGTTCAGCTTGGATGAATCTTGAAGATGAGTTATCCATGATCCAGGTCAGGAGACCTGAATAAGCTGTACACATTTCTATTATATAGGCTTCCATTCAAAGAAAATTTCAAAATGTTGAGCACATCAAATGGAGGATTATACTGAATGAATACTTTGAATACCAGAATTGCATTCAACTATGAGAAATAGAAACCTGAGAGACAGCAGTTTAAGTAAACAGGAGCTCATTTTTCTTTCACAGAGTGAGAATTCCAGAGGCAGGCAGTCCAGACTGGCATGGCATCATCCTACACTGTAGCCCACATCCCCGTGTTCATAAAATAGTTCCCGCTATCACATGATGCTCTCAGTATTCTTTTAGAGATTCTGTCCTGCCACATACAACCACTTTTCATATAGATATACATTCTACATGCATTTTAATCATAATCCTTTTGGCATGGAAGGCTGGGAAAGTTGGGTTTAATATAGACACATTGTCTTCCTTGACAAATTTTTTTCTAAGGAGAAAGATGAAGATGGATATTTGGATAGGCACTGCCACATGTCTGTGAGTCTATGAAAATGTGTTACTGAAGACGTCCAAAGGTAACATCGCGGGAACAGGGTCATGGAAGAAGCCATGGAAAATGCTTGGAAGCCTGAGGTTTGGCCTTCAGCTTTCAAGGGCCGGAAGAGGTCAGTGACTGCTATTAACACCATGACTCTTGCATATGTGAGAAACCTACACAGGAGCAAGCCAATGACACTGGAATTGGGGACTCCATGACATTTTCCCCCGAGGCTGCCAGCCTCACTCCCAGGCTGAAGCACCACCTGAGAAGGAGCATGGGAATCAGTGAGACACTGCCTGAATGAGCATGCACTGAATGCTTTTTGTTCTATATGTGTTGAATTTTAGGAAATATATATTTCCTAAAATGACAATATTATGTCAGTTAAATGTATATCACCTTGCTCTCTTGCTCTCTCTCTCACCTTCAAATACAAATTCTGTCTCTGCCTCCCTTCTTGCCCTAGGCATGCTGGGGTTACAGAAGCCCACTATAGCTTCTGGCTTTTACATGGGGTCTGGTGATCCAAACTCAGGTACTCAGAGTTGCACAGCAAGTGCTTTCATCCATTAAGTCATCTCTCCAACCCTAGCAACAACTTTTGCACTCACTGCTTGTCAGCTGTTCCGCTCTGGTAAAACCAGACACCTCACATATTAGGCTTTGAGTAAAGTGAAGGCAGAAGGCTCTGATGCTGGGTATCTAACATGGTCCATCCTCTTTGGAGAATGGTTTGGTAGCATCCAACAGGACTCAACATAGTTAAATTTGTGGACCACACTCATATCCAGCCACTTAGTGTCACTGCTTTCTCTCATTTTAGAGCCCTGTATATCCTTCCTTCACCTATGAAGATGCAGACCTTGTTGCTGATGTCTCTGCCCACCCGTCAGCTATAAACAATACAAAGACTTGAGCAGCCTCTTTTCAGCAAGATGCCTAAACACCGAACACACCCCAAACCTTTCTTCATACACATGTACACTCACTGAGCACTGAACATATCCCAACCTTTTCCTCATACACCTGTACACTCTATACTAATTACAACAAGTTCCTTCAGAATCTAGAACTTTGAAGCCCAACATAACCTGGCTTATCCAGTAAGAAAAGGCACTGCTAGTTGCAAAGGCTGATGGTGGATTCCGGGCAGTCTTTTAGAGCTTCACTCAGTTTCTCTATGTTGCCTAAACCCTGCATTATGCCAAACCAGCTTTGGCCTCAGGCAGAAGACCTGTAGGGCTGGAGGTGAATGCCAGCGTCCACTGGGCTTTCTGCTTCCTTGTGCAAATGAGAGCAGCCTCCTCTCCAGACAACACCTGAACACAAGCTGTCAGCTGAACTTCGACCCAAACTTCCGGCCATGTGCCCACCTCTAAACTAATCATTTTGGTAGCAAGATTCTATCTGGCTGCTGTGCTAACATCATAAGCTCTAGTCAAACAAAATAAAAACAAGCAAACCACACAACTCCTGCATACTTCCCCCAGAACAATGAGTGCTTGGTTGTGTCTACATCACTCACAAGGGCCCACTCAAATGGCTCATCTCAGGGTAAGAATCTATATTTCTGGGGCTGGAGAGATGGCTTAGTGGTTAAGGTGCTTGCCTGTGAATCCTAAAGACCCAGGTTCAATTCCCCATACCCACATAAGCCAGATGCACAAGGTGACACATGTATCCGGAATTCATTCACAGTAGCTAGAGGCCCTGGCATGCCCATTTGCACTCTCTCTCTCTCTCTCTCAAATAAATAAATTAATTAAATATTTAAAAATAAAATAAAAAGAAGTTATACTCCTGAGCTAGTTTAGATGCCAACTTTCTTCCAGACACAACATTCTGCCTCCCTGCTGTAGCGGACTGTGACATTCACTCTCTTTCAAGAAACCTGGAATAACCTGGTTAGAAGAGATGCTATACAATTTGTGGCTCTCAGTTCAGAGAGATAATCACAAGGCCTCATCTTTGTCTAGCGTGGTCTAGTTTCCAGTGTTCTCACAGCAGCATCTCATTTCATGCCTGGGAGCTGAGTAGGAGTTGTACTGCTAATATCCAGTTTGTAGATAAGGAGATCACAGAAACACTGAGTGACTTGCCCAAGGTCAGTGGCTTGTAGGCAATGGGGCATGTGTTAAGACCTACTTCTTTTTAGTGCTGAACTTTCCTGGGAAAGTTCTACTTTGGTTGGTCATTTGGACTAGGGTGTAGCATAAGAAAGCTAAGCTACAAACTTGATTGTGCTTCAGAGAGAGGAGAGATTGAGCTGTGTGTGAAACTTCTATTGCAGGACTGTGCACACTAGGGAGGAGGCAGGAAAGATCCAACCAAACTTTGCTTCTGCCCTTCTTTGGTTTTCTTTCCCAATTTCCTTTTTCCTGTTTCTTTCTCAAAAGTTTTGCTCCAGTGCAACATAATACCAACCACTTTCTGTGCCCTGATCCTATTAAGAAGCAATCCTGAAAAGGCATCCTAGGACAGAAGTGTCATGGATAAGGAAGAAGGAGAGTTGGTTGCAAAATACTGGGGAAGGGGATGAGGATGAGGATAGTAGGGGAAAAAAAGAGAAACAAGGAAGAAGCTGGAAGCATGACATCTGACATCAGAGATTCACTGTAACTTAAATTTTAAAGAGAAGTCACATACCTTCAATGTCATGTGACTTTGAACTATAGATCCAGGATTGGAGATATTCAAAGAATGCAGAGTCCAGACCTTCCAATTGAAAAGTTTTATTAATTTTTAAAGTGTAGATCAAGATTTCTGAGGCATCAGTAAACATTATTTTTATAGCACTCATTTTAGGTAAAAATGGAAATTTTCTCATGACTCTGATTTACCACTGGGAAATATGGCAAGCTACTGAGAACCAAGCAGTGTTAGATCATGGAAGATCATACTTCTTGCCTATTTTTTCCCTCTGATATGGCCAGTGCATAAGCAGCTCTGATCTAGATCTACCTTGGACATATAGTTTTAAGAGGCAGAGGGCTGTTTTTGAATGGCTTGCACCAGATATTAGATTACATCTAACCTCATGGTATTGAAAACTTGAGAAATAATTAATCTGCATACCCATAGGCTGTTGAGGCAATACAAAAGATCCAAGTTTTGCTCTGTGTCATGGGAGGAAAAACAAAGAAAGGTTACAAACTGTTGAGTTCATGGACCAAATGTGGGCTGCATGCAAGATCGGTTTGCCTTCCAGTGGGTTATGGTTTGAACCTGAAATGTCCTCCACCAGCTCATATTTTGAATGCTTGGCCCCAAAATGGTGGTACTATTCTGGAGTGTTCTAGAAGTTTTAGAAGGTGGGGTGTAGCTGGAAGAAGTAGGTTACTGTAATGGTGGGTTCTTAAGGGGGTAGGGGGCATGTATCCCTGTCCACTTGATGTCTCACTCTGCTTCCTGATCCCATTATGTGAACAGTGTCTGACATGTGCTCCCTCCACCATGAATGAGCTGCTTTGCCCTGACTTCCTTGCCATGTTGGACTAAAACCTAAGAACATGAGCCATAATAAATCTTTCTTCCTTTATTTTTGTTAGAGCAACAAGAAAAGTAATAAATTCAATGTTTAAGAAAAGTGTTCCCACTTATTTGCACCATTTATACCATACATACATATCTACTCCCATACTTCTTGTTTCATTACTTGCCCTGTCTACCTCTTAATTTGTTTTGATTGCATTTTTCCCCAGGGAAATGTGAACACACATCTATTCATCCCAGATAGAGCACAGGCTACAAAGTAATGATTGCATCAAAATCCAAGTTGGTCAGCCAATGAGGTGACTGGGGTTACTTACAGAGCATGGGTGAAGGGTTACTTATAGGAGCATGGACGATTCAAAGCAGCTGCATCCCACAAAGTTCCACACAATCATGGATGGTGACAACATGGAAGTGGTCTCATAGGGTCCCCTTTCAGCTAACCTTCTAGTTTTCACATCTTTCTGCATCTCCCAGCATCTCTTGCAGCTGGGGTGGGGAAGGGGCGGAAGGGGATAATAGCTGGATTCGCAGGTGAGGGCATCATGGCCCTTCCCTCCTCCATTTACAGGAGAATGTCAATAGTTCCATTACCATGGACATGGCTATCACTGTATTTTTCTGCTCTAGAGTCGGCATGGCTACTGGGCCAAGGCATTCTCTGTTCCAAGATGGCATCATGTTATACCTGGAGGAAAAAAAAAATCACCACTATAACTTGTCATAAAAGTCAAACTTCTTGAAGTTTGGAGTCTCTAAGATAAGGCATTAAATGCGTAAGACAATAGAAGAGCAATGAAGAAAGCATTACTTGGCAAACACACATGGGATGAAAATGATACCAAGGTGAGTTTAGTTATAAAACCAGGAGGAATAGTCCTTCCTGGAGAAATTGCTGGAATTTAAATCTGCTTTCTGGAATCCAAGAGTTGCCTCTGGAAAAAGGGAATCAAGTTGCAAAGCCTCTGAGATGGCATTTAGTGGGGCTGTTTGTTCCATGCCTTTGCAAACTAAAACTGCAGTGGAAATTATGAGTGTGGCAAAAATCAAGAAAATCAAATGATTACAATGATTACAGGGCAAGAGACAATGACTAATGTAAAATTCAGCTTTCTCTCTGATGAGTAATACTCATATTTCGCATTGTACCCCAAAACTAAAGTAGGAAGGCACAGAGGGTTCAGCCAAGAACTGGCTAGCAACCAAAATTAATGGCATCTTTTAAAAGTCTTGCTTTTGGGCTGGCAAGATGGCTTAGTGGTTAAGGTGCATGACTGCAAAGGCTAAGGACCCAGGTTTGATTCTCTAGGTCCCATGTAAGCCAGATACACACGGTGGAGCATGCATCTGGAATTTGTTTTCATTGGCTAGAGGCCCTGATGTGCCCTTCTCCCTCTCCCCCTCCCTCCCTCTGCCTCAAATATATAAAATAATAAATAAATAAATAAAAGTCTTACATTCTATAAAATTTAGTTTAGAATAAAGTGTTTGTGGTAGCTTCCTACTACTGTACCAAAATGCCTCAGATAATTTACAAAGAGGCAGGGTTAATTTAAGCTTAATTTTAGGTATTCCTGTCTGTGCTTTGTTGACTTGGGTCTCTGGGAACTATGGTGAGGCAGCATATCATATATGAGCTTAACTCCTCATGGCAGTCAGAAAGCAGAGAGAGAGAGGAAGAAGACAGGCTGGATCCCAATATCTACTTCAAGGACACCTATGACCTTACTTCCACGAGACTCCCACCCATAAGGGTTCTACCACCACCCAATAGTACCACAGGCTGGGGATTAAGCCCTTAACACTTGAGCTTTTAAGGAACATTTAAGATCCAAATAAGAGCAGCATGAGACCAGAAAACAAGTTTGGAAACAGCAAGAAAAAGGATCTCCCAAAGAAGAAAGGAAAGAGACAAGCCAAGAGCCTCAGCTCTTATGGGTCACAATTCTCCATCATTAATTCCCTACCCTGGGCTTTTGTTGTGCCACTTAAGAACACTTTGCAAGGTAGTATACTTTTGCTCCTCTACTCTAGGACAAATGAATGAGTGTCTATAATATATGTGAGCATGATCCTTTCTATGCAATGAACTCAACTTCTCTCCAGATTCAAGGGGAGAGAATGACCATATTCTACAATCCATAAGGTCAAGTATGGATATTAAGTTCAGAACTAGGCTCTGGAGTCAAACTGACCTGAGTTCAAATCCTAGTTCCTACACTTATTAGCTTGAAGAACCTCAGCAAGTTATTTTAATTCTCAGTCTTTTTCTGTTTGGTTCTTATCTATAGTTTGAGCATAATTTCATTTTTCTTCCTCATACGACTAAAAAGCCACTCTAGGGCTAGAAGGATGGCTTAGTGGTTAAGGTACTTGCCTGCAAAGCCAAAGGACCAAGGTTCAATTCCCCAGGACGCACATAAGCCAGATGCATGCACAAGGTAACATATGCATCTGGAGTTTGTTTGCAGCAGCTGAAGGCCCTGGTGCATCCATTCTATCTGTCTGTCTGTCTCTTTCTCTCTCAGATAAATAAAATCAAATAATTTTTAAATTAAAAAATCCACTCTACATTAAAGCATCTAATACCATGGGCTGGGGCCAATGCCTAACAATGGCAAACACTCAACGCATAATGGTGATTGCTATTTAAAACAATATTATAGGCTAGAGAGATAGCTCAGTAGTTGAGATGCTTGCCTGAAAAGCCTAAGAACTCAGGTCCAATTCCCCAGTACACATATAAGCCAGATGCACAAGGTGGAGCATGCCTCTGGAATGTTTGCAGTGACTAGAGGCCCTGGAGTGCCCATTCTCTCTCTCTCTCTCTCTCTCTCTCTCTCTCTCATCTCTTTTTCTTTCAATCAAATAAAAAATAAAATATTTATTAAGAAAATAATTTAATAAAATAATATTATAACAAACTTGACTCTCTGTGAAAGAGAAAGGTATCTAGTCTGTGCATAACAGTCAGCTAGTGCCAGATTTCATGTCATGGCTGAACGCCTCACTGCTTATCGTGTCCAGTCAAACAGCTTAGTCTGCATTAGCAGAGACTAGGAAGCTAGCACTAGCAAAACAAGTGAGAGGAACAATTCATGAGTGACTGTTATGAGTGCAGCACAGTAACTTAGCACCAGACTTTAGAAGAGGTTTCAGTGGAGGTTGGGTTGTGATCATGGGAAGGAATATCTGTTGTAATCTATCTGAGGTAAGTGATGTCTGAAAATCACTGCTCATTACTCATTGTAAAAGCAGAATAGCAACAAATTGTTAGAAGTTGCTTGGGCACTGGAAACTACAATCTCAGTACATTGCCTTCTCACAATGCTGAGCTGTACCTCCACACAGCACTTCCTGAGCACAGTGTACAGCACAATAACAGATAATCTCCTTTCTCAAGGAGGCAGGGTCAGGTATAGTAGCCTTCAAAGACAGAGGCTTCACCCCAGGAAGTAAGCAGGTAACTTTAGTGAAGATAATATACCTTTAGCCTCTGTGTTGAAAAAGGTCAACTTTTATAAATGCCTGATTAGTTGTTATATTTACCTGTGTGCATAGGCACATGTGCCACAGTGCTCGTATGGAGGTCAGAGGACAACTTTGAGGTGTCTGTGCTCTAACTTCTTTGAGGTAGTGTCTCTTGCCACTGCAAATGAACATCAGACTAGATGTCCCTGGAGCTGTGTTATAGGCACTGGAATTAAAAATGCACGTGCCACTCTGTATCTGGCTTTGCATGGTACTGGGGGATTTAACTCTAGGCTATCGGGCTTTGCAAGGAAGCACCTTTAATCACTGAGCCATCTCCCCAGACCATATTACATTATAAAAAGTAATTTAGGGCCAAAGGGATGGCTTAGCAGTGAAGGCACTTGCTTGCAAAGCCAAAGGACCCAGGTTTGATTCCCCAGGACCCATGTAAGCCAGATGCACAAGGTGGCACATGCATCTGGAGTTCGTTTGCAGTGGCTGGAGGCCCTAGCATGCTGATTCTCTCTGTCTCTCTCTCTCTCTCTGACCCTCTCTCTCTCTCTCAAATAAATAAATATTAAAAATTAAAAGAGATAGATGGCTCTTTTAAAAAAAGTACTTTATGTGTATGATTTATAAATAAAAATATTAAAATATGAATTTTCTGAGAGGAATTTAAGATCAAAAAGGTTTGGAAACCACAGAGATACAAGCACATTCATGTTTTCGGCAGCACTGTTCACAATAACCAAGGTACAGCAACAGGTGACTAGATAAAATGTGGAACATATATACAATGGAATTTTATTTGGGTATAGAGAAGAATAAAATGATGTCATTTGCAGGGAGAGAGTGGAAAGTGGAGATCATCACACAAAGTGAAACAAGCCAGGCTTAGAATGTCAAATAGTCCATACTTTCTCTTATAGGCAAAGTCTATATCTATCTATTTACCTATCATCTATTTGATGTCTACAGACACACACACATACACATATGATAAGAAAGTAGGAGACTATGTAGAGGAAAACTTTAAAGGAAGAGAAGTGGGGGGATGAGAGGGTAGTTGGGGAGAGACAAATATCACATTGTCCCTCATATGAGAAATCTAGATTTGACTATATATATATATATAAAACACAAATGCAGAAAAGAGGCTACTTGTGGGAGGGGACAAGAGAAGCTAATGGGGTTAAATATGAGCAAAATACAATGATATATATATATATATATATATGTATGTATATATGAAAATATCATAATGAAACCCCTACTTTTGTACACTGACTAAAATATATAGTTACAAAAAGAAAATATTGCCCTTTATAAGAGCTTTGGAACCACTGGGCTAGAGCAGCAAGTCTACCACCAACAGTGTAACTGTAAGAGAACTAGGCTGGAATGTAAATGATTAGCACCCAGCTCAGCTGGGAAGGAAGAGGAGGCATGACATAGCAGAGCTGGGAAGGAAGAGGAGGCATGACATAGCAGAGCTGGGAAGGAAGAGGAGGCATGACATAGCAGAGCTGAGAAGGAAGAGGAGGCATGACATAGCAGGGCCTCCTAGAGGAGGTGACAGGCTGAGCGGCTGTAATGATTCAGGGGAGAGAAAAGGGAAAAGGGATTGAATATGCTAGGCAGGATGCACACACATGGAAAACCATGGTGGCCCACGTGTAAGTGCATTTTGAAAGCTAAGATAATTTGGTCCATCTTGTTCTGTCAACACCTGTGGGGAAATGCAGGCTGGGAGGCTTCTGCAGAGATGGTTTAGGGACACCACTGAAGAGGAGGAAGCTTATTCTCAGAATGAGGGTTACTTTTAAGGGATTCAAGGAGGAGAGATGGGATCGTGAAGCAGTACGCCTAACTTGGCCCACTAGCCCAGTCTCCTGTTGACACCTGTTAGAAGCCTTGAGGGAATGGATTACAATAGCAGGAATTGGCAAGACCACAAAAATCCAGGACAAAAACATTGCTGGCAGTCTTTGAGAGGATAAAAATCTTCCACCATGCATTGCTGGGTGGCCATCCATACCTACACCATACACACCTAGCAGAAGGCTATGTCTTTGACAAGCATTGGTGCTTTCTTCACCATCAAGAGCAACAGGGATTATCACCAGGAAGTGCAAAACTGGAAAGGAGGGGGCCTAGCAGATGCCACCACAGCCAAGAGAACAGAACATGGAGGCAACTGGGCCACCCCAGTAATCCCTAGAACTGATTCAAGAGTGTTTGGTGCTCCCTTATGTGAGGAGCGTCTGTACTTGTTCTCCTCAGACTGTAGTGGATGAGCAGCTGGAATGCACAAATCCTAGGGGTATCCTTCATGTCCTTCCCTATATAAATAAAACCCTCTTTA
This sequence comes from Dipus sagitta, assembly GCA_036346955.1. Taxonomy (NCBI): domain Eukaryota; kingdom Metazoa; phylum Chordata; class Mammalia; order Rodentia; family Dipodidae; genus Dipus; species Dipus sagitta. The sequence goes on from CM070784.1 coordinate 8,616,797, forward strand.
GCTCTGTGATAGGAGCCTTGCTTAGAGGTATGACCAAGATATATCACTGGCATGAATGGAAAAGCATTTGCTTGGCAACTCTTATGAACCTTAGTTTAAATCTGAGGCTGCAGTGGCCTGAGAAGAAGTAGTTCCTGTCATATTGGGGTTCATAACTATCATCTGGATGGCGGGGGAGTAGATCCAGAATGTTCAATTAGAACTGCAGCCATTGGCTGGCAATTTTATCTCAGGTCCAAAGAAGTCCTGTGAGAATCTGGAAGTGAACACAAGTACCGTCTGCCTATGTAGTCGGAGGATCAGAAGCCAGGTAGAGAGCTAAGGTATGAGGCTCGTGAAGGCCGTTCACTGGAAGTGACCCAGGGGAGAATCCATGTTACTCACGCTAAAGCCAAAGCTTCATTCCGTATAAAACAGGATGGGGAATGAGAACAAGTTACCAAAGAGCAGAAAAAGCTTTACTTGCAGGTGTGGGAATCAAACCTGGTGCCTTGTGCATGCATACTAGGCAAGCTGAAAACGCTAGAATAGACGTCCTCCTCTTTGGAAGGAGGGGAAGAGGTGGCTGGAATTGCAGCCTTAGTCTTTCAGCACCAGGCACAACATACCTATGACAGGTGGCCACAGACTTGTCTTAGCTGAAGATGACCTGAGTCATGATCTGCTTGTTCCATACACTGGTGACAGTAAAAAGAGGCCCTAAGCCAATGAGGAGGTTGTAGCCAGTCAGCCTAAAAGGCACCACATAAGGGAGCTCAGAATGGACCCACAAAGCGAGAGAAAGTGAGACTTGAAAACAGTAGGGTTAGACTCAAAATAATGCAATATACATAAAGACCCTCTTGTAGGACTGACCAATGTCCGCATGGGGCAAGGTGACCGGACAATTCTGCAATAACTGAGTTGTGTATGGAGAGAGCAGTCAGCTGCAAGAATCAGGCTCTTCCTGCAGCACCAGGTGGCTCCACAAGACTGCTGGGTTTGCACCTCCCAGGCAGCTGACCCATCCTTAGGACACTGTGTTTAGGAGACCGTTTTTGGACATCATGTGTTTATAATGCTGTCCCATTCTGTGGGACTGCCATGCATCCATACTCCATAGGCCTATACCCTGAGAGGCACAGCGCTCCAGGGAGAGGCAAGAAGTTTCAATAAAAAGGCAGGGAAAGTTTCTAGCCTTTCCTTTAGTCCCCAAACAAGAGAGGTAAATATTTTCTCAAGAACAGAGGTACATCAATCATTATTTTCTCCTGGAAGCAATAGGTTGAAGTATTGATTTACATATTTTATAGCCAAAATATTTACTTTACCTAAGGGAACACTCTAGAACAAACATTTTTAAATATTTTATTTATTTATTTGAGAGAGAGTGAGAGAGAGAAAAAAAGAAGCTGAAAGAGGGTGAGAATGGGTGTGCCAGGGCCTCTAACTACTGCAAATGTATGCAGATTAATGTACCACCTTGTGTATCTGGATTTATGTGGGTACTGGGTAATTGAACTCAGGTTCTTAGGTTTTGCACAAATGCCTTAGCAACTGAGCCACCTCTCCAGCCCCCTGTAACAAATATTTTTAAATGTAACAAAAGTAAGCATTTCACTGTAAAGCATTTTTATCAAAGTTTGCCTGTGGTTACTACACCTTTGTTAATTGTGTAATAAACCTTGCTGAGTGAACTGTGACTACAGACTGGCTGGGTACAATTGAGAAAGACTTCATGATACCTCTGATTCAGTTTACTACATCTATATAATCAGTGGACCTGAAGATTATCCCCAAATTCCAATGATCATGATCATGTGTGTCATAAGAAAAGCCAAAAAACTGTGCTAATAAACAAAAAATGATGAGCTGGATGGTCACACGTGCAAGGTTTCAACCATATAAAGAGGTAACAGAGTAGGTTATTTCATGAAAAGTAAACAGATCCCTTACAAAATATAAAAAAAGTCTTAAAAATCAAAATCTTGATTTGTTTCATAAGTTATTTTGGCTCTTTTAACTAAAGTAATCTATTTGTTCACTTTGGCTTACCAAGGCTTGGCTTCTGAAGTCAAAGCTTGTGAGGGGAGGTGGTAGAGGCTGGCGGTAGCACCGAGCGAGGCTCTGGTGAAACCCAGTCCAGTCCTTCTTCCTTGTGCCTGTATGCTTCCTGAATTTTTCACATCTGCGCTCTCTGGAGTGAGCCACCTCTGGGACTCTCCACAATCTTCCCACAGCCATCCTCCTGAGAACAGAGATATCACTTCACGAAGGCTGGGCCCTTTCCAGCTGCGGCAGAATGGGGTGCCTGACATCTCTGGGGAAGCTGTTTTAGCACCATTCTTGGCTGAAGTTTATTCACTGCTTATCCATGTGACTGGGCGTGCTGTGTATCTGCCAGATATTGAGCCTGCTCTCGGATGAAGGCCTTCCCAGGCTGGGGAGCTAAACATACAGCATGTGTGCACACCCGCCAAAAATTCCAATTCATGATCTAGAATTCTAACCCCTGCTCTTTAGACCCTTGTCTGGTCTTGGCCCCAGTCACCAAAAAAAGTAGGTCCCATGGCTCATTATCAGAACCTCTACTCTCACTTGGGCCCAGGAAACTTTTCTTGGCACCAAACTGAACTTACTGACAAGCTACCCCAGCCACACCCAACTCAGACTCATCTTTGCAAGTTTACTACCTTGCAAGCTGGGCAACACAAGGATGAACTAAAGGAGACCATGGTCTGGGTAAGAGAATTCAGCGCGACTGCTGAGGGAGGCCATGTAACTGCAAAACTTTCTACAACAACTGAAATATTAAATGCCTCTGTAAACTTACATGAAAAGCCTTCATAATCTTACTGGAAATAATAGTTGGGGGCTGGAGAGATGGCTTAGCAGTTAAGGGGCTTACTTGCGAAGCTTAAGGACTCATGTTCGACTCCCCAGGTCCCATGTAAGCCAGATGCACAAAGTGACACATGTGTATAAGGTGGCACACGCATCTGGAGTTCAACTGCAGTGGCTAGAGGCCCTGGCGTGCCAACTTTCTCTCTCTATCACACTTGCTCTCTCACATAAAAAAAAAAAGGCAGTCTGTTGGGTTTGCCTCAAAAAAAGAAAGAAAAAGAAAGAATACTTGCAATGCATACAGCTCTACACCAGAAGGTAAGTGAACTTCCTAAGGGAAAAATGAAAAAATGCTAAATTCAGGATGCATACATTCATAAAAAGTCATCCTTGGATCATCATGTGTAGAAACCTAGAAGAAATCAGAAAAATCAGCTAAAGGCAAAAATGTGACTGCAACATGTTGGGCTTTCAGCGAAACTGCAAAACTCACCTTCAGGCTTAACTGGTCATCATTATGGGATGGGAGGATGGACAGCTGCTTCACTCATTAAAGTGCTTGCATGCAATGACACAGGTTCAATTCCCCAGTACCCACACAAAGCCAGATGCACACAATGGCACATGCATCTGGAGTCCATTTGCAGTAGTAAGAAGCTCTGGTGTGCCCATTCTCTCTCTCTCTCCTTACAAATTATATATATGTGTGTGTGTGTGTGTGTGTGTGTGTGTGTGTGTCAAAATGCTCACAGGATGATATAATCTTGATTGGAGAAATCTACACTCTAGTGAAAGCTGAAAGTGTTCCCATTCCTTCTAGCCTAAACCAATGTGCTATCCTTTCTGCTGTGGAGAGTCACACAAATGGGTTAAGGACCAGACTTGAGACAGGGTAATGGGTGCAGTGAAGTTGTCATAATTTGGGGTAAGAAATTATTTGAGTTTTTGTTTTCCCAAAAGGAGCAGGGAGAACAAATGCAGTGCATATGTAAAACACGGGCACTTGACAACCAAGCACTCTATTTTGAAATTTAAATAAAGCTAAGATTTTCTTGTGGCCTAGGGGGAAACTTCATTAAAATCAATTAGTGAGTACAAACCTCTAGAGTATGGACTTTTTTTTTTAAGAGGTTTAAAGAATAAAGTGCACACAATTACCTTTCCTGGGTCCCCTGTGGATGTCAGTACCACACCTAGACAGGTGGCCAGGTGCAAACAAATGTCCCCGAGAGAGGGGCCTGCTAAGTCCCTGAGTGCTCATCGCTAGGAAGTATGTGTAATTAATAAATGTGTATCTATTAAGAACGTAACGCACAAAACCAAGAAGGATCCTGACAGATTGCATGCATGGCCAACTGCGAATGGCAGGCCTGGGGAGATAAAGTTGGAGGCAGGCAGGCAGGCAGGCGCTGCCAGGTGAGGCCTCGGTCCGAGCGGAGGTTGGGGCCGCACAGCTGTGGCCGCTCGCCCTGGTCCCTCCTCCCAGCTGCGGCGGCCGCCCCCACCCCGCCCTCCCCCCGCGCTCCCGCCGCCGCCGCCGCCGCCGCCGCCTCCCCTCCGCCTCGCTCCCGGTGGCTCCTCGCTCTCCTCCCACCGCTCGCCCCCTCTCCCTCCGTCCGGTCCTCGCCGCTCCCCTCACCCCGCCTCTCTCCCCCTCCCCGCCCCTCCTCTCCTCACCCCACCCGGCCTCCCCGCCCGCCCGCCCGCCCGCCTCCCTCCCGGCGCTCGCTCGCTCCCTCGCCGAGCCGACTCCAGGGGGGCTCTCGATGTAGCACCATGACAGGCATCGCCGCCGCCTCCTTCTTCTCCAATACCTGCCGCTTCGGGGGCTGCGGACTCCACTTCCCCACGCTGGCCGACCTCATCGAGCACATCGAGGACAACCACATCGGTAAATGGGCCCCGGGGGGCTGGGGTGGGCGGGGGCGCCGGGTGCCGGGAAAACTCCTGCCCGCGGCTATCCGGTCCCCGAGCGTGGCCCGGGGTGGCCGGCGGCGGGGGAGGGACGCGGGAGGCGGCGGCGGGGATGGGGGTGTGTTTGCAGGGAGGGGAGGATGCGGAGTGGGGGAGGGGGCGCCCCGAGGTGCGGGGACCCGGGGGCGTGCACGCCGGCAGCCGAGCGGTGGCAGTGGGGTGCGCGGCGCGGGGCGGCGCGGCGCGGCGCGGCGGCGGGGATGCGGCGGCCCGGGCTGGGCTCGGGCGCGGCGGCGGACGTACGAGCGGCCGGCCGGCGGGCGGGCGCGGGGCTGCGGCGTGGAGTTAGTTGGCCCGGTTGGGGTCCGAGCGGCCCGGGGCGCCGGGGCCGCGGGGTGCTGGCGAGCGGGAGGCGCACGCCGCCGGCCGCTTCCGCCCGGGCTCGAGCTGTCAGGGCTCGGCGGCGGCGGCGAGGTGGGAGGGGGCGGGGGTGGCTCCACCGCGGCAGCCATTCCGCTTCCTCCTCCCACCGCCGCCGCCGCCACTGCGTCCTGTCAGCGTCGGTTGCTAGGTGTGGTGCGTCGGGAGGGGGCCGCGGCGGCGGCCGGCCGAGGACCGGGCGCCCGGCGACGACAGCGACCTCGGGAGAGCCGGCCGGGGACCCGCGGGGCCCCGGAGCCCCTGGGCGCTCGCTCACGCCCGTGCCGGCCTGACGCGGACGCCGGGCGCTGCGGCATGAGGTTCCGGGTGCGCCCGTGGGCCGCGCCCAACCCCCCGCGCCCCGGGCGCCCCCGAGGCCCCGTGGTGGCTGCGAGCGCCGGGGCACAGCCTGGCCGGGGACGGCCGCTCGCTCTGCGGCGCCCGGCTGGGCGATTTGCCTTCCGAACCGCGCTAGGCCCAAGGTGCGCCCCGGGAGCCGCGGCGGCCTGCGCGGGCGGGCGGGCGGGCGGGCGGACGCGGGCACGCGGGGGAGGGGCGCCGCCCAGGCCCGCAGGTTGCCCGCGGCGCCCAGGACCCTGGGACCTTGCAACAAGTCCTCTGCTGCACGGAAGTCCTTGCACACGTTTGCACACTGCCATCCCGACTCCCTGCGAAGGGAGATGGGCAGGGCTCTGGGCTCTGGCGATCCAGCCACCTGCGGAAGGTGTGGTCTGCACTCTCAAGTCCTGCTGTGTGGGCTGGGATGGAGAAGGGGCCACGTGTGGCCTCAAATTGTCGCAGAAAGTCCAAACTGAATGCCAAGGATGCGGTTTATGTTTCTACAAAGTTGAGACAGTAAATCACTACTGCTATGTATTTATGCACGAACATAATGAGATACAGTCCTAGGCTTCTTTGCCCTCTAAAATGCTTTCTTCCTTGCATACAGTAGGTGCTTAGCAAGCATTGAATGCTTGTTTTAGGTGGGATTTGATGGGCCCTTCAGAATGGGAACTATTCATGAAAAATGTCTACAAAATGCCTTTGAAAAGATCATTCTGATGAGTAATTGCCCAGGTTTTGACATTTTCAGTTTTAACATATCTATGTAATAGCTTTTCCCATCTTCTCTCATAAAGGAGTGGGGGAACAGCTGGCCTCTCAGGTTTGGGTGGTCTTAAAAGTGGTTTAATGGAGTAACAAATTTGCTGATTCATATCATGATAGAGTAGTCATAACTGCAAGTGCTTGAACTATAAACAGGTTTCTCATGATGGCTGACTTAAAATAAAGCTAAACACCAGTTCAGCAGAGTTCCAAGAGAAATTTTGTTAGTTCACTGTACCTGCCCTCACTCCTGATAATTAATGGAAAACTACATAAATATGCATTCTATAAATACATATATCTCCTGACTTCAGAAAGCTGTCGTTGCATTCTAATAGCTATATCAAATGATTTATGTAAGTTGAGCAATAATTTATCCAATTGCCTGCTTGGACTACTAACTGGTTCAAAGGATATATAAATAACATTTAATTAAATGTCAACATATGTTAAAAACAATTATTCCTCTTGAGGATATAATTTGTAATCAGATGATATAAGACTATTGGTAAATCATAAGGTTTTTTTTAAAATTTGTAGAAATTTTCCCAGTGTTGTGTAAACATTTTTTAATAGAGTTAAGAGTTTATAAATTTTCTGAAACTCAACTTTAAAGGGTTGGTATCTTACTACGAAGGGCTAGTGTTTCTCTTTTAATGGTAAAAATATTGACAAATTTAGTTTGTGACAATAGCTACAACCTAGACAAATTGTTTGCATGGTTAGCAATAGGAAATAGTTTGAACCAGTAAACTTAATGAAATTAAATGTTAGAATGAATGAAACATTTGAAATCCTTGGATTGAAGAGGCTGGCTTAAACTATTGTGCACCTCCATCGAGGAGGCCCCTTACTTTCAAAGGCAGCCCTGTGTACAGAGAGAAACAGGAATTGATCTCAACAAAGAATAAAATGTCTGGATTAGTTGGTAATATTATATAAATATAATTTTAATGAATAAAAGGAGAAAAGGACATGAAAGTCCTATACTTTATTGTTGTGATTCAGTCTACATTTTGGAGATAATGATGATAGTTATTTGTAATAATTAATTTACTAATTTCTTGTCTTTGTTGCCCAATGACTACAATAAAGAATCATGAAAATACTAAGAAATGTACATATTTTACTTTTATTCAAAGGTCTTATTTAGTAACTAATTTGGTAACCATAAGAGAGAAATATAATGAGGTGACAGTTCTACTCTGGGAACTAGTTTTCATTATAACTCTTTTATTCAAATTAAGCACATGAAGTTGTGAATAGTGGTCTTTGTCATTCTATATATGTCTACCTAAGATTTTTTTTTTTTTTTAATGGTGGTTCTGGGGATTGAGCCAAGGGCCTCACACATATAAAGCAGGAACTGCATCGCTGAGCTGTATCCTCAAGTCCAATCTCTCTTGTTGTGGCCTGTTTTCCTCTTACCTTTCTTATAAGGAACAAGGGCTTGGAGCTTGAGAAACAGGGTAGAGTACTTTTCACCAATCTTAGCTGTTTTTTCTCTCTTGGAAGAATGCTTATACCTGTTTCCCTATTTTTTTTTTCTTGCATCTACCTGTTGGTACAGCACTGGAGCATGCGTCTCAATGAACAATCCAAGTATTCCAGCTGAAGCCCATCCCCATCCCCCACTTAGATTGCCTCAAAATCCTGCAGCCCTGCAGCCCTGAAGTACTTCTCCACTGGCTTTGCTGTCCATCCATTCAGAGCCCTGCTGCTGTTTCCTGGAGACAGAAAAGCTAGTCTGGGTTTGTTTGCTTCCCATTGTGTGTAGATACTTAAGTTTGTAGAAACACTCTTGGCATAGCCATCCTAAATAGGTGCAGTTAGACTGGTAACAAGGAAGCTTAGAAACACCAAGAACACTACTAAATTTAGCACCGAAGGTCATGCCCCAGACTTATGAATGAATGCCTGCATCCCACTGCTGTGAAATCTTTTGGCTTTAGGTCTCAGAAGGCAACTGTGGAATCATTCCTAGCTGATTTCATTTTTTTCATACACTTGTAAAAGTACCTCTGCATTTTAACATCGTTTATGTAATAGCAGTACTTGCTTTGTGCTAGGCACAGTTCATACATTTCAAATTATACATATATTGAAGATACCAGCTTTGGGGATTCTAGGGAAGGGGGATAGACAATGAATTCAAGTAAATGATGCAGTATGTTGAAAGGTGAATAGTGATATAGAAAAGTTAGAGCAAGGCACAATGGATTGGGAGGAGTAAGGGTTGAGAAGCTCAGGTATGGGAATCACAATCTTGAGAGCCGTGAGGGAGTTAGCCATGACCTTGATTAGAGTAGCAAGAGCCATGCAAGAGAGAGCAGATGTTGCCAGGGCCCCAAGGCAGGACCATATCTCTGGAACAGAGACAGGATTCTGACCCAATTCATTTCTTAAGATGGTACTGAGCCAGCAGGTCATTTAAAACTTGTAGATAATAAGAGCCTTTCTATGCAGCTTTTCCTGCAGGGGCCTTTCCAGGAATGGGGTCCCATTCATAGAGAGTGACTTACACTAGCTAGGACTTAATGGTACTTGACCCTGAGTACCTCCAGCCTTCTTAATGTCTTTACTTGTTGGGTTCCTCCAAAACCTAGGCAATAAATCTATGATGCATAATTTCATAGAGAGGGTCAATAAACCAGCTAATAAACGTCAAAGTTTCTAGATAGAAACAGAAGACTAATTACTATCAATAATGTAGAATTTGGGCTGAATTTGAGCTTAGCTGTTAAAGGCTCTAGCTTGCAAAGCTTGGTGGCCTGGGTTCAATTCCCCAGTACCCATGTAAAGGCAGATGCACAAAGTGGCACATGCATCTGGAGTTTATTTGCAGTGGCAGGAGGCCCTGGTGTACCCATACATTTTCTCTTTCTATCTTTCTCTCTCAAATAAATACATAAAAACATTCTCTCTCAAGTAAATATATAAAAACATGTTTAAATATAATGTAAAATTTGTCTCCAAAGATGACTTAATAAATGTTGTACATTGGATATAAAATTTCCCCATATACTCATGTGTTTGAGCACTTAGACCCTAGCTGTTGGCATTGTTTTATAAGCTTGTTGAACCTTTTAAGTTCTAAATGGGTGTCCAAACTTTGGGCTTCTCTAGGTCACAGTTTACATGTGTCAGGGGTATCCAAACTATAGCCCCTAGGTTGTAAAAGTGTAGACCCATTTATTTTTTATGACATTGTGACATAACATGACATTGTCCACAAAGCTAATGCCCAAAAATCACACAACTGAATTATTTTAAAAATCTGAATAATCTCATAATGTTGAAAATACATTTAAAATTTTTGTGTGGGCTACATTTATAGCTGTCCAGGGCCACATGCCTCCTAAATCTCATAAAATTGAGGAAATGGAGCCTTTCTGAAGGAGGTCACTAGGGAGAGGCCTGGAGGTTTCATGGAACTGCTCCGCTTCCTGCCTGCTGTCTGCTTCCTGACTGCTGATTCAGTGTGCCTAGTTGCCTCACGCTATCCTTTCGGTAGTGTGATGGACCCTCAAGTTGTAAGACAAGCCTTTGTTCCTCTAAGGTGCACCAACAGTAACTAACGCAGCAAACATCTGCAATATTGGAGAGGTGCTATAGTATAGCAGATAGGTTGGACAATATGGAGTAGGCCCTTATGCCCACTGTACAGGTGAGCAAAATGAGGTTTCATAGCTGGTAGGCATGAGCTTGGATTTGAATTCTACACAGGTATGTAGAGCTGGGTCTGTGTCAAATTCCCAAAGAGGTGAAGGACTGGACAGCACCCTCTGGGTCCTTCTTTGTACAGCTGGTCTGTTTCCCCCTTTAGAAAGGAACTCTGAACTGGAGGTGAGGATTACTTGAGAAAAAGTGTAGCAAGTTCAGCTCACTTGGAATTGAGCATACTTGTCTACTATTTGTCCCTCGCTGATTGTGCACAGGCCACTAATGAAGACAATAGCATCTAACTCAAGGAGTTGTAACTGAGGATATAGTGAGATATATAATGTATATAATGTAATGTAAAAGGACTCATCTACAATACTAAGTTACACCACTTAATTTCGTGCCACTTGTGTATTTCCTAAATAGACAAGTTTATAGTCCTCTATGAAAGTCTCCATTAGAAGTTAACAGAGTGAGTGTGCCCACTTACTTTGGTACTGATTTGGGCAGTTCACATCTAAGTAAGCCCACTGGCAGTCCCTGGAAAGACTGAGAAGAGAAAGCAGAGAGCCCCTGTGCAGTCAGCTTTGCATCCCAGCTTTTGACCATTTTTTGGTCTGTGTGGCCAGAGGTACTTCAGACATTGGCAAGGGCCTTTGCCACTATGGACTGGGCAAATGGTGTCAAAGCCAGGGATCTCTGTGATGGCCTCTCCCTGTGGCCTGAATTTATTTGAAAAGAGGCACTGTGCCTTGGCCCTGTGGGCACATTCCCCTAAGGACTTTTCCAGTGGGGAGAAGGAATGATGGAATGAGTAAATGAATGGATGAAAAGTTTGTGGCTGCCCATCTTGCTCTCTTCCTGCACCCTGTGGCTTGGCAACAAGATCCCTGTTACTCTCTCCCTCTCCTCAAGAAGGCGGCACATCTAGTCAGGAGGTGTGAAATGCATTGACCACACACAGTGTAAGGGAACCTCAAGTCTAATGCCTCAAGTCTCAAGAGACTGTCTTCAGTAGCTTCTCCATTTGCTCCTTTCTTATCTGTGAACAAATCACCTTGTATGAAACATCCCTATTGAACATTCGGTTTAGTAAATTTCAACAACTTCTGACGTTTGCTTAAAAAAAAACTATATATGTATATTAAAACTCCACTTGCAACTGATTGGGTAGACACCAGTCTTCATAGTCTTTTGAACATTGGTCTCCTTTACAGTTCCTCTAGTGAGAGTATCTCCTCCCCAGACAGTCCTAGAAATGCAAACTGACAGCTGTTTTCTGGAGAGCCTGGTACTCACCATTTATGACAGTGAGAAGCCTTAAGGCTGGAGCTGACTGGTGACACCCAATGGGGCTGTCTGGAAGGCAGAGACCTTTGATTTTAGACCTACAGCTGAGAGGCCCTGAGGCAATGCTGCTGAGTCCTTTAGAGAACTTCCTTTCTTAGTGCTTGTTCTATATCCCACCCCTTGTGCCACCTGTATATGTGGGTGTGGGTGCACGTATGTGTGCTCACGCACATGTGTGCATGTGCATGTGGAGGCCAGAGGTTGATACTGGGGTCTTCCCTTGATTGCTCTCCACTTTATTTAACAAGGCAGGGTCTCTCAGTTAAACCTATTTGGCTACTCTAGCTAGTCAGTTTACCTTGAGGACCCCACAAGTCTGCCTCCAGTGCACTGGGATTACAGGTGGGCCACCCATACCTGCCTACCATTTACATGGGTGCTGGGGATTCAAACTCCTGCAGCAAGTGCTTTATCCACTGGGCCATCTCTCCAGCCTGGCCTGCAGATCTTGATGGTGCAGATGTGCCCAGGGCACTAAAGAAATATTTACTGCATCACATATATGCATTGTGTTGCATGCTACTGTAGTAGGTAATAGATTTTTTTCTGTACAGACTGGGTTGAATCACAAATGTTGTTTACTTGGAATGTGGAAATCAGAAGCTATAAATGTTAGGAATTTATTATTGGTGTGTTCTTCCAAATGCCCTTCATTTTATATGCTAAATCCATTTAAAGAAAACTACATTTCCCCATACAATAAGTAAGCATTGTCATGTTGCAGTAGTTTTCACCATTTTTTTTTAAAGTCCAGCTGTAGGTAGGGGTCAGATAATGGACATTCACTTTTAGATGAAATCTTGAATATAGGTATCTTTCCACCTTGGCGGAGGCAAAGACACTTCTCTTGGGTCACTAATGGAAGACCTGCCCAGTCCCCAGGAACACTGACTGTCTCCTTTGCCTGGCTTACCCATTGGCTTAAAGGAAGGACAGGTCAGTGTCCACCAGGCTACATACAACAGTGACTTTTTCTGAGATTGGCCTCCCTCCTGGAGATGATGAGACCTGGAGCCCATCTCACTAACCTGAAACACTCACTGTTGGGTTGGTTTTATTTTTTTGGTGGTTTTATAAGAGGATAAGTGGGGGCTACTCCATATACTATATGTATAGTAGTAAATGTATAGTATATAAAAATGCCATATATAATAATCCTCTGTGAAGGAGATGTGACTTTGAGTGGATGGCTGAAACCATGGATGATACCAAACGTGTGTGTGTATATACATATGACAAAGGAAGACTCTTGCATATAGAATATAATACATATACACGTATGTGTACATCTATCTATATGTGTGTATATATTTGCATGTATATATAGACACCCCCTTTTCTCACGGATGTGAGAACTAACACACACACATTTCTAGTATTTCTAATATGCTAGCTCTTCAGATAGTATGTCTTACCTCTAAGGAGTTTAAATGTGTTTGCAGAACCACAAGACAAATGATGAGTAATGAGGATCACAGAGACAAATATATTGTGAAGCTAATGCAGCTCATGCCCAGGGCTCTGCTTTTGTCCAACACATATTTTTGCCAGTTTAATTTTTTAAAATTATTTGTGCTCATGTGTGTGTGTGTGAGGGAGACAGGGTGCCAGGGTCTCTTACCACCGCAAAAGAACACCTGATGCTTATGCCACTTAAAAAAAAAAAAAACTTATTTTTTTTGTGGCAAATGGGGGGGGTAAGGTGAGGGAAATGGGCACACCAGGGCCTCTTGCAAACAAACTCCAGACACATGTACCACTTTGTACATCTGGCTTACATGGATATTGGGTAATAGGACCCAGGCCATAGGCTTTGCAAGCAAGCACCTTTAACTGCTGAGCCATCTCTTCATCCCTATATCACTTTTTGTGTCCAGCTTATATATGTGGATTAGGAATTGAGCCCAGGTTGGCAGGCTTTGCAGGCATGCAATTTTTAACCACTGAGCAGTTTTCTGAGTCCCTTCTGAGGGTTTTGAATACATTGCTAGGGCCTGTCCTGTACTTGCTGAAGTCCTGGAAGAGCCCTAACTGTGTGTATAGCAATACAGTCATAGGGTTTTAAGTTGCACAATTTGAAAAACATTTTTACAATCACTTGATATTGCCATTCACCACAGTGACATCCATCACATTTCTCCATGAGTTCAATGACATTGGAGTTGAGATATAGCTAAGTGGGAGATGAGCTGGGACACATTTGGTTTGGGTTCTGTGGAATGTACTGATGCGGTTCATAGTGTCATGTCTGTGTATGCTTCTCTGGCCATCCTAGTACAGGAGTTACTTTCTAGAAACACCATCCCCTGTGCCAGCTCATCTGGGGTCCTGAAAGGAAGGCCAGTCAGAGGTAGCACTGCAGCACCAAGGGGAACCATGACATCGTCCATACGAATGTGGTTGGAGAGGTATGGAGCCAAGAGCTAGCCTGTGGATATGCAAACTTCAAAGTGGAAGATTCGGTTCTTACTAAGTGTCCATAGTATAGAAGTTCTCTTCTGTTAGGGACCTACTCTATAATGCAAATTATAGATACACCATTTTTAAAGATACTTCAATGTTTAAGCTTCTCACTTATTTGTCATGAATATAACAAAATGTGACAACACTGTCATCAATACCAAGAATGTGTCATGAGTCTTTATGGCTCATGTGAAGAGGTGTTTACTAATTTGACAATAATCTTAAACCTATATGACATTACCAACCAAGACATGAGACTGAAATTAATTTTTATAAATTTTTTTGAGGTAGAGACTGTAGCTCAGGATGATCTGAAACTCACTCAGTAGTCCCTGGCTGGCCTCAAACTCATAACAATCCTCCTACCTGTGCCTCCCAAGTGCTGGGATTAAAGGTGTGTACTACCATGCCTGATGATTTTTTGAATTAATAATTCCAAATGAAATTTGATTACCTGTGCTTGAGGAAGACTGCTTTATCTTTTCACCTATAGAAAGTGATATTAAATTATTTAATTATTGTAAATTATTGCCACATGAAAACTCATGGGTGTGTGCAGCCCCAAGCAGGAGGTTATGGCAGTGTGTCAAGCAGTTCATATAAATATAGGTTCCTTTCTTGGATTTTGATTTCTTTTAATTTTTTTCTCTTTATTTATTTATTTGAAAGAACTAGTGAGAAAGAGAGAGACAATGAGTGCACCAGGGTCTCCAGCCACTGCAAAGGAATTCCAGTTGCATGTGCCACCTTGTGCATCTGGCTTACATGAGTCCTGGGGAATCTAACCTGGGTCTTACGGCTTTGCAGGCAAGCACCTTAACAACTAAGCCATCTCTCCAGCTCTCTTTATAATTTTTAAAAATATTTATTTATTTGAGAGAGAGAGAAAGAGGCAGAGAGAGAATGAGAATGGGCAGGCTTTTAGCCACTACAAACACTCCAGATGCATGTGCCACCTTGTGTATCTGGCTTTACATGGGTACTGGGGAATGGAACCTGGGTCCTTGGGTTTGCGGGCAAGTACCTTAACCACTGACCCATCTTTCCGATCTCTAGATCTTGATTTTGTAATGTTTTGGTGTTACCAGTTTGTAAAATTTTGTGTCTTATTGCCATTTCTTAATGTAAGTAATTACTTTCATAGGAGTTTTGTATTTGTAATATTCCTTTTTTTTTTCCTATAAAGAGGGTCTAAAGCATCAAGCCCCACAAAATTTGAGTCTGTTCCCTAAACTCTCAGGGAGTCATTACCGTGTGCTGGAGACTGTGGCTATTAATTACCTGCCCTGCATACCTATGAAGCAGACATTACACCTATCTTGGAAGCCCTGCCTCCCAATTTGGACTTGAATATGTTATCATACTAGTTTAATAGCATATTTAGTGAAATACAAACTAGAATGTTTAGCTTAAGAATGTAATATAAATATTTTTCCTCAGGGCAGAGGCCTCTTCTATCTCAATAATTATTGTTATTGTAATTAGTCCTTCTCTCTGTCCTATAGTACCTGCCCATGTCCTCAGAATAGGTGTGCCTAATTCTGTATGCATTATGCCCTCTCCAGAAATTTGACTCCTTCCTAGAGGACAGGGTCCTGTCATCTTCCTGTCTTCTTCCTCCAGAAGTATTTTCAGAAACAGAATGAAAGTAAAAATCCAGCAGTACCTTGGGCTATGCAAACAATAAGTTCCAAAAGTCCTTTTACATAATGGATAATAGCTTTGAAACTCATCTCTGGAGGTGTGCCTGATGAAGGATACATACTTACGGGTTTAAATGTGTATAGCATGCATAAATACCAAATAGCCAATGATAGTTTATATTAATGGAATTTGAAGGATATATTTTTAAACAAGTAGGTAGATACAAAAGGGAAATTGATTTTATTTTTATACTCTAGAATAGAAATTTGTGCTTTCCAGGTTGAGGCTAATGTGATATTTAGTGGAACCCTTTCTTGCCTTGCTTACAGTGTTTGGTTTCCCGGCACATGCTGAAGCCTGAACAGTCTAGACAGTGCTATGACAGAAGCATGTCGTCTTCTTTCCTCTTCTTTCTTTCCAGGCTGTTCAGCATAAAGGAGGCTGGGGACTGAGACTGGGTGGGAGAGGCAGAAGCTGAAGGAGGCAGAACTGGCCTCTGAATCCTGACCTTTGAGGCTTACACACATGAGCTGAGCAGCTTTCTTTGCACGATATGACCATAACTGTTGTTTGTCATGTGCCTCTGGAGATTTGCTTCAGTGTGCTCCATACAGTAGTGGTCCCATTGACACAGGAGGAACTCAGGACGCAGACCAAATAACTAGCCAACCAGCCAATGGCGTGCCAGTTGGATGTTCAGGTGGAGCCTCTGTGTGCATCCAGTGATGATGGTTCTTTACAGCCTAAGTTGTGATCTTTTAGAAAATGTTTTATTTTCTTCAGACAGACTGGCTATGCTGCTAGGCTGGTTCCAGTGATCCTTCTGCTTTAGCCTACTGAGCAGCTGGGACCACAGGCATGTGCCTCAGTACTTGATTATGTTTACATTTTAATAGAAGGCTCTTCCATAGCAGATGCCTTACATAAAGACAGGATGGATTTCCAATGTGGACAACTTGGATAGTTTAGGGGCTACTTTGATGCTACTGTCTGGTGGAAATAGAAATATTTCACTATATTTCAAGGCTGCTAAAGAAAATCTTCAAGTGGGCTGCTGAGCCTTGAACATGCCACCATCAAAATAACTAGTGAAGACAATTATGTCAATTCTAAAACAGTTATAATTATTGCCTAAAGATATCAGTCTATCTTATCTCTCACACCCATAAATTTATTTATGTTAGAGTGGAGTTGCCAGATAAACATAATATTTACACAAGTAAACTTCTGTTTTGCTTTGGATCTTCAAAATTAAAATCATATTATTTTGTTCATGCCTTCTATTATTATAAGAATTTTGATCAGCGATACAAACTGGGACCCAGATGTAAAATTCTAAGAAAACCCTGGAAGGTTTGGCCATATCTTTGAGCCCTCCTTGCTCTACGTTGTCTGGTGACATCTATAGAGAAAGGGTACTTGTGTCATGCCACTCCATCATTAAACTTAAACTCTTGGTACAGGAGCGTATCTGGGCTTAAGACCGAAGGACCTTGTTCCCACCACCTGACTTGCTGAGTAAATGCATCGTAAGTGATAATTCAGCTGCCTGGTTTTGCATATGTGGCAGAATGACACAGAAGTAATATTAAATCAGGGGGTTCTGAAGGGACATTTGTACAGTTTAGGTAAACTGAGTACCATAGTAAAAAGCATAAGTAATACCGTACTTCCTCATGTATTAAATTTCAAGGGAAGAGATAGGGTTCTTGAAGTTTCCATGAAAACCCTTGCTTAGTACACAATACTGAAGGCTGCACATCAGTCATTTCAGATGAGTGTGTTCTGCTCCCTGCTGCATTCCTTCCATGGTCACTTTCCTCTTCAAGGTCATTTTGTCATGTTTGGGAATCTGATGACTGGTGGCCTCTAAGCCAAGGTTTGGCCTCGATACAGCAAGGTGTTTCACACAGGTGTTTCTCAGGCCCACAGGAAACCTGGAAACAGTTGAGATTTTAGAGATATGACAGGTGCATCTTACATAGGATCTTTCTAACATTAGATAACTGGTATTTGGCACCAACTCAACCAAGTAGTTGATGATGTATGACTTAATCTGATGGGTCTCAGTATTCTGTCCCTATTAGAAACTGCTTTCCATGTTGCTTCACTTTAATACTCTCACCAATATATGTTCTGTGTAAATATTCAAATACCAGGCTCACATCAGAATGTTTTCTGTTTGAATATTTAAATAACAGATAATTTCAGGTAACAAATGTTAAGTTATCCTTGCCCTTCTTTTCAGAGGTAGAATATTTTTTCAGCCCCCACCAAAGATGATGACCTCTTAAATGTTTATGTAATTTACACTGTATGGTGAAGTGATGAGAGTGATTCTCACCTGTGGTTAATGACTTGCAAGTCACACACTGTAAGCCAGTAGATTTTACAAAGGTAGTTCTCAATACAGTTACCATTAGCATCACTAGGGAAGCTAGAAAAATACAAAGACCAGGGCTTACCCCTGGACTTTCAGCATAATTGATCTGGAATGGTCTGGGCTAAGCATCTTTTTTGAACGCTTCAAAGCTGATGCTAAGGGGCTGGAGAGATGGCTCAATGGTTAAGGCACTTGTGGGTTGGAGAGATGGCTTAGTGGTTAAGGGCTTGCCTGTGAAGCCTAAGGACCCCGGTTTGAGGCTCGATTCCCCCAGGACCCATGTTGGCCAGATGCACAAGGGGGCACACGTGTCTGGAGTTCGTTGGCAGTGGCTAGAGGCCCTGGTGCGCCCATTCTCTCTTTCTCTCTATCTGTGCAGCTGGAGTTTGTTTGTAGTAGCTAGAGGCCCTGGCATGCCCATTCTCTCCCTTTCTCTTTCTCTCTCATAAATAAATAATAAATAATAGATAAATTAATAAAATATTTTTAAAAAGCTAATGCTAATACTTGTTGCCATTTATCAGTTTATGCTAAGGAAATAACTGGCATCAAGGAGATTATACCAGGCTGTAGAGATAGCTTAGTGGTTATGGTGCTTACTTACAAAGTGTTAAGGACCCATGTTTGACTCTCCAGGTCCCATGTAAGCCAGATGCCCAAGGTGACACAAGCACGCAAGGTTTCACATGTGCACAAGGTGGTGCACACATCAGGAGTTCAATTACAGTGGCTGGAGGCCCTGATGCTCCAATTCTGTCCCACGCTCTTGCTCTCACTTTCTTGCATTAAAAAAGGCCAGTCTGTTGGGTTTGCCTCAAAAAAAAAAAAAGAGGATTGTGCCATTTTGTAGAGAAATCAAACTTTTGAAAAATCTACCCTTCTTGGATTTCTGTTGTATTGATTCTTGCTTTACTGGAGACCAGCATTTAATCTTCAGCAGCTTTGAGGGCTTGGTATCATCACATCTCTGCAGCTAGTGTAGAAATGCTCAAACTGGGGACCTAGCGGGTCTCAGTACATGTATGATGGATCCAAGTTCAATTTAATTGACTGTGGGAAACAGAAGAGCCCATGCTTGCCTCAGAAAGGCACCTGCTACCCAGCTTCAGTCCACTGTTGCTGTGTTAGACAGTAGGTCCTTTGTTGATGGACACTTTTTTATTACAGTTATTTGAGAGAAACAAGCTAAGAATTAGCATTTTTAGGTGAACTCATTGGTTAAATTTTGGTAACTGATACTGATGATTTTAAGACATTGTGTGAAACCACACCACCACTTCACCCAGACTCTTAATTGACGAGAGATCTTGATGGTAGGCCATGTGTTTCAAGCAAGCACATTTGGATGGAGGACACAGTCAGCCTTGAAGACCATAACTTCCATCTAGAAGCTAGATGAACTACAGCATGTAAATGGAAAGAACAGTGTTATATAGCTATTCTTTTTAAATTTCTATTGTTCCTTGTGAAATGGTTAACTATTTTTTGCATGCTTGCACGGTGTGGTGTAGTGTGATATATGGTGTGTGTGTACAGATGTGACATCCTGTGCATGTGCATGAGTAGGCTAGAGAACAGTGGGCATCCCTTCCCTCATTGCTTGTTCCCTGAAATAGAGTCAGTCTCTGAACCCAGAGCTTGCAATCTTCATAAGCCCCAGTGATTCTCTGACATCTGCTCAGAAATGGGGTTACAGATGTGTGTGGCCATGCCCAGCTGTTTACAAGGGTACTGGGGACTTGCTTTGAGGTAATCTTAGGCCCCCTTCAGTCCTTATGCTTATGTTTTTACCTGCTAAGCCATCTCTCCAGCCCTGCTAACTTCTTAATATAAAACTTTGTGTTTAATTTTTTAAATTTTATGCCAAATTCTAAAAAGATGAGGCTTAGTTCTAAACCTGTACAGATGGTCTTCAATTTATGATTTGACTTAATTTTTTGACTTTATGATGGTGTCAAAGGAACATATGTGCAGTAGAAGCTGCTTGAGGGTTTGAGTGTGGATCTCTGCTAGGCCAGCGATAGGTAGTGTCCTGGCTTGATGCTGGGCAGTGTGGTTAGCCACAGGTCACCAGGGGAAACAGCTAACACTCTTAAGTAGTGCTACATGGCTCCACCTGGGAAG
Organism: Dipus sagitta; assembly: GCA_036346955.1. Classification (NCBI taxonomy): domain Eukaryota; kingdom Metazoa; phylum Chordata; class Mammalia; order Rodentia; family Dipodidae; genus Dipus; species Dipus sagitta. The sequence goes on from CM070784.1 coordinate 8,636,688, forward strand.
GCAGGTGGATTAAATGCATTTCCACTTGTGATATTTTTCAGTTAGGTATATTGGAGGTGACACTGTTATCAGACGAGGAGCATTGTCCATATCATCAGAGGCATCTCGCTTCTCAGAACCCCCTGAGTGCTTTCCTTGTGGCAAACAGCAGTCAGCAGATTCCTTGAGCACCCTTTTGCTTAAAAGTTGGATCCTTTCCCTAGATCCAGCTTGATCAACTTAGAGGTGATCTAGTCCAATTACTAATTCTGTAGAAGAAGCAGTGAGTGATTGAAATGTGAGTATAAGTGATATATATATATATATATATATATATATATATATATATATATATGTATATATGTGTGTGTGTGTGTGTGAGAGAGAGAGAGAGAGAGAGAGAGAAGGGGGAACATGCAGTGAAACCGAGTCAGTGCCAGACACCCCACCACCCCCCACCCCCGCCGCCGCAGCCAGCATGCTTCACTTGGAATCCTCTTTGCTCAGGCCTCTGGGTGCCTCCTTGTCCTCTGCTTCTAAAATGGACCAAAAGTCTGTACATACCTCAGAGTGTTGTGTGGCACCATGTAAATTTGGTGTGCTAGCCAGAAATTTCCTACATAGTTCAGAGGTTGTCCTCTGCCAGAACTGGGCTGACACTAGTGTATAGATGGTTCTTGGTGCTGCCTCTGGAATCCCACCCAGCATGTGACCTTGGCCAAGCTGTTCAGTTCCCCTGGGTCTCAACTTCTGTCTAATGAGGATGGGAATAGGACTTATTTCAGAATGTTGTTGTGAGGATTAAACAGAAGCATGCATATGATGGCCTGGCAACTAGAAGCACTACACAAATGTCAATAAAGATATGGTTTACGGGCTGGAGTGATGGCTTAGCGGTTAAGCGCTTGCCTGTGAAGCCTAAGGATCCCAGTTCGAGGGTCGATTCCCCAGGACCCATGTTAACCAGGTGCACAAGGGGCCGCATGCATCTGGAGTTTGCTTGCAGTGGCTGGAGGCCCTGGCGCACCCATTCTCCCTCTCTCTATCTGCCTCTTTCCCTCTCTCTGTCTGTCGCTCTCAAATAAATAAATAAATAAGTTTTAAAAAAAAGATATGGTTTACCATCTTTGTTTCCTCATCCATGATGGTGTTCCCAACATCACATACTCCTCAGACACTTCTACCCTCTTCATGTTTCCATAATGCAGTGGAAGAAACTTAATCAAAATAACCTTATGTATTTTTGTTTTGAATTATGCATTTTTAACTAGGAGATCTTTGATAGACTTTTGTTTCCGTGGTAACGTTTTGATTTGTGTTTGTACAAGTCATACTGTGGTCTTAGGAATCCACAGGATGTTAAACATTCCATGCACAAATTCTTGCTGTTTTAAAATATATTAGCCTTAATTTAGTATTATTTATATAGATTTCACTTTTGAAACATTAGGTCATATGATTAGAAAAATGAATTCCATACTTTATATATATATACATATATATGTATATAATTTATTTCATTGGTCTAGAGTAGTTCATTGAACTATATAATAGAAAAGATTTCTCATTTTGGCAACAACTAAGCAATGGAAAAACAGAAGGCACTTTGACATGTAATATATATATATATAAAGGTTTGTTGTGAAAGGATTTCTAGGGCCTTTATGAAGAATCTAAGAACAGTCTCCAACAAAATGCCATGCCCTCCCCTTTAAGTGCCATGTACCTCTTTAATAATAGTCTTGGAAACATCTCATACTCAGATGCTGGAAGCTTCTCGGGAAACCCCCGGAGTAAGCCTTATTTGAGAAACTCAAGTAATAATAGTTGAGTTGTTTATTTATTGTAGAGAATACTTAAAATACTTTGTTCCTAAATGATACTTGACAGTCAGATTTGACATCATTTTTAGTCCTGTAAGACAGATATATGCAAGGGATTTTCCCCCTCTGCAGGGTGTGCTGGTATCCCCTAGTTAGGCAGCAAGTTGAAGCTTACGACTTCACAGTAATTGAGTAAGAAAATGCTTTCCAACTCTTTAACTCTCTGGGGGCCCTTTAGTTATTTCTCTTATCCCTCCCTATGACTTTTATGTTTTGAAAGATTTTGTTAACAAATAGGCTGGTTTAATAGGTAATTAAATCCTTTATTTTTCCATTTTCCATGCTGCAACATCTGTAACTCACAATTCATTTATTGGTAAATATTTACTGAGGGCCACTATGCAGAACCTGTCTAGGATGTGGGGAGACTATAGTCAGTAGTGTGTTAAGCAATTAAGATCTATGTGCTCATGAAAGGAGCAGATAAAACATAGTATGTTAAAATAATTTTAAGCAGTTATAATTCTGTAAAGAAAAATAAAGGAGTGAGAAGGAAATAAGGGCTGAGAAGGTCTGAGATGGCTTCTTTGGAGGATGGCCTCTCTGACTGGGCCTAAATGGAATAAGTGAGTGAATGAGCCATTTGGACATGGAGGTGGAGGGAAGATAGTTCCAGGCAAAGGGGGCAGAGGGAATAAGAGAAGATGGGTGGTAGGGTAAGAGGGTCTGGGCCTGTATATCATGATGTTACCACATGCAGTGAAGATAATAACTCCAGCCCTAACTGAGGATGTGGGACATGGTATAGCTTCACTACAGTGAGTTAACATTGGGCGTTTTTGTAACACTCAAAAGGTCAAAGACTGCTGCCACCCTCAAATCCGTGGAGGGATCTGAAAAACCCTCTCTGGTGCTTCAGTACTCTGTAAATTTAATTTGCTTATTTTTTTTAAGGTCAAAGGTGCAGTTTTTAAAGATTTATTTTTATTTATCTTTTTATTTGAGAGAGAGAGAGACAGAGAAAGAATGGGCATAGCAGGGCCTCCAGCCACTGAAAACAAACTCCAGATGCATGTGCCACCATCTGGATTATGTGGGACCTGGAGAATTGAATCTGGGTCCTTAGGCTTTGCAGGCATGTGCCTTAACCACTAAGCAACCTCTCCATCCCAAAAGTGCAGTTTTTAAAATAAGAATTTGAACAACATATTTTATTTGACTTTTAATAAAATTCATTATGTTTAATTTGAAGCAGAAATGGGAAATAAAAGTTTAAATTATTTTAAATAATGTTTGGTAGTTTCCAAACTGTGAGAGCCTATAGATGTCTTTAACTTTTATCTTCAATAGCTTTGTGAAGTCCTGCATAGATTTTCGCTGGTTATGAGCACTGGAACAAATGTGATGGCCAAGGAAAGGTGAAGAAGAAAAAGAGAAAGGTTTTGAAAGCAGTAATATAGACAGAAAGATACACAGGTTACTGAGAGGACTCATGTAATTCCTGAGCCTGAAAATATTATCTCATGATTATTTAACCTTTTTTCATTGGAAAGGTAGCATTTAATGTAGCTCTGTCATGAAAAGTGATACTCTCTTTTCTTCCACATTTTCATCTTCAAAGGAGATGTTAGCATAAACATTTTACTGTCACCACGAGCTGTCATTTTACTGAGTATATGAATCTGTTCTCTGCATCTTTACCTGTCAGAATCTTTGTTCACATCATTGAGAAGTGATGTGTTTAGATTGCAGGATGCCCACACATCAGTAAAATTCAAGGGAAAAATTAAAAGTGTAAGATACATGTATTTGTATCTGTAATGTAGTCTTTTCAGTTAATATATTAGTTAGCTACTGCCACAATAACACAGCATCACAAACTATTTCAAAGCTCCATGATTGTGTTAACTAACTTTTGTTAATCTGGCAAATATTTGACATAATCAACTTAAAGGGAGGATAAATTTATTTTGACTCATAATCTCAGGTCTCAGTCTTGGTCTCTTGGTGGTTGCTTTTGGCCTGTGGTGACATGATACCTTGAGGTGGTAAAAGAAATCTGTTCACATCATGGTGGCCAAGAAGAGAGAGAGAAGGAGGGTCTTTGTGTCCCAGTATATCTTTCAAGAGCATTCCCCAAGTGACCTAACTTACTTCTCTAGACCTCCCGTCCCAAAGGTTTCACCACCTCTGAACAGCACCACAGACAGGGTAGACCAATCTCATATTTAGGAAACATTCCACGTTCCAACCATAGCACTGGCTTTCGACACTAAGCACGTGAGCAGTGTGGTCTGCAGGGATTATGGTCTGGCTGATGAAGGAGGCTAGTTCAGCCAGGTGGCTCAGTTTTAGATTGCTGATCAGCTGATCATCTGTAAGGTAGACTCAGGTCTGCTCCTGTGGGTGCATCGTGGGACCAGGTTAAAGAGGCATACACTACTTAGGGCCTGCTTTTCTCATTGTGGGCCACCAGAAACACAAGTGCCAAGCCAAAACAAAGCATGGAAACTTATTTAAGCCCTCTATTTATATCGTGCCAGTAACATCCTTTAACCAAATTAGATCACGTGGTCAAACCCATAGTTGATAGGTCAAGGAAGTATATTTTTGCCTGAAGGAAGGAGGAGAGATATAAGTGGATAATTATCCAATCTCTTACTGATCCTTTGTCAAAAATAGAAAATAGACCAAAAGGATGTTGATTTTTAGTACAGAGATGCAAGAACTACAATGATCACAGTAGTCTATAAACCAGAGGTCACTGTCCCTAGAGCACCCAGAGATCTTGGAGGAATGCATGTTTCCCTCTGCAGCTGTTAGTAAACATTTCAGACAGGGAAGTTAGGACTTAACGTGGGGAAGGGCAAGAGTTAAATGGGTTTTGGTTGGCTGCAAAGAATATGGAGTCTGTGTCTCTGGTTAGAGTTAACCCCTTTTCCATTGCAGGTAATTAAGACACCAATGGTTCTCACTTGAGTTGCCCATCCAAGGTCTGTGCTTGTGTTCCAAGTTCTTGAAGTGGTAGGGCAGGCTGAGGAGGCTGGGAGCATTCCTGTGGTACCACTTCTAGTGCTGGGAGCTCCAGGGAAGCTTAGGGACTGCTTGGTTGCTGTATCCAGCGTCCCTCCATTCCCCCCATTCGAGCCAGTGTCAGAATGGAACAGGGATGGCCAGCCAGTCAGGAACTTCCTTCCCCATTCTTTTTCTGTACTTCACACCTGGTTGTGAGAGCTGCCATTGGTGTGAACCGACCTGGCTTTGAACTATGTATGACCTTGGGCAACTAACACATAATTTTCTTGTGTGTAAAGGGGGGAATATGATATCCACTACATAGAGGTGTTGTGAGGGCTATGTGCATTAACACATCACAAAGACTTACAGTTTCTGACTTCATGAAACCTTCAGTAACTGTGAGCTGAGAAAGCTTTTATCATTATCAGTTATAAAAGACACAGCAGATAGCATTCTCTTTTTGTAATTCTGGTAATTTCTGTTTCTCCTCACTAGATTGTGAGCCTCCAAAGACAGGGATCATAGTTCCTTGTCTCCTCATCATGTCCCCACTCAGTACTAGCACTGAGTTTACCATGCAGGACCTTAAACTGGTCTCCACTGAGTTGTATTCGTGTGTCATGCTCTTGCATGTGTGGTCCAGCATGGCCGTGCTGGGATTCTGTTGCTTTTCTGGAAGGGATAGCTGCATGTGGGTGGACTTCTAGCAACCTTGTGCCTTGTACCCACAGATTAGTCTTTAGAGGACTTTGCCCATCTGTTAAGTAGCTAACACATAGTTTAGTACATAGTGGAGAGAGTGGGTGGTTACAGTGATAATTCATAGCAGGTATTGAGTTCCATCTGGGTGCTGTTAAATACAGTACAATGTAGCATCTCACTTGACCCTCTCAGAAAGGCTGCATGGGAGGAGGTTTTATCTACCAAGACACTGAACCACAGCCTCCTCAAAGTCAGAGCCAGGCCTCCTAGACTCGAGAGTATCCACTGTGCCACCTTGGGACACATGAGATACTTGGGGAGAAAAGAACTCCATGGACTGCTTCTAATTCTTGCTTGTGGAAAGCTTGCTGTTGGGAAGAGCAGGGGGATCTCTGGACTCAGGCAAAGGCGGTGTAACCCTCTGTGAGGAATGCCATGCCTCTCCAGGACTTCCTGCTTTGTACTGTGGGCCATGGTGCCCTCTGATTCTCTGTGAAGGTCACGTGCCTGCTTTCTGCACTCCAGTTTCTGGATGAAACTTGTGACCTCTCATTCCTGTGACAGCAGGGGAGTCCCATTAGTAGTCACAGTCTAAACTTCTTGATAACAGACATCACCTGCTAACAGGACTTAAGTTCTGCCTGCAGTTCTTGGTGACCTTGACTGGTCTCTTCACTCTGGAGCCTCCATCCCTTTGGGATGAAAATAGGTGCTTAGGCTTAGTTACCGGCTTTCTAGGAATGTTCTTGGAATTCTAGGGTTTCTATATAATTCTCTAAAAATTTTCATTCCCCTATATCTAGGGCTTGTGAGCACAATTTTTTAAAAGGATTTTCAAGTTTTTTTAAAGTATGTAAAAACCAAATGGAGAGCTGGGTGTGGTGGTGTACACCTTTAATCCCAGCACTTGGGAGGCTGAGGTAGGAGGATCGCTGTGAGTTTGAGGCCACCCTGAAACTACATAGTGAATTCCAGGTCAGCCTGGGCTAGAGTGAAACCCTACCTCAAAAAGAAAAAAAAAAAAATGGAGGGCTGGCTTAGTGGTTAAGGCATTTGCCTCCAAAGCCAAAGGACCCAGGTTTGATTCTCCAGGGCCCAGGTTAGCCAGCTGCACAAGGGGGCGCATGTATCTGGAATTCTGTTTCAGTGACTAGAGACCCTGGCATGCTTATATTCTCTCTCTCTCTCCCACTTTCTCTGTCAAATAAATGAATAAATAAAAATAAAATAATGGAGATTATGATGATGATGGCTGTATTTGTTAAATGTCTACTTTTGACAGGTAGCACCACTGCTCGTTTAACACCTATGAGGTACATAAATTAGTTCCCATTGACAGGTAAGGAATCTACTGCAGTGTGCTAAAATAACTTATCTAGTTTTTCTCAAAGGCAACCAGAACCCAAATTGAACTTGGAGGTCCAGAGCTACGCTCTACTGCAGGATGGGCAGTTTCTGTTTTCTCCCAGATCTGACACTCCTGTGGTTGCATATGGGTGCTTCATGAACCTTTCACAAACCAAAGCCAAAACAAAACTCCCAAATTAAGGACTGCTTCCCTCTTGACAGTTGGAAGCTGAAGGTGAATAGGCTCCTGATTCGATGATGATTTTAGAAAGCCTTGCAGTCTTGTCACTGCTGTCTGCTGCAGCATGAAGCTTGGACACACCAAAGGGTCCGACTAGTGCTGCTTTGGAAAATACATGGAAATCTTCCTAAACACAGCTGGTCCTTGGGTTGAGGGTCTCAAGCAGGCACCCCCCTCCTGATGAGATGTTTTTGGTATGCAAGGAATGGCCTCCTGGGATGGCTGTCAATTGGTGCTTTGTAACATTAGACTTACAGACTTTTACTCTGGAAAGGACTTTTGAGAATATCACCCAGGAGCCTCCTTTCATACCTGAGTCTCACCTACTGTGTGCCAAGCACTACTGTAAGTGCTGAGGCTCTGGCTGTAAACAAAGCTATCATGGAACATATACTCTGGATGGGAGCAGAATAAACAGAAAAGCAAAAGCAAGAAGCCAAACAGTAATGCCAGTAGTAAG